>CM038670.1:85836390-87256856 GCA_021605145.1 Aegilops bicornis
CTTGCAAAGATAACCAATCACACATAAAAGAATTTAGAGGAGATTCAAATATTTCTCATAGATAAACTTGATCATAAACCCACAATTCATCGAATCTCGACAAACACACCGCAAAAGAGTTACATCGAATAGATCTCCAAGAAGATCGATGAGAACTTTGTATTGAGATTCAAAGAGAGAGAAGAAGCCATCTAGCTAATAACTATGGACCCGAAGGTCTGTGGTAAACTACTCACAACTCATCGGAGAGGCCTTGGAAATGATGTAGAGGCCCTCCGTGTTGATTCCCCCTCTGGCGGAGCACCGGCGAAGGCTCCAAGATGGGATCTTGTGGATACAGAAGGTTGCGGCGGTGGAAATAGTTTTTTGTGTTGCTCCTGGATGTTTTCAGGGTATATGGATATATATAGGCGAAGGAGGTAGGTCAGGGGAGCCACGAGGGGCCCACGAGGGTGTGGGGCGCGCCCTCCTGCCTTGTGGCCGCCTCGGCTGCTTCTTGACGTCCACTCCAAGTCTCCTGGATTGCGTTTGTTCCGAAAAGATCGCTCCCGAAGGTTTCATTCCGTTTGGACCCCGTTTGATATTCCTTTCCTTCGAAGCACTGAAATATGCAAAAAAACAGCAATTCGGGCTGGGCCTCCGGTTAGTAGGTTAGTCCCAAAAATGATATAAAAGTGTAAAGTAAAGCCCATAAGCATCCAAAACGGGTAATATAATAGCCTGGAACAATAAAAAATTATAGATACGTTGGAGACGTAACAGCGATGCACGGACCCCGTGGAGAGGGCTGGTTGAACAGTAGCCCATGGAGGGGTGGTTGAACAGGACCCCGTGGAGAGGGTTGGTTGAATAGTAGCCGGTGGAGGAGCGTTGGAGGCTGAATGAACAGGAGCCCATGGATGAACAATCGCAGGTGGAGGCTGGAGGAGGTCGACAGTGGATGAACATGAGCCCGTGGAGGCAGTCGACGGTGGATGAACAGTAACCCGTGGAGGCAGTAGATGGTGGAGATGAACAGTATCCCGTGGAGTCCCGTTTTGCGGTACGCCACACCCCTCCCGATGAACAGGACCCCCATTTCGACCATAGCGCTCCAACACAAGTTCTTTCCTCCGTTTTGCGGTACGCCACACACCTCCCGATCAACAGGACCCCGTTTCGACATTAGGAGGTCCAAGAGAAGTCTGTTTCCTTAGTTTTGTGGTACTCCAGACCCCTCCAGATGAACAGGATCCCGTTTCGACCGTGGCCGGTCGAACACAAGGCCGTTTGCTCCGTTCTGCGGTACACCAGGCCTCGTTTCCATCGGCTGTTCTGTCCAAGTCGGTTGGCTCCCGATGAACAGCACGCGTTCTGTTGGCTCCCAATGAACACGACGCATTTCGTTGCCTCCCCATGAACACGATGACGACGCAGTTTCTCCGTTCTGACCCTGCCATGTACATGAGACTTGGTCGTACGTATGCACGAGTAGGCGTTCGAGACCCCACCCGTATGTACGTATGTGGCCGTATTTACTTTCTTGCACCCTGGCCGATGGACGTACGTGTACAGGCTACGTGCGCGCCTCTACTACTACACGTGCGCGCCTCTACTACGACACATGCCCTTCCTTACATGGCCACGGTTCATCGCTGCAGCCTGCAGACAGACCGATCATATGTACGTACACGTTCGCGACCAGAATGACAATGCTATGTGCGCTTCGACCAGGTAGGTGCCGACTGTCAGGCACTTCCTTGCGTGCGAAGATGTAGCTGGTGGGTTCCAGCAGTCACGGGGGCGGTTCTTTCTTTTTGCCCAAAATATGGACGCACTTCCTTGCGTGCTGAGATGTAGCTGGTGGCACCTAGCAGTCAGGGTGGAAACATTTTTTTCGCGAAATACGATGGCCCGTACGGTGGGTCCTTGCTGTCAGGTGGAGGAATCATTATTTTCTGTGTAATAAGGAGGTACTTCCTTGCTGCGGCCGTGGTCCCAGCTAAGCCTCTCCACGTACAGTACTCTTCCAATGGAAGTCATTCCTTGACCACGTTGACCACGGCGTGCCGAGAGCACCAGGGTGGTGGACGACAGCGAGGCCTAGGAAGGGGACGACGCGGAGCTGGGGAAGACGCGGAAGTGGATGCCTATGCGGAGAGGAGTATGAGAGTTCACTAGTTCGACTTTGGTGTGAGGCTGCCGTCGCCGCAGAATAACAGGGGTGTGGGTGAGTGCAGGGATGGCCTGGCCAGCGGTGGGAGTAGTAGAGGCAGTGAGGACTCCGTGGCAGCACAGCTGGCCACGGGAGGTAGGAGTAGGCAGCACGACCGACACTGCTTTGGGCGGCTGGAGCAAGAATACCAGAGGTTGAAGAAGCACTACGGCTGTTGGATGGACATCGTACGGTCACTGGAGCTAGAACCGTTCATATTGACTAAGTTGACAAAGCCCTCCGTCCCCGTCAACTTAGTAGGCCCACAAGTCAGCCTCCCACTATGTTGGGTCCCAGCTAGCAGGGGGAGTACTCATTTTTTTGTGCATAATAAGGAGGCACTTCCTTGCGTGCGAAGATATAGCTGGTGGGTCTGACCTGTCAGCGGGGGGAACGTTTTCTCGTGAAATATATAGGCCCTTCCGGTGGGTCCTAGATGTCTGGTGGAGGAACCATTATTTTGTGCGTAATAAGGAGGCATTTCCTTGTGTGCGGACGTGGACCCGGCTGTCAGCCTCTCCACGTATAGTCCACATCCGATGGATGTCGTTCGCTGACCACGTTGACCACGCCGCGCCGAGAGCACGAGGGCGGTGGACGACTGTGAGGCCCAGGAAGGGGACGATGCGGAGCCGGGGAAGACGCGGCAGTGGATGCCCATGAGGAGAGGAGTATGAGGGTTCATTGGTTTGGCTATGGTGTGAGGCTGCTGTTGCCGCAGAATAGCAGGGGGTGTGGGTGAGTAGAGGGATGGCCTGGCCAGCGGCGGGAGTAGTAGGGGCGGTGAGGCCTCTGCGGCAGCACAGCGTCCACGGGAGGCAGGAGCAGGCGGCATGACCGGTGCTGCTTTGGGCGGCTGGAGCAAGAAGACCAGAGGTTGAAGAAGCACGACGGCCGTTGGATGGACATCGTATGGTCACTGCAGCTAGAATCGTTTATATTGACTAAGTTGACAAAGCCCTTGGTACGCGTCAACTTAGTAGGCCCACCGGTCAGCCTCCGAAATGGTGCGCCCCAGATGTCATGGGGAGGAATCACTTTTTGGGCGGCTGAAGCTAGAATATCCAAGATTGAAGAAGAAGCATGACATCCGTTGGATGGACATCCAACGGCCACTGCTGCTAGAACCGTGTGTTGACTATAAGTTGACAAAGTGTTCCATACGCGTCAGCTTACTTTTTTTAGGGGACGCGTCAACTTAGTAGGCCCACAAGTGTGTGGCAGATAACTTATAGCCCATTTGCGATTTGTAAGAATGTACAACACGTTTTTGAATTCTAATGGAATTTACTACAGCCCATTTACAGTTTGTTAAAAGTACAACCCATTTTCTAGCTAGGACAAAGATTAATAATTTCAACCAACCGTTCAAAATAGAATTAAATAAAATTTCCCACATTTTGATGGGATCTGAAATATTTTTATCCCGAAATTTCTAGTCAGATTAAATACAATTTCACTATAAATTTTTATTACGGAAAAATCCAACGAAACATTGCGCGCACAACAATTAATGAAATTAAAATTTTCAAAATCCAAAAATAATATTTTATAAACTAATTACGTGTTTGGTGCATTTTTTACAATTACTGCCTAGTTTTTATAATTACATCCTATTTAATATTTCTTAAAGCCCAATTTCCTGTTAATCCTAATGCATCCCTCCTAGTAAAGATTTGCAGCCTAGCGGGGCAGAGAATAACAAGTTAACCTTGCCTGGGTATTCCTCAAAGAAAAAGTATAGCTAGGCTAGCCATTTTCAACTTAAAAAAATTAATATCTGGGCTGGATATCTGGCCTGGGCTAGACGGGCCACCGCCGGCCCAGTTAATACCCTGCTCTCCTCTGAACAACAACGAAAACATCACTCAAGAAAAACTCTGCAGTGCTCACACCTCAAAAACACAAACACTGCTCGAGCTGCTTGGTCCCATCTGTCGGCTGCTCCTTGTGCAATTCTCTCGTTTATTGACTACATAGGTTGACAATGGTTTGGGACCGTGATGTCAGGAAACCAGGAGGAAGCAAAAAATAGTTGTACATAATAAGAAGGCACTTGCGTACGTAGGCTACGGCCCTAATGGGTCCCTACTGTCATCCAATCAAAATAAATTCATCTCCCGAATCCTCATGTTCGTTGACCATGTTGACAATGCTCGGCGGCACGACGAGCGCAACAACTCGAAGGACGACAGAGAGGGCCTCGCGAGCCCTATGGATGTTCTGATAGAGCGCCTGCTACTCATTCAGGAAGCCAGGATCACTGGACACCTATGAGCACCTTCGAGAGACTGAGACGGCATGAAACAGTAAGGCTGCACTTGGGAGCTCTAGTTTATTTCACACCTGTATTAAGATACAAATGTAATTTACTCGTCATCGGAAACAATGCATAATATACATGCGTAATGAAACCGAGGGCCCGAGGTCTATAAGTAAAACCGGTGGGTTACGCGTGTAATTTGAGAGACCAGTGTATATTTTCCTAGTCGAAATCGACCAACCAAGCGCTTCGCCCGAGACCATCTGCTTTTATTTACAAACGTCAGTTTTATAAGCGGTTTTGGTTGGAAAATGACGATCCAATCACTGCCTAAGATGATGAGTTGGTCGGAAGATCATATGGTTCACCTCTAACCTACCTGAGTTGTCGTATTGCTATGAATGAAACATAAGACAATGAACTTCTTAAGCACAGAAACAACAGAAGAGGATGATCTTCATAACATGCAAATCACAGGCATTAGCTCAACATGCAGAACAATATGAAGCATTATTCTCAGGAGGCACGGTGAATAGCTCGTGATGCCGCATGCCACAGCATTCCAAGCTCAACTTTGCAATCAAACTCACAAGGCCTGGCATTACATAGACAACATTCAGAACAAAATCTTAAAATGCCTTACATAAGTCAACATTCATGTGACTATGCATGTGAGCAGAGTAAATATTTCTGAACTGAAGACAGGAATAGGAAAAAACAATCATCGTTGCTCACAGCAAAGGGCGTCCCACTCAAAAATATCAAATGCATGTCTTCTGGCTAACATCAATGAGCAAAATTTGACAAGGTTTCCCAATTCCAATATATTAAACTAATGAGTTCTTGCTAACATCAATGATTAAACATTGACAAGCTTTTCCCATTAAAAATATGTAATGCATATGATTGTGGAACAGGCAGGGTTTGTCATCAGTTTGTCAACTGATAGTCCGGTGGATCAAGGTGATAATGAATGATTAGAGAACCATTTGATGTATTGTGCATGATGAAGTATTATGGAGGACACAAACCATCTGAACATTTTGTGCAGTTCCACTAAAATCATGTTGAGCATCCCTGTGGATTTCATATTTATATGTTGCAAGAAAACAAAGACACATCATCACACACATGAATATTGGCCCCAGAGTCAACCCACCAAACGGTGGAATAACAAACTGAAAGTACGGTAAACAGATTACCATACCCACATGCCCCATCATTGTTGCTTAGAATGACATTGACATACTTGGAGTCCTGTCATGGCTTCTTGTACTTGTTTGGGCACTTTTTGCCCAGTGCACTCCACGTGTTCTAGAGTTGCATATGCTCTCTGCAGACTAGTCATGTCACCAGAGTCTACTAATACACTGTAAAGCTTCTTGATCATTCCTTGTGTAATGTAGCGCAAATAGTAACTGCTTCTTTCTGCAAAGTGGTAAGACCAACTGGACCCAGTAATGCAGCAGTTTGCCTTAGACACATTGGATCCTTTTGTGTAGTTCAACTAAAATCAACATCGGAATAAAACTGATTTTAATTTTGATATCCCTGTAAGCAGAAATAGGTATAAGGGAAACAATTACTGAGAAATAACGGTTGATGACTTGTACTCCCAGAAGAAAAACATCTACTGATCTACCTTATCTTAATGGGAAACAAGTCAGAAGAGTAGCAATTCTCAATCAGTGTGATTCATTCATATTAACTGAGACATTATCTTAACAATGCCTTGTTTCAACATATATAAAGAACGACAAAGCATAAAAGTACCATTCCTAAAACAATGCGACTGATTCATTTTAACAGAGACATTATCTTAACAATACCTTGGTTAAACATGTAGAAAGTGTTGGAAATATGCCCTAGAGGCAATAATAAATTGGTTATTATTATATTTCCTTGTTTATGATAATCGTTTATTATCCATGCTATAATTGTATTGATAGGAAACTCAGATACATGTGTGGATACATAAACAACACCATGTCCCTAGTAAGCCTCTAGTTGACTAGCTCGTTGATCAACAGATGGTTACGGTTTCACGACCATGGACATTGGATGTCGTTGATAACGGGATCACATCATTTAGAGAATAATGTGATGGACAAGACCCAATCCTAAGCCTAGCACAAAGATCGTAGTTCGTATGCTAAAGCTTTTCTAATGTCAAGTATCATTTCCTTAGACCATGTGATTGTGCAACTCCCGGATACCGTAGGAATGCTTTGGGTGTACCAAATGTCACGACGTAACTGGGTGGCTATAAAGGTGCACTACAGGTATCTCCGAAAGTGTCTGTCGGGTTGGCACGAATCGAGACTGGGATTTGTCACTCCGTGTAAACGGAGAGGTATCTCTGGGCCCACTCGGTAGTACATCATCATAATGTGCACAATGTGACCAAGGGGTTGATCACGGGATGATGTGTTACGGAACGAGTAAAGAGACTTGCCGGTAACGAGATTGAACAAGGTATCGGCATACCGACGATCGAATCTCGGGCAATTACAATACCGCTAGACAAAGGGAATTGTATACGGGATCGATTAAGTCCTTGACATCGTGGTTCATCCGATGAGATCATCGTGGAACATGTGGGAGCCAACATGGGTATCCAGATCCCGCTGTTGGTTATTGATTGGAGAACGTCTCGGTCATGTCTGCATGGTTCCCGAACCCGTAGGGTCTACACACTTAAGGTTCGATGACGCTAGGGTTATAAAGGAAGTTTGTGTGTGGTTACTGAATGTTGTTCGGAGTCCCGGATGAGATCCCGGACGTCACGAGGAGTTCCGGAATGGTCCGGAGGTAAAAATTTATATATGGGAAGTTCTGTTTTGGTCACCAGAAAAGTTTCGGGTTTTATCGGTAGCGTCTGGGACCACCGGAGGGTCCCGGGTTCACTCAAGTGGGGCCACCGGCCCCGGAGGGATGCATGGGCCAAGTGTGAGAGGGGACCAGCCCAGTGGGCTGGTGCGCCCGACAAGGGCCCAAGGCGCCTAGGGTTTGGGGAGGGGGCGCACCCACCTAACTTGGGGGGCAAGTTTCCCCTCTCCCCCCCTTGGTCGCCACCCATAGATGGGATTGGAGCTGCCGCACCCCTTGGGGTGGAAACCCTAGAGGGGGCGCACCCCCCTCCATCTCCCCTATATATAGTTGAGGTCTTGAGGGCTGCCAACACATGAGTTTCACCTCTCCCTAGCGCAGCCCTACCTCTCTCCCTTCTCCTCTCGCGCGGTGCTTGGCGAAGCCCTGCAGGATTGCCACGCTCCTCCACCACCACCACGCTGTTCTGCTTCTGCTGGACGGAGTCTTCCTCAACCTCTCCCTCTCTCCTTGCTGGATCAAGGCGTGGGAGACGTCACCGGGCTGTACGTGTGTTGAACGCGGAGGTGCCGTCCGTTCGGCACTAGTATCTCCGGTGATTTGGATCACGACAGTACGACTCCTTCAACCCCGTTCTCTTGAACGCTTCCGCTTAGCGATCTACAAGGGTATGTAGATGCACTCTCCTTCCCTCGTTGCTAGTTTCTCCATAGATAGATCTTGGTGACACGTAGGAAAATTTTGAATTTCTGCTACGTTCCCCAACAGTGGTATCAGAGCTAGGTCTATTGCATAGATTCTTTGCACGAGTATAACAAAAAGTAGTTGTGGGTGTTGATGATGTTCAATATGCTTACCGTTACTTGTCCAATCTTGTTTCAACGGTATTGTGGGATGAAGCGGCCCGGACCGACCTTACACGCATACACTTACGTGAGATGTGTTCCACTGAATCGACATGCACTTGGTGCATAAGGTGGCTAGCGGGTGCCGCCTCCCACTTTAGTCGGAACGGATTCGATGAAAAGGGTCCTTATGAAGGGTAAATAGCAATTGGCATATCACGTTGTGGTTTTGCATAGGTAAGAAACGTTCTTGCTAGAAACCCATAGCAGCCATCAGAAACATGCAACAACAATTAGAGGACGCCTAACTTGTTTTTGCAGTGCACGCTATGTGATGTGATATGGCCAAGAAGAATGTGATGAATGATATGTGATGTATGAGATTGATCATGTTCTTGTAATAGGAATCACGACTTGCATGTCGATGAGTATGACAACCGGCAGGAGCCATAGGAGTTGTCTTAATTTATTGTATGACCTGCGTGTCATTGAACAAACGCCATGTAATTACTTTACTTTATTGCTAACGGTAGCCATAGTAGTAGAAGTAATAAGTTGGCGAGACAACTTCATGGAGACACGATGATGGAGATCATGATGATGGAGATCATGGTGTCATGCTGGTGACGATGATGATCATGGAGCTCCGAAGATGGAGATCAAAAGGAGCAAAATGATATTGGCCATATCATGTCACTATTTGATTGCATGTGATGTTTATCATATTTATGCATCTTATTTGCTCAGAACAACGGTAGTAAATAAGGTGATCCCTCATTAAAATTTCAACAAAGTGTTCCCCCTAACTGTGCACCGTTGCGAAAGCTCGTCGTTTCGAAGCACCACGTGATGATCGGGTGTGATAGATTCTTACGTTCACATACAATGGCTGTAAGCCAGATTTACACACGCGAAACACTTAGGTTAACTTGACGAGCCTAGCATGTACAGACATGGCCTCGTAACACAAGAGACCGAAAGGTCGAGCATGAGTCGTATGGAGGATACGATCAACATGAAGATGTTCACCGATGATGACTAGACCGACTCTCACGTGATGATCGGACACGGCCTAGTTGACTCGGATCATGTAATCACTTAGATGACTAGAGGGATGTCTATTCGAGTGGGAGTTCATGAGATGAACTTAATTATCCTGAACATAGTCAAAAGATCTTTGCAAATTATGTCGTAAGCTCGCGCTTTAGTTCCACTGTTTAGATATGTTCCTAGACAAAATATAGTTGAAAGTTGGCGATGGCGATTATGCGGACGTAAGAAAGCTTATGTCCTTAATGCACCGCCATCGTGCTGAGCCCCAAACGCCGCCTCGTGGATGTTGCGAACATCAGACATACACGCTTTTGATAACTACGTGATAGTTCGGTTAAACGGTTTAGAGTTGAGGCACCAAAGGCGTTTTTGAAGCGTCGCGGAACATATTAGATGTTTCGAGGTATGAAATTGGGATTTCAGGGCTCGTGCTCACGCCAAGAGGTATAAGACCTCCGACGATTTTCTTAGCCTGCAAACTAAGGAAGAAAAGCTCAATCGTTGAGCTTGTGCTCAGATTGTCTGAGTGCAACAATCACTTGAATCGAGTGGGAGTTGATCTTCCAGAGATAGTGATGTTTCTCCAAAGTCATTTCCACCAGGCTGCTAGAGCTTCGCGATGAACTATAACAAATCAGGGATAGATATGATGATCCTTGAGATATTCGCGATGTTTGACACTGCGAAAGTAGGAATCAAGAAGGAGCATCAATTGTTGATGGTTGGTGAAACGACTAGTTTCAAGAAGGGCAAGGTCAAGAAGGGATACTTCATGAAACAGCAAATCATATGTTGCTCTAATGAAGAAACCCAAGGTTGAACCCAAACCCGAGACTAAGTGCTTCTATAATAAGGGGAACAGCCACTGGAGCAGAATTACCCTAGATACTTGGTAGATGAGAAGGCTGGCAAGGCCGATAGAAGTATATTGGATATACATTAAGTTATTGTGTACTTTACTAGTACTCCTAGTAGCACCAGGGTATTAGATACCGGTTCGGTTGCTAAGTGTTAGTAACTCGAAATAAAAGGCTACAGAATAAACTAAGACTAGCTAAAGGTGAGCTGACGATATGTGTTGGAAGTGTTTCCAAGTTTGATGTGATCAAACATCGCACGCTCCCTATACCATCAAGATTAGTATTAAACCAGAATAATTGTCATTTGGTGTTTGCGTTGAGCATAGACATGATTGGATTATGTCTATCGCAATACGGTTATTCATTTAAGGAGAATAATGGTTACTCTATTTATTTGAATAATACCTTCAATGGTCTTGCACCTAAAGGAATGGTTTATTGAAATCTCGATCGTAGTGATACACATGTTCATGCCAAAAGATAGAAGATAGTAATGATAGTACCACCTACTTGTGGCACTGCCATGTAAGTCATATTGGTGTAAAACGCATGAAGAAGCTCCATGTTGATGGATCTTTGGACTCACTCGTTTTAGAAAAGGGTTTGAGACATGCGAACCATGTCTATTGGTGTATACGCATGAAGAAACTCCAAGCAGATGGATCGTTTGGACTCACTTGATTTTAAATCACTTGAGATATGCAAATCATACCACATGGACAAGATGACTGAAAAGCCTCGGTTTCAGTAAGATTCAGTAGTTAATTCTGAGAGTGGCATTGCTTAATTTTACCAGCGGCATTAGATTAACAAAAAGCATAAACAGTTCCAGGGGAGAGTGAGCGCAACAACAGCATGTGCTTACATCTACTTATAAAGGGGGTGATGCAGAGTTTTGTTGTAACAAAGAAACAAGCATCATGTCTGGGTTGGAACAATTTTTTCCCACTTAATGGTAAAAGATAGTAGTTCAATAGCTTCATTCAACATTTATCAAAAACAATACCAATACAAGTAGCATAACATCTCAAAGAACACTGCAGCATCATGTGGATGAAAGTCAGTACTGACCTTTCTTGACCAAGATTTGAAACAACTCGCGAGGAGGACTTGAAAGAAATCCCAACACATATATGAAACTCCATGATCTCCTTTTGTGCAGTTCCACAAAAATTAAGCAAAGTTGCCGATGTGACATTCAAGTTGAGCTGCACAAAACACTCCTAAAACATAAGTGTTTCACACAGCGAAGCAAAATGTCGCAATAGCAACAAGTTGAATAGTTATCCTTGTTTCACGCAGCGAAGCAAACGGCGACAAAATGAAGCATCTAACTTATCTTGATGGAAAACAAAGTAGGATAGTAGCATTTCTAAAACGGTTGCTGAGGGAGTCCTGGATTAGGGGGTGTCCGGATAGCCGGACTATAACCTTTGGCCGGACTCCTGGACTATGAAGATACAAGATTGAAGACTTCGTCCCGTGTCCGGATGGGACTTTCCTTGGCGTGGAAGTCAAGCTTGGCGATACGGATATGTAGATCTCCTCCCATTGTAACCGACTCTGTGTAACCTAGCCCTCTCCGGTGTCTATATAAACCGAAGGGTTTTAGTCCGTAGGATGAACAACAATCATACCATAGGCTAGCTTCTAGGGCTTAGCCCCTCTGATCTCGTGGTAGATCTATTCTTGTACTACCCATATCATCAATATTAATGAAGCATGAGTAGGGTTTTACCTCCATCGAGAGGGCCCGAACCTGGGTAAAAACATCGTGTCCCTTGTCTCCTGCTACCATCCGCCTAGACGCATAGTTCGGGACCCCCTACTCGAGATCCGCCAGTTTTGACACCGACATTGGTGCTTTCATTGAGAGTTCCTCTGTGTCGTCATCTTTAGGCACGATGGCTCCCCCGATCATCAACAATGATGCGGTCTTGTGTGAGACTTTTCTCCCCGGATAGATCTTTGTATTCAGCGGCTTTGCACTGCGGGCCAATTCGCTTGGCCATCTGGAGCAGATCGAAAGCTACGCCCATGGCCATCAGGTTAGATTTGGAAGTTTGAACTACACAGCTGACGTCCGCGGAGACTTGATCTTCGACGGGTTCGAGCCATAGCCGAGCGCGCCGCACTGTTACGATGGGCATGATCTAGCTCTGCCGCCGAACAGTGCCCTGGAGGCCGCACCCGTGTCCGCTCCGACCCTTAGCTCGGAGCCAACTGCGCCAATCAAGGACAGGTGGCTCGATACCGCCTCGGGGGCTACAATCTCTATGGCGATCGAGCCGAACACCAACCTTGTCCTCTGCGAAGCTCGTGACTCCAAGGTGTCGGACTCCTCTCCGGACTCCGAACCTTCCGCGCCCCTGCCGATCGAATCCGATTGGGCGCCGATCATGGAGTTCACCGCCGCGGACATCTTTCAGCACTCGCCCTTCGGCGACATTCTGAATTCACTAAAGTCTCTCTCTTTATCAGGAGAGCCTGGCCGGACTATGGTCAGCAAGGTTGGGATGCGGACGACGAAGAAATTGAAAGCCCACCCACCACCCACTTCGTAGCCACTGTCGATGATTTAACCGACATACTCGACTTCGACTCCGAAGACATCGACGGTATGGACGCTGATGCAGGAGACGACCAAGAACTAGCGCCTATAGGGCACTGGAAGGCCACCTCGTCGTATGACATATACATGGTGGACACCCCAAAAGAAGGGAACGGCATGGAACAACGGAGGATGACCCCTCCAAGAAGCAGCCTAAGTGTCGGCGTCAGCGGCGCCGCTCTAAATCCCGCCAAAGCAAAAACGGCGATTCCGGAACGGGAGATAATAACACCCCGGACAGTGCCGAAGACAACCCCCTCCAGCAGGATTCAAAGACAGAGGATGGAGAAGCCAGCCCTCATGAGAGAGCGGCAGATAGAGAGGTAGAGGACGATAATTACATGCCTCCTCCGAAGACGAGGCAAGCCTCGATGACGCATTTAATTTGTCGTGCACGAGGATCCCGTCGAACAAGAGCTGCTTTCAAACGCAGGCTTATGGCCATGGCGAGCAGCCTCAAGAAAAACAGCAACAGCTTGAGCTGACCAAGACTTGCTAGCCGACAGATGGATCAAGTCCTTGCGTCAAGAGTACGAACTCGAACGCCTCCAAGAGCTACCCAAAGCGCAGGCTGCTACCACGATTACAGGAGGAAGCACCTAAACCTACATCACCAGCGCACGACGCGGCCGACCGGCTACCTCGTGGCCGCGACAGAGAGGCCTCTCGGCCCTCCACTAAAGTCGCACCCCGATGTCGCTCAAAAAATACCAAGGCACGGGGAAATGCGCCAGACCTGCGAGATATATTGGAGGACAAGGCAAGGCAAACAAGATCGATCTACAAATCGCGTGGGCGCCCCACAACACGTGACGATAACCGTCATGCCGGATATGGCAAATCCGGCCGGGCCGAACACAGTAGACAAAGCTCATTCGAGCTACGTCGTGATATAGCCCATTACAGAGGCGCCACACACCCACTATGCTTCACAGATGAAGTAATGGATCATCAAATCCCCGAGGGTTTCAAACCCGTTAACATCGAATCATACGATGGCACAACAGATCCTGCGGTATGGATCAAGGATTATCTCCTTCATATCCACATGGCCCACGGTGATGATCTACACGCCATCAAATACCTCCCACTCAAGCTTAAAGGACCAGCTCGGCATTGGCTTAACAGCTTGCCAGCAGAGTCAATTGGTTGTTTGGGAGGACACGGAAGCCGCATTCCTCGACAATTTCTGTGGCACCTATGTGCGACCACCATACGCCCGATGACCTAAGCCACATAATTCAGTAGCAGGAGGAATCGGCCGGAACAATTCTGGACACGGTTCCTAACCAAGAAAACTCAAACAGTCGACTGTCCGGACGCAGAGGCCCTCGCAGCCTTCAAACATAACATCCGTGACGAGTGGCTGGTCCGGCACCTAGAACAGGAAATGCCGAAATCCATGGCAGCCCTCACAACACTCATGACCTGCTTCTGCGCGGGAGAAGACAGCTGGCTAGCTCGTAGTAATAACATGACCAAGAGCCCTGGTAATTCGGATACAAGGACAGCAATGGCAGGTCGCGTCGCAATAAGCACAAGCGCCGCATTAACAGCGACAATGCTGAGGATACGACAGTTAATGCCGGATTCAGAGGCTCTAAACCCGGTCAGCGGAAAAAGCCATTTAAAAGAAAAACTCCGGGCCCGTCCAGTTTGGACCGAATACTAGATCGCTCGTGCCAGATACACGGCACCCCCGGAAAACCAGCCAATCACACCAACAGGCATTGTTGGCTGTTCAAGAAGGCAGGCAAGTTAAATGTCGAAGACAGAGACAAGGGGCTGCATAGCGATGACGAGGAGGAGCCCATGCCGCCGAACAATAGGGGACAGAAGGGCTTCCCCCCACAAGTGCGGACGGTGAACATGATATACACAACCCACATACCCAAAAGGGAGCGGAAGCATGCACTTAGGGACGTATATGCGTTGGAGCCAGTCGCCCCAAAGTTCAACCCGTGGTCCTCCTGCCCGATCACTTTTGATCGAAGGGACCACCCCACTAGCATCCGCCATGGCAGATTTGCCGCATTGGTTCTAGATCCAATCATTGACGGATTTCACCTCACTAGAGTCCTTATGGACGGCGGCATCAGCCTGAACCTGCTTTATCAGGATACAGTGCGAAAATGGGCATAGGTCCCTCAAGGATTAAACCCACAAAGACAAACTTTAAAGGCGTCATACCAGGTGTAGAGGCCAATCAGACAGTGCTCGATTACACTTGACGCGTGGTCTTGGATCCCGGATAATTTCGAAGCGAGGAGTTAATCTTCGACATAGTCCCGTTCCACGGTGGCTATCACGATCGCTGGACGAACCGCATTTGCAAAGTTCAATGCGGTGCCGCACTACGCATACCTCAAGCTCAAGATGCCAGGCCTTTGAGGAGTCATTACGGTCAATGGAAACACCGAACGCTCTCTCCGAACGGAGGAGCATACGGCGGCCCTCGCGCGGAAGTACAAAGTAGGCTCTCAAGGCAATTCTCCAGTCCGGCTATTAAATGTCCGGACACCGTCAAGCGCGCCCGGAGTAACCTACAACAAGACCGCCTGGCACGTACGTTCCGAGCAAGCGTAGCAATGCGGCCCCAACCCCAGCCCTCGCGAAATCGCGAAACCAGTACTACGCGTACATAATTACGCTCTGGAAATACCATGGGCATAAGGGGAGGGGCACAACCACGGCACGCCCAAAATGCGGCTCAACCGCACTAGGGGCTCCTGATTTTGTCATTCCTTTTTTCTTACTTTCAGGACTCCACTCTCCGGAAGGCTGTCCGGCAAGACAATCGCCCGAACACCACGATGCAACAGCCAGGGAGGCGTAAAGCTATGACGAATGTCCAGTGGTCTCTATAACGAGCAGTATACTTGTTTCACATATCATCCCGCAGCTCGCCTACGAGGGGACATGTCAAATAGTCCCATCTCTTTCTTATCGCACTATTTGTATCATTCTGCTTTTCCCGCAGCTTTTTCGAATAAGCAATACATAGCTTTTGTCTATTATTGCATTCCTTTTTGTGTAAATATGCTCAGTTATGACATTATGCAACCGTACACTTTCGTACGGCCAACACACCAGGGTCTTAAGTACCCCAGAATATGGTGTGAGAAGTCTGAACACACTCACGAGTGTGGCACCCCGAACTTATAGCATTATATGCATCGGCTCCGAATCATGTCTTAGGTCAATAGTTGGGTTTGCCCGGCTCCCATGTTTTGGTACCTTATGTTCTATTATATCGGCTAAGGTAGCGCTGGGAGAACTACTGCGATTGTGCCCCGGTTGAGTTGGGTTAAGCACCTCAGTAGAGAAAGCTAAAACTGACCGTCATGATAGGGTGAGAGCTGGTCACTGTTCGAGAGGTTTCGAGTCCCTAAAGACTTATGCCGCTTAGAGCGAGGAGTCGCCTTTGTCCGGCCTAGGCGTGGATAGCGCCCCGAACTCGGTCTTCCGAATACTAGGGGATTCGCCGAAATTTAAAATTATAGAATTCTATGGCTAAGTGAGAGTGATAAAGCACTATAGTCCGATTGCCTTGTCCGTTGTGCTGAGCGCCTCCCTCGAAGGACCCAAGAATGGGAACAAGAGCGCTCAGGTTTATCCCGAACTCCCCAAAGACTCGTGGCATGGGGGCGGTTTACGACTCGCCATCTCTCAGATTTAATAAACGGCCGCACAGAAGGTAATATTTTAAATTCAAAAAGCGTTGCTTAGCGCATATGAACAATTTTTCAGCGCACAGGATAACAAGAGCGAGTTTACTCAAAAATTACATCCTTGGAACATTCATTCGCCATAAGGCGGGCACCCTTCAGGGCGCCCTCATAATACATCTCGGGCTTGCGATGCGCCTTGCCCTTCGGTGGCCCATCTGTCACCAGCTTCTTAGCATCCATCTTGCCCGGTGTACTTTAACATGGGCAAGGGCCTACGGGCGCCTTCGATGCATACGGAGCGCTTGATGACTTCAAGGCGTGGACAGGCATCCGCCAGCCGCCTCACTAGCCCAAAGTAGCTCCCAGGCATGACCTCCCTAGGCCATAGCCGGACTATAAGGCCCTTCATGGCCTGTTCGGCCACCTTATGGAGCTAGACCAGCTGCTTCAGCTGGTCGCTCAAGGGCACCGGGCGTCCGGCCTCAGCATACTGAGACCCGAACACCTTCTCCGTCGAGCTCCCCTCCTCGGCCCGGTAGTATGCGGCAGCGTCGAACACACTGCGGGGCAGATCTCCGGATGCTCCTGGAGATCTCCGGACTTGGGTAAGTAATAAATAATTCACTTTCACGTGCTTCCTTTGCATAAAGAATGCCTTACCCGCCGCTATCTTCTTCATCGCCTCAATTTCCTGGAGGGCTTTTTGGGCTTCGGCCTTGGCAGATTTGGCGCTCTCAAGGGCCGAAGCAAGCTCGGACTCTCGAGTCTTTGATTCAAGCTCCAAACTCTCGTGTTTTTCCACGAGCCACGGAGCTCTTGCTGCACCTCCGCCACCCGCGCCTCCTGCTTTTCTCGCTCGATCGCTCCACGGCCGCATTGCCTTCGCCTTGGATAGCGCTTTCTTGAGGTTGCCACAGGTTGTGGCCCTGTAATACTCACGTTGGTCCTGTCACTTTTTGCAACCACATCTTTTTTATATACTTACATAAGGTATTACTTACCTTCCTTGCCCTCGAGCGGCTTCTTGGCAAGGCCGAGCTTGTTCTCGGACCGCTCGAGGCTTTGCTTCAGTGCATCGACCTCCAGCGGTCAAGGCGGGCAGAGGTCGCAGGCAGCCTGCATTCCCATATTGACATACTTATGTTAGACTCCTGCGTATATCTTTTAGATCCTCGGTTAAACTTTTCGTTCCGAACACCAAACCGAGCATCGAGGGCTCTTGTCTATGCGGTAATATTTTTACATATCTTAAATACATACCTCAAAGCTGTTAGAAGGTCGGCACGAGCTTGATCGGCCCGCTCTTGGTGGACTGAACCTTCTGGATCACCGCACTCATAATAGTGCGGTGCTCTTCGTCGATGGAGGCGCCGTTAAGCACCTCCAGCAAATTATCCGGTGCCTCCGGTTGGACGGAGGTCATCAGCGTCGTAGGCTTGCCCTTCTTACTAGGGGGCCGCCTGCCAGACTCCAAAACCATTGAAGGTTCCGGTGCGGTGTCCGGCCCGGGGCCGGACTTGGAGCCCTTGGGGGTTTTGTCCCCTTTGCGCCTGGAGTCCGGGAGGTCGCCTTGCGGCGCCTCCAGGACCACCTCCTCGTGGCTTGGACCCTTTTGGGACTCCACCTCGGCATCGTCCGTAGGGCGAGGGGAGGTAGCGATCGCAAGCGAATTCACATCCGACGAATCCAGGGAGCCGCTCGACGAAGCGTCGAGCCGGGCCTTGGGCGGACTGCGTGATTATATTCGGCGTCAGAAGATACTGTGCAATAAAGGAATGCCATGAGTCATTCTGGTATCCAAACACTTACGGTTTCACCAAGGGCTTGGCCCTATGCGGACACTCCTCTTCGTCGTCGGCGGCGTTGGTGGAGTAGTCCTGAAGGAGGGTCCTTCCTTTCTTGGACCCTCTGGCCTCCCCCGTTGGGGCGACCTTCCTTTTCTTCTCTCCCCCCGTTGGGGGAGAGACCTCTCTTTCCTCCTCCTCGTTTTCGTGGGAGGAGTCAGCCTTAGAGTCATCGGACGAAACTATGTGCCCCCACCAGCCTGGTAAAATTCGCTTATCTCCCAAGCGCCATAATTAATGGCACGGTTGGGTTACCCACGCCCGTATTGATGAGAATCCCGGAATAAGGGGACACGATCTACGCTCGACAAGGCGTGCCAAGGAAACCACCTCGCTAAGTGCTACCGAGGTGGGACAAGAAAACGATTCGAATAAAGGCTTGGCCGTGGTGTGATGTCACGCTGAATACGTCGGCAGTTGGATTTGTGTAAATATTATTCTCTCTATGGTGGTATGTGGAACTTATTTTGCGAGCCGGACACTATCCTTGTGTTCAAAATCTTCTATGAAGTATTCGGAGGAGGAACCCGCCTTGCAATGCCGAAGACAATCTGCGCGCGGACTTCGTCGTCATTGAAGCCTGGTTCGAGGAGACTCTTGAGGAGTCTGGATTAGGGGTGTCCGGATAGTCGGACTATAACCTTTGGCCGGACTCCTGGAATATGAAGATACAAGATTGAAGACTTCGTCCCGTGTCCGGATGGGACTTTCCTTGGCGTGGAAGGCAAGCTTGGCGATACGGATATGTATATCTCCTCCCATTGTAACCGACTCTATGTAACCCTAGCCCTCTCCGGTGTCTATGTAAACCGGAGAGTTTTAGTCCGTAGGACGAACAACAATCATACCATAGGCTAGCTTCTAGGGCTTAGCCTCTCTGATCTCGTGGTAGATCTATTCTTGTACTAACCATATCATCAATATTAATCAAGCAGGAGTACGGTTTTACCTCCGTCGAGAGGGCCCGAACCTGGGTAAAAACATCGTGTCCCTTGTCTCTTGTTACCATCCGCCTAGACGCACAGTTCAGGACCCCCTACCCTAGATCCGCCGGTTTTGACACCGACAGTTGCATTGATTCATATTAACAAAGACATTCTCTTAAAACAACATTCATTAAAAATGTAATTTACTTTTAACAGTGGCATTACTTCAATTTTCCAGCAGCATTGTTAGATTAACAACAGCAAAATAGTTGTATGGGACATGGGACATGCCAGCACCATGTGCGTCCACACGTATAAATGGGTGATGCAGAGTATGTAGCCAAGCAGCATATCTGCGTTGGTCCCATATTTGTTCTCTTTGAACCTTTTTCCTATGTGAGGGCAGCAAATCTAGTCCTGCACAAACTACCCGACCCCCAGTTTCTTTCCCTTTTCAACAAACAGATCAGTTTCTCACAGATGTGTGTACTGGGTTACCCCCTTTTTCCCTTTTCGACCAATAAAGCGGCTGGATAGCCAGTCTATACTACTTTTCCCTCCCTTCTTTCCTCATTGAACCACGTCCTAGATTCATGCTCCATCCCACCGCACCCATCTTTCCTCTTTGAACCAAGACCTAGATTCGACTACAGAATCAAAAAAGATCCACGTGCAGCTAGAGCAATGACAGTTTCAAAGAAACTTATACCTTAGGGTCATCGGTATGTGGCAAGGCGTGCAGCGGGAGGCCGGATCTGCCCACACTACGTACGGCAACGAGGAAGAAGGGGTCGGTGGCCCTCCCGCACAGGCGCTGGGTGAAAGAGAACAACGCAGCTGGCAATGGATTGCCTCCCTCGCCGAAGGCGATGATGTTAACGATGCACCTCCTCTCCTTCCCGGTGTGACGGGATTCAGATGCCTCCTTCACCACCTGTGAGGGGGGAGAGAGAGAGACAGAGGCCAACGCAGTCTTGTTTAGATCTGGTGAAGAGGGTGAGAGACTGTGAATATAGCAAACCCTAGCAAAGGAACGCTGAGCCTCCAGCGTGTATATATACATATATATGTAGTGCGGCGAGAGTGTGGAGAGTGCAAACCCTAGGGAACAAGCACTGAGGCTCCAGCCTATATAGTGTACTACATAGATACTGTATTACAGACTGAGCTCCGGTGCCTTAACTGCACCTGCCTTTGGCTGTATGATAGGTGGGCCAGCCACATTTTGGGCCCACCTGTCATACACCCAAAGGCAGGTGCACTAAGTCAATGAAGCTGCGTCCATATAGTACTCGTGTATGCTACTGATATATAGTGGAGTGGTTTTCTTATTCTATCCATAACAATCATTTTAAATTGTGTAAGTACGAAACGAAACTCTTTATTTAACGTACCAGTGAACAAAACTACTACTTCCGATGAACTAACGATCCACGCGTCCTGGTCGCACTTCCTTTACTTCACGTGCGGTACACTACCCTCTCTTAAGTGAACAACCACACATGCGCCAAATTATCGGAAACGTGTGAGAGTGTGTACAAATAAAGAATTTTAATTTCAATTATCGGTAAGGTTTGAGAGTATGTACAGTTTGCCCTCTCTCAATAATTATGGTTTGTTGTGTTCGGCCTAAACTTGGTCAAACTTTACAAAGTTTGACTTTAGTCAAATCTAATATGCAGAGTAAATAAAAATGGAGGGCTACTAGGTCCATCCGGGTTTTTAGTCCACACCATTTTTTAATCAAAGTTAACAGCTGGACAAATAAAATTACAAGGCAGTTGAAGACAAAGTTGTGAAAAGGCTTAGAAATCAATACAAAATGTATGCTCTTAGTACCAACGTCGATCCTTCTTCGAGGAAACATTTGGTTCATAGCCAATTCTGTGATAAAATTGCACCAACATGAAAGACGACCGTGTCTCCAACGCAACCAAGGTGAACAGATGAAGGATGTCATCTTTGTGGGTAACAAGCAAAGAGCACTGATGGAAGACAGCTTGTTTTTCGTGGAAAATCGATCAGCTTCACCAGCCGACGCAACCATGAGGCGCAACCATGAGCATCGATAGGTCATCGTGGTGATGCATCATCCATTTGGCATCAAGTTTGGGTGTGGCACCTATGAAGTTCGACAAATCCTCAATGTGGTCTATTTCTTCTCATTAATCAAGCTCGAGGAAGGAAGAACCACGTGGCAGAGTATAGTGAGGTGGAACAACAGTGGCCATCCAATTTTGGGCAGTTCCACTAAAATTGAGGAAGACATGCCCGGGTATGGAGATACGCATCGCTGTTTGCAAAAATATAAAAAAGGGATATAGTGTTGTTACTTTGTTTTGGCAGTGGTACAAGATTAACAACAACATCTCAATTGTCAATAAGAATTAATGATTATCTTGATGGGAACTAAACCAGGATACCCGAGAAAAAAACATTTCTTCATTTAACCTGTGATAGTATTAGATTAGCAGCAACAATAGGAGTATATGGACAATGACCGCACAACCACCATGTAGTTTTTGTCGAAACAACATGTATACCTCCACCGAGGCATAAATCAGGACAACTTTTCGAGTGGCATTTCCTCTATAATAGTAGGTGATGTTGGACCAGCCGATGAACCCTAGCTACTATACATGGGGAGCTCGGGAGTAGTCGCATAGAAGAAAAACTGCATGCAACGACCTACGGAGCTGGACAAGTACAAGAAGTTATACCTCAGGTGGGCGAGATGTCGCTTAGGCGGGCGGGCTAGATCTGCCCACACGATGGCAGCGAACAGGGGCGCGGAGGACCTTCGTCTGCGCCAGCGCCAGCTCCGAGAGGACGGTGCACATCAGCTTCCTCCATCACCGACGGCGACAACGTCAACGCTGCACCTCCTCACCTCTCGCAGCGGACGGGGTTTGACCGGATCTGTGACCACCGGTGAGGAGAGAGATAGAGTGGAAACTGTCATCTTGTTTTGATAGGGAGAGGGTGAGAGAGCGAGACGCGATAAACCCTATCAAACAAGAGGCTATATATACAATGGAGTAAAACATCTCTCCATAGCAGTGATTTTAAATAGAATATGCGTGTTCCCAGAAAAAAGAAACGAAAACTGGCGGACAATTTTTTAACGTACCAAGAAAGAAAACGCTATCAAAAACACGCCCCCACTTCCAGGTCGCGAGAGTCGTCGCGCACACACACACAGACATAGACATGAATATCCGTGTTTATGTAAAATTCCATCTCCATCTCCATCTCCAATCATATTTGTCCAACTGGCACATTATTTACGTTGTTAATTATATACGCAGCAATATTAACGTACAACATCTCTTGTTTGTGGGCATCCGGACAGCTGCCACGCCCGCTCCTGCCCAACCCGAACCCTCTTCATCACCTGCGTGCTTCCCACCTGAAACGGTCAGTGTCGCATTCATGCCCGGCCAGAGCGGACGCGACGTCTCACTGGTGCCGGCATTGAAGTGGCGCACCGGCTGAGAGAGCGTCGCCCGCACCGCTTCCCGGTGCACGCGGCTGCCCCGCGTTCAAAGGTCACAATAGCCGGCCACAACATGCATGTAAAAAGTTCTTGGGAGTCCATGCTACAGCTAGTTGTCCTCCCCCAACTCGTCAATCTCTTCCAGTAGTGCTAGTACTCCATGGCGCGATCCATCGACAAGCAGGTGGGAAAGTTATCGTATACTCGGTTTGCGGTGCGTGGCATGCCGAGCAACCGTGTGGGGTGGAGCCGTGGAGGAGGGTGAGACACGAACGCGCCAGACATGATTTAAACGTTTGTTTTGCTCGATGGCGCGATCCAACAAAACAAAACGTTGGTTTCTCTCCTTTTCCATTTCTTCTCCGGAAAAACGAAAACATTCCACTCCATTCTCATTCCTACTCCAAGGTTGCCCGTTACAACATTCCATCAAATACAAAGGAAAACTAACACACATGCTGATGCATCTCAATGATTCACATATCATAGCCAATATTTACTTCACAACTAAAGACAAAAGTTGTGAGTGTGTGTACAAAAGAAAAACTACTGATGGGGTCACTACGACTTAAACCCTAAACCCTAAATTGGATTTAATTCAATGGCTAGGTAGAACCTGTCGAAGGAAAGACGGTTGGCACCCTCAGATCATACGATGCTTTTGTGCAGTTCCACTAAAATCGAGCTAAGCATCCCTGATGGCAAAGATATTGAAGAAGTGTGATTAGAATAATAGTACTGGCAATAGTTCATGAGACATCAACTCATCACAAATAGAAGTTAGTAGATGTAGAGAAAGATCGACATGGAGATGGAGCTACGTGGGGAGCTGCGGCAGTGGAGCAAGCCGGCTCCAAAAGGAAGATGTACTACCTGGGACGTCGGGTTGTAGCTAGAAGGGCGGTTGGGACGCGGCATCAGCCAATACCGCGGGCCGGGACCCCTGATTAGGACGCACCGACTGTGGGTTTTCTCCCTCGCTGATGTCGACCGCGTCTACGCAGAACATTGTTCCCTTCCCCCAGCGGCGAGATCAGGCCGGATATGTGGCCAGCGGTGTGGCCACCGTTGTTCTGTGCTTGTGAACAGAGCAACCAAGGCAAGCAGCGGGATCAGGCCGGATAGTGACCAACGGTGTGGCCACCGTCGTTCTATGCTTGTGAAGAGATCAACCCAAGCAAGCAGGCTTGTAGCTTAGGCTCCTGCTAGTGTATATATAGTGGTTTTCTTTTTCTCTCCATATCAACGTATGTGTCATTAAAGAGTGAAATGATGGTTGCTTCTTACGACTAACTTACTGTGTGATTTGACTGCTCCTTAGTGGCCCCTACACGTACTCCCCCTACGTGTATGACCGTTCCTGAGTCTCACTTGTACTTATCTCTATTTTCTTGCATGACACGTAGACAAGATGCGCATAGAGGAATTTTGTTACTGCATGTTGTTACGTAGTATTGTACTACTAGTACCTACTCCCTCCTTCCGGTTCACTACTGGTACTCCCTCCGTCCTGTCTTATTGGTCCCCTTTGTACTCAACTCATGGGCTTGTTTTCCTCAACAAATTGTCTTTACCATCGTATTAATATCGGGAATACATGCGTGAACAACGAATGATTAAACCTTGCATGCAACATTTTGACAAAGCATTGACTTATGAACATGTGAATGTGAGGGACTACAACCTCGTGCATGCACGCAACAGTGACCCATGCACATGGATGCAAAAACGCGCGCGACGCCCTAATGCATGCATGTCCGAGCACACGACGAAACACACACGGTCACGCTCAAGTGCTCAACCTACATGTGCATGCACACACATACTTAGCCAGGGTGAGCTAGTGACCGTATAAACACCGGAAATTATATATATTGAGCACAATGAGGGTATTATGAAGTCCACTGACCATATTTTTAAAAATATACAGTGACAGACAGTGTATTTATCTCGTTTGAAATTGAGCCATATTAACCGGAAAGGAGGCGGTATGGACTAGCATTACTTTGTTGTGTCCCGTCAACTTGCCGAACGAGGAGAAGCTTGCAGGACGGGAGAAGCTTGCGTGCGGTGGCTCACAGGACAAGGACAAACTTTTGAATAACGCAAGCTCTCCCTCGCTCAGGCAGTGGACGTGCAATACTTAATTTGGTGTCAGATTGCCAGAAGCATACACTATACTAGTACTATTATTGTTCGACTTCCCGAAGAGGCGAACAGCCAAGCGCAAAGTTTACTAGTACTAGTACTACTACTATAGAGGTATGTACTATACTACTAGGAACCGGATGGAGGAGCGTCTGCACTCTTATTATATTTTAAAAATGTGATAAAGCAATCTTCAACAAATTTGGTTCTCTTCGAGGGTTCTCGCATGTAATAATGGAAGTTGATTGCATGGAACACTTGCCACAATTCTCGCTTAATTCTGGCTCATATCCTGTTACAAATAGGAGCGCTCGGTAATATTTCCTCTTTTTTTGTTATTCAGCATGTAAACAGGTCAGCAAACCTTGCAACGCATCTTTGTGCGAACCGTGCTTGCTGCACTTTGAATGTGGTCGAGAGTTGGCTTGATGAAACACCTCGCTTCCTTCTTCTTTTTTGCGGGGTACCTCGCTTCCTAGTGACCAGTCACTTGGCTAATCGTCCTAAGAATGCTTATATATGAAAAAAGCTCTCTTATTTACCCGCAAAAAGATTAAGCCATATTAACCGGAAAGGAGGGAGTATGGACTAGCATTACTTTTTGGTGTGTCCCGTCAACTCGCAGAATGAGAAGAAGCTTGCAGGACAAGGTGAAGCTCGCTTACGCCTTTTGACTAATGCAACCTACCCTTGCCTAGGCGGTGGACATGCATCAGTTCATTCGGTGTCAGATTGCCAGAGGCATACACTGTAGTACCCAACATGTGGAGTACCATCATTGTTCAACTTCACGAAGATGCGAAGAGCCAAGCGCAAGGTTTAGTAGTACGAGTAGTACTACTACTGGAACCGCATGGTGGAGCGTCTGTACTCTTATTTTATTTTAATCTCTGATAAAGTACACATTTATTCTTAACTGAATCCAATTTCAGGAAATTGGTGAAGATGCATCATGAACATCTTCTCCATCTGCAATTTTTATACTGTAAGAAGAGATGTACTATTACATATATCAAAGTGGGTGAGGAAAACTCAAAATTCGTCCAAGCAATGGCAACTGAGAGATATAGAAAGAATTACATTGCCACCCTTCAGTTGTCAGATGGAACAGTTTCTACAGACCATGACATAATTGCAAAGGAATTTCTGGAGATTTTTAAGGGCAGAATGGGAACAGTGAAACCAATTTTTTTGGGTAATGACATCCTTTCTATAATCCCTAGGGTGCAGGGACTGGATGTTCTCACTAGGCCTTTTGAGGTCAAGGAAATTGAGCAGGTTATCAAGGAATTGCCCATTGACAAGGCTCCTGGACCAGATGGATTTAATGGCCTTTTCATGAAGAAGTGTTGGCCAATAATTTCTGGTGACTTTATTGCTCTGGTCAATGAGTTTCACGCTGGAACTGCTAAGCTTGAAAATCTCAGTGAGGCCTACATAACTCTGATCCCTAAGAAGTTGTCACCTGAAACTGCTGGCGATTTTAGGCCAATTTCGTTGACAAGTGTGGGGTTGAAATTCCTTACTAAACTTGCTGCTAACAGGTTTCAGGATGAAATAACCAAATGTGTTCATAAGAATCAATATGGCTTTATCAAATCAAGAACCATTCAAGATTGTATAGCATGGACATTTGAGTACATTCATCAGTGCAATCAGTCAAAAAAGCCAATCATGTTACTCAAGCTTGATTTTGAAAAAGCATTTGATTCCATTCAGCATGAGGCAATTATAAAGATCTTGGTGGCAAAGGGTTTTGATAATAAATGGATATCCTGGATACATCAATTGTTGTCCTCAGCAACCTCCTCAATCTTGCTCAATGGGGTACCAGGAAATCATTTTAAGTGTAAGTGTGGGGTAAAGCAAGGTGATCCTATCTCACCTTTGCTATTTGTGATTCTTCTGATCTGTTGCAGACTATGATTAATGATCATCTTAGTAAAGGACTTCTTTCTTTACCCCTAGTAACTCATGATCCTGATTACCCAGTGGTTCAGTATGCTGATGACACACTGCTGTTTGTGTCTGCTGATTCTATTCAGTTGGAGGTGCTCAAGTCGGTTTTAAACTCTTTCTCCCTGGCAACTGGTTTGCAGATTAACTACCACAAATCTTGAATGTACCCAATCAATGTGGATGTCACTTCTACCAAGGCTCTTGCTGCACAGATTGGGTGCCAACTGGGGGTTATGCCATTCACATATTTGGGGTTGCCAGTGGGCACAACTAGGCCCAAAATTGTGGATCTGCTTCCACTTGTTGACTGTATGGAAAGAAGATTAACTGCTAGCTCATGGTTTCTGCCCCAAGGTAGTAGGTTACAGTTGGTAAACTCTGTTATCTATTCATTGCCAATCTTCTTCCTTTGTAGTTTATCAATACCACAAGGGATTTTAAAACAACTGGAAAGAATACAGAGGCAATGCCTATGGAGAAAGTATGGTAAGGAGAAGGGGAATTCTCTGGCTGCTTGGCCTTTGGTCTGTAGACCCAAACTTAAGGGAGGGCTTG
Organism: Aegilops bicornis; assembly: GCA_021605145.1. NCBI lineage: Eukaryota > Viridiplantae > Streptophyta > Magnoliopsida > Poales > Poaceae > Aegilops > Aegilops bicornis. The sequence goes on from CM038670.1 coordinate 85,863,645, forward strand.
GCATACTCAACCTGGGTCTACAGAATGAAGCTCTGTTAATGAAATTCCTCAATAAGTTCTATAACAAAGTTGATGTGCCATGGGTTCATTTGATCTGGGACAGTTAATATTATCAGAGAGTGCCTCATGACACTGCTCTGTGTGGATCCTTTTGGTGGAGGGACATCTGTAAACTAATGGATAAATTCAGGGTTGTTTCTTCAATAACTGTTGGAAAAGGGGACTCTTTGCTCTTCTAGTCGGATTCTTGGGAAGTTGATAACTCTTGCATCCCACTTCAAGACAGATTCCCCAGGCTTTTTTCCTTCTTCTTACAAAAAATTCCTCTGTTTTGGAAGTGTTGCAGGCTGGTGAGTTTCAGAGCTTGTTCTCTTTACCATTATCAGAATTGGCTTATAGGGAGTTTAATCATCTTTCTGGAATTATGTCTGAGATTTCCTTGGATGTTGCCTCTAATGATTGCTGGCAATGGAAACATGGGAAGAAAGCTGGGTTCACAGCAAAGAAATACTATGACTTTGTTCATGAGCCAATTCCTACCAACCCTCTTCTCTGTTGGGTATGGAAATCCTGCTGTACTATGACAATTAAAATATTTTCCTGGCTTGTCATTATGGACAGAGTAAACACCAAGGATATGATCAACGCAGGAAGTGGAAGATTAATGATGGGCCTGAATGTGTACTTTGTCCCACTGGAGCACTTGAAGATAGAAATCACCTATTCTTTCAATGCAACTTTAGCATGAGAGTGTGGAACTATCTACAAATCACATGGCTCAATAGTCAGGATATGGTTGAGATTGCACACCATGCTAGGAAGGATTTCCAAGCCTTTCTTCTCTGAGGTGGTTTTCCTAACTTGGTGGAATATTTGGAAAGTCAGGAATGATAAAGTCTTCAGGTATATCAGACCTACCTTCAGGTAGTGGAGAAATGGTTTTGTCCAGGACATCTCTCTCTTGGCTCACAGAATCAAGTCAAGACACAGGGATGCTTTGATCAAATGGATTGATTTTTTGCCTCCTTGAGGGGCCCTGCATTTGTAATTTCTCTAGTTAGAGTTTAATTTCTCTGTATAGACTAGGTTGTACAGTTTTTATTCTTTTCCTTCCTGCCATGTTCCTTTTCTTAAGGAACTTTTTGTTGTACATGCTGCTTTAAGTTTTAATAAATTGATGTGGGGTGCAAACCCTGCAGTCTTCAAGATAAAAAAAGTACACATTTATAGAGAAGGGCGGAAAACGGCAGCCCAATAGTATAGTATTTAAAAAGATCAAACATGTAATGATGATATGGATCAACCATGCTCGAATATATCTTGGCCTCCATGTGAGCCCGTATGTGTGTTCTCGCTCCTCATCTCTCTCCAGGAACAGCGGGTTGGCCATTTTGCCGTCAATTGAGATCGGTTTGCTCACAGTCCGGTCCCACATGTCAGTGATATGCGAATAGGAGGTGCATTGACCGACTGGCCATACGCGTACATGGTTTTGCACCTTTATACTACTCCTCCCTCCGTCACAGTTTACAGGGTGCGCTTGATTCTGATGCATTTCTCTCAATCCATTTCCACCACCAGAGAGACTTTAGACGTGTTTGGTTTAATGCTCAATTAATTAGGGCGTGGTAACCGCAATCAAGTCCACAATTTTCTCTCGATGTACTACACAGTGGAGTAAGTGCATGCATGTGTGTACCCGGGGTGGAAGCACTGCATGCATGTGTGCACGCATTATATCCTCTAGTAATAGACGCCGTGCTATAACTACCAATGCTATTTTTCAGGCTGATCGCTAGTCGCCTTGGTCCCAGAGATTTTTTTGAAGCGCACTCTTTAAACAGTGACAGATGGAGTAGTATGAGTGGATTCAAAGAATAGCATATTGATGGTTGCTTCTTCCGAGCAACTTAAAGTGGGAAAGGTGGGGCTTATGATTTGACTGCTCATTACTCACTATTAATGCGGCGCAACGACCGGGCTGAGTCTCCCATGCGGTTGTGCACTACTCCCTCGGTTCTTAAATATACTCCGGAGTATTTGTCTTTCTAGAGATTTCAACGAGTGACTACATATGAAGCAAAATGAGTGAATCTACACTCTAAAATATGCCCATTTGAATTTTTTTTAAAGACAAATATTTAGGAACGGAGGAGTATAATTTTGTACATGGCACATGGACCCGGATGCTGAAGAGACTTCTGGCAATGCTATGAAGCTTCCAGCATTTGTTTACATAATTGACGTACTATACAAATAATTTTCCAGCGACACAAAATTGTGCAATGATCTGAGCTTTCAGCTTTTGTTTCGTGTGTCTTGCCATCGATGCTCTTTCAGAAACAATAAAAAACTAACTTCCTTGCTAATGCATCTCAATGATTAGCAGATCAGAGCTAATATTTACATCACAACTGAATACAAAGTTGTGAGAAGGTGTTAAATTAAAATTGATCCATGCTTTCATTGGCAGCAACGTCCCCCCCCCCCAGCTCTGTCTAAATCAACAAGGCATGTTGGGAAAAAAAGTAGCTGCCTGGAGCATGCAACATTCCGATCATTTTGTGCAGTTCCACTAAAATAGAGTTGAGTGTCCCTGTTCCAAAGATATTAAGTGTGATTACGATATATAATAGAGGACTGCTGATGAAACAATAAACACACAAATAGAAGCCGGTCACCTTTCCAGTCTCTCTTAAGACTAACTAGTTGGAGAAGATTAAGGAAATAGTTGGAGAAGATTAGGCTCGGAGTTGGATGAGGAGGATAGAGCAAACCAATCTCCCTTTGTGCAGTCGCACTGAAATGTAGAGACATTGCCCTGTGACATTTTAGTACAACTGCACAAAACACTCTTAAGAAAAAAGTGATTTGTGCAGTTCACCAAAAGTTCGCAATAGCAACGAGGTGAAATGAATAGCCCTGTTTGCAAAAAAGAGGTAGAAAGGAAACAATTAATGGCCAATAACAGTTGATGACACATACGACGACAAATAAGAAGCATATTCCTTGTCCTAAGGGAAGATAACAACACAGTTGTGTTTGTCTAAAACGGTGTGAGGACGAGATTGCAATATGGAAAGTTCGTCGGACGAGCTATGTTTTGGGCAAAGAACTATGGAAGATCCACATGCAAGATTTTCCACATGAAGAGATGTGGGAAGACGGGCAATGGAGCAAGGCCGGAGGGGATACCTAGGGGTCGTCGGGACATAACTAGGTGAGCGGCGGCGGGCGGGGTCTGCCCATACTACAGCAGCGAGCAGGTGGCGTAGGCCCTACAGCGTCGGAGCTTGGTCAGAGAGAACGGAGAAGCGATGCGCATCCTCCCTTTCCGCCGGCGGACGGGATGCGGCAGGATCAGTGGCCAACGGTGAGAGAGAGAGAGAGGCCACCGCCGCCTTGTGTGAGATACTCTGAAGAGACACAAACCCAGGCAGGCAGGCTCCATTGTATATAGTCGAGCAGACTACCTTTTTCTCCATAAAAATCATTTTATATTTTGTGTACGTGCCATTGAGCGATATAACTTTAGTTACAAATAACACGCCAATGCATTAAGTTGAACTTTGTTTTGTGCACGCATGGTACACGACCTCCGTTGGTAAATGATAAGTCTCCAACGTATCTATAATTTTTGATTGCTCCATGCTATATTATCTACTATTTTGGACCATGTTGGGCTTTATTTTCCACTTTTATATTACTTTTGGGACTAATCTATTAACCGGAGGCCCAGCACAGAATTGCTGTTTTTTTTTTTGCCTATTTCAGAGTTTCGAAGAAACGGAATATGAAACGGAGTCCAAACGGAATGAAACCTTCGGGAACGTGATTTTCTCGCCGAACATGATCCAGGAGACTTGGACCCTACGTCAAGCAACCTACAGGGAAGGCACGAGGTAGGGGGCGCGCCCTCCCCCCCCCCCCAGGCGCGCCCTCCACCCTCGTGGGCCCCCTGCTGCTCCACCGACGTACTTCTTCCTCCTATATATACCTACGTACCCCCGAACGATTAGATACGGAGCCAAAAACATAATTCCACCACCGCAACTTTCTGTGTCCACGAGATCCCATCTTGGGGCCTGTTCGGAGTTCATGGGAAGGGAATCCACCATGGAGGGCTTCTACATCATCATAGCCTCTCCGATGAAGTGTGAGTAGTTTACTTCAGACCTTCGGGTCCATAGTTAGTAGCTAGATGGCTTCTTCTCTCTTTTGGATCTCAATACAACGTTCTCCCCCTCTCTCGTGGAGATCTATTCGATGTAATCTTCTTTTTGCGGTGTGTTTGTTGAGACCGATGAATTGTGGGTTTATGATTAAGATTATCTATGAGCAATATTTGAATCTTCTCTGAATTCTTTTATGTATGATTGGTTATCTTTGCAAGTCTCTTCGAATTATCCGTTTGGTTTGGCCAACTAGATTGGTAGTTCTTGCAATGGGAGAAGTGCTTAGCTTTGGGTTCAATCTTACGGTGTCCTTTCCTAGTGAGAGTAGGGGCAGCAAGGCATGTATTGTATTGTTGCCATCGAGGATAACAAGACTGGTTTTTTATCATATTGCATGAATTTATCCCTTTACATCATGTCATCTTGCTTAAGGCGTTACTCTGTTTTCATTAACTCAATACTCTAGATGCATGTTGGATAGCGGTCGATGAGTGGAGTAATAGTAGTAGATGCTGGCAGGAGTCGGTCTACTTGTCTCGGACGTGATGCCTATATACATGATCACACATAGATACTCTCATAACTATGCTCAATTCTGTCAATTGCTCAACAGTAATTCGTTCACCCACCGCAAAATATTTATGCTCTTGAGAGAAGCCACTAGTGAAGTCTATGGCCCCCGGGTCTATTCTCTATCATATCAATCTTCCATCACTTTATTATTGCTTTGCTTTTAACTTTGCTTTTTATTTTACTTTGCATCTTTATACCAAAAATACCAAAAATATTATCTATCATCTCTATCAGATCACACTCTCATAAGTGACCGTGAAGGGATTGACAACCCCTAATCGCGTTGGTTGCGTTGAGCTATTTGTTTTGTGTAGGTACGAGGGACTTGCGCGTGGCCTCCTACTGGATTGATACCTTGCTGCATCATCCTCTCCTCTTCGGGGAAATCCAACGCAAGCTCAAGAGGTAGCAAGAAGGATTTCTGGCGCCGTTGTCGGGGAGTCTATGCAAAAGTCAACATACCATGTACCCATCACAATCCCTTATCTCTCGCATTACATTATTTGCCATTTGCCACTCGTTTTCCTGTCCCCCACTTCACCCTTGCCGTTTTATTCGCCCTCTCTTTTCCCTTTGCCTTTTTCTTGCTTGTTTGTCGCAATGACTCTAGCTAGATTTGGTGATCTTCACCATAAAAGGTTAGAAGAGATCAAAAGCAACATCAGGAGTTTTATGGTTTTTCAATTTGAGCATAATAATTTCTTCAGAAACGAGCTTAAGGTACAAAAAAGTTTTATGAATTATATGAATAAAGAGCTCGATGATATGTCTAAAGAATTTGAAGGTTTAAGATCCCAAATTGCTCGTCTTGAGAAGTTGACTACTGAAATATCGGATAAGCAAGCTACCTTATTCAATAAGACGGCCGCTAAACCGGATTTCTATGAAAATAAAGATGATGATCTAAAAGTTATTAATGTGTCTCCCATTAAATCTTTGTCTTGCAATATGAATCTTGATAATGATGGGACTGAATATGATCCACCTTTACCTAGAAGGTGTTCCAAAAATTCGGAGTTTTTAGATCTTGGTGCTAAAATTGATAAAAGTGGGATTGAAGAAAGTAAAACCCTAGATGTTGCTAAACCCACTATTTTGGATTTCAAGGAATTTAATTATGAAAGTTTCTCTTTAATTGATTGTATTTCCTTGTTGCAATCCGTGCTAAATTCTCCTCATGCTTATAGTCAAAATAAAGCGTTTACCAAACATATTGTTGATGCCTTGATGCAATCTTATGAGGAAAAACTTGAGTTGGAAGTCTCTATCCCAAGACTTTATGATGAGTGGGAAACAACTATTAAAATTAATATTAAGGATCATGAATTTTATGCTTTATGTGATTTGGGTGCTAGTGTTTCCACTATTCCCAAAACTTTGTGTGATTTGCTAGATTTCCGTGATTTTGATTATTGCTCTCTAAACTTGCACCTTGCGGATTCCACTATTAAGAAACCTATGGGAGGATTAATGATGTTCTTATTGTTTCAAATAGGAAGTATGTGCCCGTAGATTTTATCGTTCTTGATATAGATTGCAATGCTTTATGTCCTATTATTCTTGGTAGACTTTTCCTTAGAACGATTGGTGCAATCATTGATATGAAGGAAGGGAATATTACATTCAAATTTCCGTTAAGGAAAGGCATGGAACACTTCCCTAGAAAGAAAATAAAATTACCATATGAATCTATTATGAGAGCCACTTATGGATTGCCTACCAAAGATGGCAATACCTAGATCTATCCTTGCTTTTATGCCTAGCTAGGGGCGTTAAACGATAGCGCTTGTTGGGAGGCAACCCAATTTTATTTTTACTTTTTTGTTTTTGTTTCTGTTTAGGAATAAATAATCCATCTACGTTCTATTTAGATGTGGTTTTAAGTTTTAATTAGTGTTTGTGCCAAGTTAAACCTATAGGATCTTCTTGGATGATAGTTATTTGTTCTTGCTGTAATTTCCAGAAACTTTTGGTTCACGAAAATAATTGTTCAAAATCACCAGAACGTGATAAAATAGTGATTCCAATTGCTTATGATCAATAAAAAATGCCTAGGTAGTCCTATTTTGGCTGAATTTTTGGAGTTCCAGAAGTTTGCATTAGTTACAGATTACTACTGCATTACATTTTTGATGATTCTGTTTTTCGTGTGTTGTTTGCTTATTTTGATGAATCTATGGCTAGTAAAATAATTTATAATCCATAGAGAAGTTGGAATACAGTAGGTTTAACACCAATATAAATAAATAATGAGTTCATTACATTACCTTGAAGTGGTCTTTTGTTTTCTTTCGCTAACAGAGCTCACGAGATTTCTGTTGAGTTTTGTGTTGTGAAGTTTTCAAGTTTTGGGTGAAATGTTTTTGATGGATTATGGAACAAGGAGTGGAAAGAGCCTAAGCTTGGGGATGCCCATGGCACCCCCAAGATAATCCAAGGACACCAAAAATTCAAAGCTTGGGGATGCCCCCGGAAGGCATCCCCTCTTTCATCTACTTCCATCGGTAACTTTACTTGGAGCTATATTTTTATTCACCACATAACATGTGTTTTTCTTGGAGCGTCTTGTATGATTTGAGTCTTTGCTTTTTAGTTTACCACAATCATCCTTGCTTTACACACCTTTTGAGAGAGCCATACATGAATTGGAATTTGATAGAATACTCTATGTGCTTCACTTATATCTTTTGAGCTATATAGTTTTGCTCTAGTGCTTCACTTATATCTTTTAGAGCACGGTGGTGGATTTGTTTTGTAGAAACCATTGATCTCTCATACTTCACTTAGATTATTTTGAGAGTCTTAAATAGCAAGGTAATTTTCTTAATAATAATAATATGCTTGGTATTCAAGATTTGTAAAACTTTCTTTTGAGTGTGTTGAATACTAAGAAAAGTTTGATGCTTGATAATTGTTTTGAGATATGGAGGTAGTAATATTAGAGTCATGCTAGTTGAGTAGTTGTGAATTTGAAAAATACTTGTGTTAAAGTTTGTTATTCCCGTAGCATGCACGTAGGTGAACCGTTATGTGATGAAGCCGGAGCATGATTTATTTATTGATTGTATTCCTTACGAGTGGCGGTCGGGGACGAGCGATGGTCTTTTCCTACCAATCTATCCCCCTAGGAGCATCCGCGTAATACTTTGCTTTGATAACTTGTAGATTTTTGCAATAAGTATATGAGTTCTTTATGACTAATGTTGAGTCCATGGATTATACGCACTTTTCTCACCCTTCCACCATTGCTAGCCTTTTTATTACCGCGCACTTTTCGCCGGTATCATACACCCACCATATACCTTCCTCAAGACAGCCACCATACCTACCTATTTTGGCATTTCCATAGCCATTCCGAGATATATTGCCATGCAACTTTCCACCGTTCCGTTTATTATGACACGCTCCATCATTGTCATATTGCTTAGCATGATCATGTAGTTGGCATCGTATTTGTGGCAAAGACACCATTCATAATTCTTTCATACATGTCACTCATAAATCATTGCATATCCCGGTACACCGCTGGAGACATACACATAGAGTCATATTTTGTTCTAAGAATCGAGTTGTAATTCTTGAGTTGTAAGTAAACAAAAGTGTGATGATCATCATTATTAGAGCATTGTCCCAGTGAGGAAAGGATGATGGAGACTATGATTCCCCCACAAGTCGGGATGAGACTCCGGACAAAAAATAAAAAAAAAGGAAAAGAGGCCATAAAAAAAGAGAAAGGCCCAAACAAAAAAAATGATGAGAGAAAAAGAGAGAAGGGACAATGTTACTATCCTTTTACCACACTTGTGCTTCAAACTAGCACCATGATCTTAATAATAGAGAGTCTCTCATTTTGTCACTTTAATATACTAGTGGGAATTTTTCATTATAGAACTTGGCTTGTATATTCCAATGATGGGCTTCCTCAAATTTCCCTAGGTCTTCGTGAGCAAGCGAGTTGGATGCACACCCACTTAGTTTCTTTTGTTGAGCTTTCATATACTTATAGCTCTAGTGCATCCGATGCATGGCAATCCCTACTCACTCACATTGATATCTATTGATGGGCATCTCCATAGCCCGTTGATACGCCTAGTTGATGTGAGACTATCTTCCCTATTTTTGTCTTCTCCACAACCACCATCCTATTCCACATATAGTGCTATATCCATGGCTCACGCTCATGTATGGCGTGAAGATTGAAAAAGTTTTGAGAATGTCAAAAGTATGAAACAATTGCTTGGCTTGTCATCGGGGTTGTGCATGATTTAAATACTTTGTGTGGTGAAGATAGAGCATAGCCAGACTATATGATTTTGTTGGGATAACTTTCTTTGGCCATGTTATTTTGAGAAGACATAATTGCTTTGTTAGTATGCTTGAAGTATTATTATTTTTATGTCAATATTAAACTTTTGTCTTGAATCTTTCAAATCTGAATATTCATACCACAATTAAGAAGAATTACATTGAAATTATGCCAAGTAGCACTCTGCATCAAAATTTATCTTTTTATCATTTACCTACTCGAGGACGAGCAGGAATTAAGCTTGGGGATGCCTGATACGTCTCCAACGTATCTATAATTTTTGATTGCTCCATGCTATATTATCTACTGTTTTGGACCATATTGGGCTTTATTTTCCACTTTTATATTACTTTTGGGACTAACCTATTAACCGGAGGCCCAGCCCAGAATTGTTGTTTTTGCCTATTTCAGAGTTTCGAAGAAACGGAATATCCAACTGAGTCCAAACGGAACCTTTGGGAACGGGATTTTCTCGCCGAACATGATCCAGGAGACTTGGACCCTACGTCAAGCAACCAACAGGGAAGGCACGAGGTAGGGGCGTGCCTCCCCCAAAGCGCCGCCTCCACCCTCATGGGCCCCTGTTGCTCCACCGACGTAGTTCTTCCTCCTATATATACTTACGCACCCTCGAACGATCGACACGGAGCCAAAACCTAATTCCACCGCCGCAACTTTCTCAGATCCACGAGATCTCATCTTGGGGCCTGTTAGGAGCTCCATGGGAAGGGAATCCACCACGGAGGGCATCTACATCATCATAGCCTCTCGATGAAGTGTGAGTAGTTTACTTCAGACCTTCGGGTCCATAGTTAGTAGCTAGATGGCTTCTTCTCTCTTTTTGGATCTCAATACAATGTTCTCCCCCTCTCTCGTGGATATCTATTCGATGTAATCTTCCTTTTGCAGTGTGTTTGTTGAGATCGTGGAATTGTGGGTTTATGATCAAGATTATCTATGAGCAATATTTGAATCTTCTCTGAATTCTTTTATGTATGATTGGTTATCTTTGCAAGTCTCTTTGAATTATCCGTTTGGTTTGGCCAACTAGATTGGTAGTTCTTGCAATGGGAGAAGTGCTTAGCTTTGGGTTCAATCTTGCGGTGTCCTTTCCCAGTGACAGTAGGGGCAGCAAGGCACTTATTGTATTGTTGCCATCGAGGATAACAAGATGGGGTTTTTATCATATTGCATGAATTTATCCCTCTACATCATGTCATCTTGCTTAAGGCGTTACTCTGTTTTCATTAACTTAATACTCTAGATGCATCTTTGGATAGCGGTCGATGAGTGGAGTAATAGTAGTAGATGCAAAGGAGTCGGTCTACTTGTCTCGAACGTGATGCCTATATACATGATCATACCTAGATACTCTCATAACTATGCTCAATTACATCAATTGCTCAACAGTAATTCGTTCACCCACCGTAAAATATTTATGCTCTTGAGAGAAGCCACTAGTGAAATCTATGGCCCCGGGTCTATTCTCTATCATATCAATATTCCATCACTTTATTATTGCTGTGCTTTTTACTTTGCTTTTTATTTTACTTTGCATCTTTATACCAAAAATACCAAAAATATTATCTATCATCTCTGTCAGATCTCACTCTCGTAAGTGACGGTGAAGGGATTGACAACCCCTAATCGCGTTGGTTGCATTGAGCTATTTGTTTTGTGTAGTTATGAGGGACTTGCGCGTGGCCTCCTACTGGATTGATACATTGGTTCTCAAAAACTGAGGGAAATACTTACGCTACTTTGCTGCATCATCCTCTCCTCTTTGGGGAAATCCAACACAAGCTCAAGAGGTAGCAGTAAACAACCGGTACACGCGTTCAAATTAGCACGTGGGCTGCCATTTCGTACAGAAATGAGCTCCATCATGTACCCGCGTGGGTGTGGCTGGGCACGAAGCGTGAGTATGTGCACCTATTCTCTTCGTGTACGTACACCATCTACGTGGGGCTGTGAAAGAGATAAAAACGTAAAGAGATATAGTGCGTGGGTTCGTGAGTGTTTTTTTGGGGGGGGGGGGGGGGGGGTCAATCAAAAAATGTAACATATGCAATGTGTGTGAAATAGAGTCCTGGATATATCATATATATATAGAGGGGGCGATCCACGAGAAGAGAGTGGAGGTATCATCGGCTTGAGTATCCATAGAATCGAAGAGAGGGATGATGTGTGTGTGTGTGTCTTGTATGATCGATAAAGAGTGCCATCGAATTTGTGTGTGCCCACGTCAAAGATATAGAGTGGCTGGCCTACTGGAACGTGAAAGGGGACAGGTGCAGTTTGTCTCTGTGGCATGGATACCTACCTACAACGCTCGACTATCGGTGTGTGGTGGGGGGAGGCCTAATTAATTACAGAGGTACAATGGCTGGTATATGTGTGGAGGAGTAGAGAGGCCTACCTTATGTATTAAGGGAGATCGATCGGCATCCATGCATATGTGTAGGAGAGGAATATGGTTGGGAGAGAGACAGAGCTAGAGTGTCGGAGGGGGTGGTAGTGGAGTTGCTTCTAACAAATGGTGGGAGAGGCTTGCTAGACAAACAGAGGGAACACCTGCAATATCAATAAGAGAGGGGATGGCTTCCTGTCTGTGCATGTGCGTGCAAGAGACGGGTCAGGAGGCATGCACGAATGATGAGGGGGGACGATATGGCTGTGGTAAGCAGACGCAATTACATAGGAAGATAAATCGTCCTTTGTCAGAGAAAGGAGAGACATAACTTGTGAGGTACGTCGATCGATGGGTGGGGGGAACAGTTAAACTCGACCTAGGTATATGTAAGGAGATCGATCGATATACATGCATGTATGTGTTAGAAGCAAATAAGGCCCGGGGAGAAGGATAGAGAGAGAGGGATGAATCTAGGAGGTGGTGCGAGAGGCATACTATATAGAGGGGGAAGGAGTGTGCGAGTACGAGATCGATGAAAAGAGTGGTGGGAGTGAGGCATGGACGGTGAGAAGAGAAGAGGGGAAGCTTGTGTTTGTGGTAGGCACACCTGGCTAGGGAGGCATATCGATCGATTTGTGCCGTAAAGAAGGAGCTAGGGGCCTACACACACCATGGGTGAACGACCTAAAGTGAAAAGACGAATTTGCGCGATGGAGCTAGAGAATGCTGAGGGAGGGTGAGAGGGATGCGGGCGTGTGCATGCACGAGAGAAAGTTAGCGCTAGCTACAAAGATAAGAGGATTGTGTGGGTGTAAAATACGAATAGAGATCATAATTCATTATAAAAAGTGAATTCGGATATTTGAAGAATTTATCATAGTGTTTTAAACCGATGCATGCGTGAATATATATATAACGGTGATACACATGGTGTGGTTATGAACATGTTATACTACATATAATATATTTTATCTCTACTCTTATAAAAACAGAGTTGTTGATGATTGTGTGCCTGCCATCCTGCAATATAGGTTGTCCGATTTATATCTGACAGATAAGAAGGAAACTATGGCAATTTTGAGAAAAGATACCCACACCCCTCTCCATATTTGCAAATAAGGCCTCCCCTTGATCATGTTGATGTTCCGTGGAACGGATGGGCATCTTGCTAGTACTACATATAATATATAGAACATTGATTATAATTTGGGCTAATGTGTGGCTTTTGCAGCTCAGGGCTAAATACTTGTCATAATGTAGGGGGAGGGGCACTATACTTTGTGTGATAAACACGTACGGTGTACGTATGGAACATGGTTTAGATTATGCATATATAGTTAGTACATCAAATATACTATTATTTGGAATCATAATCAAGTGTATTCAAAAAAATTGAATTCGAGTTCATATAGTACACATATTTCATATCTATCTCTAGAGTAATCATGTGGTGTGTTGTTAAGGTAATGCACGAATGATGGTTGAAGTTGGCAACAATCATGATTGTAGATTCTTATTGAAATAGAGAAACGGATTCAAATTCAGTTCGAATTGCAGCGGTAGTATAAACATTTGGAATGCACTAAAATGTTGGTATGAGTAGGTTACATGCATTATACAGCCAACAAAAAAATTTAATTGGACATAACATGGATTCATACTCCCTCCTTCCATCTATATAGGGCCTAATGCATTTTTAAGACCGCCTTTAACTATTGACAACATTAATAGTACATGACATGCACAATGTGAAAATTATATCATTGAAAGCTCCTTTCACACACGAATTTAACGGTGTGCTTTGTGTAAGTTGCATGTCATATATTATTGCTCTAATATTTGGTCAAAGTTAGCCTCAAAAAACGCATTAGGCCCTATATGGATGGAAGGAGAGAGTAGCTATGAATAGCATTTGTATAGTAAAACAGGACAAGACTCTCTCTTTGTGTGGTGTGAATAGTTTTATTTTTTCGTTTTTTTCGTTGAGGGAAGTGCGAATTGATTTGGTACGTACAAGTACAATATTACACATTAAGCTTGTCCCTAAAATTCAACCCGCGCCTTGTTATATCCCGAAAATTCAGATATCGTGCTCCCAAAACTGGCGCCTTCACAACCCCCGCCTTGCTATCCCAAAATTACAACGCGCACGAAAACTCCCTCCAGCTACCAAATCCCGACACGCTAAATCCCCCTTCTAACCCTAAGCCGAAAGGGCCACTAGTTCAAATCGGTGGGGGTACTTCTATAACACACCCTACATTTTGGACAAGCGCGTCCCTAAGTCATGGTTTCCCCCTCCCATCGCCTCCTTTTCGCCATTCGAAATTTGGCCGCCATAACCTCTCTGCTCCAGCCGCGAAACCCCACCCTCCTCCGTCCGCCACATCACCGCTGCCCATCTAGAGCCTCTTCCCCGACGACGTCATCCACCGCAACAGCTCGACGTCCCTCATCCACCTCCCCGGATGAGGATCTGTCATCCATCTCGTCGTCCCTCCGGTTCAGCTGCCCCGTCCTCCACCTCCAAGAAGCTTCTCCGACGATCGCCTCGTCTATCACGGCTGCTCCATCCCCACAGCACCGCCTTAACCTGCTCCACCAGAACCGCAGCATCCTCACCTACTCCTCGGATGAAGCTGAGGCCTACTCGGCGCCACCAAAGAGGTCGTACACTCATCTCATACACCTTCTCCTTAACTCGACCTTCCGGCGCCGACGGTGCTCCATCCCGCACCCCCATGGAGCGGCTACCTCGAAGTCGGCGCCGCGGACGACATCTCCACGGCGGCTCTCCCCAGTGCGAGGCCCCTTTGGCTACGGCGTCCATACCAGCCGGATCTGCTGCTGCTGCTCCAGCTCTTGCTCGCTTGCGCTGCTGCTGCTGCTCTCCCCCTCGCTCGTGCTGCTGCTGCTGCTGTCCCCCTCGCTCGTGCTGCTACTCTGCTCCGATTTAGCTACACTTCATTCGACTGAATCGACTTTTGGGTCAGTCGATTTTCAGGGGGTGGGGAGTCTCGTCGGAGTTAAGGAAGAACCACCTGCAGCGGGGAGGGGGGCTCGCCGGAGAGGTACCCCACTATCTATCTTAGGGTTCTGGGTGGGGGCGGTGCTCGCTGGCGGTGGGGTGCGTGCTGGTGGGGCGGCGACGTGGGGATCGCCGGAGAAAAAGCTTGGCGCCGGGGGGCTAGAAGGCTGGCCGGGGCGGCGGCGGACCGGCGGTGGGGAGTTGTTTCGTGGCGGCGAGGCGGCGGTGGGGAGTTGTTTCGGGGCGGCAAGGCGGCGCGGGGTTCAGCCGGTGGTGGTTGGCGACTCAGGGGGTGCAGGTTGAAGATGAACTGCAGGCCCTCCCTAAACTATTCCATGTGAAGTGCCTCTCTACTACCATTGCGTTCAGTTTCGACAGTAACATTCAGATTCCACAGTAAATTTCAGTTTCAACAGGTAAGTTCAGAGTGAACAGTTTTTACCTCATCTGTTGTAGTCAGGTGGTTTTTGGTGATGTAAATTTTACATCTATCACTTTTTGGTAATGCATTTTACATCATCTATTGGAGATGCTATTAGAATCCCACTTGAGATTAATGATGTTTGTCTTGTGCTGCTTCAACCTTGACGTCTTACGGCTCACCGGAGCTACTCCAATGACGGAACGATCCATCACAACATAGCAGTGCACTGGACGCCGTCTACAGATTCCTCAGATCCTCCTCCACACCTCCGACAGCCACCTCTGCCTCAACTTCTTCAGTGACCAACCAATGATGGTGGGATCGACACGGCTACAGCAAAGAGGTTGTACACTTGTCGCATCACTTATTACTCTACATTCATGTCGATCCATTAGGGCTATTTTGGTTCAACAGAAAAACATAGCAATAGGAAATTTTCCTATGGCACTCTACTATTCAATTATTCATGCATTTTGTTGAAAGGAATGGAGCAAAACATCTCCCTGGATCTACTTTTCAAAATCCTATGCATGAAAACAAGACCAAGTGCATTAGTGGCAGAATAACATTCTAATTGTACACGCTTTCATATGGTTTCGCTTTATTTTGGCCATGTTTCTTTTCATTCCTCTGCTCCTCCAATTCCTGTGAACCAAACACCCAAGTTGACAAAATCGTGTGTTCACAAATGCTCTGTTTCCCATGTGCATTCCTATCATATTCTGGTGTTTTTCCTCCTATCCCTGGGTTTTTAGAATCATGCAAGCCAAATGAGCCCTTACAGAATTACTTCAGTTATAGGTAGGTGTCGAAGAAAACTTTGTGTGGTTTGTCCTGCTCCTGCCGCGACGTCGTCCACCTCACCTGAGCTGCTCCATCGACAGAAGCATCCACCAAACCAGACATCACGACTCCTGACCGTCTTTCGCCGCCTCAGATCTCCTTCCTCGCTTGGCACCCACCGCAACGGCATCACCATCATCGACTCAGCAGATGAACCTGAGGAGTACACGGGTCCACAAGAGAGGTCGCACTCTTTTGTTTCTGCTTATGTTATGCATTGTTTAATATTACCTGCTATTTTATTGTCCTGTTCACCTCTTAGAATCCAAGTCAGGTCCAAATTGATGTTCAAACTTGGGTTCTAAATTAGTTGTCGGGCACATATTAAGGAAGTAATGAATACTATCTGTGTCTAATATCTGGTTCACCTAGGGTATGCCTATGTTGTTCATCTAGGGTGGGAAACAAATAGTAAAGCAGTAATTATCTATTTTTTATTCAATTAAAGCAATCATCAGCCTGCTATCATTATTTTTGGATCCATCCATTGGTTGTTACAATTACTCTAGATTCCGGCATGCTCTCCTTACATAATCTCACTA
Source organism: Aegilops bicornis (assembly GCA_021605145.1). Taxonomy (NCBI): domain Eukaryota; kingdom Viridiplantae; phylum Streptophyta; class Magnoliopsida; order Poales; family Poaceae; genus Aegilops; species Aegilops bicornis. The sequence goes on from CM038670.1 coordinate 85,879,949, forward strand.
TATTTTTTTGTATGCATGCCAGATATTGTACACAGTCATGCTGAGCATGTAGAGAAAAAGAGAAGAGTTTTGTGCGGCAATACAATGTCATCCAGACATCGCTCCATGGTGGGTTCAATGGCAAACCCTCCCCCCTCTCCAGATTGTAATCCATAGGAATATATCTGTTCTGAGGCGGATTCAGACGCAGCTGATCACTCCTATTTACCCCCAAGGTGTTTGCTCTAACTTTGCATGATGATGTTAGTCATATCATGCATATGTTGCCTTGCAGTGCCTACTTTCAACACCATATATGTCATCTGCTTAGTTTAGACATGTTCTGTAATGTCACCTGTTTAGTTTTAATATCATATATGGGAATTATGCAGTCTCATGTCTTTTAGCCAGCCATAATATTTGTGAAATGTGCAATGCCATCCTGTTTAACCAGGCATCATATATTTGAATGATATCTAGCCCATCCTTTTCTTCATTAAATTTCCATTTGTCGATAATGTTTGTACATTAAACTACACTTCCTGTGAATCAGCCATTTGAGTGGGTGATGGAAAAATCTGGAGCGAAAACAAGGCCTTCAGAGCAGATAGTGCTACCTGTCGAAGTAGATCTCTTGCTGGGTCCCGATAGCTCCTCAGAGATGGATTCAGAGACAGATGACCAGTCCTATTCCCCCACAGAGGTGTATGCTCTAACTTGGCACGGTTCTACTGCTCCTATCATGCATATGGTGTCTTGCATTGCATAGTTTAGACATCATATACACAATATTCAACACCATGTTCTTAGTTCAGACATCATATATGCGAATGCCCTCCTCTTAGCATATAAATCACATATGTGAACTGAATCATGCGATCCTGGGTACTTAGATAACATGTATGTGAATTATGTCATGCGATCCTGTTTAGTTAGTCATCATATCTTTGAATTATGTTATGTTATGCTATCCAGTTTAGATAGACATCATATATGTGAAATTATATCATGCTATCTATTTTAGTTAAATAATATACATGTCAACTATTTAATGCCCTCTTTTTTCCACACTATCTATTGCATCTGTCTCTCATACAATGTCTGTACACTCAACTATGTTTCCTGTTTATCAGCCATTTGAATTGGAGCGGGTGATGGCAGTATCTAGTGGAGTAAAAACACGGTCTTCAAATAAAATAGTGCTACCTCTTGGTGGAGATAGCACCCCGGTTGTACATGCACGAGAACCAGCCCTACCACACATAACCCAGACTCTCGCAGATTTTACCCCTACTGCGATGGACAGAGAACCAGCTTCACCCAATCTAACCCCAACCCCAGCAGATAGTAACCCAGTTCCTGTTGACACAGCACCATCTCCACCACAGAGCTCCCAAACAAGAGCAGTTAGTAAGGTAGCTCCAGTGCCCAAAGCGCCAGTACTACCACGGCGAACCCCAACTCCACCAGTTAGTACACCTATTCCTGTGGAGGAAGCACAACCAGCCATTAATAGTTTAGCATCTATCACATTTGATGTTGTTAAATCCTATGTGCGTATCTTCCCATCATGGAAATATTATACTAAAGATGAAGGAAAATGTCAATTGCAGATGTTTGTCCAGGAGTTATGTGTAAGTAATGTTATTCATGGCAATTCCTTTGCTTTGTCCCATACATTCTACCTCCATTATGGTTATAATACAACAAATTTTCCCATTTTTCTCTATAGAGAAGGACCGATTTGGAAACTCGGGATGAGGTAACCTGTGCTAATACCTCTGCTATCTTCAAGAATGCTTGGTGGCAGTATCAGAATTACCTGAAGAAAACGTACTTCACTGCCAAAGAAACTCATCAAATTCCCTTACATTCTCCTGAGACACATTTACTGGACGATGACTGGGAACACCTTGTTCTTTACTGGTCCCGAACCAAGAATGTGGTAAGGTCTGTGAGCTCATTTTATTTTAAGTACTATATGCTTGCGTCTTACTGTACTCTGTTCATGTAGAACAAGTGCTTAAACCTGAAGAACAACTGTTCTCATCTAAGATTCCATTGCTATCGTGCATACTGCTTTTCTCTTGTATCACTGTATTTCCTCATACAAACTTATTTTTAAATTGAACGATCCAATGGAAACTCCAATGGCACAACAGGTATGTTTACGCATGTTTCTTTAACAGGTTTGCTCTTATAAATAGCTCTGTTGATTTCAATTTCAATTGTGTATACAGTTGACTTCTGATATCATGCACATTACTAGCATCATAACAGGGCCAATAGTGTTGTTGTACATGTAGACCCGTGGTACCCATATGAAATCTTGTTGTGTTGTGTAGCTTCCCACGCTTTGTATTCTTTCAGTGTTGCTTTCTCTTTAACTGATATGATTTGAACCGTGTCTCTATTTTGATTTGGCAAGACAATGCAGTGACCATAGGACATAGATATATGTTTGTTTGATGCTTTTATAATGTACTACTTGGCAATAGAAGACTTGGTAGTTTAATCTTGTCCACCTTACTAATGAACCGCTTCACCGAAATGAGTTTCATATACTAGTACATGCTAAACCTATTATGTGTTTGCTTGTTTCTTCTTTTAGAATGCTGAGAGAATATTGGGGAAGAGTGCCTTATTAAGCAATGATAAAGGAAGTAATGCAGATAAGGTTCAGGATCGTGAGACATCCTTGTTGGTCTCCAACAAAGCTAATAAAATAGCTAATCAAAACTATCTTGAAGACAGTGAGGCAACCCCAAAGTCCTATCTTGGTTTACTGTTCGAGTTACTGGCCACTACCGCTTGCACAAGCTATTCAAACTCACTGTCTAAATCAGTTCAGTTTCTTGAGTCTCAACTACAAGCTGAAAGACATCGATCAGTTGTGTTGCGACAAGAAGCGGAAGGACTGCGGAAGTCCCTGGAGCATTCAGATGCATACTTTCTAGTGCAACAGCAAGTATTGGAGGATTTTAGCGCCAAACAGGACAAAGCTAATAAGCTTGCTAAACATATTGCCAGCATGGTGGATACCCAGGATAATGTTTCTTGAGCTGTTATGAAGTTGTTTCAGTTATGGACTTGTTTTGCTGCCGCGTTTATTTGCACTCGTGGCCAATTTTGATGGCCAGTGTATGTAATATGCTGCTTTGTTCCCTATATTTGCACTGGTGACGAACTTTGATGCCCAGTGGATGTAATATGTGTAATAGTTGTAATAAGCTAGTGTTAGTTGATTGCTTATTTATTTCCTTATTGTCTTGTTTAGTTGTTTGCTTGTAGTCACTACAGTTCTTTTTCCGCGTTTTTCTAGTGGCCACAATAACCTATTTTTGGTCACTAGGCCACAATAATCATGGCAACACACGGACTGTTGTAACCATGGGCCTTCTGCGGGCCGTAGGATCTGTGGGCCTTCTAAAGGTCGTAGGATCCCTGGGCCTTCTACAGGCCGTAGGATCCATCGACTTTCTACGGGCAGTATGATCCATGAGCCTTCTACGGGCCGTAGGATCCATTGGTCCTATATGGGCCGTAGGATCCATGGGCCTTCTACGGGGTGTATAATCATTTCGCCAAACATGGGTCGTACTATTCGTGGACCATAACGGGCCGTTAATTGGTCGTATTTGATAATGCTATGAAAACAGCCCAACGGGTTAACGGGCTACAAACGGGCCGAATGTAACCATGGGCTGAATTTGGCCCACAAACGGAACATGCCAGTAACGGACTGTAACTAACCGAATTCTAGAAATGAGCCCAAGAATAAATGGACCCTTAGAAGGCCGAAAGTTAACACGGGCTGGAAATGGCCAACGGAATAATGGGCCGTTAATGGGTATAAAGCGATACACTGTTCATTATGGGCCAGTTTCATCTCGGGCCTTTAATGGGCCGAGAGTTACAAAGGGCCTCATATGGGCCGAAATACATCATGGGCCATACATGGGCCGGAAGTTACAACGGGCTGGAATCATGTTGGACGGCCCAGATGAAGCTACTGGGCTTAATTCCGATAGATCGTAACGGGCCGGTAGTTAGCGGGCCGTAAATGGGCTATATACGAACATGCCATTAACAGGCTTTCCGTGAGCCGGCCCGTTACCTTTTGACGAAGTCAAACGGGATGGCCTTTTCATCGGAATTGGCTTCTATTGGGTCGTGCCACATGTCGACGTATCATAGGCGCCTCCTGTCCAATGAGTGGATGACATCTGTCCCAACGGTGAGCCAACACATGTTTCCTCTGGCCAATGAGAATTTTACATGTGGAAAATACCCATTGGTCCGGGCTGTTAACGGGTTATCGGATCCAAAACCGGAACCGATGGCTTAATGACGACCTGTTACGGTGGATGCCACATGTCGGTCACCCTTGACGAAAGCACTTCTATGACGCGCGATTTATCGTCATGGAAGTGGACACTTCCGTGATGATAATTTTGGTAATGTCATGGAACACTTCTACGATAGCACAGGTATGACTATCTTGATTCTGTCATAAAATCATCATGGATGTACATGCATGACAAAAAATATGACCTACTGTGACAAACATGTATCATCACGGAAGTGTATTTTTTTGTAGTGAACGCTTCCGCTTTCGGTCTACGAGGGTACGTGGATACACTCTCCCCCTCTCGTTGCTATGCATCTCCTAGATAGATCTTGTGTGAGTGTGGTATTTTTTTGAATTGCATGCTACGTTTCCCAACAGTGGCATCTGTTGGGGATATAACTATTGGGTATGAACCACCCAGGAGGGGCAGGGTCATACCACTGGCGACTTATCAATGAAGATGGTGGGTCATACCAAGCCTATTGACGGCCAGGTCTATGCGTAGATGATATGCACGAGTAGAACACAAAGAGTTGTGGGCGGTGATCATCATACTGCTTACCACCAATGTCTTATTTTGATTCGGCGGTATTGTTGGATGAAGCGGCCCGGACCAACCTTACACGACTAAGTTCATGAGACCGGTTCCACCGATGACATGCAACTAGTTTTGCATAAAGATGGTCAAGGGTGTCTCTGCTTTCTCCAACTTTAGTTGAATCAAATTTGACTGCAGCCGGTCCTTGTTGAAGGTTAAAACAGCAAACTTGATAAATCACCATTGTGGTTTTGATGCATAGGTAAGAACGGCTCTTACTATAAGCCCGTAGTAGCCACGTAAAACTTGCAACAACAAAGTAGAGGACGTCTAACTTGTTTTTGCAGGGCATGTTGTGATGTGATATGGTCAAGACATGATGTGATATACTTCATTGTATGAGATGATCCTGTTTTGTAGAAGTTATCGGCAACTGGCAGGAGCCTTATGGTTGTCGCTTTATTGTATGAAATGCAAACACCATGTAATTGCTTTAGTTTATCACTATGTGTTAGAGATAGTTGTAGAAGAAATAGTTGGCGAGACGACAACAACGCTATGATGGAGATCAAGGTGTCAAGCCGGTGACAATGGAGATCATGACGGTGCTTTGGAGATGGAGATCAAAGGCACAAAATTGCATGTCACATATCATGTCACATATTTTGATTGCATGTGATGTTTATCTTTTATGCATCTGATTTTGCTTACTACGCGGTAGCATTATAAGATGATCCCTTACTAAAATTTCAAGATATTAGTGTTCTCCCTGAGTATGCACCGTTGCGAAAGTTCGTCGTGCTGAGACACCACATGATGATCGGGTGTGATAAGCTTTACGTTCAGATACAACGGGTGCAAGACAGTTTTGCACATGCGGAATACTCAGGTTAAACTTGACGATCCTAGCATGTATAGACATGGCCTCGGAACACTGGAGACCGAAAGGTCGAACGTGAATCCTATAGTAGATATGATCAACATAGAGACGTTCACCATTGAAGACTACTCCATCTCACGTGATGATCGGACATGGTTTAGTTGATATGGATCACGTGATCATTTAGATGACTCGAGGGATGTATATCTAAGTGGTAGTTCTTAAGTAATATGATTAATTGAACTTAATTTATCATGAACTTAGTCCTGATAGTATTTGCATATCTATGTTGTAGATCAATAGCTCGCGTATACTCCCCTGTTTTATGTTTGATATGTTCCTAGAGAAAACTAAGTAGAAAGATGATAGTAGCAATGATGCGGACTGAGTCCATGATCTGAGGATTATCCTCATTGCTGCACAGAAGAATTATGTCCTCGATGCACCACTAGGTGATGAACCTGTTGCTGGAGTAGATGCAGACGTTATGAACGTTTTACAAGCTCGGTATGATGACTACTTGATGGTTTAGTGCACCATGCTTTACGGCTTAGATCCGGGATTTCAAAAATGTTTTGAACGGCATGGAGCATATGAAATGTTCCAAGAAGCTGAAAATGATATTTCAGACTCATGCTCGTGTTAAGAGGTATGAGACCTCTGACAAGTACTTTGCCTACAAGATGGAGGAGATTAGCTCAGCTAGTGAGCATGTGCTCAGAATGTCTGGGTACTACAATCGCTTGAATCAAGTGGGAGTTAATCTTCCAAATAATATAGTGATTTACAGAGTTCTTTAGTCACTATCACCAAGTTACTAGAACTTCGTCATGAACTATAATATGCAAGGGATGACGAAAATGATTCCCAAGCTCTTTGCGATGCTGAAATTAGCGAAGGTAGAAATCAAGAAATAGCATCAAGTGTTGATGGTTAACAAGACCACTAGCTTCAAGAAAGAGGGCAAGGGAAAAAAAAGGAAACTTCAAAAAGAATGGCAAGAAAGTTGCCACTCCCAAGAAGAAGCCCAAAGCTAGACCCAAGCCTGAAACTGAGTGCTTCTACTACAAAGGAAATAGTCACTAGAAGTGGAACTGCCCTAGATACTTGGCAGATAAGAAGGATGGCAAAATTGAACAAAGGTATATTTGATATACATGTTATTGGTATGTACTTTACTAGGTTTATAGCAACCCATCGGTATTTGATACTGGTTCAGTTGCTAAGAGTAGTAACTCGAAACAGGAGTTGCAAAATAAACAGAGACTAGTTAAGGACGAGGTGACGATGTGTGTTGGAAGTAATTCCCAGGTTCATACGATCACCATCGCACACTCCCTCTACCTTCGGGATTAGAATTGAACCTAAATAATTGTTATTTGGTGTTTGTGTTGAGCATTAATATGATTAGATCATGTTATTGCAATACGGTTATTCATTTAAGTCAAAGAATAATTGTTGTTTTGTTTATATGAATAAAACCTTCTCTGGTCATACACCCAATGTGAATGGTTTGTTGAATCTCGATAGTGGTGATACACATATTCATAATATTGATGCCAAAAGATGCAAAGTTGATAATGATAGTGCAACATATTTGTGGCACTGCCGTTTAGGTCATATTGGTGTAAAGCGCATGAAGAAACTCCGTGCGGATGGACTTTTGGAATCACTTGATTATGAATCATTTGATGCTTGCGAACCATGCCTCATGGCCAAGATGACTAAAACTCCATTATCCGAAACAATGGAGCGAGTCACTGACTTATTGGAAATAATACATACCGTTGTATGCGGTCCGATGAGTGTTGAGGCTCGTGGCGGGTATCGTTATTTTCTGACCTTCACAGATGATTTGAGCAGATATAGGTATATCTACTTATGAAACACAAGTCTGAAACATTTGAAAAGTTCAAAGAATTTCATAGTGAAGTGGAGAATCATCATAACAAGAAAATAAAGTTCCTACGATCCGATCGCGGAGGCGAATATTTGAGTTACGAGTTTGGCCTTCATTTAAAACAATGTGGAATAGTTTCACAACTCACGCCACCTGGAACACCACAGCGTAATGGTGTGTCCGAATGTCGTAACCGTACTTTATTAGATATAGTGCGGTCTATGATGTCTCTTACCAATTTACCACTATCATTTTGGGGTTATGCATTAGAGACAGTTGCATTCACGTCAAATAGGGCACCGTCTAAATCCATTGAGATGACACCGTATGAACTTTGGTTTGGCAAGAAACCTAAGTTGTCGTTTCTTAAAGTTTGGGGTTGCAATGCTTATATGAAAAAGCTTCATCCTGATAAGCTCGAACCCAAATCGGAGAAGTGCGTCTTCATAGGATACCCAAAAGTAACTGTTGGGTACACCTTCTATCACAAATCCAAAGGCAAGATATTTGTTGCTAAGAATGGATCCTTTCTAGAGAAGGAGTTTCTCTAGAAAGAAGTGAGTGGGAGGAAAATGGAACTTGATGAGGTAATTGTACCTTCTCTCGAATTGGAAAGTAGCTCATCACGAAAACCGTTCACGTGATGCCTACACGACCTAGAGAGGAAGCTAATGATAATGATCATGAAACTTCAAATCAAGTTACTACCGAACCTGGTAGGGCAACCAGAGCACGTTCCGCACCAGAGTGGTACGGTAATCCTGTTCTGGAAGTCATGTTACTAGACCATGACGAACCTATGAACTATGAGGAAGCGATGATGAGCCCAGATTCCGCAAAATGGCTTGAGGCCATGAAATCTGAGATAGGATCCATGTATGAGAACACAAGTATGGACTTTCATGGACTTGCCCGATGACCGGCAAGCCATTGGGAATAAATGGATCTTGAAGAGGAAGACGGACACTGATAGTAGTGTTACTATCTACAAAGCTTGAATTGTCGCAAAAGGTTTTTGACAAGTTCAAGGTGTTGACTACGATGAGATTTTCTCACTCGTATCTATGCTTAAGTCTGTCCGAATCATGTTAGCAATTGTCGCATTTTATGGAATCTGGAAAATGGATGTCAAAACTGCATTTCTTTAATGGATTTATTAAAGAAGAGTTGTATATGATGCAACCAGAAGGTTTTGTCAATCCTAAAGGTGCTAATAAAGTGTGCAAGCTCCAGCGATCCATCTATGGACTGGTGCAAGCATCTCGGAGTTGGAATATACGCTTTGATGAGTTGATCAAAGCATATAGTTTTATATAGACTTGCGGTGAAGCTTGTATTTACAAGAAAGTGAGTGGGAGCACTACAACCTTTCTGATAAGTATATGTGAATGACATATTGTTCATTCGAAATGATGTAGAATTTTCTGGAAAGCATAAAGGAGTGTTTTGAAAGGAGTTTTTCAAAGAAAGACCTCGGTGAAGTTGCTTACATATTGGGCATCAGATCTATAGAGATATATCAAGACGCTTGATAAGACTTTCGATGAGTACATACCTTGATAAGATTTTGAAGGAGTTCAAAATGGATTAGTCAAAGAAAGAGTTCTTGCCTGAGTTGTAAGGTATGAAGTTGAGTAAGACTCAAAACCCGACCATGGCAGAAGATACAGAGAGAATGAAAGTCATTCTCTATGCCTCAGCCATAGGTTCTATAAAGTATTCCATGTTGTATACCATACATATTGTGTACCTTGCCATGAGTTTGGTAAGGGGGTACAATAGTGATCCAGGAGTAGATCACTGGACTGCGGTCAAAATTATCCTTAGGTACCTGAAAAGAACTAAGGAAATGTTTCTCGGTTATGGAGGTGATGAAGAGTTCGTCGTAAAGGGTTACGTCCATGCAAGCTTTGACACAGATCCAGATGACTCTGAGTCTCAATCTGGATACATATTGAAAGTGGGAGAAATTAGCTAGAGTAGCTCCATGCGGAGCATTGTAGGCATAGAAATTTGCAAAATACATATGGATCTGAATGTGGCAGACCCGTTGACTAAACTTCTCTCACAAGCAAAACATGATCACACCTTAGTACTCTTTAGGTGTTAATCACATAGCAATGTGAACTAGATTATTGACTCTAGTAAACACTTTGGGTGTTAGTCACATGGCGATGTGAACTAATCACATAAAGATGTGAACTATTGGTATTAAATCACATGACGATGTGAACTAGATTATTGACTCTAGTGCAAGTGGGAGACTGAAGGAAATATGCCCTAGAGGCAATAATAAAATTGTTATTTATATTTCCTTATATCATGATAAATGTTTATTATTCATGCTAGAATTGTATTAACTGTAAACTTGATACATGTGTGGATACATAGACAAAACACAGTGTCCCTAGTAAGCCTCTACTAGACTAGCTCGTTAATCAAAGATGGTTAAGTTTCCTAACCATAGACATGTGTTGTCATTTGATGAACGGGATCACTTCATTAGGAGAATGATGTGATGGACCCATCTGTTAGCTTAGCATAATGATCAAGTTTTATTGCTATTGCTTTATTCATGGCATATACATCTTCCATTGACTATGAGATTATGCAACTCCCGGATACCGGAGGAATACCTTGTGTGCTATCAAACGTCACAACGTAACTGGGTGATTATAAAGATGCTCTACAGGTATATCTGAAGGTGTTTGTTGGGTTGGCATAGATCGAGATTAGGATTTGTCACTCCGAGTATCGGAGAGGTATCTCTGGGCTCTCTCGGTAATGCACATCATAATAAGCCTTGCAAGCGTGACTAATGAGTTAGTTGCGGGATGATGTATTACGGAACGAGTAAAGAGACTTGCCGGTAACGAGATTGAACTAGGTATGAAGATCCCATAAAAAAGAACTAGGTATGAAGATACGACGATCGAATCTCGGGCAAGTAACATACTGATGACAAAGGGAATTACGTATGTTGTCATTGCGGTGCGACCGATAAAGATATTCATAGAATATGTAGGAATCAATACGAGCATACAGGTTCCACTATTGGTTATTGACCAGAGAGGTGTCTCGGTCATGTCTACATAGCTCTCGAACCCGTAGGGTCCACACGCTTAACGTTCGATGACGATTTTGTATTATATGAGTTATGTGATTTGGTGACTGAATGTTGTTCCAAGTCCCGGCTGAGATCACAGACATGAGAGGAGTCTCGAAATGGTTGAGAGGTAAATATTCATATATAGGACGATAGTATTCGGACACCAGAAGTGTTCCGAGGGTATCGGGTACGTACCGGGTCACCGGAAGGGGTTCCGGGCATCCCCTCGGCAACTACATGGGCCTAATGGGCCAAGAAGGGGACAGACCAGCCCCTAGGGGGCTGGTGCGGCCCATGTAGGCCAAAATAAGGGGGAAGGAAAGAGGAGAAGAGGGAAAGGAAGGGGAGGGATTCGGCCTCCCCCTTCCTTCTCTTCTCCCTCCTCCTTCCTTCCCCCTCCGGATGAATATGGAAGGGGGGAGAAGGAATTGAGAGGCACCCAAGTAGGATTCCTCCTACTTGGGGCGCCCCCTTGGCTTCCTCTCCTCCCCTCCAACCTATATATATGAGGGGGAGGCACCACTAGAACACACAACATTGATTCCTAGCCGTGTGCGGCGCCCTCCTCCACAGTTTATGCCTCCGGTCATATTATCGTAGTGCTTAGGCGAAGCCCTGCGTGGATTACATCACAATCACCGTCACCACGCCGTTGTGCTGACGAAACTCTCCCTCGACACTTTGCTGGATCAAGAGTTCGAGGGACGTCATCGAGCTGAACGTGTGCAGAACTTGGAGGTGCCATACGCTCGATGCTTGATCGGTCAGAACGAAAATAAGTTCGACTACATCAACCGTGTTGTCAAACTCTTCCGCTTTTGGTCTACGAGGGTATGTGGACATACTCTCCCCCTCTCGTTGCTATTCATCTCCTAGATAGATCTTGCGTGAGCATAGAATTTTTTTTGAAATTGCATGCTACGTTTCAAAAACAGGGTCTACCACCGGTCGCTCACGATGGTGTATACGGACGCTCACCGCCTACTTTGTAAGAACACAAAGGCGCTCCGTCTTGCCATAGAGTAGTCGGAGCGTGAGGCGGAGGCGGCTCGGCTCGCGAAGGTGAAGCGGCAGCAGGACAGGGCCGTCCGCCGGATGAAAGGGTTGATTGTCCTCTCTGACTCCGACTCCGACGACGACCACAACTTCACCTCCTCCAACGACAACGACCAAGATCCTCCACCAGTCATGGACACGACAACTACACCAACGACAGGAAGGGGAAAGGCCCGACGAGGAAGTGGTGAAAATGCTCCGCCCCTTATGTTTATTATCGGTTTTAGTTGTTGAAGTTCAGAACCCTAGCCCCTTCACCTCCAGCCCCGTCCCCATCCTCTGCCCCTGCCGACACCGCCGCCACGGTCCGCCAGGCCCTTGCCCGCTCGGTGCTGGCGGCGGCGAGTTGGTCTTTGTTGGAAATATGCCCTAGAGGCAATAATAAATTAGTTATTATTATTATATTTCCTTGTTCATGATAATCGTTTATTATCCATGCTATAATTGTATTGATAGGAAACTCAAATACGTGTGTGGGTACATAGACAACACCATGTCCCTAGTAAGCCTCTAGTTGACTAGCTCGTTGATCAATAGATGGTTACGGTTTTCGACCATGGACATTGGATGTCGTTGATAACGGGATCACATCATTAGGACAATGATGTGATGGCCAAGACCCAATCCTAAGCCTAGCACAAAGATCGGTGTAGTTCAGTATGCTAAAGCTTTTCTAATGTCAAGTATCATTTCCTTAGACCATGAGATTGTGCAACTCCCGGATACCGTAGGAATGCTTTGGCTGTACCAAACGTCACAACATAACAGGGTGGCTATAAAGGTGCACTACGGGTATCTACGAAAGTGTCTGTTGGGTTGGCATGAATCGAGATTGGGATTTGTCACTCCGTGTGACGGAGAGGTATCTCTGGGCCCACTCGGTAGGACATCATCATAATGTGCACAATGTGACCAAGGGGTTGATCACAGGATGATGTGTTACGGAACGAGTAAAGAGACTTGCCGGTAACGAGACTGAACAAGGTATCGGCATACCGACGATCGAATCTCGGGCAAGTACAATACCGCTAGACAAAGGGAATTGCATACGGGATTGATTGAATCCTCGACATCGTGGTTCATTCGATGAGATCATCGTGGAACATGTGGAGCCAACATGGGTATCCAGATCCCGCTGTTGGTTATTGACCGGAGAACGTCTCGGTCATGTTCGCATGGTTCCCGAACCCGTAGGGTCTACACACTTAAGGTTCGGTGACGCTAGAGTTGTTATGGGAAATAGTATGTGGTTACCGAAGGTTCTTCGGAGTCCCGGATGAGATCCCGGACATGACGAGGAGTTCTGGAATGGTCCGGAGGTAAAGATTGATATATAGGAAGCATGGTTTTGGCCACCGGAAGTGTTCTGGGCATCGTCGGTAGTGTACCGGGACCACCGGAGGGGTCCGGGGGTCCACCGGGAGGGGCCACGGGCCCCGGAGGCATACATGGGCCAAGTGTGAGAAGGGACCAGCCCCTAGGTGGGCTGGGGCGCCTCCCCACCAAGGCCCATGCGCCTAGAGAGAAGAGGGGGCAAACCCTAGGCGATGGGCCCTAAAGGCCCATGCCTGGTGCGCCTCCCTCTCCCCCCCACTTGGCCGCCACCCCAGATGGGGATTGGGGTTGCCGCCGCCCCTAGGGAGGGAACCCTAGGTGGGGGCGCAGCCCTCCCTCTCCCCCTATATATAGTGAAGGCAAAGGAGCATCCCAACACACGAAGTTCTTCTCCTGTTGGCGCAGCCCTACCTCTCTTTCTCCTCCTCTCCCGCGGTGCTTGGCGAAGCCCTGCAGGATTGCCACACTCCTCCACCACCACCACGCCGTTGTGCTGCTGCTGCTGTACGGAGTCTTCCCCAGCCTCTCCCTCTCTCCTTGCTGGATCAAGGCATGGGAGACGTCACCGGGCTGTACGTGTGTTGAACGCGGAGGTGCCGTCCGTTCGGCACTAGGATCTCCGGTGATTTGGATCACAACGAGTAATGACTCCTTCAACCACGTTCTCTTGAACGCTTCCGCTTAGCGATCTACAAGGGTATGTAGATGCACTCTCATCTCTCTCGTTGCTAGTTTCTCCATAGATAGATCTTGGTGACTCGTAGGAAAATTTTGAATTTCTACTACGTTCCCCAATAGTGGTATCAGAGCTAGGTTTATTGCGTAGATTTTATGCACGAGTAGAACACAAGTTGTTGTGGGCGTTGATTTTGTTCAATATGCTTACCATTACTAGTCCAATCTTGTTTCGACGGTATTGTGGGATGAAGCGGCCCGGACCGACCTTACACGTACACTTACGTGAGACAGGTTCCACCGACTGACATGCACTTGTTGCATAAGGTGGCTAGCGGGTGCCAGTCTCTCCCACTTTAGTCGGATTGGATTCGATGAAAAGGGTCCTTATGAAGGGTAAATAGCAATTGACATATCACGTTGTGGTTTTGCGTAGGTAAGAAACGTTCTTGCTAGAAACCCATAGCAGCCACGTAAAACATGCAAACAACAATTAGAGGATGTCTAACTTGTTTTTGCAGGGTATCCTATGTGATGTGATATGGCCAAAAAGAATGTGATGAATGATATGTGATGTATGAGATTGATCATGTTCTTGTAACAGGAATCACGACTTGCATGTCGATGAGTATGACAACCGGCAGGAGCCATAGGAGTTGTCTTTATTTATTGTATGACCTGCCGTCACTGAATAACGCCATGTAATTAATTTACTTCATTGCTAAACCGTTAGCCATAGTAGTAGAAGTAATAGTTGGCGAGACAACTTCATGGAGACACGATGATGGAGATCATGATGATGGAGATCATGGTGTCATGCCGGTGACGATGATGATCATGGAGCCACGAAGATGGAGATCAAAAGGAGCAAAATGATATTGGCCATATTATGTCACTATTTGATTGCATGTGATGTTTATCATGTTTATGCATCTTATTTGCTTAGAATGACGGTAGTAAATAAGATGATCCCTCATTAAAATTTCAAGAAAGTGTTCCCCTAACTGTGCACCGTTATGCGAAAGTTCGTTGTTTCAAGAACCACGTGATGATCGGGTGTGATAGATTCTAACGTTCACATACAACGGGTGTAAGACATATTTACACACGCCGAAACACTTTGGTTGACTTGACGAGCCTAGCATGTATTGACATGGCCTCGGAACACAAGAGACCGAACTGTCGAGCATGAGTCGTATGGTAGATACGATCAACATGAAGATGTTCACCGATGATGAATAGTCCGTCTCACGTGATGATCGGACATGGCCTAGTTGACTCGAGATCATGTAATCACTTAGATGACTAGAGGGATGTCTATCTCGAGTGGGAGTTCATTAGATGAACTTAATTATCACGAACATAGTCAAAAGCCCTTTGCAAATTATATCATAGCTCGCTCTTTAGTTCTACTATTTTAGATATGTTCCTAGAGAAAATATAGTTGAAAGTTGGCGATGTAGCAATTATGCGGACGGTAGAAGGCTTATGTCCTTAATGCACCGCTTCGGTGCTGGACCTCGAACGTGTTCTGTGGATGTTGCGAACATCTGACATACACGTTTTGATGACTACATGATAGTTCGGTAATGTTAAATGGTTTAGAATTGAGGCACCTAAGACCTTTTTGAAGTGTCGCGGAACATATGAGATGTTTCGAGGGCCGAAATTGGGATTTCAGACTCGTGCCCACGTCAAGAGGTATAAGACCTCCGACGAGTTTCTTAGCCTGCAAACTAAGGGAGAAAAGCTCAATCGTTGAGCTTGTGCTCAGATTGTCTGAGTACAACAATCACTTGAATCGAGTGGGAGTTAATCTTCCAGATGAGATAGTGATGTTTCTCCAAAGTCATTGCCACCAAACTGCTAGAGCTTCGTGATGAACTATAACATATCAGGGATAGATATGATGATTCTTGAAATATTCGATGTTTGACACATGAAAGTAGAAATCAAGTAGGAGCATCAATTGTTGATGGTTAGTAAAACCGCTAGTTTCAAGAAGGGCAAGGGCAAGAAGGGTTACTTCATGAAACGGCAAATCAGGCCGCTCTAGTGAAGAAACCCAAGGTTGAACCCAAACCCGAGACTAAGTGCTTGTAATGAGGAACGGACATCAAGCGTAACTACCCTAGATACTTGGTAGATGAGAAGGCTGGCAAGGTCGATAGAAGTATATTGGATATACATTATGTTAATGTGTACTTTACTAGTACTCCTAGTAGCACCAGTGGTATTAGATACCGGTTCGGTTGCTAAGTGTTAGTAACTTCGAAATAAAAGAGCTACGGAATAAACGGAGACTAGCTAAAGGTGAGATGACGATGTGTGTTGGAAGTGTTTCCAAAGGTTGATGTGATCAAGCATCGCCTGCTCCCTCTACCATCGAGATTGGTGTTAAACCTAAATAATGTTATTTGGTGTTTGCGTTGAGCATAGACATGATTGGATTATGTCTATCGCAATACGATTATTCATTTAAGGAGAATAATGGTTACTCTATTTATTTGAATAAAACCTTCAATGGTCTTGCACCTAAAAGAATGGTTTATTGAATCTCGATCGTAGTGATACACATTTTCATGCCAAAAGATATAAGATAGTAATGATAGTACCACTTACTTGTGGCACTGCCATGTAAGTCATACTGGTATAAAACGCATGAAGAAGCTCCATGTTGATGGATATTTGGACTCACTTGTTTTTAAAAGTTTGAGACATGCGAACCATGTCTATTGGTGTATATGCATGAAGAAACTCCATGCAAATGGACCGTTTGGACTCACTTGATTTTGAATCACTTGATACATGCAAATCATACCACATGGGCAAGATGACTGAAAGCCTCATTTTCTGTAAAATGGAACAAGAAAGCAACTTGTTGGAAGTAATACATTTTGATATGTGCAGTCCAATGAGTGCTGAGGCACGCAGTGGATATCATTATGTTCTTACTTCACAGATGATTTGAGTAGATACTGAGTATATTTACTTGATGAAACACAAGTCTGAATTATTGAATGGTTCAAGTAATTTCAGAGTGAAGTTGAAGATCTTCGTGATAAGAGGATAAAATGTCTATGATATGATCATAGAGATGAGTATCTGAGTTACGAGTTTTGTACATAATTAAGACATTGTGGAAATTGTTTCACAATTAATACCGCTGGAACACCATAGTGTGATGGTGTGTCCGAACATCATAGTTGCACCCTATTGGATATGGTGCGTACCATGATGTCTCTTATCGAATTACCAATATCGTTCATGGGTTAGGCATTAGAGACAACCGCACTCACTTTAAATAGGGCACCACGTAATTCCGTTGAGATGACACCGTAAGAACTATGGTTTAGAGAAACCTAAGTTGTCGTTTCTTAAAAGTTTGGGGCTGCGACGCTTATATGAAAAAGTTTCAGGTTGATAAGCTCAAACCCAAAGCGGATAAAATGCATCTTCATAGGACACCCAAAACAGTTGGGTATACCTCCTAATTCAGATCCGAAAGCAATAGGGATTGTTTCTAGAAACGGGTCCTTTCTCGAGGAAAAGTTTCTCTCGAAAGAATTGAGTGGGAGGATGGAGACTTGATAAGGTCATTGAACCATCACTTCAACTAGTGTGTAGCAGGGCACAGGAAGTTGTTCTGTGGGCGCCTACACCAATTGAAGTAGAAGCTTATGATAGTGATCATGAAACTTCGGATCAAGTCACTACCAAACCTCGTAGGTCGACAAGGATGCGTACTACTTCAGAGTGGTACGGTAATCCTATCTTGGAGGTCATGTTGCTAGACAACAATGAACCTATGAGCTATGGAGAAGCGATGGTGGGCCCGGATTCTGACAAATGGCTAAGAGGCCATAAAATCCGAGAGAGGATCCATGTATGAGAACAAAGTGTGGACTTTGGAAGAACTACTTGATGGTCGTAAGGCTGTTGGGTACAGATGGATTTTAAAAGGAAGACAGACAATGATGGTAAGTATCACCATTAAGAAAGCTCGACTTGTCGTAAAGATGTTTTTCGACAAGTTCAAGGAGTTGACTACGATGACACTTTCTCACTCGTAGCGATGCTAAGAGTCTGTTGGAATTATATTAGCAATTACTGCATGATTTATGAAATCTTACAGATAGGATGTCAAAACATTGTTTCCTCGACGATATTCTTGAGGAAAGGTTGTATGTGATACAACCAGAAGGTTTTTTCAATCCTGAAAGATGCTAACAAGTATGCAAAGCTCCAGCAACCCTTCTAAGGACTGGAGTAAGCATCTCGGAGTTGGAATATACGCTTTGATGAGATGATCAAAGATTTTGCGTTTTGCGTTTATACAAAGTTTATGAGAAACTTGTATTTCTAAAGAAGTGAGTGGGAGCACTATAGAATTTCTGATGAGTATATGTTGTTGACATATTGTTGATCAGAAATGATGTAGAATTTCTGGAAAGCATAAAGGGTTGCTTGAAAGGAGTTTTTCAAGGAAAAACTGGATTAAGCTGCTTGAACATTGAGCATCAAGATCTATAAGGATAGATCAAAACGCTTAATGGTACTTTCAAATGAGCACATACCTTGACATGATCTTGAAGGTCTTCAAGATGGATCGGTCAAAGAAGGAGTTCTTGCCTGAGTTGTAAGGTATGAAGTTAAGACTTAAAGCTCGACCACGGCAGAATAGAGAGAAAGGACGAAGGTCATCCCACGTGCTTAGACGTAGGCTCCATAGTATGCTATGCCGTGTACCGCACTTTTGATGTGTGCCTTGCCACATGTCTGGCAAGAGGGTACAAAGGTGATCAAGGAGTGGATCACCAGATAGCGGTCAAAATTGTCCTTGGAGTAATAAGGACATGTCTCTCGATTATGGAGGTGATAAAGAGTTCGGCGTAAAGGGTTATGTCGATGCAAGCTTTAACACCTATCCAAGTGACTCTGAGTAGCAAACCGTATACGTATAGTGGAGCAACCATTTAGAATAGCTCCAAGTGAAGCGTGGAAGCAGCATTTACAATATGACCTAGAGATTTGCAAAATACATACGGATCTGAATGTTGCAGAACCGTTGACTAAAACCTCTCTCACAAGCAAAACATGATCAAACCCCAGATCTCATTGAGTCTTAATCACATGGTGATGTGAACTAGTTTAGTGACACTAGTAAACTCTTTGGATGTTGGCCACATGGCGATGTGACCTGTGAGTGTTAATCACATGGCGATGTGAACTAGATTATTGACTCTAGTGCAAGTGGGAGACTGTTGGAAATATGCCCTAGAGGCAATAATAAATTAGTTATTATTATTATATTTCCTTGTTCATGATAATCGTTTATTATCCATGCTATAATTGTATTGATAGGAAACTCAAATACATGTGTGGATACATAGACAACACCATGTCCCTAGTAAGCCTCTAGTTGACTAGCTCGTTGATCAATAGATGGTTACGGTTTCGACCATGGACATTGGATGTCGTTGATAACGGGATCACATCATTAGGAGAATGATGTGATGGACAAGACCCAATCCTAAGCCTAGCACAAAGATCGTGTAGTTCGTATGCTAAAGCTTTTCTAATGTCAAGTATCATTTCCTTAGACCATGAGATTGTGCAACTCCGGATATCGTAGGAATGCTTTGGGTGTACCAAACGTCCACAACGTAATCGGGTGGCTATAAAGGTGCACTACGGGTATCTCCGAAAGTGTCTGCATTGGGTTGTACGAATCGAGGCGGGATTTGTCACTCAGTGTGACGGAGAGGTATCTCTGGGCCCACTCGGTAGGACATCATCATAATGTGCACAATGTGACCAAGGGGTTGATCACGGGATGATGTGTTACGGAACGAGTAAAGAGACTTTCGGTAACGAGATTGAACAAGGTCTCGGCATACAAGCGATCGAATCTCGGCAAGTACAATACCGCTAGACAAAGGGAATTGCATACGGGATTGATTGAATCCTCGACATCGTGGTTCATCCGATGAGATCATCGTGGAACATGTGGAGCCAACATAGGTATCCAGATCCGCTGTTGGTTATTGACCGGAGAACGTCTCGGTCATGTACGCATGGTTCCCGAACCCGTAGGGTCTACACACTTAAGGTTCGGTGACGCTAGAGTTGTTATGGGAAATAGTATGTGGTTACCGAAGGTTGTTCGGAGTCCCGTATGAGATCCCGGACATGACGAGGAGTTCCGGAATGGTCCGGAGGTAAAGATTGATATATAGGAAGTATGGTTTTGGCCACCGGAAGTGTTCCGGGCATCACCGGTAGTGTACCGGGACCACCGGAGGGGTCCGGGGGTCCACCGGGAGGGGCCACGGGCCCCAGAGGCATACATGGGCCAAGTGTGAGAAGGGACCAGCCCCTAGGTGGGCTGGGGCGCCTCCCCACCAAGGCCCATGCGCCTAGAGAGAAGAGGGGGCAAACCCTAGGGCAGATGGGCCCTAAAGGCCCATGCCTGGTGCGCCTCCCTCTCCCCCCCACTTCGCCGCCACCCCAGATGGGGATTGGGGCTGCCGCCGCCCCTAGGGAGGGAACCCTAGGTGGGGGCGCAGCCATCCCTCTCCCCCTATATATAGTGGAGGCAAAGGAGCATCCCAACACACGAAGTTCTTCTCCTGTTGGCACAACCCTACCTCTCTTTCTCCTCCTCTCCCGCGGTGCTTGGAGAAGCCCTGCAGGATTGCCATGCTCCCCCACCACCACCACGCCGTTGTGCTGCTGCTGGACGGAGTCTTCCCCAGCCTCTCCCTCTCTCCTTGCTGGATCAAGGCATGGGAGACGTCACCGGGCTGTACGTGTGTTGAACGCGGAGGTGCCATCCGTTCGGCACTAGGATCTCCGGTGATTTGGATCACAACGAGTACGACTCCTTCAACCTCGTTCTCTTGAACGCTTCCGCTTAGCGATCTACAAGGGTATGTAGATGCACTCTCATCTCTCTCGTTGCTAGTTTCTCCATAGATAGATCTTGGTGACTCGTAGGAAAATTTTGAATTTCTGCTACGTTCCCCAACAGTCTTTCCCCAGGTGCGCGGCAGGGGCGCAAGGGCTCCTCCTGGCGGTGGTCTGGCTCGTTGGAGTGGTTCACGCGGACCTCGGGTGCCTTAGGCGCGGCTGTTGGCTGCGGGGTGGCGCGATGGTGCGGGGGCTCGGCTGGCGGCGCCCGCTAGACCCAGATCTGGGCCCTTTGGTCCCCATATGGGCTTGGGCAGGCTGGCGGCTCTCTACACAGTGATGAGGCTCCCTGGAGGTCGAGGTAGGTAGACAACGGTCCCCGGGCGATGGCGGCATGGGTAGCCGACATGCTGCAGCGTGGCAGGGGGGACCTTGCTGGCCCATCTGGGCCAGTGGTGGCCTGGGCCCGGCCGGGCCGATGGTGGCTTGGTGTGTCCTGAATGCCGCGTCCGGTTGGCTTTCGCTTCGGTGGTGGAGGTAGTCCCCTACCGCTCGGCTGCTTTGTTGGTGCCCCGGGGTCCGGTGTTCCCTTTTTCCTCCTCTTGGCCTCGTGCCAATGGACTCGGGTTGGCGACGAGGTGGATTCCAGGACCGTGCTGGCGCACGTTGGTGGGCAGTTGGTTTGGTGGAGCACTCGGATCGGCCGGGGTGCCGAGGTTGGGGTCGGGAGAAATCCATGTCGGCTCGTCTAGCACCGATGTGATGACACCTGCGGGCGCTGCTGTTCGTTCCTGAAGGGCTTCGGGTATAACCCCCTCCCCACTGCCCTTCGCGTGCCAGGGAAAACCCTATGACTTGTCCGGGCAGAAGCGTCGTCGTCGCTTTCCTTCTTAAAGGTGTTGCTCAGTACGCAACAGTTCGGTGTGCTTGGCGTGTGGTGGGAAATCTCCGGGGGGCGCAATGGTTTCCGGTCATCATTTCATCAAGCTGCCGGTGTCGGCATTTGTTTCTCTTTCTTCTTCTTATTTTCTTTGGGCTTGTTGTATCGTGTGGTTGCTTTATTAAATCGGGGAAAACCCTTTATTGTCAACTTGTCCGACGATGAACTCTAATGATCTTTTGGATGATGTATAGTTCACTTATGTGTGTTTGCTTGTTCGTTTGATGCCGGTTTCATTATCTGTTGTTTGATCACGTAGAGTTGCTCTTACGTTGCATGCTTTAGTATGGATATAGGGTGCCGAATATGAGGTATGTGGATGTGAAGAGGAAAATTTGAGTATGGTCGATCAATGCGTCCGGATGCGTCCGTAGGCATTTAAGGAGACGGATTTGATATCGGCAGGTGTTTGAGGAGGTGGATTTGATGTCCGCAGCCGTAGATGCTCTAAAGGAAGCCCGTTCATAACTTTGCTCTAGCTCCTGCTCTTCTTCCGTGGCCATGTGCCCATGTTGGTGAACCAATTATCATCACGCATACGTGTAGTACGTTAGTTATCCCCTATCTCTTGGAGTAATAATAGTTAGTCCAAGCGGCAGTAACAAACAGGGTTGAAGGGGAAAAGGGGGGCGTGTTAGGCAGGTTCGCATGATTGGTCCGGCCGGCCGGTTAATATATCATCCGGAGGCGGAATCATGGAGCTGGAGCTCCCTTTTCCGGCCACTGTCGGCCTCGTTCCTCCACTCAGCGCCGTAATCCGCCTCCTCGCCGATGTGACCGATGCCGCCGGATGCACTGCATGCCACTCCGCGGCCATGCCAGCCAGCCGGCGCATCCGTCGACACGTCGCCGGTGCGTTCCCGCAACTGGCCTCGTTAATCATGCAAGCCCCGCACACGTTGCAGGGCGATGTGCTCACGCACGGTGCGAGGAGTGACACACAGCCCAGCTCCGTGCAATCGCAAAACGCACTCGACGAGAGGTAACTTTTCGGACGCAGATTCCCAGGCCTGGGTGCACCGCACGCAGAGCAACGGGACAAAGACGGCGGAGGAATGTGCCAAGGGAGGCGGTGGCAGCCCGGCAGGGGCGGAGCAGAGCATGCAGAGCAGGTGACAGACGCCTCCCCTCGTCGTCGTCCGCTCTGCTCAGCCTCTGCTGCGTGCCGACGGGGAGGGGAGGAGGAAACCGCCGGGGGAAACCGAACGGCGGGCCAATCATGCGCGGCCCGAGCCCCCGCGCGGCGCGGCGTTGGCAATTCTTTAGCCTATTCCGCGCGCGGCCGCGACGTGGAGCGCGGAGCAGCAGGGAAATTTTGATTCCCCCTCGTCGGGGACGGGGAATTTTCTGGCTTCAGACCGCAGATTCCCTGCTACTTGGGTCAGCTGCCATGATCGACGGATAGATAGATAGATAGATGGTAGATTCCCC
Source organism: Aegilops bicornis (assembly GCA_021605145.1). Classification (NCBI taxonomy): domain Eukaryota; kingdom Viridiplantae; phylum Streptophyta; class Magnoliopsida; order Poales; family Poaceae; genus Aegilops; species Aegilops bicornis. The sequence continues at coordinate 85,903,055 of CM038670.1, forward strand.
AATAAACAAGTTTATCAGAAACGCATGCACGTTCCCTCAAAAAAAAAAAAGAAACGCATGCACGTACGTACATACATGCATACGCGTTTTCCCTGCCTGTGCAGCGGAGATCGCTCACACGGACACGATATGCCTGTGGCCGTGGAGTTTCAGGTGGTACGTGTACACTATAGCTGGTCCATCGGGGATGTGGTGGCGACATCATAGGATCGGCGCCTTATCCACGGTACGCGGAAGAGACCAAGGGCGGAACAGTGGAGCGGGCAGGGGAGCCACGTCGCGATGCCGACGCCGTGCGCCGGGGTCCGGACCGGCCGCGTGTGGTCCGTCCAAGCTCCATCGATCCCCGACCCAACCCCAACCCCAACCCGGCTCGCCACGGCCGGGGACAGCGGCCGGCCGATCGATCGATCACCTAAAAAAAGCTCACGATGCCCCCTGCGTGGACCGAAGGTCAATCCAGGCACAGGCCAAACTGTGGGGCACTTGTGTCCCCCCTCGACGCCTTCCTTTCCAAGAGCACATGTGATTTGGACGCCTTTAAGGTGAACTCCTAAAAAGCTTATCTCGGTCTAGTCATCTCGTGGCGGGCGAGCATGTATAGCCACTTAGAATCTATACATGTCTCCGGGCTCTTTCATGCATAATGTTTGGATCTAGCTAGCTTAGCTAGAAAAGTATACTATGTTGCACAGTGGTCTATAAAATGAATAGGGTAGTTTTTATACACTTATCATGATTCACATCCACATTCACTTTGTAGTGCACAAATGGTTATCTCTTTCTTGCTTTTGCCATCTTCAAAGTGTTATTACCTGCAAAGAAAAAAAACAAGCACTAGAAACAAAAGAATTTGTGGCCGTATGCATCGTTCTGATGCAGAGGCCGGGGAATCCCCTTTTTCGAAAAAAAGAAACAAAAAAACTCAAACGTACGAATGAAAAACGCATGAATTGAGATGACGTGTATCATGCAGTCATATAGGAATCAAAACCACATAACAACTTTAAAGCTGTCGTTTGGAAAAGGAACCCAAACCTGGCGACCGTTCGCCAGGAACGATGGCAAGCGTGACCCCCAAGATGGTTTATGTGGCTTGGGGTAGCGTTTTTCAAAGCAGCCATGTCATTTTGATTTTTTTTTTAAAAGGAGGATGACTTCTACCGAGATCCTCACGATACGGCCACTTTATTAATTATTCTCACAAGACCTTACAAAGTCATACAACAGCAAGACTAAAGCCACTTTCTAAGCAACAACTGTCGCTACACCTATCCAATCGATGAAGGAACGCTGATAGTCTGGGCCTAATACCAAACAGATATCGCAGCCAAACCTAAACATCTAAGACCTGAGGTCCCAACCAGACGCTCACGGGTATGGGGTACCTACCGATCCGGCGCACTCCTCAACAGGACGCCTGCCGGGTGTGAGGCCGCCGCGACCACCGCCACCAAACCATCTTGGCTGTCTTTGTTGCATCTACCTTGCACGGTCTAGCTACCGTCGACGCCACCACGACGCCAGACAGCTCCACCGTTCTGCGCTCGTCCATCCCGACACGCACACTCTGAAAGATCTGTCGTGCGTAGCACCTGCCGACTAGGCATGACTTCAATGCTTTTGTCGGTCGAGCATGACTTGACATATCTTACAGACACATCGGACGGTTAGAACGCCGCTCCTCCCCGCCAACCTCCACACCATTGCCGCTCTTTGGAGCCGACACGAAGCCCTTCACCCATAGCAACTCCCCGAACGCCCAAGCCTCCCAAGGCAGGCGCCTCCATGGAGGTTATGATGCAAAGGCGCCGCCGCCATCCAATCCAAGACGGATTTTGGACTTTCGTCCGGAACGGGACGGAGGTGGATAGGAGGGACCTCGACTTCGCCATCAAGATGGGTAACGACGTCAAAGCCGTCGCCGATGCCGGGCCGAGCTAGCCGACCAAAGTTTCCTCCGGTCCTCTTCTGTACCACCAACCTCCATACGCTTTGGATCTGGCGGCAGCCAAGACACGAAAACTCAGAGAGGGAAGCACCACAAGGCTCAACACCTCGGCGTAGATCCATCCAGCACCGGATCAAAGAAGACCCGACACAGTCGTGACGAAAGCCACCATCCTGCGGCCCGACGGCGATCGAACCGGATCGAAGGATCGGACCGAGACCGATGGCGCCGCGACCACGAGATCCGGCCAGCGCACCGCGAAACACGAACCCCAACCGCCCGGTAGCTGCGCGTCGCATGCCAGATCCATCTGGCGCCGTCGCGCCCATAAAAATCTGGCGCCTCCTCTCGAACGGCCGTCCGCGCCCGGCCTATTCGAGGAAGGAAGAGCCCGCCGCCGCCCTGCCGGCACAAGCCGCCCGTGGCGCTTCTGGCGGCGGCGAGGATGGAGGAGATGAGGAGTCGGCGGCGGTTAGGGTTTCCTTGGTCGCATGCAGGGCGACCGAGGGTACCTACAATCTGATGTATAGGTGGTTCTTTTCTGCACCTAAATGTCATTTTGATTAAAATGTGGGGAGTTTTGGGCAAAAATTGACACGGTCATATCAATATCTAAGGGGACGTTCGATGGGATCCCACCCCAGCGTATGTTCGCCAGATAGCATTTTCGAGAAAAAACGCATGATGTGTAGACACAAAGAGAAAAAACATGAGGTTAGACATCATGTTTGGTTTGTTGCAAAATTCTTATGGAATGCTCTATTCCATAGGAATTCCAAAGGAAAGTAGGATATCAACTCCTTAATTCCAAATGGTAACAAAGGAAAATTACTTATAGGGATGACATACTGTAGAATTATCGTTTCCCTTTGCTCGAAACATAGCCTATAGCTAACAGTTATACACTTGTGTAACACCTTAGCTTAAAACCACTAAAAAATTGCCCCACCTTAGGTTCTAAGTGTCATATATATATATCTTACTTCTTTTTGAGTGGATATATATATCTTATTGTCCATTCCGCTTTGTCCAAAAACGTTTACCTTGAACCAACAGCTTTCCTTTTGCAAGTGTAGCTGAATATACACAAAATGAAGATGCGGTACTAAGTTCTTTTGTGTGTGGAGGCAGCAATGTGGTAGGGTGGTATTAAGGGCAACTCTAGCAGAGTCGTCATATCTGTCCGATCGCCATAATAACTGTTATTATGGCTTTTTTGCATTTAGAGGAGTGGCCACTGTGTCTGGGACCATCGTAATTTATGGACTGCCCTCCATATCTGGCCTCTCAGTTGTCATGCATGGCAACTCGGGGCTGCCTTTTGAAGCGCACTTCATATGACAGTTACATGTAGATTGCATGTGACGTGAAGAAAACTTCACATCATCCTCCGCCTCATGTAGGATGGTAGTGAGGTGGGGAGATTAAGGGACAGAAGGAGCTGGAGGCCAACAAGGAATGAAGGAAGTTGTTCCACTCGTACCTATTCTTTGTTTAAAGCTTAACTCACATTTCGAGACCAGAAAAAAAAAGGAATGTATCATTGACGACTGACTCGCGGTTATGGAGTGACCGATTAGACATTTGTGTGTTGCCCTCGTAATCTCCATATCTATATGAAGCACAGTACATATCCAATATGAAGGCTGTCAATATGCCAACTCTACTAGAGTTGCTCTGACTACAGTTACTTCACTGGTGTAGGTAGCTCCTTCGTCGGAGAACAAACCAGTGTCACACGCGCGCTTACTCAATTCTTTTTTACCGGCATACCCTTTTCATTAACAACTGAAATAACGAAAAAACATCTATCCATAACCAGAGAAAGGAGACGAAAAAGGAAGAGCAAGTTCAACGCACCACGCGTTAAGTCAGTTCAACGCTCCAAATTTCTCTGTGCATATCCGACGGCCGCAAACCAACGGTGACACCAAATTCACTCTGGTTTCGGTCAGTAGAAAGTGGCAAGGTTCCATAGCCCCTCGCGGGTCAACATCACCGTCATGTCATCCCCCCAACACACAACCTCACCTTCACCGGGACACGGCAAGAGAACGGTGCTCGGAGGCGCCAAGCTGACACCCCGGAGACAGCCGACGAAAAGGAGAGCACCGGTGGTAAAAAGATTCTTTTGTCCTCCACCGGCTGAATCACCACCCGATCGAGGAATGTTACCCCTCTCACTCGCAGCAACCGCACTAGCGCGCGTTCGACACTATATATAGCCTGCCCGAAGCTTCTGTCTTCACCAAGCAACACATTCCCTCGCTCTCGCCTCACATAGTCCAACACTCCAATCCCCGGCCATCCTGCTAGCTCGACCGATCGTGCCCATGGACGGCGGCGGCGGCAACAGCCCGGACCTGCAGCCGGCGGAGCCGGTGCGGTCGCGGTGGACGCCCAAGCCGGAGCAGATACTGATCCTGGAGTCCATCTTCAACAGCGGCATGGTGAACCCGCCCAAGGACGAGACCGTCCGCATCCGCAAGCTGCTCGAGCGCTTCGGCGCCGTCGGCGACGCCAACGTCTTCTACTGGTTCCAGAACCGCCGCTCCCGCTCCCGCCGCCGCCAGCGCCAGCTCCAGGCGCAGGCGCAGGCCCAGGCACAGGCCCAGGCGCAGGCGTCCGCCGCATCCTCTGGGTCGCCGCCCGCGCCTGGCGGCCTCGGCTCGGCGGCCTCGTCCACGTCGCTGGGGCTGTTCGCGCACGGCGGCGCCGCGTACAGCTCGTCCTCCTCCTCGTCGTCCTGGCCGCCCTCGCCGCCGTCGGTGGGGATGGTGGGGGACATGGATCAGTGCGGGGGCGGCGACGACCTGTTCGCCATCTCGCGGCAGATGGGGTACGTGGACGGCGGCGGCAGCGGCGGCTCCGGGTCGTCGTCGTTCTCTGCGGCCGCCGCGCAGCAGCAGCAGCAGCTCTACTACTCGTGCCAACCAGGTGAGCCCCGCCATGCCATGCATGCTTCGCGCTACCGATGCATGCTTTTGTTCCTCCGAAGTTCTCAACCATGAACAATTCGATCGCACATGCATGCAAGCTAATTTACGGAATTTCTAATCAACATTTTGGCTTCTTCCTTGATCGGTCGATGGACTTCGTTCTTCTTCTTCTCCTTCTTCTTCTTCTTCTTCTTCTCCTTCTTCTTCTTCTTCGTCTTCGCTATAGATCCAGTACAAGAAAATCGTATTATTTACCTTTTCACCTCTTGTTTGGATCATAATATCAGTGAAGAGATGCCTCATGCACATCATACGTACATCTGCGGCAATTGAAAATTTTCAACCAGAAGTTGCATTGTCTTTGCTTTGTTCTTGCTTGTATGGACAAACTACAAGTAGTTTCGTGTATGTACTACTTTTGGATCATCGCCGTAATTTTCTTAAAGTTGTCATATTATGTGGCTTCATTTTTAGTTTTAGTTTTCTATCTGGTAAATACAACACAATTCTATTATGTTAAATCATGTCTCTTTGCTTTAATTACTTGTTTCATAGTACTGCATAATTTCATAGTATTTGCTTTAAGTACATGTTTTCAGCCACTTCTAAGGCCAAAAGAGGCATGCGCAAGTCAGGCATAATTTCCCCATAATTAGCAACAAACAACCCCATTACATATTATGCTTGTTCTGGTCCAAAATATCACAAGTCTTTTAAGACAATGACACAGTCTTCAGGATGAACTTTGATCATTAATCTATGTGCAAACATCTCGTCTCATCTTAAAAAACAGTTACACATTATAAAATTAAGAAATGTAGTAAATATCAATTCATTGCATGGACGCTTGTACTAGTTCTTTCTTTAAACTTTGAAATGTACTACTACTATGACTGGTACTAAAACGCTACTAAAACAAGCTCCATTTTGGATGGGTGTGGCGCTTAATTAACTGTACTAATTTAGCCATGATGTACTCATTCTAAGTTTGTAACCACATTCTATGCTTCATGCATTATAAAATTCAACTATAGTTGTTGACGCACGCGTGCGCATGTGTACTATGTTAAACATGCCTGCTCTGAATTTTCCACAACAAACAGCTAATGCATGTTCAGAACAAGGGGACACATTAGCGCGAATATTGGAGGCGTATCATGACAGATAGCTGATGGGATGTTAATATTTCTTAGAGCTTAATAGAGTATTGATGGTGATTTGTTTGCGTGCGTGCGTCCGTGCAGCGGGCATCACGGTGTTCATCAACGGAGTGGCGACGGAGGTGCCACGGGGCCCGATGGACCTGCGCTCCATGTTCGGGCACGACGTGATGCTCGTCCACTCCAGCGGCGGCCTCCTCCCCGTCGACGACTACGGCGTGCTCATGCAGAGCTTGCAGATGGGCGAGAGCTACTACCTGGTCAGTACTCAGTACTCACTACTCAGTAGCACACCGGCACACATGCTGAAAATGCATGCACGTAGTATATGAACAGACACATCCGATTAACATTAATCCATGGAAAATGTCTCTTCTCATTGTGTTGTCTTGTAATTTCCTGACGATCGGCAGGTCGCGAGGTCAAATTAATCGAGCTGGCTGGTTGTTGATTGGTGTGAAATTTGAAACTGGTTCCTCCGATCGTTGGAGACGGACGCATGCATGTTGCAGGTTTCAGTTAATCGATCTCTCGATGCAAACGGAAGCTTCTAATTAGGACATACGGAGTACTGTACTGTGGAGTGGAGCTGGTGATCGCACGACGGATCGAGAAGCAAGCAGCAGTCCATCAACCGTGCATGCATGCGATGCCTGTACGTGCCTGGTCGATATAGCAGCAGCAGCTTGCAGATATAGCGGCAATATACACATATAGTGCACCATGTGTCCAGTCCAACATATATCCACCTATGTAATCATATGCATGCATACCACTGTCACTGTGAACAACATTGCAGCCGATGATAGCGTGTAGCGTAGTCCTAAGTTTCACCTCTGCCCGGCCGTCCGAGCCATTCTTTTACCTTACATAATTCCTCTGTATTTGCTTCGTCGAGATCAATGTAACGCCAGATAATACTACAGAGGAGATGTGTGCTGTTTCTGCATGGCACGTACGTACAAAACGTTGCTGTGCAGCGCCGAACCGTAGCTCGTCGTAGGTGCAGAGATTCCCCGGCGGGCGGACGTGTCGAACTGCGCCGGGAACAGGTGGGTCGCAAGTGGCGAGCTCACCGCCCCGTGCCGACCAAAAGGAGGACACCGCGTGTCAAAAAGCACGCACACATGTCATTTTCCACCATATACTTTTTCCAACGCGCGCGCGGCCGGGTTCGGAGCTAAGCCTTGGATCTGGTGACCATGATTGACTAATCGAGCATGCACTTGCTCCTCTTCCTCCTGCTTTGGGATCAGATCAGATAAACTAGTACTTTTTTTTTGAGGGTGATAAACTAGTACTATGGGTAGTGTAATCTGCCTTCCCTAGCTCATGGACTTTGGTCATCCGCAGCCTACCCTAGCCGATATATGTCGGTCGAGTGGTGCCTGTAAAAGAAAGCGTGGGTGGCGTGCATTATCAGTGAGGAATCTACCCCTTTCCCCACTACTATATGTGTCAGTCAAACTTAGACACTACGGAAATTCAGCAAACAACACGCACGCTTTCGGGTCTGGCTAGCCGGAGCTTTGACTGCTTCTGCCCTCCGCCTAACATTTGGCTGCGGGGTTGCATCAAAGCTAGCCAGGATGACCGGCCGATCCACCAAACGTTATTCATTCAGGAAGAGGCAAAAATGCACTGAACCTCCAACGGATCAACCAAACGTTACTCGTTCAGAAGAGGCAAAAATGCAGAACTAAAATCCCAACCACTGCAGTGACAGTGAGAGTGATCTAGTGACAGGCTTTTTACAGGCAGGTCCTTTCGAGTTTCTACACTACACTGCTTCTACTTCAGTGCAGGGAGCAAGCATTTTCAGGAACAAAAGTATCCGTTTCAGTGCAGAGTTAGAATGCTGACACATCTGCCGCGAACTGAAGAAAAGATGCATGGTGGAGCATGAACAGAAAGAGGCGCTGCACCGAGTCACATGTCACATCCGCAAAGAGCTTACCGAACCATTGATAAAGAGGGGGCTTTACGACTTGGGAGACTTCCTGAGCTTACAGATCGACGTTGATATAAAGGCGGCACAGTGTGTAGTAGAACAAAGACAAAGACAGGGGCGTCTCAACTAATCAGAATGCAGGCCACAAAGGTGACTAACCACTACTAATTTGGCTTCTAGATAGATATATCCTCCCTCCGTTCGGAATAACTTGTCTCGGATATGAATATATCTAGAACTAAAATACGTCTAGATACATCTATTTCTGCGACAAGTAATTCCGAACGGAGGGAGTAGATAGATAGATCGATACCCATAGCTTGCAACCACCAGCAGTCATCACTCACACACACAAATTCCATTCCAGCAGAGAAGCAGATGCATCAGCAAATATCAAGAAGCGCGGAAAAGTTACCGGTTTTCTTCAGAGTTGAACTCCTCATCAGCTGGTTTGTGTTTCTAAATCTTGTGCTTCTCAGTAAACATGCCATGTTCTTGTGGCCATTAAGCAGAACTCTGAAAGCAGAACACCTGTATGCATTAAGCAATGCTATTAACAATTATTATCATTGTACAACCAAACACATGCCGACGGTCTGATCATGAACCCGGTGGAGTGTTACAGGCTCTACAAGAAAATTACAGGGAGAAAAACAGCACCACTATCCCGATAGTACAGTTGCACAACATCTACATCGCCGATCAGTGCTCAGACAACATCATTTTCTTGATATAACATGCTTGAAGAAAAGTAAAAACACGACGGAAGTTTCCCTATCACGTCGTCTCCTGGAAGGACGCAAATCGGGATTGAGCCGCGGGGTTCGCTTGCATGACGCGGGCTGCGTTCGACATTTGCTCCCTGCCACCAGATTTCGGCTGGAACGCTCTAAACATGCCACGCTCGCCAGGTTCAATCCCGAGGGTGGTCCAGATCGAACTCTTTGCAGCTTCGTCAGGGTCATCAATCCGGAGCGTCTTCGGAATCCACAAGGATTTTTCTGCCTTTTCACCACCTTGCGGATCAGAATCTCTCGGGTGTTTTCCAAGGACTGGAGAACCACTATCTGAACATGTACTACTGCTTGTGGGAGGTGCTGCTGACATGCTATAACCAGGTCCAAGCCACGGCGCGCTCCATGCGCCATTTGGCCAGGGAGAAACCAATGGCCAGACGGAAGGCGGCATTAGAGGGAAAGGAATGGGTGGGCCACAGAATCCTGGCATCGGCACCATTGGTGGAAAGTTCCATTGAATGTTACCTCCATGGCCATTTTCTGAACAATTTGCGGGTTCAGCTGGGACTGGGCACACTGGTGCTGCCATGGCAGGAACACCATTCCATGCTGGATTCCATGGGTACATAAAAGGGGGACCGGGAAAGCAGGGTATAGGAGGCATGGGAGTGACGCCATTGCAATCCCTGGTAATTCCATTTTGATGTACCCCAACTGCTACTTTAACTGGCTCAATCCGTGGATTATCAGAAGTTGTTGCTGAAGGTGGACAGGTCTGGTTCTCACCATTTCTGGGATGTGCTGTTGAGGCAGGGTTGCTGTTCTTACTCTGCTCCTCAACTCTCAACAAAGAAGCCACGGAGTTGGATAGAGTGGAATCAGACCCAAACTTAACTGCTGGTTGATTTTCCTTTATAGGCAATGGAATGACGGAACCATCACCTCCAGGAGTGGCTAGACTGCTTCCTGGAATCAATATACCGTTACAGTTTGTACTGGAGCTCTTACTCTTGCGCCTACCAGCACCGACAGGGAGGTTTCTCATGCTTCCACCTGCCGTCCAATACCTTTGACAACCCCTACAAAAATGCCTTGGTTGGTGTATGTTGTAATTGTTGTAGTAACAGAACTTTGTGTCCATGCTGTTACACCGAGGACATGGCAGAATCTTGTCTGGCTTCTTTAGGACCTTCTCTTTGTTTGATCCATCACCCTCGGTCTTAGCTGCTTCCAGTGTGGATTCTGGTTCAGTCATCTCATCACCGTTGGATGTCTGGTTCTCACACGCACCCGAACTATTAAGGCCAGAATTATTTGGTTGACTAAGATTTAAGTCCGGCGGTGTGCATGAATTCTCCTCAGTGATCCTTGTGTCTCCTGTATCTTTGCATGAATCCTGATGATTAGATAAAGAGTAAGTTAAACAAGATGAATGGCAAAGTAACAAGTATGTTTATGATAGGATAATAAAACAAACAATAACATATACAAATCTAAGTACTAAAAGCCTTTAATAAATTAATTGTATCTAAGTCATTCACAAAAATGGTATTTTCTGAGATAAACACATAGCTATAACACCATTTGAGCAATGAATGTCTAGTCTATCTTCAATGCTTGTTATATACGCAAATATATTTTCGGCAACTAGGAAAGCCTTCTGTGTGTAACATCTTATTTTGTACGGAAGTACTTCACACACGACATGACAGTGCACGACACTGGCACGATGGCAAATCTAGCCATTTGCTACTGTTTTATACTTGTCCATGGACGGTGTGATAGCAAGTCGTGCAATTATCAGCTGGCAAACGTCGTCCCTGTAGCGGTGCTCTATTTTGTAAGAGGCAGCAAGCTTAAAAAGACGTACCAATATCTAAATAGTATCAGAAAACCAATTAGTTTGCTTCCAAGGGGATATGGTTGATTTAACTGGGAAACATGACTTGTTCCATTCTTGAATCTGGATGATGGCTATTGTTTTTCTTGCACTCAACATATATTTCTATGTGGCATCACTGACAGAATTTTCCCATGATAGTTGCAGAAGCTTAAAACCTATGGTTAGCAGGCATAACATGATGTATGACATGGTCGAACTCTGGTTTGTGGTTCGAACTTTCAGATGTAAATTAAAAATTTCATAACATTTAGGAAATTTGAGACTGAGCACAGTGGGCACAGGTGAGTCCAACCATCGTCAACGATACTATGAATCTATAATTGCTGCTGCGGACCAATCTAAGATTCCAGGACAGTTAAGCTCTATATAGGATCAGAATTTCAGACTAGAAAGAGAAAGGCAACTGTGCATCTATGTCACAGTTGGTGCACAAATCCAGTAGAACCAAGGTAGGAAATTTGATATGGATTTCCATCTACCAAATCCAAAGCACTCATCGCACCCTAAAAGTGAATTTGTCAAAGTACAGGCGGTAACTAAAGTGAGCTTTGCATCAAAGCAGGCAAACTTTATGAGGAGTTTCCATTTAGATAGAGTCCAAGACTAGCTAGTCCAGAGGTGCTTTAAAATAGCCTGATGTACAAGAACCTGTAACCACATCAAAATCTGCTCAACTAGGTAAGATAAGAGAATTGGCCGACCCCTATATGTACCCACCCAAAATTCATGTGCAGATAAAGTCAACTGACGCATCACACGGCCATCCTGCAATTACTAGTCATGAAACAAAGCCCATAAATGATACTTTGAACTGCAAAACCAGCTACAAATCGAAAAGCTTGACATGGTCCCTATCTAACTAACCTAACCTAATCAATCGTCCCACAATATGCAAAATTAGCAGGGATTCGACTGGAACAACTACTAGATAAGATCCAGCATATATGACTAGATTACCGACTGCTAAGCCGAAACGATTATGCCTTATCTTGCAGTGCTAATTGGAGAATCCATGACTAACTGACATGAACTGATTGAAGCAACCGCGGAGACGCAGCTCCTAATAACATTTTCCAATTGCCCACACGGGAGAGGAAACAGAAGACATATACTTGTACTGCATAAAATCGCACCATTTCCGCGAATCAAATCGCAAGCGGATGAAGAACAGACAGAGCGTTTGGCGAACTGAAAGGGGGAGAACAGAACAGAGTAGATTTCGAAGAGGGGAGTAGAACTCGCGTGACTTCACCTCTACCGGCGCCTGCGGAGGCGTACGGGGCGGCGCCACGTCGGACTCCGGCGGCTGAGGGTGTGCGGCTCCGGCGAGCTCCATATGGGGCAAGATCCGACAAGTGGAGTTGGCGACTCAGCTACAAAGGGGGAAAAGATTTGCTCCCATTTAGCCTCGCGTCCGTGCAGCCACACTACTGCACTTTTTGGGTAATTGCATTGTGGTCCTTACTGTTAAGCGGGTCGGATCCATTTAATGGATATCCTGCTTTCGCATTCATTTGTGGGTTTTTTTCTTCTCCCTTTTGCACCCGTGTTTGTATTGTATAAACACTTGATTGTCACCAAAAAAAGCGATTGTTGGATTATAAGATAACTAACCATTCATGTTAAGCTCATATCCACTTTTGTTTACTCCCTTCATTTCATATTAAGTGTCGCTGGTTTAGTATAAAATTATACTAAACCAGCGACTTAATATAGAACGGAGGGAGTATATGTTAACAAGGTCCATACGACTTCTTTGTCAGGTAAGTCGGCTTTTTGATGGAGTGGGTTTTCCGTGTGTTTGTGTTTGGGAGGTTGGTGTGTTTTTGTTGAGTTGGTGTGTCGTTGGCGGGAGTAGTCTTGATCATGGAAGTATCTTTTTGTCATGTTTTTCGTGATTAACCTGGCAACATATCTTCTTCTTGATCAATAGAACAAGCAAAGCTTTTGCCTTGGTTCACGCATAAAAAAAAGGTTCTCACATGTCTGTGGAGTGAACAAGATCAAATAGGCTAATTAAGCAGATGAATGAGAGTGGCAACTATTTATATCTTCGTTTTTCTTCATTTGTCAATTCATATCAATCGATTCTACTTACTTTAGATCAAATAGGCATGTCGATGACTGTTGATTCAATAAGATAGGAACGTCTAAAGTTGTGGAATCGACAAAAATTTGAACATCAAGAGCATGATCCGGAGAACACAATCTCATACAAGGGAGATTATGATCGACTCACATCAATTCCTACACGATTACTATGTCATGGACTCCACGGGATTCATGATGAGAGGAATAGAAAAATACTAGAATGATCATGTCCTTATGGTGTATCAGCTTCCTAAAACTTGGCAAACAAACATATTCATGCATTTTAAGAAAATTCAGAAAAGAAGCCGCACACACATGTATCCTGACTTTTAACTTACTCTCCAGAAATTTGTAAAATATAACGACCTAGGTGAAAATGATAATTTTTGGAGTTCTTTAAATCTGCAAATATACCCTTTTTCTGAGTTCTAGAAAGTGGATTCCGGTGCAAAAATCCGTTCCCGTTCTAGACGTGGGTATTATAAGGATCCATTTAGCAATGTGGTTTCCCAGCGTAAACTTATTTGTGGTTACCAGATAGTTAGGGGGTTGTTTAACAAATGGACACATGTGGTTTACCTCACCGGGAGAGGCCGGTGGCCGGCGACTGGCGCGGCAGGTCCGGGCCCCAGTCAGCGGCCGGGAAGCAATCCTTGGCCACGAATTGCCGCGGCCCCACCGCTCAGTGGGCCCCACGTCCCGCCACGTCATTCCGCTCTCGCTGTCAATCTGAATGTGCGGTGGGCAAAACAGCCGGGCGCACGTACCCGAAAAGCAGTTGCCGCTGCGCAGTTACGCCTCACGGAGTAGCATGTGAGGCTGTTTATGTGGGGTCCGGTTGTGGCTTGGGCCCGCTGTCTGCGAAGTGAGGGTGCCTTCCAGGGTGGAAAAAGAAAAAGTAAAGTAAATAACGGAGGCCGGCGAGAGAAGCTTTTGCCTTTTGAGTGGTGCCTTTTTTTGGAGCAACAACACGTGGACCTCACTCTTCCGGTGTAAATTTTGTTTTTCTTTGAGTGATGTTTGGTCATGCAAAAGTTACCAGTCAAAAAGTTTATTTTTTTCAAAGAAATAATTTACCGAGGATCAAGTCATTCTTCTATGGATTTGAAATTTGTTTATACTAACGTACGTATATGGCAGGAGGCTGAAAATTCTTTGGAAGGGAAACACATTTCCAGCTTGACCAACTCGACGCTGGCTGGACTCTTTATTGCTTCATGAAAAATACATTTTAGACCTTTTAGGCACAAGGAGCGACCACACATCCGCCCTGGCATGTTAGCAGCCACATGATAAAAATCTGTTCCTATGCTCCCAGTCCCTTAGGCAATATTATACACAGATCGGGCCATTTTTCAGCCTGCAACTTGCACGATGGTGTATACTAATCTCACATGGACCGCATGTTGTTGGTCCCTCTCCATCCTTGGATGCCTAAAGAACCGATGCAGTGGCCACTTGAAAACGATGGCTACATTTTAAATTTTATTTTTTTGGAAACAACAAACAAGACGTCTGGTGATCTTGCGTATATATATATAGTCAGGATTTCAGGTGCACCATGGTCTGTGCATGATGGTCATGTTTTCCACAAACCGTTCGACCATGCACCGAGAAAGCCCCCAAAACGAAGGAAATTCAAGCTGGGAAGGAGACTAGTGGAGGAGAAACGAGCCTGCAACTTTTTATGCTCTTTTGGAACGAAAATACCACACCCACCGGTCACCACTTTACCGGCTGCTAGCGTACAAGTGGCAGATTGTCCTTTCCCGATGTAGATCCAGACCACGGTTCCAAACTGGGGAAACAAAAGAGTGGTACTAGTACTATACGTCCGCGGAATTAAGCATTGTCTTGTTTGTTGGATTGGGTCTAATTTTCTTGACAAAACTGCAAGCGTGGAACTTTATGAGATGAAATAGCTTGTTCATTTTCAAAATTACAGTAGCTCAAAAGAGAGTTCCTTATATTCAATATCCTAAAATTCAAGACGGGGAAAAAGGATACACAATGGAGCGAGTAGGGATTTGTTTGATCAACAACGAAGGGTAGAATTTCTTTTATTTTTGCACAAAATATACCTAAAATTCAAGGTAACACAAGAAATAGGATAGGATCCTTACTACGTCTTTTAGGGATAAAAACACTTTTGTTTATCCGCATGAAAACACGCTCTTCTTATGCAACTGCTTTTCACTTTGGACTCTTCCGGGTGCATCCGCGAATAGTGACCGGTCACCCTTCATTTCTTTGACATTGCAACCATAGCCCTCATTTATTGATCCTTATAGTTATACCCATACTACTACATGCAACTTTGATATTCATCTGCGTACATAGCTAACTATCTACTCGTCATCAGATATGTCGATGACGTTCTTCTTGAACCACCTGACCTCTTGGTCATTGGCGTGGCGAAACTCGGCGCATCCTCCTCGTCGGCGAAGAGCTGCTCACGCTCCAATTCCGCCTCGTGGAGTAAGCGGCGGTTCGCCACCACACCCACCTCCAATTGGACGAACTTGAGGATGGCCTCCCGCGCCGCCGCCTCCTTCGCTTGGACAACCTCAAACTCCGCCAGTGCATCTTCCAAACCAAATTCGGCCTACTTTGGCGTTGAATCCGCCTTGCCCTCCTCCTCCTCCTCATCCCACGGCTCCACCTCCTCCATCTCCTCGTTCAGCGCCTTTTGCTTCTCCATCACTGCGTCAGTCGCCTCCTTCTCCAGTGCCTACTGCAATGTGAGTGGCGCGTCGTCCCTCCAACTCTGCCAGGATCTTCGCCCAACGCTGCAGAATAACATCTTGTGGTAGGTAATCACACATGTTCAACAATTCACCTCGATTAATCGGTTAACGGGACAGTTAATCGCTACTCATAGCGTGGCCGAGTCGAATAGCACATATTAGTCGTGTTAACTTGTCATGTTGATTAATTGGCTTATTAGACTGATTAATCAATTGACAGGCCGATTAATCCCTGCTAGCCCATAAACGGGTGGGCAAACAAAGCTCAAGTTTTTTACCTGTAACCCCTTCCAGCCCCATCCCGCGCCTTAATAGCAGTAATTTAACCTCCTCCCTATGCTTTTTATATGTGTACGGTAGCATGTTTTGGTATATTACATAGCTAGGAGCATAAGAGTATGGTATAATACATAAAGAAACTAGATATGTGTTGGCAGGTTCCTATTCAATCTAGCGATTAATGGTTGACCGATTAATCTAGTTAATAGGCCAATTCACCGATTAATCACTACTCGTGAACCGGCCAAGGAGCTACCAGTTAACGATTTCCTGAATATTGGGCAATCCTACGGCGGACCATAGCTACCAACGGACGGCAAGGTCTGAGCGGAATAGGGCGCACTCGCAGTCGCGGTGGCGGCGTGGACTATAGGGAGAGGGAGGAAATGAGGGTGTCTAGGGTTGTGAGGCTCGCCGTCCGGCTCAAATAGCCTGGTTTGACCCCTCGGGCAGACCGCTGGAGCGACGACATGAATGCAGACCGGTGACCTCTCATCGGATCGATGGGTTTCTGCGTGTTTTCGCATGGGTCCTGCTCGCCAGTCTGACATGGTGGACGCGTTCGGGCCTCCCCATATCCGCCCCAAATATGGGTTGGGTTTGGGGGTTACAGACAACCCGGACATATAGGATCAGTTTGAGGGGATGTCATTTTCATGACCGGTCACTGACCTGGTCATTCGCCCGATCGATATGAAGGTTCCAGTTGTACATGCTGTAACTCATGGTTGGTCATTCACCATGTTGAAGTAATGAGCTCTGCTTTGTCATTCATGGTCTTTTTGTGCGGCAGCCATGAAGGCATCACACAAGGGTCCAATCTCTAAATATAAGGGCATCTCCAATGCACATCACCAAAAATTTGTCCGTAAATGTTCATGGACACGTTCCAACGTGCTCACGGACATCTGGCTAGGCGTCGGCTGTCGGTGTCAAAACCGGCGGATCTCGGGTAGGGGGTCCCGAACTGTGCGTCTAAGGTTGATGGTAACAGGGGACGGGGGACATAATGTTTACCCAGGTTCAAGCCCTCTCTATGGAGGTAATAGCCTACTTCCTGCTTGATTGATCTTGATGAATATGAGTATTACAAGAGTTGATCTACCATGAGATCGTAATGGCTAAAACCCTAGAAGTCTAGCCTGTATGACTATAATTGTATATATGTTTCCGTACTAAGCCCTCCGGTTTATATAGATACCGGAGGAGACTAGGGTTATACAAAGTCGGTTACAGAGAAAGGAATCTTCATATTTGGTCGCCAAGCTTGCCTTCCACGCCAAGGAGAGTCCCATCCGGACACGAGAGAGAGTCTTCGGTCTTATATCTTCACAACCCATTAGTCCGGCCCATGTACAACAGGCCAGACGCCCGAGGACCCCTTAGTCCAGGACTCCCTCAGTAGCCCCCGAACCAGGCTTCAATGACGAGGTGTCCGGCGCGCATATTGTCTTCAGCATTGCAAGGAGGGTTCCCCTTTTTCGAATACTCCAAGATAGTCTTCGGACGCAACGAACACGTCCGGACCTGCAACACAAGTACCACACACACAGCCGTAGAGAGTATAATATTTCACGAGTCCCATCCACTGACAACTTTTTGCAAGATGACATCATGTCTGCTCGGTCATTATTTCGAACCGTTTTCGTCTGTTGTTCCGCGTTTCGAGATGCGGTTTCTATTGGCACGTCTTGTCAAAGCAGAGATCGTGTCCCCTTATTGCGGGATTCTCATCAATACGGGCGTGGGTAATCCAACCATGCCGTTTGCACAACCCTTGGGAATAGGCGAGTTTTAAGGCGAGTGGGGAGGCGTTCGATATTCACTGCCTTTATAAGGGGATAAGGATTCCCATTCTTCACCCACACCTTCTTTCTTCCTCTGCCCTTCCATTCTCGAGCTCCAGCGCCCAAGTCCTCATCTCTTCCCCTTCGAGCAAGCACTCAACCATGTCCGGATCTGGAGGGCAAGGCAAGTGGATGGCCTCCTCCGTTAAGGAGAAGGACATCGCAGAGCTTCGGGAGGCCGGGTATCTGGCGAAAGAGATCGCCCACCGGCTTCCGGCCAAGGGGCAAGTCGTCCCTACACCGAAGCCCAACAAGAGGGTGGTGTTCCTCCCTCATTTCGTCTGCGGGTTAGGGTTTCCTCCCCACCCTTTCGTCCGCGGACTTAAGTTCTATTATGGGCTAGATTCCCATGATCTAGCCCCGAAATCTTTCTACAACATCTCGGCATTCATTGTCGTGTGCTAGGCTTTCCTCCGCATCCAGCCCCACTTCGGACTGTGGCTCAAGATCTTCAACTTGAAGCCGAAGGTGGTGGATGGCCAACACGCGGAGTGCGGAGGAGCCATGGTGAGCAAGATGCCCAACGTCACATGGCCCAAAGGCACGTTCGTGGAGACTGTCAAGGAGTGGCGGAAGTTGTGGTTCTACATCACAGAGCCTCGCGACGCCACCTGGGCTGCATCTCCCGAGTTCAAATCCGGAGCTCCAATGCGGCTCACCTCCTGGATAGAGAAGGGCCCAAATTGGTCTTCGTCGAACGAGCTGATAGCGCTGCAAACGCGCATCCAAAGCATGGGGGATAGGAACATCAAGCTCGTCGACGTGATCCAGGTGATGCTAGTTCTCCGGATCCTACCCTGCCAGAGCCGAACCTCCCCTTTATGGGAATTTGATCCGGAGAAGCACCAAACCCTGGTGAGGCTCTTCGGAACCACTCACGGAGATGCCGGGAAGTTGCTCTTTAAGGGCGACGAGAAGCCACCGGCCATAGACTCGGACCGCGGGCACGATCTTGCCCATCCCGCCAATGCGGTAAGTCCTTCACGTCTCAAGGCGTACCCTCTACTTGCTTGTTCAAGGAGGGTAACTAAACTTTACTAATTTATTCTTTCAGTTATGGACAGAGAAAGCGGAGCGAATTCGGTGTCCGGCTCCGTTGCCCGAGGAACCAGCCATCCCGCTCCTGGCAAAGATGCTAGTTCCGGCGCCCTACAAGGCGCCGGATAAAAAGGCCAAGAGGAAGGCCAAGGGGGCCAAAGGTGGCCCTCGCCGCAAGGGCACTTTGGACATGACGTCCGAAGACAAGACTCACTCCTCTGCCGCCGAAGATGACGAGGAGGAGGAAGAGGAGGAAAGCAACTCTCCCCTTGATGGGGGGAGGAAGAAGAGGGCGGCCTCCACAAATCTGGAGGCGGAGGCGCCCAAGAGGGCGAAGGGTCCCCTCGCGGATAACTCCGCGTGGGACGTCGACAGCAGCCCAGGCGACCCCAAGCAAGCCTGGCGCGTCATAAGTACTAAAAAACCCGGGCGCATCCATGTATCCGGCCTCTCCTCTTTATGGTATTAATATGGTTAATCATGTTATTGCAGTCCGGCCCACGACAGCTCCCAGCGATCCTCATCAAGAGGTTCGTTGGATTCAAAGGCGATGGCAGTGAGTCACCGCCGACCGCTTACTCTCCCATGGCTAAGGGCGACGCTGAGGTCTTTGCTGCCAAGGACCTTCCTGTGCCGTGGAAAGTCTCAGGAGGCCGGGGTGGCGCCGAGGGCTTAAAGCATGGGGAAACGAGCAGAAATTCAAAATTTTCCTACGTATCACCAAGATCTATCTATGGAGAGACTAGCAACGAGGGAAGGAGAGTGCATCTACATACCCTTGTAGATCGCTAAGCGGAAGCGTTCAAGTGAGCAGGGTTGATGGAGTCGTACTGCGTGATTCAGATCACCGATGATCCTAGTGCCGAACGGACGGCACCTCCGCATTCAACACACGTACAGCCGGTGGCGTCTCCCACGCCTTGATCCAGCAAGGAGAGAGGGAGAGGTTGAGGAAGACTCCATCCAACAGCAGCACAACGGCGTGGTGGTGGTGGAGGAGCGTGGCTATCTGCCAGGCTTCGCCAAGCACTACGGAGGAGAAGGAGGTGTTGGAGAGGGAGAGAGAGGCGCCAGGGCTCAGGTGCTGCTGCCCCCCTCCCCTCCCCCCTGTATATAGGTGCCAAGGAGGGGGGGAGGGCGCAGCCTTGCCCCCTCCTCCAAGGGAGGGGTGCGGCCCAGAGGGGGGGAGGAGTCCATCCTCCCCAAGGCACCTCGGAGGTGCCATCCCCACTATGGCCTCTTCCTCTCCCAGTGTTTCAAGCGCATGGGCCACTGGGGGCTGGTTCCCCTTGGCCCATGCAGGCCTAGGCGCACCACCTAGGGCCCATGTGGCCCCGGGGCAGGTGGCCCCACCGGTGGGCCCAGGACCCCTCCGGTGGTCCCCAGACAATACCGATATCACCAAACTTGTCCCGATGGCGAAACAGCACTTCCTATATATAATTCTTTACCTCCGGACCATTAGGAACTCCTCGTGACGTCCAGGATCTCATCCGGGACTCCGAACAACATTCGGTAACCACATACAAGCTTCCTATATAACCCTAAGCGCCATCGAACCTTAAGTGTGTAGACCCTACGGGTTCGGGAGACAAGCAGACATGACCGAGGCGTTCTCCGGTCAATAACCAACAGCGGATCTGGATACCCATGTTGGCTCCCACATGTTCCACGATGATCTCATCGGATGAACCACGATGTCAAGGACTCAATCGATCCCGTATACAATTCCCTTTGTCTATCGGTATGATACTTGCCCGAGATTCGATCGTCGGTATCCCGATACCTTGTTCAATCTCGTTACGGCAAGTCTCTTTACTCGTTCCGTAACACATCATCCGTGATCAACTCCTTAATCACACTGTGCACATTATGATGATGTCCTACCGAGTGGGCCCAGAGATACCTCTCCGTCACACGGAGTGACAAATCGATCTCGATTCGTGCCAACCCAATGCAGACACTTTCGGAGATACCTGTAGTGCACCTTTATAGTCACCCGATTACGTTGTGGACGTTTGGTACACCCAAAGCATTCCTACGGTATCCGGAGTTGCACAATCTCATGGTCTAAGGAAATGATACTTGACATTAGAAAAGCTTTAGCATCTGAACTACGCATCTTTGTGCTAGGCTTATGATTGGGTCTTGTCCATCACATCATTCTCCTAATGATGTGATCCCGTTGTCAACGACATCCAATGTCCATGGTCGTGAAACCGTGACCATCTATTGATCAACGAGCTAGTCAACTAGATGCTTACTAGGGACATGGTGTTGTCTATGTATCCACACATGTATCTGAGTTTCCTATCAATACAATTATAGCATGGATAATAAACGATTATCATGAACAAGGAAATATAATAATGACTAATTTATTATTGCCTCTAGGGCATATTTCCAACAGAAACCTCGGCCGCCAGACACATAGGGGAGCAGATCCCCATGGAGACTGGTGATGGGGGCCATGTTCAGTTCGACCCCCAACCGAATACGGTTCCGGAGACCTATAAGGCTCCGGAATTCGGCAAGCAGCCTCCCTTGAAAGAAGGAGGTGTGCCTATCCCGACGGTGACCTCTGTCCAACCAGAGGCACCGGATAATCTCCTGGAAGCGCTACGAGGCGCTTCCATTGTGGAAGAACACCGTATCCTTATATGTACGGTGATTGAGAAGGTTCAGTCCGTCAAGGGCGGATCGACTGGCTCTTGACAACTTCTTTGGCAGGTTTTGAGGTAAGCGACACAAAAGAGAAAAGTCCCAATATAGACAGTAGCCCCTGAGATACTGTCCGGTGTTCGGAAAGAAAAGACGGACAGAGGATCAATTAATTTTCGTAGGAAACTAACTAAATGTGTCTTATATGAATAAGCAGGCGTCGTTGCTGGCCGCGACCTCACACACTGCCGAAGTCTCCGGACTAAAGCAGAGACTGGAACGGGCCGAGAAGGAGCTCGGCCAGGCGAGGAAGCAGCTAGACGACCAGCAAGGTATGTAATAACTCACTATATATTTGGAAAGAATAAATGATGTGTATTGACCGTAGTGTCATGATATGTGTAGGAGTGACGACCGAGGTCGAGGCCCTTAAAAAGACCCTGGCCGAAGCCGAGGAGAAAGCTGCCAAGGAGCAAGCCGCCCGTAAGAAGCTCAAGGCCAGGCTTAACGAGGTCCAGCAAGAGCTCCAGGACACTGTGAAAAAATGCGAGGCCTTGGAGTGCGATGTTTTGGCTCGAGAGACCGAACAAGACAAGGCTCGCCAAACCGCGGAGGAGGCCCAGGTTGAAGCCCAGGGTGCCCTCCAGGAGATCCAGGAGGCCAAGAAGATCGTGGCGGGTAAGGCGTTTAGTATGCAAAGCAAGTATGCGAAGAAGAAGTATTGCTTACTAACCGGATTTGGAGTTCTCGAGGCGTTCTGGATCTGCCACAAGAAGGTGTCCGGCGTCATGGAGTTCTTCCGAGCCAAGAAGGGAGCTCAATGAAGAAGCCGCTCGTCGCAACACCTTGCGCCGTAACATTCAAAGGTTCTTCACCGATCAGCTAAAACAGTTGGTCGAAGCTGCATAGGGTGGCCGAACTGGCCATGAAGGATTTAATAATCCGGCCAGGCTCGCCGGGTTATACCCAAAGCAGCCTACTTCGTCTCGTGAAGCGGCCGGTAGATGCCTCGCCGCCTACCGGATATCATCAAGCTCGGTTCTCAGATCGAGGGCGCTACAAGATGGCCTTCGCCCGTGTCAAGGTGTGGTGGGCGAAGATGGACGCGTCAAGCTGGTGACCGAGGGGCCACCTGAGGGCAAAGAGGACCGCACGCCTGAGCAATATTTTGAAGACGTCCTGGAGGGGTCTCGCATTTCTGGTGACGCAATGTGCGCAAGACATTATCTTTGAATGAATACATTCATGTTGTCTCTGCCTTGTATGATGAAACAAAGTTGTTATGTAATATAATATTTGTTATGTTGTTAAAAAAATTTACCTCTTGTGCGGCCGTGTTTTGTAAAATCTAAGAGTTGGCCGGTCGCTACCTTTACGTAGGTAGTACGGGGGTGTTCGGGATGTAATCTAAACACTCCTGATCCAATTTTTTGGTCCTTGAAGGAGGTGTTTAGCACAATGAACCAGGCAATCAGACTATGCGGATTGAACACCCTCACTTAGCCATAGGAGTTTGACAATAAAAATATAGGCGCAGACCCTAGTATCCGAACTAGGATGCCACTAGTAGAAAAAGGGTCAAATGTCAAGCACATTAGTGCCGGTTTGATTTTGAGCCGGCACTAATGTGTGCATTAGTGCCGGTTCCAACGGCTAGCCGGCCGCTCTCATTAGTACCGGTTCGTCACGAACCTTTAGCACCGGTTCGTGCCATGGACCGGTACTAAAGTTAGTGGTGGCAGGATGTTGTCAGTCCGGGGCCCCTCCAGCACCTTTAGTACCGGTTCATGGCACGAACCGGTGCTAAAGGTCGTCCTACAAAACCCTTCGTCCACCCGAGCTCGCTCTGTTCTTCCCCTTTCCCCTCTCCTCTCTGCTCTTCCCCTCTTCCTCTCGAGCTCATCACACATTTTCCCCAAAATTTCTCAAGATTTGAAGGCCCCCATCCATTTAAATGATCACAAAGGTTAGCAACTTTGTCCTTTCATCTCTCATTGCTAGATTAGCTCTTGCAATGCTTTGTATGTGATTAATTTATGAGTTTAGTAATTTGGGAGGAAATATATGTGCTAATATTTGATTTATATGCAATTTGAGGTCAAAAGTAACACTTAGTTTGCATATGTAGGTGTGGTTTGCTTAATGCCTTCTAAATCTCCATCGTAACCACCGTCCCGTCGCCGGCACCACCTTGTGGTGAGCCTCTTGTTCATGAATGTTTAACATTACCAAATTGATGTTTGTGTGATTTGGATATATAGTTACTCGTATAATTATCTTACCCATATGTTGTTTGTTATACATAGTGCCATGGTTTTGATATCCGTCCCCGTCAGCCCTCGTCCTTGTTATGATTCGGATGTGGTATATTCTCTTTTAAAACTAGTTGTTGCATTTCATGTTTATGACAAATTATGCCCATCAAGTTGACATAGATATTTTTATCTAGGAGGTTTGTGAACCGGAAATTCCAACCGACCCTATTGTCGAGAGGTTAAATTTAGTTGAAAGAGAAAATGAGTATTTGAAAGAAAAATTGAAAAGAATTGAGGGGAGAAGATGGAATTGGAGTTGCATGTTGCCGATGTCGTCGATGATCACAAGATCAAGATGGAGAAAATGCGCTTGAAGATTAGAAAGATTAGAAAATATGCCATTGATAGTGAGGCTTGGTATCGTTATGCTGTTGGATCAATTGTTACCTTAGTTGCGATCTTGATCGCATTTGTTGTTGCATTTACATGCTTTAGTTAGAGAGTTATTTGTTTGTTGCATTTAAGTGTCGTATGAACTTTATGTATGAACTTGTATTAATTTGGTCTTTTCGGTGTTGTGTAATTAAGATGAGCCGACAATGGATGTACGATGACCGATGCTCTCCCGAGTTCATTAATGGCGTGCAAACTTTTACGCTATGCGGTGAGGCAAACAAGCGGCGGATGGTTTTATGCCTTGTCCATGTCAGTCTGTAAGAATGATCACAATTACTCTACGCCAAGAACCATTCACGTCCACTGTTTAAGTCCGGTTTCATGCCCCACTATAATGTTTGGACCAAGCACGGAGAAAGAGGGGTTATGATGGAAGACAATGAAGAAGAAGAGGGCGGCGACAGCTATCCTAGCCATGGGTTCCCCGAATACGATGATACAACAATGGGGGAAGAAGCCGAGCCGGCAATGCGGGAAGAAGTCAAGAAGAGGCATCGATGAGCCCGCCGATGATCTAGGTTGGGCCATTGCCGATGCAAAGAGAAACTGCGCAAGTGATTTGGAGAAGAAGAAGTTGCGGCGCATGTTAGAGGATCACAAGAAATTGTTGTACAATTCGAAGGTCGACAAGAAAAAGTTGGGCACCACACTGGAATTGCTGCAATGGAAGGCAGAGAATGGTGTATCTGACAAGGGATTTGGAAAGTTGCTAGTAATGATAAAGAATATGCTTCCAAAGGACAACGAATTGCCTGAGAGTACATACGAAGCAAAGAAGGCTGTGTGCCCCTCTAGGGTTAGAGGTGCAGAAGATACATGCATGCCCTAATGATCGCATCCTCTACCGCGGTGAGTACGAGGATTTGAACGCTTGCGGTATCCGGTGCATTGCGCTATAAGATCAGCCCATGGTGACCTGGTGATGTCGAGGGCGAGCGCCCCAGGAAGAAGATTCCTGCCAAGGTGATGTGGTATGCTCCTATAATACCACGGTTGAAACGTTTGTTCCAAAGCAAAGAGCATGCCAAGGCGATGCGATGGCACAAAGAAGACCGTAAGAAAGACGGAAAGTTTAGAGTACCCGCTGATGGGTCGCAGTGGAGAAAAATCAAGAGAAAGTACGGGAAGGATTTTGCAGATGACGCAAGGAACATATGGTTTGGTCTAAGCGCAGATGGCATTAATCCTTTTGAGGAGCAGAGCAGCAACCATAGCACCTGGCCTATGACTCTATGTTTGTATAACCTTCCTCCTTGGTTGTGCATGAAGCGGAAGTTCATTATGATGCGGTGCTCATCCAAGGCCCTAAGCAACCCGCCAACGACATTGATGTGTACCTAAGGCCATTAGTTGAAGAAGTCTTACATCCGTGGAATGGAGCAGTGTGCGTCGTGGGATGAGCACGGACAGGAAGAATTTGACCTAAAGGCGTTGCTGTTCGTGACCATCAATGATTGGCCTGCTCTCAGTAACCTTTCAGGACAGACAAACAAGGGATACCGCACATGCACGCACTATTTGGATGATACCGATAGTATATATTTGAATAATTGTAAGAAGAATGCGTACCTGGGACATCGTCGATTTCTTCCGAGCAGGCATCCCGTAAGAAAGAAAAGCAAGCATTTCAAAGGTGAGGTGGATCACCGGATGAAGCCTCGCCACCGTACTGGTGCTGATGTACATAATATGGTCAAGGATTTGAAGGTAGTCTTTGGAAAGGGTCCTGGCGGACAACTTTATTCGAATGATCTTGACGGACGCGCACCCATGTGGAAGAAGAAATCTATATTTTGGGACCTGCCCTATTGGAAAGACCTAGAGGTCCGCTCCGTAATCGACGTGATGCACGTGACGAAGAATCTTTGCGTGACCTTTGGCTTCTTGGGCGTGTATGGGAAGACAAAAGATACACCCGAGGCACGGGAGGACCAAAGAACGTATGCACGGAAAAGACGGCATACATCGTGGTCATGCCAGCTACGCTCTTACCAAAGAAGAGAAGGAAATCTTCTTTGAATGCCCGCTTTCGATATTAAGGTATCGTCGGCTTCTCGTTGAATATAAAGGGAATAATAAACATGGCGTAGAAAGTTCCAAAACCTAAAGTCTCATGATCGCCACGTGATTATGACGCAACTACTTCCGGTTGCATTGAGGGGGCTTCTACGGATAACGCTCGATTAGCCATTGTGAAGCTATGTGCATTCCTCAATGCAATCTCTCAGAAGGTAATCGATCCAGAAATCATACCAAGGTTAGATAATGATTTGGTGCAATGTCTTGTCAGTTTCGATTTGGTGTTCCCACCATCCTTCTGCAACATCATGACGCACGTCGTAGTTCACCTATGCGAAGATATTAACATTTTGGGTCCTATATTTCTACACAATATGTTCCCCTTTGAGAGGTTCATGGGAGTCTGAAAGAAATATGTTCATAACCGTCCTAGGCCAGAAGGAAGCATCTCCAAGGTCCATCACAATGAGGAGGTCATTGAGTTTTGTATTGACTTTATTCCTGACCTTAAGCCGATTGGTGTTCCTGAATCACGGCATAAGGGCAGACTGGATGGAAAAGGCACGCTAGGAGGGAATCAACTAATATGTATGGACTTACATTCTCTCACTGAAGCACACTACACAGTTCTACAGAATTCCGCCTTGGTGGCTCTGTATATGGACGAACACAAGAATTTTCTATGCTCCAAACACCCGGAGCGGTCGATGACCGGATTACACGTGAACAAACCAGAGTTTTCTTTGGCTGGTTGCGGATATCGCACGTACCATGCATGACGCCTTTATTGAAGATGACCTGTATCATTGTCCCGATTACCATCTTCGAATATAATGACTTTCAAAGGGTATGAGATAAATGGTAATACATTTTACACGATCGCCCAAGATAAGAAGAGCACAAACCAAAATAGTGGTGTCCTCTTTGATGCAACAACCAAGACGAGAAAGGAAACATATTATGGTTACATAGAGGACATATGGGAACTTGACTATGGACGTGGTTTGAAGGTCCCTTTGTTTTGGTGCAAATGGGTCAATATGACATGAGGCGGGGTAACGGAAGACCCGCGATGCGGAATGACAACAGTGGATCTCAACAATCTTGCGTGTCACGAGACGAACCATTCGACCTAGCCAATGATGTGGCACAGGTTTTCTATGTGAAGGACATGTCTACCAAGCCGAGAAAAAGAAAAGATAAGGGAGCGAATGCATCATACGATGAGCCAAAGCGCCACATAGTTCTTTCTGGGAAGAGAAACTTCGTGGGAGTGGATGACAAGACAGACATGTCAGAAGATTATGAAAAGTTTGATGAAATTGCTCCATTCATAGTGAATATTGACCCGAGCATCTAGTTAAATGATGAAGATTTTCCATGGCTACGACGCAAAGGGACACAATCGAAGAAAAAGTTTCACACCCAAAGATCTGGGATGTGATCGGCTTCACTATCATCACTTTCTTCTGTGTTTCACACCGGTGAGGGAATCTCTGTAATAGTTAGGGTAGTTATGTGTTTTGGCATTTTAAACGCGAAGAAATTTTATGTGCAAACAAATTCTTTCATGCATTTACTGATTTTTCAAATTTAAATGACCTCGAAATTGAAAAACATTTCAAATGAACTCGTAAAAGGTTGAAAGTTGGCATGGTATAATAATTTCACCCACATAGCATGTGCAAAAAGTAGAGAGGGTTACCAGAAAGCTGGATGCACTTCGTGTACAAAATGGACAATCTCTTTTGAAGTATCGTGGTTTGAGACGAAAACTCATCTGTTACAAAGGCATTTCATTTTTTAAATAACCTAAGCATTACAAAATTGAATATAATGATAAAACACACTAATATTAAACATAAGAAAAAAGAATCGCTAAAAAATCTATTTTCAAAGTTAAGTTATTCACAAGCTAGTGATTCACACAAATTTCAAATAATTCAAAATTTAAACTATTCAAATTTGAAAACTACCGGCACTAACAGAAAGTTTGTAATTTTTTGTACCTAAAGCAAAAATATTCACAAAGAAACTCTAAATACAACAAAAAACTCAAAAATAAATAAACCAAAAATAAATAAAGCAAAACAAATAAGAAAATAAAAAGCCCACCTACAAGGCCAGAGCGGCCTGCATACGACTAGAAACCCAATCTGTAGTTGGGCCAGGATGCGTGCAAGCCCAAGAGGGCCCACAGGCAGAGTAGGAGAGGTAGGCCCAGAAGGCCTGCTTTTGAGAGGAGCTCAATGTAGTGCCCGCGCCGGGGCTTATAAACTAGTCTTGGCGCTCCTCAACTAGCGAGGTGGGACTAAACTTCCGCGCCTCGCTGGCGGCAAGACACCCTTTAGTACGGGTCGTGGCTCCAACCGGTACTAAAGGGTGGAGTCTTTAGTACCGGTTGGTGCCACCACCCGGTACTAAAGAAGCGCTTCAGCCGCCTGGCAAAACAGACCTTTAGTACTGGTTGGTGGCTCCAACCGGTACTAAAGGGTGTTCTATATAAGAAAGCACTTCAAAAATTCAGTTTCTCATCTCTCCTCCGCTTCTTTCTCCTTCCTCACCGCCACCCTCGTCACCGCCAGCCGCCATCCCCGCCGCCGTCCATCACTGCTGGCGTCTGCCGTTGTCCCTGCTGTTGCCGCCGCCTTGGCCGTCCCATCCGTGCCGCGCTCGCCTGCCGTCTCCGTCTCGCCTGCATGTCCTCGTCCTCGCTTGCCGCCCGTCCCCATCCTCGTTGTCACCGCCTGCCTCCGGCCACCGCTGCCAGGCCGCGCCGGTGAGCTCCTGCCCCGGCCGCCATGTCCACACACACACAAATTAGTTTTTTAGTTATAAATTTTAGTTATATAAATTTTTCTGTTTTTTAGTTATAGAAATATCTATAGAAATGTTAGAAATTTTTATGTTTTTTAGTTATAGAAATATTAGAAATGTTATAGAAATTTTAGTTATATAGAAATGTTATAATTTTGTTTTCTGTTTTTTAGTTATAGAAAGAAATGTTAGCAATTTTTCTGTTTTTTAGTTATAGAAATATTAGAAATGTTATAGAAATGTTAGTTATATATATAGAAATGTTAGAAATTTTAGAATTAGTTTTAGTTAGATGAATTAGATTAATGTCAAATTGTTAGAATTTGCATATAGAATTTTAGTTATCATAATCCAATCATTTAAAAATTGTTACTTTTTGCGGGCATATAGTATTTGTTCTCGACGATGCCTACTAAGATCCTCGCTGTCGACCTGCTCATGACGACGTCCCGACCCATGTCCGGACTGGCTCATTGGTCGGCACTGGAGGTGCTACACGGAGGGCGCGCCACTTGGTGAGGAACCCGGCCTCGGGTCCCGTCGTCGACCCTGATCTCCTTTGGTGGCGTTCGCATGGGCCACATTCGGTGTAGAGGGAGCCGGCCCCGCCGGAGGTGGTGCGTCGCCATGTCAGGGAGGAAGACGAGCACACCCATCGCTACATGGCTGCTATGGACGTCAGGTTCTCCAATACCTGGCAGGTTCTTTGGGCAGATAACCGGAGATATGATCCTATGATGGTTCCTTCTCTTTGGGTGTCCACCGCCCGCGCCCCAGGAACCGCGAGTGGCCTAGATTCTTCTGTAGTATTCGATCTTTATTAGGTACCTAGCCAGTGATGTATTCGATATATAATATTCGATACGATGTATTCGAGATCACTACAAGAAATATGTCAACTTGTGACCTTGACTATTGGTCACTGAAAGGTCCTTGTTTTTCATTTGCGACCTTTTTTTGACCAAAAATAGAAGGTCAAAAGCTGAGGGTCGTTAACTGACTATAGCGACCTTCTCTCGTGAGAAGGTCGTGAGCGTTCTGACCAAAATGTAAGGTCGTTGAACCCATGACCTTTTGTTTTGGTCCTTGGTCGTCTGCCAGCCACGCGTCGGATCCGACGTGGCAATCTGACGTGGCAAAATTACGACCAATTGAAAAGGTCGTTGACAAGATTCACCCGGTCCGATTAGGTGTTTTATATGGGCCGAGCCCAACAATTCACCTTTCTACATTTTTTCCTATTATTTTTGGTTGACTTCATGGGCCAAGCCCAACAATTTGACCTTTTGTTTATTTCTGGGCCATGGCCTTTTAACAGTGTTTGGCCCACTATATTTTAGAGTTGATCCCACCAATCAAATGGGTGCCACTTGTCATCATCTCACACATTGGGCCCACTTGATGTAAATTTTGAAACCGCTCAAATTATTTTCATAAATGGGTCCCACAAGTCGTGTATCCATTCCACAAACCAGATTCAATGCCAATATATTTTCCAAGACAAAAATGCATTTCGTGTAAACAATATTATTCTAAGAATATGTACATAACTCCCAAAGATTTGAATAACAAGTTAGCAAGGACATATACATCAAATTCTCAAAGAAAATCAGCAAGACATCCAAATTCCAAGGCCAACATTACAACAACAAATCCTGCATCTCCCTAGGAGCGGGAGGGATAAGAGAGCATGCATGCATGCCTAGGTCCTGCATGCCTTGCTTCTTCCAACTTGACCTAGAGCTCACGTTAAAACACGAATGAAGGCAATCATCTGCATGTTATAAAACAAAATGGTTATGAACAAAATGCATGAACTGAAGGAGCAAGCTACTTTGTATTTGAGAAACCGAAAAATGCACGAACAATTTTTCGAGAAGATAACAGGACTTTTGTGCATGCATTAAGACAGAAAACAAGGGCTTGTAGTATACACATTAATTAGAACAGGATCGCAAGACACAAATATAAGCTAGAATTGACAAGTACACATTAATTTTAACATAGCATCACTAGCTCTCTTGTTGTCTCGTGATATTAAACCATATGGAAAAATGCTCATGAGTTGACCACCGACTTGTCCATGCATTGCAACAAAAACAAAAACGTTCCATATCAGAAACATATTCACTCAACTAAAAGAAGGTCGAGTTTTACTTGCAAATGAAAACATACTAGAACCTTTCTGTCAATTTATGAGAAGTAGAACCACTGTGCCACTTGGTTGTTCTTTAAATAAAAAAATGAGTTGTAACGCAGGCTAACAGAAACGCTATGAGCATCGTTTGAGCAGTCAGACACAATTCAAACAGACACAATAATACAAAGATCACCAATCATGTCAACCCTCACCAAACTGAATCCTACCGAGACGAACCAATGTAACAACACCGGAAATTAAAAAATATGTGATACGCCACGACAATGGCAGAATCCGATGGCCTCACTGTTACCCCATGGGCATGACGAGCCGGCATCGCACTCATGCTGCAGCGTGATGCAAGGCAAACCACCAATGGGCGCAGGGTGATGAAGTGCTTTTCAGAGATGAGAGGCACCAGACAAAGAATCTTGAGCATCCTTGCAAACCGGCTGCTTTGACTGCTTCATGTCCCGCAACAACAAAGAAGATCAACAAGAACAAGCGCTTCAGTTCACTAGTTGGTCCGTGAATCGGATACTTGACAGATATACTGTATATTGCTACTATTAGTTAAGACACCAAAAGAGGTGATAATTAATAAAATATATGTATGCACTATGTTAAACCATTAAATGGGTGATTAGTAAGGGATGGTAAAATATTTGCAGATTTCACATTAGTGGACTGCTTGACGCCGACAAGAGCAATTGTATTCCTAGTGAAAATTGAACTTGGGGTTTGACAAATCAAACAATGTACAAAGAATGACAATCAAGCACTTGAGCTCTTTTATATTCTCAAAGACAATGAAAACACACGAATTAGTAAAAATATATTATGCTTAGCTGCTAAGAATTCAAGTGTTGCACAATAATAGACCCACCCCTCCCTAATAAGTAATGCTTTTTAAATGGTCGATTAGTCGAGATGGTTAAGTAATTGTGTTCCTCGCTATTGAATTGCTTGCCTGTAATGAGAGCAAAAGTATTCTACTAGTAATGTACAAGATATTAGTATATTATGCTTGTCAAGTGTTACAGTGCTTCACATTTTAAGCATTTTACGTAATTTATCGCCCTCATCCCCTCAAATAACTAGTTAACCAGAGATGGCTAATAACCAGATTTGCCATTATTGAATAGCTTACCTTTCTTTGTATTTACGACCAACAAGATTTCTAGTGAAAACGAACTTGGAACATTTGACAAATCCCAAGGCCGTAATCCGTAAATCACAATCGAGCAAAAAAGCCTAAAAGTGTACCCCCCACACACACCCCTAAAACAAATCTGGAACTCAACTGTGCTAATAATCATTTGCTAGCAGGATATCAAAAAAGTATACTAATTTACTGTGCTAAGCCACTTGCACGCATAAAAACCATCTAGTAATTTCGGATGAACATGCTAGCGGGATATTCAAGTGTTGAACAAAAAGTATACTAATAATAGGATTTAGTCAATAGAACCCCGAAACCCATAAAATCACTTCACATCCTCGATTCAAAGATTTTGTGTTGAAATATTGGCCATCAAGTAATTTTGTGCAAGTCTCAAAACAAGGCAATAATGATATAATTATCAAGGCTGGCGATATGGTTAGATTATTTGGAAGTGACTTCAAGCAGAACATATGGCATGCCTTAGTCATGCCCTAAGGCTAAGGTAACATATTTAAGCATCTCCATGAATACACCAGTCTCTTAACATGCTTCTACTACGTAAATCATAACAACAACAGGTCAAGTTGAGTTAGTGCAGACCTAGTTGAGTTGTCCCTTCGCTTGGAGAGGACGACGATTTGGTCGTTGCCGCTTCACGCCCCCGCCAATGCCGCCAAATCGCTTCCCCACCTGGCCCGAGGGTCAGCAGAAATCATATTGCCACACTTTGCCTGGTTAACCCGAATCGTGACTCGCCATCCTAATCCAACAGATCGAACCTCTCGCTTGCTATCTCACACGACCACCTACACGCGAGAAGGCAAAAAAACATTTACTCAAAGCATCTTACAATTCACAACAAATTCGAGATTGACCCAATTAATTATACAAAGCATATAGAGATTTCATAATCAAATTTCATGCTGCTAGGCTGCTAGCTATCAAGATGAAAACAACATGTAGCAGATACAAGCATACCAGGCAAGGTGGGCTAGGTGTTTAGTCAGATCCTATTACAGGGCTCGGAAATGATAATGCCACAACCCACAACCCTTTGCATGTACCAGACCCCATAAACCTGTCCAAATTGCTATATGCACGACCCGTTACAGTCCACACTTACAGGATATGCTCAATGAACAAATGCCAAAGCCCTTTTACTTGTACCAGACCCCAACCACATGTAGCTAGCAAATTAATCACTGCACGTGTCTGATCCTCTCAAATGCTAGACTTGAAGAACATCAACAAGGCCAACTAAAATCGGACCCTCCCAATCATGGATTTGGCTCCCAGGTAAGTAATAAATCACGCATCTGATCATGTAAAGAGGAATCAAGAATAGGAGAACGTTACCAATCCCAGCTTCCGGAGGTGTTCTCCACCAGGTTGGGTTGGGTCTTGCGCAGACGTCGTAGATGATCGGCTTCTCGAACCACCAGATGACGATTTGGGTCCCCTCGGTGTACACCTGCACGGAGCAAACGCCCAAGGGCGACCGGAAATCAACCGCGGACCAAACACGCAGAGAACAACAGGGAGCAAGGGACCAACCGCGGACCAAGCCGCTGGCGCCGCCGTGGCCGCAGATCCTGGGTGGTCGCTCGCGGATCCGTCGGCGTCGAAGATGGAAGGCTGGTCTTGGTGTTGGCTGATGAAGACGTCGGGGTCCTTCTTCTCCTCCAACTCCGTCCGTCAGGTACCCATCCCATCAGCGCCGCGCCGCGCCGCTCCGCTCCGACCGCGAACCCTAACCCTAACAGAGAAGGATGAGGGAGTTTGTGTGCGGTCAGACACGAAGATGGAGGCGGACGACGTAGGTAGGGAAGGAAGGGGAGGGGAGGTTGGTGCACGGCGGCGACAGGCGAGGTCTGTGGTGGCGGCGGGGAGGGGATGGGGAGGGAGGTGGCGGCGGGGAGGGGATGGGAAGGGGAGGAAGCGACGAGTGGTTGGGTAGGGTTCGCGAGGACGAGGAGTGGGTGCGGTGGGTTTTTTCTCCTTTCTTTAGATGGATGGATGGATGGACGTGGGATTGCTAGCAATGGATGGTAGGATGTCTGCCATGTCATCGATCCGTGTCATACATGGTTCCACCAATCAAAATCCAGCTTATGTAATTGTGTTTCTTTCTTTTGTCTCTTTTATATTTTTTAACTCTTATTTTGGGTAAACACTCAACATATTAGCCTCATGTTGTATGTTTAAATGACCCAATATTGTGCACATATGTGTATCTTAGGATTTCAAACAATGATGATTTTGTGGTCTTCATTTGCATTGCACACAAAAAAATTTCATTTTTTGAGTGCCCCAAATGACTTTTTTTGTGAAGAACCTACCAAATAATTGTTGCACAATTGGACCAAATCATTTTTCTAAAATACTAGGTCATATTTAATTCATAATTGACCAAATGTTTGGGTGTAAAAAGTTTTGACCCACCTCTGTTGAAAAAGACAAATTCCCGCCGATTCAGCTGGAAGTGGGTCAAATTTGAATCAACTGCCTCGTAGTTTGCTCTTTATTTTTCCAAAATCATTTATAGGTACATAAGTATCTATTTAATCAGAGAAACACCAAAAAATTCCATGATTCAACCCTTTGGTTAGAAACGGTCATTCCGTTTTGACCGCATTTTAAAGCAGGCATAAAAATTCAAAAAAATCAAAAATTGGAAAACCTTCACATTGCGTCATTATATGTGACCAAGTTACCAGGAAAAATAATAAACTTGTAATACGGTAATTATTTAAAAAAAATGTTTTCAGAAATGAGCTATCATGTGTGAAGATTCATGGCTTTCAAGTCAAATGATCAATCTTATGGCCACATTCATGGCATAGGTTGTTCAAATGATCTCATATTGTGCACAAGGGTGTATCTTGGAATTCCAAACATTGTTGCCAAAGGGAGTTTTCATTTTCTTTGCACGGAAAATTCATTTTCCATTTTCCGAGTGCCCAAAAGGAGGTTTTTTTGTGAAGGAACTACCAAATAATTGTTGCAAAATTGGACCTAATCAATTTGATATAATACTAGGACATATTTAATGCACAATTGACAAAATTGTTGGGTGTCAAAAGTTTTGATCCACCTCTTGTGAAAAAGACAAATTCCCGCCGATTCAGTTGGAAGCGGGTCAAATTTGAACTGCAGCTGCCTCATAGTTTGCTATTTATTTTTTTCCAAAAATCATTTCTAGGTACATAAGTATCTATTTAATCAAAGAAACAACAAAAGTTTTCCAAGATTCAACCACTCGCTAGGAACGGTCAAGCCCGTCGTTTTGACCGCATTTTGAAACAGGCATAATTTAAAAAAAAAATAAAAAAATTGGAAAACCTTCGCATTGTGTCATTATATGTGACCAAGTTTCCAATAAAAATAATAACCTTGTAATATGGTAATTATTTTAAAAAAGTGTTCTCAGAAATGAGCTATCAAGTGTGAAGATTCATGGCTTTCAAGCCAAATGATCAATCTTATGGCCACATCCGTGGCATAGTTTGTTCAAATGATCTCATATTGTGCACAAGGGTGCATATTGGAATGGCAAACAATGTTGCTCGAGGAAGTTTTCATTTTCTTTGGACGAAAAAACCATTTTCATTTTCTCAAAGGCCCAAAAGGTGGGTTTTTGTGAAGGAACTACCAAATAATTGTTGCAAAATTGGACCAAATCAATTTTCTAAAATACTAGGACATATTTAATGCACAATTGACAAAATGGTTGGGTGCAAAGTTTTGATCCACCTCTCGTGAAAAAGACAAATTTCCATGGAATTCGGTTGGAAGCGGGTCAAATTTGAACTGCAGCTGCCTCATAGTTTGCTACTTATTTTTTCCAAAAATCATTTCTAGTTACATAAGTACCTATTTAATCAGAGAAACACCAAAAAAATTCCAAGATTCAACCACTAGCTATGAACGGTCATTCCCGCCGTTTTGACCACATTTTGAAACGGGCATAAAACATCAAAAAAATCAAAAAATTGGGAAACCTTCGCATTGTGTCATTATATGTGGCCAAGTTCCCAGGAAAAATAACAAACATGTAATACGGCAATTATTTTAAAAAAGTGTTCTCAGAAATGAGCTATCATCTCTGAAGATTCATGGCTTTCAAGCCAAATGATCAATCTTATGGCCACATTCGTGGCATAGTTTGTTCAAATGATCTCATATTGTGCACAAGGGTGCATATTGGAATGGCAAACAATGTTGCCTAAGGAAGTTTTCATTTTCTTTGGACGAAAAACCATTTTTCATTTTCCGAGTGCCCAAAAGGAGGTTTTTTGTGAAGGAACTACCAAATAATTGTTGCAAAATTGGACCAAATCAATTTTATAAAATACTAGGACATATTTAATGCACAATTGACAAAATGGTTGGGTGCAAAAAGTTTTGATCCACCTCTCGTGAAAAAGACAAATTTCCGCTGATTCATCTGGAAGCGGGTCAAATTTGAACTGCAGCTGCCTCATAGTTTGCTATTTATTTATTTTCCAAAAATCATTTCTAGTTACATAAGTACCTATTTAATTAGAGAAACACCAAAAAATTCCAAGATTCAACCACTAGCTAGGAATGGTCAAGCCCGTTTTTGTAGCATTTTAAAGCAGGCATAAAAAATTAAAAAAAATCAAAAAATTGGAAAACCTTCGCATTGTGTCATTATATGTGACCAAGTTTCCAGCAAAAATAATAAACTTGTAATACGGTAATTATTTTAAAAAAGTGTTCTCAGAAATGAGCTATCAGCGTGAAGATTCATGGCTTTCAAGCCAAATGATCAATCTATGCCACATTCATGGCATAGTTTGTTCAAATGATCTCATATTGTGCACGAGGGTGCATCTTGGAATTCCAAATAATGTTGCCTAAGGAAGTTTTCATTTTCTTTGCACGGAAAATTCATTTTTCATTTTCCGAGTGCCCAAAAGGAGGTTTTTTGTGAAGGAACTACCAAATAATTGTTGCAAAATTGGACCTAATCAATTTTATAAAATACTAGGCCATATATAATGCACAATTGAAAAAATGGTTGGGTGTCAAATTTTTGATCCACCTCCGTGAAAAAGACAAATTCCGCCGATTCACCGAAGCGGGTCAAATTTGAACTGCAATGCCTCATAGTTTGCTCTTTATTTTTCCAAAAATCATTTCTAGGTAAATAAGTATCTATTTAATCAGAAGTACATGGTTTGATGGCGAGACATCGAGGTTTGGACGGTGGCCGAGGGCCCCAACTCTAGAGCTGCCAGAAGCTCAAGCATGTTCGCCGCATGGTCACCGCGTGACCGTGGCGTTGCCATGTGTTCTAGGCGGCCTAGGCATGTCTAGTGGGTTGGGCACTCCCCAGGTAGGTGCTAGGAAGAAAATCACAACATAAGATTCTCATGAGGAGACCGATCGATGCTCAAACATGAATAAGCAGCCAAGTGTTTGATTTGCGGCACGGGAAATGCACATGGCTAATGGGCGTGAGTTTTGGCTGAGGATAATCAGTTACTAAGAAGACCGTCTTCACAAATTTTCACCTCAAAAGGAGGAGCCTAGGTGGTACTTGCTTTACAAACTACCACACTGGACATAAATCTGAATGTTGAAGCTGGGCTCAAAATAATGAATGGATTGAGCTGGCATTTGGTGGAGGATGGTTATTTGGGCATAGGAAAGCATCAGAGAAAATGGATACCATTTGGACATGCCAAAGTGGCACTTCCTTCACAAAGTGCTGCTCTGAATAGAATAGAAAAATGAATATTTTCGAATTATTATTGAACTAGTCAAGGAATGTTTTTACATATTTTACGAAGATATGACCCAAAGAATTTATGAGATTTTTTGGGAATTTTGGGAATGATAGAAATATAGGTTGCTTCACAACCTAGGGCAAAACCGCCACATGGACATGACAAATAGGCAAAGCCCGATGAGGTGACACCTAGTCATAGCAACCCACCACAATTTACAAGGCTATGACCATCTATATTGGTCGTTAACAACTAGAAATAAGGCAGCGGACTAGCGTTGTTTGCTTTATGACCTTTTCATGTAAGGAAATTACGACCTTCGACCAAAATGGTCGCAATGGTTTAGGGTTTGGAGCCCCTCGAACAGCTTTTGACCAATTGGTCTGAAATGGTCATAGATCTATGACCAATTCTTCCAGGGTCACTGACAGAAGGTCACTAGTTGACATATTTCTTGTAGTGGATTACATATATTATTCGAGACGATGTATTCGAGATTATATATTATTCGAGACGATGCATATTATGTACTATATGATTCAATTTTTCCTTATTGATTACATCCATGCATTGTAATTTGAATACTAAATTGTTTTATATTTCTTCTGTATTAGTTAAGTAAATGCTATGGCGGACAATACCGGCAGAGAGAGAGAGAGAAGAGGAATTGTTCGAGATCATACGCAGCCCTCGCAGGCTAGATGATCTGAATGAAGCAGATGACGGCTCCCAATATTTGAACAATACCGGGGAGGGTGATGATAAGATATTCGATCTCGACGACCGAGCTAATGAAGTCATGAACTATGATTATGATTATGATGACACAGACAGTGTTTATGATGACACAGACAATGTTGATCTTGAAATAACAAAGACTACCGGCGAGGTATATTTATATAAGCATGCATCTGGTGATCATCACATGTTTTTTTATTTGAAGATATATTAACAAATCAATCTTTCTTCTTTCAGCCCTTCGGATCAAGCAAATCTACTTCTGCATGCCAGGACAAAGCGAGGCCCGGCAAAAGTTGAAGGAGGGTGTAAAGTACAACATCGACTCCATCAAAGCTAATGGTGAACCCCTCACGCCTAAGAACATTGCGAACAAGTGGACTCGTCAGTACGGAGTTCTTGTGAAGGACCAACTCCCGATCTCCATTCAAGAATGGAAAGAGCCAAAAACTAAACGTCGAGATGTTACTTGGGTCGACGACAGAGCAAAACAAAATCTTTGGGAATCTCTGATGGAACATTTCACCCTACCAGATTATTTCACTGATGCAGATGTGTAGAAAGTCAAGAATGCTGCTCTTAAGAAGATGGCAATTGCATTCAACACCCACAAGAAAACTGTATGGGCCAACTACCTCGCTGCAGAAAGGAATACTCCAGAATTCAAGGGAACACTGGAGAAGCAAAGAGAACACTGGCCCGCTTTCATGAAATTCAAGGAATCGTAATTATCTAAGGAACGGTCAAGAAAAACAAGGCCAATGCCGCAAAAAAGACGCAGCTTCCATAGGCTGGGTCCGGTGGCTCTGTGGTGGCAATGCCTAAGTGGGATAAGTCTGAGCAAGAGATGGAGGATGCAGGGGTCACTCCGGTTACTAGGAGCTGGGCCCCCAGGTGCAGAACTTGGTTCTATGCGCATGGGGGGGGGGGCGTTGGACCCGAAGACATGCCTGGTTTCAAAGAAGGCAAGTCTAAAAGGAGCCGAAGAAAAGTTACTTGACGCAATAGAAGATGCTCGAAAGGGGGTGTTCACGCCATGAGAGAACGGCGAGCTTCTGGCATACAGGAAATCCTGAACACCCGGGAAGAACATGAGGCAAGGGCGTTATTCCCTGGTATGAGGGCTTTTCGGAATGGAACGACGACTACAGGACCCGTGCAAGAAAGAAGATGGAGGAGGAGAAGAAGAGGAAGCTGGAGGAGGAGCAGAGGAAGCAGGGCAGAATGCCTTCAAGGCCTAGAAGCAAGGCACGCATAAACTTGGCACTCAAATTCCAAGAAGCAGCAGCAGCTCGACTCACTTAGCCAGGAAAGGGGTCTCAGCAGCGGCAGCAGCAAGCGGATGATCGTCCAGCATTGGATAGCACCGTCCCATCCATGCCGAGAAGCAGCGTTGGTTCCACCCCGGGTGACACACTGCTGGATACATACCCTGTTGATGGCATCATAGAGAACACTAACTGTGAGCTACACTTCAAAATGAAGAACATATCCATGAAGGTGTCAGACGCCGTTGCTTTTACAATTACCCCCGAAGCAACCTTCCATTGCACCCCGACTCCAGTGGGCTATGCTCGTGTCTTGGTTGATGAGGTGGTGGACCCATATTCGGGGCTACAGCTTGACATTCCTGGAGGGACGACGAGCACACACTGGGAGAGGCCATACATCGTATCATCCTATGGAGAAAGGATTGCATCATCTTTCGAAGTCCACCGACACCACGTCTGCCGACTCCTCCTCGAAGTCTGCCACCGAGTCAACAGACTTCCGCTCCTCCAAGTCCACAAACACATGAGCCGACTCCTCCTCGAAGTCCGCCACCGTGTCAACAGACTCCCGCTCCTCCAAGTCCATGAACGTGTGAGCAGACTCCTACTTCAAGTCCGGCACAGCGTCAGGCCACTCCTCCTGTTTCAAGTCCGACACCGTGTCAGGCCACGCCTCCTGCTTCAAGTCCGGCACAGTGTCAGGCCACTCCTCCTGCTCCAACTCAGCCACGTCAGCCGTCTCCGCCGCCTCAGCAATCGCAGAAGAGACACGCCGCAACTATGGTGCGTAGCGGTATGAGTCGAGGTAGTACAGGAAGTACAGGCGGAGACAAGCGATATAAATATGGTCCAAGCCTCGCTCCTCCTCCTCAGAGGCTTTACGACATGACCGAGGAGCAAAACGCAGCCATAGTGCGGGCCCAAGTGGATGCCCATTTTGGACCGAAACCGACACCACCACCAAGGGAGAAAGTGCCTGAGAAAGTTATGGACCACTTTATTCATATGGCAAGAAAACCAGCTCCCAAGCCTGTTGACTCAGACTATGAGCGCCAAATCAGAAAGGTACATCAAGCACGACTAAAGAAGGAAGCGAGCTCGAGCTCGAGCCAACAAGCAGCTGTCAAAAAATGCGGGGAAACTGTTCCCAATTTGGGAGAAACGGCGCATAATCGATCCCCGCTTGTTGTGCCAACAACACATGAGAGTACGCTACCAATATTATTGTGGGCAAACCGTTAACGTTCCTCACCGGGCGATGTGGTAATAACGGAGGAGCA
Organism: Aegilops bicornis; assembly: GCA_021605145.1. Taxonomy (NCBI): domain Eukaryota; kingdom Viridiplantae; phylum Streptophyta; class Magnoliopsida; order Poales; family Poaceae; genus Aegilops; species Aegilops bicornis. Next base: position 85,944,256 of record CM038670.1, read on the forward strand.
TATAATGCAGGCTGAAATGCTCAAGATCACTATTGGAAAACTCCTCGAAATCGAGCCCATGTTTCCGCTTAGAGAGGAGGAAATAAAACAGAAATATGTCTGGGGCCAACCTTTGGTCGAGCCAGACAAGGTCAAGAACCTCCCAATGAGAATGTATGAATTCCATCAATGGTACATGAACATTACCAAGATTTCAATCGAGAGTCCCTCATGGTGAATGTCAAGGAGGAGCATTACTTCCATGAGAAAGGCGTGTCCGCTGAGTATTCGTAACTATTTCAGTTATACTATCAAGACGCACTCGACAAATCTATCGCGATTGCTATTGTGCGTAAGTGATTTCTTTCTGTAATTTAAGTCTCAAGCTAGCTGTAGTGATTATTTTGATCAATCATTACCTGTAATTATCCTCACTATATTATTTTCTATGGTATTATATGAAGGATGAAGATGTATGAAATGAAAAAATCCGGACGCTATGGCATTGGGTTCATTGACCCAAATACCATTAATGAGTACACATGGAATATTCCAAGTCGTCGAGCAAGTTTAGAGGAAAGCATGCTAGAGTTCTTCAAGCACCTCAATACCAATGAAGATATACTACTTCCTTACAACTTCCTGTGAGTCACACTGTCTTCTACTACAAATTTTGTTTTTGCTTACTAGCTAGCTAGATGTTAATAATTAAGTGTATAGGGTTTACGGTAGTTGATTAGTGTTATGCACATGCCCGCTTAATTAAGACATGCAAACGCAGCGTGTGCAGTTTCCTAATCGGATCTTGTTAGACATTAAAGTTGAAGAAGGAAAAGTTGAAATCTTGGACTCACTACTTAAAAAGAAAGTGACTACACCATCTTGTTTGGGATAGTCAATGTGTAATTTCAATCATTATTAACTATATCTCGGCCTATATAGTTCGTCATTTCCTGATATGAACTATTTAATAACCCCTTTATTAATTTTCTTTGCCGGGGGGGAAGGCTTCACTACAAAAAAAATACACTTCCGTGATGATACGTGTTTGTCACAGTAGGTCGCGTTTTTTGTCATGCATGTACATCCATGACAAATTTATGACAGAATCAAGATAGTCATACCTGTCTTTGTCGTAGAAGTGTTCCATGACATTACCAAAATTATCATCACGGAAGTGTCCACTTCCATGACGATAAATCGCGCGTCACGTAAGTGCTTTCATCAAGGGTGACCGACACGTAGCATCCACCGTAATCTTAACGCCGTTAAGCTATTGGGTCGGGTTTTTGATCCGATAACCCGTTAATGTACCCGACCAATGGGAAATTTCCACTTGTAAAATTCTAATTGGCGAAGGAACACTGTCGACTCTTGATGGGCGGATGTCGCCCGTCCATTGGAGGAGACATGCCTATGGTACGTTGACATGTGGCTGGGCCCAACAGAGGCCCATATAGGTTAAAAAGGTTGGCCCAGTCAAAGGCCCGTAGAATTTAATCAGTACTAGTGGGCGGCCCAATAACGGCCTCGCTTAATAAAGGCCCATTTATGACTCGAAACCAGATCTGGCCCGTTAATTGTTCGCCCAAAATTTGGGCCCATTTACTACGGCCGATCGGCCCGTTAATTGTTCGCCCAATATTTGGGCCCATTTATGACGAAGCCGAGATCTGGCCCGTTAATTGTTCGCGAATATTCGGGCCCAACTTCTGACCAGTGACTTCGGCTGTTAGAGGCTCGATGTAGACATGGGCCCATTTCACCGGTGTGACTTTCGGCTCGAATGGCCCGTCTTGCCCATGGGCCATATATGGTCCGACGGGACATCGGGCCCACTAACGCCCGTGCTAAAGGTGGCAATGATTAAGTCCAACGTGACTTTGGGCCCGTTAAAGTTCGTCGCGTAATTCGTCCCGTTGATGCCAGTACTAAGATTTCGGCCTCTTAAAGGCCCATGATATAAGTGGGCCAACTATGGCCCCAGATATGTTTCGTCCTGGTAACGGCCCCTGAGCTAACAGGGCCCATAACGACCGGTCTACATTTCGGCTCTTTGAAGGCCCGTCGACGACTAGTGAAAATTGAGGCCCAACATGCATTTTGGCTTGCTAAAGGCCCGTGGTTTCATCTCGTCCGTAACGAGCCCGATACAATATTCAACATTAATGGCCCAACGCTACTGGGCGAACTAAGCGTTAGTCGACAAAAGGCCCAACTAAAATATAGGCCGGTGTAAGTTTGGGCCTGGCGTAATGTGTGAAGGCCCCAATCATTCGGGCCCAAGAAAGACGCAGGCCGACCCAATTGTGGCCCACTAAAAACCTGGCCCCTTATCGAATGTTTCGGCCCGGTCGACTACATCTGATTTTTTTTCAGATAGCGAATGATGGCAGTAACTAGTAGGAATTAAGAACAAACCTACTCTACACAATAAAGAAATTACGGCATAGTAACTAAGAATAAACCTGCACTATACAATAAAGGATTTAAGGTATATTACATCCACTTTGGGCATCGAAGTTCGCCACGGTGATCATAAAGCGCATAGCGAAGAAGCGATTACAAAACCGGGCACCATTGCGGCGTAACAAAATAATCTCGAACCGAGACCACTTCCAAGACAGTTCAAGAAAGGTTAGCCTTTAGGGGGAAACTGTCACAAGAAGTCAGCCGAAAGCAAGGCTGTGAGATCGGCCTAGCATGTCGGTCATAGCTTCTAGGTGTATTTGTTTAGCAATGAGGTTCTCATTGGTGTTCTCCATAATCTTTCTTAGAGATAGGACTTCAAGTCGAAGTTGAGTTGCGTAATGCCTTTACGCTAGAAATTGGGATGAAGAAGTCGAACCGATTCGCATAACGAATTACGTGAGCTTGTCTGACTATTAGTCTCAAGTAACTTGATCACTGCATCAAGTCAAGACTTTGGGGTTGTCTCGCTATCTTCAAGATGTTTTGCCTTCTTTGCTGCAATATATGTTGGGTTTGTCTCACAGTCTTCAGCAGACTTGTGCATGCCATCAGGCATATCACCCTGAAACAAAGCAGAGAGATGACAGGTTTTGCACGTGTATAAACAAAGATGATAACTGCTCATTAATTCTATCCAATTTCAAATTAGAAAAGAAAGAGTTAGTTCAAAATATCAATAGCATAATTTGGCATTGTTCATAATGCGGGGAGCTTCACCACACTCTTTGGATTACCATGTCAACATAACAAGCATAGATGAAGGGCAAAGAAAATCATTGTATCTATTTTGGATAATGTGCATGGCATGTTGTTCATATCATCACCACATCAAGAAGATAAAACAGGAGATGACAAGGTGCAAACGTGGGCTGCTTCACCACACAATCGGATTATAGATCCACAAAACCAAGCATACATATAGGAAGTATTAAGTAATGTGCATGGTATGAATAAGAAATTTGGTTTTACAAGTAAAACTTAGAACTTACAGTTCTTACGAACATGCATTTTGGTAGAAACAAAGAAACTAAACAAAGAAAGAACGATAGGGAGTATGAGCAAATTAAACGCAGTTGAGGATAAAGGCTTTAGAAGGACCGACTTACATTAACAGCTAACACCGGCTTTATAATGCCCTTCTCCATGTCAAGGGAACTCAAGAATTTCAGCACGTAATCTTCTTCATAAGCATTGCATGTACTCTACATTTTGTAGAGAGTAATTATAGATATGATAATCTTTGGAAGGGATAGAGGATAATGAAGATAAGATGCGATTGATGCTACATAATCAACTACCAATCCTCGGAAGTACAAGCGTTCTGAGGACAAAATGTACCGACAAGAGCAATGGGCTACACTTACGCATTGGCATTGTGCATGGTATTCTACTTGTTGGTAAGATTAAATATAGATCTGATCTTTTTAGTAAATGGTGGGCGAGGGAGATAAGATGCGAGAATGCTACAAAATGAACCAATCCCTCTTCCCATAATACAAGAGTGTTTTGAACACCGGTGTCTTGTACAAAACGTTCTTATATTATGGTACGGAGGGAAGTAGTGTTAATGTAAGTACATTGATAGACCACGTTCAGTCCTTACAAGAGGATCGCAGAGCTAAACCTCTTCAAAAGCATTGGGTTGATTCTAAATTTGTGTAAGAGTCCATACAGATCTTATAATGTCCACCAAATGGGCGATTCTGAGGCTAACATGTGCAAAGTGATGCTACATAATCAAACAGCTATGAAAGTAAGTATGGTCATACAGGCAAGAGGTACTCACGAGAGCAATGCAAAGGTGCGATATAGTTGTGAGATTGTGGTCCCTTGAGAACGAATGTTCTTACGCTAACTTGATTTTCGTACAAGTGAGACATTAAGGCAAATGCAGAAATGTAGTTCAAATTGTGATGTGATATCATAGATGTACCTTTACGCCGCAAATGAGACCAATGTGTAACAAGATTATTCGATCACCGTCGGATAAATGTAGCACCGGAGACTTTCTGAAATTTCGTTCAGAGGCTTGCCATCGAAGTGCGCTTGCCTCAGGTAGGAACGATACTTCATCAACGAGTGCTTGAAAAGCGCAACCAATTCTTGCTCGTCATCACAATCCAGTTTGCTCCTTTCCTATTTAAAAGAATGAAATCTTGTGTCTTCTGTCAGCAGAAACATATGCAGTAATGACCATGAATAACATTAGTACTCCCTCCGTTCCCAAATAATTGTCTTTCTAGCCATCTCAAATGGACTACAACATACGAATGTATGTAGACATGTTTTAAAGTGTAGATTCACTCATTTTGTTCCGTATGTAGTCACTTGTTGAAATATCTAGAAAGACAATTATTTAGGAATGGAGGTAGTACATTACTTATGCGTAAGTTGCGGATGAAGACTGGAAATTGTTCTGTGTCTGCGGTATAATCTTTCCATGAAGGAAAGATGCGCACAAAGTTCCTGACAACAACATAAGCTTCATCTTCTAAACTGGGAACAAATGGAACAGGGGTCCTATTTGCTGCAATTGGGGCTCTCTCTGGTTCGAAAAGGGATTTGGCAACTGGATTTGGTGTACTCTTTGCTGGAATGGGGTTTTATGTCGCATAACTGGTGCTATGTCAATCGGCATAATCATCTTTATTTCTTTGCAGTTGGGGTCTTCGAGTTGGGGCATCGAAATGACCCGGTGTAGTAGGGCTAGAGTCCGCTAGAGTTGGGGTATTTTGTTGGTCGGGTGATATTGCAACTACACCTAATGGGCTATTTGATTTATCGGGTGCCACTACCTTTTCCAAATACTTTGCTTGTGCTCCTCCACGATCAGCAATCGCCTCTTCCTTTTGAACGCTTCGATACACAAGAACAACATTTGAATGGATAAATATGGTATGATGACGAGATGGAATATGTCTTGAAAATGGATAGGCGGGGCATATTCACATACACGATGTGTAAACTAAGCTAATGGCAGTTCAACAAAGTAGAAGCAATGCAAAGCATCGGTTGCAAGATATGTGCGAGCAATGTAACCTTGGAAAGTTAGAGCAAGTACCTTGATGGGTGAATAAGATAGGGCATCTTCCTCGACTCCTCCACTAGGGAGCTACATTGACTTAGGTCTCCCTCTAGCTCAGAATCACCGATAGGATCATATTCGAGGATGAATCAGAGGTGGAGAGCGTTTGCATTGCATTGCATCCAGACTTGATTTGGTCCCTTAATGCCAAGTTTGACAGCCATGGCATTGTTCTGCTTTATTCTTTTCATGCACGCAAGCTCATAATCATTATGATGCTGTTCAGAATATGAGATTCATGAAAACATAAAAAGTAGTCAGATTATCTATGGAATGCATTGCGGATTCAACTCGAAGAGTGTCTCCCTATAAACCCCTGCATATGCAAAGTTCACCTCCCCAACCGTCTTGACGGACCACACACGTAAATACAAACCCCTTATGTCTCTATAACAAAGGCACACATTTCAAAACTGAAGTAGGAACATTAGAATCATATGAAATTCGTATTTGAACAAATAAACTAAGCAATTATGAGTGGCGTAATGTTTAGCTTCAAGGGTGGAGTATTGGTAGTGCGACACAAAGCAAGTAGGCAGATTGTATTCCATGCAAAAGATCGAAACCTATGTAAAAGCTGGAAATGACACTTTCTTTCTATACAATGCAGTGTTCGTTACCCACACATGATGGAAGAGATCACATAGAGAAATACTATTCACTCAGGTCTACGGTTCCAGTATTTAGAAATAGGGTGGTCCACCCTAAAAGAATATTGACAACAAATATGACAAGACAAGCATAGATGTAGTGAATCAATCATTTACTTGTGAGCTTATTAGGACAAGTATGCGAGAATTGTAGCTAAAGAAGAGACCGTCCAAAATCTGAATGAAGAAGTTTGTCTAGCACTTATTGTTTTCAACTAATAGACGTGAATAATTGGATATTATATCGAATGAGTAAGAAAGACAAGTAAAATTGTCAACAAACCTGGATTGCAGTAGTAATCTGGGTCAATGTCACTATGACCAACAATCCAAAATGACTAGTTTCTGTTCCGAGGGCCGGAATTTTGAAAACCCTGTGAACTTTAGAGGTACTAAAGGTTACCGAAATACATCTGAACCATTAAGTGTAGGTAGCACTGAGCACACAACAAACCCTAATGACAGTCCTGCCTAATGAGTAATGAATCAATTAGAAAATGGGTGATGAGGAGTGGCTGCTGAGTGTTGAGGTCGTATCTCAGGATAAATCGGGCTGGATTGGTGGGTCTTTGACGCTGAGCCTGAGCAATTTGGGAAGGTAGGCACGTGGCCTCGGCAGCGGTGACGCTGTTAGGCGAGCTGCCTCGGCCTCTGTTAGTCCGGCGTCTCCTCCTAGAGTCATGTCGTCCCGGGGATGGCAAGTCGCTTGTGAGGCAAAGCGGTCAGAGTAGTAGAGATCGGAAGCCTTGAGAACAGAGGGAATCGGGGCTGACGACCCAAAATCCTAGGGTGGGCCGGCCCACCGTGGGCACCCTGTAGAGAGACACACCTGAGCGGCGAACATGCATTTTCAAAACTAATTTAGGAACATTTAGCTGACCAATTAAACAACTCTGTTTTAATAATATCGATTCAGATTTGAACATCTAAGCTTGTTTAGCTTGATGCGTGGAGCGATGTTATTATGACACGAAGCACGATTACGATCGTATAGTGATCATAAAAAGGGGGAAACTCTAAGAATATTTTTTTAGCAAAAGAGGGTTTTCCTCCGATTTCTATTAAAGAAACCACCATCGAACCAACATGATCAATTAAACCCTAAGCATGATCAATTAAACCGTATTATGGCTGTGCCATGGCAGATTTGAAGTCGCAAACCGAGAAATGATATTTAGCATCCATTGTTTGCTTGAACTAAGAACTAAATTCTAAGTGCTGAAAAGAAAGTAGAGTAACCAAGTTAAGATCTATTTTCTGGTTGAGATCAAAAAGTTGAGGAGATATGAAGTACCACCTCTCTTGCGGCGCCGTGTAGGCATCGGGGGTGCGATGGCTGTCAGTGGCGTTGAAGCAGATCTGCGACGGTAGACGGGTGCATCGGGGGATAAGTCCCGTTGCGGTGGAAGAGAAGGTCGTGTGAGCGGCCCCGGCAAAGAGGACGACAGCGCCGATGAAGCGAGAGGACGCGATGCAAGGCTATTGGTCCGTCGCCGTGGATGAGAAACGTCCATCTCTAGCAGTGGACGATGCGGTCTTGGTAGGCACTCCGGCATGGTGGAGGACGGTGGCGATGGATGTGGTGGAGGATGGCGGCGATGGATGGGGTGGCGGACGGAGGCTGGTGTGGGGATGGGGTGTTCTAGCGCGGACGGTGTATGAATGGGAAAATGGAGGGAGAGGTACGGGGAACCATGTTTTTGGGACGCGCCTGTCTGAAATATGGGAAAGTTACGAACTTAGCCCCCGTTTAAAATTTGGACGTCTCGTCGGTTGGGGATAGGACGGTAATCTTGCATCTCGCCAATATTTGCCCAGGGCGATTTGAGCGAGGAGAGGGTGGTTGGTGCCCATGGTTGGCACGCATTAAAGGTGTATGAATGGGGCTGACGGTAGGGTGGTTGTGTCACGTCTGAGTGAAGTTACAAACCTGCCCCTATTGAAAATATTTGCCTACATCGATTTCGGCCGAGTCGAGTTTGTTTTTCCGCCCACCGTGTATGAATGGGGAATGGAGGGAGAAACAGAGGTCTTTCAGACAAGCTTGAATCAAATGTGTTTTGCCGCCCATGTTTGACGCCCACCGTGTCGGAATGGGCTCAGAGGCGGTCGTGTCATGTCTAAATGAAGTTACTAACCTACCCTATTTAGAAGCGGTGGAAATCGGGCCGATGGATTGTCCGTGTAATGGGTAGACAGTAATTTCCATCTCCCAAACACTTGGCTTCGGGTAGGCGGCGTGGGAGTGGACATTTTGCGACTTCTTCGAATTTTGGGACAATAAGCATCCACGTTTACCCTGGCAACTAAATTCGAATCCATTTTGTATTCCTATATGAATCTTTATAAACCGTTCTATGTGTTTTTATATATCTTCAAAAGGACGACAAAGATGTATTCCACTATCATATATGAATATGGTTTACAAATGCCGATACTCAAATTCAGAAACTAATATCCAGTTTAAGGTGAATTCGAATATTTGGAACACTTCATGTCCAACTCAAATGTCACACGCAACATAATGTGTACCCCCATTTAGATATGTACACAAGCGATGTATCAAGATTCAAATACCGAGTCAATCAACCAAGAATGTACAGAACTAACAGACATATAAACACTTATAGAGTATATGGATCAATAATATCAACTAACATACATAAGCCAGGATGTAGTACTTTTTTTTGGCTACAACAGCATCATTTTTTTAGCCAGCATCTTGGCCCTTTCCGATGCGTGCCACTTATGGTCCATCTATACTACTACTATTGCTGAATGCACATTCAACCCGATTGGCATATTTGTAGGTTTGGCACAGCAATCCAAATGAAATGTCTCCGAGTCTTATCAATTAATACAGACTTGTGCTCAAATAAAATTACAAACCAAAAAACAAAAAAAAATTATTACATGATCTCTAAAACAAATGGTTTGATTGATTACATGAACAGACAACACAAAGGTTTTTCAACTATGGAAAGAACATTTCACCTATGATTTACCAAGTAGGAATTTAATTTCCTTTTTCCTTGAGGACCTTAACAATCTGGTCGGTCTCGGCTTGCTTCGTTTTGAAATCCACCAAATATTTAATGGTTGTCTTGAGTACTGCTTGTGATTGTGCTATTTGCTTCATCAACATGTCAACTTCATCTCTAAGTGCGAAGCGAAATCTCTTTCTACCACTAGTTTAGCCTCTAGAGCATCGCCAGTTGGCAATTCATAATGCACGGTTGGTTCGGTGCCCTTTGCTGGGATGATGCAACGTCCATGGGGACCTCGCTCTTTGATCTTGGGCTAACTTTGTTTTGCCATTTAAGTTCGATTGGATTCGTAAAAGTTGAAGTTAGCAAAACATCTCAACTGGGAGTTATAACGACAAACCAGTTAAACAAACAAGGAGTAGTTATTAACATCATTGTAACTCATTGTTGCAGCAAAGAAAGCGATTAAACAAACAAGTAGATATTTAAGTTAACGCATAAGCAGGTAATTCTTAACGATGAAGTATCAAACACATAGATAGGCGTAGTCTACAATATGATTAACGGTGTGCCATTATGTAATCAATAGCAAACTAAATTAAGCCAAGCAAAGTAATTGAACAATTTTGCAATAAGTGGCTAACTAAAATTCCGAGAAGCGTAATGGCGAACTTACGCTAGTTCTTTATGCAGGACACCGCAACTTCTTTTCGCTTACAAGGTTGTACAAAGGAGTCCATGACATCAATTGCTTGGATACGCAGTCCCAATACTTCTTTCTTCCCACCTTTGCATGGGTAAGTCGAATGGTTAATCTGGTAAGATGGTGCGTCCTTGATATGTTATATGAGGACGTGTAGTCGAACTAGTTGTAGCCAAACACATCACTCGGCTTTTCTTGTATATTTCATGCGATTACTTTTGGCATATCAAGATCTAAGCAATCTACAATAGGATGAAAACTGGCATCCTTCACATTATTGGCGAACTCAGTTCATAGAAACAAGCAATTCAACCATTACGTGGGTAAATCAAAAGCGCCCTTTGGAATATTTTTCACTATCCAATCATACATGCAAAAAGGCGACGCCACCATAGGGGCTGGTATGGGCGGCCGCCTCGGTGGCTGGAAAGTGTGCACCTAGTTTGAGTCGTCGAGGTTGGCCCATGCTAGTTTTGTTCGTCCCCAGCATACGAAGCGAGCAATGTAAAAAATGAAGAAAAATGTTTCAATTTGGATGGGCCAATAACATAAGTGCAAGGCAGGCCCTATAGCAGGCTCGCGGCCCAAACGAGTGCCTCCCATATCGATCGACAACACGAAAAATCCCAATTCATTCGCTCCAGCCTCCAGTCTGGTTCGCTCCTAACCTAGCGGGCTCTGGATAGACCGACACAGCACTTCCTCGCGCCCTCATTGGAGGGCGGTCACTGTGCTTCAAGCGAACGGAAGGACAAGAAGATGAAGATCCAACCCTGGGTGTAGCCTGCGTGGGAGGCAGCGGCCGCAGCACGGGCATGGCATCGAGCTTGCGAAGCAGACGATCGCAGCTTGCAAGAGTAGCATGCGCAACTAGCGTGTACATCACATCCCTCGATTATATCTAATTCAACTCTTCAATTTCTGGCCAATAGTTAAACCGATGGTGTTGTAAAACTGCTTGTATGTAGGGAATCTATGAGAAAATGAAACCAATTTCTACTTATTTTATAACTCCCCCAATCAATACCGAATCGACTGAATCCGATGTATCTAATCAAGTTTCCGGTGCAAACATACAAGCTCATGTTGTTCTTGAGCTGAAGTGTCTATGAGCAGGACTACTAATGAAGGATTTGATGCAAACATTTTACATGCTCCGGTGATGAACATATAGTGTCTAATGAGGGATCTAATGCAAGCATTTTGCAAGCTCATTGAAGGATTTAGTGTCTAATGATGATCTACTATGTTGAGAGAGACAGAGATTTGCAGGCATTGATGACAAGTTTAATTGTAGTACATTTTCATAGCTTGAGGAAACGTCGAGGCCATCTACCGAAAGTCCCGTATCATGACAACATAGCATAAATACTTTTATAATCTGTTGTTTGAAACTATTGGCATACTTGTGCGGGATAAATATATTGATATGCGGTTTATGACCGGTTATACGTGCAATTACACTTCGATATTTTCAGCGGAAGAACGAATAATTCAGTGTGCATGACCATGTTTGTAGTCCTTGTACACCATGTTGCATTTTGTGTTTTTTGGTGCTTGCATCATTTAGTGTTAAAAATCTGAACTACTTTGGATCATTAGCTGGTTTTCAAAGTGCATGTAGCTTCACATTTCTCAAGTTATGTTGATTTCTGGAGTGCAAGTGCCTCCGTATTTTTTAAGTTAAATTTTCGCCCCTGGTAACTTGAATTCGTGGATCAACCACTACACACAAATCATACACGAATGCCAGTATGAATTAAATGAAATGCAGGGACTTACGCTAGCTCGTTGTACATGCTCGCTGTAGCTCTGCTTGCGCTTGGGATGTTCCATGTACAAGTCCATGTTACCACTTGCTTGGATGTGCAGGCCTTGTGCTCCTTGCATCCCCCTCTGCATTTTTGACACGGCGAATGGTTGATCAAATAAGAGGAATCGACCTTGATGTTGTACCGGAGGATGATGCATTACAAGGTTATACTGGTGTGCGAGGATGTGTACCAGATCCCGTAGCCCGTCATGCTTCGCTAAAAATGGATTTGCTTGTTTGAGATGATATCTCCGGAAGAAATAAGAGTTAAAGTCGAGTTGCATAGGCGTGTAAGCTAAGAGAGCGGTGAAAGGATATCCGAACATCGCTTTAACCGTGCACAAGGGAGTGATGTGTGGATACCTAGTTCGGACCGGCGTTTGGGCATGCTCGCCTAGCTAGAGTGCGGTCACTTCAGAGCCGTTGAGGGTGATGCGCTGGCTGGCGCCGCGGATGCAGAATCTTGAGTGGCGGCGAGCGCTTCTGATGCGGTGGACGAGACCGTTGGTGAAGACACAACGACCTTGGGGGGCGGAGGTGCGACGATGTGCTCGGTGAAGTAGCCCTGGTGAGCCGGGAGACGGCGTCGGTGAAGCGCACCTGATGTGGTGGAACTCGGTGTATACGTGGAGGCACGCGTCGGTTGCGGCGGCCGACATTGTCGGTGGACCACCGGTCGCGGCGGACAAGGCGTAGATGAGGTAGCTCGGTGCGGTGGTGAAGCGCGATCGTCTTCGTCGTCGTCGTCAAACGCAGAGGTGGGGAACGGTGGGGAAAGAGACGAGGCGAGGCGATTCGAGGGATGGCGGCGAATTAGGGATTTGAGCAATCTGGGCGGAAGGGGACGGTGGAGAAGAGAGATTTTGCAGGGCTGGAATTGGGGCCGCCAGATATTTCAATCCGAAACGTGGAAGCGCGAACTTATATTGTCGTCGTCCTTTTTGGGGGGGGGGGGTGGGTGGCTGGGTGCTACGCGTCCGTCCGACACACGCGACCACCCCGACAGGACTACGCTTCGGTGCCTTAAGGCACCTGCCTTTGTGTCCATGACATGTGGGCCCCAACAATTGGCTCGCCCACAAGTCGATCACCAACGGCTGTTGCCTTTAAGGCACCAAGCGGCGTCCACCCAATTACGACCACTGGTCTACCTGGTGCGCCTACATTTGAGAATGCAAACGAATCTTCTTTCATTTGCAAACGAATCTGTATGTATTACCATGCCCATGTTTTCCTTGCAATAATTAGTCATTCGAAATGAGATACTCCATCTGTTCACTTTTGTAAGTCGTTTCAGACAACTTAAAATGAACTGTTTTGCACATTGTCTGAAATGTCTTCAAGGTCTTATAAAAGTGAACATAGGGAGTACTATAAATTAATTAATGAGGAGTTATTTGAAAAAAAATCAAAACGGTACCAATGCTAACATGGATTAGAGTGTGTCAGATAATTAGTTATTTGAATTAGAGAGTGTGTGTCACGTAGTTAGTTATTTGAATTAGAGTGTGTGTCACGTAGCGATCTCCAATTCTAACGTGGATTTCGAATTTCACTGTATCCACGCTACTTTTTTAATACAAATTCATATGTATATGATGAACACCATGGTAGTGAGAAAACTTTTGGATGGATTCAAACATATGACCTACAAAATAGCACAAAAATATTGAGCCAATGTCAACTTTTCGAAACTTAGTATGGCATGAATTCGAAATAATTACCCGTATGCCTGGTCCTTGGTTCAAATCTTACAATGTACACCGAATTGAAACATCGATATTAAGTCTCGTACTATGTACATTCAAATGTTGTTTTTAGTCCCCCCCCAAGCACAAACGCTACATACTTCTGTGTCGGTCAATCTTCCTCTCCTAACCACCTTAGCAAGCTATCGGTTTCCAACACACGTTCATTCTTTTCTCTCCATGTTTCGATCTCTAAGTCTCTCAACTACACAACCCCTTTTTCCACTCCTGTTACCAAATGTATTTACCTCACACACCCGCCATTGCACCCCATGCCGAGCTCTCTCTCTCCCCCTCTCCCTCTCACCCTCTCGTGCTAAATACATGCATTGCCTATCTAGGCCCCAACCTCTCGTGTGCATGAACGCACGTTGTATATCTAGGTCACTCCCTCGAGACTGTCTCACTCTTTCTTCCGCACGGCGGGACACACTCTCTCAATCTCGCTCTCTTTATCTGAGTCTCGTTTAACCTTGTTTTCTTTCACACACAAATGATATATCTCCCAGTTCGGGCCTCGATCGACACACTCTATACTCTCTCACACAGATTGTCTATCTAGGTCAGTCCATCCAAGCCGCCGCCACTCTTTCAACCTCATGGTGGGCCACGCTCACTCAATCTCTCTCTCTCTCTCTGTGTGTATGTCTCGATTTACCTCGCTCTTTCTCGGACAAAAACGATATATCACCATGTTTGAGCCCAATTCGACCTATTCACATTGTATACTCTCTCACGCACATCGTCTATCTAGGTCACTCTCTCCAACCCGTCTCACTCTTTTGATCGCTTGGCGACCCTATGTGATCGGTTGACCTTGCTTCCTCCACACACAAAATATATCTACATCGCCTGCGGCTGGATCATGTCTCAAGCTCTATCTTACAGCCCTCACCCTTACCAAAAGCTCAATCGGACAATATCTCTCCGGAGCATATATATTTGTTCAATGAATGTCGGACCACACTCACTTTGTCTCTCTATCTACATGTCTCTCGATTGACCTCGCTTTCTCATACCGTATCTTCCACGCGTTGAAGCTACTACCTCTCCATCCCTCGCAAAGCCAGAGCTATTTACATTGCGAGGGGCACTCCAACCTTGGATTAATTTGTGTAGGCATTTATTCCGGTCGGTTGAGATTATATTTTCGTAGCATTCGGCCAACAACTACTCCAAACGCCGTTGCAACCCACGCAACTCCCCTAGTTGATTTCCCTCTGGCTCGGTCATCGTTCTCTCGCACGTCCTTTCTCACCTTCAACGTCGCACCATGGTATTATTGAAAAAACTATTTTGTTCTCTTTAATTATTATAAATAAGCTACAAAACTACATACCGATAGTCCGCTTGGAATGGAACAAATTTTGACCCAAAAATTAAAGTGCTACAAACTACACACCAAGGGGCCCACAGTCATGAAACAAATTTGGACCCATATACAAATTAAAAAATAAAGGACGAGGATCGAACATGCGACCGGGCCTTCAAGCCGCACGTCAATAGGCAACATACGTAGAATAGCAATGTTTGTTGTACCCCCTTTGTTCGTATAATGTTTTATATTACCACAGCTTAATTAATGGATAACATGTAATATTATTTTAGTACTATTCGCCTTCACTTACTGGTGGGTTCCATGTGTGCTCTCTCTCTCCTCCCTTACGTGTTTAGACGCACGGGCAAACAGGAAGAACTTCATGGGCGATGTTGCCGTTGACCATATCTGGACGCGTTCACAACTCACAAGTCACGGCACCAGTTTTACGTACTAGCAGCACTAGTCAGTGTGTACGTGCAATGCACGTTAATTTGGAAGTATATTAAGTGCATACGAATATTAACTAATAGGATATTATTTGCGTGTTGTCATGTGATTAGCACTATTTTTGGCATGAAATTAACTGCACGCTAAACGTGTTGAGCGCTCGACATTGAAGCAATCTAGGTTGTTGGATGACAAGGAATACATGTGGCTTGATGACATTTTATATTTAATTTGATACGGCTATAGCAGAACATTCAATCGATCAAACAATACATTTCGTTCGGTCTGACTCCGACTTTATATTATACGACGATCGATATAAAATAAACGGAAATGATAAACGTTCAGATTTTAAGCATGGCAATCCAAACGTTTTTCATGGCAAATTTAGATTACGCGGCGGCGGGGGCGTCTTGCGGTAGGAAGTGGCTCCTCTGCCGTGCTCGTGTGTCATCGCCATCGACCGACGGCAACGGCAGCGGCGTCTTGCGCTGCTTTTGGCGTACATTTCGACGTTGGCCTAGCTTCAAGGAAGGCCAAATGTTACAGACTTCGAGCGAAGTCAACCGGAGGGAGGAGGCGACTGGCGTTGGTGGAAGGAAGCGGTCGACAGCGGCCATCGATGCCGCTGAGGGGGGCACTGACACCCGCGCGGGGATAGGCGCTGTCAACGGTGCGGCGGAGACGTTCGTGTGCATGGGCACCGGCACGGGCGCAGACGCTGCGTCGGTGCAGCGCGCGCATCTTGTTGGCAGGTGCACGAGCACCGCACGCGGCGTCGCAGCGTATGCCAGACGCAGGCGCATGCGTTGGCAGGTGCACGGGCGCGTGAAAGTCGGCGGGGACCTCGTGGAACCCCGTGGCATCAAGCTCGGCGACAATATCGGCTCCCAGCCCATCAATGCCACGGGATGGGCGCGCATCGGGCGACAGGGCGGAGCAGGGGCGAGGGGACAGCGGCATCTTCCCGCAAGGCCAGTTCAAGCTCGTCCCAAAGCGCCTTATGTTCTTGAGACTCCGGCTGGGTGTCTTCCTCATGAAACTAGAACACTAAGGGCAGACCATCGTGATGCAACATGGCGTACGTTTAGGTCAGGCTAGTTGGAGGTAGACGACAGGAGAATCAGAGAGGAAGAAAGAGGATTGTAGCGATACCGAGTAGTGCGGGGTTGATTTTAAACTGCGGTGCCTGCGATACTAAAAGTGGGAGCAGTTGGGACGATGGTGGGCGGCGAAGCCTGGTCAAAGGGCTCGCCTCCCGGTGAGTCTGCCTGTGATACCTTTCGCCAAGACGCCTCGACAGCGGCCAAGCGTGATCTACTCGCACGCCTCCCGTCGACTCACACGCTTGCTGGGACGGCACTTGCCGATGAGAAGCGGGGACTCGTGGCGGCACGTAAACGCCCACGGTTTCAATAGTGAAAGCGTTCGCCTTAACGTGACAGGGCTTTTCCCTAAAAAAACATCACAGGTCTTTGTTCCAAAATACCTTGGCTCTTCATTTGTGCAACTTGTCATAAGCAGCTTGTCTCGAATTGAAGAAAAAACTTACGAAGTAATATTTGTGCCATATCACGTGACCATGCTCAGTTTCAAGAATTTATGCTCCCTTTTTGGATTTTCTGAAATTTAAGACCCATGATTCAAAACAATATCATAACCTGCATCATGCAATAAATTTTCAAGCCGTACATCTGTCCTGTTGTATTTCTTAAGAAAGGATTTGGTCAAACATTTTGCTTAGTTAAACCTCCTTTCCGGTTTATAGGGCTCAATTCAAAAATCTCACCAACCAAGGTAGATGGTGAGTGGTGGAACAATTGTTGTAGTTTGCAAAACCACTCAATTAATGCGCTTGTTTTCCTCAAAAATTGTGTTTACTGAATGCATTAATTGCAATGCATGCATGCATAAAGTACATGCATTGGTCAATTTTCTCTTAATACTTGCATGTAATGATTTATTGCACCTTGAAATCTGAACATGTGATGGGGAACAACCAAACCGAGACTTATAAAATGGGAAAACTAAAATTTTGAGATAAGCCCTATAAACCGGAAAGGAGGGAGTAAAAGGATAATCCTCCGCATCAAAGTGCATTGCCTGATATATTAACTCAAGTACTAGGCACGAACAAAAAAAGTACTAGGCACGAACAAACGGGCTCAATTCTGTGCTCATCCTGTAGTAGTAGTAGTAGTAGTAGTAGTAGTAGTAGTAGTAGTAGTAGTAGTAGTAGTAGTAGTAGTAGTAGTAGTAGTAGTAGTAGTAGTAGTAGTAGTAGTAGTAGTAGTACTAGGCAATGCAGTTGACGGGTGACATTGACGAGCGGCGACCGAGGGAATTGAACCGTGCTCGGCACGGTAGGTAACATTATCTAGTTACTAAAGCATCCCTCCGTTGTTCACCGGTAGTCATTATGAATTTGGGACATGAGGGAATTTCCTAGGGCTGGAATTACGGCCGCGGATATTTCGACTTGAAACGCTGAGGCTCGACTGGTTGGGGTTGCCTAATGTGCGTACCACGCACGCCACCGAAGGACACGAGCCCGTTTATTTAGAATCAACACGAGCCAAGGTCTGGCTGGTACCCGTATTTTCCTTGCAAATACTAATCTCAACGTGGTAATTGATTTACGACGAGTCGTTGAATTAGAGTGAATTTGTGATATAGTGATCTCAACATGGATTTCACATTTCATGGTATCCCTAGTAAGTTTTCCAATGCAAATTCAAATTTAAAAGATGAACAATATGAAGGTGAGAAAACTTTGTATGTATCAAGCATATGACCACACACACACACACACACACACACACACACACACACACACAGACACACACACACACGAACACAACAACAATCCAATAAGTATAGTGCATCTATTTTTCCAACCCATGCATGTATGACACGAGTTCAAAAATACTCCTTCTATTCCTAAATATTAGTCTTTTAGAGAGTTCAACAAGTGACTACATACGGAGCAAAATGAGTGAATCTAGACTCTAAAATATGTCTATATACATCTGTATGTGCCAGTCCATTTGAAGCCTCTAAAAGGACTAATATTTAGGAACGAAGGGAGTAAAATGTAAGGCATCCATGGTCCTCAGTTCAATATTTAAAATGAACATGAAACTGAAACATGAATATTAAGTCTAGTACTACAAAGACATGCAAATGTTGTGTTTAGGCGGAGCTATGATTGTCGGGGTCAACCCCTCGACCTTAGATAAAACTGTGGAGCTCTGTTTAGGGTTGTTTAGATTATATTTGTTCCCACCCACCCAACCACCGATTTGTTGTGCACCCCCACCCCTCCTCCCGGGAGAATATCATGTGCCCCCATACCTTACATGCTATATGCCCATCTGAGTTGCTTGGAGCTTGTAGATCGAGATATAGCAGCTCACATGATGTGTCTTAATTTTTTGCAGAAACCTTGATGAGTTTGTGAATTGCACACAATTTGTACAAAAACTACTTAGATGCCCTTTGATCCCATATCCAACGACCTTGAAGTCGTATCACCGTAGCATCTAAGATGAAGGAGGACATCATATTCTCCTGTATGTAAGAATATCATGTGCCACCACACCTTAGATGCTTTGGTGATACAACCTCTTCGGAGGCGTTGGATTTGTGACCCAACACCTCCTCGGTGGTTGAATGGTTTTTTGCAGAAAAGCCCCAAAAGAGTTCGGCCACTGCTTACAAGCACAAAGACTGCTCAGATGCCATTGGATCTCAGATCAAACGACCTCCAAGCTCGTATCACCGTAGCATCCAAGCTGTGATAGCACCTTATGTTTTCTCGCACAGGAGAGTATGAGGTGCTCCGCACCGTAGATTCTATGGTGATACGAGTTCACTGAGATCTAACGGCCCACAGTAGGAGGTTTGAATTTTTTTTGCAATATACGGCTGATAGAGTTTGGGAAATGCGCAGAAAGTACAAGTACTACGCATGTGCCATCTGATCACTGATCATACGACCTAGATGCTCATATCACCTTAGCGGGTAATTAAGCTACGGGGAGCACCTAATACTAGCACCGGGGAGCGTTGGATCGAAGATGCAGCGGCACACACGAGGCCTGAATGTTTTATTTGCAAAAAAAACTTTGGAGAGTTGGAAATTGCGCATAATTACAAAGACTACTCCCAAGCCATTGGATCTCACTTCCAACAGTGTAAAAACTCGTATCGCCATAGTATCTAAGTTGCGGGGTGGATGTGATATTCTATGCCGCTGTCATTTTTGTTCGTAAACTTGCAAAATACGTGTCACTCATGCCGTTACTTGTCTAACCGCGCAAAGTGTTTGTTCAAAAAAACCATCCAACACTGAAATATCGGAACAACACACGGGGGTCCCACTTGTCATTAATCAAATTTGAACCTAAAACTAACAAATCTGAAAGACGAGATTCGAACTGGCAACCTGGACTACAAAGCGTAAGTCGATAGCCTGAAAAAACGAACGGTTGTTGGCTTTGTCCCATAACTTGATTTTATACAATACTTGCGTTGAGTAGAGTAGAGGGAGTGCCTCGTCAACACGTGCATGACCGTTGTCTCACTTACGGATGGTCCCAGGTCTGCGATCTCAATCTCTCTTCTCTCCATCGTCTAAACTTTGCACGGGCACACACGAAGAGCGGCACTAGCTTGCCGTGGTGTTATTACAACTAAAAAAAGCTTGGAAAATAGAAGAATCGCCTAGAACAAGAGACGTTGCGGCTGGTCGAGACGAAGCTAACCATGCCACGTTTGCATGATGAAGCTGTGTGGCTAGTGGGGTGTTTTCGACCGACTGGCTAGGTCCCGAGGTCGAACCATAGGTACTACGCCCGACAAAGTATATTTTACACGCACATTTTTCCTCCGTGCCGAGGCGTGGCACACCCTACCACGCGGTTTCGGGGTCCTCCGGGTGGTGCATATATATTCTTCACGACGTGGGACGCCCTACCGCGCATTTTACGGGTCCTCCTCGGTCGTAGCGCCGAAGCAAGTAAATGAGTCGTCAAATCACGAAAGACCACCTTTCCCGCCGAATACATCAGTGAAGCACGGTGGCTAGCTAGTTGGGCTAGTTCGACCGATTAGCTAGGCCACCGCCACATTTGTTTTTTCACCACTTTTTTTATCTACTTGCCGGCAGGTAAATTTAAATATCCACCGCGACGTTGCTCTGGTGTTTGGGTGCGGCAGGATTTTAAATTTTTTGATTGACGGGAGCAGGCGCGGCAGGATTTTTAATTTTTGATTGACGGAGCAGGCGGTAGCAATTAGTCACAATGACTCCGCTGTAAAACCCACTGCTCTCGATGTGAGAAGTCGGTATTGGTGTTTTACCATGCCGAAAACCAAAAGATTCCCGCTCCTCGGCTGGCTCCCTCCGCCTTCCGTAGATTGCATTGCCTTTCAGCCCGTTTCGCCCCTTTGCTTCCTCTCCCCATTGCTTCTACTGGTGCCATGGCGGCATGCAGATCACGGAGTTCGAGGTGAGGCGCCTGACACAGGAGCTCCATGCCAAGGATGCGGAGCTCAGGGCCAAGGACGTGGAGCTCCGTGAGCTCAAGGAGGAGAGGAGTGCCATGCTCCTCCGTTATGTGTGGAAGTTCATGGAGCTTCAAAAGCGGCAGGCGTCCACCACAAAGATGCTCGAGGCGTCGGCGGCGTTGCTGCAGAAAGCGGGAGATACGATAGGCCGTCAGGGGAGCCGGCTGGAGCGCGAGCGGGCCGACCGTGACGAGGTCCAGGATCGCCTCAGCCACTTGGTGAACCAAGTTGCCACGCACATGTTGCGGCTGCGCGTGCCAGCGCGACGATGCCGGCCGTCGGGCTAAACCCGTTCGACCACCCGGTCGACTTCAACGAGCTGCGGCTTCCTGACCTGGTCTCCTTCTTCACCTATATCTCCGAGGAGCTGAGCCGTCTCCGCGCGATGGTGGGTTCTGAGCTGGACAAGGAGGGGTTGCGTGCTGACGTCGCCATTGCCGGGCGAATCCTTTCAGGGCTCCGTCACCGGAATCCATTCGTGCCATTGGATGCCGTCTTTGTGAGCTGGCTCCGTCGACCGGGAGCGAAGCTCTGTGGCTGTTGCACCCTGCATCACCAACGTCTTGCGCCTCGAGAAACAGAGGGACTTCGGTGGTGTTTAGGCGCCCTCTGCATGGGCATGTCCATGTCTCGGCGCAACATGACTGTTGGATCAAACTCAGACGGTGCAGATTCGTCACTGTAGCACAAAGCGTGTGGGTGTGTTTGGTTGCATTCTCATCTCAATATAGTTGTTTCCTCTTCGTGTATTTTTTTCAACCTACTAGTGTGGACTCATGCACCCTTCATGCACTCTGCCAAACACCCAAAAGTGGGTCGAGAAGGGAACTTTTGCTCCCATCCCGTGCACCCTTCAGACACCCTGTGTAACACTATAGGATGTGCTTCATATGGTTCATGTTTCGTGGAGTACTGTAGCACCATACTCTCCGTGCGCCGTGGACCTACTTCTGTTAACATTGATCTCACCGTTCATTCTCGACCGGACAGTCGAAAAAGCGGTACTATGTTACATATAGGAGTAGTTGACATGCGCACAACACAACAACAAGATTGTGTAGTACTGACGTATGAACCACTGCACATGCCTAGTAGTAGGAGCACTGTGTATGTTCAAGTGGCTGCCGTGTTTCACACTCCTCCGTCGTAAGAGTGGAAACGCTTGCTGTAATCATTTTTTTCTTCAGAATGAAAAATAGTGGACACGCTCTACCGTGCGTATCTTCCTCCAGCCATGCACTAAATTACTCACTTTCGCCGACGTGTGGGACAGCCAGCACCTGGGTCCACCAGCCATGCACTAAACTATTCCGTAGTAGAGTGACGGTAAACTACCCCGAACGAATCGCCGCAGTAATGCCCAATGAGCCATCAAATCACAGAGCCCCCTCCTTCTAGCAGTAAGTTGGACGGACGAAACAACCATCATTTCACTCTTCTCTCTCAGCTTCCTCTCTTGAAGAAAATCCCCACTCGCTTCTCCCTCATCTCGTTCCTCCTCTCACTCTTCTCTCTCAGCTTCTTCTCTTGGATGGATGCCGGAGCACCGGCAGAAGTGATGTCTATGGCTCTGGCCAAAACTGTCGAGGCTCATGGTACGAAGAAGCGCAAGCACCCCACCGAGACTACTGCAGACAAGCTCAAAGCCATCGCCCTATCCAAGCCCCCCTCTCTGGGATCCCTCATTAAGCAAGTCCAGGTAATGTCTCTTGTTGACGATCTTTTTCTCGATCTTGATCGTGTTTTTTCATCTAACACGCAGTACTAATCTTGGTAGTAAAACTTTCGGGTGATCTTGCATGCGATTTTAGTGTGCCAAATGACGGTTCTAAATTCCTCTTTTGACCAAAACATGCGAGAGGTTGACACTGATTTCTTATAGATTACTTTCAACTTCTCTCTGTTCCCAAATTTCTTGTCTTAGGTTTGTCTAGATACGGATGTATCTAATACTACAATTTGACTTGATACATCCGTATCTAGACATATCTAAGACAAGAATTTTGGGACGGAGGGAGTACTTTATGAACATCAATGCTACCTTTTAAGAGGGTATATTTGCCTCTGTAACTAGTGTTATGGATATTGCATGTAATCCCTCTGCTCTCATGCCTTTGAAGACATGTTCTAGTTTCTTTGTTCACTCATTTTGTGCGTATATGTAGTCATATATGGAGTATAATATCGAAAATCATCTTATATTTCTGAGCGGAGGTAGTAATAAAATATGGTTTTGTTTGAATTAGAACCAGGTCCGCGGTGGAGATGAAGTTCTCAAAGTCATGCCGTGTGAACTGGAAGACCTGATGATGAGTTCTACTTCTGAACTATCCAGCTGCTGTGTCCTTGTCGCCACGTGTCCTGAACTAGTGTTTTCTTGTAGCATTGTTGTCAGGCGTGTTCTCGAGGCCGTACTTGACCATAAAAATTTCCTGGCTGTGCCTTCGATTATGAAGGGTGTGGTTCTTGTAAAGCTTCCCAACAAATCTGATGCGGCCTGTCTTCATCATCATGTTTATGAGTGGAAAGACCACTCTGTTAGGTTCTCCAAGGTTGACAAGATGGTGATGGTGCATGTAGACATCTCACACGAAGTCCATGGCCTAATCAGTTATGCGGGGTTCATCCCGTAGATCGGTGGCAAGAAATAGTCTGCAGAGTTTAGTTAGTGCAACTTTGCTTGTCCGTAGTAAGTACTATTGTTCAAGATTACTTGATTTGTGTTTGTGAACCTGTATTGTTTATTAGTACTTGCCGCTTTTGGTGTGTGATCAGTCCACGAGAACGGTCTATGTTAATGTCTGTCCACTCAATTCAGTCTGTACATTTTGAAGTATCCGGATCATATTTTTTGTGAGGACGGTTTATCAATTATGGTTACACTCCAATATTTGTATGCATTGCAGGGTTTATCGCACCTACTAGGATTTCCAGTCCCATGGATGTTCGGTCCATACGATTTGTCACGACCTTTGGACTGTGCTGCTTGTGGGAGTAGGCAGGGCCCCTGCATGCCACACGTAGTTGGACGATCAATCTTACATTTAGTACTTCAACATAGTGATTTCTGGTAAGGATTCACTCATGTCACATCAAGTAAATCTTATTGATTTCTTGTCTAAATCTTATTGATTTAATGTCATGTTTTCTTTCTTTTCCCGCAATTTTACGATGCAGGTTTTGCCATGTGACATTCATCACAGAATAAACCGTTTGGTTTGCTCTCGATGGCTATTTTGCAGGTTCCACTTCTTATGTCGTGTCGATGCTTGAAGGCCTTTGTCCATCACTTATATTCTTTGGAAAAAATTGGATCACCGTTGTCCGAGTACAAAATTTGAATCCCTATGATGAACTGCAGTTTGGTTTAACAAAAACACCACAATTAGTCCTTCTTGCATTTAAAAGAAATGAAGAAAAAAACTGGATCACGGTCACGGATCCTAGTCAATTTAGAAAGCTGATCATAGCAGACCAGACACGATCACCGCTTGTCTCAAGACAGATCGAGCACCGGCGGTTGCTCTATAGCGGCAACAACAGCTCGATCCGATCCGGTGAGGATTGGGCCTTTGTCAGCGTCGGTGAATCGGTCTGATCTACCGGGAGGATTGGGCATCAACACGGCACCAGCTCTACAAGGAGCACCATCTCCGGCAGCAAAGAGCGGCTTCGCACTGCACCAACACTTGCACTTGCATTTGGTCCGGCCCGTGCGGTTGCACCGACAGCATCGGGCTGCAGTTCACACTTCATATACCAAAGTCCTTACAAAACCAACATGTCCACCTTCTTGCTAAGCATTGGCCGCCCAAGTGCTTCGTTCTTTTTCTTTCCATGTTGTTTCACATGATTCACTGTGTTGATCTAACTATTTGTGTATGTCTTCTTGTTTACAAACAGAGAATTCCTAGAGCAACGAGGGAGTCGTTCAACAATCCGGGCGATCAGCGGCCACGCTTTCTCTTACCATGCGCAGCCTTGGTATGAATGAACCTGCTCAATATACCGTAAGTACAAAGGATGGTCGCATGATGATGGATGCTAAAGGATGGTCAAGGTTCAAATCTAAATCATATCTTGCGGTAGGGGATGATGTCAAAATCGAACTTTCTCGGCAAGGAGAGCTGGTCCAAATCAACTTTGAAATTCTTCAAGAAGACGCAACTGCCGAACTGATCTATCCTCCGAGAGATTTTGATGTAATAATTCGGCATGGTGAAACAAGTGTCCTGTGTGTATAAGTAGTACGAAAGTATTATTTATCACATGGTATATCATTGATAGAATTGCAACTCTGATTGCTGGTTAGGAACTGTCGTTCGATTTCATTCCAACAGCTGCCGTGCTTTATTCAATTTTGTGTATTCGCCTTGCGACAACATCTAAAACCAGCGAAGTACCGATCGCTTGCAATATGAAAAGCGCTGAGGTAGAACATATGGGCCCCCAAACATGCATGGTCGGCCTGCGGCCCAAAGTCCAGAACCGTGAGCCTATCTGAGTATTATATTCTCAGCTGAACCCCCATAAAAAAAGCTGAACTCCCATAATGCCCGTATGCGTTGCGAGGGAGTATATTTCTCGGCAAGTGAGCTTGTGATATAAAAGATTTGTATATTTCTTTACAGAGGGAGTATCTCTCTGTCAAAATATATATTTATGTGTAACTAGTTACTCCTGTCTTTCTACTTCCTTTCGCTGATATGTCGGGCAACCGGCAATGGGGTCCACGTGCCATATGTACAAATTAGAGTGCACAACTTCACAAGAGACACACCCGGTCGTGGCGCTTGTGATAATGCTCAATGAGCCGTCAAATCACAACCCCCTTTCCAGCTTTAGCGAAGAAGTCGGACGGACGAAGCGGCAATATTTCACTGGGCACGAATCCCCTTCTCCCTCGTCTGCTTGTTCAGAGAAAACCCCGCTCGGCGATTGCATAGGGTTTTCTCATGGAGAACCAGATGCAATTCTTCATCCATCCCGATAAATCCAAGTCCCTTGGTCGCAGGTAATCCTAGGATGGCAGCCGCCGCGTTGATGCATTTTCTTCATCTTGAATCTAGTGTGTTTGATTGCGGTGCCCAAAGTGCGAGTACCCTCTGATTTCTGCGCAATGGCGACGCCACACTTGTTCCTTCTCATCCTACCACAACATTTTGAAACGTGCACGTATGTTCCTAGAATCCTCTTCTCTATCCGGGAGGGTGGGTTTTTTTGAACATGCTTTGTGTTCTCATATTATTTTTCCTCTGATGTATTATTTGCTCTGCCAGAACACATGTACTCAAGATGCTCGGCCTTGCCATAACCGAATACACTAGTTTAATGGTCACAGTGAAGACAATCCATGGATATTGCTTCCGAGTTGGGTTCATAAACCAAGAAGATCACTGCTTTTTTTATGGCCGAACTTGGATAAACTTTCTCAAGTGTTACGGACTGAAAGTTGGCGCACGAATGTTGATGGAAATAGCAGAACCTGGTCTCATCTTCACTGCGATCTTCCACCCGACGTCGTTCCAATTGTTCATCCATGTTAGTTTTGTATCTGGTTCTTGCTTGTTGCCTCGATTACTTCTTAATCCACCTATTCTGTCTAACTAATCACAATTTAAATTTAGAAGTAGCAACGAATCTCTCACGAAGATGCTACTTCTAACTAATATTGTCTTATAATTGGTGGCACGTGTAGGTTTTTTCAGAGTTAAGCGATGCGCTCGTTTGTTACTCTGTAATAACTTCGGCTGTTACTAATGGCCTTTGAAGTTGACTGGATTGACATCCACATGTTCCTACACTTTATTGATCGTCTTGAGGTCCTTGTGGGGCGTTTCAATGGTGGAAGGCCACGTGTGATATGTGTGCCACTGATGCACTAGTTGAACAGGTCCAACTGTGTCGAGAAACTTATGGTATGAGCTGTTTTCTGTTATATATGTTGTTCATAAACTATTGCTTATACACAGTTTCTGTTGTGATCTTCTTGAAACAGAACTGCCGAAGTTCTATTGTTCCTATACGGATGCTGACCATGGTCGGGTCGGACTTGCACTTGGTCACAACATGATGTTTATGTCGACCTACTCAATTCCCCTTGGAGGCGAAAAAGATACTTATTCGTGGGTGGTCTCAGATAATAAAGGCCCGTCCATCTTCGAGAATAGGATGAAGATTATGTTCATGCTTTTCCATGGCTCTAAAGCGAATATCCTGTTTATTGACCATGTTGCGAGATGAAGCCGCTTCGAAGGTTGTGGATGCGCTGAGGTGGCGCTGGGCCTTGTCTTGGGGCTTGGCGGCCTCACCCTTGGTTAATCAGCGCCTTTGTAGGCAAAGTAGCACTCTTCGAGGCGTGCTTTATGCAGTTGAACCTGTATAAGTACTCATCTTGCTTCGACTTTGGTTGTTAAGTGCCCTATTTGGTTTGATTAAGGTTGTTAAGTACTCCTGCTTTGCTTTTACGGTCATCGTGTTTCTTTAGTCTGTCTTCCTCCAGCCGCCAAAAACCAAACTAAGCGCCAACGGGCCGCCTGCTTCCGCCTCCCACGGCTGGCTGCGCCTCAGCGCACGCATCACCGCCCCACCGTCTCCTAAATCGTTAACGCCGACGTCCTCCGCACGCTTTGGTGCGCTCGCTGCGGCACCGCCCTCTTGCGTTGTCAACATGTTCAACAAACAACAGGAATCGACAAAAGTACGTGGAGAGGATGACAGTAGGGGCCCACCACGTCAGCATATGGAAAAATAAAATGCTTCCTCCTAGTGTTTTCCTGACATCTGGGACCCACGACATTGTGAGCGTATATAGTCAATAGACAAGAGAACAACACAAGATTGGTGACACACAGGACGTAGCTACTCGAGCGATATTTTTTTGTTTGGTATTGTTAAGGCGGGCGGGGTTTGAACTGGTGTGGCCCGTCTAGCCAGAGCTTATATTTTATGTTCACCATGTGACCAGCCCAGCTATTTTTCTTTGTGCAAATGAGCCCGGTTTATTTTTACGAAGAATACCCAATCCAGGCCTACTTATTTTTCTACGCCTTTGAAAGTAATATGAAATGGGTTGTAAATATAAATCTGAGATGACAAATTGGCAATTACTTTATAATTTTTGATTTTTTCACATTTTCAGATTCCTATTTCCTTTGGGCATTAACCTAATTCAAATATATCTTCAAAGTACTTTAAATCTGGCTCGACATTTCGGTATTAAAAATAGTTTGGAACCCACAGAAATATGCGAAATTGGCCCTGGCCAACCAAAAAAAAACAACTGCAATAAATTGCATAAGAAGTTGCCATGAGATATATATAAATTATTAAAAAAAGAGGGAGTGGTCTGACTTGTGGGCCCGTTTAGTTGACGCGTATGCAAGATTTTTTTTTGTTATTATATACTACGTCAACAAACGATTCTAGCAGACGTAACCGTTGGATGCCAATCCAACGGCCGTCGTGTTTCTTCAATCTCTGATCTTCTTGCTCGGCCGCCAAAAGTAGCACCGGGCGAGACACTTTGCTCCGCCTCCGTGGCCGGCTGTCTTGCCTTGTGAGCCTCAGCGCCCCCTACTACTCCCACCGCTGGCCAGGGCATCCCTCTACTCACCCACACCCCCTGTTATTCTGCGGCGACGGCAACCTCACACCGCAGTCGAACCGGTGAACCCTCGCACTCCTCTTCGCACGGGCTTCCACTGCCATGTCTTCCCCGGCTCCGCGTCTTCCCCTTCCTAGGCCTCACCGTCGTCCACCGCCGTGGTGCTCTCGGTGCGGCGTGGTCAATGTGGTCAATGACCTACTTCCATCGGAAGAGTACTGTACGTGGAGAGGCTGACAGCTAGGTCCACGGCAGCCGCAAGGAAGTGCCTCCTTATTATGCGGAAAATAATTATTCCTCCACCTGACATCTGGGACCCACTGGACAGGCCACCGGTATTTCGCGAAAAATACGTTTCCCCCTGACTGCTGGGACCCACAGGTCGGGCCACCGTATTTCGTGGAAAAAACGTCCCCCCCGCTGTCAGCTCGGACCCACCGGTAGTGCCTCCTTATTACGCACAAAAAATGAATACCCCCTGCTAGCTGGGACCCACCTTGGTGGGAGGCTGACTTGTGGGCCTACTAAGTTGACTGGGACGGAGGCCTTTGTCAACTTTAGTCAATATATGAACGATTCTAGCTCCAGTGACCGTACGATGTCCATCCAACGACCGTAGTGCTTCTTCAACCTCTGGTCTTCTTGCTCCAGCCGCCCAAAGCAGCGCCGGTCGTGCCGCCTGCTCCTGCCGCCCGTGGCCGGTTGTGATGCCGCGGAGGCCTCACCGCCCCCTACTACTCCCACCGCTGGCCAGGCCATCCCTCTACGCACCCACACCCCCTGTTATTCTGCGGCGACGGCAACCTCACACCGCAGCCGAACGAGTGAACCCTCATACTCCTCTACGCGTGGGCATCCACTGCCACGTCTTCCCCGGCTCCGCGTCGTCCCCTTCCTAGGCCTCGCCATCGTCCACCGCCCTGGTGCTCTCGGCGTGGCGTGGTCAACGTGGTCAAGGAATGGCTTCCATCAGACGTGGACTGTACGTGGAGAGGCTGACAGCTGGGTCTATGGCCGCAGCAAGGAAGTGCCTCCTTATTACGCGCAAAATAATTATTCCTCCACCTGATAGCGGGGACCCATCGGACGGGCCACCGTATTTCATGAAAAAAAGTTTCCCCCTGTCTGCTAGGACCCACCAGCTACATCTTCGCACGCAAGGAAGTGCGTCCGAAAAAAAAGAACACCGCCTACCGACCGGCTGGGACCCACCAGCTACATCTTCGCCGCAAGGAAGTGCACGGCGGTCGGGACCCACCTGATCGAAGCGTGCGTGGCGTTGTCATTACGGTCGTGAACGATATGCGTACATCTTGGTCGATGTAGAGCGGCCGCACGTGTCGTAGATGTAGAGGCGCGCACGTGTCGTAGTAGAGGCGCGCACGTAGGATGTACACGTACGTACATCGGCGAGGGTGCAAGAAAGAAAATACGGCTATGTACGTACATACGGGCAGGGTCTCTAACGCCTATCGCGCATATGTATATGGCTGGGTCGGAACGGAGAAACATCGTCGTCTTCGTGTTCATGGGGAGCAAACCGGCTGGGTCGGAACGGAATGCGTGGTCGTGTTCATCGGGAGGGCTTGGACAGAACAGGCGATGGAAACGAGGCCTGGCGTACCGCACAACGGAGGAAACGGCCTTGTGTTCGACCGGCCACGTTCGAAACGGGGTCCTGTTGATCGGGAGGGGCCTCGCGTACCGCAAAACGAATGAAATGAACCTCCTACGGTCAAAACGGGGATCCTGTTGATCGGGAGGGGTGTGGCGTACCGCAAAACGGAGGAAACAGACCACCTACGATCGAAACAGGGGTCCTGTTGATCGGGAGGGGTGTGGCGTACCGCAAAATGGACGAAACAGACTTGTGTTGGGCGCTACGGTTGAAAGCAGGAAGGGGTGGGAGGGGTGTGGCGTACCGCAAAACGGGACTCCAAGGGATACTGTTCATCTCCACCGTCGACCTCCTCCAGCCTCCACGGGCTACCGTCGACCTCCTCCGGCCTCCACGGGCTCCTGTTCATCCAGCCTCCACCGCACGCTACTCCACCGGCTACTGTTCAACCACCCCTCCACGGGCACCCCTCCACCGCTTCACTCGTTCATCCAGCCCTCCACACCACGGAGTCCTATTCAACCACCCTCCACGGCCACCCCTCCATCGTCTCTTCGTTCATCCATCCTTCCACACCACGGGTTCCTCGTTCATCCAAAGGCAACGCCACCGCCTTTGTTCATCCAAACCCCCGCAACACTCACTTGTTCATCCCAGGCGGCATCGATCGGCTTGATTAGCGGCGAGCGAAGGAATCGCTCCATCGAGTTCGATTAATGACCATCGATCGATCCCTCGGAGTTCGATAATCGTAACTGCGAGTCTGTCGCTTCGGGTTCAATTAGAGCCCAACGCCTCGCTTCGGGTTCGATTAGAGCGCCTAACGCACACCGCAGCAGCGTCGTCACGAGAGAAATGCGCATCGCTCCGCCCCCGACCTCCCACAGTAACCGGCAACTCCCCGAAATTTTCCTCCCCCTCGTTTCTACCACGGGTTTTTCCGTCATGGACGGCCCAAAGAATGTCATGCAGCTGCGTCTCCGGCCCGCCCAGGACGAAAAGCCCATTTTCATCATGATTTTTGTCATAGAAGTAGGAGCCCACCACATCTATGATGATACCGGGTTTTGTCACAATTATCGTCATAGAAGTGTCATATGTATGACAGAATTTTTTTTCGTTCGGCCCAAAATGTCACGGATGTGTGTTTTTTTGTAGTGCTTGGGCAAAGTTCATCAAGGTGACTCCAGGCAAATGGGCAAAAAAGCTGTTTTGGTATCGACCAAAGGTAAGTAATTAAGTAGTACTAGCTAGCTAGCTACCATCTCTTTAATTCTTGTTTCAATACCATTAATTAATTATCATGCTGGATTAATCATTATCCGATTCAATTCCATTCTCGTAAAGGCCCTAAAGTAGGCGCCGGGTACTGATCTGTGTGCATACTACGTTTGCGAGAACATTCGCATGATTGTGTCCGAAAGGAGCAAATCTCAAAGACAGGACTGGGTACGTTTGTCAGAACACTATTCACAAATTTTTACACCATTATCGATATCTAGTCACACAACTAATACACATGCATATTGATCTCCTTCTTAACAGTTCAGAGAGGTGCGGGAGCAGCTCCTACCAACAGAGCGCATACTAGCACTTCAAGAGGAAATAGCGGGATTTTTGCTCGACCAGGTCATAGATCCCAAAGGAGAATACTATTACCCACTACCGCCCCCATGAACCACTTGTCATCATGCTCTGAAGGCACCAAGGCAACATGTAGGAGAAATTGTATATATATACATGTGTATGGTGTTGGTTGTGAGACATTCGATGATATATATATATATATATATATATATATATATATATGTACATATATATATATGCGGTTCTACGAGAAAATCTATTTATATATATGCATAACGTGTACAATATGTAGTATCGTAAAATACCAGCAAACAAAAAAGAATTAAATGGAAAACACAAAATTAATGGAAAAATAAAAAATAAAACCAAACCCCCCCCAAACATTTAGTACCGGTTGGTGTTACCAACCGGTACTAATGGTCTACCAGCACCCGGGCCTGGCTCGTGCCACGTGGTGGCACTTTAGCGCCGGTTCGTGCCGAACCGGTAGTAAAGGGGGGGCCTTTAGTCTCCACTCTGTAGTGCCGGTTGTAGAACCGACACTAAAGGCCCTTACGAACCGGCGCTAAAGCCCAGTTCTGCACTAGTGTGCTGTAAACACCTGATCGGGTAAGTACCGATCCCTCGCGTAATGCGGAAAAAATCTCCAACGATTTGAGACCTCCGAAGAGCTGACCGGCTCTCGGCGCATCGTGATGATCGGTTTTGGCTTTCTCTCTGCGGTGCTCCTTCGGGTAAACCAGGGCACAATCGTTAGTTCTCCCTTTACTACCTTAGCCGATATAGCGGGCGTAAGGTAGTAAGCACAGGAGCCGGGCAACCCAACTATTGACCAAAGACATGATTCAGAGCCAATGCATATAATGCTAAATTCGGGGTGCCGAACTATACTGTAAAAAGTGTTCGGACTATGTTGTCGTAGTGCGGGGCGCTATGAAGCCCCTGACAAATGTGAAACGTACCAAAGTGTACGAGTTCTATCTGATAAGGCTATCAACAGACAAAGAAAAACAGAAAAGGAGCAAAGGTAATGAGCTGGGGCCCTAAAATTTGGGCCGCAAACAGTTTCCATTATAATTTGATTAATACGTCAAAGCGCATTGATACAAATAGTGCGATAAGCGACAGGCTATTTGACATGCCACAACCAAGGGAGAGCTGCGTGTGGGTCCTGAAAATAGGTAGAGTGGTTGTTTAAAGAAACCACCTACAAATTCCCCTCTACGTACAAGCTGACTGCCGTCTTGGTGTATTTGTCCTTCAAAAGGACCTGCGATCGAGCCATCAGGGAAGGCCTATGGAAAATAAACCTGAAAAGGGAAAAAGAAACAGTGAAATTATGTGTGTCTGGGAGCGGTCGAGCCGTACTGTGGATCACAAGGTAGGTATGCCTCCGTCTATGCCCATGGTATTTTGAGCGCAGTTATGTATGCATGGTGCGAATGTTGCCCCTTGACCGGGACTAGGACGGAGGCGAAATTGCTAGTCGAGCTCTTGACGAGCCAATCTGTCCTGCTGCAGAATAGTCCGGACCCTCTTGATAGTGTCCGGGAGCTCGGCCGCCGAATTAAGGTTCTGCTTGAAAAGGCCACTATGTACTTCTGCTGCTAAGGCAGCAGTGTGCTCCTCGGTACGGAGGGAGCGTTCCGTGTTTCCATTAACTGTTATGACGCCGCGTGGTCCGAGCATCTTGAGCTTGAGGTAAGCATAATGAGGCACCACATTGAATCGAGAAAATGCGTTCGTCCGAGCAGTGCATGATAGCCGCTGCGAAAAGGGACAATATCGAAAATTTACTCTTGGCTTCGGAAGTTGTCCGGAGATCCAAAGACAACCTCTAGCGTAATTGAGCCCGTACAGCGAGCTTCTACACCTAGTATGACTCCTTTAAAGGTGGTCTTTGTGGGCTTGATCCGTGATGGGTTAATGCCCATTTTGCGCACTGTATCCTGATAGAGCAGATTGAGGCTGCTGCCACCGTCCATGAGGACTCGCGTCAGGTGGAATCCATCAATGATTGGGTCGAGGACCAGTGCGGCTGAACCGCCATGACAGATACTAGTCGGGTGATCCCGACGATTAAAGGTGATCGGGCATGATGACCATGGATTGAATTTTGGGGCGACTGGCTCTATCGCATAGACGTCCCTGAGCGCGCACTTGCGCTCCCTCTTAGGGATGTGTGTGGCATATATCATGTTCATCGTTTTGACCTGAGGGGGAAACTTCTTTTGTCCCCCTATATTCGGTTGCCCGGGCTCCTCATCATCGTCCTCGCTTTGTGATCCCTTTTCCTTGTTCTCGGCATTTAACTTGTCGGCCTGTTTAAAATCCCAACAATCTCTGTTGGTATGATCGGCTGGTTTGTCTGGGGTGCCATGGATCTGGCATGGACGATTGAGTATGCGGTCCAAGCTGGATGGTCCCTGATTGTTTCTTTTATATGGCTTCTTCCGCTGACCGGACTTGGAGCCACTGAACCCGGCGTTGACTGTCGTGTCATCGGTGCTGTCATCATTGCTTTGGCGTTTGTGTCTGCTGCGTCGAAGCTTGCCGTTGCTATTTTTGACCTCAGAGGTGCCCATTTCACTTGCTGTGTTTTTGCTACGGGCCAGCCAACTATCCTCACCTGCACAAAAGCGGGTCATGAGTGCCGTGAGGGCTGCCATGGACTTCAGCTTTTCCTGGCCGAGGTGGCGGGCGAGCCATTCGTCACGGATGCTATGTTTAAAGGCCGCTAGGGCTTCGACATCCGAACACTCGACGATCAGGTTCTTTTTAGTTAGGAACCTAGTCTAGAATTTCCTGGCTGACTCTCCAGGCTGTTGAACTATGTGACTTAAGTCATAGGCATCTGGTGGCCAGACATATGTACCTTGGAAGTTGTCAAGGAAGGCTTCTTCCAAGTCCACCCAGCTGCCAATAGAATTTTCAGGCAGACAGTTTAACCAGTGCCGAGCTGGCCCTTTGAGTTTTAGTGGGAGGTATTTGATGGCGTGAAGGCCATCTTCGCGGGCCATATGGATGTGGAGAATAAAATCCTCGATCCATACCGCGGGATCGGTTGTTCCATCATATGATTCGATATTTACGGGTTAAAACCCTTCTGGGAATTCATGATCCATTACTTCGTCAGTGAATCAAAGAGGGTGTGCGGCGCCTCTATAACGGGCCGCATCGTGACGTAGCTCCGATGGAGTCCGTCTGCGGTTTTCGGCCTGGGGGTTACTAGGTTTGTCACGTCCGAATAGATAGCCTCCGTCGCGTGTCGAGGCACGTCCTCACGATCCGTAGATCGACCTTTGAAAGTGCAACTATCCCTAGGTGGTTTTGGTAATTCATAACAACATATAGCTCATTGAGCTAATGCTATTCCAAGACTATTATTTCAGGAAAGCTCAATGAATGGCATGGCATGGATGACGAAAGTGGATCCCTCAAAATACTAAGGACAAAGGATTGGCTCAAGCTCCAAAGCTCAAGAATCTTCATCTTATATTTTAGTGATCCAAAATCACATTGAGTCTATAGGAAAAGCCAATACTATCAAGAAGGGATGAGGTATTGCTTAATGAGCCTTTTGCTTCATGTGCTTAGTGATATGCTCTAAAACCCTCAACTACTTTCCCACATCCACAAATGACCTAAACCTAAAGCCAAAATCGGTCACACCGATTCTTTCTATCCGGCCACCGATTCCAAAAGTCATAGCCACTGCCACAAACCCTAAGAAAATCGGTCTTACCGATAGGGATCTCGGTCTCACCGAGATGGGGTTGCAATCTCTCTGTTTCCCTTCGTAACGTTTCGGTCTAACCGAAGTGAGGGATCGGTCCCACCGAGATTGCAATGTAAACTCTCTGTTTCCTTTTTGTAACATTTCGGTCTCACCGAAAAGAGGAAATCGGTCCCACCGAGTTTACCTGACCAACTCTCTGGTTAGCTAATTACCAAAATCGGTCTCACCGTGTTTGTGTAATCGGTCTCACAGAGATTACGTTAGGCCCTAACCCTAACCATATCGGTCTCACCGAGATGCATGTCGATCCACGAAAATCACTAATAAATCACTAGGTTTACTAATTCGGTCCGACCGAAGTTTTACTATTCGTTCCCACCGAGTTTGGTAAATTGTGTGTAACGGTTGGATTTTGTGTGGAGGCTATATATACCCCTCCACCTCCTCTTCATTCGTGGAGAGAGCCATCGACTGAACCTACACTTCCTACTTAACATTTCCGAGAGAGAACCACCTACTCATGTGTTGACGCCAAGATATTCCATTCCTACCATATGAATCTTGATCTCTAGCCTTCCCCAAGTTGATTTCCACTCAAATCATCTTTCCACCAGATCCAAAACCTATGAGAGAGAGTTGAGTGTTGGGGAGACTATCATTTGAAGCACAAGAGCAAGGAGTTCATCATCAACACACCGCTTTGTTACTTCTTGGAGAGTGGTGTCTCCTAGATTGGCTAGGTGTCACTTGGGAGCCTCCGACAAGATTGTGGAGTTGAACCAAGGAGTTTGTAAGGGCAAGGAGATCGCCTACTTCGTGAAGATCTACCGCGAGTGAGGCAAGTCCTTCGTGTGAGACGGCCATGGTGGGATAGACAAGGTTGCTACTTCGTGGACCCTTCGTGGGTGGAGCCCTCCGTGGACTCAGCAAGAACCGTTACCCTTCGTGGGTTGAAGTCTCCACCAATGTGGAAGTACGATAGCACCACCTATCAGAACCACGAGAAAAACATCAGTGTCTCCAATTGCGTTTGAATCCTCTAAACCCTTCCCCTTACTTTCTTGCAAGTTGCATGCTTTAATTTCCGCTGCCAATATACTCTTTGCATGCTTGCTTGAATTGTGTGATGATTGCTTGACTTGTCCTAAAATAGCTAAAATCTGCCAAACTATAAAATTGGGAAAAGGTTAAGTTTTTAATTGGTCAAGTAGTCTAATCACCCCCTCTAGACATACTTCAAGGTCCTACAAGTGGTATCAGAGCTTTGGTCTCCATTTGCTTTGATTTCCATAGCTTTTGGTGGTCATAGCCTCGGTTTCACAACCTAGGAGAGTATGGCGTCTAGCGAGGGAAATTATCACCGTAGAGGTCCTTACTTTGATGGTACAAATTTTGCTAGTTGGAAGCATAAGATGAAAATGCATATTCTTGGACATAACCCCGTCGTTTGGGCAATTATTTGTATTGGCTTGCAAGGTGAATTTTTCGATGGGAGAGAACCGAACCGTGAAGCTAATGCGGAAGAATTGAAGATGCTACAATACAACGCTCAAGCATGTGACATCATCTTCAACGGATTGTGCCTCAAGAATTCAACAAAATCAGCCATCTTGAGAATGCAAAGGAAATTTGGGATACTTTGATTGATATGCACGAAGGTACCGAGTCCGTCAAGGAATCCGAGTTGGATGTGCTCCAAAGTCAGCTTGACAAGTTCAAAATGAAGGATGGTGAAGGTGTCGCCGAAATATACTCTAGGCTTGCTCTTATCACAAATGAGATTGCCGGCTTAGAGAGTGAAGAGATGACCGACAAATTCATCATCAAGAAGATCCTAAGAGCATTGGATGGAAAGTATGATACCGTGTGCACATTGATCCAAATGATGCCAAACTACAAAGATCTCAAGCCAACGGAAGTCATTGGAAGGATTGTTTCTCATGAGATGTCACTCAAGGATAAGGAGGAACTTCACAACAAGTCAAGGTCTTACAATGACAAGAGATCTTCTAGTCGAGAGCGCAATTGCTACAATTGTGGGAGACCCGGACACTACTCCAATGAGTGTACGGCACCCTACAAAATAAGAGAAGATTCTCCAAAAAGAAGAAGCAAAAGAGAAGAATCACCACCAAGAGAGAGGAGGAGTAGAGATGATCGTTATGAACGAAGACCCTCACGGAGAAGCAAGGATTCGGAAAGGAAGGACAAGTCATCAAGGAGCTACACAAAGCGAAGACATCAAGCTCATGTTGGTGAATGGGTTTCAGCTCCGACTCCGACAATCACTCCGAGAGAAGCTATCACTCCGACTCGAATATACTCAAGATGAAGGTGTTGCCGGTCTAGCACTTGTGTCAACCAACTCCTACGACATATTTGATTCACCAAATGAAGGAATTGGAAGATGCTTCATGGCCAAAGGTCCAAAGGTAACACATCCCGAGTATGTTGATTTTAATAGTGATGAAGATGACTTGCTAGGTGATGATGATTTACTTGTTAACAACTCTAGTGATGAATACTATGATGAAACGTCAATTAATCATGCTAATCAAACGAATGACAATGATAAGGAGAAAATTGAGCTTCTAACTAAAGAACTAAACACTCTTAAGTTGGCTCATGAAACTATCTTCGAAGATCATGGAGAACTTTTAAGGGCTCATGAGAAGTTACGCTTTGAAAAGCTCAATCTTGAGCAAGAGCATGAGTTCTTAAAGGAAATCAATGATGATCTCCGCAAGAAAAGTTCTTCTTACATTGCCAAGCGTTTACTCTTATCTACTTTCATGCCTCAAGTCAAGTCTAGTAACAAGAACAAGAAAGATACTTCCTCTAGTAGTAACAATAATAATGTCAAATCCAATGTTGTTGCTTCTAGTAGTTACATTGCCAAGCGTTTACTCTTATCTACTTACATGCCTCAAGTCAATTCTAGTAACAAGAATAAGAAAGATACTTCCTCTAGTAGTAACAATAATAATGTCAAATCCAATGTTGTTGCATCTAGTAGTTCTCTTGATTCCACTAATGATTCTCTTAGACAAGTTACACTTGAGCAATAAAATAGTTTATTGAAGGGAATTATAGAGAAAGGTGTTTACAAGAGCCTTGCCGGGAGTAAGCAATTCGAGGAAATTGTACGCAAGCAAGGAAGGCACCGAAAAAATCAAGGTGTTGGTTTTGAACGAAAGTTCAATGCCAATAGAGTTGAGTGGGAAGAAGATCAATACCCCAAGACAAAGTTTGTTCCTCAACAAGAGAAGTATGATCCTACTTCCTTCAAGGGGACACAAGCTCAAGATGATCTTCCACCACAAGACCACAAGAACAAAGGCAAGGACAAGCTTAAAGAAGAGATTGATGCATTTGAAGAAGCACCAAAAGCCTCGTTTGAGTTGG
The DNA here is from genome assembly GCA_021605145.1 of Aegilops bicornis. Taxonomy (NCBI): domain Eukaryota; kingdom Viridiplantae; phylum Streptophyta; class Magnoliopsida; order Poales; family Poaceae; genus Aegilops; species Aegilops bicornis. The sequence continues at coordinate 85,982,987 of CM038670.1, forward strand.
TTCCGAAGACTACGTCAAGTTCTACTTCATCAAGTACAACTACAACTCCAAGGATTCCCATCAAGATGATGTGGATCCCGAAGAAGAAGAACTAGAGAGTTCTTGAGGGTGACTCCGCCAACATTATTCACTCATATCATTTTGGCAAGAACAAGTGCAATCAACTTTCACGTCTTGCACTAGCTCAAGGAGTCACAAACCCTCATGTTGGTAAGGCAAGGGACAAGGTAACCTAATGTTTTCATGGACATCATCTTGTGTGTGCATCACTCTATGTCTATGGATATTCTTGTTTGTTCCTTGTGGGACTAACCCATGTAGGCAAGATGAAAGTGCAACTCACTCCAAAGGATTGCTCCAAATGATCTACATCAACATTGAGCATCTACATCTTCAACACCTACATGAAGTCATCATCGACAAAACCCAAGGTTAGTTCAACCCTCTAAAGGGGGATCTCACATCTAGGGGGAGCTTAACTCTAAGAATTAAGTCAAAGCAACTCTAATGGTGTGAACACATTAATGCATTATGTAAAAGTGGTAACCCCACTTGAGCTTAAACGATGAGTATGACCTATGATCAAATGTTCTCATTTGACTCCTAAGTCAATATGCTCATATATAGATTACCTAGTCATCGCCAATTGTTTGATAGATGCTAAAATTGGTTGTGCATGCTTTGCCACATATTTCATTTGCCATCTTATTGTGTGAGCATGTTGGTGCATATTTTACTCATTCAAGGACATCCACTTGTTGTTCTGCTTGTTTGGTTTCTTTTCTTTGTGCCAAGTGGATGGACAAGAATGCCTAAGAACCTTCATTAGCTATCTATGCTTTTCTCGTCTCAAACTCTATTCATGCTACATCACAAAATTTGATCAAGTCAGATTTGAACCACTCTGTGTGAGGAGCACTCGGAGTCCCCGATTCGTCATAGACTTAAACTTCCAAAATCTCTTAGTGATTCTCGGTCTGACCGATCCTACCATTTCGGTCCTACCGAGATCATCAAGTTGATCTGAGTTTTCAATCTCGGTGCAACCGATTTGAACTTTTCGGTCACACCGAGTTCAGAATCGCTTGCAGTTATGCATCTCGGTGCCACCGAGTTGTTCCACTCGGTCACACCGACAGGGTCGGGCTATATATCGTCACGGGCAAAATTTTGGAAATTTCTCCTAAACCCTTCGCCCGTGCATCAGCTCGCTCTTCCATCGTGGTCTCCGGATCGTATCCTCACCGCCAGCAGCCTCCTGTCGCTGGTCGTCGCCGCTGTCAACGGATTTCATCCCCGCCGTTGCCGCCGTAGCAAGTCCACTGCCAAGTTAGGGTATGGACTTGATCTTTGTGCTATCCACGTCTGATTCCTAGCACATTGTTTTCATATTGAATCTTGCCACGATTGCAACTCATCTATCCAGCCAAAGTAGTTCATAGATTAGATGAGATTCAAAATTTTAGGTTTAGGTTTCCGCCGAAACCATCTCGGACCCACCGAGTTGAAAAACTTGGTCTCACCGATTTGGCTTATGCCATTGCACTAGTGACTCTCGGTCTGACCGATATTTACTAATCGGTGCAACCGATTTGAGAATTCTGTGAAACCCTAGCAGTCTCGGTGCCACCGAACTGAAACTCGGTCCAACCAAGATCATCAGTTTAGGTTCCAAAACTGCTTCGGTATCACCGAGTTTGAAAATCGGTGGATCCGAAATGCTTTCTGTGGAAAACTAAAACTGAACTTTTGAGTCATTCTTTTGCAAAACCTTTGCATTTTGTGATGCTCATCTTTTCTATCTCATCTATAAACTCTTCACAGTGGTGATTAGCTTTTGCAGTATGTCTGATCAAAGTGACAGCGAGAACAGGTCAGAAGAGCAGATAAACTTGAGTGAGGGCACTAGTCCCTCAACTTCAGATGAAGGGAGCCGAAGTACTCCTAGCAATTTGCCTAAGGCTGCTACTAGGCAAAGGAAGAAAAGAACTTCAGATTCAGTGGATGAAGATTACAAAGCTGAGGAAGATGAGGCTACTTCCAAGAAAGTTGTGCTCAAGAAAGAAAGGGTCATGAAGACCAAAAGGCCTGCAGGAAGACAACCAATGTCTAAGGCCAGAACATCAATACAACTGCCTGAAAATCCTGATCCCAAAGAGCCGATTCTTTGAGAGCAAGAAGAGGAAGGAAAGGGTCAAGATGACCATGGCCAGAGTAATTGGGAAGCCTTCCATGATGGAAGAGGAAGAGCCTGCTACACCAGCACCAAAGGCACCAAAGCTTATGGGAGATGCTATTAGATTAGGGTCTGCCACATCTAAGCCCAAGGAAGCACCCAAAGCTGCCCCCAAGGCCAAGTTTGCACCAAAGAGGAATACTAGGAGTATTCCAGCTGCCGAGAAGAACAAGGCCCTAGTGCCTGAGGTTGATGAGGAAGATGAGGAAGATGAAGAAGGACAAGTTCTAAGGAAGCTCAAGCCAAAGATACCAGACCACAATGATGCCCATCCTGTGGCTAAGAACATGAGAATCAGGAAAGACTCAGGATTGAGGAAATGGAGGTTGGAAGATCCATATGCTTCAAGGAGAAGAACTGCTTTTGATTACATGATCCATACAAAGGAACAACATGACTTCTATGAGACAATCTTGTTGGACAAGAAGCCCATTGTCTGTGACATGAGATGGGTCGACTGGAACTTCATCAAGGAGAATGAAGAGCACTATCCTGGAGTGCAGGACAACTTTGTGAGCTGTGGAGTTGCAGATTTTGTTGGGCGAAAGCTCACAAATTGGAATGATGAGCTTGTCATGCAGTTTTACTCCACAACACATTTCTACCCAGATGGGAGAATTGTTTGGATGTCTGAAGGTACAAGGTACCAGTCAACTGTTGAGGAGTGGGCAAAGCTGATAAATGCCCCGTAAGAAAATGAGGATGACTTAGACATTTATGCCAAGAAGAAAAAGGATCACAATTCAATGGCTCACATGTACAAGGAAATTCCAAACAAGGCAATAGCAACTCACAAGTTTGGATCAGTTCAATTTCTGCTGTCAGGGTTGCCAACCATCAATTGGATTCTGAGGCACACTTTGTTGCCCAAGTCTGGTGACCATAACATGATTAGAGGGCATGCCATCAACATGTTGCATGTGTTTGATGTGCCACAGAAGTTTAAAGTCATGAGCCTGATCATTGAAACTATCAAGAGGACTGCAGCAGATCAGAAGAGGAGCTGTGGATATGCACCTCAGATTCAAGAACTGATAAACTCAAAGATGGGCAAAGGAAAATATCAGTTGGATAAGGAACACTTTCTACTTTATCGAGATTTTGAGGACAACGAGGTTGTCATGAATGAAGATGATCCACAATCAGTTCAAGCTCAGGAGAAGAAGGAGAAGGCAAAAAGGGAGAAGGCTGCCAAGATGCCAACTCAAGAGGAGGCATCTGAGTATTTCTTGAAGAACAAGCAGGAGCAGCTTGGTTACTTAATAGCATCAACCCTGAGGATTGAGAGGGATTAGCCACCCTCACTCAAAACGAGGAGAGCCTGGAGAGAATCATAGAACAAAAGTTCTATAACTTAGATGTGAAAGTAACTGAGATTCAGACTGCAGTGGAGGAGCTACAAGAGGACATGCAGGAGAGGAAGGGCAAAACTACAACCAATGTGTTTGCGAGTCCCTAGAGCCCAGAGGTCATCACCGTGTGCGATTTACGACACAAGAGCAACTTCATCTGCACCAGCTACAGCCTCGGGGCCACCAGCTCCAAAGACCTTCATCAGCTCCAGCTCCATCTACATCAACTGAAATCTTCGTCCCAAGGAGCCATCTCTACACCACCACCGGAAGATCAAGCCTGAGAGTCGATCTAGCACTATGCATTTTCTATGAACTTTTTGGTAACTTGTTGCCAAAGGGGGAGAAAAATGTATAGATCATAGGCTTCGAGAGAGAGAGTGTTGCTTTTGTTCTCTCTTGCTTTATTTGATGGTTTTTCAAACTTTGTTTGCTTTTGGTTGAGATACTATGCTTGTGAGACATTGATGATCATGTGTTTGATCATAAGCTACACTTATGCATGTTTGATGATATTATCCTATCTATCTTATGTGATCACTCAATTTGCTTGGTGATGAGTGCATGTATTCATTGTTTATTATTTTGAGCGCTCCACCAAGATGTATGTGACATGGAAGAGTAACCCATGAGCCTAATTCATTGTGCATTTGCAGTCCAAAGCAAATCTAAAACTTTGCACAAATTTAGGGGGAGCTCTTGCTTATCACATACTTCTCAAAGCGACGATGTTATTTAAATCTTATTATCATTTGTCGAAGCTTTGATCTATATGTTTTCATCAATTACCAAAAGGGGAGATTGAAAGTGCAACTATCCCTAGGTGGTTTTGGTAATTCATAACAACATATAGCTCATTGAGCTAATGCTATTCCAAGACTATTATTTCAGGAAAGCTCAATGAATGGCATGGCATGGATGATGAAAGTGGATCCCTCAAAATACTAAGGACAAAGGATTGGCTCAAGCTCAAAAGCTCAAGACTCTTCATCTTATATTTTAGTGATCCAAGATCACATTGAGTCTATATGAAAAGCCAATACTATCAAGAAGGGATGAGGTGTTGCTTAATGAGCCTTTTGCTTCATGTGCTTAGTGATATGCTCCAAAACCCTCAACTACTTTCCCACATCCAGAAATTACCTAAACCTAAAGCCAAAATCGGTCACACCGATTCTTTCTATCTGGCGCCACCGATTCCAAAAGTCATAGCCACTGCCACAAACCCTAAGCAAATCGGTCTTACCGATAGGGATCTCGGTCTCACCGAGATGGGCTCGCAATCTCTCTGTTTCCCTTCATAACGTTTCGGTCTAAGGAAGTGAGCGATCGGTCCCACCGAGATTGCAATGTAAACTCTCTGTTTCCTTTTGTAACATTTCGGTCTCCTTTGAAAAGAGCAAATCGGTCCCACCGAGTTTACCTGACCAACTCTCTGGTTAGCTAATTACCAAAATCGGTCTCACCGAGTTTGTGTAATCAGTCTCACAGAGATTACTTTATGCCCTAACCCTAACCATATCAGTCTCACCGAGATGCATGTCACTCCCACCGAAAATCACTAATGGTCACTAGGTTTACTAATTCGGTCCGACCGAGTTTAACTATTCGGTCCCACTGAGTTTGGTAAATTGTGTGTAATGGTTGGATTTTGTGTGGAGGCTATATATACCCCTCCACCTCCTCTTCATTCGTGGAGAGAGCCATCAGACTGAACCTACACTTCCAACTTACCATTTACGAGAGAACCACCTACTCATGTGTTGAGGCCAAGATATTCCATTCCTACCATATGAATCTTGATCTCTAGCCTTCCCCAAGTTGCTTTCCACTCAAATCATCTTTCCACCAGATCCAAAACCTATGAGAGAGAGTTGAGTGTTGGGGAGACTATCATTTGAAGCACAAGAGCAAGGAGTTCATCATCAACACACCGTTTGTTACTTCTTGGAGAGTGGTTTCTCCTAGATTGGCTAGGTGTCACTTGGGAGCCTCCAACAAGATTGTGGAGTTGAACCAAGGAGTTTGTAAGGGCAAGGAGATCGCCTACTTCGTGAAGATCTACCGCTAGTGAGGCAAGTCCTTCATGGGCGACGGCCATGGTGGGATAGACAAGGTTGATACTTCGTGGACCCTTCGTGGGTGGAGCCCTCCGTGGACTCGCGCAACCGTTACCCTTCGTGGGTTGAAGTCTCCACCAACGTGGAAGTACGATAGCACCACCTATCGGAACCACGAGAAAAACATCCGTGTCTCCAATTGCGTTTGAATCCTCTAAACCCTTCCCCTTACTTTCTTGCAAGTTGCATGCTTTAATTTCTGCTGCCAATATACTCATTGCATGCTTGCTGGAATTGTGTGATGATTGCTTGACTTGTCCTAAAATAGCTAAAATCTGCCAAACTATAAAATTGGGAAAAGGTTAAGTTTTTAATTGGTCAAGTAGTCTAATCACCCAACTCAAGACATACTTCAAGGTCCTACAACCTTGTATGTCCTGCTCTACTATCCAGGTCCTGCCGAAGGTCATATGTGTAACCCCGAGCTATTTTATCCCTACCTTGACGGTGAGGTGGGGCAATCTGGTGTTCGGCATGAGTTGACGCTTTATCCCGACCGCGTGGTGGTCGGTCAGCCGCATTACGCGATGATGGTACGGGCTCCGGCGCGTCGTCATCGAATTGAGGTAGCAATTTGCGCTTCGGGTAACTTTTGGCTGGGCGCTTAAGGCCGTATTCTTCGGCTGCTAGGACATCAGTCCATCTGTCATTGAGCATATCTTGGTCAGCTTGAAGCTGCTGCTGCTTCTTTTTCAGGCTCCTTGCAGTGGCTATTAGCTGGCGCTTGAAGCGCTCCTGCTCGAGAGGTTCCTCAGGAACGATAAAATCCTCGTTGCCAAGGCTCACCTCCTCCTCGGAGAGCGGATGATAACTACCGTCCTCCGAGTCTTCGTCTATGGCCTGTTCATTAGGGCTGACTTGCCCATCTTCCTGATTGTCCTGTTTGGCAGTTTGTTCATCGGGGTCTTCTATGTCTTCGGCACCATCCGGAGCGTTGTCGTCTCCTATGCCGATGTTGCTGTATTTGCTGCGTTGTGATTTAGAGCGGCGCCGCTGATGCCGGTGCTTTGGTTGTGTCTTAGAGGGGTCATCATCCACTGGGTTTTCCTTGTCATCACAGCTATTATCTTTTGGCGCATCCACCATGTATACGTCATATGAGGAAGTGGCCAAACATCGTCCGGTGAACGGCGGGTTTTGGGCCTCCTCTTCTCCGGCATTGTCGTCCATACCGTCGATGTCTTCGGAGTCATAATCGAGCGTGTCGATTAGGTCTTGGACAGTGGATATGAAGTGGGCGGTGGGTGGGAAACGAAATTCTCAATCATCAGCCTCTAGTTCAAACCGGATATAATTCGGCTGAGAGTCCCCCGCTAGGGATAGATTTTTTAATGAGTTGAGAAGATGTCCGCGGTGCTGAATTCGGCGATCGATGACCGATCCTGCTCGACATACACGGACGCACATGGTTCGGAACTTACAGTCGGAAACGAGTCCGAGGTTCCGGAGACACAGATATCACCCGAGGTTAGGTCTGTGTGCGGCTCCAACACCGCGAAATCTACGGCTTTCGTGGCGGGGTTTAGCTTCCCGTCCTCGGATGGCGCGATCTTCTCCGGATCTAAGGCCAGAGAGATTATAGGTGCAATTTCCTGGGCATGGCCCGATGACAGATTTAAGTCATGTTCATCGTGGCGACGGGGAGCGACTGCCGTGGTCTCGAATCCGTCGAAGATCAAGTCTCCGCGGATATCCGCGACATAGTTCAAGCTCCCAAATCTGACCTGATGGCAAGGGGCGTAGTTGTCGATCTGCTCCAGATGGCGAAGCGAGTTGGCCCACAATGCGAAGCCACGGAACATGAAGATCTGTCTGGGGAGGAAGGTTTCCCCTTGGATGGCATCGTTGTTGATGATTGAAGGAGCCATCAAACCTTTTGAGGACGACACAGTGGAACTCTCAATGAAAGCACCAATGTTAGTGTCAAAACCGGCGGATCTCGGGTAGGGGGTCCCGAACTGTGCGTCTAAGGTTGATGGTAACAGGAGATGGGGGACACAATGTTTACCTAGGTTCGGGCCCACTCTTTGGAGGTAATACCCTACTTCCTGCTTGATTGATCTTGATGAATATGAGTATTACAAGAGTTGATCTACCACGAGATCGTAATGGCTAAAACCCTAGAAGTCTAGCATGTATGACTATAATTGTATATATTTTTCCGGACTAAGCCCTCCGGTTTATATAGACACCGGAGGGGACTGGGTTATACAAAGTCGGTTACAGAGAAAGGAATCTTCATATTTGGTCGCCAAGCTTGCCTTCCACTCCAAGGAGAGTCCCATCCGGACACGGGAGAGAGTCTTCGGTCTTGTATCTTCACATCCCATCAGTCCGGCCAATGTCCAACAGGCCGGACGCCCGAGGACCCCTTAGTCCAGGTCTCCCTCACCGGCCATTCAACCATGATCACTAAATCATCGCACGAAATACAAACAAAATGTAAGAAGTTCAATATATTACATGCAAATGGAGAAATTTAACAATGGACATAAATTTAGACTAAACTAAACTAGGCCAAAGTAGTGAACAATGACCTCATGGGCATGGCCTCCGAGGCCGCAGGAACCTCCATCGTCGCCTGCGTCGTTGTCGTCATCGCGCTAGTGGAGAAAGACCTGTCACTAGTAGAGAAATGGCTAGCCACAATTTTAGTTGGTGGCGCCCCATTTTTAATCAGCGTCACCACTATATTTTCCAAATAGTGGTGGTGTTGACATATTTGGTATGACATTACTAAGACCATAGTGATGGCATTGGAAAATAGTTGAACGCTACTTGTAGGTGGGACCCACAGTTGGTACAAAGGTTAATACGTGGCGACGTGGCATAACACGGAACGCCAATGCTATTATGTTTAGTTGTGGCGTGTCATGTGTAGCCATGTCAACACTATATGACGTGGGGTCTATTTTTTGGAATTACTTTTATTTGTAATTATTTATTCTAATTGATTAAAATGTGTTTAAATATTTATTAAATATTTTAGCCAAAAAATTAGGACTTACATTTGTTAAACTAATAATATTATTTTGTAAATGTGAATATTTTTATATTATATTTGAGACTTTAAAATTTTAGCTTTTTATTTTTGTAAGTGGTGAACATTTTTATATTATATTTTGTTTACTTTTATTAAATTTACAATATTGTAATTGGAAATGGTGACATTTTTATACTATATTTTGAGTATTTTTATTTTCTTACCTTTTTATTTTTTTCTAAATGGTGGTGAACATTTTTATAATAAATTAGTCAAAAGTATTGTTAGTTACTTTTATGGAAGTAAAAAAATTTGAATAGGAAATGCTGAAATTTTAAAAAATAGTCTTCACTTTTTTTATTTAAGTAAAAAATTATTTTAAATTCTATTAAAGTACTAGTGTTATTTTAGTTCTTTTAATAGATTAAAAAATGTAATTACTGGCCCACTAGCTCAGTGGGCCTTAGCCCAAGAGTGCACCGGAAGCACTGGGTCAAAATGGAGGGGCATCGGACCCCCTCATCCCAAATTCTCTGTATGCCTGCTCTCTCTCTCTCTCCCTCTCTCCCTCTCTCTCTCTCTCTCTCTCTCTCTCTCTCTCTCTTTCTGTGTCAATCCCCTTTCACCACTGCTCGTTGTCGACTGATTCTGGCCATTTTTTGCCGTGTCCGCTACTAAGGTAAACTTCTATAGCTCCCCCCAGTCGTTGCCCTATTTCGTAGACCCATTTGCTTGGGTTTTTTGTGCTCACTGAGGTCATCCCGATTCGATTCCCATGCTAGGGTTTCGGCGCCGCCGAGGGCAACGACGGTGATGAGCTCTGCCTCAAATACAAACCCGACAAGGTGAGCTCATGTCGTGGATAATTCGTGTTGGAAATATGCCCTAGAGGTAATAATAAAGATGTTATTATCATATTTCTTGTTCATGATAAATGTTTATTATCCATGCTATAATTGTATTGACTAGGAACTTAAAATACATGTGTGGATACATAAACGAATACAGTGTCCCTAGCAAGCATGTACTAGACTAGCTCGTTGATTAAAGATGGTTAAGGTTTCCTAAACATAGACATGAGTTGTCATTTAATAACAGGATTGTAAGCTTTGACCGTATCACTTAGTTTATTTACTACAACTTTCTTCATGTCAGGTATCTGTTCCTTAGACCGTGAGATCATGCCACTCCCGAATATCGGAAGAATACTTTGTGGGTTATAAAATGTCACTTCGTAACTGGGTGCTCATAAAGGTGCTCTACAGGTACCTCGGAAAGTATTTGTTGGGTTGGATGGATCGATACTGGGATTTGTCGCACCGTGCGACAGAGAGATATCTCCGGGCCCTCTCGGTAATACAACATTGTGAATAGCTTGCAAGCATGTGACTAATGAGTTTGGTCATGGGGATTATGTATTACGGAACGAGTAAAGAGACTTGCCGGTAACAATATTGAACTAGGTATGGAGATACTGATGATCAAATCTCAGGGAAGTAACATATCGCCAGACAAAGGGAAGTGTATACGGGATTGACTAAACCCTTGACATCGTGGTTCAAACCGATAAAGATCTTCGCTGGATATGTGAGAGCCAATATGGGCATTGATACATCTCCAATGTATCTATAAATTTTTTATTGTTCCATGCTATTATATTATCAATCTTGGATGTTTTATATACATTTACAAGAAACTTTATATAATTTTTTGGGACTAACCTATTAACTTAGTGCCCAGTGTCAGTTGATGTTTTTTGCTTGTTTTTGACTTTGCAGAATATCAGTACCAAACAAAGTCCAAATGCCACGGAACTTTTTGGAGATTTTTTTTCTGGCGATTAGAGACCCTGGAAGCTTCGGGAGGGAACTGGAAGATGGACGAGGGGCCCACTAGGCACCAGGGCACACCAGAGGCCTCGGACGCGCCCTGGTGGGTAGTGGGGCTCACGAGCATCATTTTGACATACCTCCACCTCTATAAATACTCTAAAATCCCAAAACACTCAGGGAAGTACACGAAAAACTTTTTCCGCCGACGCAAGTTCCAGAACCATGAGATCCAATCTAGAGGTCTTTTCCGGCACTCTACCGGAGGGGGAAACAATCACGGAGGGGTTCTTCATCATCCTTGCCGCCCCTCCGATGATGCGTGAGTAGTTTACCACAGACCTACAGGTCCGTAGTTAGTAGCTAGATGGCTTCTTCTCTCTTTTTGATCTTCAATACAATGTTCTCCTCGGTGTTCTTGGAGATCTATTTGATGTAATGACTTTTTGCGGTGTGTTTGTTGGGATCCGATGAATTGTGAGTTTATGATCAGATCTATCCATGAATATTATCTGAGTTTTCTCTGAACTCTTTTATGCATGATTTTTATAGCCTCGTATTTATTCTCTGATTTATTGGTTTGGTTCGGCTAACTAGATTGATTTATCTTGCCATGGGAAGAGGCGCTTTGTGATGGTTCGATCTTGCAGTCCTCAATCTCAGTGACAGAAAGAGACATGACACACATGTATTGATGCTATTAAGGGTAAAAAGATGGCGTTTATTCATACATGAGTTTATCTTGTCTACATCATGTCATCTTGCTTAAAGCATTACTCTGTTTTTCCATGAACTTAATACACTAGATGCATGCTGGATAGCGGTCGATGTGTGGAATAATAATAGTAGATGCAGGCAGGAGTCGGTCTATCTTGGACGTGATGCCTATATACATCATCATTGCCTTGGATATCATCATAATTATTTGCTTTTATGTCAATTGCCCAACAGTAATTTGTTTACCCACCGTATACCATTTTCTCGAGAGAAGCCTCTAGTGAAAACTATGGCCCCGGGTCTATTTTCTATCATATATTAAAACCAAAAATACATTTCTGCAATGTTTTATTTTATTTTATTTTGTATTTTTGTTTGATCTATTTATCAAAACCAACACAATTTAATCTTTCTCAATACCGTTGAGGGATTGACAACCCCTCTACGCGTTGGTTTGCAAGCATTTGTTGTTTGTTTGTAGGTGTTGTTTACATGGTGTTGCTTGGTTCTCCTACTTGATTGAGAACCTTGGTTTCATAACTGAGGGAAATATTTATTGAAGGAAATATGCCCTAGTGGCAATAATAAAGTTATTATTCATTTCCTTATATCATGATAAATGTTTATTAATCATGCTAGAATTGTATTAACCGGAGACATAATACATGTGTGGATACATAGACAAACAGAGTGTCACTAGTATGCCTCTACTTGACTTGCTCGTTGATCAAAGACGGTTATGTTTCCTAACCATTGACATGAGTTGTCATTTGATTAATGGGATCACATCATTAGGAGAATGATGTGATTGACTTGACCCATTCCGTTAGCTTAGCACTCGATCGTTTAGTTTGTTGCTATTGCTTTTTCATGACTTATACATGTTCCTATGACTATGAGATTATGCAACTCCCGTTTATAGGAGGAACACTTTGTGTGCCACCAAACGTCACAACGTAACTGGGTGATTATAAAGGTGCTCTACAAGTGTCTCCGAAGGTACTTCTTGGGTTGGCGTATTTCGAGATTAGGATTTGTCACTCCGATTGTCAGAGAGGTATCTCTGGGCCCTCTCGGTAATGCACATCACTTAAGCCTTGCAAGCATTGCAACTAATGAGTTAGTAGCAGGATGATGTATTACGGAACGAGTAAAGAGACTTGCCAGTAACGATATTGAACTAGGTATTGAGATACCGACGATCGAATCTCGGGTAAGTAACATACCGATGACAAAGAGAACAACGTATGTTGTTATGCGGTCTGACCGATAAAGATATTCATAGAATATGTGGGAGCCAATATGAGTATCCAGGTTCCACTATTGTTTATTGACCGGAGACGTGTCTTGGTCATGTCTACATAGTTCTCGAACCCGTAGGGTCCGCACGTTTAAAAGTTTTGATGACAGTTATATTATGAGTTTATATGTTTTGATGTACCGAAGGTTGTTAATAGTCCCGGATGTGATCACGGACATGACGAGTAGTCTCGAAATGGTCGAGACATGAAGATGATATATTGGAAGCCTATATTTGGATATCGGAAGTGTTCCGGGTGAAATCGGGATTTTACTGGAGTACCGGGAGGTTACCGGAACCCCCCGGGGGCTTAATGGGCCATAGTGGGCCTTGTGGAGAAGAGGAGAGGTGGCCAGGGCAGGGGCAGCGCCCTCCCCTAGTCCGAATAGGACCAGGAGAAGGGGGCGGCGCCCCCCCTTTCCTTCCTCTCTCCCTCCTCTTTCCCCCTCCACTCCTAGTCCAACAAGGAAAAGGGAGGGAGTCCTACTCCCGGTAGGAGTAGGACTCTTCCTGGCGCGCCGCTCTAGGCCGGCCGCACCTCCCCCCTTGCTCCTTTATCTACGGGGGCAGGGGGCACCCCAGAGCCACAACAATTGATCGTTTGATCTTTTAGCCGTGTGCGGTGCCCCCCTCCACCATAGTCCACCTCAATAATACTGTAGCGGTGCTTAGGCGAAGCCCTGCGTCAGTAAAACATCATCATCGTCACCAGCCGGTTTGCTGACAAAACTCTCCCTCAACACTCGGCTGGATCGGAGTTCGAGGGACGTCATCGCGCTGAACGTGTGCTGAACTCGGAGGTGCCGTACGTTCGGTACTTGATCGGTCGGATCGTGAAGACATACGACTACATCAACCGCGTTGTGCTAACGCTTCCGCTTTCGGCCGACGAGGGTACGTGTACAGCACTCTCCCCTCTCGTTGCTATGCATCACCATGATCTTCTGTGTGCGTAGGAATTTTTTTTAAATTACTACGTTCCCCAACAGTGGCATCCGAGCCAGGTTTTATGCGTAGATGTCATATGCACGAGTAGAACACAAGTGAGTTGTGGGCGATATAAGTCATACTGCTTACCAGCATGTCATACTTTGGTTTGGCGGTATTGTTGGATGAAGCGGCTCGGACCGACATTACGCAGACGCTTACGCAAGACTGGTTCTACCGACGTGCTTTGCACAGGTGGCTGGCGGGTGTCGGTTTCTCCAACTTTAGGTTAGCAAGGTGTGGCTACGCCCGGTCCTTGCGAAGGTTAAAGCAGCACCAACTTGACAAACTATCGTTGTGGTTTTGATGCGTAGGTAAGAACGGTTCTTGCTAAGCCCGTAGCAGCCACGTAAAACTTGCAACAACAAAGTAGAGGACGTCTAACTTGTTTTTGCAGGGCAAGTTGTGATGTGATATGGTCAAGACATGATGCTAAATTATATTGTATGGGATGATCATGTTTTGTAACCGAGTTATCGACAGCTGGCAGCAGCTATATGGTTGTCGCTTTATTGTATGTAATGCAATCGCCCTGTAATGCTTTACTTTATCACTAAGCGGTCGCGATAGTCATAGAAGCATAAGATTGGCGAGACGACAACGATGCTACGATGGAGATCAAGGTGTCGCATCGGTGAAGATGGTGATCATGACGGTGCTTCGGAGATGGAGATCACAAGCACAAGATGATGATGGCCATATCATATCACTTATATTGATTGCATGTGATGTTTATCTTTTATACATCTTATCTTGCTTTGATTGACGGTAGCATTATGAGATGATCCCTCACTAAATTATGAAAGTATAAGTGTTCTCCCTGAGTATGCACCGTTGCGAAAGTTCTTCGTGCTGAGACACCACGTGATGATCGGGTGTGATAGGCTCTACGTTCAAATACAACGGATGCAAAACAATTGCACATTAGAATACTCAGGTTAAACTTGACGAGCCTAGCATATAACAGATATGGCCTCGGAACACGGAGACCGAAAGGTCGAGCGTGAATCATATAGTAGATATGATCAACATAGTGATGTTCACCGTTGAAACTACTCCATCTCACGTGATGATCGGACATGGTTTAGTTGATATGGATCTCGTGATCACTTAGAGGATTAGAGGGATGTCTATCTAAGTGGGAGTTCTTAAGTAATATGATTAATTGAACTTTAATTTATCATGAACTTAGTCCTGATAGTATTAGCATATCTATGTTGTAGATCAATAGCTCGCGTTTTGCTCCCTGTTTATATTTTGATATGTTCCTAGAGAAAACTATGTTGAAAGATGTTAGTAGCAATGATGCGGACTTGGTCGGTGATCCGAGGATTTTCCTCATTGCTGCACAGAAGAATTGTGTCCTTGATGCACCGCTAGGTGACAGAACTATTGCAGGAGCAGATGCAGACGTTATGAACGTTTTATCAAAGCTCAATATGATGATGACTTGATAGTTTAGTGCACCGTGTTTAACGGCTTAGAATCGGGACTTCAAAGACGTTTTGAACGTCATGGACCATATGAGATATTCCAGGAGTTCAACTTAATATTTCAAGCAAATACCCGAGTTGAGAGATATGAAGTCTCCAACAAGTTCTATAGCTAAAAGATGGAGGAGAATAGCTCAAGCAGTGAGCATGTGCTCAGATTGTCTGGGTACTACAATCGCTTGAATCAAGTGGGAGTTAATCTTCCAGATAATATAGTGATTGACAAAATTCTCTATTCACTATCACCAAGTTACTAGAACTTCGTGATGAACTATAATATGCGAGGGATAACAGAAAAATTCCCAAGCTCTTCGCGATGCTGAAATCGGCGAAGGTAGAAATCAAGAAAAGAATCAAGTGTTG
Organism: Aegilops bicornis; assembly: GCA_021605145.1. Lineage (NCBI taxonomy): Eukaryota > Viridiplantae > Streptophyta > Magnoliopsida > Poales > Poaceae > Aegilops > Aegilops bicornis. The sequence goes on from CM038670.1 coordinate 85,998,367, forward strand.
ATGGTTGACAAGACCACTAGTTTCAAGTAAAAGGGCAAAGGGAAAGAAAGGGAACTTCAAGAAGAATAGCAAGCAAGTTGCTGCTCCAATGAAGAAACCCAAAGCTAGACCCAAGCCTGAAACTATGTGCTTCTACTACAAAGGGACTGGTCACTAGAAGCGGAACTACCCCAAGTATTTGGTGGATAAGAAGGATGGCAAAGTGAACAAAGCTATATTTGATATACATGTTAGTGATGTGTACTTTACTAGTGTTTATAGCAACCCCTCAGTATTTGATACTGGTTCAGTTGCTAAGAGTAGTAACTCGAAACGGGAGTTGCAAAATAAACAGAGACTAGTTAAGGGTGAAGTGACGTTGTGTGTTGGAAGTGGTTCCAAGATTGATATGATCATCATCGCACACTCCCTATACTTTCGGGATAGTGTTGAACCTAAATAAATGTTATTTGGTGTTTGCGTTGAGCATGAATATGATTTGATCATGTTTATTGCAATACAGTTATTCATTTAAGTTAGAGAATAATTGTTGTTCTTTTTACATGAATAAAACCTTCTATGGTTGTACAACCAATGAAAATGGTTCGTTGGATCTCGATCGTAGTGATACACATATTCATAATATTGAAGCCAAAAGATGCAAAGTTAATAGTGATATTGCAACTTATTTGTGGCACTGCCATTTAGGTCATATTGGTGTAAAAGCATGAAGAAACTCCATGCTGATGGACTTTTGGAATCACTTGATTATGAATCACTTGATGCTTGCGAACTATGCCTCATGGACAAGATGACTAAGACTGCGTTCTCCGGAACAATAGAGCAAGCAACTGACTTATTGGAAATAATACATACTGATGTATGAGGTCCGACGAGTGTTAAGGCTTGCGGCAAGTATCGTTATTTTCTGACCTTCACAGATGATTTGAGCAGATATGGGTATATCTACTTGATGAAACACAAGTCTGAAACATTTGAAAAGTTCAAAGAATTTTGGAGTGAAGTGGAGAATCATCGTAACAAAAATAAAAGTTTCTACGATATGATCGCATAAGTAAAATATTTGAGTTACGAGTTTGGCTTCAGTTAAAACAATGTGAAATAGTTTCACTACTCACGCCACCTGGAACACCACAGTGTAATGGTGTGTCTGAACGTCGTAACCGTACTTTATTAGATATGGTGCGAGCTATGATGTCTCTTACTGATTTACCACTATCGTTTTGGGGTTATGCATTAGAGACAACTACATTCACGTTAAATAGGGCACCATCTAAATCCGTTGAGACGACACCATATGAACTATGGTTTGGCAAGAAATCTAAGCTGTCGTTTCTTAAAGTTTGAGGTTGCAATGCTTATGTGAAAAAGTTTCAACCTGAGAAGCTCAAACCCAAATCGGAGAAGTGCGTCTTCATAGGATACCCAAAAGAAAATGTTGGGTACACCTTCTATCACAGATCCGAAGGCAAGATATTCCTTGCTGAAGAATGGATCCTTTCTAGAGAAGGAGTTTCTCTTGAAAGAAGTGAGTGGGAGGTAAGTAGAACTTGATGAGGTAACTGTACCTGCTCCCTTATTGGAAAGTAGTTCATCACAGAAATCTGTTCCTGTGACTACTACACCAATTAGTGAGGAAGCTAATGATGATGATCATGTAACTTCAGATCAAGTTACTACCGAACCTCGTATGTAAACCACTGTGAGATCCGCACCAGAGTGGTACGGTAATCCTGTTCTGGAGGTCATGTTACTTGACCATGACGAACCTACGAACTATGATGAAGCGATGATGAGCCCAGATTTCGCGAAATGGCTTGAGGCCATGAAATCTGAGATGACATCCATGTATGAGAACAAAGTATGGACTTTGATTGACTTGCCCAATGATCGGCGAGCCATTGAGATTAAATGGATCTTCAAGAGGAAGGCGGACGACGATAGTAGTGTTACTATCTACAAAGCTAGAAGCCGCATAAAGGTTTTCGACAAGTTCAAGGTGTTGACTACGATGAGAGTTTCTCACTCGTATCTATGCTTAAGTCTGTCCGAATCATGTTAGCAATTGCCGCATTTTATGAAATCTGGCAAATGGATAAACAAAACTGCATTCCTTAATGGATTTATTAAAGAAGAGTTGTATATGATGCAACCAGAAGGTTTTGTCAATCTTAAAGGTGCTAACAAAATATGCAAGCTCCAGCGATCTATCTATGGACTGGTGCAAGCATCTTGGAGTTGGAATATACGCTTTGATAAGTTGATCAAAGCATATAGTTTTATACAGACTTGCGGTGAAGCCTGTATTTACAAGAAAGTGAGTGGGAGCATTGTAACATTTTTGATAAGTATATGTGAATGACATATTGTTGATCGGACATAATGTAGAATTATTCTGCAAAGCATAAAGGAGAGTTTGAAAGGATTTTTTTCAAAGAAAGACCTCGGTGAAGCTGCTTACATATTGAGCATCAAGATCTATAGAGATAGATCAAGACGCTTGATAAGTTTTTCAATGAGTACATACCTTGACAAGATTTTGAAGTAGTTCAAAATGGAGCGATCAAAGAAAGAGTTCTTGCACGTGTTACAAGGTGTGAAACTGAGTAAGACTCAAAGCCCGACCACGGTAGAAGATAGAAAGAGAATGAAAGTCATTCCCTATGCCTTGGCCATAGGTTCTATAAAATATGCCATGCTCGTACTGCATCTATTGTATACCCTACACTGATTTTGGCAAGGGAGTACAATAGTGATCTAGGGGTAGATCACTGGACAGCAGTCAAAATTATCCTTAGTGGAATAAGGATATGTTTCTCGATTATGGAGGTGACAAAAAGGTTCGTCCAAAAGGTTTACATCGATGCAAACACTGATCCAGATGACTCTAAATCTCAATCTGGATACATATTGAAAGTGGGAGCAATTAGCTAGAGTAGCTCCGTGCAGAGCATTGTTGACATAGAAATTTGCAAAATACTTACAGATCTGAATGTGGCAGACCCGTTGACTAAACTTCTCTCACAAGCAAAACATGATCACACCTTAGTACTCTTTGGGTGTTAATCACATAGAGATGTGAACTAGATTATTGACTCTAGTAAACCCTTTGGGTGTTGGTCATATGTCGATGTGAACTATGGGTGTTAACACATGGTGATGTGAACTATTGGTATTAAATCACATGGCGATGTGAACTAGATTATTGACTCTAGTGCAAGTGGGAGACTGAAGGAAATATGCCCTAGAGGCAATAATAAAGTTATTATTCATTTCCTTATATCATGATAAATGTTTATTATTCATGCTAGAATTGTATTAACCGGAAACATAATACATGTGTGGATACATAGACAAACAAAGTGTCACTAGTATGCCTCTACTTGGCTAGCTCGTTGATCAAAGATGGTTATGTTTCCTAACCATTGACATGAGTTGTCATTTGATTAACGGGATCACATCATTAGGAGAATGATGTGATTGACTTGACCCATTCCGTTAGCTTAGCACTCGATCGTTTAGTTTGTTGCCATTGCTTTCTTCATGACTTATACATGTTCCTATGACTATGAGATTATGCAACTCCCGTTTACCGGAGGAACACTTTGTGTGCCACCAAACGTCACAACGTAACTGGGTGATTATAAAGGTGCACTACAAGTGTCTCCGAAGGTACTTGTTGGGTTGGCATATTTCGAGATTAGGATTTCTCACTCCGATTGTCGGAGAGGTATCTCTGGGCCCTCTCGTTAATGCACATCACTTAAGCCGTGCAACTAATGAGTTAGTTGTGGGATGATGTATTACGGAACGAGTAAAGAGACTTGCCGGTAATGAGATTGAACTAGGTATTGAGATACCGACGATCGAATCTCGGGTAAGTAACATACCGATGACAAAGGGAACAACGTATGTTGTTATGCGGTAATGCACATCACTTAAGCCTTGCAAGCATTGCAACTAATGAGTTAGTAGCAGGATGATGTATTACGGAACGAGTAAAGAGACTTGCCAGTAACGATATTGAACTAGGTATTGAGATACCGATGAATGAATCTCGGGTAAGTAACATACCGATGACAAAGAGAACAACGTATGTTGTTATGCGGTCTGACCGATAAAGATCTTCGTAGAATATGTGGGAGCCAATATGAGCATCCAGGTTCCGCTATTGGTTATTGACCGGAGACATGTCTCTGTCATGTCTACATAGTTCTCGAACCCGTAGGGTCCGCACGCTTAAAAGTTTCGATGACAGTTATATTATGAGTTTATATATTTTTATGTACCGAAGGTTGTTCGGAGTCCCGGATGTGATCACGGACATGACGAGGAGTCTCAAAATGGTCGAGACATGAAGATTGATATATTGGAAGCCTATATTTGCATATCGAAAGTGTTCCGGGTGAAATCGGGATTTTACCGGAACCCCCCCGGGGCTTAATGAGCCATAGTGGGCCTTGTGGAGAAGAGGAGAGGCGGCCAGGATAGGGCCGCGCGCCCCTCCCCCCTAGTCCGAATAGGACAAGGAGAAGGGGGCGGCGCCCCCCCTTTCCTTCCTCTCTCCCTTCTCTTTCCCCCTCCACTCCTAGTCCAACAAGGAAAGGGAGGAGTCCTACTCGGTAGCAGATGGGACTCCTCTGGCGCCGCCTCTAGGCCGGCCACACCTCCCCCCTTGCTCCTTTATATACGGGGGCAGGGGGGCACCCTAGAGACACAACAACTGATCGTTCGATCTTTTAGCCATGTGCGGTGCCCCCTCCACCATAGTCCACCTCGACAATACTGTAGCGGTGCTTAGGTGAAGCCATGCGTCGGTAGAACATCATCATCGTCACCACGCCGTCGTGCTGACGAAACTCTCCCTCAACACTCGGCTGGATCGGAGTTCGAGGGACGTGATCGTGCTGAACGTGTGCTGAACTCGGAGGTGCCGTACGTTCGGTACTTGATCGGTCGGATCGTGAAGACATACAACTACATCAACCGCGTTGTGCTAACGATTCTGCTTTCGGTCTACGAGGGTACGTGGACAGCACTCTCCCCTCTCGTTGCTATGCATCACCATGATCTTGCATGTGCGTAGGATTTTTTTTGAAATTACTACGTTCCCCAACATTTATCTCTACTGTGCTGCATCATCCTCTCCTCTTTGGGGAAATCTCAACGTAGCTCACAAGTAGCAGGAAGAATTTCTGGCGCCGTTGCCGGAGAGACATCATCAACATCTATCAAGTACCTACACATAAACTTTCATATCCTTGCATTTACTTTCTTTGACATTTGCCTCTCATTTTCATCTCCCCCATTTCTAAAAGTTTTTACAAAAATACAAAAATATTTTCCGTTTGCCTTTTTCTTGTTTGATCTTTTGGTTGCTTGTGCTCTTGTTTGGGTAGTCACGATGTCTCAAGAAAATAAAAAATTGTGTGATTTTTCTAATACTAATAATAATGATTTTATTAGTACTCCTATTGCTCCTCCCGCCGTAGTATGGATTCTTATGATATTAATGTCGCTTTGTTGAATCTTGCTATGAAAGAGCAATTTTCTGGTAATCCTAATGAGGATGTCGCGTCCCATCTAAACACTTTCATTGAATTTTGTGATATGCAAAATAAAAAAGATGTGGAAAATGATATTGTGAAATTAAAATTATTCCCTTTCTCTTTGGGAGGCCGTGCAAAAATTTGGTTTTCATCTTTGCCACGAACTAGTGTTGATTCCTGGGACAAGTGCAAGGATGCTTTTATTACTAAGTACCCCCCCCCCCCCCCGCATAAATTATTTCCCTTAGAAATCAAATTATGAATTTCAAGCAACTTGAGCATGAACATGTTGCCCAATCTAGGAACAGATGAAATTGATGATAAGAAATTGCCCTACTCATGGTTTAAATTTTTGGATGATCATACAAAAAAAATTATGCGGGTCTGAATTTTGTTTCTAGAAATATTTTAGATTCCGCCGCAGGTGGTACTTTTATGGAGATTAATTTGGGGGAAGCTACTAAATTGCTTGATAATATTGTTGGGGAACGTAGTATTTCAAAAATATTCATACGATCTCGCAAGATCTATATAGGAGAAGCATATCAACGAGCGGGGAGAGTGTGTTCACGTACCCTCGTAGAACGAAAGCGGAAGCGTTTAGTAACGCGGTTGATGTAGTAGAATGTCTTCGCGATCCAACCGATCCAAGCATCGAACATACGGCACCTCCGCGTTCAGCACACGTTTAGCTCAATGACGCCCCTCGAGCTCTTGATCTAGTTGAGGCCGAGGGAGAGTTCCGTCAGCATGATGTCCTGGTGACGGTGATGATGAAGTTATATATATACCGGCGCAGGGCTTCGCCTAAGCACTACAACGATATGACCGAGGTGTGTAACTGTGGAGGGGGGCACCACACACGGCCAAGATATTGTCTGTTGTGCTATTGGGGTGCCCCCTGGCCACGTATATAAAGGAGGGAGGGAGAGAGAAGGCCGGCCAGGTTGGGCGCGCCAAGGGGGGAGTCCTACTTGGACTCTTAGTCCAAGTAGGATTCCGCCCCCCCTTTTCCTTTCTTCCACCGGAGAGAAAGGGAAGGGGGAGAGAGGGGGAAGGAAAGAGGAGGGGCCGACCCCCTCCCCTAGTCCAATTCAGTTTGGGCAAGGGGAGGGCGCACCCCTCTCTTGTGGCCCTTTCTCCGCTTGTCGGTGTCAAAACCGGCAGACCTCGGGTAGGGGGTCCCAAGCTGTGTCTCTTAGGATCGATGGGTAACAGGAGACGAGGGACACGATGATTTTACCCAGCTTCGGGCTCTCTCGAAGAGATAATACCCTACATGCTACTTTGATTGTATTCGATGTATATGATTACATAGTTGATCTACCTCGAGATCATATATTGTGGTCTAAACCCTAGAGGTATGATGAGTAATGTCATAATGCTCTATCGACTAGACTGGCCTCGGCTTATATAATGCACTAGAGGCCTAGGATAACAAGAGTCCTAGTCAAATACGCTGGTGGAGAGGAGTCCTTGTCTTGATCACCAAGTCTTGTGGAATCTTCCTCGTGTATACATCAGCTGTCCGAACTGGCCCATGAGCAAACGGCCATGGGGGTCCTCGGCCCAATCCAACTGATCCCCAGACGACGTGGTGAGCACCCCCTAGTCCAGGACACTGTCAGTAGCCCCCTGAACCGGTCTTCAAGTTGGGGACGCTCCTCGATTCTTCCGAACTGTTCTTCATCTTCGGTCATCGGTCTTGAAAACTAGTTGAACAAATCATCTCATCTTCAATCTTGAGGATCACCAAAGTGAATCCGAAGAGTTTACACGTTGGGTATCCGAGGAGCCCCTTTAAGTTCTCGGCCTTTATCAATGCCTTGTTATTATTTTTTACTCCACACCTCGTGTTTGAAGTTGTTCCCATGCGGCGGTGTCCTCTTGCATCCGAGCTCCAACGACGGAATGCATTCGAGATATCTTTTGCAGCCGACCACCAACGCCGGATTATATCCGAGGTCCAACGCCGGACTATATCCGAGCTCCAACGCCGGACTATATCCGAGGTGTCATAGATCACCTTGGCTTAAAAAAGTTTGAAGGAGGTTATCCGAGTTTAACGCTGAAAAGTTCTCTACGGAACGAGCCATTCGAATCCGAGCTTTATGCCGGACCACTTCCGAGCTCCAACGATGGTTAGCGCCCAAGGTGTCGTAAACTACCTCGGTCTTTTAAAAGATTGAACGAATTTAGCCGAGCTTAATGCCGAAAATGCCATATATGGAGCCAGCCACTGGCGCCCGAGCTTTATGCTGGACTGCTTCCGAGGTGGTGCACCACCCTGACCACGGGCTGATTTTTTTGTGAATATTTTTGATTGCTGCAATTTATTCTCCACCGAGATATATAGCCAGTATATGTATATCCGGTAGCCCTCAAGGTGTGTGTCGGTCTAAAACCCGAGATGCACCTGAAGGAAAACATAAAACTGCTGATCCTAGTAGCCCGTGAGACTGAGGTCGATTTGCAAAATTGTCCTGAGGATCAACTCGTAGCTCGGCGGCATACGTAGGAATAGAAACGCAGTGTAATATATTAGAAATAGTGATCGGCGGACAGACCCCTGAGAGAAGGTTGTGATAAGTCGCCGTGATATATTAGCTTGATGCCGGATAAGTCCCAGATGGTACTTACTGTTGTCCAAAGACACGCTTTCCCATAGTTTGGTCATGTCGAACACTGAGCACTTTGAATTCTCTGCGTTGAATAAGCAATGCAGTAGCCCCTGAGTCACTGGTCAGGTGGCAACACCAGATCAGGGGATCGATGTGCCCCTTTAATATTTATAAACAATGAGCACGAAGCCCAGTAGCCCCCCGAGCCTTAATGTGGGCACGGGTCGCCGATTAAGGATCGATATCCGTTTGACAGAAAATTTTGTCGTGTTTAACACAAACTTCTCAAAAAGAGAATAAAGATCTCTTAAAGGAGCTCAGAGCTGGTCGAAATCCGAGCTTGCCAAGGTAGACCTCAAGGGGTTTAAAAGATGGATTGCAGTAAATGGATTTTACTCGCAATTTTTATGTGTAATGATTCTATGTATCCAAGTACTTCACATCATGAATGCTCGGATCCGCATTGTACAACACCTTGTTGACTGATCATCGGCTTCAACCTCCTCGGCCAGTGGCTGGGGAGTGTTTGTCCTACTTTATAAAGCCTTTACAAGGGCAAAGGTTTACGACAAACAAGGAAATCCGGCCATATGGTTTTATAAACAAAGGAATGCAGAGAGAATGTTATATTACTCTTTGATGTAAGAAACATCTCCCAAAGAAAATAATCCCGCTATCGGTTCCTTTCTTTGGGTTGTCATGCCGACCATGATCATGAAACCTCAACTCCGATCGATGTAGGTGAAAAATATTGTGGATTTAGTTCGGGGTAAGTTCCCGATCTCTGTGGCTTTTAACGGACCAAAATTTTCACATCCATCGCTGCCGACCAATTATATTCTTTAAAATGGCTAGCTTTCGCCTTCTCCCAGTCTGAGGTACTAACACGGATGACCCGGAAGTAGCAGTCACAGAGGTGCTCCCTTTACCTCCTAGCCGAACAATCGGGAACGTAGGGGTAATCACAGGAGCCACGCAACCCAGCTTGGCGGAAATCTTAAGTCAAGTTGATGCATATTTATGGCTTTATAACGATGATTATGGAAGGCAGCCCTTGTATATTAAATACAAATACCGATGATATGTTTATTTTGACTCCATTGCGACCGTTCATCAGTTGAAAGTGGCCCATAGTCGGCTTCCACCCCCTTGTAGATGCTACGCAGGGTGTTTCCGCAATAACAAACAACCCTTAGCCAACGTCTCGGTGCCCCAAGGTGGTTGTGTTAGCTGAACAAGGCAATCAGATATGCGGGCTTTATAACTTTCACTTAGTCATCGGAGCTTAAAGTTGGGAGGCCAGCTACTAGCCCCTGGTTAGTGTTCGGCGACAGCCGAGGTCAAGCCATAAACACTTCGGCCAATGTTATGAACGGCCCATCATTTAACACAGTCATCGGATCGCTGACCAGTTTACGCTTATTGTGACAGTCAGTTTTCGGCTTTCTCCACTAAGGAGCTTAACCATGCGAGCTGGAAGCACAATCGCAGTGGTTCTCCCTTTGCACACCTAGCCGAACAAAGCGTAACGTAGGAGGCAAGCACATGAGCCCGACAACCCAACTATTGACCAACGGCAGAATTCGAAACCGATGCATATATAGCAATATCCGAGAATGTTTATGCAGAATCTCTAAAGGTGTCCGACATGGCACTACGAGAATTATGCTAGAAACACACCAATAGTTTAAAAGTGCCATAGGCTCAAAAAGCCAAAACTTTATGTAATAGCTTGACGTCCGGATTAAACCGAGATTTTGGTGCCAATCCGGAAATTGGTCTTTTAAAAAAAATTTGCTTCTGTCGTGCTTTAACATGACACATCCGATCTCAAGACTTCAAGCGGGTCAGCCTATAGCTTCAAGCTCCTTATCCTGAAGGCGGAGTGCTTCTCCGAAGCCAGTTTAGCGAACTAAACTCGAGTGGCTTTAGAGAGAAGCTAGGCTATCCGGCTATTGGCCATACACTCGAGTCGAAAAAGGAGCAGTAGAGAAAGACTTTGCAATGACCAAGAAGAAAACACATTATTATAGAACGGCTCGTGTAAATTTTAAGAGCCCCTAGTTAACTTGGGTAAGGGGACTTTCTTTTGTCTATCAAAGTATGTGAGGACCGAACACAAGTTAAAAATTTAAAACTTTGAGCATGAAAGCGACTTAGCTGGTTAATGTGTTCGACATTGATGACGCGATCTGAGCTTGATGCGGGACAAGGTTCCATCTCCCAAGCCGGTCTCGAGGTGGCGGAGCGAAGAGCTCGGCTCCGAAGTGGTGACATAGCACAACAAATGCAGGCCGGCAGAGTGACACCGAAGCCCCCGGCGTGGGTTAATGAAGTGTTGACGAAGCCCCCCGTCCAGTCGAGGTGATGTGGTATGTCAGTACGCCGAGGTGACAACACTGCCCGACCCGAATCATTTACCAGTGCACAAAAAATAGTGCAAACCGGAGATAATAGTAATAATAATATATTAAAAAATTGTTGCATAATAAATAATTTATGCAAAGTGAGTAATAAAAGAAATATGGCATGTGCACCGAATGCTTGATGAGGTAGAGCTCTCTCGGCGATGCCGAAGTCCCCGAGGCAACCGAACAGGTCGATATGGAACACGACCAACAAGGTGATCACGCGAGACGATTTACGCCAGTTGGGACGACGGCGTCGGCTTGCCGAAGAGACCACATGACGCAGTCGAAGTCCATTACCTGCACATGTAAAATTGTGCAGGCCAACAACAATAATATAAATATATAAAAATCCTCGTGTAATTAATTTACGCAAGATAATTTATTTAAAAATATGTGGCCCGGCACCGAAGTCAATGTCGATGCAGGGCGTCGGCATGATGCGGTAAAGGCATGGCAAAGCCTGAATTAACAGGTCGGTCCGAGTTCCGGATGCGGCGTTCGCCGAACTATGCACGGAAACTGACCGAACTACCACGCAACCGTCGTTAATGCGGCCTCCATTTGATATACCATTGTACAGATGATGGAACAAACCAGAGTAATAATTCCTTGGAAAAAATAAACCCAAACAAAAAATTGCTAGGATTAATAGCACCTGGTTTATTTTTTGTAGCAGTCCAAAGAAAAGTGACTCCCAAAATTGGGAATCGATCCGCACACCCATTGCCTGATGTGTGGTAAAACGAGGACATGGCGATGCTGGTAAAGGTTGGCTTGCCAAGGCAAAGCCCCCGGTCCAACTAACATGACGAAGCTGGTCGGCTGACGACACCGAAGTCTCCGGAGTAGGTTGATGAAGGGATGGCGAAGCCCCCGATCCAAATGAGGTGCCGGAGCAGGTCGGTAAGGAGACGTTGTAGCTCCATGTCAGCCGAGGTGTTGAAGTAGTTCGGCGTGATGGACATCGGCTCGAAGAAGCAACGGTGCGGCCATGCCGATGCAGGTCATAACTCGTGACGTGGTTAATGCCGGCTTGATGAAGTGACCGTGTGGCGATGCCGATGTGCCCGCTCCGTGTAATCCGTGGGGCGGCGAGGTTGGTGATGATTTATCCTTCGTGATGCTGAACTCTTGTTCGGCTTGCCGAGATGATTATCCGAAGAAGTTGAGCTCGGCTCAACAAAGCGACGACGTGTCTAGCACAGGTCAGCAGCCATGGAGCAACACTGTCAGGCTGGTTTGACACCGGCGCGATGGTGAAGATCATATTGGAAAAGAATTTAAAATTAGTGGGATGTGTTTGGGAACAAAACACAATACCGCACACAAAACTTCCTTCAGAAAGGATGTCTGAAATCCCGTTCATAAAAAGGATGAATTCGGGTCAGATTTGTTCTCGCGTAGAAAACGTATCTGAAAAGTGATGCACTAATCGGAAGGTTCTCGGAGTTTGGACGGTTGGATCAAGCTGAAATTTTGAGGGGTGGTAGATATAGGAATTCCGCAGCCGATCAACGGTTGGATCTTCCAAAGGACGTCCGAGCTAGGTGCTGGACACCATGCTCCAAACTCGTCCAGATTCCCGTCCAGATTCGACGGGGCTCCGGTATATTGGAGACCGGCGGAGATTGCTCCATCGGAACGCGATGAAATTTTACATTGGTTTTGTAGACTCAATTCGGCACAATTCCACTGAAGGAATCGCCAAAGTGATGCTTGAGGGGGTGGTGCTAGCGGATACAAATTCGCTGTTTGGAAAAACGGCACAGTCGCCCGAGGGCAATGTTGACATTGAGCCCCCGAGCTACATGGATGATTCCTCCATGATCTTGATAGAGATCGGAGTTGATGTTGATGAAGGCCCTCGTCCGAACATGATGATTGGAGGTAGGGCACAGTCCTCGGTCAAGCCAAGGTGACCAGTTGAGGCGGCGAAGATCTCGACGTCAAGAATCGATCCGAGGCGAGCCATTGATCCTTTTGCCGACCACACAACGGAACTCTCAATGAAAGCACCATTGTCGGTGTCAAAACCCGCAGATCTCGGGTAGGGGGTCCCAAGCTATGTCTCTTAGGATCGATGGATAACAGGAGACGAGGGACACGGTGTTCTTACCCAGCTTCGGGCTCTCTCGAAGGGATAATACCCTACATGCTGCTTTTGATTGTATTCGATGTATATGAATACAGAGTTGATCTACCTCGAGATCATATGTTGTGGTCTAAACCCTAGAGGTATGATGAGTAATGTCATAATGCTCTATCAACTAGCCTGGCCTCGGCTTATATAATGTACCAGAGGCCTAGGATAACAAGAGTCCTAGTCGAATACGCAAGTGGAGAGGAGTCCTTGTCTTGATCACCAAGTCTTATGGAATCTTCCTCGTGTATACATCGGTTGTCTGAACTGGCCCATGAGCAAACGGCCATGGGGGTCCTCAGCCCAATCCAACTGATCGGCAGACGACATGGTGAGCACCCCCTAGTCCAGGACATTGTCACCTCTCCGCCAATAAGGCCCACTAGGCCCAATACTTCTCCCGGGGGGTTCCGGTAACCTCCCGGTACTCCCAAAAAATGCCCGAACCACTCAGAACCATTCCGATATCCAAATGCAACCTTCCAATATATGAATCTTTAAGTCTCGACCATTTCGAGACTCCTCCTCATATCCGTGACCTCATCCGGGACTCCGAACAAACTTCGGTCATCAAATCACATAACTCATAATACAAATCGTCATCGAACGTTAAGCGTGCGGACCCTACGGGTTCGAGAACTATGTAGACATGACCGAGACACCTCTCCAGTCAATAACCAATAACGGAACCTGGATGCTCATATTGGCTCCCACATATTCTATGAAGATCTTTATCGGTCAAACGGCATAACAACATACGTTGTTCCCTTTGTCATTGGTATGTTACTTGCCCGAGATTCGATCGTGGTATAATCATACCTAGTTTAATATCGTTACTGGCAAGTCTCTTTACTCGTTCCGTAATGCATCATCCCGCAACTAACTCATTAGTCACGTTGCTTGCAAGGCTTATGGTGATGTGCATTACCGAGAGGGCCTAGAGATACCGCTCCGATACACGAAGTGACAAATACTAATCTCGATCTATGCCAACCCAACAAACACCTTCGGAGACACGGGTAGAGCATCTTTATAATCACCCAGTTATGTTGTGACGCTTGATAGCACACAAGGTGTTCCTCCGGTATTCGGGAGTTGCATAATCTCATAGTCAGAGGAACATGTACAAGTCATGAAGAAAGCAATAGCAATAAAACTAAACGATCATAATGCTAAGCTAACGGATGGGTCTTGTCCATCACATCATTCTCTAATGATGTGATACCGTTCATCAAATGAAAACACATGTCTATGGTCAGGAAACATAACCATCTTTGATTAACGAGCTAGTCAAGTAGAGGCATAATAGGGACACCCTGTTTTGTCTATGTATTCACACATGTACTAAGTTTCCGGTTAATACAATTCTAGCATGAATAATAAACATTTATCATGATATAAGGAAATATAAATAACAAATTTATTATTGCCTCTAGGGGATATTTCCTTCAAATATTATGTCAAATTATTCACAAGTCATATTGAAAGAGCCCCTACTAGTAAAAGGTGGATTTTGTTGAAGAATTTAGTACTTTGAGTGACAAAGTTGATGCTCTTATGAAATTGGCTGCTAGTAAAAATGCTCCTATTTATCCTGATTATGTGCCTTTGTCCACTTTGATTGAGCAAAATAATGACCCCGTAGATGTGAATTTTGTCTCGCGAAGCAATTTTAATGGCAATGCTTATAGAGGTAATTTTAATCATAGGCCGTTTCCTGGAAATTCCTCTAATAATTATGGCAATTCCTATGGTAATTCTTATAATAATAATAATAGGATGCCCTCTGATCTTGAAAGTAATATTAAAGAATTTATCAATGTTAAAAAAGTTTTCAAAACTAGATACAAGAAAAGTTGAGTAAAATTGATGACATGTGTAGGAGCATTGATAGAATTATTCATGATGTCGAAATATTAAGACTAAAATCTTGCCACCCAAGGTTGACATTAATGAATCAAATAAAGCTTTGTATGTCTCTATGGATGAAAGTAAGAAAAGAACCGCTATGCTTAGAGCTAAAAGAGATTTTTTTTTAAAAAAGCGATTCCTCCCAGTTTCTTTCATAGTAATGACGAGGAGATTAAAATGATAGTGTTTCTTCTATTGATTCCTTATTTAGTAATGTTAAAATTGATGGTAAGGGGACTGAATAAGAGTTAACATTAGTTAGAAGGCGCCCCCATGATTTGGAGGGTGAAAAACTTGATGAGAAAATTACTAATAGTGGGTTTGCAGAGGTGAAAAATTTAACCACTGATGTGCCCACTCTCTTGGATTAGAAAGATTTTAATTGTGATAGTTGCTCTTTGATTGAGTGTATTTCTTTGTTGCAATCCATGCTAAATTCACCCAATGCGTATGAACAAAATAAAGCTTTTGCTAAACATATTGTAGAAGCAATGATGAGAGCTTTAGAAGAAAAGTTAGAATTAGATATTTCAATTCCAAGAAAATTATATGATGAATGGAACCCACCATTAAAGTCAAGATTAAAAATCATGAATGCAATGCTTTATGTGATTTTGGTGCTAGTGTTTCCACAATTCCGAAATCTTTATGTGATGTGCTAGGTTTTACCAATATGGATGAATGTTCTCTTAATTTGCACTTGGCGTATTCTACTATTAAAAAGCCTCTGGGTAGCATTAATGTTGTTCTTATTCTTGTAAATAGGGACTATGTGCCCATTGATTTTATTGTACTTGACATTGATTGCAATCCGTCTTGCCCCATCATACTTGGTAGACCGTTTTTACGAACTATAGGTGCCGTCATTGACATGAAAGAAGGGAGTATCTAATTTCTGTCTGTGTTAAAGAAGGGTATGGAACACTTACCTAGAACTAGATTTAAACCACCATATAAGTCAATCTTGAGGGCCACCTATCGAACAAAAACCAAAGATGACAACACTTGAAACTATGAATTATGCCTAGCTAAGGTTTCAGTTTCAATTGTATAAACAATTATGTTCTCATGTCATGCACATTACAAGTGTTGTTAGTGTTGTGTAGTTTCCCACACTTATATTCTATCTATGGTGCTTTGTCTTAAATGGATATTATTTGAATTGTGTCTCTATCTTCATTTGGCAACATAAACTAGAATGATATAGACGATACAGTGACCGTACTACATAGATATATGTTTGTTTCATGTTTTTATCCTGTCCACCATACTACTAAACCGGTTTACCAAAATGAGTTTCATATACTACATGTTAAACATGTGGTGTGTCTACTTGTTTCTCTTGTAGAATGCCGACGAAATATTGGAGTAGAGCACCCCATTATGCAATGGTTGAGAAAGTAATGCCGATAAGGTTCAAGATAGTGAGACAACCCTGTTGGTCTCCAAGAAAGGTGATAAAAACTATCTTGTAGACAGTGAGACAACCGCAAAGTCTTTCCTTGATGTAGTGTTCGAGTTACTTGCCATTACCGCTGGCACAGGCTCTTCGAACTTGCTGCCTGAATCACTTCGGCTTCTTGAGTCTCGGGTACAACATGAAAGGCATCAATCAGCTATGCTACCACAAGAAGCCGAAGGACTAAGGAAGTCCCTATAGAATTCAGATGCATACTTTCTGGTGCAATAGCAAGCATTGGAGGACTATAGCACCAAACAAGAGAAAGCCAATAAGCTTGCTAGGCTTCTTGCCAGCATGGTGGGTGATACGTCTCCAACGTATCTATAATTTTTGATTGTTACATGTTGTTATATTATCATTCTTGGATGTTTTACAATCATTTTATGGCAACTTTATATCAGTTTTTGGGACTAATCTATTGACATAGTGCCCAGTGCCAGTTGTTGATTTTTGCTTGTTTTTTACTTTGCAGAAAATCAATAGCAAATGGAGTCCAAATGCAGCAAAACTTTTTGGAGATTTTTCTGGACCAGAAGGAACAACTTGGGCCAAAGAAGTACCACAGGGGTGCCCCGAGGGGGGCACAACGCACTTGGGCGCGCCTGGGGGCCCAGGTGCCCTGGTGGGTTGTGCCCACCTCGGTGGCCTCCCACACTGCCTCTTCGCCCTATAAATACCCAAATATTCAAAAAATCCTAGGGGAGTGAAACACATTTCCAGCCGCCGCAAGTTCCAGAACCACGAGATCCAATCTAAACACCATGACAGAGGGGTTCATCATCCTCATTGGTGCCTCTCCGATGATCCGTGAGTAGTTCACCATAGACCTACGGGTCCGTAGGTAGTATCTAGATGGCTTACTCTCTCTCTCTTTTGATTCTCAATACAATGGTCTCTTGGAGATCTATTTGATGTAACTATTTTTGCGGTGTGTTTGTTGGGATCCGATGAACTTTGAGTTTATGATCAGATCTATATATCCATGAAAGTTATTTGAGTCCTCTTTCGATCTCTTATATGCATGATTATTTATAGCCTTATATTTCTTCTTCGAATCTTTGGTTTAGTTAGGCCGACTAGATCATTTTTTCTTGCCATGGGAAGAGGTGCTTTGTGATGGGTTCGATCGTGCGGCGTTCTTTCCCAGTGACAGAAGGGGCAGCAAGACACGTATTGATCATTTCTATTAAGGATAACAAGATGGGGTCTATTCCTACATGAATAGATCTTGTCTACATCATGTCATCATTCTTATTGCATTACTCCATTTCTCCATGAACTTAATACACAAGATGCATGCTTGATAGCAGTCGATGTGTGGAGTAATAGTAGTAGATGCAGGCATGAGTCGGTCTACTAATCTTGGACGTGATGCCTATATATTGATCATTGGCTGGATATCGTAATGATCATTTGAAGTTTTATCAATTTCCCAACAATAATTTGTTTTCCCATCGTGTGCTATTTTCTTGAGAGAAGCCACTAGTGAAATCTACGGCCCCCGGGTCCATTCTTTATCATATTTGCTTTCCGATCTAATATTTTCTTTTGAGATCCATTTTTATTTTCTTTTATTTTTAGATCTATTATTCCAAAAAAAAAAACCAAAAATACCTTGCTGCAATTTTTCTCCATTTATTTTACTTTGCGCTTCACCGAGATCTATTTATCCAATCTATCACAATTTATCCCGTCAACTTGACAATCTGGCGCCTTTACTCGAAGAAGGGATTGACAACCCCTTATAAGCGTCGGGTTGCAAGTATTTGTTCTTTGTGTGCAAGTACCATTTACATAGTGTTGCTTGGTTCTCCTACTGGATTGATACCTTGGTTTCATAACTGAGGGAAATACCTATCGTAGCTGTGCTGCATCATCGCTTCCTCTTTGGGGAAATACCGACGTAGTTCAAGCGACATTAGTGGGTACCGAGGATATCATTTCTTGAGCTCTTCTGAAGTGGTTTTAGTTCTGTACTTGTTTTGCTGCTGTGTTTATTTGCACTGGTGGCCAATTTAGACGCCCAGTGTATGTAATATGCTGCTCTGTTCACTATATTTGCATTGGTGGCGAACTTTGATGCCCAGTGGATGTAACATTTGTAATAGCCGTAATAGCCTAGCGTAAGTTGCTTGCTTATTTATTTCCTTATTGTCTTGTTTATTTGTTTGCTTGTAGTCACTGCAGTTCTCTTTCCGCGGTTTCCTAATGTCCAGAATAACCATGGGCCACATACATGCCGTTGTAACCATGGTCCTGCTACCTGTTGCAGTAGTATCGGCCTCCTACGGGTCGTAGGATCCATGGGCCTCCTACAGGCCATAGGATCCATGGACCTTCTACGTGTCGAAGAATAAATGGGCCTTCTACGGGCGATATGATTGATTGGCCAAACATGGGCCGTCCTAATCATGGATGAACAATAGACTGCAATATGGGCCTTAAACGGGCTAAAATGGGAATCTTCTGTTTATGGGCCTGACCATAATGGGCCGTTAAGAGGCCGGTATGTATAACGGGCTTAATTCTATTGATAGACATAACGGGTCATTAATGGGCCGTATGAGATGACGCTAAGAAAATTGCCCAATGGATTAACAGGCCACGAAAGGGTCGACTGTAGCTATGGGCTAAATTTGGCCCATCAGCGGAACATGCCAGTAACGGACCGTAAGTAGTCGATGGCTGGAAAGGGGCCCAAGAATAAATGGGCCCTTACAAGGCCGAAAGATAACACGGGCTGGAAATGGCCCAACTGAATAATGGGCCGTTAATGGGTATAAAGTGATATATTGTTCATTGTGGGCCAGTTTCACCATGGGCCGCTAAAGGGCCCAGAGTTACAAAGGGCGTCATATGGTCCGAAAGACGTCATGGGCCAGGAGTCACAACGGGTTGGAATCATATCACACGGCCCACATGACGTTGCTGAAGGAAATATGCCCTAGAGGCAATAATAAAGTTGTTATTTTATATTTCCTTATATCATGATAAATGTTTATTATTCATGCTAGAATTGTATTAAGCGGAAACTTGATACATGTGTCAATACATAGACAAAACACCATGTCCCTAGTAAGCCTCTACTAGACTAGCTCGTTAATCAAAGATGGTTAAGTTTCCTAACCATAGACATGTGTTGTCATTTGATGAACGGGAGCACATCATTAGGAGAATTATGTGATGGACAAGACCCATCCGTTAGCTTAGCATAATGATCGTTAAGTTTTATTGCTATTTCTTTCTTCATGTCATATACATATTCCTTTGACTATGAGATTATGCAACTCCCGGATACCGGATGAATACCTTGTGTGCTATCAAACGTCACAACATAACCGGGTGATTATAAAGATGCTCTACAGGTACCTCTGAAGGTGTTTGTTTGGTTGGCATAGATCAAGATTAGGATTTGTGACTCCGAGTATTAGAGAGGTATCTCTGGGCCCTCTCGGTAATGCACATCATAATAATCCTTGCAAGGAATGTGACTAATGAGTTAGTTTGGGATGATGTATTACGGAACGATTAAAGAGACTTGCTGGTAACGAGATTGAACTAGGTATGAAGATACCTACGATCGAATCTCGGGCAAGTAACATACCGATAACAAAGGGAATTACGTATGTTGTCATTGCGGTACGACCGATAAATATATTCATAGAATACGTAGGAACCAATATGAGCATCCAGGTTGCGCTGTTGGTTATTTACGGTAGAGGTGCTCGGTCATGTCTACATAGTTCTCGAATCCGTAGGGTCCGCACGTTTAACATTCAATGACAATTTTGTATTATATGAGTTATGTGATTTGGTGACCGAATGTTGTTCAGAGTCCCGGATGAGATCACAGACATGATGAGGAGTCTCGAAATGGTCGAGAGGTAAAGATTCATATATAGGACGATGATATTCGGACACCGGAAGTGTTCTGGGGGTACCAGGTACATATCGGGTCACCGGAAGGGGTTCCGGGCATACCCCCGGCAACTACGTGAGCCTAATGGGCCAAGAAGGGGACATACCAGCCCCTAGGGGGCTGGTGCGCCCCATGTAGGCTGAAATAAGGGGGAAGGAAAGAGGAGAAGAGAGAAAGGAAGGGGAGGGATTCTTCCTCCCCCTTCCTTCTCTCCTCCCTCCTCCTTCCTTCCCCCTCCGGATGAATATGGAAGGGGGGAGGCCGAATTGGGAGGCGCCCAAGTAGGATTCCTCCTACTTCGGGCGCCCCCTTGGCTGCCTCTCCTCCCCTCCAACCTATACATATAAGGGGGGCACCTCTAGAACACACAACATTGATTCCTAGCCGTGTGCGGCGCCCCCCTCCACAGTTTACGCCTCCGGTCATATTCACGTAGTGCTTAGGCGAAGCCTTTCACGGATCACTTCACCATCACCGTCACCACACCGTCGTGCTGACGGAATTCTCCCTCGACACTTTGCTGGATCAAGAGTTCGAGGGACGTCATCGAGCTGAACGTGTGCAAAACTTGAAGGTGTCGTATGTTTGGTGCTTGATCGGCCGGAACAAGAAGAAGTTCGACTACATATACCGCGTTGTCAAATGCTTCCGCTTTCGGTGTATGAGGGTACGTGGACGCACTCTCCCCCTCTCATTGCTATGCATCTCCAAGATAGATCTTGCGTGAGCGTATGATTTTTTTGAAATTGCATGCTACGTTTCCCAACAGTGGCATCCGAGCCAGGTCTATGCGTAGATGATATGCACGAGTAGAACACAAAGAGTTGTGGACGGTGATAGTCATATTGCTTACAACCAATGTCTTATTTTGATTCAGCGGTATTGTTGGATGAAGCGGCCTGGACCAACCTTACATGACCATGTTCATGAGACCGGTTCCACCGACAGACATGCAACTTGGTTTGCATAAAGGTGGCTAGCGGGTGTCTATTTCTCCTATTTTAGTTAAATCGAATTTGACTGCGGCGGGTCCTTATTGAAGGTTAAAACAGCAAAATTGATAAATCACCATTGTGTGTTTGATGTGTATGTAAGAACTGTTCTTGCAAGAAGCCCGTAGCAGCCACATAAAACTTGCAACAACAAAGTAGAGGACGTCTAACTTGTTTTTGCAGGGCATGTTGTGATGTGATATGGTCAAGACATGATGTGATATACGTTGATGTATGAGATGATAATGTTTTGTAAAAGTTATCGGCAACTGGCAGGAGCCTTATGGTTTTCGCTTTATTGTATGAAATGCAAACGCCATGTAATTGCTTTACTTTATCACTATGCGTTAGCGATAGTTGTAGAAGCAATAGTTGGCGAGACGACCACAATGCTATGATGGAGATCATGGTGTCAAGCCGGTGACGATGGAGATCATGACAGTGCTTTGGAGATGGAGATCAAAGGCACAAGATGATGATGGCCATATCATGT
Source organism: Aegilops bicornis (assembly GCA_021605145.1). Lineage (NCBI taxonomy): Eukaryota > Viridiplantae > Streptophyta > Magnoliopsida > Poales > Poaceae > Aegilops > Aegilops bicornis. The sequence continues at coordinate 86,019,865 of CM038670.1, forward strand.
CACATATTTTGATTGCATGTGATATTTATATTTTATGCATCTTATTTTGCTTAGTACGGCGGTAGCATTATAAGATGATCCCTTACTAAAATTTCAAGGTATAAGTGTTCTCCCTGAGTATGCACCGTTCACGACAGGTTAAATGTCGTCTTTGAGACACCACGTGATGATCGGGTGTGATAGGCTCTATGTTCACATACAACGGGTGCAAGACAGTTTTGCACATGTGGAATACTCGGGTTAAACTTGACGAGCCTAGCATGTACAGACATGGCCTCGGAACACTGGAGACCGAAAGGTCGAACGTGAATCATATAGTAGATATGATCAACATAGAGATGTTCACCATTGAAGACTACTCCATCTCATGTGATGATCGGACATGGTTTAGTTGATATGGATCACGTGATCATTTAGATGACTTGAGGGATGTATATCTAAGTGGGAGTTCTTAAGTAATATGATTAATTGAACTTAATTTATCATGAACTTAGTCCTGATAGTATTTGCAAATTATGTTGTAGATCAACAGCTCACGTTGTAGCTCCCCTATGTTTTTGATATGTTCCTAGACAAAGTTAGGTTGAAAGATGATAGTAGCAATGATGCGGACTGGGTCCGTGATCTGAGGATTATCCTCATTGCTGCATAGAAGAATTATGTCCTTGATGCACCACTAGGTGACAGACCTATTGCAGGAGCGGATGCAGACGTTATGAACGTTTTGCAAGCTCGATATGATGACTACTTGATAGTTTAGTATGCCATGCTTTACGGCTTAGATCCGGGATTTCTAAAAACCTTTTGAACGCCATGGAGCATATCAGAAGTTCCAAGAGCTGAAATTGGTATTTCAGACTCATGCCCGTGTCGAGAGGTGAACATGTGCTCATAATGTCTGGGTACTACAATCACTTGAATCAAGTGGGAGTTAATCTTCCAGATAAGATAGTGATTGACAAAGTTCTCTAGTCACTACCACCAAGCTACTAGAACTTCGTGAAGAACTATAATATGCAAGGGATGACGAAAATGATTCCCGAGCTCTTCACGATACTGAAATCGGCGATGGTAGAAATCAAGAAAGAGCATCAAGTGTTAATGGTTAACAAGACCACTAGTTTCAAGAAAAAGGGCAAGGGAAAGAGAGGGAACTTCAAGAAGAATGGCAAGCAAGTTTCCACTCCCATGAAGAAGCCCAAAGCTAGACCTAAGCCTGAAATTGAGTGCTTCTACTGCAAAGGGAATGGTCACTGGAAGCGGAACTACCCCAAATACTTGGCGGATAAGAAGGATGGCAAAGTGAACAAAGGTATATTTGATATACGTGCTATTGATGTGTACTTTACTAGTGTTCTTAGTAGCCCCTGGGTATTTGATACTGGTTCAGTTGCTAAGATTAGTAACTCGAAACATGAGTTGCAGAATGAACAGAGACTAGTGAAGATGTGTGTTGGAAGTGGTTCCAAGGTGGATAATATCACCATCGCACACCCCCTCTACCTTCGGGATTAGTGTTGGGCCTAAATAAATGTTATTGGTGTTTGCGTTGAGCATGAATATGATTGGATCATGTTTATTGCGATATGGTTATTGATTTAAGTCAGAGAATAATTGTTGTTCTGTTTATATGAATAAAACCTTCTATGGTCATACACCCAATGTGAATGGTTTATTGAATGTCAATCATAGTGATTGATAACCCACAAGTATAGGGGATCGCAACAGTCTTTGAGGGTATAGTATTCAACCCAAATTTATTGATTTGACACAAGGGGAGCCAAAAAATATTCTCAAGTATTAGCAATTGAGTTGTCAATTCAACCACACCTAGATAACTTGGTATCTGCAGCAAAGTGTTTAGTAGCAAAGTAATATGATATTGGTGGTAACGGTAACAAAGGTAACACTAGCAAAAGTAATATTTTTGGTGTTTTTGTAGTGATTGTAACAGTAGCAACGGAAAAGTAAATAAGCGAAGAACAATATGTGGAAAGCTCGTAGGCATTGGATCGGTGATGGAGAATTATGCCAGATACGGTTCATCATGTAACAGCCATAATATAGGGTGACACAGAACTAGCTCCAATTCATCAATGTAACGTAGGCATGTATTCCAAATATAGTCATACGTGCTTATGGAAAAGAACTTGCATGACATCTTTTGTCCTACCCTCCCGTGGCAGCGGGGTCCTAATGGAAAGTAAGGGATATTAAGGCCTCCTTTTAATAGAGTACCGGCACAAAGCATTAGCACATAGTGAATACATGAACTCCTCAAACTATGGTCATCACCGGGAGTGGTCCCGATTATTATCACTTCGGGGTTGCCGGATCATAACACATAGTAGGTGACTATAGACTTGCAAGATAGGATCAAGAACTCACATATATTCATGAAAACATAATAGGTTCAGATCTGAAATCATGGCACTCGGGCCCTAGTGACAAGAATTAAGCATAGCAAAGTCATAGAAACATCAATCTCAGAACATAGTGGATACTAGGGATCAAACCCTAACAAAACTAACTCGGTTACATGATAGATCTCATCCAACCCATCACCGTCCAGCAAGCCTATGATGGAATTACTCACGCACGACGGTGAGCATCATGAAATTGGTGATGGAGGATGGTTAATGATGACGACAGCAACGAATCCCCCTCTCCGGAGCCCCGAACGGATTCCAGATCAGCCCTCCCGAGAGGTTTTAGGGCTTGGCGGCGGCTCCATATCGTAAAACGCGATGAATTCTTCTCTCCGATTTTTTTCTCCCCGAAGGCAAATATATAGAGTTGGAGTTGAGGTCGGAGGAGCTCCAGGGGGCCCACGAGGTAGGGGGGCGCGCCCCCCACCCTCGTGGCCAGGGTGTGGGCCCCCTGGTCTTCATCTTTTGCAAGGATTTTTTATTATTTCCAAGTAGACGTTCCATGGAGTTTCAGGTCATTCCGAGAACTTTTGTTTCTACACATAAATAACACCATGGAAAGTCTACTGAAAACAACGTCAGTCCGGGGTAGTTCCATTCAAATCATGCAAGTTAAAGTCCAAAATAAGGGCAAAAGTGTTTGGAAAAGTAGATACGACGGAGATGTATCAACTCCCCCAAGCTTAAACCTTTGCTTGTCCTCAAGCAATTCAGTTGATAAACCGAAAGTGATAAATAAAAACTTTTACAAACTCTGTTTTTTCTCGTTGTTGTAAATATGTAAAGCCATCATTCAAGTTTTCAGCAAAGATTATGACTAACCACATTTGCAATAAATCTCAGGTCTCATGTTTACTCATATCAATGGCATAATCAACTAGCGATCCATAATAATAAATCTCGGATGACAACACTTTCTCAAAACAATCATAATATGATATAACAAGATGGTATCTCGCTTGCCCTTTCTGAGACCGCAAAACATAAATGCATAGCACCTTTAAAGATCAAGGACTGACTAGACATTGTAATTCATGGTAAAAGAGATCCAATCATAGTCATACCCAATATAAATTAATAGTAATGAATGCAAATGACAGCTGCGCTCTCCAGCCAATGCTTTTTAATAAGAGGGTGATGACTCAACATAAAAGTAAATAGATAGGCCCTTCGCAGACGGAAGCAGGGATTTGTAGAGGTGCCAGAGCTTGGTTTTGAAATAGAGATAAATAATATTTTGAGCGGCATACTTTCATTGTCAACATAGCAACCAAGAGATGGCGATATCTTCCATGCTACACACATTATAGGCGGTTCCCAAATAGAATGGTAAAGTTTATACTCCCCCTCCACCAACAAGCATCAATCCATGACTTGCTCGAAACAACGAGTGTCGCAATCAGCAACAAATTCCTGTGGGGGAGTTTTGTTTGCCATTATTTTGATTAAGTTTGCATAACGCATGGGACTGGGCATCCCGGTGACCAGCCATTTTCTCGTGAATGAGGAGCGGAGTCCACTCCTCTTGAGAATAACCCGCCTAGCATGGAAGATACGGACAATCCTAGTTGATACATGAGCTATTCATGCATACAGAACAGAATTTCATTTAAAGGTTTAGAGTTTGGCACATACAAATTTACTTGGAACAACAGGTAGATACCGCATATAGGAAGGTACAGTGGACTCATATGGAATAACTTTGGGGTTTAAGGAATTGGATGCAGAAGCAGTATTCCCATTTAGTACAAGTGAAGGCTAGCAAAAGACTGGGAAGCGATCAACTAGAGAGCGACAACAGTCATGAACATGCATTAAAATTAATAAACATTGAGTGCAAGCATGAGTAGTAAATAATCCAGCATGAACATAAATATCGTGAAGGCTATGTTGATTTGTTTCAACTACATGTGTGAACATGTGCCAAGTCAAGTCACTTAAATCATTCAAAGGAGGATACTACCCCATCATACCACATCACAACCATTTTAATAGCATGTTGGCATGTAAGGTAAACCATTATAACTCATAGCTAATCAATTATGGCATAAGCAACTATGATCTCTAATTGTCATTGCAAACATGTTTATTCATAATAAGCTGAATCAGCAACGATGAACTCATCATATTTACAAAAACAAGAGAGGTCGAGTTCATACCAGCTTTTCTCATCTCAGTCAGTCCATCATATATCGTCATAATTGCCTTTCACTTGCACGACCAAACGATGTGAATAATAATAAGAGTGCACGTGCATTGGACTAAGCTGGAATCTGCGAGCATTCAATAAACAGGAGAAGACAAGGTAATATGGGCTCTTGGTTAAATCAACAATAATGCATATAAAAGCCACTTCAACAATTTAATCATGGTCTTGTCCTATAGAGCCCCAAAGAAAAGAAAAGAAATAAAATCTATTTACACGGGAAAGCTCCCAACAAGCAAAAGAAGAACGAGAAATCCTTTTGGGTTTTCTTTTTAATTATTACTACTACAGCAAGAAAAGTAAACTAACTAAAAGTTACACTAATTTTTTTGTTTTTCTTAAAGTTTATCAAACACACAAGAAGAAAGCAAGAAAAAGAAAATAAACTAGCAATGAGTGTGTGTGAACATAAATGTAATGTCGGTGAGAGATACGTACTCCCCCAAGCTTAGGCTTTTGGCCTAAGTTGGTTATTGCCAAGGATGGCCTGGCGGATATCCATAGTTGTAGCTGGGGTCGTACTGAGATGCAGCGGTTATCGCTTCCTGAGCTGCAGCGTGGCTTCGAGCTGCCTCCGCCCTCCTCTCGTACTCATTTGCCTCCTCTCTAGTGATAAAATGTCTTCATTTTGCCTGATAATCAAAGAAGGCAGGAGCAGGGAGAGTAATACGGAAAGCATGACGTCTGTCAAAGATTAAGCGATATCGTAGAGGTGATTCATTCCTCTCGACAAACTGGTGATAGAACATAGAATTATAGTCTAAATAAGTAGGAGGCAACTCAATGTCATCCTCACGAACGTCCACACCACAAAAATGAGCTAAGCGGGTTGCATAAATTCCTCCAAAGAAATCTCCATTAAATCTATTATTATGCAACCTACGTGCAACAATGGCTCCCAAATTATAAGTTTGGTCCCCGAACACGGCACTCCTAAGAATATTGAGTTCAGGGACAAACATGTGACATGCTTCATCTTTAATTTTGCACCTACCTATGAAAAGAGCAAAATAATGTATAGAAGGGAAATGAATACTCCCTATGGTAGCTTGTGCTATATCTCTAGATTCCCCCACGGTTATACCAGCAAGAAAGTTTCTTAATTCAGATTTATGGGGTTCACTAACACTACCCCATTGTGGAAGTTTGCAAGCAGAAGTAAAATCCTCTAAGTCCATGGTATAAGATTTTTCATAAAGATCAAACAGGACAGTTGGAGAATTACGTGAAGATGAAAATTCAAACCTCCTCACAAATGTACTAGTGAGATAGTGGTACTGGCGGCATTTGTTTGCCTCAAAGCTCACAAGATCGGTGTTACGCAAATATGCGTTAAATTCTTCCTTGATTCCCGCTCGATCCATAAAATTTTCTGAAGGCCATTCACAGGGCCGTACTGGAGCGTCCCTTGGTGGCTCCTCGTCAGCATCACACATTGCAAGCCTGGGTCCTTGCTTCCTTGAAGAACCACCTTGGTACATTTTCCTAAGCATATTTCTTCCTCTGAATTTTTTTAAATTTTTTAGTAACTTCAAATAAAGTGAACCGAACTCAACAAAATTGATAGCAACTACTCCTACAAGTACCTAGAGCCTATATCAAGCATTAGAACTACTTGGAACCATATAAATTTGACATGCAAGATCAAGAACATGGTCACCTAGGCACCACAAATTTGAAATGAATAGAGCACTAGAACAAAAACTAATTGGACCAATGGAGGAGTCACATACCAAGGAACAATCTCCCCAAGCAGTTTTGTGAGAGGTGCTTTGAGCAAGGAGATCGAGAATCGTAGCAAAATGAGCTAGAACTCGTGCTTGAGCTGGATATTGGTGTTTGTGCAGGAAATATGCCCTAGAGGCAATAATAAAGTTATTATTTATTTCCTTATATCATGATAAATGTTTATTATTCATGCTAGAATTGTATTAACCGGAAACATAATACACGTGTGGATACATAGACAAACAGAGTGTCACTAGTACGCCTCTACTTGAATAGCTCGTTAATCAAAGATGGTTATGTTTCCTAACCATTGACATGAGTTGTCATTTGATTAACGGGATCACATCATTAGGAGAATGATGTGATTGACTTGACCCATTCCGTTAGCTTAGCATTTGATCGTTTAGTATGTTGCCATTGCTTTCTTCATGACTTGTACATGTTCCCATGACTATGAGATTATGCAACTCCCGTTCAACGGAGGAACACTTTGTGTGCCACCAAACGTCACAACGTAACTGGGTGATTATAAAGGTGCTCTACAGGTGTCTCCAAAGGTACTTGTTGGGTTGGCGTATTTCGAGATTAGGATTTGTCACTCCGATTGTCGGAGAGGTATCTCTGGGCCCTCTCGGTAATACACATCACTTAAGCCTTGAAAGCATTGCAACTAATGAGTTAGTTGCGGGATGATGTAATACAGAACGAGTAAAGAGACTTGCCGGTAATGAGATTGAACTAGGTATTGAGACGCCGACGATCGAATCTCGGGCAAGTAACATACCGATGACAAAGGGAACAACGTATGTTGTTATGCGGTCTGACCGATAAAGATCTTCGTAGAATATGTGGGAGCCAATATGAGCATCCAGGTTCCGCTATTGGTTATTGACCGGAGACGTGTCTCGGTCATGTCTACATAGTTCTCGAACCCGTAGGGTCCGCACGCTTAAAGTTTCAATGACAGTTATATTATGAGTTTATATGTTTTGATGTACCAAAGGTTGTTCGGAGTCCTGGATGTGATCACGGACATGACGAGGAGTCTCGAAATGGTCGAGACATGATGATTGATATATTGGAAGCCTATATTTGGATATCGGAAGTGTTCCGGGTGAAATCGGGATTTTACCGTAGTACCGGGTGGTTACCGGAACCCCCCGGGGGCTTAATGGGCCATAGTGGGCCTTGTGGAGAAGAGGAGAGGCGGCCGAGGCGGGGCAGCCCTTCCCCTAGTCCGAATAGGACAAGGAGAGGCGGCGCCCCCTTCCTCCCTCTCTCCCACCTCTTTCCCCCTCCACTCCTAGTCCAACAAGGAAAGGGAGGAGTCCTACTCCAGTGAGTAGGACTCCTCCTGGCGCGCCCCTCCTGGCCGGCCGCACCTCCCCTCTTGCTGCTTTATATACGGGGGAAGGGGGGCACCCCAAAGACACAACAATTGATCGTTTGATCTTTTAGCCGTGTGCGGTGGCCCGCTCCACCATAGTCCACCTCGATAATACTGTAGCGGTGCTTAGGTGAAGCCCTGCGTCGGTAGAACATCATCATCGTCGCCATGCCGTCGTGCTGATAAAAATCTCCCTCAACACTCGGCTGGATCGGAGTTCGAGGGACGTCATTAGGGCTGAACGTGTGCTGAACTCGGAGGTGACGTACGTTCGGTACTTGATCGGCCGGATCATGAAGACGTACGGCTACATCAACCGCGTTGTGCTAACGCTTCCGCTTTCGGTCTACGAGGGTACATGGACAACACTCTCCCCTCTCGTTGCTATGCATCACCATGATCCTGCGTGTGCGTAGGATTTTTTTTGAAATCACAACGTTCCCCAACGGTGGCATCCGAGCCAGGTTTTATGCGTAGATGTCATTTGCACGAGTAGAACACAAGTGAGTTGTGGGTGATATAAGTCATACTGCTTACCAGCATGTCATACTTTGGTTCAGCGGTATTGTTGGATGAAGCGTCTTGGACTGACATTACGCGTACGCTTACGCGAGACTGGTTCTACCGACGTGCTTTGCACACAGGTGGCTGGCGGGTGTCAGTTTCTCCAACTTTAGTTGAACCGAGTGTGGCTACGCCTGGTCCTTGCGAAGGTTAAAACAACACCAACTTGACAAACTATCATTGTGGTTTTGATGCGTAGGTAAGAACGGTTCTTGCTAAGCCCGTAGCAGCCACGTAAAACTTGCAACAACAAAGTAGAGGACGTCTAACTTGTTTTTGCAGGGCATGTTGTGATGTGATATGGTCAAGACATTATGCTAAATTTTATTGTATGAGATGATCATGTTTTGTAACCGAGTTATCGGCAACTGGCAGGAGCCATATGGTTGTCGTTTTATAGTATGCAATGCAATCGCGCTGTAATGCTTTACTTTATAACTAAGCGGTAGCGATAGTCGTAGAAGCATAAGATTGGCGAGACGACAACGATGCTACGATGAAGATCAAGGTGTCGCGCTGGTGACGATGGTGATCATGACGGTGCTTCGGAGATGGAGATCACAAGCACAAGATGATGATGGCCATATCATAACACTTATATTGATTGCATGTGATGTTTATATTTTATGCATCTTATCTTGCTTTGATTGACGGTAGCATTATAAGATGATCCCTCACTAAATTATCAAAGTATAAGTGTTCTCCCTGAGTATGCACCGTTGCGAAAGTTCTTCGTGCTGAGACACCACGTGATGATCGGGTGTGATAGGCGCTCTACGTTCAAATACAACGGGTGCAAAACAGTTGCAAACGCGGAATACTCAGGTTAAACTTGACGAGCCTAGCATATAGCAGATATGGCCTCGGAACACAGAGACCGAAAGGTCGAGCGTGAATCATATAGTCGATATGATCAACATAGTGACGTTCACTGTTGAAACTACTCCATCTCACGTGATGATCGGACATGGTTTAGTTGATATGGATCACGTGATCACTTAGAGGATTAGAGGGATGTTTATCTAAGTGGGAGTTCTTAATTAATATGATTAATTGAACTTAAATTTATCATGAACTTAGTACCTGATAGTATCTTGCTTGTCTATGTTGATTGTAGATAGATGGCCCGTCTTTGTTGTTCGGTTGAATTTTAATGCGTTCCTTGAGAAAGCAAAGTTGAAAGATGGTAGTAATTACACGGATCGGGTCCGTAATTTGAGGATTATCCTCATTGCTGCACGGAAGAATTACGCCTGGTAGCACCGCTGGGTGCCGTGCCCGCTGGCCGATGCAATCGGCGATGTTAAGAATGTCCGCGAGCAAAGGCGATGACTACTCGATAGTTCAATGTGCCATGCTTTGCGGCTTAGAACCGGGACTTCAACGACGTTTTGAACGTCATGGAGCATATGAGATGTTCCAGGAGTTGAAGTTAATATTTCAAGAAAATGCTCGGATTGAGAGAAATGAAGTCTCCAATAAGTTCTACAGCTGCAAGATGGAGGAGAATACTTCAGTCAGTGAGCATATACTCAAAATGTCTGGGTATAATAATCACTTGATTCAACTAGGAGTTAATCTTCCGGATGATAGCGTCATTGACAGAATTCTCCAATCACTGCCACCAAGCTACAAGAGTTTCGTGATGAACTATAACATGCAAAGGATGGATAAGACGATTCCCGAGCTCTTCGCAATGCTAAAGGCTGCGGAGGTAGAAATCAAGAAGGATATCAAGTGTCGATGGTCAATAAGACCACCAGTTTCAAGAAAAAGGGCAAAGGGAAGAAGAAGGGGAACTTCAAGAAGAACAACAAGCAAGTTGCTGCTCAGGAGAAGAAACCCAAGTTTGGACCTAAGCCTGAAACTGAGTGCTTCTACTGCAATCAGACTGGTCACTGGAAGTGGAACTGCCCCAAGTATTTGGCGGATAAGAAGGATGGCAAGATGAACAAAGGTATATGTGATATACATGTTATTGATGTGTACCTTACAATGCTCGCAGTAGCATCTGGGTATTTGATACTGGTTCTGTTGCTAATATTTGCAAATCGAAACAGGGGCTACAGATTAAGCGAGGATTGGCTAAGGACGAGGTGACGATGCGCGTGGGAAATGGTTCCAAAGTCGATGTGATCGCGGTCGGCACACTACCTCTACATCTACCTTCGGGATTAGTTTTAGACCTAAATAATTGTTATTTGGTGCCAGTATTGAGCATGAACATTATATCTAGATCTTGTTTGATGCGAGACGGTTATTCATTTAAATCAGAGAATAATGGTTGTTCTATTTATATGAGTAATATCTTTTATGGTCATGCACCCTTGGAGAGTGGTCTATTTTTGATGAATCTCGATAGTAGTGATACACATATTCATAATATTGAAGCCAAAATATGCAGAGTTGATAATGATAGTGCAACTTATTTGTGGCACTGCCGTTTAGGTCATATCAGTATAAAGCGCATGAAGAAAATCCATACTGATGGACTTTTGGAACCACTTGATTATGAATCACTTCGTACTTGCGAACCGTGCCTCGTGGGCAAGATGACTAAAACGCCGTTCTCAGGAACTATGGAGAGAGCAATAGATTTGTTGGAAACATACATACAGATGTATGTGGTCCGATGAATGTTGAAGCTCGTGGCGGATATCGTTATTTTCTCACCTTCACAGATGATTTAAGCAGATATGGGTATATCTACTTAATGAAACATAAGTCCAAAACATTTGAAAAGTTCAAAGAATTTCAGAGTGAAGTTGAAAATCATCGTAACAAGAAAATAAAGTTTCTACGGTCTGATCATGGAGGAGAATATTTGAGTTATGAGTTTGGTCTTCATTTGAAACAATGCGGAATAGTTTCGCAACTCACGCCACCCGGAACACCACGGCGTAATGGTGTGTCCAAACGTTGTAATCGTATTCTACTAGATATGGTGCGATCTATGATGTCTCTTACTGATTTACCGCTATCGTTTTGGGGTTATGCTTTAGAGACGGCCGCATTCACGTTAAATAGGGCACCATCAAAATCTGTTGAGACGACGCCTTATGAACTGTGGTTTGGCACGTTTCTTAAAATTTGGGGATGCGATGCTTATGTGAAAAAGCTTCAACCTGATAAGCTCGAACCCAAATCAGAGAAATGTGTCTTCATAGGATACCCAAAGGAGACTGTTGGGTACACCTTCTATCACAGATCCGAAGGCAAGACTTTTGTTGCTAAATTCGGAATCTTTCTGGAGAAGGAGTTTCTCTCGAAAGAAGTGAGTGGGAGGAAACTAGAACTTGATGAGGTAATTGTACCTGCTCCCTCATTGGAAAGTAGTTCATCACACAAACCGGTTTCTGCGACACCTACACCAGTTAGTGAGGAAGTTAATGATGATGACCATGAAACTTCAGATCAAGTTGTTACTGAACCTCGTAGGTCAACCAGAGTAAGATCCGCACCAGAGTAGTATAGTAATCCTGTTCTGGAGGTTATGTTACTAGACCATGACGAACCTACGAACTATGAAGAAGCGATGGTGAGCCCAGATTCCGCGAAATGGCTTGAGGCCATGAAATCTGAGATGGGGTCCATGTATGAGTACAAAGTGTGGACTTTGGTTGACTTGCCCGATGATCAGCAAGCAATTGAGAATAAATGGATCTTCAAGAAGAAGACTGACGCTGACGGTAATGTTACTGTCTATAAAGCTCGACTTGTTGCAAAATGTTTTTGACAAGTTCAAGGGATTGACTACAATGAGACCTTCTCACCCGTAGCGATGCTTAAGTCTGTCCGAATCATGTTAGCAATTGCCGCATTTTATGATATGAAATTTGGCAAATGGATGTCAAAACTGCATTCTTGAATGGATTTCTAGAAGAAGAGTTGTATATGATGCAACCGGAAGGTTTTGTCTATCCAAAGGGAGCTAACATAGTGTGCAAGCTCCAGCGATCCATTTTATGGACTGGTGCAAGCTTCTCGGAGTTGGAATATACGCTTTGATAGTGTGATCAAGGCATTTGGTTTTGTTCAGACTTTTGGAGAAGCCTGTATTTACAAGAAAGTGAGTGGGAGCTCTGTACCATTTCTGATATTATATGTGGATGACATATTACTGATTGGAAATGATATAGAATTTTTGGGTAGCATAAAGGGATACTTGAATAAGAGTTTTTCAATGAAATACCTCGGTGAAGATGCTTATATATTGGGCATCAAGATCTATAAAGATAGATCAAGACGCTTAATTGGACTTTCACAAAGCACATACCTTGACAAAGTTTTGAAGAAGTTGAAAATTGATCAAGCAAAGAAAGGGTTCTTGCCTGTGTTACAAGGTGTGAAGTTGAGTAAGACTCAATGCCCGACCATTGCAGAAGATAGAGAGAAAATGAAAGATGTACCCTATGCTTCAGCCATAGGCTCTATCATGTATGCAATGCTGTGTACCAGACTTGATGTGTGCCTTGCTATAAGTCTAGGAGGGAGGTACCAAAGTAATCCAGGAGTGGATCACTGGACAACGGTCAAGAACATCCTGAAATACCTGAAAAAGACTAAGGATATGTTTCTCGTTTATGGAGGTGACAAAGAGCTCACCGTAAATGGTTACGTTGATGCAAGCTTTGACATTGATCCGGACGATTCTAAATCGCAAACCGGATACGTGTTTACATTGAATGGTGGAGCTGTCAGTTGGTGCTGTTCTAAACAAAGCATCGTGGCGGGATCTATGTGTGAAGCGGAGTACATAGCTTCTTCAGAAGCAGCAAATGAAGGAGTCTGGATGAAGGAGTTCATATCCGATCTAGGTGTCATACCTAGTGCATCGGGTCCAATGAAAATCTTTTGTGACAATACTGGTGCAATTGCCTTGGCGAAGGAATCTAGATTTCACAAGAGAACCAAGCACATCAAGAGACGCTTCAATTCCATCCGGGATTTAGTCCAGGTGGGAGACATAGAAATTTGCAAGGTACATACAGATCTGAATGTTGCAGACTCGTTGACTAAGCCTCTTCCACGAGCAAAACATGATCAACACCAAGGCTCCATGGGTGTTAGAATAATTACTGTGTAATCTAGATTATTGACTCTAGTGCAAGTGGGAGACTGAAGGAAATATGCCCTAGAGGCAATAATAAAGTTATTATTTATTTCCTTATATCATGATAAATGTTTATTTTTCATGCTAGAATTGTATTAACCGGAAACATAATACATGTGTGGATACATAGACAAACAGAGTGTCACTAGTATGCCTCTACTTGACTAGCTCGTTAATCAAAGATGGTTATGTTTCCTAACCATTGACATGAGTTGTCATTTGATTAACGGGACCACATCATTAGGAGAATGATGTGATTGACTTGACACATTCCGTTAGCTTAGCACTTGATCGTTTAGTATGTTGCTATTGCTTTCTTCATGACTTATACATGTTCCTATGACTATGAGATTATGCAACTCCCGTTTACCGGAGGAACACTTTGTGAGCCACCAAACGTCACAACGTAACTGGGTGATTATAAAGGTGCTCTACAGGTGTCTCCAAATGTACTTGTTGGGTTGGCGTATTTCGAGATTTGGATTTGTCACTCCGATTGTCGGAGAGGTATCTCTGGGCCCTCTCGGTAATACACATCACTTAAGCCTTGCAAGCATTGCAACTAATGAGTTAGTTGCGGGATGATGTATTACAGAACAACTAAAGAGTCTTGCCGAATTGAGATTGAACTAGGTATTGAGATACCGACGATCGAATCTCGGGCAAGTAACATACCGATGACAAAGGGAACAACGTATGTTGTTATGCGGTCTGACCGATAAGGATCTTCGTAGAATATGTGGGAGCCAATATGAGCATCCAGGTTCCGCTATTGGTTATTGACCGGAGACGTGTCTCGGTCATGTCTACATAGTTCTCAAACCCGTAGACTCCGCACGCTTAAAGTTTCGATGACCGTTATATTATGAGTTTATATTTTTGATGTACCGAAGGTTGTTCGAAGTCCCAGATGTGATCACGGACATGACGAGGAGTCTCGAAATGGTCGAGACATAAAGATTGATATATTGGAAGCCTATATTTGGATATCGGATGTGTTCCGGGTGAAATCGGGATTTTACCGGAGTACCGGGAGGTTACCGGAACCCCCAAGGGGCTTAATGGGCCATAGTGGGCCTTGTGGAGAAGAGGAGAGGCGGCCAGGGCAGGGCCGCGCGCCCCTCCCCCGTAGTCCGAATAGGACAAGGAGAGGGGGCGACGCCCCCCTTTCCTTCCTCTCTCCTCCTCTTTCCCCTCCACTCCTAGTCCAACAAGGAAAGGGAGGAGTCCTACTCCCGGTAGGGAATAGGACTCCTCTGGCGCACCCTCCGGCCGGCCGCACCTCCCCTTTCTCCTTTATATAAGGGGCAGGGGGCACCCCAAAGACACAACAATTGATCGCTTGATTTTTAGCCGTGCAGCGGTGACCCCTCCACCATAGTCCACTTCGATACATCAGAAGCGGTGCTTAGGCGAAGCCTGCGTCGGTAGAACATCATCATCGTAACCACGCCGTCATCTTGATGAAACTCTCCCTCAACACTCGGCTGGATCGGAGTTCGAGGGACGCCATCGTGGCTGAACGTGTGCTGAACTCGAGGTGCCGACGTTCGGTACTTGATCGGTCGGATCGTGAAGACGTACGACTACATCAACCACGTTGTGCTAACGCTTCCGCTTTCGGTCTACGAGGGTACATGGACAACACTCTCCCCTCTCGTTGCTATGCATCACCATGATCTTGCGTGTGCGTAGGAATTTTCTTGAAATTACTACGTTCCCCAATAGTTTGTGGGAAGAAGAAGGAGTGTATGGGTGCAGGAATGGGTGGAGGAGGGCACCATGGGCCCACGAGGCAGGGGGGCGTGCCCTCCATCCTCGTGGCCAGGTGCTTGCCCCTCCTGATGTGTTCTCAGTGCCAGAAATTCTCAAAAATTCTAGAAAAAATCATATTCCATTTTCAGGGCTTTTGGAGAACTTTTATTTTTGGGGTATTTTTATATTGCACAGATAAATCGTAAAATGCATGTAAAAAAATACTATTTTTACTTTATTTCAACTAAATAACAGAAAGTAGAAAGAGGGTACAGAAGGTTGTGCCTTTTAGTTTCATCCATCTCATGCTCATCAAAAGGAATCCACTAACAAGGTTGATCAGGTCTTGTTAACAAACTCATTCTGAATAACATGGAACCGGAGAAATTTCGAATAACACTATGTTACCTCAACGGGGATATGCACATCCCCTATAATAAGAATATCATATTTTTTCTTGACAATAGGAATAGGAAATTCAAAACCTCCGAATATAATCGATGGAATTTTTCCAATAGAATTGATACTATGAACTTGAGGTTGTTTCCTCGGAAAGTGTACCGTGTGCTCGTTGCCATTAACATGAAAAGTGACATTGCCTTTGTTGCAATCAATAACAGCCCCTGCGGTATTCAAAAAAGGTCTTCCAAGAATAATAGACATACTATCGTACTCGGGAATATCAAGAATAACAAAGTCCGTTAAAATTGTAACGTTTGCAACCACAACAGGCACATCCTCACAAATACCGACATGTATAGTAGTAGATTTATCAGCCATTTGCAAAGATATTTCAGTAGGTGTCAACTTATTCAAGTCAAGTCTACGATATAAAGAGAGAGGCATAACACTAACACCGGCTCCAAGATCACATAAAGCAGTTTTAACATAGTTTCTTTTAATGGAGCATGGTATAGTAGGTACTCCTGGATCTCCTAGTTTCTTTTGTATTCCACCCTTAAAAGTATAATTAGCAAGCATGGTGGAAATCTCAGCTTCCGGTATGTTTCTCTTATTTTGTAACAATATCTTTCATATACTTAGCATAAAGATTCATTTTGAGCATATCAGTTAATCGCATACGCAAAAATATAGGTCTAATCATTTCAGCAAAGCGCTCAAAATCCTCAAAATTCTTTTTCTTGGATGGTTTGGGAGAAAAAAGGCATGGGTTTCTGAACCCAAGGTTCCCTTTCTTTACCATGTTTCCTAGCAACAAAGTCTCTCTTATCATAATGTTGGTTCTTTGATTGTGGGTTATCAAGATCAACAACAGGTTCAATTTCTACATCATTATCATTACTAGGTTGAGCATCATCATGAACATCATCATTAGCATTTTCACTAGGTTCATGTTCATTACCAGATTGTGTTTCAGCATCAGAAATAGATATATCATTTGGATTCTCAAGTGGTTCAGCAATAGGTTCACTAGAAGCATGCAAAGTCCTATCATTTTTTTCTTCTTTTTAGAAGGACTAGGTGCATCAATATTATTTCTCTGAGAATCTTGCTCAATTCTCTTAGGGTGGCCTTCATGATACAAAGGTTCCTGAGTCATTTTACCAGTTCTAGTAGCCACTCTAACAGCATAATCATTTTTCTTACTATTCATTTCATTGAGCAAATCATTTTGAGCCTTAAGTACTTGTTCTACTTGAGTGGTAACCATAGAAGCATGTTTACTAATGAGTTTAAGTTCACCTTTAACATTAGCCATGTAATTACTCAAGTGCTCAAGCGTATTGGAATTGTATTTCAATTGTCTAGCAAAATAAGCATTGAAGTTTTCTTGTTTGACAATAAAATTATCAAACTCTTCTAAGCATTGTCTAGCATACTCATAGTGAGGAATACCACCTTCATCAAATCTATAGAGAGAATTTACCTTTACTACCTGTGTCGGGTTATCAAGACCATGAGTTTCTGCAATAGGTAATGGATTAAGATCACAAGTTTCTTCATCAGGCGGTAAATTAAGACCATGTGTTTCTTCAATAGGAGGTAAATTCTTAGCATCTTCAGCTTTAATACCTTTTTCTTTCATAGATTTCTTTGCCTCTTGCATATCTTCAGGACTGAGAAATAGAACACCTCTCTTCTTGGGAGTTGGTTTAGGAATAGGCTCAGGGATTGGCTCAGGAGCTGGCCCAGGAAGTGTCCAATTACTTTCATTGGTCAACATATTATTCAATAGAATTTCAGCTTCATCCGGTGTTCTTTCCTAAAAAGCAGAACCAAGAGAACTATCCGGTAATCTCTGGAAGCATCGGTTAGTCCATTATAAAAGATATCAAGTATTTCATTTTTCTTAAGAGGATGATCAGGAAAAGCATTAAGTAACTTGAGAAGCCTCCCCCAAGCTTGTGGGAGACTCTCTTCTTCAATTTGCACAAAATTGTATATTTCCCTCAAAGCAACTTGTTTCTTATGAGCAGGGAAATATTTAGCACAGAAGTAATAAATCATATCCTGGGGACTACGCACACAACCAGGATCAAGAGAATTAAACCATATCTTAGCATCACCCTTTAATGAGAACGGATATATTTTAAGGATATAAAAGTAGCGAGATCTCTCATCATTAGTGAGCAGGGTGTCTATATCATTTAATTTAGTAAGATGTGCCACAACAGTTCCAGATTCATAGCCATGAAAAGGATCAGATTCAACCAAAGTAATTATATCAGGATCAACAGAGAATTCATAATCCTTATCGGTAACACAGATAGGCGAAGTAGCAAAAGCAGGGTCAGGTCTCATTCTATCATTAAGAGATTGCTGATTCCATTTAGCTAATAACCTCTTGAGCTCATAGCTATCTCTGCAAGCTAAAATAGCCGCAGAAGCTTATTTATAAAAAATATAACCCTCAGGAATAATATAACCCTCAGGAATAATAGGCAAGTTTTCATCATCACTTTCATCAATAATATCAGTTTCAATAATTTCTTTCTCTCTAGCCCTAGCAATTTGTTCATCGAGAAATTCACTATGGGGCACAGTAGTATCAAGCATAGAAGTAGTTTCATCATAAGTATCATGCATAGCAGAAGTGGCATCATCAATGACATGCGACATATCAGAACGAATAGCGTATGGTGTTTAGGTTTCGCAAGCTTACTCGTAATGTAAGGTGAATCAAGTGCAGAGCTAGATGGCGTTCCTTACCTCCCTCGTAGTTGAGGGATAAATTGTTGTCTTAGCGTCTTTCAAGTTCTTCATAGTGACTAGCAGATATAAATCCCAAGTAACTCAAAGAATAGAGCTATGCTCCCCGGCAATGGTGCCAAAAAATAGTCTTGATAACCCACAAGCATAGGGGATCGCAACAGTTTTCGAGGGTAGAGTATTCAACCCAAATTTATTGATTCGACACAAGGGGAGCCAAAGAATATTCTCAAGTATTAGCAATTGAGTTGTCAATTCAACCACACCTGGATAACTTAGTATCTGCAGCAAAGTGTTTAGTAGCAAAGTAATATGATAGTGGTGGTAACGGTAACAAAGGTAACAATAGCAAAAGTAATATTTTTGTTGTTTTGTAGTGATTGTAACTGTAGCAATGGAATAGTAAATAAGCGAAGAACAATATGTGGAAAGCTCGTAGGCATTGGATCGGTGATGGAGAATTATGCCGGATGCGGTTCATCATGTAACAACCATAACATAGGGTGACACAGAACTAGCTCCAATTCATCAATGTAATGTAGGCATGTATTCTGAATATAGTCATACGTGCTTGTGGAAAAGAACTTGCATGACATCTTTTGTCCTAACCTCCCGTGGCAGCGGGGTTCTAATGGAAACTGAGGGATATTAAGGCCTCCTTTTAATAGAGTACTGGAACAAAGCATTAGCACATAGTGAATACATGAACTCCTCAAACTATGGTCATCACCGGGAGTGGTCCCGATTATTGTCACTTCGGGTTGCCGGATCATAACACATAGTAGGTGACTATAGACTTGCAAGATAGGATCAAGAACTCATATATATTCATGAAAACATAATAGGTTCAGATCTGAAATCATGGCACTCGGGCCCTAGTGACAAGCATTAAGCATAGCAAAGTCATAGCAACATCAATCTCGTAACATAGTGGATACTAGGGATCAAACCCTAACAAAACTAACTCGATTACATGATAGATATCATCCAACCCATCACCGTCCAGCAAGCCTACGATGGAATTACTCACGCACGGCGGTGAGCATCATGAAATTGGTGATGGAGGATGGTTAATGATGACGACAATGACGAATCTCTCTCCTGAGCCTGTAACGGAATCCAGATCAGCCCTCCCGAGAGGTTTTAGGGCTTGGCGGCGGCTCCGTATCGTAAAACGCGATGAATTCTTCTCTCTGTTTTTTCTCCCCGAAAGCAAATATATAGAGTTGGAGTTGAGGTCGGAGGAGCTCCAGGGGGCCCACGAGGTAGGGTGGCACGCCCTAGGGGGGAGGGCGCGCCCTCCACCCTCGTGGCCAGTGTGTGGCCCCCCTGGTCTTCATCTCTTGCAAGGATTTTTTTATGATTTCCTAATAGAAGTTCCATGGAGTTTCAGGTCATTCCGAGAACTTTTGTTTCTGCACATAAATAACACCATAGAAAGTCTGCTGAAAACAGCGTCTGTCCGGGTTAGTTCCATTCAAATCATGCAAGTTAGAGTCCAAAACAAGGGCAAAAGTGTTTGGAAAAGTAGATACGACAGAGACGTATCAGTGATACCCATATTCATAATATTGATGCCAAAAGATGCAAAGTTGATAATGATAGTGCAACATATTTGTGGCACTGCCGTTTATGACATATTGGTGTAAAACGCACAAAGAAACTCCATGCGGATGGGCTTTTGGAATCACTTGATTATGAATCATTTGATACTTGCAAACCATGCCTCATGCACAAGATGACTAAAACTCCGTTCTCCGGAACAATGGAGCGAGCTAATGACTTGTAGGAAATAATACATACCGATGTATGTGGTCCAATGAGTGTTGAAGCTCGCGGCGGGTATCGTTATTTTCTGACCTTCACAGATGATTTGAGCAGATATTGGTGTATCTACTTAATGAAACATAGGTCTGAAACATTTGAAAAATTCAAAGAATTTCAGAGTAAAGTGGATAATCATCGTAAAAAGAAAATAAAGTTTCTACGATCTGATTGCGGAGGCAAATATTTGAGTTATGAGTTTGGCCTTTATTTAAAACAATGTGGAATAGTTTCACAACTCACGCCACCTGGAACACCACAATGTGTCCGAACATCGTAACGGTACTTTATTAGATATGATGCGATCTATGATGCAGATAAGAAACCCAAGCTGTCATTTCTTAAAGTTTGGGGTTGTGATGCTTATGTGAAAAAGCTTGTCGGTGTACAAAAGTAGGGCCCCTCCTTTTAACCCCTTTACTTGTGCACGGGAAGTCGGAGCCGCGCCCGCGACCACACTCAGTAGTGCAAAGGAGGGGTGCCGGAGAGAAGCCAGAGCACGAGACCGCCAAGGCAACACAAAGGCCAGAGACACAAAGAGCAAAGGGGCGAGTTGGACTCCCCCGGCAAGGCCCTTGCCGGGACGGTCTCCACGACCCCGGCAAGAGTCTTGCCGGGGCAACTTGCCCAACACCAACAGAGCGAGCCACCCTTGAGCCCAAGAGTTCCAAATGCCGCTAACAACTACATTGGAACCAAGGCTCGGGAGGCACATCCTTGGTGGCATGCAGATCTTTGTCAAGATCTTAAATACACGAGATTAGATGAGGACCAGAAGACGACGACCCTCGGCGGGGTCCTTGCCGAGGAAATCCACAAGACCCCCGGCGAGATCCTTGCCAGGGACGACCACGACGCCACGGCAAGACTCTTGCCGGGGCCCGGCAAGACCCTTGCCGAGGGTACCAGCGAAGCCGCAGCCAGGCCCACATCTACCAAGACACCGCCGCCGTCCCCATGCAGCTGCTAGCTCAAACAACTGGGTAGGCACCTGCCTGGCGACGAGCGACCTCCACACCGACCCAGCAAGCATCTGCGTGGTGGCATGTAGATCTTCGTGAAGGCTCCACCACCGCGCTAGCCCAGCAGCCAGCCAACGTGGCGCCATGATGCCTCGTCAGCTCGGACGCGTGTTGAAGTCGGCTGAGGCGGCGACAGCTGGGACGTGCTTCCTTGCCGCCCCCGATAAAGCGAGAGGGGCACATTGGTAGCGCATTAAATGCGTTTATCCGACGGTGCCAGAGGATAGACTCATCTACTGTACACCTTTCCACCTCCTGTGTGCCACTGTGGCAGCCCCTTTTTCCTATAAAAGGAGGCCCGAGGCGACCAGGAGAAGGATTCGGATCTTTTGAGTAAGTCACACCCCGTAGCTAGCTCAAGAACACAAGAACACTCAAATACATCCACCAAAGCAGGACTAGGGTATTACGCATCTTCGCGGCCCGAACCTGGGTAGACGATTTGTGTGCTTCCTGTCAGACCCGCTCTTTGCACAACCCCACGCCCGCCAACCATAGAAGGGATCCTAGCGATTCCATAGGTGTCGATTCCCCCGACATCATTGGCCCGCCAGGTAGGGGGGCGCAGTCGTGGAAATCTTGTCTGATCGGAGCAGCCGCTTCATGGCGGCCACCGTTCCGAGGAAGAAGAGGACCAAGCTAGATAGCACCATCTGCAGATGTGGTGGACGCCCGTGCAACGATAGAAAAAGCTAAGTCGTGCGGAAATTTAAACAATTTCTTCTTATATATAAGGTTATCGTCCTCGAAGGTCCCGCCCTATGTATGGAAAACCTGCACGCAAAGGGGCCATTCCGCTATTGGCAACGCCCTTGCTCTGTTTCGAGTCCGCTCAACAGCCCAAGCGGCCGCGTCGAGAGCGGCAGGGTAGCCTTCCGTGATTGGCAACGCTCTCGATTCTGACTCGAGTCAAGCTCGACAGTTCGAGCGGCCGCGTTGAGAGCGGTAAGGTGGCTCGCCTGGCAACAAGCACACACGGCGGGCCACCAGGGATCCGTCCTCAAGATGATGTGGCTTGGGTTTATGCGCCGGCAAGCCTACCCGGTTAACGTAGGGTGGACATACAAAGGGGGATTAAACAGGGAAATAGCATGCATAATGTCAAAAGTACTGCAGAGTTATATTACATCAATTGTTGCTGCGGTTCTAACTAAAGATAAAAATTGTGTTGGTCCTAAACCTGCAGCGGTGGTGAGAAACGGGATGCCTAGTCCCGGCGCTGGCCCTCTACCCTCTGAATTACATTGATGTTGCTGATGATGGGCTCGATACGCTCCTTGAGCACCATGAGGTCCGCATCCTCCGGCAAGCTCTCCAGCGTGGCGTCAAAGTCGAGGTTGGGATTCCAGTGCGCCACCTTGGTGAGGACCTTGGTCATGGCACCCCGGCAAAGCCTCCGGGCCTCATCAGCCAGAGAGGCCGCCCGGTTGGAGTGAAGATGCTCCAGGGCTCCAAGAACACCCTTTAAGAATAGGGTCAGCTTTGCGTTGGGGCTCACGTTGCACTCCGGGGTGTACCTCACATTTGGCGTCCCCATGGTAGCCAGCTGCGTGGTGATCCTGCCGGCGACGTCTTCGAGGCGGCCGATCCAGCGGGTCTCGCCCTCCACAAAATCCTTGTGGTTGGCGGCTTCGTTCTTCTTCTACTGCTTCTCGGCCTCTAGATCCTTGGCCAGGATCTCCTCCCGGGCCTTGGCCTCCGAAAGCGTCTCCTCAAGACCCTCCAGCTTCCGCTTCAGCTCTTTAATGGAGTCGTTGGCCTTGGAGAGCTGATCAGCCTTGCCGAGGACTGCGCCCTGCGCCTCCACCAGGGCACCGTTGAGCGTGTCCTTCTCCTTGGCCAACTTCAGGGCCTGATCCTTCAGCCGGTCCCGCTCCACCTCCAGCACCTTCACCTTGCCGGCGTGAACCAGAGCCTGGGCATTGAGTGCCTCCTTGTGCCTCTTCTCCAGCTCCTGGGTCCGCTGCACGATGAACTTCTCCACCTCCTCGTCCTTCCCGCGGAGCGTTGCGGCAAGCTTCTCCTCACGCGCGGCAAGGTCCTCCTCCTGGGAGTTTAGCGCGACCTGCTGCTGGTGCCGAGCGGCCTCGACCTGGGCGGCCTGCTGCTCCGCCAGTTCTTGGGCCTTCTCGATGTCGGCCTGCTTCATGACAAACTCCAACTCGCGCTCGGCCAGCATGTCCTGGGCGGCCTTCAGGTCCTTGTGGGCCTGGCGGCACCAAGCCTGCGCCTCGGCAACACGCCCCTCGAGGTCCGCCTCCACCTTGTCCACCACCACCATCCTGGACTTGGCCTTGTCCAAGCGAGCGCGGTGAAGCGCCCGGAGCTTCTGGAAGTTGGCACCCATGGCCTGGAGGAGCCGCTCTTCCTGGGAACCACCGCCACCGGCGCTTGCCTCGTCAACAACCTCAAGCCTGGCGATGGCGAGCACTTCGTCATGAAACACCTCCCCCTCGACGGGCGCCCCGGTGCTCGCCGTCCCTGGGAGGTGGACGAACAGGTCGTCGCTCACTCTCAGGTACCTGCCCGAGCCAGAGGCAGCGGAGGAGGAAGCTTGGTCGTCAACCATCTCCTCCTCGGCAGCGGAGTTGCCGGCCTCCCCGGCAGGCCCCTTGCCGGCCTCCTTGGCACCAGCTTTGCCGGGCTCCCCGGCAGACCCCTTGGCGGCGTCCCCAGCAGCATCCTTGGCGGCCTCCTCGGTGGCGATCTTCTCGGCCTCCACCGCAGCATCCTTGGTGACGTCCTCGATGACGGTGTCTATGTCCTCCCGGTCCGCCGAGGGAAGGTCTGGACATCGAGAAGGGGATCACATGAAACCAAGACCAAGATTCAAAGAGAAAAAGAGCAGGGACAGAAGGTGAGTGACTTACCCATGCCGGGCTAGGAAGAAGAGGCCCCTTCCCCACAAACATCCGGCGCCGAGGCGAAGCCACCAGCGCCCGAGTTTGCCTCCTCCTCCTCCGTGTGCATGGGCTCGGTGCTTGGCTCCCTTGCCGGAGATGCACCTCGGGGCGGCGTGGTCGATGGGGGCGGTGCGTTGGGGGTAGTCCTCAGTGGCTCCTCCTGCTACTGTCCTCCTCCTGCAACCACGGCAAGGTGAGGGCCAAGGGAACGCACCCCCAACGCACGTCAACGGGGGGTGAGTGATGAGCTTACGCTGGGGGCTGTGCTGGGGGCTACTGTCTGGGCTGCTCAACACCACCAGCGGTGTGCCAGAAGTGCCTGCCAGGGGCTGGCCGCTGGCTGAAGCCCTGGCCCTCTTCACCCTCTAGGCCAGTGTCTCCGCATCCCTGCAAAGAAGAAGAACAGATCAAGATAAGTGGCACAGATTGAGGAGATGGAGATGACAAAAAGGAACAAGATACTTACTCATCCTCCACCTCCTCTTCTGCTGCCTTCCTCTTCCTCCTCGGGCTAAGGGACCCAAAGTCAAAGACGACCTCCACGTCGACGTCTGCCGGAGGAGGGGAAAAAGGTGGAGTCTGGACACGCTTGGACGAAGAAGAGGCAGTTGCTTTCTTCTTCGTCACCACGACCTTCACTAACTTCCTCGTCGCCGCGGCCCTTGTCTGGCACGCGGACCCCTCCTGGGTCTGCTGCGGTTGCGCAGCCCTGCCGGGCCAGACCGGCTCGCCGGACGTGGCCCGCCGTAGGACTCGCCCTCTCCCATGGCTGGGGGATCAACAGCCTCGGCCTCCTCCAACGATGACTCGTCGACCACATCCTCGATGAGGGGAGCCCCGGTGCCGGTGCTGCTGGCCTCCCCAGCGGACTCTGCCCACTGGGCAAGCTCCTTTTCTTCCACGGCCGCCGCGGCCTTGTCCTCCACGCCGCCGGCGCTGCCGGCCTCCTTGGCGAGCTCCACCTCCGCCGCCCTGGCGGCGATGTAGTCCAGCTCCGCCTGGGTGGTGTCCTGGATGAGCCGCGGTTCGGCGCGGACGTACTTCTCCTCCAAGGTGTCAAAAAACTCCTGCACCTGATCCACCGGTGGCTCGGCCCAACTTGGGACGAGGCTATGTGCATTGAACTCCGGCATCATGGCGATGATGTCCTTTTGGCGTGAGTTCTTGCTCAGCGGGACCACACGCGCCGGCAACCCAAACAATGGACCCTTGGCGACCTTGATGACCTTCGCGGTAGCCTTCACAGCCTTGCCGGGCCGCTCGACCTTGCCGTCGCGGTTCACGTCGAGCTGGAAGAGCCGTTGGCAGAAGTGGGCATGCCCCATCACCTTGAGGTTGTGATCGAGGTCGGGGCGAAGCCTCATGATGTCGGCCGCATTCGTGAAGAGCCAGGCCGGCGTCCCCTTGTTGTGCAGCAGAGCGATTCGGCGGCGGATGAAATCCGCCCCGATCATCTCAAGGGTGAGCCAGGCCTCGGTGAGACGAAGGATCCTGGTGGTGGCGACCGTGAGCTTCTTGTCATTGGCGTCAACATCACTCCAGACATTTCTGCGGACCGGCGGCGCGTGGTGGAGCTGGCAAAAGTCTTGCGGATCCTTCTCTTCGATCCAGCACCACCGACCCCGCCACTGCTCCCACCTCTCCTTCTGGCACCTTCCGGATATGTCTTTTTCTCCTGGGTCCTTGGGATCCAGGAGACACAACCAGAAATGGTGCCCCCCTTTTGGATGCGAGGGAAGAAGTAGTGGCGGAAGAGCACCGTGTTGGGATGCACTCCGGCGAAACCCTCACAAAGATGAGCGAAAAGGGCCATGCACGCCACAGCATTCGGAGTAAAATCCAGAAGGCGGAAGCCATAGGTATGCATGACATCGTTGAAGAAATCGGAGAAAGGGGGACAGAGCCCGCAGGAGAAGTAATAGATGAAAAATAGGTACTGATTCGGCCCGGCTTCGGCGAAGGTGGCGGGGATGACGCACGTGGCCGGATGCCCCGTCGTCTCGCTCCCCATCTTGCACCCCCACAAGTACTTGAAGTAGTCCCGGAGTTCTACCGCGTCGACCGTCAATGGAAAGTAGGCGTGCTGCGTCCGCCACACCGCCAACTCGCACTCCGGCGGCTCCTTCTCCCCGGCGTCCATAGCCACCCCCTTGCCTCTGCTGGTTTTGGGCACCATGGTGGTTGAGGAAGACAAAGGCGCGGCGGCGGCGAGCGGGAGCAAGAGCTTGAGGTGGAGGAAGAATGGGACGGTGTTTCCAAGATTGGAGAAGGCGCAGGGGGTAAATGAGTAGCGCGCCCGCAGTTATTCCTTTTTACGGGGAAGGCGCGGGCCGCCCCTTTCCCCATTAACCATGATGTGACGCATGCGTGCGGGAACCTCCCCACGCATGACCCCCACGTCACGCATGACCCTCCATGTCGCGCGTCCAACGCGGGTCGTGGGGAAGCACAGCGGATGAAAAGTTACTACATTAAAATCCGCCCACCTACCCGCACACCGTTCTGGGCCTGGCCCAACAACACGTCGCGCTTATGTGTGGCCCAGGCCCGGGGGCTCCTGTCGGTGTACAAAAGTAGGGGCTCTCCTTTTAACCCCTTTACTTATGCACAGGCAGTCGGAGCCGCGCCCGCGACCACACTCAGTAGGGCAGAGGAGGGGAGCCGGAGAGAAGCCGGAGCACGAGACCGCCAAGGCAATGCCAAGGCCAGAGACACAAAGAGAAAAGGGGCGAGGTGGACTCCCCCGGCAAGGCACTTGCTGGGACGGTCTCCACGACCCCGGCAAGAGCCTTGCAGGGCAACTTGCCTAACACCAGCAGAGCGAGCCACCCTTGAGCCCAAGAGTTCCAAATGCTGCTAGCAACTACATTGGAACCAAGGCTCGGGAGGCACCTCCATGGTGGCATGCAGATCTTTGTCAAGATCTTAAATACATGAGAGCAGATGAGGATCAGAAGACGACAACCCTCGGCGGGGTCCTAGCCGAGGAAATCCACAAGATCCCCGGTGAGATCCTTGTCGGGGACGACCATGACGCCACGGCAAGACCCTTGCCGAGGGCACCAGAGGGGCCGCAGCCAGGCCCACATCTACCAAGACGTCGCCGCTATCCCCATGCAGCTGCTAGCTCAAACAGCTGGGCAGGCACCTGCGTGGTGACGATCGACCTCCACACCGAACGAACAAGCACCTGTGTGGTGGCATGCAGATCTTTGTGAAGGCTCCACCACAGCGCCGGCCCAGCAGCCAGCCAACGTGGTGCCACGACGCCTCGTCAGCTCGGACGCGTGTCGAAGCCGGGCGAGGCGGCGACAGCTGCGACGTGCTTCCTTGCCGCCCCCGATAAAGCGAGAGGGGCACATCGGTAGCGCATTAAATGTGTTTGTCCGACGGTGCCTGAGGATAGATTCATCTACTGTACACCTTTCCACCTCCTGTGTGCCACTGTGGCAGCCCCTTTTTCCTATAAAAGGAGGCCCGAGGCGACCAGGAGAAGGATTCAGATCTTTTGAGCAAGTCACACCCTGTAGCTAGCTCAAGAACACAAGAACACTCAAATACATCCACCAAAGCAGGACAAGGGTATTACGCATCTTCGCGGCCCGAACTGGGTAAACGATCTATGTGCTTCCTGTCAGACCTGCTCTTTGCACAACCCCGCGCCCACCAATCGTAGAAGGGATCCCAGTGATTCCATAGGTGTCTTTGTCCCCCGACAAAGCTTCAGCCTGATAAGCTCGAACCCAAATCGGAGAAGTGCGTCTTCATAGGATACGCAAAAGAGACTGTTGGGTACACGTTCTATCGCAGATCCGCAGGCAAGATCTTTGTTGCTAAGAATGGATCCTTTCTACAGAAGCAGTTTCTCTCAAAAGAAGTGAGTGGAAGGAAAGTATAACTTGATTAGGTAATTGTACCTTCTCCCGAATTGGAAAGTAGCTCATCACAGAAAACCGTTCTTGTGATGCCTACACCAACTAGAGAGGAAGCTAATGATAAAGATCATGAAACTTCAAAGCAAGTTACTGCCGAACCTCGTAGGTCAACCAGAGCACGTTCCGCACCAGTGGTACGGTAATCCTATTCTGGAAGTGATGTTACTAGACCATGACGAACCTACAAACTATGAGGAAGCGATGATGAACCCAGATTCTGCAAAATGGCTTGAGGCCATGAAATCTGAGATAGGATCCATGTATGAGAACAAAGTATGGACTTTGGTTGACTTGCTTGATGATCGGCAAGCCATAGAGAATAAATGGATCTTCAAGAAGAAGACTGACGCTGATGGTAATGTTACTGTCTACAAAGCTCGACTTGTTGTGAAAGGTTTTCGACAGTTCAAGGAGTTGACTACGATGAGAGCAATTGCCGATGCTTAAATCTGTCCCAATCATGTTAGCAATTGCCGCATTTTATCATTATGAAATTTGGCAAATGGACGTCAAACTGCATTCCTTAATGGATTTCTTAAAGAAGAATTGTATATGATGCAACTAGAAGGTTTTTTCGATCCTAAAGGTGCTGACAAAGTGTGCAAGCTCCAGCGATCCATTTATGGACTGGTGCAAGCATCTCGGAGTTGGAATATACGCTTTGATGAGGTGATCAAAGCATATGGTTTTATAAAGACTTTTGAAGGAGATTGTATTTACAAGAAAGTGAGTGGGAGCTCTGTAGCATTTATGATATTATATGTGGATTACATATTGTTTATTGGAAATGATATAGAATTTTTGGATAGCATAAAAGGATACTTGAATAAGACTTTTTCAATGAAAGACCTCGGTGAAGCTGCTTATATATTAGGCATCAAGATCTATAAAGATAGATCAAGACACTTGATAAAAAATTTCAATGAGTACATACCTTGAATTTTTTTTGAAGGAGTTCAAAATAGATCAGTCAAAGTAGGAGTTCTTGCCTGAGTTGTAAGGTATGAAGTTGAGTAAGACTCAAAACCTGACCACAAGAGAAGATAGAGAGATAATGAAAGTCATTCCCTATGCCTCAGCCATGGGTTCTATAAAGTATGCAGTGTTGTGTACCAGACCTACTGTGTACCTTGCCAAGAGTTTGGCAAGGGGGTACAATAGTGATCTAGGAGTAGATCACTGGACAACGGTCAAAATTATCCTTAGGTACCTAAGAGGACTAAGGAAATGTTTCTCAATTATGGAGGTGACAAAGAGTTCGTCGTAAAGGGTTACGTTGATGCAAGCTTTGACACTGATCCGGATCTCAATCTGGATACATATTGAAAGTGGGAGCAATTAGCTAGAGTAGCTCTGTGCAGAGCATTGTAGACAAGCAATTTGCAAAATACATACGGATCTGAATGTGGCAGACCTGTTGACTAAACTTCTCTCACAAGCAAACCATTATCACACCTTAGTAATCTTTGGGTGCTAATCACATAGCGATGTGAACTAGATTATTGACTCTAGTAAACCCTTTGGGTGTTGGTCACATGGCTATGTGAACTATGGATGTTAATCACATAAAGATGTGAACTATTAGTGTTAAATCACATGGCGATGTGAACTAGATTATTGACTCTAGTGCAAGTGGGAGACTGAAGGAAATATGCCCTAGAGGCAATAATAAAGTTGTTATTTTATATTTTCTTATGTCATGATAAATGTTTATTATTGATGCTAAAATTGTATTAACCGGAAACTTGGTACATGTGTGAATACATAGACAAAACACCGTGTCCCTAGTAAGCCTCTACTAGACTAGCTCGTTAATCAAAGATGGTTAAGTTTCCTAACCATAGATATGTGTTGTCATTTGATGAACATGATGACATCATTAGGACAATGATGTGATGGACAAGACCCATCCTTTAGCTTAGCATAATGATCGTTAAGTTTTATTACTATTGCTTTCTTCATGTCATATACATATTCCTTTGACTATGAGATCATGCAAGTCCTGGATACCGGAGGAATACCTTGTGTGCTATCAAACATCACAACGTAACTGGGTGATTATAAAGATGCTCTATAGGTACCTCTGAAGGTGCTTGTTTGGTTGGCATAAATCGAGATTAGGATTTGTCACTCCGAGTATCAGAGAGGTATCTTTGGGCCCTCTCGGTAATGCACATCATAATAAGCCTTGCAAGAAATCTGACTAATGAGTTAGTTGCGGGATGATGTATTACGGAACAAGTAAAGAGACTTTCCGGTAACGACATTGAACCAGGTATGAAGATACCGACGATCGAATCTCGGGCAAGTAACATACCGATGACAAAGGGAATTATGTAGGTTGTTATTGCGGTAAAACCGATAAATATCATCGTATAATATGTAGGAACCAATATGAGCATCCAGGTTCCCCTACTGGTTATTGACCGAAGAGGCGTCTCGGTCATGTCTACATAGTTCTCGAACTCGTAGGGTCCGCACGCTTAACGTTCAATGACGATTTTGTATTATATGACTTATGTGATTTGGTGACCAAATGTTGTTCGGAGTCCCAGATGAGATCATGGACATGAAGAGGAGTCTCGAAATGGTCGAGAGGTAAAGATTCATATATAGGACAATGATATTCGGACACCGGAAGTGTTCTGGGGGTACCGGGTACATATCGGGTCACCGTAAGGGGTTCCAGGCATCCCCCCGACAACTACATGGGCCTAATGGGCCAAGAAGGGGATAGACCAGCCCCTAGGGGGCTGATGCGCCCCATGTAGGCCGAAATAAGGGGGAAGGAAAGAGGAGAAGAGACAAAGTAAGGGGAGGGATTCGGCCTCCCCCTTCCTTCTCTCCTCCCTCCTCCTTCCTTCCCCCTCTGGATGAATATGGAAGGGGGGAGGCCGAATTGGGAGGCGCCCAAGTAGTATTCCTCCTACTTGGGGCGCCCCCTTGGCTGCCTCTCCTCCCGTCCAACCTATATATACGAGGGGGGGGGGGGCTGCTAGAACACACAACATTGATTCCTAGTCATGTGCGGCGCCCCCCTCCAAAGTTTACGCCTCCGGTCATATTCACAAAGTGCTTAGGCGAAGCCCTGCGTGGATCACTTCACCATCACCGTCACCACACCGTCATGCTGAAGGAACTATCCCTCGACACTTTTCTAGATCAAGAGTTCGAGGGACGTCATCGAGCTGAACGTGTGTAGAACTTGGAGGTGCCGTACGTTCGGTGCTTAATTGGTCGGAACGAGAAGAAGTTCAACTACATCAGCCGCGTTGTCAAACGCTTCCGCTTTCGGTCTACGAGGGTACGTGGACACACTCTCCCCCTCTTGTTTCTTTGCATATCCTAGATAGAACTTGCGTGAGCGTAGGAATGTTTTTGAAATTGCATGCTATGTTTCCTAATAGTTGCTAGGCCTAATTCGGATACTCCATAACGGGTCGTGAGTAGCGTGCCGTAAATGGGTTATATGCGACCAGGCCATTAATAGGCCTTCCGTGGGCCGGCCCGCTACCTTTTGACCAAGTTAATGGGCTGGCATTTTAGCCTAATGGGTCATTGTTGGGCCGAGCAACATGTCGACATAGCATAGGCTCGTCCCGTCCATTCGCTGGATGACATCTGTCCCAACCAGAAGCTGACACATGTTTCCTTCGACCAATGAGAATTTTACACATGGAAAATCGACATTGGTCGTTCCTGTTAACGGGTTATTGGATTCAAAACCGGACTCGATAGCTTAAAGGCGACCTTATGATAGATTCCACGTCTCGGTTACCATTGATGAAAACACTTCCATGATGCAGCATTCACCGTCATGGAAGTGGACACTTCCGTGATGATAATTTGAGCATTGTCATGGAACACTTCTACGACAACACATGTATGCCTATCTTGATCCTATCATAAAATCGTCATGGATGTACATGCATGACAGAAAACGTGACCTACATGTAACATCCCAAATTTTCAATTTGCAATATTATACATAGAGCATCATTGCATATCATATTTTTTCGTTGCATTTTTGCTTGATCCTAGAAATTCTACACAACTCAAGGACCCACGGAGAGAGTTGGGGATTTTCGTTATTTTCATATTTGAGTTTTCTCAAATTTTGAAAATAGGATCATTTGATTTTAATTATTTTATCTCCAATTATTTCTACTATCAAAATATGAGAGAGGGAATAAAATGACTTTCCCAAAATAAAGAAATAATGAAGATTTAATAATAAAATCAATTAAGATTTTATTTTGGAGTTTTTCGCCTTTTTATTTGAATTTAGGAAAATGCGCGTTTTCAAAATTGCATTTAGGCCCCAAATAAAAGTTCATCTTGTCCGCTTGATTGTAGAAGTCGGGGAAAATTTATTTCGTGATTTTGCGATCCGATTCGTATTTTTTTCTATTTTTCTTCTTAGCGTAATTATTTTTAAAAATAAAAACGCTACCATCGACCTAACCGGCCGCGGTCCGTCTCGGGACTCGCGGCAAGAGTTTATAAGTCGGGCAGCCCACCCGGCAAACCCTAGCCCCGAGCCTCGCGCCCAGCTCATTCGCCGCCCGTCATTACCGACTCGGACCCGCCCGATCCGCCGGACCCCGCCGCCGCCGACGAGGTTCGCCGCCGCCTCGATCCGCGTGCCGCCGATTTTTCTAAAAACCGGACGGTTTTTTTTCGGTTTTTTTGTTTCGTTTTTTTATTAGTTTCGGTTTTTTCCCGGTTTGGTTAAATAGCGAACGTTCGTTCGTTTTTAACGAACGCGTTCGTCAGATTAGTTTAGTTAACGAACGTCCGATCGTTACCCGTTTGTCGTTTTTCTTTTTCTCGGATTTAATCCGTGATTTTTGTGATCGCGATTCTTGATCCGATTTTCGTTTTAGTATAACTTTTCGCTCGTTTATCGGAATCAGGCGATTCAAGCGCCTGGAGTTTAAATCTCGAAACCCTCTTTCTGAATAACCTACTTAAACAAGTTTTTACTTATGTAAAATTTGACTTAGATCCGGATTAGTAAAATGAAGCTGTTTTCTTCCGCCGTTTGACTTTCGTTGCTTCGTTTGATTTGATTCTTTTTGCAAACCGGAGTTCTTAAGTTGAATTATCTGGTTAGATCTATTTGAGTTTTACCTAAGCATTAGATGAGTACTTATTGTATGCTTTTTTGTTTGTCTGCGATAGAATACCCGTGAGTACTACTTTGTTACTTCGAGTCTCTAGGTTTCGCGGATCATCAGCAAGGCAAGTAACACTTTGATCATACCTCTTCTCATACCCAGTTTTTTATCCATTATATCTATCTTCAAACACTTGCATGATTAGGATCTAATTAAATTGTGGGTTTTGGGAAGTAGATTGAGGTAGTACCTATTACCTGTTTTATTATCAAACCCTTGGGAGTTACTTCTATGTTTGCTTATTATGCCATGCTATGCTAGTAGACGTGGATTGGGTGAGTGTATCCATGACAGATGTGATATTGTTATTTAATGGTTTATTTAAGGTGGCAACTTAAACACACATCTGGGTTGATTGAGGCACTGGTTTCTATCAAGACTTGCACTGTATTTCTTCGGACCGCCACCCGTGCTCAAAGGGATCATGAGATTATTCAAACTAGAAACTTCCGTGTGCAGCCACAAGCCATTATGGGCTCTGGCATAGTTGATTAAGTTGTGCGAACTCTTACAGGTAGACTAGCAGATGTAGGGGAAAGTAGGTGTACCGGTCTACCCACATGTAAGGTGCTGGTGCTTCTGAAAGACTATGTCTAGGTCATCCGTTTCTCAAACATCATGTAGTGCGAGAAATCCAATGGAGGCGATCGAGTCTTGTGGGGAAAAGTGCGCAAACCTCTGCAGAGTGTATAAACTAATCATGGTTAGCTGTGCCCCCGGTTATGGACGTTTTGAGTATCTAGTACTTGGATATCATGTGAATCTCATCATGTTACTTTTAATTAACTTTGTTGGGTTTTAATGAGTACTTTTGAGGATGCTGTCAACCATTCTCAATGTTTAACAACCACCATGATAGTTAAATAAATTTATTCCTTTGCAGTAGGGAAAAATTGGCTTTACGCAAAACTGTAACCATAGAGCTTTCCACCAGCCATATATGCATGTAGTATAGGCTTATTATTCCATTATTCTCTATGTGTTACTTTGCGGCATATTCCATGTGTCAATTGTTTTCTGGCTGCAACGTTTCATGTTGCAGACTTTTCAGACTACTTGTTATGTGCTTTTAGGTCGTGGTTCTATACTCAGTGATGCCGTTGGAGTTGATGGACTCGCTTATTCTTCCAAGCCTTCCGCTGTTATCGTGTTAGATGGCCTTAAGCCATATTTATTTTATTAAGTTCTCTCTTGAGACATTCATTTGTAATAAGTTTGTGATTGCTACTCTGTTATAAATCCTTTGAGTACTGTATGGTGTCAGCATTACTGATCCAGGGATGACACTGAGCACAGAGATCGATCGTTTTGTGTCTGGTCGCTACAAAGATGGTATCGAGCACACGGCCGTTGAGGACACGACCATTAAGCTAAAGCCCTAGATCACTACTCTCTCTTCTCATTTCTAACTCCTCATCTTTTCTACTCTTTTAGGATGACGGAAGGGAGGATCAAGTTCACCCAGCCGGATGAAGATACACCCTTCGGTCGACACCTGAAGGAAGTCACTAAGTACCTTAACATCGGATTACCAAGCTTCACCGGGACCTACAATTCCACTTTACCCGAAGAAGAGCGCTGGAAGATTCAAGCTCAAGTTCCCGGAAGGACGTTTGCGCCAATCACGGAGCCCATAGAGTGTGTTTTCAATGCACCAACTTGGAGTCTGGGAAAGAGCATGGCCGCTCACATAACCATGGGACGCATTGGAGAAGTTTACAAAGAAGACCTCAAGGATACTATCTACCAGATTTGTGGGCGCCGAGATGAAAAATGGGAGATAGTTGGCACTAAGAAGGATCGATCCATTGCAGCTTTCATCCAGGAGTTAAATCAGCACATTCGACGCCAGGAGAACCAGATGTGCGCAGACATGATGGAGTTGAAGACAACAAAAGCCTAGATTATCGAACTAGAAGGAGAACTGAAGGCCACTCGCAAGGACTACATGGAGGAGATTGTAGCTCTAGTGGGACAAAACGGCGATCTTAAGGAGAAGATTGAAGAACTCATGGGAAATTCAGCACCCGGAGGAGAAGATGAAGATAGCACCTGTCCAGAGAACTACATCATCATCGACGACACCGATTCTGATCCTAGTGATGATGATTACGAAGATGAAGCTGGAGCAGATATCATGGAGTCTTCATCGGAGCAGTTTTTTCTAGGTGACTACCATAACAGTAGTAGATTTCCCCCCATTTTAAATTAGTTTTAGTTCCAACACTTTGTAACGATAGATAGACCGTTGTATGCCCTTGTTTGAATTGATTGGAGTGATATTGTGTGATTTGTCTCATGTGCATATGGGTAGTGTTTCTCTCTTGACCTCATTCTATTCTTAACTCTCGTCTTTTCTATAAACCCTCAGATGCCTCCGAGACGCGACCCCTGATTTGTTTTCCCGCCAGATATCACTCAGTTGATTCAGCAGCGGAATGCCTTGATTCAAACATTGGTACGGAACCAAGGCAACAACAACAACAACAACAACAACCTACCGCCACCACCACCTGTTGACCACTTGACCCGTTTCTTAAGGATGAATCCGCCGGTGTTTTCCAGTAGCACCGAGCCGATTGTAGCAGATGATTGGCTCCGTAAGATAGGGAGGGAGCTGACAACTGCAGGATGTACAGATGGAGAAAGGGTGAAGTTTGCCGCACATCGGCTTGAAGGACCCGCAGACATGGTGGGAGAATTTACAGCCACTTACCCGGTGAGACAACGACACATGGGATCTGTTTGACAAGCTTTCCGTCGCCCATGTTTCAGCAGGAGCTATGGCCATGAAGAAGCGTGAGTTTCGCAACTTGCGCCAAGGAGGACGGTCAGTTGGCCAGTATGTAGATGATTTCAGTAAGTTAGCACGTTATGCCCCAGATGACGTTGCTACGGACGCACCTAAGCAGGAGAAGTTTCTAGAAGGACTGAATGATGAGCTGAGCATGCAGTTTATGGTAGCCACTTTCAACAACTACCAGGAGTTAGTAGATTGTGCTCTTATGATTGAAGGGAAGCAGCAGCAGATTGACTATCGCAAGAGGAAGTATGGACAAGGGAAGAATAACTCTCGAGCTCAGCAGAAACTTCGCTTTACCCCGAAGCCAGGAGGACAATTTTAGCATACCCATGGAGGAGGTAGCTCACACAACCATAATGGCACCAAGAATGGGAACGGGAATGGAGGAAGCAATGGACAGAACCGCACCAACCCGTCAACACCATCCAAGGTAGACCTGAGCCACATCACTTGCTTTAAATGCCGCAAGACTGGGCATTATGCAAATGATTGTCCAGAAGGCCAAAATGGTAATGGCAATGGAAGCTCAGGAAAGAAGCCGAACCCTTTCAACAAAGGACAAGTGAACCACGTCACCGTGGAGGAGGTTGAAGCTCAGCCAGATGCAGTAATAGGTAAGTTTCTGGTTAAGTCATTTACTGCAGTTGTTCTTTTTGATACTGGTGCATCACATTCATTCATATCAAGGGGATTTGCGGATAAGTTTAGCCTGCCTACTAGAACTCTTAAGACACCCATGTTAGTAAGCTCACCGAGGCGGAGTATCTGACGATCAAGGATGTTTTCAAGCGCCATTAAGTATAGGGAGGCATGTTTTCCCAATGGATTTAATTATATTGGAATCCCAAGGTTTGGATGTAATTCTTGGTATGGATTGGTTGTCGATTTATGGAGGAAACATCGATTGCGCCAGTAAGATAATTTTGCTTACGACACCAGAAGGAAGGAGAATCAAGTATGTATCACGGCATGAGCCGAGGAGAGCACATGTAAATTCCTTATCAGGAGTTGTGCAGGAGGAAGTACTAGTGGTAAGGGATTACCCGGACGTGTTTCCGGAAGAGTTGCCAGGCATGCCACCGGATAGAGACATTGAGTTTCTGATTGAACTATCGCCGTGCACCGGGCCGATATCTAAGAGACCGTATAGGATGCCAGCCCAAGATTTGGAGGAAATTAAGAAGAAGATTAAGGAGTTACTGGATAAAGGTTTTATTCGCCCAAGTTCTTCGCCTTGGGGATCACCAGTACTTCTAGTGGAGAAGAAGGATGGATCATTAAGAATGGTTGTTGATTATCACAGATTGAATGAAGTGACCATTAAGAACAAGTACCCACTACCGATGATCAACGACTTGTTTGACCAATTGCAAGGAGCTAAGGTGTTTTCCAAGATCGATTTGCGATCAGGGTACCATCAATTGAAGATTCGAGAGCAGGATATACCTAAGACGGCTTTTACCACCAGGTACGGGCTGTATGAGTATACCGTTATGTCATTTGGTCTGACTAACGCACCTGCCTATTTTATGAACATGATGAACAAAGTATTTATGGAGTTTTTGGATAAGTTCGTCGTGGTGTTTATTGATGATATTTTGGTTTACCCGAAGAATGAAGAGGAACATAAGGAGCATTTGCGTTTGGTACTCGAGAAGCTCAGAGAACACCAGTTATATGCCAAGTTCAGCAAGTGTGAGTTTTGGTTGAAGGAAGTTGGATTTCTTGGACATGTTTTATCCGGAGAAGGTATAGCAAGAGACCCCACTAAAGTTGTCATTTTGTAACAAATCGGGAAGCGCCAACAACAGTTGGAGAGATCCGGAGTTTCCTTGGACTCGCAGGATACTACCGAGATTCATTGAAAATTTCTCAAGGATTGCGAAGCCTATGGCGAAATTGTTGAAGAAGGATACCAAGTTCATTTGGACCGAGGAGTGTGAAGCTAGTTTCCAAGAGTTGAAGAAACGTTTGGTTACCTCACCAGTGTTAATTCTGCCAGATCAGACCAAGGATTATGAGGTGTATTGCGACGCTTCACGCAGAGGACTTGGAGCAGTGCTTATGCAGGAGGGAAGAGTTGTTTCGTATGCTTCACGACAACTTAAGCCTCATGAGCTAAATTATGCTACGCATGATTTGGAGTTAGCAGCCGTAGTGCATGCGTTGAAAACATGGAGACATTTCCTCTTTGGAAACCATTGTGAGGTGTATACGGATCACAAGAGTTTAAAGTACATCTTCACGCAGAAGGAGCTAAATCTTAGGCAGAGGAGATGGTTGGAAGTCATCAAAGATTATGATATGAGATTACATTATCACCCCGGAAAGGCTAACATTGTAGCAGACGCGTTGAGCCGTAAGAGTCACGTCAACACACTAATGACGGGAGAAATACCAAAGGAGTTAGCCGAGGATCTTCGAGAGCTATTTTTGGCAATAGTTCCAAGAGGCTATGTAGCAGCATTGGAGATTCAGTCAAGTTTGATGGACAAGATCAGGGAAGCTCAGAAGACTGACAAAGAGATTGCCTCTATAAAGGAGAGAATGAGCGAAGGAAAAGCTAAGGGATTTCGTGAGGATGAGCACGACACCCTATGGTTTGAAGACCGTGTTTATGTGCCCAATGACCCGGAGCTCAGGAAGTTGATTCTACAAGAGGCACATGATTCACCATATTCGATTCACCCAGGAAATACCAAGATGTATTTGGATTTGAAGAATACTTTACGGTGGACCGGAATGAAGAAGGATATTGCGAGTACGTGGCGATCTGTGATGTATGTCAGAGGGTGAAGGCAGAACATCAGAAGCCAGCAGGATTGTTACAGCCATTGCCTATACCCGAATGGAAGTGGGATAAACTATCTATGAATTTCATCACGGGATTGCCCAGGACCCGTTCAGGCCATGACTCGATTTGGGTTGTAGTCGATCGTTTGACGAAGGTAGCTCATTTCATTCCAGTAAAGACTACCTACAGGAGTGCCAAATTGGCTAAGATATACATGACCAGGATAGTATGCTTGCATGGAGTTCCGAGGAGTATCGTATCAGATAGAGGAACCCAATTTGCCTCAAAGTTCGGAAGGCGATTGCATGAAACTTTGGGAACCAGTGGAGTTTAGCACAACTTTTCATCCACGCAGACGGATGGACAAACCGAGAGAGTCAACCAGATTTTGGAGGATATGCTTAGAGCTTGTGCTTTGGATTATGGATCAAGTTGGGATGACAACTTGCCATATGCGGAGTTTTCTTATAACAACAGTTATCAATCCAGTTTGAAAATGGCCCCTTTCAAGCCTTATGCGGAAGGAGGTGCAGGACCTGTTGTTGTGGGATGAAGTTGGAGACCGCCAGTTGTTTGGACCAGATTTGATTAAGGAGTCTGAACGGAAAGTAAAGTTGATTCGCGATAGGCTCAAGGTAGCCCAGTCAAGACAGAAAAGCTATGCGGATTCAAAACGCAAGGAGACAGAATACGAAGTCGGAGACAGAGTTTATCTTCGTGTATCGCCACTTCGAGGAGTTAAACGTTTTGGAGTTAAGGGAAAGTTAGGACCATATCGTGTTTTGGAACGTATGGGAGAAGTTGCGTACAAGTTGGAACTACCCGAAGGATTGTCAAGAGTTCATGATGTGTTTCATGTTTCTCAGTTGAAGAAGTGTCACGCAGAGATGGCTGATATACCACTGAGAGATACTATGCCCCTAGAAGCAATTCAGCTGAATGATGATTTGACCTATGAGGAGAAACCAGTTAAGATTCTGGAGTATGCTAGCCGAGTCACCCTCAGCAAGGTCATTAAGTTTTGCAAAGTTCAGTGGAGCCACCACACTGAGGATGAAGCCACCTGGGAGCGAGAGGAAGATTTGCTTAAGGACCACCCTCACCTATTTTCTAGCTAACCCGAATCTCGAGGGCGAGATTCATCTTAAGGGGGTAGGTTTGTAACATCCCAAATTTTCAATTTGGAATGTTATACATAGAGCATCATTGCATATCATATTTTTTCGTTGCATTTTTGCTCGATCCTAGAAATTCTACACAACTCAAGGACCCACGGAGAGAGTTGGGGATTTTCGTTATTTTCATATTTGAGTTTTCTCAAATTTTGAAAATAGGATCATTTGATTTTAATTATTTTATCTCCAGTTATTTCTACTATCAAAATATGAGAGAGGGAATAAAATGACTTTCCCAAAATAAAAAAATAATGAAGATTTAATAATAAAATCAAATAAGATTTTATTTTGGAGTTTTTCGCCTTTTTATTTGAATTTAGGAAAAATGTGCGTTTTTCAAAATTGCATTTAGGCCCCAAATAAAAGTTCATCTTGTCTGGCTTGATTTTAGAAGCCGGGGAAAATTTATTTCGGGATTTTTGGAGTCCGTTTAGTATTTCTTTTTATTTTTTCTTTTATGCGTAATTATTTTAAAAAAACGCGCCACTAACCGGGCCTTGTCCGTCCGGGACTCTGGCCCGGCAGGCTTTATAAGCCGGGGCAGCCCACCCGGGCAAACCTTAGCCCCGAGCCCGAGCCCTCGCGCCCATGGCCGCCGCCCGGCCGCCGCCGCCTTGCCTCGCCGCCTACTCATGGGACCACGCCCGCCACGCTGCCCGACCCGCCGGACCGCGCCGCCGCCGTCGAGGTTCGCCGCCGCCTCGATCCGCGTGCCGCCGGTTTTTCTAGAAACCAGACGGTTTTTATTTCGGTTTATTTTCGGTTTTTCTTGTTTTGTTTTTTTTATTAGTTTCGGTTTTTTTTTCCGGTTCGGTTAAATAGTGAATGTTCGTTCGTTCATTCGTTTTTAACGAACGCGTTCGTCAGATTAGTTTAGTTAACGAACGTACATTCGTTAACCCGTTCGTCGTTTTTCTTTTTCTCGGATTTAATCCGCGATTTTTCTGATCGCGATTCTTGATCTGATTTTCGTTTTAGTATAACTTTTTGCTCGTTTATCGGAATTAGGCGATTCAAGCGCCTGGAGTTTCGTCTCGAAACCCTCTTTCCGAATAACCTACGTAAACAAGTTTTTGCTTCTGTAAAATTTGACTTAGATCCAGATTAGTAAAATGAAATTGTTTTCTTCCGCCGTTTGACTTTCGTTGCTTCGTTTGATTTGATTATTTTTGCAAACCGGAGTTCTTAAGTTGAACTATCTGGTTAGATCTATTTGAGTTTTACCTATGCATTAGATGAGTACTTATTGTATGCTTGTTTGTTGGTCTGTGATAGAATACCCGGAGTGCGCCGCCTGTTACTTCGAGTCTCTAGGTTTCGCGGATCATCAACAAGGCAAGTACCACTTTGATCATACCTCTTCTCATACCCAGTTTTTTATGCATTAGATCTATCCTCAAACACTTGCATGATTAGGATCTAATTAAATTGTGGGTTTTGGGAAGTAGATTGAGGTAGTACCTATTACCTGTTTTATTATCAAACCCTTGGGAGTTACTTCTACGTTTGCTTATTATGCCATGCTATGCTAGTAGACGTGGATTGGGTGAGTGTATCCACGACAGATGTGAGATTGTTATTTAATGTTTTATATAAGGTGGCAACTTAAACACACATCTGGGTGGATTGGGGCACCTGGTTTCTATCAGGACTTACTGTATTTCTTCGGACCGCCACCTGTGCTCAAAGGGATCATGAGATTATTCAAACTAGAAACTTCCGTGTGCAGCCACAAGCCATTATGGGCTCTGGCATAGTTGATTAAGTTGTGCGAACTCTTACGGGTAGACTAGCAGTTGTAGGGGAAAGTAGGTGTACCGGTCTACCCACATGTAAGGTGCTAGTGCTTCTGAAAGACTATGTCTCGGTCATCCGTTTCTCAAACATCATGTAGTGCGAAAAATCCAACGGAGGCGATCGAGTCTTCTGGGGAAAAGTGCGCAAACCTCTGCAGAGTGTATAAACTAATCATGGTTAGCCGTGTCCCCGGCTATGGACGTTTTGAGTATCCAGTACTTGGATATCATGTGAATCTCATCATGTTACTTTTAATTAACTTTGTTGGGTTTTAATGAGTACTTTTAACTGGGATTGAGGATGCTGTCAACCATTCTCAATGTTTAACAACCACCATGATAGTTAAATAAATTTATTACTTTGCAGTAGGGAAAAATTGGCTTTATGCAAAACTATAACCATAGACCTTTCCACCAGCCATATATGCATGTAGTATAGGCTTATTATTCCATTATTCTCTATGCGTTACTTTGCCAGCATATTCCATGTGCTGACCTGTTTTCGGGCTGCAACGTTTCATGTTGCAGACTTTTCAGACGACGAGTAAGGTGCTTTTAGGTCGTGGTTCTATACTCAGTTATGCCGTTGGAGTTGATGGACTCGCTTATTCTTCCAAGCCTTCCGCTGTTATCGTGTTAGATGGCCTTAAGCCATATTTATTTTATTAAGTTCTCTCTTGAGACATTCGATTGTAATAAGTGTGTGATTGCTACTCTGTTATAAATCCTTCGAGTACTATGTGGTGTCAGCATTACTGATCCAGGGATGACACTGAGCACAGAGATCAGACTGTTTGAGGTCTGGTCGCTACACTACTATGACAAACACGTATCATCACAGAAGTGTTTTTTGTAGTGCATGCATCTAGGGTATTAAGTTAATAAAAACAGAATAACGCCTTAAGCAAGATGACATGATGTAGACAAAGTAAACCCAATCAACATGAAAAAACCCATCATTTTACTCTTAATGGCAACAATACAAATACATGTCTTGTCCCTTTCTGTCACTGGGATAGAGCACTGCAAGATTGAACCCATCACAAAGCACCTTCTGCCACTGAGGATAAATCAATCTAGTTGGCCAAACCAAACGGACAGATTAGAGAGAAATACATAGCTATAAAATTCATGCATAATAAAATTCAGAAAAGACTCAGTTACTTCTCATGAATATTCAGATCATAAACCCATAATTCATTGGATCCCAACAAACACACCACACAAAAAATTACATCAGGTAGAACTCGAAGAACATCGAGGAGGACATTGTATTAAAGATCAAAGAGAGAGAAGCTAGTTGTCTATGAAGAACTACTCACACATCATCGAAAGGCGGCAAGGATGATGTAGAAGCCCTATGTGATCGATTCCCCCTCTGGCAGAGTGCCGGAAAAGGCCTCCAGATTGGATCGCGGAAGAACAAAAGTTTGCGGTGGCGAAAAGTGATTCGGGTGGCTCTCTGGTATAATGGGAATATTTGTGAATTT
This sequence comes from Aegilops bicornis, assembly GCA_021605145.1. Classification (NCBI taxonomy): domain Eukaryota; kingdom Viridiplantae; phylum Streptophyta; class Magnoliopsida; order Poales; family Poaceae; genus Aegilops; species Aegilops bicornis. The sequence goes on from CM038670.1 coordinate 86,063,140, forward strand.
ATAGAGGCAAAATTAGGCCAATAGGTGCCACGAGGGGCTCACAAGCTTAGGGGATGCCCCCCTGGGGTGCGCCTGGTTGGTTTGTCGCTCGCTGGTGACTCTTGTCTTCTCCCGAACTTTCGTGGGTCCCTTCTGGCCCGGAAAAATTAATCCAAAGATTTTTCGCTGTTTGGACTTCGTTTGATATTGATTTTCTGAAAAGCCAAAAACAATCAAAACACAACAACTAGAACTGGGCACTAGGTTAATAGGTTAGTCCCACAAAATGATATAAAATAGCATATAAAACATCCAAGATTGATACTATAATAGCATGGAACAATAAAAAATTATAGATACATTGGAGACGTATCATAGGGTCACACACTTAACGTTCGGTAACTCTAGGGTATAGTATTGGGATATTAATAATGGCAAGACTGAATATTTTTTGAAGTCTAAGATGAGATCCAGGACATCATGAGGAGCTCCGGAATGGTCTAGAGGTAAATATTTATATATGGGAAGTCATATTTAGGGGTTACGGAAAATGTTCGAGATTTTTCGGTACTGTATCGAGGTTCTAGAAGGTTTCGGAGTGGGGCCCATCTGCATGGGGACCCACATGGATTTGGGTAGTGGGGCAAGGCCCCACACCCCTAGTCTAGGCGCACCAAGATCCCCCTAAAATAAATAGGATCATGTTCCAAAGGGATAAGATCAAGATCCCTAAAAAAGGGGATAGCATTCAGTGGGGAAGGAAAGGAGGGATTTCCTCCCCCCTTGGCCAATGACCCTAGGGGCATGGAGGGCAAGCCACCAGACCCCCACACCTATATAAAGGTGGGGAGGCGCAAGGGGCGGCAACACTTCCACACCTTGGCGCCTCTCCCTCCTGTTACTCCTCCACGTAGCGCTTGACGAAGCCCTTCCAGTGTTCCGCTGCCACCACCACCACCACCACGCCATCGCTAGCCTAGATCCCATCTACCTCTCCACCCTCCATTGCTGGATCAAGAAGGTGAAGATTTCACGGAGCCATATGTGTGCACATCTCGGAGCTGTCGTCTGTTCGGCACTAGATTCGGATTGGACAGCGAAGGGATTACGACTACGCCAACCACGATGTCTAGATCGTTAACGCTTTCGGTCAACAAGGGTATGCAGACACTCCCTCTCATAGCAAGCATCTCCATAGATTAGATCTTGGGTATTCCGTAGGAAAAAAAATTGTTTTCCCTGCAACGTTCCCCATCATTTCGTGCATAAGGTTAAAGCCATGGCCGTGGTGATTTTTTGCTTAGCTAGGGTTAAATCCATGGCCGTGGCCATTTTATGTTTGGGGTTAAAGACTATGGTCGTGGACTAGTGTTAAAGATGCCTTGTTAAACTCCAACTCATATGACTTTGAAAACTATCTTAGTAATTAATTTTAGATCTTGCATCTAGTCTTGTACATCTATTCTTATAGGATGGGATGTGAACCAATATTTGTGATATAAAAAATGTTAGATATTGTTGGAGGGATGGGCATATACACTACAACCTTACCACATTTTAAACCTTAGTTTCAAATAACTCATGGTGCTTAGTTAGATATTCTTTTGGTTATGTTAAAGAAGTGACCTAACATTGTTATATATTGTTGGAGGGATGAGCATACACACTACATGGTTTTGACAACTTCTAAATTTATGACTAGGTTTTAGATTGTACAGTGTTGGTGTCTTTCTCTGAAAATAAATGGATAAAATAACAACCAAGATGAGCAAGTTCTAGAGTCTACATCAATATACTGAACCAAATAGTAGTGTTGGTTATAAGTTAAAATTTCATGAGTATAGCAGAATTAAACCAATTAGTTAAAAGTACTAACCCATCTTATAATTATTGTTACTTACTATTTAGATATGGCAAGGAGGTTGCTTAACCTTGTTCAACGGTTTAGGTTATGAGTTGGAGTTGCATTTCTGCATTTATTATTTATGCCCATCTTATACTTATTGTTACTTACTATTCAAATATTTTTGTCATATGTCATATATTGTTGTCATATTGTTCAATTGCCATATGTCATATATTGTTGTCATATATAGTTCAATTGTCAAACGTTGTGGTATGACATGAATATGTACTAAATTTCATAGTTCAATTGTCATAGTTCAATTGGTACTAGCTGTAGTTGTCATGGCTGACTTGTTATTACTTTGTAGTTGGCGCCGGTAAGTACCTACAACAGCCACTGCTGGTCTTCTTAAAACATACTAATGGGCCACTTCGGGTAGCCCATGACATATACGAGGAAGATTTCACAAGACTTGGTGAACAAGACAAGGACTCCTCTCCAGCGATGTAGCCAACTAGGACTCTTCTTATCCTAGGCCTCTGGTACATTATATAAGTCTAGGCCAGGCTAGTCGATAGATCATTATGACCCTCATCATCATACCCCTAGGGTTTATACCACAACTTACAATCTCGAGGTAGATCAACTCTGTATTCGATATATCATCATCAATATTACCAAGAGTAGTACATAGGGTTTTACCTCCATCAAGAGGGCCTGAACCTAGGTAAATATCGACTCCCGTCTTCCTGTTACCATTGATCCAAGATCCACAGCTCGGCACCCCCTACCCTGAGTCTACCGTATTTCCCTTCGACAATGGTGCTTTCATTAAGAGTTCCAATGTGTGATCGCAAAGGATTGATGGCTCATCTGCAGATTGCAACAGTTTTTTCTCGACATTGGATTAGTGTTTGCCGTCCCCGCCTCCTCGAGCGTCGCTTTGACGATTTCTTTGGTTGAATTGTGCAGAATTGAGTGTAGAACAACCATGTAAAGTTTCATCGCGTTCCGATGGAGGAATCTCCGGCAAACTCAGATCTACTTGAGCCCTGTCGAATCTAGATGGGAATCTGGACGAGTTTGGAGCATGGAGAACAGCCTCCAACTCGAACATCCTTTAGCAGATCCAATCGTTGATCGGCTACAGAATTCCTGTATGTACCACCCCTCAAACTTTTAACTTGATCTGACCGCTCAAACTCCAGGAAACCTCAGATTAGTACATCGATTTTAGTATCTGTTTTCTGCGCAAGAACGAATTCGGCCCGAGTTCATCTTTTTTATAAACGGGATTTCGGACATCCTTTTTGAAGGAGTTTTATATGGGGTATTGTGTTTTGTACTCAAACATGTGCCCACTAATTTTAAAGCCTTTTCGGAGGTAATCTTTATCATCCCATCGGTGTCAAACCAGACCGACAATGTTGCTCCACGGCCGCCGACCTACGCTAGACAGGTCGTCACTTCATCGAGCCAAGGTCAACCTCATCGGATCATCACCCCGGCGAGCCGACCAAGGGTTCGTGTCAGGACCGGATTTTTGGGATATTAATTTCCAGAAAATGGCCCTTGTGCTCACCAGCCCCGTGGATTATCAAGTAATGATGAGGCACCAACTTGATACGTAAATTCCAAGCAAAATGCATAATATGTAGTACAAGACCATTCGCCTGTGAGTACAACAAATGGTTTCTAGTGGTTGATGGCGGAAGCGGTTTGTGGATCATCGCGTTTATGGGACTCCATTTCCCATAGGAACAAATGACCGTGTTAACTCCTATCTTCGCGAGGCTGCTATCACCATTGCTTAGGTTCCGGGCTGTCATCGCAACGCTCCTCTCCAAGCAAGAAATATGGCCAAGACAATAGCGAGGACAAGCCGGTGAGTACTTTGAATGTACTCGCAAAACATTATGAACACGCCAGATAATATAATATAACAAACGATAATCATGCTCTGAAATATTCTACGATCACAACGTCAGTCACAAAATAAAATCTCTGATGCACGCAAGCAGGTTATTTATATATATGAAAATGCAATAACAGAGTAGTAATAAAATGCACCGATCGGTGTCCGGCGCCTCGAAAGGTTAGTAAATAACGAGCATGCCTCAATAAGGCGTCGAGCGACACCACATAAAGGGCTTATAAAGTAAATTAATAACAAGCATGTTACCAAGGCCTCAAATGACACCACATAAAGGGCTTATAAAGTAAATAAATAACAAGCATGCCACAGTCGGGCATCTCAGCGACACCACATAAAGGGCTTATAAATAAGCACAGTGAATATCCAGGAGGTAGAACCGTCCCAGGGATATTCAATAATTCAAATAATATAATGGGTTAGTCCATAATAAAAATAAACATAATCATCACAAGTCATCAGTCATGATCCAAGTTCTGGTTTAGTAGTTTCTCCTCCGAAGACCGACACTAAGACCGACACTTGACCCATCCCAGACTGTAATCCTTAACCATGGACACGGCTATTTGAATAGATTTAACCTCTGCAGAGGGTGTACTCTTTACCCACGAGTAACGGATTCCTTTAGTCCATCGGGACTAATCCTTCTACGGTCTTTTAATTGAAAACACACCTGACTTGCACACACCAGCTTAACTTACCGGTGTCTGGAATCACCCATGACACTTGTCAAGCAAAACTCTAAGTGGGGAGGCTACAACCTCACGTAGCATGGGACCAAATTTATATCGCGCGCTCTAATGGGTGTCCCCCCTCTCGGTCCCAACCGGAAACACCCATGCCCCCCGGACCAGGTGGCATGCCTACCGACTGCAGTCGGTATCTTCCACCATGGCCTCTCTGTACGGTGTGTGCTAGAAAGGGGTTGACAACTTATCGAACTGCACTACCCGCTGCAGGGGACAAGTGGCGAGTCTGAAAAAAGTATGGGGGTTACTGGAACAAGACTCGATCTACGATCGACTCAGGAGGTTTAAAAATTTCCTGCATGATTAGCATGACGAATATATTTCAACCAACAAAATCACCACTCACTATACCTTACTATGCCATACCGGACATAACCGTCCCGACGAAGACCGGAGACAAGCTCACGCCTACCCAAGGCAGAGGCTTTCCCGGATTTCTTTCCGGCAGGCATGCAACGCATACGAGGACGATTACCATCACCAGTATATCCACTTCCAACAGCAAGGAAGTCTCCAATATGCATTCATGCAAAAGATCGTATTACCACATAAAATAACGTGTTCTCCGTATTATGGTGGTGTTATAATCGTGTCAACCAACACACAAAAATATTATGCCGGGGTTCAGAATGCTTGCCTTCAAGTTGTGTAGAGGCAGGGTGCATCCTAAAACTTTTGAAAGTTTTCTTCTTCTTCAAAAACCTATTTTCGAAAGTATTCAAATTAACACATAGACTCAAAACAGTACAAAAAAGTCGTCTGAAAGTTTTCAAATAAATCTAAAAATAAATTAGAAAATATTTGAGAGAGGTGGGAAAAAGAATCAACTCATTTGGAGTTATATTTAAAAAGTTATAGCCAGTCAAAGTTTTGGTCAAAATCTGTTTAAAAATAACTAAATAAAAGAAATAGAAAAAGGAAAAACGGTTCGAGGGGGGGGGAAGCGTACTTTGTACTTTACGCCTTCACTTAGCCAGCGTGGACCGGCTCGGGGTCGCTGACAGTGGCTCCAGGGGGCCCACTGGTCAGGTTTGACTGGTCTTCCCTCCCTTCTTCCTCCTCTGCCCGAGCGAGGGCGGGGGTTCCGGCGATCGCCGCCGACGAATGGCGGCTCCTCACGGGGATCCAAGGGCAGGAATGAATCCGCCAGACCGGGGCGGTCCTCCCGGTGGTTGTTGGTCCGTCGGGGGTGGAGAGAGTCGCCGGCGGCGAGCTCCGCGACGGAGGAGGCTTCGGGTGGATTTGGGGTTTGATTCTACGGTGGCTTTCGATCGCGTTAGAGAGGCTGGGCGGCTCCGCCAGGTCTAGGGGAGTAGAATGGAAGCACGTGAGGGGTTTGGGGGCCTCGGTTTTGGCCGGATTTCACCGGAGCGTGGCGGCGGCTGAACCTGTCGGAGTTGAGGAAGATGACCTTCTCCCGTCGTACTCTGGTTATGGGGGCTCTAGAGAGGTGGTGTGAGGCTGTTTGAGGGTCTGGACGAGCTCGGGGCTCCTTAAATAGCGTAGTCATGTCGGTTCCGCGGCCGTGGATAAGGTCGCCGGCGAACCGCCATTCTGTAGCGGTCAGGGCGACGTGGCGGAGACGGGCGCTAGCGTACGAGATCATGGATGAGCTCGGGCTGTTCCACGAGCGAGCTGGCGCGCTGGGGTGATTTGGGTGGTGCCGACCTGAGTAGGGGCAGGCTGCCGACGCCTGCGTGCCGCCAAAAGGCTTGCTGTGGTGGCGCTGCGAGGAGCCAAGGGTGGCAGCATGTCACGGGTGAACGGATAAGATCGTGGCTTGGTCCCTCGGGCACGAAAAGGCCAGCAGGTGCGGAGCAAGCGCGACGCGGCGGTTCGGGTGCGCGGCTGCAGTTGGCGCGCTCTGGGGCGCCCAGTCCACGCCCACCAACCGCTCGGCGAAATGCCATGGCACCCCAGAGGGCTTGGATGATACTGCAAGTCACCAGACTGGTTAGGGTGGTTGTTAAACCCCTAGTGGACAAGCTGGCTAGGCAAAGCAAGTTAGTCCAATGTGTAAACTATAAACCATGCCAAAACTGGCTATGCACTCAAGGTGTTTGAAGAAATGCCAGTGGCATCTAAAGGACTCTGATGGCAACAAAACATTCCAGATTGGTGTCTCCTTCATTCAAAAAGGTGGTGGTGGAGTTGGTTTGGTAAAACAAGAAACTTTACAATGCAAGTTTTGGTGAAATTCAAATCTGGACATAAAAGGAAAGGGGCAATCTGGTCAACTTAAAACATGCCTATGGGGCTGATCTCTTGGACTTAAGGGTTTGGTAGGGTGCTCTACAATCAGGAGAAATAATCAAGGGAAAAAGAGCAAGCAAAAATATGGTTGCAGTACAAATCACCAAGTTGAACCAGAATGCAAATGAGGATGATTCACTCAATTTTTTCAAAGAACAACATTGGGTTTTTGCGAGAAGTTGAATAATATACTCCTACTAACATCCCATAATTTTGGTGGAAGTTTTAAAGTAATATTTAATTAGGTTGTTGTGCAAAATTGCCCACTGCACCAGATTTGAAAACTTGGTGTAGAACTCAAAATATCCAATGAATGAAATATATTTTTGCATACAAGTGATTTAAAAACATCACATGACATCCCCAAATTTTGGTGAGATTTTTAAATGAATTTATAAAAGGGTTGCAGTGCAAATGGGGCCCTAAACTTATGAAAACCCATTTTAGAGAGATAAAGCTCAGGGATAAATAATTATATAGTTAATCCCACTGATAAAAGAATTGTTCTATTTGAGAGGGTAAATAAGTCCAATAATGATTGAAAAGTTTTCACTTGTGGTAAAAACTCCATAATAATAAAGAAAAGAATGGTTCTGAAATCAAAAGGGGATCCAGAAAATAGAAGTTTAAGTTTCCTGGCAAAATTTTAATAAAAAAAACATGGTTAAATTTTTGGGGTGTCACAGTTCGGCATTGCGAAGGATAAATCATCAGCAACATCGTCGCCCCATGGATTTCACAGGTTGGGCCCACCGACATAACCGCACGGTCACTTCATCAAATCGACATTGGGCGTGTCATAAGTTACGACCTACGTTGGCATGGCCACATCGTTGCTTCTTCAAGCCGATGTTCACCACACTGACCTCCATCGACACCTTGGCTAACATAGGGGCTGCAACTCGCCTTACCGACCTACTCCGCCACCTCGGCTAAGAACGGGGGCTTCATCATCTCTTCATCAAGCTACTCTGGGGACTTCGGCATCACCGGCCGACCAGCTTTGTCACCTCAGCTGGACCAGGGGCTTTGCCTCACCGCATCGACCATGTTGCATCGCCACTTTGTCAAGCTGAGCTCTTCGCTCGGTCACCTCGGGCTTGGAGGCTGGACCTCGGCCAGGCTGAGGGCCACACTAACTAGCTAAGTCACTTTCATGCTCAAATTTCCCCAATTATTTTTTTGTTTGGTTCGACCAAGCATTATATTTATGTTAAATATTATTGTTAAAAGCATTGTTTGTTAAAAACACATATTTTCCTAGGTTAACTGGGGGCTCTTAAGATTTATATGAGTCATTTTATAATAAATGTTTTCTTCTAAGTCATTGCAAAGTCTTTTTCTACCACTCCTTTATCGACTTGAGTGTGTGGTCAATAGCCCGAGATAGCCTGGTTTCTCTCTCAAGCCCCTTGAGTTTAGTTCACTGAACTAGCCTAATGAGAAGCACTCCTCCTTCAGGAAGGGAGGTTGAAGCCAAAGGCTAGCCCGCTTGAAGTCTTGAGATCGGATGTGTCATGATAAAGCACAATAGAAGCACAAACTAATTTTAAGATCAATTTTATGATTGGCGCCAAAAACTTGATTTACTTCGAACGTAAAGTCTTTACATAAGTTTTTTGGTTTTCCGAGCTTTTGACACCGCTAACCTATTTTATGTTTTCCTTTCAGGAGGCAGGACATCCTCTTGTTTGAGGTGTTCTGCGTGGTGGTTCTGCTTGGGAAATATTTCCCGACCCACGGTTCGACATCTTCCCTGCCGAGCTACACCTTGGTGTTGTCAAAACACACTCAATCGATGAACTAGTTCCTGAGGAGATAATGTCCTAGGGTCGGCCTTGTTGCCCAACCCAAGTCTCGGGGGCTACAACATTGACAAATCAATGCAGAAGAATCAAAGTGCAAAATAGTTTCCAAGAACATTACGATCCTCAGGTTGGTCGGCCACACCCAACCTAAGTCTCGGGAACTATTGCACACCGCGTGTCTGTTCCTACGTATGCTGCCTATCTAGGAATCGATCCTTAGGCCGGATTCGCGAATTGACCCGAGTCTCAGGGGCTACTGGGATCAGCGGTTTTATTTCATCCTTCTGGTGCATCTCAGATTTTAGGCCGACATACACCTTGAGGGCTACTGGCTATATACCTCGGTAGAGAATAAATTGCACCAATCAAAAAAGTCCACAAAAAATAAGCCCACGGCCGAGGTGGTGCACCACCTCGGAAGCAGTCCGACATAAAGCTCGGATGCAAGTGGCTGGCTCCATAGAGGGCATTTCCGGCATTAAACTCGGCTGAACTCTTTCAACTTTTTCAAGACGGAGGCAATCTATGACACCTTGGATGCCGACCTGCGTTGGAGCTCCGCTACACAAAAGACACCACGGATGTAGTCTGGCGTTGGAGTTCGGCTACAAGAGGAGACCACCACACGAGAGAAACTTCGAACCCGATGTGTGGCATAAAAATAACAAGACATTGATAAAGTCCGAGAACTTAAAGGGGCTCCTTGGATGCCCGACATGTGAACTCTTCGGATACAGCTCGGCGATCCTTAAGATCGAAGATAAGATGATTTTTTCAACCAGCTTTCAGGACCAATGGCCAAAGATGAAGAATAGCTTGGAAGAACCGATGAGTGTCCCCAACTTGAAGATCGGTTCAGGGGGCTACTGACAGTGTCCTGTACTTGTGGGTACTCACCACATCATCTCCCGACCGGTGGGTCGGGCCGAGGACCTCCATGGCGGTTCACTAATGAGCCACTTTGGGCAGCCCATGACATATACGAGGAAGATTCCACAAGACTTGGTGATCAAGACAAGGACTCCTCTCTACCTACGTAGCCAACTAGGACTCTTGTTATCCTAGGCCTCCGGTACATTATATATGCCGAAGCCAGGCCGGTCGATAGATCATTATGACATTCATCATCATACCCCTACGGTTTAGACCACAACTTACGATCTCGAGGTAGATCAACTCTATAGACGATACATCATCATCAATATTAACAAGAGCGCGACATAGGGTTTTACCTTCATTAAGAGGGCTAGAACCTATGTAAACATCAACCCCCTTCTTCCTGTTATCATCAATCTGTGATCCATAGCTCGACACCCCCTACCCCGAGGTCTTCCGTATTTCTGTTTGACAATGGTGCTTTCATTAAGAGTTCTGATGTGTGATTGCAAAGAATTGATGGCTCATCTGCAGATTGCAACAGTTTTTCTGGACAGCGGATTAGTGTTTGCTATCCCCACCTCCTCGAGCGTTGCTTCGATGATTGCTTTGGTTGAATCGTGCGGAATTGAGTGTAGAACAACCCTGTAAAACTTCATCGCCTTCTGTTGGAGGAATCTCACGTAAACTCCGATCTACTGGAGTCGTGTCGAATCTAGACGGGAATCTGGAAGAGTTAGGAGCGTGGAGTCCAGCCTCCAGCTCGGACGTCCTTTAGAAGATCCAACCGTTGATCAGCTGCGAAATTCCTGTATCTACGCCCCTCAAAATTTTAGCTTCATAAGGCCGCTCAAACTCCGGGGAACCTCCAATGAGTGCAACGATTTTTAGATCTACTTTCTGCGCGAGAACGAATTCGACTCGAGTTCATCTTTTTTATAAACGAGATTTCGGACATCCTTTTTGAAGGAAGTTTTGTATGAGGTATTGTGTTTTGTTCGGAAACACGTGCCCACTAATTTTATAGCCTTTTCTGAGGTAATCTTCACCATCGCATCGGTGTCAAACCAGACCGACAATGTTGCTTCATGGCCGCTGACCTGCGCTAGACAGGTTGTCTCTTCGTCGAGCCGAGGTCAACCTCATCGGATTATCACCCCGGCGAGCTGACAAGGGTTCGAAATTGCGAAGGCTAAATCTTCACAATCATCATCACCCCATGGACTGCATAGGTTGGGCAAACCAGCATCACCGTGCGGTCACTTTATCAAATCGGCATTGAGCGCGTCACAAGTTACAACCTACGTCGGCATGGCCACGCCGTTGCTTCTTCAAGCCGATGTTTGCCATGCTGACTTGCTTCGACACCTCGGCTAACATGGAGGCTGCAACAACGTCTTACCAACCTGCTTCGCCACCTCGGCTAAGACCGGGGGCTTCGTCATATCAACCTACTCTGGGGACTTTGTCATCACCAGTCGAGCAGCTTCGTCACCTCGGCTGGACCAGGGGCTTTGCCTTGCCGCATCGACCATGTTGCATCGACACTTTGTCAAGCCGAGCTCTTCGCTCGGTCACCTCGGGCTTGGGCGCTGGACCTCGGCCAAGCCGAGGACCATGTCTTCGTCCCGCCACAAGCCCGGACATCTTCATCAACACCGAGGACACTAACTAGCTAAGTCGCTTTCATACTCAAATTTCCTCAATTCTTAAAAAAATGTTCGGTTTGACCAACCATTATATTTATGTTAAAATTTATTTGGTAAAAGCATTGTTTGTTAAAAATGCTTCTATTCCTAGGTTAAATGGGGGCTCTTAAGATTTATATGAGTCATTTTATAATAAGTGTTTTCTTATAAGTCGTTGCAAAGTATTTTTTTACCACTCCTTTATCGACTTGAGTGTGTGGTCAATAGCCGGATATCCTAGTTTCTCTCTCAAGCCGCTCGAGTTTAGTTCACTGAACCGGCCTAACGAGAAGCACTCCTCCTTCGGGAAGGGAGGTTGAAGCTGAAGGGTGGCCCACTTGAAGTCTTGAGATCGGATGTGTCATGTTAAAGCACGACAAAAGCATGATCACTGGTATGCGTTCGTGCTATACAAATGGGTTTTAACCCCTTTCCACAACGGCATTTGGAACCATCGCCAAGTGAGTGTGGGAGATAGGGGGTCCTTCCCACACAACCTAGAAACCGTCGGGGATATGGAGCAATGAACCAGAGGCCTTCCAAAATGTAATCGTAAGTGATGCAGCAGACACTAAATTCTTTCGCACATGTGGGGTAGGTGATTAAACGTTTCCAATGATGTGGTGAAACCAAACGGTGTGTCGTAAGGAAACAGTATGTAAGGCACACGGGCCAACATATGAACTGTGTGCGATTTGTGCCCCATCGCACACGAGTTTTCTGCATAACCCATCTGCCATGCAAGACTCCATCACACACGTTTCCCAACAATTACCTTCTGCGATAATGTTCTATCACAAACGGTTCAGGAGCCCCTTAGCACACATACAAGTGCTGCAGACCGTTTGTGATTTGTTGTGTATCACCGACAGTTGCGGCAAGAGTGACATATGCTTTTCGTTCGGGCTCCCACACGTTTCCTGAAAAAATTACAACTGGGATTGTATTTTACATTGGGCACGGTTTACTCCGAGTTCTCGTGTGCGATAACGCGATATCACAAACGGTTCCGGAGACCCTACGCACACGTAGTAGCGTTGCAAATCATTTGTGATCTATTGTGTATCACCGACGATTCCGCTACGATTGACGAATGCTTTCTGATGTGGATTGCACACACTCATTTAGTTGAACCGTGTGCGGAGCAATTGCCAGGTTAAAAAAAATATCCCATTTGAATCGGCATGCAAAAAGCAAATTCGCCACAATATTCAATTGAACAAATAAACAAAAATATCCCATTTTGAATCGGCAAGCAAAAAGCAAATTCGCCGCAAGATTCAATTGAACAAATAAACAAAAATATCCCATTTTGAATCGCCACGCAAAAAGCAAATTCGCCACAATATTCAGTTGAACAAATAGTGTCCAAAGGAAGAACATTCATCAGATTTTGCAACAATTGCAATTGAACATATGGTAGCTAAATTCCAATGATTTGTCCACACATATATGCATTCCATAATTAATCATAGTGTACGAAATACGAAGACCTCATCAGATAGAAAACAATGGATCCATGCGTATATGTTTAGCGCCTAACTCTTACTCAATGTTTCAGGAGAACGCATGCTGAAATCTTCATTATCACTAGTCGGATTGATGTAGTGATTCAGGAAGAAGTTGCTGATAAATCTCTAAACCATCAGCAATTCACCAGCCAAGAGTGGTTCAGGGGTCCTCGGTTCTAAGATGAGCTGCAGTATTTTTAAGATCAGAATGTGCCATATGAGTGGAGTAGAAGATATTAATTAAGATAGACTAACTTGTACTAATTCGTGAGGATTGTCACAACTATCAGCAGATTTGCAGATGGAGATCATGTGTCCGCAAACATAGTATCCACAAAGGTTGGTCCCTGCTTCTTGCTGAGGACACTGAATTTTTTTTGTACAGAATTAGTCATGTATTTGTCCTGTTAGGAACAACCTAACCGGTGTTAGATGTATTATTTTTCTTTGGACAAAATATAAAGAGGTTTATTTAGAAGCTTGAATATTTGACTAGCGTAAGACAAGGTATTTACAGACTATTGGATAAATTTTCCAAAAATAACGGATTTCGGTGTGTTACCGGAGAAACGATCTCGTGCTGAAGAGGTAGTTCCCTCTTGAACAGGTTCCCTGGTTTAGTTTTCCACAATGCGAGCACACTACAAATGAAGATGAATTTTGACATCAATTATTGAAGCAGATATGAATGCAAATTAATTTCAACATCATAGATTTCCATACCTATCCATGAATTGTTGAAGACGCGTCAGATCCTGAGCGTTTGTTGACTCTCTGAGAGAATCGATGTAGTAAATTGTGTTCTTGTTTGGAACAATGGATACCAATATCTAGTGATTGCTACATATTAAGAAAGCCATGAAGTTACGAATTATGTCAAAATCTGAAAGACAATTAGTGTATGCGTGGTTGTTTACTTGACTTACCGTTCATGATATGGCCAGAGAAATGATTCTGCATGGGACATATTTTTGAAGAGACAGACGACCGTGTGAACGACCCAGTCCCGTAGGTCCTTACCATGTATTGTCATGCCATTTGCTAATTCAGGATCTATGAAATGCACACTCTCCCTTTTTCTTCTCTGCGCGTTCAATCCCCTGAGAGGAATAAAATGTAGTTAGTTGTTTATCATTTACAGCCTTGTATGGAGAAGTTGATCAGAGTTTGTTAAGTACTTACAAAATCAGGCATCTAACAAGAGTGGCATCGAGCTCGTTGAAGTTGAAGAAGAGATGTAAGTCCTCGAAACTCACATTGATGGAATCAGCATCGTGTTGGAAATGATCTCTGTTGTAGTGGACTAGCAAACCATGATAACTTGCTGACATTTGATCCATGCAATATTCATGTAACTCGCGGCAATTGGAGTTGCACTCATCAAAGTATTCACCAACAAGAAATGGCTGGCCATGGACGTAATTGCGTGCTTCAAGTATGTTTGCTTTACTTTCAGCAAGCAACAAATCTACTTCTTCATCATCCATGCCATCAGAAATAATATTACTCCCCAATTCGAACGACATGCTGTTAATTTGGTTCTGGGCGATGAGTGCTTTAAGTAAGAGGCAATTGTTCTCTTTGCTCTTCACTATCCCGCCACTCTTCCTCGTGGGTGTAGCCTTTTTGACCACTTCCTTCTTGGTACTTGAAGGATTTCTGGTAGAACATCTGGTTGGCTGCAAGGTAGACTGCTGAGCAGACGGTGAAGCTTCGATGGACTGCTTAGCAAACGGTTTATATATGCCAGACTGCTGAGCTGGCGGTGCTGGTATGACAGACTGATTGTGAGGGAGTCCGGTTTTAACTCCATCGAGAGGGCCCGAACCTGGGTAAAAACATCGTGTCCCTTGTCTCCTGTTACCATCCGCCTAGACGCACAGTTCGGGACCCCCTACCCGAGATCCGCCGGTTTTGACACCGACATTGGTGCTTTCATTGAGAGCGGCGAACGGCACCGCACACAAGCCGGCACACGATCCTCACAAGGATTCGCATCAAAAAGATGTCCCAGTTAGATCTATCTACGGGCCAAGAAAGCAAGCTCTAGTAAGCAAGGCAACACATCAAGTATCCGAACATCACGGTACACCTAAATATAGGGGTGCCGCACACCCCCTATGTTTCACCGATGAGGTGCCGGATCATGAATTTCAGTGGGATTCAAGCCCGTAAACATAGAGGCATATGACGGAACAATGCACCTCGGAGTCTGGATTGAGGATTACATCATCCATATACACATGGCTAGAGGAGATGATCTCCACGCCATAAAATACTTACCCCTCAAGCTCAAAGGGCCAGCCCGCATTGGCTTAAAAGCCTTCCCGAAAACACCATTGGAAGTTGGGAGGAGCTCGAGGATGCTTTTCGGGCAAATTTTCAAGGGACCTATGTCCGACCTCCGGATGCCGACGATTTAAGTCACAAAGCTCAACAACCAGGAGAGTCAGCCCGGAAATTTTGGAACAGATTCCTTACTAAAAAGAACCAAATAGTCGACTGTCCGGACGCTGAAGCCGTAGCAGCCTTGAAACACAACGTCCGAGACAAATGGCTCACCAAAAACCTTAGCCAAGAAAAGCCAAGAACAATGGCCACATTAACAATCCTCATGACCCGCTTTTGCGCGGGAGAGGATAGCTGGCTAGCAAGATGCAGCACCAGCGACCCAAGTACATACAAAGTCAGGGATGGAAACGGGAAACCACGACGCAGCAAGGACCAGCGTCGGGCCAAGGGAAACAGTCCGAAGAGCACGGCAGTCAACGCCGGATTCAAAAGCTCTCGGAAGAATCATAAAAAGCTGCCCATTAAGGATAACAGGCACGAGCTATCTAACTTAAACAAAATCTTGGACAAGATATGCCAAATCCACAGTACTCCCGGGAAGCCTGCAAACCACACCCACAGAGATTGTTCCCACAAGAAATCAAAACAGTGAACTCACTTCACGTGAAAAAAGGGAAAAATAGAGCGGCGCCCATAGAGGTACGTGCCAGACGGCCTATCCCGGAGGAGTCCCGCCACTGGTTGTTAAAACCAATCACCTTCGACCATCGGGATTACTCTAGAAGTATACGGAACGCATGTTGGACTGCCTTGATATTAGATCCAATAATTGGTGGACTCCAATTTTCACAAGTCCTAATGGACGGCGGCAGTGATCTAAACCTGCTATATCAGGACACAATCCGCAATATGGGGATAGACCCAACCAAATTTCGCCATAGCAACACTTCCTTTCAAGGGGTAATGCCAGGCCCATATGCCCATTGTACGGGCTCCCTACTGCTAGAAGTTGTGTTCGGCTCACCCGACAACTTCCACCGTGAAAAGTTAACCTTCCACCTCGCCCCATTTACAAGCAGCTATCAAGCACTATTGGGACGCGAAGCTTTCGCCCGCTTTAACGCAATACCGCATTATGCATCTCTTACACTTAAAATGCCCGGTCCACGTAGCATCATCTCATTAAAGGGAAACATCGAGGGTTCCTCGAGTCCGGAAAATTGTGCGGATGCCTTGACAGCCCCATAATAAACCGGCTTCACCATTACAAGCACTTAGACAGGTTGTCCAGACCCCGGACACGGTTGGACGAGTCCGGCGTAAACATACAAGGGCTCACTAGATGCATACCCCCGTACAAGGGGCTCCGCGCATCCACAACAAGAGACAATAAAGCTCAATTTTGTTCATTTTTTGAATTTTACTTTGTTTATTTAATATAACGTACATTTTCGCACGATCTTTTTCAACTAAGTTCCTCTCTTTTACAGATGAACACCATGCTACACCCGTCCAGGATACGGCACAATGGAGACACGGTAGCAGGCGCAGTAGGGACCCGTTGCAAGGATTATTTTCAGATTAAGACCTGCGTAAACCTTTTTCACTGTCTCTTGTTGATACACATCCCCGGTTTCTTGCTATAACCGAGGAGGAGGTCTGGCGTTTTGGCATAGGCCATGTCCAATTTCACAGCACTGGACACTGTGGGGCTTTTTACCAAGGGCGATTGTTCGACCCGTTTTCATGAAGACCGAATACCTTAGGGAGTGTTCGGCGTCTCGAGTTAGGCCTTATATGCATCAGCTCCGAATCATGTCTTTGGTCAAATGTCGGGTTTGCCCGGCTCCTGTGTTTTGCTGCCTTACTTCCGTTCTATCGGCTAATGCGGCACCAGGAGAACTACTGCAATTGTGCCCCCGGTTCGGCCAGGGGAGCACCTCAGTAGAGAAAGCCGAAAACTGAGTGTCATGATATAGCGTGAGACTGGTCAACCACTCGATGACCCGCTGGAATCTCTGGAATTCCTCCGCATTGACGAAGGGCCGTTTCCCGGCCAGGCACATACGCGCCCCGAATTCGGGTGAGCGCGGTGCCCCTAGGGGCTATATGGTAGCCCCACTGTCTAACTCCTATGGCTAAGTGAAAGTGATAAAGCATTATAGTCCGGTTGCCTAGTTTGCTGCGCTATCACCTCCTTTGTAGGACCAAGACGTTGGATCAAGTGTGAAAATGTCTTTTCAGAAACACCCCGCATTATATGCGTGGGGGCTGAAACCAAAGACTGCCATCTTTCAGGTTATATACACATATACATTAACGGCCGCACAGGAGGTATTTTTAATTATTGAAGGCACCAGTATAAAAAGCTTTTATATTCCATCAAAACATTGTTTCACAATAATACATGTTATTCGAACATAATATCCTTCGAGCACTGCGTCTCTATTAAACAAGCGCCCTGCAGAACTTCCTGAAAATAGTGTTCGACAGGTACTCGGCTTCCGTCCGAATCTTGGGATGCAACATCGGTGGCCTTCATCTCCGCCCAGTATGTCTTGACACGGGCAAGAGCCATCCGCGCACCCTCTATGCATGCTGACCGCCTCATTGCCTTGATATGCGGCACCGCACCAAGGAACTGCCGCACCAAGCCAAAATAACTCTTCAGCTTGGGCCTTTTCGGCCACAAATGAGTCACGACATTCTTCATGGCAAGTCCGGACAACCTATTCAGCTCCGCCCATTTGGCCAAACGATCGGTTAATGGAAGTGGACGCCTGACTACGGAACTGCGACCAAAAAAGCTCTTCCATCTCGTGATCTTTTTGATCTCCGAAGTGTTCGACCGTGTCCGCGGCACTCGCCGCCAAGTCCAGATAAGCATCCGCACTACTCCACAGCCGGTCCAACTGAGCATAATTAGGATCCGTGAACTTCCTCCGCAGCAGAAAAGGCTTTCCAACCGCGATATCTCCGGCCTGACGTAGCTCCTCCTTCATAGCTCTCATCGCAGAGCGAGCATCCTTGGCCTCGGTGGTGGCCTTCTTCTGGTCCTCTTGCTCTGCTCGAACTTCTTTTTCAAGAAGCTCGCAGCGGTCGGTAGCATTCTTTAACTTCACGGCCATTTCGGCCATTTCCTTTTTGCTTCGGCAGTGAGCAGCCTGTTCGGCTTTTAGCTCTTCAGCAGCCTTTAAGGCAGCCGCATCACTTTTTCTGGCCTGCTCCTTGGCTCGGGCAAGCTCCGCCCGAAGATTCTCCATGGCAGCGGCACCATCTGCATCAAGCATACATGTTGTAAGGCACGAGCATCAAGCTCCCTTACTAGGTGTCCACGGAGAAACTACATACCTTGTGACTCGTCCAGCCGCTTATTGACAAGCGCGATGTCGGCATCCGCCACGTCAAGTTGCCGCTTTAGTTCGGCAAATTCATCAGTCCGGCTAACCACCGGACGATCCGTGACCTACATAGGAAGGGCGACATATTATAGCTGGGATTATGATCCTCGGCACGCCGTCATTTTTGACAACGCACCGAGTCTCAGGGGCTACTATCTACACAGGGCGCATCTTATATGCGGAACCGTCAAAAGGTACATCATTGCACGCATTCTCAAAACCCGTCCAAGAAACTCCTGGCGGCCTCGTACAACCCGCTTTCCGTGGACGAAATCTTTTCAATCACCGTACCCATCAATGCACGGTGATCCTCTGAGATAGACATTCGCCCGAGCAGACCCTTCAACTCCTCTGACCGTGCACCAGGAGGTGCCGGACTTGTCTGATGGCCTTTTTCGAAGGCCGGACACGGAGGGCTCTGGGGGGCCCTACGACCGCCCTCCGTCCCTGCCGGATTCGGGGAAACCCTCCGCGACGACACCTCAGGATCGTCCGCCTCGCTAGGCGGTAAGGCAGGGGGAGGCATTCCGCTCTCCATCATCTCCGGACGAAGATCCCCCGAAGACGATCTCTGCTGAGAAGGGCTGAGATCCGGACTACAAGGTAAAATTTCGGTCATCTTCAGGGATAAAACAGGGATGTCTCTTATTTTAGGAAAAACTCCCCTCTCTACTTACGGCTCGCTGGAGGGCTGATCTCCTTGGGGAAAAAGTGCGGCGGGGCATCTTCCGGCGTAGGACCCTCTGGCGAGGATTTCTTTCCGCGCTTTGAGGCCTTGGTCTCCGGGTCTTCAGAGGCGGTCCTCTTCTCCCCTTGGATGGAGGGATTCTTGATCCCTCCTTGCTTGATAACCTCCTTCGTGGAGACAGTAGCTTCCTTGTTCCCCCCTTTGCCTTCTTCTAAAGGTGCAGCCCCCAGCATCTTGGTTAACACGGGATCTGGCGTGGTCTCAGGGAGGGGGGACGGACACCTGATCAGTTTTGCTTTCGCTATCCACTCTTGTTTAAGGGACAACTCTTTTAAGGGCAAGTTTATGATAAATATACGGATAGCGTGTCCGGATATAGGACTACTTACTTGAGTATCCGGGCGGTTGCAGCTCAGACCTGTGTCCTCGGTCAAGTCCGGACACATTGTTTGTGATCCGAAGAACAGTTTGTACATCTCCACGAGTGTTGCGCCCATGAAATGTTGGAGAGCTCGTGGTCCCTCCGGACTGAACTCCCATAGGCGGAGGGGGCGGCATTTGCAGGGCAGGATGCGATGAATCAGCATGACCTGCGTTACAACGACCAGATTGATCTCTCTCTCTCTCGGAGGTCTCGAATACGGCCCTGCAACAAGGGCACGTCATTGGACGGTCCCCAGTCAAGCCCTTTATTGACCCACGACGCCAGCCGTGGTGGAGGACCCGAGCGAAAGGCAGGTGGCGCCACCCATTTGGTTCCCCTGGGAGCTGTGATATAAAACCACTCTTGTTGCCATAGGCTGAGCTCCTCTTGAAAAGAGCCCTCGGGCCATGGAGCGTCGGCATTATTGCTTATAACAGCCCCTCCAAGACTCTCACTGTTGCCCCTTGATCATCTTCAGCTCCACCTTGAAGGTCTTGAGCCATAATCCGAAGTGAGGGGTAATGCGGAGGAAGGCTTCGCACACGACGATGAACGATGAGATGTGGAGGATGGACTCCGGATCAAAGTCGAGAAATTCCAGCCCATAATAGAACATGAGCCCCCTCACGAAGGGGTCTGTCGGGACACTTAGCCCCCAAAGGAAGTGAGACACGAACACCACGCTTTCACCGGGCTTGGGTGTGGGAATAACCTGCCCTTGAGCAGGCAGCCTATGCGAGATTTTGCCGGTTAGATACCTGGCATCTCTTAGCTTTAGGACGTCTTCTTCCGTGACGGAGGAAGGCCTCCACCGGCCTTGAAGGTCGGAGCCGGACATCATCGAAGGTCCGAAGTGCCTGAATCTGGAGCTTTGGGTGTTGGAACTCGAAGCGAGGGGCAAATTCTATGGAGATTGAGAAAAAGGAGCGGGGCCTTGGTCTCTTTATAAAGAGGTTGAATACCAAGAGCCCTCTCCGTGACCGTTCGGGACTCGCCTTCGATAGAGGAGGCGTGCCAACGGGCACGATTGGGTTACCCATGCCCGTATTGATGAGAATCCCGAAATAAGGGGACACGATCTCTGCTTTGACAAGACGTGCCAAGGAAACCACCTCGCTAAACGCGCTGAGGTTGGAAAGTAAAAACAATTCGAATAAAGGCTTGGCCGTGGTGTGATGTCACGCCATGGAATACGCCGCCAGATTGAACTTGTGTAAATATTATTCTCTCTACGGTGGTATGTGGAACTTATTTTCAAGAGCCGGACACTATCCTTGTGTTCAAAATCTTCTATGAAGTATTCGGAGGAGGAACCCGCCTTGCAATGCCGAAGACAATATGCGTGCAGACTAAATCGTCATTGAAGCCTGGTTCAGGGGCTCTTGAGGGAGTCTGGATTAGGGGTGTCCGGATAGCCGGACTATATCCTTTGGCGGACTCTGGACTTTGAAGATACAAGATTGAAGACTTCGTCCGTGTCCGGATGGGACTTTCACATGGCGTGGAAGGCAAGCTTGGAGATACGGATATGTAGATCTCCTACCATTGTAACCGACTGTGTAACCCTAACCCTATTCGGTGCCTATATAAACCGAAGGGTTTTAGTCTCAGAGGACGAACAACAATCATACCATAGGCTAGCTTCTAGGGTTTAGCCTCTCGATCTCGTGGTGGATATACTCTTGTACTACCCATATCATCAATATTAATCAAGCAGAGTAGGGTTTTACCTCCATCGAGAGGGCCCGAACCTGGGTAAAAACATTGTGTCCCTTGTCTCCTGTTACCATCCGCCTAGACGCACAGTTCGGGACCCCCTATCCGAGATCCGCCGGTTTTGACACCGACAGCTGGGCTGTAGGAGCAGAGGCATCGGACTGTTGACCATGCGTTGAAGCTATGTCGGGTTTCTGCGCAGGTGGTGCCAACTTGTCGGTGTGCTGAGGAGGCGGTGCCAACGCATTCGTTTGCTAAGCAGAAAGTGCTGGCGCATTGGTATGCTGATCACATGACTGCGGACCGATAGACTAATGAGCTGTCAGTTCTGGACCTACAGACTGCTTAGCAGGCGGTTTCGAAGCATTAGACTGCTTAGCAGTCCGTTCCACTAGATTGGTCTGCAGAGCATGTGCTGTAGCTGGGTCTCCCCCCGCTGCCTTAGTAGCCGGCATCTGAACCGGTGGTGCGTCTTCAGCAGTTGTAGGCCTTGCCACTGGCTGCTGCTTTGGGCGGAGGATGACATGGCATGTATGCCACAAAGTCGGGCTGGCTGATCACAGGTTGATGCATCAGCCGCCGGATTACGAGTATGAGGTTCTTTGGGGGAAGCATGCGAGAGCTGCTGTGGCAAGGAGAGCGTCACCGGTTGAGGGGCGACATTGGTTGCTCTTGGCGGGGCATCAGGGATCTCATCGATGAACTCTATTTTGTTTCGTGGCCACTGGATGTGATGTAACAGTGTTTCTCCCCAGGTCCTTTGCTCATCGAAGTTTCCTAGGACATTCTTCAGGGCAAATTCATTGAATCCAGGCTTTACTTCAGTCATGTAGTGAAGGAAATGTTCCCTAGAGGCAATAATAAAGTTGTTATTTATATTTCCTTATATCAAGATAAATGTTTATTATTCATGCTAGAATTGTATTAACCGGAAACTTAGTACATGTGTGAATACATAGACAAAACAAAGTGTCCCTAGTATGCCTCTACTAGACTAGCTCATTAATCAAAGATGGTTAAGTTTCCTGACCATAGATATGTGTTGTCATTTGATGAACAGGGTCACATCATTACGAGATCTTGTGTGATCATAGGAATTTTTTGAAATACTACGTTCCCCAACACGTAGCACTTCACACAGCCTGACTTCAATGGCACATTGTCAAACAAGAGGCCATCTTCCAAGAAGGGTGGGCAAACCCAGGCTGTTGCGCATTTTAATATACCTTCATAATGTGTAATCACACCCTTTAGTCTGTCTTTCATTCCAAATAGATCAGGTATAGCATCATCACGAGCAGCTGCAGTCTCAGTGTCGCTGGGGTCAGCTGATGCACAGCTACTCTTGTGCAGTGTTGCTGCGCAATAAGCAGCATCCTCCATGCCCGCCTCCCCTCCCATCTGTTGGCTATCTGTTAGTGTTAGAGTCTTATGCATCATCATTGACTCCTCAATATCCTTTCGAACAGTCGGATACATCTCCTTCCTCAACCTTTCATACAATGCATTCTGCTTCATTTCACTCCTCACTTTTTTCATGTTGATCCTCTCTTCTTTGCTGAGTGTGAAAGCCCTCTTGTGCGGGACATTAACACCTATACCCCTTGCACGACCAAGGAGCTCTCTTGTTTCCAGAGCAACGGACAGAATGTCACATGGCCCTTAGTTCCTGTAGAACCTTCCAGGGATCTTGGAAGCCTCTAACATCACTTGATACAGTACTTCATCATTTGAGTTTTTAAAGTAATAAGTTCCGCCATCACGCCTCCTTGCACATGCCTGCAAGTAGTCTCTGGCGCATTGGCCCCAAATTTCACTAAAGGCCGGATTCCCACCGTCCGCTACTGTTTCTTTGTCCTCCTGGTCCCATATCGGTTTCATGCCGTAGTATCCTGCCACACCCACACGGTGGGGGTGTATGTTCTTCTTCTGAAGTTCCGATTGCTTGAAACTCTTCTCAGCAAACTCTTTAGTTGTCCTGACCCTTTTGAATTCTGCCCAGTCTGCCTTTGTAATTTGGGGGTATGCGGGGATTGGGTCCTTGCCTTCACTCAAGTACTTCTTGTACAACACGTGCTTCCAAATTCTCCAAGCATCCCTAGCCTTCTTCAAAGGCAGCGTGTTCCACCTGCATTCTCCATCGCTTCCGAACGTTGAAGTGATCCATGATCTCCGGATTGTCCATCGCCGTGTTTCGCGGTCGCCTTTCCAAACCCCGGCAGATTAATGTTGAGCCTTGCTCGCCAACACATCCACACACTCCTGAACCTCGTGCGTGCTTTATCTCGTTTGGTTGGAGCCCAAGACTTTAAATCGATCTCGGTTAGTTCATATATACCTTTAGGCTGGTGTGTGGGCTTCCTTGGAGCGTTCCTCCGTGTCCTGAACAGAAGGGTAATTGTTGCAGCTCTATCATGTTCAAGATTACTTGATCCCTCACCATATGCTGAAGACCAAGGGTTGTCAGAGTCAGATGAAGATACATCGCTTGAAGCATGAGTGTTGTCGCTGCTAATCGGCATCTACAGAGAACACATGCGAAACTGAGGAAAGGAGGATAAGCATAAAACTAACAACTTGGTATCAAGCTTTCTAAACATGTCATGCAATAATTTGGAAAATGTACGGCTAATTTGTTAAGTTTGTGTGACTCGGGAGCCCGTGGTCTGTAAATAGGCAGTAACTTATTGAAACAAATACAACTTATATGTACTAGTTAGGAAGGTGGATAATGAACATATATACGCTCTCCGTTATTTTATAGCCAATTTGGGAACATACGGAACGAAATAGAAGAGGGATTGCGAGGAAATATGCCTCGCCGCGATGGAGAGCAGTAACTAACAGGCTTCTTATGAAAACCTGTCCGGACCACAGGAGAGGCGAGGGTTACAGCATCGATATTCTCAAGGGTGGTTCGCGAGCAAACAAAGACGGCGAGGCGCAGGTGTCAGGGAAACGACACCTATGGGATCAAAAGAATCCCTACTACGGTTGCCGGGGCGCAGTGTTGCAAGAAGAGCAGGATCAGTAGCCGGCACGAGGATCGTTTACCTAGGTTCGGGCTGCGAGGATGCGTAAAACCCTAGTCCTACTTTGGTGGGTGTATTTCAGAGAGTTCTTGAGCTCTCGAACTAGCTGTGGTGAGTGCGTGGTTCGAAAGAGCCGAATCATTCTCCAGTATGCAATGGGCCTCCTTTTATAGTCGAAAGGAGCTGCCACAGTGGCACACAGGAGGTGGAAAGACGCACAGTGATATGAGCTTATCGCTGGTATTATAGGACAAGACACATTTAATGCATAGCTTAGGTGTCCCCTTGCTTTATCGGGGACGGGGGTGAGGCCCGTCCCGTCCGTCGCTGCTCTTCCTCGCTTCGACACGCGCCCTGGCCAGTGAGGCATGCGGCGCCATGTAGGCAGGCAGGCAGCTGAGGTGGCGCGGTGGTGGAGCCTTCACGGAGATCTGCATGCCGCCACGCAGGCGCTTCATGAGTTGGCCGGGGAGCTGCATGTTGCCACGCAGGTGCCCGCCCAGCTGGTTGGACTGGCAGCTGCATGTGAACGGCGGTGGAAACTTGGTTGGCGCAGGCCTGGCGGTGGCCCTGCTGGCATCCTTGGCGAGGACCTTGCCGGATGGGCCGGCAAGGGTCTTGCCGTGTGACCCGACAAGGGTCTTGCCGCGGCGCGCTGTCGTCCCCGGCAAGGACGTTGCCGGGGGTCTAGTGGCCTTCCTCGGCAGGGATCTTGCCAAGGATCGTCATCTTCTAATCCTCATCTGATCTTGAATATGTCTTCACAAAGATCTGCATGCCACCACAGAGGTGCCTTCCTGAGCCCTGGCCCGACGTGGATGATGGCGTTGGGGACCGTGGGCTCAAGGGTGGCTCGCTCTGTTGGTGTGGGGCGAGCTGCCCCGACAAGGGTCTTGCCGGGGCTGCTGAGGCTGTCCCGGCAAGGGCCTTGCTGGGGGACCTTCTTCGTCCGTCTTCTCTTTGTGGTCTTGGCCTTGGCATTGCTCTGGCTGTCTTGGGCTTCGGTCTTACCTTGGCTCACCTCCCCTATTCTGCTTGGTGCGACTATGGGCGCGGCTCCGACTGCTCGTGCACAGGTAAAGGGGTACAAAGGTGTGCCCCTTCTTTTGTACACCGACAGGAGCCCCTGGGCATGGGCCACAGATAAGCGCGACACGTTGTTGGGCCAGACCCAAAACGGAGCGCGGGCAGGCGGGGCGGTTTTTACCACGGTAAAAAATTTCACGCGCCGCACTTCCCACGACCCGTGCGCGCAGCGTGGCGTGGAGGGGTGTGCGTGATGTGGGCGGCATGCGTGCGGCGGTTTCTGCACGCATGCGTCACATCGCAGTAAAGAGGACTCTCACGCCTTCCCCGTAAAAAGAGGGAGGCGTGGAGGCGCGGCTCATTTACTGAATGGGGCTGGGTCGCGGTCTTCAAGGCGTCTACACCCCACAATCACGGGGTGGGGAGAGGTCGCTTCACCCGTCCCCTCGGTCCTGGAGGCTCGCCACGCGTCCTTCATGCGCCTGGGGTGGCAAGCGGTGGAGGCGGGAAACCGGGTCGTCGCTGGTTGGGGCAGCGGGTCGGTCCCGATTCTCTGCGCCTTTGGTGGCTGGATTGGTCGAGTGGGGCGGCCGAGCCCCGACCCCGCCCCTTTATAAGGAGGGGGAAGGGGGGATGGTGTCCCGCACTCTCCTGTCATCTATCTCCTCTCGCTTCTGCTTCTTCTTTCCACTCGCTATGGAGAAAGGGAATCCTGGTCCCTCGACGATGGCAGCGAGGGTCGCCGTTCGTCAGCGCGTCCCCCCTCCTCCAGTCGACCGCGAGGGGAAGGGGGAGGGGGCGAGGCCGTGGGCGAGGCCGGGGCAGAGGTCGTAGTGCTCGGGGAAGAGGAGGAACGGGCGGCGCGCCGGCTTCGCCCCCGCCGGTGACGCCTTTTTCGATAGAAGGCCATGATGGAGACCAGCCCCGTGAATTCTTCATCAGGCTGTGCCAGCCTCCGCGTCGCCGTCTTCGTCTTCCCGCCCCGTTCGCTCGGGAGATGGAGCGAGACCCGCCCCAATCCCTCAGATTGCACATGAGGGGCTGTGGGAAAAATGGGGGCACGCGGGTCGACGTCGACTTCCCGGCTCTTCAGGTGATGTACCTTCGCCGCGGATGGAAGACGTTTGCCCGCATCCACAGCCTGACGGCGGGGCTTGTCCTCTACTTCAAATTAATGGAGGACGGCCTGCTCTCCGTCAAGGTCTTCGGAGACATCGGGGCTCGCCTGAATTGCTGCGTGGAGAGCTCCTCCGACGGAGATTCCGACGATGGAAGCTCTTCCTTGAGCGAAAGTCATGAGGAGGACAGCGAGGTAGATGACGTGGACGAGTCCGACTAGGCGTCGGACGCCCCGCACCTGGGAGGGTGCGGCAGCAGCATCATCTACACCTGGCCGCTCCTCCGGCAGAGTCTTGCCGGGGGTGGGGCCAGCTCCTTGAACTTCTCGGGGCCGTCTCCTTGGGCGGCTAGCGTCGGGAGGCTGCGGAAGAGGAAGAGGGCGGGCGGCAAGGCGGTCAACTCAGAGTACGCGGGCACCGACGCCTTCATCGCGTATTGTTGGTCCTGCCGCCTCGTCTTCCAGCTCCTTTCCCGGCACCGTCATCATCGGCCCACCCGTGGGCGGCCACCGAGGTGTTCTCTTGGTGCTTTCTGCTGCTCGTAGCTCGCCTAGGCGCCCATTTTTCCCTTTCGCCTCCTTGACCTGCCTCCTGAGGAGAGGGACAAGAATAGGATTACGGGCATCTTATCTCTTTTTTAGTTTGTAAGCCTGTGGGCCTTTGTTAAATTTAGAACTTGTAATCCCCTTGCTCATGTTTTTCACTCCGTATGAACTGTACCTGTATGGGATGTTTTTAATTAAAAAGGGATGCTTGTCGGGTTTTTCGTTCGTGGGTAGGCCCCGCGACAAAGAGAGAATCCTTGTTATTATTTAAGATAAACGTTTTTCGCTCGGCAACAGGCCTTGCCGCCCCCCTCACTTCACTCGACCATTCTCGAGTTTTTGGCGGAGGCAGGGATGAAGTGGGCTTTAGGCTCCTCGTTTTACCTCCCTGCCTCCGCGGCTACAACCAAATCCAGACCTAGGAGATAATCCTTAGGTATAGGAAAAAGGGGAGCACGGTAGCCTAGAGATAAAATGAGGTTTCACATGCCCCAGTTCTGTTCTGAAATGCACAACAGAGGATGAAAGACTTATCTGGATCTGCAGC
This sequence comes from Aegilops bicornis, assembly GCA_021605145.1. Lineage (NCBI taxonomy): Eukaryota > Viridiplantae > Streptophyta > Magnoliopsida > Poales > Poaceae > Aegilops > Aegilops bicornis. The sequence goes on from CM038670.1 coordinate 86,090,572, forward strand.
CCCCGGCAACCTTATCTTGTCGCGGTTGGATCCTTGTGCTAGCAGCCCCCGGCAACTCTTGTTTGACGGGGTCGGGACGCCGGTCCGTTTCCTTTCTTCCAAGTAGCTCAGCAGAAGTACTCACGCGCCCTGTGAACCAAAGGAGGACAGAAAAGAACAGATAGACGCACACTCGACCTCTAAGCTAGGGGTTAGTCGCTGCTGAGCACTATCAACCCTAACTAAGGAAGAGACTCGACCTAGCATGCATGCTATGACTAAGGGCGCCAGAACTTCATTTATTTATGCTCAAGGTCTACGCCTGGCTTTGTACGAAGGGTTACATGCCTCGCCGGCAAAGCTTGTACAAAAGGTGGCTTGCCGGGAGGCCCGGCAAGCCGCAACTTACAGGTAAAACCTGCGAAGATGCTCGATGTTCTAGGAGTTTCTCACTGGGACAGCATCTTCGGTCTCCAGGCGGACAGCGCCGGGCCTGGTGACTCGCATTACCCGATAAGGGCCTTCCCACTTCAGCGTCAACTTGTTAGAATTCTTGGCCGACTGAACGCGCCGAAGAACAAGGTCGCCTTCCTCAAAGCTTCGGGCATGAACCTTGCAGCTATGGTAGCGGCGCAAGGCTTGCTGGTAGCGTCTTTGCTCTCAGCTGACCAAGACGATCTTCCTCAAGGAGCGTCGCGTCATCTTGGCGCAACTGCTCTTGCTCAAGCTCATCATAAGCGAACACTCGAGGTGACCCGTATATGAGTTCTGTGGGGACAACTGCTTCTGCCCCGTAGACCAGAGAAAAAGGTGTCTGGCTGGTGGCTCGATTTGGCGTCGTCCTGATCGACCAAAGAACCGCCGGCAATTCATCAATCCAGCGCTTCCGCTCTTGCGCAGCTTGTGAAAAGTCTTTGCTCTTTGGCCTCGCAACACTTCAGCATTTGCCCTCTCCGCTTGGCCGTTGCTCCGTGGGTGTGCCACAGAAGCAAAACGTACCTTGATGCCGAGGTCTTGGATGTATTGCATGAAGGTGTGGCTTGTGAACTGCGTGCCGTTGTCGGTGATGACTCTGTTTGGCACACCAAAATGGCAAACCAGTCCCTTGAAAAACTTGACAGTTGATTGAGCAGTCACCTTTCTCACTGCTTCCACCTCCGGCCACTTTCTGAACTTGTCGATTGCAACGTACAAGTATTCAAAGCCCCCAACAGCGCGGGGGAAGGGCCCAGTATATCGAGCCCCCAGACCGAGAATGGCCAGGAGAGAGGGATTGTTTGAAGGGCTTGGGCTGGTTGATGAAGCTTCTTTGAATGGAATTGACACGCTTCACACTTGGTTACTAGTGCCGTCGCATCCTGGAGGGCGGTGGGCCAAAAGAAACCTTGCCGGAACGCCTTTCCGGCAAGGGCCCTCGACCCTATGTGGGAGCCACATATGCCTCCATGTATCTCCGCCAACAGCTCCAGTCCTTCCCCCCGGGGGATGCACTTCAATTTCACGCTGTTCGGCCACCTCATGTACAGGACGTCATCGACGAACTGGTACAGGGCGGACCGATGGGCTACTTTTTCTGCTTCTTCCTGCTCCTCACGAAGTTCCCCTGTTTGGAGGAACCGGACAGTATGATGTGCCCACGCCGGAGCCTGGGGCTCGACGGCAAGGACCAAAGGCATTTCCTCAGCCATGGGCGCGTTGTCTCCATGGCCAGGGCTTGACGCCCTGCCGGAGCCAGTTGCCCTTTGGCGAAGCTCGGCGTCATGGCGGCACCCTTTTGCCGGCAGCCCTGTGGGGCTCGGTAGGAAAGTACTTGCCGGGACCTGACTTCCTCCGCTTGTTCTGCCCCGTTGATGGTTCAACGGATGGTTGAGTTAACCGGAGCAAAAAGGTACCTGGTTCCACAGGTAGCTTGAATGCAGCATGTTTTGACAGGTAACCGGCAGTGCCGTTCTCCACTCGGAGGACGTGCTCCGCTTGGATACCGTCAAAGCGCTCCTCCAGCTTCCTCACTTCATCTACGTAAGCTTCCATCAACGGGCTCTAGTAATCCTTGTTGACCTGCCTGACAACGAGCTACGAGTCGTCCCTGACGATGAGCTTCTTAACCCCGAGGTCTGCCGCGATCCTGAGACCGGCAAGCAGTCCCTCGTACTCAGTAGTGCTGTTGGTGGACATCTCCCAGGGAAAGTGCATCTGGATCACGTACTTGAGGTGCTCTCCGGTGGGTGCGACGAGCAGCACACCGGCACCGGCGCATTGTAGCGAGAAAGCCCCATCAAAGTACATGATCCAGTCGCGGTCTGCTTCCTTTTCGGGGAGAGTGGTCTCCGGGATTTCTTCATCAGGCGTTGAGGTCCATTTTGCAATGAACTCCGCCAAGAATCTGCTCTGAATTGTCGAGGTACTTTCAAATTTCAAACCGAAACTTGATAACTCCAAGGCCCACTCCACAATCCTTCCGGTTGCATCTGGGTTATGCAGTATCCGTTGCAACGGGAGGCAGGCGATGACAGTGATCTCGTGGGCTTGGAAGTAATGACGCAGCTTCCTTGAGGCCATAAGGAGGCCGAAGAGCAATTTCTGCACACCGGAGTACCTCGATCTAGCTCCCTTCAAGAGGGAGCTGACAAAGTAAACCGGGTGCTGCATCATCTTGTGGTTTAGGCACTGCCTCGGTGGCATCAGACTCTGCCGGGGGCCTCGCCTTGCCGGCACACAGGCCCTGCCGGGGGAATCTTGGGCTTGCCATCCGCTGGTTCTGCCGCCGTCACCGCCTCCTCGTTGACCTCCCTCTGTTCCACTAGCGCGGCGCTGACCACTTGATTCGTCGCCGCCAGATGCAGCAGCAACTGCTCTTGTGGTTTAGGCCCAACCAGTATTGGCATGGAGGAAAGGTATTTCTTCATATCCTGCAAGGCTGCCTCGGCTTCTGGGGTCCACTCCATTGGGTCTGCCTTCTTCAAGATTTTGAAGAAAGGAAGGGCGCGCTCGGCGAACTTGGAGATGAATCGGCTCATGGCGGCAACGCAGCCGGTGAGCCGACGCACATCCTTGATCCGTTTGGGCGCCTCAATCTGCTCAATAGCCTTGATTTTGTCTGGGTTTGCCTCGATCCCGCGCTGCGACACAAAGAACCCGAGAAGCTTGTCGGATGGAACACCGAAGACACACTTCTCAGGGTTCAGCTTGAGGTTGATCTTGCGCAGGTTGGCAAATGTCTCTTCCAGATCTTGCACAAGATTTGGCCCGTCCTTGGTTTTGACCACTGTTTCATCCATGTGTGCCTCCATATTTCTATGGAGCTGAGGTTCAAAACCAATTTGGACTGCTCTTGCAAACGTTGAGCCAGCACTCTTCAACCCGAAAGGCATCCGTAAAAAGCAATACGTACCACATGGGGTGATGAATGTTGTCTTTTCTTCATCCTCTCTTGTCATGAAGATCTGGTGGTAGCCCGAGTAGGCGTCGAGGAATGATAAAAGATCACACCCGGTTGTGGAGTCAACAATCTGGTCGATGCGCGGCAACGGGTAGGGGTCCTTAGGACAAGCCTTATTGATATCTGTGTAATCAATACACAGCCTCCACTTCCCATTCGCCTTGCGCACCACTACCGGATTGGCCAACCATGTAACAACCTGGATTTTGGCCCTTTTCTTTTTCTTTTAACTCGCTTTGGAACCCAATCAAGGTTTAGTATCCCCATTATCACAGTTTATCATTCCCAGCATTTAACCATATATACTGTGAGTACCACTTTAGTTTCCATAGGTATTGCAATACGTATATAGTTATACATTCCATATTTTGCCAGAGCCAGCACCTTAATTCTGGTACGACCTAAGAATCTAACTGTGGTAGAGCAATAATACACCATATGGTCCACAAGCAAACATGGCTATTGTTCTAATAAAGGCCGGCAATAAAAGAAATACTAAAATACCAAGCAACAATGATGGGAGTTGAGAAAGACCTCTTTCTTCTAAAACTACAGCTAATTCCACTCAATGATGATATTTGGAAAGCCTACTAAAACATTGTAAGAAAAATTAATATAAAAGAACTTATTGTGAAGAGTAGTTTGTGATCTCTATGTCATAGTTATTTCACCAGTCAATACTCCAAGGCAACAACAGTGTTGTATATCTCTTGTTTTAATTATGGAACAATAAGGCACACCCCCATATCTGTCCGAAGAAAAGGAACCTCAGGTTAGCATCTCATGAGGAACAATTAAATTAAACCTGCTTTATGCCAACATTTTCAGAGTAACCACAGAGAACACAAACTAATGGGAAATATAAATTACTCTTGGATTATCACAAAGTAGAAAAAAAATGTTGATTAGACTAATAAGCTGGCACGCAAGGATACCTAAGAGATTTTCTGGACTGTGGCGGCGGCCGCCGGCAACCTTGTCGCGGGCTCAAAAAGATCATAGTCGTTCTGCTCCTTGCAATTCAGAAATAATAAACTGAGTGAGAGTCATATAATCTACCGAAGAAAAAAAATGAACAAAACTTTATTTGCTTGGTAAGAAAAGACAACATAGAAAATAAAGTATCATCTTGCATACACAATAGGAAGTGGGGAAAAAATAAACATACAAAGTGGTACAGATCAAAGGAAATGTAGAGCAAGCACAAAATGTCAAAGTGTGTGCTTTGTTACTCAATTTACTTTATCATGATGCAAAATCGCAAGATCCGCATATTGGTATAAATCATCAAATTATATAGATCAGGAGATCAATATCACCATATGGGAGATATTATAGGCAGACATATGAACTTTTTTAAACAAACTACATGAAATTAGCTACGAACATATCACAATCTTGGTACTGTTGTTTTGTCAAGACTAAACCGACTAATGACAAAGTGGTGCCAACTGCCAAGCAACTTACGGCAGAAATAATATTTTAAAGATGGAAGCTTGTCTGTTGTACACAAAGAACATGACTTCTCTCGGATCAGATCAGGTGAATCTATCAGTTATGAGCTTAGTAGTATGGTTCAACATGCACGTATCAAAATCAGATCAAAAGTAATACCTGCCCAATCTTCTGGGCTCTGACCATGTGAGCGGCTGTTTCCCCCAAGAGTTTAGGCCGCCTTTATTTCTTTCCCTCCTCCTTAGAACAGTCGAGTAGTTGAAATAGGGATTCTGGATGACATGTATCAGGAATAGCTGAATATTGGAAATTAGAACTGTGAATTCAAGCAATTAATCAGCCTAACCCTGTAGCTATAAGAGCAATTCCTTATTGTCTTCTCCATATGTGTACACCACGCCCCCACCTGCACTTAAACCGCATCAATAACCTTGAGATCAATTATTCTGATTGGCCTATGAAAGGATGATTCCGACTGCAGCCTGGTCAGAACTTTATGCCGAAAAGATTCATTGGTTGGAAGAAGGGGATCAGAGATAGGATGAATAAGAGCGCGACCTTCTCTTATTTAGGAACTGCAGCGCCACGTACGTCCATAGAAATCGGCGAATGGAAGCGTCTAGGCGGAAGTGGCCGATGGAGGCAAGAGGACGTGGAAGAGGGGCGTGACAAAGATGAGGAAGAAGCCATGAGGATGCATCAGATGAATTGGAAGAGCTTTGTGCATCTAGGCCAAGATGAAGATGGCGGCTCTAAGGATGCTGCAAGATGCAACCGTAAGAGGTAGAGAAAATAGGAAATTCTTATTTTTATGGTTCATCTTTTTAGGAAATTTATGATTGAAAGGGTGTTTCACGTGTTGGCACTATTTTTTGAAGAAACGTGTTGGCACTATTGATGATTAAATTTAAAGGTTATTTCATGTAATGGCATAGGTGGGTAATTTTCTACAACATTTCAGATATTACGTAGATCAAACGGTGGTGATTATCTAATCCATGAAATTAATGGTCAAAAGTTTCTAATTATTGTGCAATTTTCTAGCTTAATTATATTTTTTCTGGTGACCCCATAAAGTACTTTTTATATATAAATAGATTTAATTGGTTTTTGCTCTGTTTTTCTTTTTTGGAGTGGTTCTGTGGCCTTATCACCTGGGAAATCATCATATTTCCCCCCTCCCAAGTGGCTCATCATTCTCAAAACATTGCCAAGATCATGTCACTCCACTGCTTGACCAAACCCTAATTTCTTTTTCTCGGGAATATTCCTTTTTCTATTAAAGGAATAACCCTGTCTACCCTAGGTTATGAAGCAACCTTTATTTCCATCACTCCTAAAATTTCCAAATAATTCTCATAAATTGTTTGGGTCATATATTTATCAAATATGGCAAAATATTTCATTTGTCATGTTTCTCATCTTGCTCAAATAATTCATTTCCTATTCTGCCCCCAAATGGCACATTGTGAACCAAGTGCTATTTTCCTTTTCCCAATTGACCTGAAACTCCTTGGACACCTTTTCCTGTCCATATTATTGCCACATGCAAAAATCCAACCTCATTTGCCAAGTAATTATTTAATTATGATTTTCCAAAGTTTCTATCCAGAAAGAAGCTTTGTGATGGAGGTGCAAGCTAGGTATATCTAAATGATTTTATATTTTGCTTGGTCCCTCATATCATCATATAATAGCCCTACACCAAAGTAGAGCTCATGTCATGCATCCATGTGAGCTCATCTTCAATTCTTTGATTCTGCCCAAAATTTCAGTTTGTGAAGAAAGTATATTTTATCATGCTCCATTATGGCTGCCAATTTTTCTAGGCCTTCTATTATCCATTTAACCTACCTCCACCCATTTTGGGCATGGTTCATCAAGCTATTATTCCTCTAGAAGTTTTGCAAGTTTCTGTCCAGAGGAGATGTTTGTGAAGCAAGTACCAGTTTGGCTTGGCCAATTGGTATGAGACTTTTTGGCAATCTTCATAGGACCAAATGACTCTGTCTTGCCCAATTTGAGCTCAATTTGACACTCCATGTGAGTGCACCTTCCTGATCAAGTTTCTGGACCATTTTGGTCAGTTGCAAAGCAACTATGATTTATCTTGGTCCAAACCTTCTAAAAGTTACCAGGATGAAAGTTTATTTTACCCTAAACCTCACAGACAAACTCTATGGCTCCAAAACCCTTCCTGTTGATCACTAGTGCTCACCCAAGTTTACTGCAGTAAAGTTCAGAGGGCGATTACCTTTTTAACTAGAGCCTTTTAACCAAACTACCACCTAAGTAAGAACTTACCATGTATGGACTATGCCCCAGACAACGTTTTCCAGTCGTTTTCACCTTCTCGTCTCCACCTCACGCGGTCACCACCCTGGCATGCCATGGACGCGAGCTGGATGGCTTCTTGCTCGGGCCCCTCCTCTGCTCGGCGTCTTAGCAAGCACGAGCATGTCTAATAGATTTACCGCGTCATCTCCGTCCTCCCGGACCTCTCTCCCTCTCAGTAAAACCCCTCACCGACGCTCGCGGCCGAACGCCCACGAGAGCACAAAGGCGTTTTGGCTCGGTTCGTCGCCGTCTTCTTCCTCCCTGCGCCCCATTGGCCTCCTCTGCCCCGTGAGAGCCTCCACTGCTCCTCCTCGTCGCCTAACCCCGAGCTCATGGCACACGCAGCGTCTGCTGGGCGCCGGACACGCGTCCGCGGCGACGACAGCTCGGCCACCTCGCGCCACGCCTTTTTAAGCCCTCCCCCGAGCCCTCCGAGCTCACCTGCAGCCTCACCCCTCCTCTCTAAGCCTCCCCGGCCACCCAAACGAGCTCGAGGAGCTCTCATTCCTTCCCCTCGTCACCACGGCCACCGCTCTGTCCCGGCTAAATCCGCTCAAAGTCGTCCCCCTCCTTGCCTTCTTCCACCACTAGAGCCCCTATCTACATCTGGCGACCCTGCCCAGCTGTTTCCCTCACCCTCTGGCGCACCAGAGAGCCGTGCCCATCGCCGCCCGCCGTGGCTGTCCACTGCGGCCGAGGCTGCTCCCATTCCCGTCGTCTTCAGCGACCGGGAGGCCAACCAGGCGATGCGGCTCGGTCCCCCGAGCACGTTGGTGTGCCGAGCGCTGCGGGAGGCGGCCGGAATCACCGACGAGCCCCGTCGGGATCCTCCTCTGCCGCGACCGAACGCCGGCGCGAGAGGTTGAAGGCGCTGACCAAGCCAACCGGGCCCCGCGTCACCTCGACCCCACCGGTCTGCCGCACGACATTGACCCCGCCTAGTCCAACGTGGATAAGTGACGGCCCCACCCGCGTGGGACCCGCACGTCAGCGTCACACGAGCCGGCCCGGCGTTTGCCTGGCTGGATAAGTGGAAACACATTTGCTGGAATACGTTTTCATTAAGGGCAAGCGTGTTTTCGTCTTAGTTCGGTTAGAAGTACGTTTTCCTTCTGGAAAAGCGTGTTTCCATTTAACTACGGCTAGAAATATGGTTTCTCTACTGAGAAGCCGTATTCACCTAAATGTGCTTTCTGTTTTCCAGCTTAGGGGCCTGTTTGTAGAGTTCATTTTACAAATTGGTCCCTGGATTTCAAGTGCTTATAACATTTTGCTCGCAACTCCGTTTGAGGTGATTCCAAAGCCCACTTCTTTGTTTCGTCGAGCTCGTTCTGATGGAACCATTTTCACCATGTTTTGACATTCTAAAAATGACCATTTTGCCCCTGCCCTTATTCAGCCCCCTCCGAGAGAGTACGTTTTCCGGCGATCCTTTCCGCGAGTTTCTCGCACTTTCTCCCGGTGATTTCTTCCACCCCAGTCAAGCCACACCTTCCATTTGCATGATTGTAATGCAGTGACATGGTTTCTTTATTAAAACTTGTTTAAAATATTGTCTTAGCTATGTATGATTTGTTCATGGCATTTCTCGGAGTATTGTCTGATCTTGATATTGCCATGATATTGCTTGGAGTTCTAGGACTTATATTTTGATGATTATGTGGATGACATGTGCCTTTGGATTCTTAGTGGCTATTATGGTTATGTTCATGATGGTATTATGCTTTGGAGTATTACTTTGGATGTCATCTTGCCTTTGGATTATTAGTGGCTTTTATGAACATTTTTCATGATGATATCTGGTATTATTTTGGAGTATTAATTTGGATATCATGTTGCATGTGGATTATTAGTAGCTAGTGTTAGTTTCATCATGATGCTAGTTGATATTATGTTTTGGAGTATGATGATGGAGATGATGCTTGCATGTGGATCATAGCTGGATAGTTAGTTCTTGATATTTGAGTAGTAGTACTATCATTCTTGGATTCATCATGATAGTAGTGTTATACTATCCTCGGAGTATCTTGGTATCATGTTACGATGCTTGGATTATTTGTTAGGTTTGCTATGACTTGGATTATAGGTTGATAGATGATATCGGAGTATCAGTCATTACAGTTATATTTTTGGGGATAAATTCTGTCATTAAGTTGGTCAGGTGCCACCGAACCGGGCTTTCTCCAGTGCAACCACATTTGCCTTTATGGGAAGGCCCTAATGCGATGCTATTGCCGTGCCTCTCGTCGGTGCCTCCAACAGGGGAAGGTTATGGGCGCGCTACCCTGATCAGGTAGGCGGACATAAGCCTTGTGTACCCGTAGTTGGATTTTGCGCGCATGTGTCCTTATGTGGGACAGTTTATGTTTTGGCCACAACGGTGGTCGTTGTGTCTTTGGTAGACACGGGGCCACCCAGGACTAGCCTAGTGGGGAGTGAGTCGGAGTGGCCGGGAGAGTGTCATGGCAGTAGATAGGTTTTGTCGGAACGCCGTTGGTCCACCCGAATGGGAGTGCGAGGCCATGGGTTCCGTGGTGTGGGTACAGTGCGCTACCTCTGCAGAGTGTATTTAAATCTATCAATAGTCGCGTCCTCGGTCATGGGCATGGGTTCGTACTAGGTCACACCGTTCGATCAACACTCACATGACGGAATGACTTATAGGTGATATATATATGTTGATATTTTGAGCAGTACAGAATGGCAGGATGTTGATGATGAAGTTGGAGACCAAATGTTGGTCATGGTTGTGATCGCCGGAAAGATCACCGTTTTGTTTTGATCACGAGGTGATCGAGATGGTATATTGCTTGGCCGGTTAGCCAAGAGAGATATGGTTATGGAGATCTGAGATGGTGATTTATCAGCATTGTATTAGTTTCATCTCATGCTTAGTAGTTGCTTCATCATGGTAGTTGTTAATTAGTTAACCTGTTAATGCTATGTTATTGTCCTGCCTTGATGTTTATGGTGGTTGTGAGCTTGCAAGTACATTCAATGTACTGACCTGGCGTGTCATGCCAGATTGTAGGTGATGCCATGATTGCTTGATTGCTTGTCGAGGTTGCCGTGCGTGGGAGCTAGATCGTGTCCCAGCCAGAGTCCCTGCAGAGTGGAGTTCACCACCTTCATCGTTGTTCCGCTGCTAGAAGTATTCCGCTGCTACGAGTTGTTTTGCTGCTAGCATAGAGCAAGTGTAGTATCGCAGGCGTAGTGTCGCTGTGCTGATGTGCTTCTTTGTAACATCAGGCCCTTGTATTATTATTCTTGTAATAAGAGCTGATTTGTTCGGTCAAGCAAAGGTCCGTATTCGAGAGACTTCTCCTCGATCTACGGGATGGAATACGGCGCCCGGTTTCTCGAGCCGGGTGCTTTCTGAGCTTGGTATCGAGCGATCTGGCTGTAGGATGCCCTAGCCAGCGCAAGCGGTAGAAACCGGTAGTAATCGGTAGTATAGATCTCGCGTGTTTGTTGCATTTGGTTGCTGCATTTGTTTGTTGCATAGCATGCATATATTTTTACTAACTGTTTAATCTGGTGAGTGTAGATGGCATCGGTTCGGATCCACTACAGCTCAGCCTTTGCATTTCTCCAGTTTTCTTTTCTTGCTCATTCTTCGGTGTTTGGCGTCATTTCTGTCCCAGCAGAGTGATGCCAAGTGATCCTGACACTGTTTGCAAAAATGGTGCTCAGGTATCGCGCCGAATTATTTCCTTCAGCCCCACCTTTTGTTCAAGTGGTAGATATGCCTCTATCACGGATCGTCCTTTTTCTTGTCATTTTGGCAACCCTTAATGATCGTAGTTGTCAAGAAAGGGCAATGTCAACAGCCTCAGTTTTTTTTCTGCTATCCTATTTCTTGGACGAGTACGGATCTTTTTCCGTCCGCTTGATGATAATGTGGTTGCGACCTTCGTGTCCCGCTACATGATTACCGAGTGCGTCCTCACCTCCGAGCTAGTCCAGGTTGCTACCTGGCAAAGCTAGCACTTGGTGTAGCGTTGTTTACACCAATTCTTCCACACATTTATTCATCCTCGTGCACAACGTCACAACATGCTAGATCGTAGATCCGGAGATCCCGCGAGATTTGTGTGCTTAAGTAGGCATGCATATTGTGTGACTAGCAGTAATATGTGACATTGATTGTGTGTGAATTGATTGTAGTTGTGTGTTTTTGTTTAGTTGAGTTTTCTTTTGCTTCTTTCTTTTTGGGCCCCGGTGTTACATTATTTTTCCCCTCTAAAGAGTTGCTCATCAACTGACACCGGACTCGAAGAAGTAATAAGTATTTCAAATATTTGGAAGAAGCTCAGCTAAACATTATGGCCTTCTCAGTCAACCGCATGATATAAGGAATATCTGCTCAGAATGCCAATTGTGTCTTGGATTGATTATCCGCATCAATTCTAGAGCAGTAATAATCCAGCCAGCAGAAAGACAAGTCAGATGCAAGACCAACGGTATATTTTTCAGTCAAAGGTATGGATAATAGGCAAAGTTTTGGCTCAACAATAAATGGTACTTGAAATATGTTATACACCAAGAGAAAGTCGGGATGTGATATGCTCAAGGAAGACAGTCAAACAAATTTTCTCATGCAAATAATCAGCCGCAAAATATTATGGACGTGTGCATGGATTTTAGTCTGCATATCAGTATGAAGTTTTGGATATAAGAAACACAACATTATTCCACACGCTATCGGAAGAAATTTATGAGGCAAGGCTCCTCAAATTTTTCCTCATCATGATATGTGAACAATTTCCGGCCCACGGTACCCGATCTTTCTCAACAAGATACCTCGGTAAAAGCTTCTAACAGACGGAAATGAATTTTTCTCAACAAGCAAACCCGAGGAGAAGCTTCTCAAGTACGGAACTCAAGTTTCTCCAGCACAATAATCCGACCAAGCTTCGGGTGTAAGCTATCGATATTTCTTTTGCACGCTACCCAGACAAAAGCCTCGAGCAGAATCTAAGAGTCTTCCTCAGCAAGCTACTCGGATGGCTTCCCTTGTTAGTACCACACTATGCACCATCCTCAGAGATTATATGATGAGTTGGCAGTATATGGCAGTACATCTCAAGGATCAGATTTGCAATAATTTTGTCAGAGGAAAAAATCAGTCAAAACATATGCCTGCCGCAATAATATGGTATTCAGTTGCATATGATTATTATACACATGGTACGCATGTATCTCGGATCAGATCGGTCACTCATACGGGATATGGCACTGATTCAGCAGATATACCTAAGAAAGGATCTGAATATGGCATCGCAGAAGTAACAGTCTTGACAATGGCCACCAAGGCCAATATTCCGCACCTACAAGGGGATCTCATGAACTCTTTTCACCTTCTTGTATGATTGACCTCAGCAACAATGTTAAAACATATCACAGCGTATTACCAAAAATGGGTATACCGACAAAATGAGAAAGTCAAAAGCCGAATAATCAGCTCAGACCCGGTATACTCGCCGTCCGAATCAAGGACACGGTCAGTCTATCAGGAAAAGCATTCGTCTGTCAGCCCCTGACGGGCAAAGTCTCAAGATATAAATATTTGAGGAATGTCATAGCTATAACTCCCTGCACCGTTATATTGCTCACGACAGAAGGCAATCAAATCTATGGCGTATGCCACATGCTCGAGCCAAAGGAAATAAATCAAGATAAATCAATGCACCTATGAGCAGTCAGATCCCGTCAGAAGATGGCCATGATTAATTCTAAGCATTTATTGAACCCAGAAGGCTTGTAGCAACCCCATGACAGAAATAAAAAGGTTTTCATGACCAAAAGGAAATTTATGATCAGATCCATTGGACATCACCGCAGATATGAGAAAATCAACGTCAGCAAAAGGATTTGGTATATGAGCAAAGACCCATCAAAATTTGGGGAAAGGTGAAGCAAGCCACCCCAGAGCAAGGTAAGTTAATCATCTGAAATTCTTGGGGGAACAATAAATAAAGGAAAAAGGATATCCGAGATGGAAACGGTATCCTCAAGTCATACTTGTTCCCAGAGCAACTAAATCTCGAGGACGAGATTTCTTTAAGGGGGTAAGAGTTGTAACAGCCTGGATTTTGGCCCTTTTCTTTTTCTTTTAATTTAATTGGTTTTTGCTCTGTTTTTCTTTTTTGGAGTGGTTCTGTGGCCTTGTCACCTGGGAAATCATCCTATTTTTCCCCTCCCAAGTGGCTCATCAATCTCAAAACCTTGCCAAGATCATGTCACTCCACTGCTTGACCAAACCCTAATTTCTTTTTCTCGAGAATATTCCTTTTTCTATTAAAGGAATAACCCTGTCTGCCCTAGGTTATGAAGCAACCTTTATTTCCATCACTCCTAAAATTCCCAAATAATTCTCATAATTTTTTTGGGTCATATCTTTCTCAAATATGGCAAAATATTTCATTTGTCATGTTTATCATCTTGCTCAAATAATTCATTTCCTATTCTGCCCTAAATGGCACATTGTGAACCAAGTGCTATTTTCCTTTTCCCAATTGACCTCAAACTCCTTGGACACCTTTTCCTGTCCATAACATTGCCACATGACAAAATGCAACCTCATTTTCCTAGTAATTATTTAATTATGATTTTCCAAAGTTTCTATCCAGAAAGAAGCTTTGTGAAGGAGGTGCAAGCTAGGCATATCCAAATGAGTTGATATTTTGCATGGTCCCTCACATCATCATATAATAGCCCTACACCAAAGTAGAGCTCATCTTCAATTCTTTGATTCTGCCCAAAATTCAGTTTGTGAAGCAAGTATATTTTATCTTGCTCCATTATGGCTGCCAATTTTTCTAGGCTTTCTATTATCCATATAACCTACCTCCACCCATTTTGGGCATGGTTCATCAAGCCATTATTCCTCTAGAATGTTTGCAAGTTTCTGTCCAGAGGAGATGTTTGTGAAGCAAGTACCAGTTTTGCTTGGCCAATTGGTATGACACTTTTTGAGCATCTTCATAGGACCAAATGACTCTGCCTTGCCCAATTTGAGCTCAATTTGACACTCCATGTGAGTGCACCTTCCTGATCAAGTTTTTGGACCATTTTGGTCAGTTGCAAAGCAACTATGATTTATCTTGGTCCAAACCTTCGCAAAGTTACCAGGATGAAAGTTCTTTTTACGTTGAACCTCGCAGACAAACTCTATGGCTCCAAAACCCTTCCTGTTGATCACTAGTCCTCACCCAAGTTTACTGCAGTAAACTTGAGAGGGCGATCTTTTTAACCAGAGCCTTTTAACCAAACTACCACCAAAGTAAGAACCTACCCTGGATGGACTATGCCCCAGACAACGTTTTCCAGTCGTTGTCACCTTCTCCTCTCCACCTCACGCGGTCACCACCTCTCTGGCATGCCATGGACGCGAGCTGGATGGCTTCTTGCTCAGACCCCTCCTCTGCTCGGCGTCTCAGCAAGCACAAGCATGTCTAATAGATTTACCGCGTCGTCGCCATCCTCCTGGACCTCTCTCCCTCTCAGTAAAACCCCTCACCAACGCTCGCCGCCGAACGCCCACGAGAGCACAGTGGCGTTTTGGCTCGGTTCGTCACCGTCTTCTTCCTCCCTGCGCCCCCTTGGCCTCCTCTATCCCGTGAGAGCCTCCACTGCTCCTCCTCGTCGCCTAACCCCGAGCTCATGCGCGTGCACACGCGTCCACGGCGCCGGACACACGTCCACGGCGATTACAGCTTGGCCACCTCATGCCGCGCCTATTTAAGCCCTCCCCGAGCCCTCTGAGCTCACCCGCAGCCTCACCCCTCCTCTCTAAGCCTCCCCGACCACCCAAACGAGCTCGAGGAGCTCTCATTCCTTCCCCTCGTCGCCACGGCCGCCGCTCTGTCCCGGCTAAATCCGCTCAAAGCCATCCCCCTCCTTGCCTTCTTCCACCACCAGAGCCCCTATCTACATCCGGCGACCCTCCCCTGCCATTTCCCTCACCCTCCAGCGCACCAGGGAGCCCTGCCTGTCGCCGCCCACCGTGGCCGTCCGCTGCGGTCGAGGCTGCTCCCGTTCCCGTCGTCTTCAACAACCGGGAGGCCGACCAGGCGATGTGGCTCGGTCAACCGAGCATGTTGGTGTGCCGAGCGCTGTGGGAGGCGGCCGGAATCACCGACGAGCCCTGTCGGGATCCTCCTCTTTCGCGACCTAACGCCGGCGCGAGAGGTTGAAGGCACTGACCAGGCCAGGCGGGCCCCGCGTCGCCTCGACCCCACCGGTCAGCCGCACGGCGTTAACCCCGCCTGGTCCAGCATGGATAAGTGATGGCCCCACCCGCATGGGACCCGCACGTCAGCGTCGCACGAGCCGACCCCGCGTTTGCCTAGCTGGATAAGTGGAAACATATTTGCTGAAACACGTTTTCATTAAGGGAAAGCGTATTTTGGTCTTAGTTCGGTTAGAAGTACGTTTCCTTCTGGAAAAGCGTATTTCCACTTAACTACGGCTAGACATATGTTTTCTCTGCTGAGAAGGCGTATTCAACTAAATGTGCTTTCTGTTTTCCAGCTTAGGGGCCTGTTTGTAGAGTTTATTTTACAGATTTGTCCCTGGATTTCAAGCGCTTATAAAATTTTGCTCGCAACTCCGTTTGAGGTGATTCCAAAGCCCACTTCTTTGTTTCGTCGAGCCCGTTCTGATGGAACCATTTTCACCATGTTTTGGCATCCTGAAAATGACCATTTTGCCCCTGCCCTTATTCAGGCCCCTCTGAGAGAGTACGTTTTCCGGCGATCCTTTCCGTGAGTTTCTCGCACTTTCTCCCGGTGATTTCTTCCCCCCCAGGCAAGCCACACCCTCCATTTGCATGATTGCAATGCAGTGACATGGTTTCTTTATTAAAATTTGTTTAAAATATCGTGTTAGCTATGTATGATTTGTTCATGGCATTTCTCGGAGTATTGTCTGGTCTTGACACTGCCATGATATTGCTTGGAGTTCTAGGACTTATATTTTGATGATTATGTGGATGACATGTGCCTTTGGATTCTTAGTGGCTATTATGGTTATGTTCATGATGGTATTATGCTTTGGAGTATTACTTTGGATGTCATGTTGCCTTTGGATTATTAGTGGCTTTATGAACATTTTTCATGATGATATCTGGTATTATTTTGGAGTATTAATTTGGATATCATGTTGCATGTGGATTATTTGTAGCTAGTGTTAGTTTCATCATGATGCTAGTTGATATTATGTTTAGGAGTATGATGATGGAGATGATGCTTTCATGTGGATCATAGCTGAATAGTTAGTTCTTGATATTTGAGTAGTAGTATTATCGTTCTTGGATTCATCATGATAGTAGTGTTATACTATCCTCGGAGTATCTTGGGATGAGGTTATGATGCTTGGATTATTTGTTGGGTATGCTATGACTTGTATTATAGGTTGATAGATGATATCGGAGTATATGTTATTACAGTTATATTTTTGGTGATAAATTCCGTCATTAAGTTGGTCAAGTGCCACCGAACCGGGCTTTCTTCAGTGCAACCACATTTGCCTTTATGGGAAGGCCCCAATGCGATGCTATTGCCATGCCTCTCATCGGTGCCTCCAAAGAGGGAAGGTTATGGGCATGCTACCCTGATCAGTTTATGTTTTGGCCACGACGGTGGTTGTTGTGTCTTTGGTAGACACGGGGCCACACAGGACTAGCCCAGTGGGAAGTGAGTCGGAGTGGCTGGGAGAGTGTCATGGCAGTAGATCGGTTTTGTCAGAACGCCGTTGGTCCACCCGAATGGGAGTGCGAGGCCATGGGTTCCGTGGTGTGGGTACAGTGCGCTACCTCTGCAGAGTGTATTTAAATCTATCAATAGTCGCGTCCTCGGTCATGGGCATGGGTTCGTACTAGGTCACACCGTTCGATCAACACTCACATGACGGAATGACTTATAGGTGATATATATATATATATATAGGCATGGGTTCGTACTAGGTCACACCGTTCGATCAACACTCACATGACGGAATGACTTATAGGTGATATATATATATATATATATATATATATATATATATATGTTGATATTTTGAGCAGTACAGAATGGCAGGATGTTGATGATGATGTTGGAGACCAAATGTTGGTCATGGTTGTGATGGCCGGAAAGATCACCGTTTGCTTTTGATCACGAGGTGATCGAGATGGTATATTGCTTGGTCGGTTAGCCAAGAGAGATATGGTTATGGAGATCTGAGATGGTGATTTATCAGCATTGTATTAGTTTCATCTCATGCTTAGTAGTTGCTTCATCATGGTAGTTGTTAATTAGTTAACTTGTTAATGCTATGTTATTGTCTTGCCTTGATGTTTATGGTGGTTGTTAGCTTGCAAGTACATTCAATGTACTGACCTGGCGTGTCATGCCAGATTGTAGGTGATGCCATGATTTCTTGATTGCTTGTCGAGGTTGCCGTGCGTGCGAGCTAGATCGTGTCCCAGCCAGAGTCCCTGCAGAGTGGAGTTCACCACCTTCGTCGTTGTTCCGCTGCTAGAAGTATTCCGCTGCTACGAGTTGTTTCGCTAGTAGCATAGAGCAAGTGTAGTATCGCAGGCGTAGTGTCGCCATGCTGATGTGCTTCTTTGTAACATCAGGCCCTTGTATTATTATTCTTGTAATAAGAGCTGATTTGTTCTATGTCGAGCAGTGCCGTATTCCAGAGACTTCTCCTCGATCTCTAGGCCGGAATACGGGGCGTTCCGGTTTCTCTGAGCCGGGGTGCTACAAACCACATCGGGTGGAGCACTCCTCTCACCAAACTTGTCGCTTCCAACTTCCTGATCTCCTGTGTGATGAACTCCTGCCTCTCCAGAGCCTGCTTTCTGACCTTCTGCTTGACGGGCCGCACGTGGGGGCAGACAGCTAGGTGGTGCTCAATCACCTCCCTTGGAACACAGGGGATGTCGGATGCTTGCCACACAAACACGTCGGCATTCGCCCGCAGGAAGGTGATGAGCACGCCTTCCTATTTGCTGCCGAGGGTAGAGCCTATGGTGAAGGCCCCTCCCGTGCCATCCTCCCTGGCGAACACCTTCTTGGTCTACGGTGGCTTGGATCTAGATCTCTTGCTCTTGCCGGTAGAGCTCTCTGGCACGTCCTCGACGGTAGCGCAGCACTCCGAAGAGGCGTGCTTGCCGGAGTGGGTGCGAGAGGTCTTGCCGGGCTTCCTCTTCCCTTCCGGGCCTTCAGTGGCAGGAGTAGGTGCCTTGACGGCAGCTGCTGCAACTGCTTCCCGGTAGAGTTGGTCGGCGCAGATCAGCGCGTCCTTCTTGTCGGAGGGGATGGAGATGATGGTCAATGGCCCGGGCATCTTTAGCATGTTGTAGGCGTAGTGTGATGCCACCATGAACTTGGCTAGCGTCGGGCGGCCGAGGATCCCGTTATAGGGCAAGGGGATCTCGGCCACGTCGAAGATGATCATCTCCGTCCTGTAGTTCAACTCTCCTCCAAACATCACGGGCAGCATGACCTTCCCCTTCGGCTGGCTCCTCCCCGGATAGACCCCTTGAAACGAGCCCGTTTCCTCGAGGTCTCCATCAGGAATTTTCAATCTTTTGATTACGACAGGCGAGATCAGGTTCAGGCCGGCCCTGCCGTCAACCAACATCTTGTTCACCCTGAGGTTGCATATCGTTGGTGAGACCAACAATGGCAAACACCCGACCGCGGTAGTGCGGTCAGGGTGGTCCTCGGTGTCAAAGATGAAGGGCGTGCTGGACCACTTCACCGGCTTCTGAGCGTTGAACGATGGCTCCGCCGCTGTAATCTCACGCGCCCACTGCTTGAGCTGGAGGTGAGAGGTATGCAGCAAGGCGCCGCCATCGATGCACATGGCCTCTGTAGCCTTCTGGAACCCTTTCTCACCAGACTCGTCGTCCTCGTCGTGATCATCATCTTCTTGTTTCTTGTCATGGCCCTGGGCGGGCCTCTCTTGCTGGTTGTCCTTGCCGGGGTGGCTTCCTTGGCTGCCACGCTTCTTGCCGGATCCCTCAGCACCGTCCTGGTCCTTCTCCTTGTCCCACCTCTCATACTCAGCTTTTTGCTTCTCAGCAAGCAGCTCGACTTGTCAGCAGTTCTGCAGGTCGTGGCCCTTGGTGCGGTGGATCTTGCAGTATTGCTTGCCAGAGCTCCCTGGCTTGTCGGTAGCCAAAGGCCGGCGGCGGCGCACCCGGCAATCTCCTTGCTGGGGGCGTCTGCCTTGACCTTCTTGCCGGCACCGGTGTCATCAGATCCCTCAAAGGCAAGCACGGCCTTGCCTTTGCGTTTCCTGTTGCGACGCCGGCCCTTCTTCGTCGGGGTGGCGGCGTCTTCATCGGTAGAGTCGGTTTCCGCGCCAACGTCTTCACCGGGGTACTTCCTTCCCTCTTCAGCCCGGGCACACCTATAGGCCAGAACATAGAGCTCGGCCACATCCTTAACCTTGGTCATCGCTAGCTCTTCGCGCAACTTGCGGTTGCGCATGTTCTGGTGGAATGCGCTGATCACAACGGCGGGATGAACGTTGGGGATGTTGTACTGCACCTGGCTGAATCTCTGGATGTACTTGCGCAGGGTTTCCCCTTCCTTCTGGGGAATGATATGCATATCACCGCTCGCCATGAGCTTGGTGGCCTCTCGTGAAGGCGCCAACGAATCGATGGCACAGATCCGATCAAGAAGAAATGGAATCCACCGGCAGTGCATAAACCTAGACATCACATTGGGCTTCAGCCAGCGGAAATAGTTGGCAAGCACCTTCTCGTCGCGAGCCCCGCAGCCTCGCATCGCGATGGTGTAGATGCTTTGAGGAACTTCGGACGGATGGGTCTTGCGGTGTACTTTCACCGACGTCGGGCTTGAACGTGCGGTGGGACGGCCACTGGAACTGCCGCAACTCACGGGTAAAGGCCGGGCAGCCCACCTCGTAAGGTAGGCCACCGGGGTCCCCCGGTGCCGGGTGGTCCATAGCAGGTCCCGCCCGCTGGTCCGACTGGCGGCGGGTTTCGCGCCGGGGCTCGACGGTGGTTCGAGCGTCTTCGTGAGCTTCTTCCTGAAGGACCTGGCGCTAGTCGCGGAGGGTCCGTGGGTCAGACGATGCTATGGAGATGTTATCACAAGCGTCGTCACGACGGGCCGACGCCCGCGGCGGCTGGCGAGGAGGAGGAGAGTGCACCGTGGACGCAGCTCCCCCGATCCTCCCAGCGCCAGCATGTGGTGGCTCGGTGGAGCGCCGACCCGAGAGCCCCGCCGGTCACGGATCGTCTTTGTTGGCGACGGCGATGAGACTCCGGATGGTGGCCCTCCACTCATCGAGCTTCCCCGCAGCAGGAGGGAAGTCGAGGAGCAGCTGCGCGCGCACCAAAGCTTCCACTGGCGTGGGCGGCGGCGACAGCTGCGTGGATCGCAACATGATCCGACTTCTAACTACGTTAGAAGGAGCTCCATTACGACCCAGCGGCTGTGTGCCATTTTTGCCAGCACTTCGGAGAGCGTGCTGAACCCCTTCATCTTGCGGATGACGCACATGGCTCTTCCCGCGGCGGTGCCCAGGGTCACCAACGTGGTGACACTGCTCGGCGCGCACATCATGGGAAGAGCGCGCAGTGGTCGCTGGTGTGGGCGTCTTGGAGGTCGTTGTGCCGCCCGGAGGTGGCACGACGACACCCCTGGAGGGCCCCGCGCCGCCTGCGGGGGGCCCAACTCCGTCTTTGGATCTGGCGACGTGCGGCCGGTCGTCTTGCGCGCGAACGATGCCGCTTGCCAGGCTCTGACTGCCAGGGCGATGCTGGTTGTCGTGGACCGTGGCCCAGGTCCTATCCGCGACCGGTCCGCTACTCGTCCGCACCGGCACGGGCCGTTCGGCTCCCAACGAGCCGATCGCCATGGTCGTCTTCTTCTTAGGAGCCTTGGCGACGAAGAACTGCTAGGCTAACTACTAGAACAGATTCTCACAATTGCGCCCCCTACCTGGCGCGCCAAAGATGTTGGGGAAACGACAACTATGGGATCACAAGAATCCCTACTACGGTTGCCGGGGCACAGGGTTGCAAGAAGAGGAGGATCAGTAGCCGGCACGAGGATCGTTTACCCAGGTTCGGGCCACGAGGATGCGAAAACCCTAGTCCTTCTTTGGTGGGTGTATTTCAGGGAGTTCTTGAGCTCTCAAACTAGCTGTGGTGAGTGCGTGGTTTCAAAGAGCTGAATCCTTCTCAAGTATGCCATGGGCCTCCTTTTATAGTCGAAAGGGGCTGCCATAGTGGCACACACGAGGTGGAAAGGCGCACAGTGCTATGAGCTTATCGCTTGTATTACAGGACAAGACGCATTTAATGTGTATCTTAGGTGTCCCCTTGCTTTATCGGGGACGGGGGTGAGGCCCGTCCCGTCCGTCGCTGCTCTTCCTCGCTTCGACACTCGCCCTGGCCAGTGAGCCATGCGGCCATGTAGGCAGGCATGCAGCTGAGCTGGCGCGGTGGTGGAGCCTTCACGAAGATCTGCATGCCGCCACGCAGGTGCTTGATGAGTTGGCCTGGGAGCTGCATGTTGCAACGCAGGTGCCCGCCCAGCTTGTTTGGCTGGTAGCTGCATGTGAACGGCGGTGTAAACTTGGTTGGAGCGGGCCTGGCGGTGGCCCTGCTGGCGTCCTTAGCGAGGACCTTGCCGGGTGGCCCGGCAAGGGTCTTCTTCTTGCTGTATTGTCGTCCCGGCAAGGACCTTGCCGGGGTCCGTGGCCTTCTCGGCATGGATCTTGCCGAGGATCGCCGCCTTCTAATCCTCATCGATCTGGAATATGTCTTCACAAAGATCTGCATGCCACCACAGAGGTGCCTTCCCGAGCCCTGGCCCCACGTGGATGATGGCGTTGGGGACCGTGGGCTCAAGGGTGGCTCGCTCTGTTGGTGTGGGGCGAGCTGCCTCGGCAAGGGTCTTGCCGGGGCTCTTGAGGCTGTCCCGGCAAGGGCCTTGCCGAGGGAACCTTCTTCGTCCCTCTGCTCTTTGTGGTCTTGGCCTTGGCGTTGCTCTGGTTGTCTTGGGCTTCGGTCTTACCTTGGCTTACCTCCCCTGTTCTGCTTGGTGCGACCGTGGGCGCGGCTCCGACTGCCCGTGCACAGGTAAAGGGGTAGAAAGGTGCGCCCCTTCTTTTGTACACCGACAGCGGGCAGCCGCGTGTTGGGAATGGCAATGGAGGTAGGCTTGACGCCGAAGAGCGGGCACACGGCCGGGGTGAGCACGCCGGCGCCGGAGAGGGTTCTGCTGTGGATCTAGGGGGAGGGGAGCCGGCGATGGAGATTGGGTGGACTAGTTGAGCGAAACGCGGGCGGGCAGTGGGGAGTGCTGGCGGCCTACGTGCAAAGGGTGAAAAATATCCCCGGTCGCCGCGCGGAAAGGCCTATGCAAACGGTTGCCTCTAAGCGCTCGTGTGCACAAAGAGAATAATTTTGTTTGAAATGAAGACACACTAATTTTGTAATGAAGACGTGAGTTCATCATTTTGCCGCTAAATTTTTCCCACGTTAAGCAATCACCATTATACCACGGGTTTGATTTGCTGGCGCATTTCAGGTCTTGTGTGCTATATGTAAGGCATTCTTTGGCATTTACCGTGCATTTTGGCATATAAATCAATTCCTATCCAGACTGCATTTCCTGTCAAAATGGGATGAGGATTACCGTTCAATCTGGGAGCATCCAACGGTGCAGACGTACGATCCGTGGGGTTTGGGTTCTGGCCAATCAGAACGCACAACTCAGATCGCGCGCGCAGCAAAGCGGGGCATCGGCCACGGTTTGGTAGGCACATGGCTTTCGTGAGTGAACCGTGTGCTATTTGAAAACATTTACATGAACTAATAGCACATTTTCGTTTGAATGGAAACAAGAGTTCATTGTTTCGCCTCCAAATTGTTTTCCACGTTAAGAAATCACCATTGTACCCTATGGTTCGATCAAAATCGGTGTGTGCCCGTGGCGTGCTCTCACAACCCCGGGGAAAATTTTGGTAAAGTTTGGCACAGGTTTTGATGATCGCTCCTTCCAAACCGGAGAATCTCACATGAAGGACCATGGTTTCCAAAAGGAGACATGTCAATTCAAACTCCAGTGGTCGGTGACTTCATCGTTTGGCCTCATAAAAATTTCCACGGTACGCATTCACCATTATACCACGGGTTTGATTTTCTAACGCATTTCAGGTATCGTTTGCTATATTTAAGACATTTTTCGAATTTAACGTGCAATTTCTGCATATAAATAAAATCACAACCAGAACTGCATGTGCTGTCGAAAGGGATGAGGATCGTCATTTGATCAAGGAGAATCCAACAATGCAGACGGACGATCCGTGGGGTTAGGGTTCTAGCCAATCAGAACGCACAACTCAGATCGCGCGCGTGGCAGAGGGGGGGGGTGATACGTCTCCGACGTATCTATAATTTTTGATTGTTCCATGCTATTATATTATCAATCTAGGATGTTTTATATGCATTTATATGTTATTTTATATGATTTTTGGGACTAACCTATTAACCTAGAGCCTAGTGCCAGTTTCTGTTTTTTCCTTGTTTTTGAGTTTTACCCAAAAGGAGTACCAAACGGAGTCCAATTGGCGTGCCAATTTTTGATGATTTTTTGTGGACCAAAAGAAGCCCTCGGAGTAAAAGAGTTGGGCCAGAAGAGTTATGGGCTGCCCACGAGGGTGGAGGGCGCACCCCCCTATCTCGTGGACAACTCGGAGACCCCCCTGACATGAGACCTACGCCAAAAATTCCTATAAATACAGAAACCTCCAGAAAATAACCAAGATCGGGAGTTCCGCCGCCGCAAGCCTTGTAGCCACCAAAAACCTCTCGGGACCCTGTTCCGGCACCCTGTCGGAGGGGGGATTCCTCACTGGTGGCCATCTTCATCGTCCCAGCGCTCTCCATGACGAGGAGGGAGTAGTTCACCCTCGGGGCTGAGGGTATGTACTAGTAGCTATGTGTTTGATCTCTCTCTCTCTCTCTCTCTCTCTCTCTCTCTCTCTCTCGTGTTCTTGATTCGGCACGATCTTGATGTATCGCGAGCTTTTCTATTACTAGTTTAGTCTATAAAAGAAAACTACAAAAAAATGGAATTGAGGTTGCCTCATATGCTTCATCTTTTTAATGTCTTTCGTGAAAATGATGGAAAGGAAAATTGTGCTCAAGTGCTAGAAGAAGAATTACATAGAATGCTTGGCATGAAATATGTGAATGATGAGCATGATTGCAATGTTGTTAGTGTGAATTCTTTGAATACCCATGATGCTAATGATATGCAAAGCCACAAGCTTGGGGATGCTATGTTTGATGAAGATGATATGTTTAGTCCCCCAAGTTTTGATGAGCAAATTTATTATGATGAAAGCATGCCTCCTATTTATGATGATTATTGTGATGACACGTATGCTATAAAGAATAAAGATTACCATGAAACTTGTCATCATAATTTTAATTTTCAATTGGATTATGCTTCACATGATAGTTATTTTGTTGAGTTTGCTCCCACTACTATTGATGAGAATAAATTTGCTTATGTGGAGAGTAGTAAAATTTCTATGCAAGTAGATCGTGAAAAGAATGCTTTATGTGCTGGTTATATTGTTGAATTCATTCATGATGCTACTGAAAATTATTATGAGGGAGGAATATATGCTTGTAGGAGTTGCAATGATATCAAGTTTCCTCTCTATGTGCTTAAAGTTTTAAAGTTATGCTTGTTTTGCCTTCCTATGCTAGTTGATTATTGTTCCCATAAGTTGTTTGCTCACAAAATCCCTATGCATAGGAGGTGGGTTAGACTTAAATGTGCTATTCATATTCTTCCTAATGCTCCCGCTATATTTCAATTCTTATCTTTTATACGAGCATCATTGAAATCATCATGCCTAGCTAAAAAGGCAATAAAGAAAAGCGCTTGTTGGGAGACAACCCAATATTTACCTTTACTTTTTTTTGTGTGTTCACATGATTATGCTACCATAGTAATCATGTTTTATAGATTTTGTTTCAATAAAGTGCCAAGTAAGACCTTTAGGATAGCCTACGGTGATAGTTGTGTTGATCCTGCTGAAAATCACAAACTTTTGCGCAAAGTAAATTAGTTTTGATAATTCACAGAAACGTGCTTTTGATCAGATTCTTTTTGCTCTGGACTGGTACACAAATTACTCAGGCTTTCCTAATTTGGTAGAATTTTTGGAGTTACATAAGTATGGAAAGTTACCAGATTACTACAGACTATGCCGTTTTTGACAAATTCTGTTTTCTATGTGTTGTTTGCTTATTTTTGATGAATCTATGAGTAGTATCGGAGGGTATGAACCATAGAGGAGTTGGAATACAGTAGATATTACACCAATATGAATTTAGAATGAGTTCACAACAGTACCTAAGTGGTGATTCATTTTCTTATACTAACGAAGCTTACGAGTTTTCCATTGAGTTTTGTGTTGTGAAGTTTTCAAGTTTTGGGTAAAGATTCGATGGACTATGGAATAAGGAGTGGCAAGAGCCTAAGCTTGGGGATGCCCAAGGCACCACAAGGTAAAATTCAAGGACAACCAAAATCCTAAGCTTGGGGATGCCCAAGGCACCCCAAGGTAAAATTCAAGGACAACCAAAAGCCTAAGCTTGGGGATGCCCTGGAAGGCATCCCCTCTTTCGCCTTCATTCATGGTTAACTTTACTTGGAGCTATATTTTTATTCGCCACATGATATGTGTTTTGCTTGGAGCGTCATTTTCTTTTATTTTGTTTTGCTTGCTGTTTGAATAATATCCCAAGATCTGATATTCTTAAATGTTAGAGAGTCTTCACATAGTTGTACAATTATTCAACTACTCATTGATCTGAACTTATATCTTTTGGAGTAGTTTGTCATTTGATCTAGTGCTTCACTTATATCTTTTTAGAGCATGACGGTGGTTTTATTTTGAAGAAATAGTTGAACTCTTATGCTTCACTTATATTATTTTGAGAGTCTTAAACAGCATGGTAATTTGCTTTGTTTATGAATTTAGTCCTAATATGATGGGCATCCAAGAGGGATATAATAAAAACTTTCATATAAAGTGCATTGAATACTATGAGAAGTTTGATTCCTTATGATTGTTTTGAGATATGAAGATGGTGATATTAGAGTCATGCTAGTTGAGTAGTTGTGAATTTGAGACATACTTGTGTTAAAGTTTGTGATTCCCGTAGCATGCACGTATGGTGAGCCGTTATGTGATGAAGTCGGAGCATGATTTATTTTTTGATTGTCTTCCTTATGAGTGGCGGTCAGGGACGAGCGATGGTCTTTGTAAGTGCATCTAGTGCCCCTTAGTGATTTTGGTGTATTGAAGACTTATAGGTTAAGGGACTAATGCGTTTGAGAGTATACACAGGTCTATAAGTCTATGAGGAGTTTGATATTTACAGAGAAAGTTGACCCCTAAAAATGAAGTTCTTGTTGAAGACTTTGGTATTACGAAGACTTTGAAAGTGAAGAAATTGGTGTGACCTTGAAGACTTGGTATTCATTTGAGGAACATGAAGCGTGAAGACTTTTGTTTTCGTAGTTTCGCTTTTCTCTTTCTTGAGTCATAGGAAACACCGTCTTGTTAAAGGGGGTCGAGGAAATACTAAGGAAAAATTTCCATGTGATGCTCAACTCAAAATCCTACACCTACCAATCCCTTCGAGTGAAGCCTTTGGAATACTCATACAGATTCAGTCAATTTCTTCAAAGGATGAGACGAAGTTCTTCCGGTCACGAGAATTTGTTCTGACCGAGGAGTTAGGAATTCGCCGGTCTGGATTGCCTACAGTTGAGGAACATGATAGCCCCGAGGAATTTGAGAGTCAAATTTCCGGCCAGATCGTCTTTGCGCGCTACCTATTCCAAAATATCTTATCCACCTAAAGGTCATATCATTGAAGGGCATTTATGTCTTATCATGTCGGGCTGCTCCCTAGGCTATAAATAGCCGCCCCTACAACCACTAGCTGGTTGGCTGCCCGAGAGAACTTGACACTTGTCATTTGGGAGCAACCCATCCTCCGAGGACTTTGAGCGAAACTCATCGGTGAGGAAAAACCCAAAAACCAAACCCTACAAACCCAAAGTGATTGAGCATCACTGAAGAGATTGATCCTGCGTGGATCCGACGCTTGTTACCTTTGAAGATTGTGCTTCTTCCAGACGGTTAGGCGTCATGGTCTAGAGCATCCAAGAGGGATTGTGGATTGCCGAGTGACCAAGTCTGTGAAGGTTTGGAAGTCGCCTGAAGACTTACCACGAGTGATTGGACGAGCTCTGTGTGACCTTAGTTCAAGGAGAATACGGTGAGGACTTGGTGTCCTGAGCTGCGTGCTCAGCGATTGGGTGTCCGGGACTGTGTGTCCTCGAGTTTAAATACTCAGCCGCTCCAGACGTACAACTGAGATAGCAGTTGGAACTGGTCTACCAAATCATTGTCTTCACCAACCTTACTGGTTCTATTTCCTCAACTCTTTCATTTCCTCATAACTGTGTTGAGTGTTGGTTCATATCTGTGTTTGAAGACTTTGACTGAAGACTTTCTCTATTTCCTCAGTTCAATTTCTTGATCTGCTTTGTCTTCATCTTGTGTTATCCTGTGTTTATGCTTTCTGTACTGTGATTGTCTTCATTTCATCATGATGACCATGCATGTATTCTGTTATGCTTACTCGAGTACTTATTCCGCTGCAAGTAGTTCTTCGCTAAGGAATTTCCTCACCGGCAAATTCCTCAGTGAAGAATTCATAAAAATCGCCTATTCACCCCCCCTCTAGTCGATATAACGCACTTTCAGTCTTTTCCTACCAATCTATCCCCCTAGGAGCATGTGCTAGTACTTTATTTTGATAACTAATAGATTTTTGCAATAAGTATGTGAGTTCATTATGACTAATGTTGAGTCCATGGATTATACACACTCTCACCCTTCCACCATTGCTAGCCTCTCTTGTACCGTGCAACTTTTGCCGATACCATAAACCCACCATTTACCTTCCTCAAAACAGCCACCATACCTACCTATTATGGCATTTCCATAGCCATTCCGAGATATATTTCCATGCAACTTTCCACCATTTCGTTTATTACGACATGCTCCATCATTGTCATATTGCTTTGCATGATCATGTAGTTGACATCGTATTTGTGGCAAAGCCACCATTCATAATTCTTTCATACATGTCACTCTTGATTCATTGCACATCCATTACACCGCCATGAGGCATTCATATAGAGTCATATCTTGTTCTAAGTATCGAGTTGTAATTCTTGAGTTGTAAGTAAATAAAAGTGTGATGATATTCATTATTAGAGCATTGTCCCAGTGAGGAAAGGATGATGGAGACTATGATTCCCCACAAGTCAGGATGAGACTCCGGTTGGAAAATAAAAAAGAGAGAGAGAAAAAAGAGGCCATAAAAAATGCAAAAAAACAAAAAAGTGAGAAGGGACAATGCTACTATCCTTTTACCACACTTGTGCTTCAAAGTAGCACCATGATCTTCATGATAGAGAGTCTCCTATGTTGTCGCTTTCATATACTAGTGGGAATCTTTCATTATAGAACTTGGCTTGTATATTCCAATGATGGTCTTCCTCAAAATGCCCTAGGTCTTCATGAGCAAGCGAGTTGGATGCACACCCACTTAGTTTCTTTTTGAGCTTTCGTACACTTATAAATCTAGTGCATCCGTTGCATGGCAATCCCTACTCACTCACATTGATATCTATTGATGGGCAACTTCATAGCCCGTTGATACGCCTAGTTGATGTGAGAATATCTTCTCCCTTTTTGTCTTCTCCACAACCACCATTCTATTCCACCTATAGTGTTATGTCCATGGCTCATGCTCATGTATTGCGTGAAGATTGAAAAGGTTTGAGAACATTAAAAGTATGAAACAATTGATTGGCTTGTCATCGGGGATGTGCATGATTTAAATATTTTGTGTGATGAAGATAGAGCATAGCCAGACTATATGATTTTGTAGGATAGCTTTCTTTGGCCATGTTATTTTGAGAAGACATGATTGCTTTGTTAGTATGCTTGAAGTATTATTGTTTTCATGTCAATATTAAACTTTTGTGTTGAATCTTATGGATCTGAATATTCTTGCCACAATAAATAAGACTACATTGATAAATATGCTAGGTAGCATTCCACATCAAAAAATTTGTTTTTATCATTTACCTACTCGAGGACGAGCAGGATGTAAGCTCGGGGATGCTGATACGTCTCCAACGTATCTATAATTTTTGATTGTTCCATGCTATTATATTATCCTTCTAGGATGTTTTATGTGCATTTATATGCTACTTTATATGATTTTTGGGACTAACCTATTAACCTAGAGCCCAGTGCCAGTTTCTGTTTTTCCTTGTTTTTTGGTTCTAAAGAAACGGAATACCAAATGGAGTCCAATTGACGTGCCAATTTTTGACAATTTTTTATGGACCAAAAGAAGCCCCGGGAGTAAAAGATTTGGGCCAGAAGAGTCCCGGGCTGTCCACGAGGGTGGAGGGCGCGCCCTACCCCCCTGGGCGTGCCCCCCTATCTCGTGGACAACTCGGAGACCCCGCTGATGTGAGACCTACGCCAAAAATTCCTATAAATACAAAAACCTCCAGAAAATAACCGAGATCGGGAGTTCCGCCGCCACAGGCCTCTGTAGCCACTAAAAACCTCTCAGGATCCTGTTCCGGCACCCTGCTGGAGGGGGGATCCCTCATAGGTGGCCATCTTCATCATCCCGACACTCTCCATGACAAGGAGGGAGTAGTTCACTGATGTCTACTACGCAACCTTCTTCTTGTAGACGTTGTTGGGCCTCCAAGTGCAGAGGTTTGTAGGACAGTAGCAAATTTCCCTCAAGTGGATGACCTAAGGTATATCAATCCGTGGGAGGCGTAGGATGAAGATGGTCTCTCTCAAGCAACCCCGCAACCAAATAGCAAAGAGTCTCTTGTGTCCCCAACACACCCAATACAATGGTAAATTGTATAGGTGCACTAGTTCGGCGAAGAGATGGTGATACAAGTGCAATATGGATGGTAGATATAAGTTTTTGTAATCTGAAAATATAAAAATAGCAAGGTAATTAATGATAAAAGTGAGCGTAAACAGTATTTCAATGCTTGGAAACAAGGCCTAGGGTTCATACTTTCACTAGTGCAAGTTTTCTCAACAATAATAACATAATTGGATCATATAACTATCCCTCAACATGCAACAAAGAGTCACTCCAAAGTCATTAATAGAGGAGAATAACCGAAGAGATTATGGTAGGGTACGAAACCACCTCAAAGTTATCCTTTCTGATCGATCTATTCAAGAGTCCGTAGTAAAATAACATGAAGCTATTCGTTCCGTTCGATCTATCATAGAGTTCGTACTAGAATAACACCTTAAGACACAAATCAACCAAAACCCTAATGTCACCTAGATACTCCAATGTCACCTCAAGTATCTGTGGGTATGATTATACGATATGCATCACACAATCACAGATTCATCTATTCAAACCAAGACAAAGTACTTCAAAGAGTGTCCCAAAGTTTCTACCGGAGAGTCAAGACAAAAACATGTGCCAACCCCTATTCATAAGTTCACGAGGTCACGGAACCCGCAAGTTGATCACCAAAACATACATCAAGTGAATCACGTGATATCCCATTGTCACCACAGATAAGCACATGCAAGACATACATCAAGTGTTCTCAAATCCTTAAAGACTCAATTCGATAAGATAAATTCAAAGGGAAAACTCAATCCATTACAAGAGAGTGGAGGGGGAGAAACATCATAAGATCCAACTATAATAGCAAAGCTCGCGATACATCAAGATCGTACCACCTCAAGAACACGAGAGAGAGAGAGAGAGAGAGAGAGAGAGAGATCAAACACATAGCTATTGGTACATACCCTCAGCCCCGAGGGTGAACTACTCCCTCCTTGTCATGGAGAGCGCCGGGATGATGAAGATGGCCACCGGTGAGGGATCCCCCCTCCGGCAGGGTGGGGGTCTTGATTTGTTTTTGGTGGCTACAGAGGCTTGCGGCGGCGGAACTCCCGATCTCTTCTGTTCTCGGATGTTTCTAGGGTATATGGACATATATAGGTGAAAGAAGTCGGTCGGGAGAGCCACGAGGGGCCCACGAGGGTGAGGGCGCACCCAGGGGGCAGGCGCGCCTCTCTACCTCGTGGCCACCTCGTTGCTTCCCTGACGTACACTCCAAGTCTCCTGGATTGCTTCCATTCCAAAAATAACTCTCCCAAAGGTTTCATTTTGTTTGGACTCCATTTGATATTCCTTTTCTTCGAAACACTGAAATAGGCAAGAAAACAGCAATTTGGGCTGGGCCTCCGGTTAGTAGGTTAGTCCCAAAAATTAGATACGTTGGAGACGTATCAGCATCCCCAAGCTTAATTCCTGCTCGTCCTCGCGTAGGTAAATGATAAAAACAGAATTTTTGATGTGTAATGCTACCTAACATATTTATCCATGTAATTATCTTTATTGTGGCAAGAATATTCAGATCCATAAGATTCAAGACAAAAGTTTAATATTGACATAAAAACAATAATACTTCAAGCATACTAACAAAGCAATAATGTCTTCTCAAAATAACTTGGCCAAAGCAAGCTATCCCTACAAAATCATATAGTCTGGCTATGCTCTATCTTCATCACACAAAATATTTAAATCATGCACAACCCCGATGACAAGCCAATCAATTGTTTCATACTTTTGATTTTCTCAAACTTTTTCAATCTTCACGCAATACATGAGCGTGAGCCATGGACATAGCACTATAGGTGGAATAGAATGGTTGTGGAGAAGACAGAAAGGAGAAGATAGTCTCACATCAACTAGGCGTATCAACGGGCTATGGAGATGCCCATCAATAGATATCAATGTGAGTGAGTAGGGATTGCCATGCAATGGATGCACTAGAGCTATAAGTGTATGAAAGCTCAAAAAGAAACTAAGTGGGTGTGCATCCAACTCGCTTGCTCACGAAGACCTAGGGCATTTTTAGGAAGCCTATCATTGGATTATACAAGCACTACAAAAAAATACACTTCCGTGATGATACGTGTTTGTCACAGTAGGTCGCATTTTTTGCCATGCATGTACATCCATCAAAATTTTATGACAGAATCAGGATAGTCATACCTGTGCTGTCGTAGAAGTGTTCCATGACATTACCAAAATTATCATCACGGAAGTGTCCACTTACATGACGATAAATAAATGCGCCACGAAGTGCTTTCGTCAAGGGTGACCGACACGTGGAATCCACCATAACGGAACGCCGTTAAGCTGTCGGGTCCGGTTTTGGATCCGATAACCCGTGAACAGCCCCGACCAATGGGGATTTTCCACGTGTAAAATCATCATTGGCTGGAGGAAACACGTGTCAGCTCACCGTTGGGACAGATGTCATCCACTCATTGGACACAAAGCGCATATGATACGTCGACATGTGGCACGGACCAATAGAGGCCCATTCCTGTGAAAAGGCTGGCCCGTTTGACTTGGTCAAAAGGTGGCGGGCGCCCGCAAGAAGCCCGTTAACGGCCTGCTCGCATATAACCCATTTACAGCCCGCTAACCTGTGGGCCCGCTTATGGCCTAACCGAATTAGGCCCAAAGAGCGTCATCTGGGCCGTCCAATATAATTCCAGCCCATTTTAACTTCCGGCCCATGTATGGCCCATGACGTCTTTCGGCCCATATGAGGCCCTTATTACTCTCGGCCCATTAACGCCCGTGGTAAAACTGGCCCGTAATGAATGGTGTATCACTTTATACCCATTAGCGGCCCGTGGTGAAACTGGCCCGTAATGAACAGTGTATCACTTTATACCCATTAACGACCCATTATTCCGTTGGGCCGTTTCCAGCCCATGTTATCTTTCGGCCTTCTCGAGGCCCATTTATTCTTGGGCTCATTTCCACATTCATTTACTTACGACCCGTTACTGTCATTTTCTGCTTGTGGGCCAAATTCAGCCCGTGGTTACAGTCGGCCCGTTTGTGGCCCATTAATACGTTGGGCCGTTTTGATAGCGTCATCAAAAACGACCGATTAACGACGGCCCATTATGGTCGGCCCATGAACGGACAATTTCAACTCTAGCCCATTTACGGCCATAATGTGGTCTGTTATTGGCCCATGTTTGGCCAACCGATCATAAGCCCGTAGAAGGCCCATTGATGATACGGCCCATATAAGGCACATTGTGTCTACGGCGCGTATAAGGCCCATTGTTTCTACGCCACGTAGAAGGCCCATTATTTCTATGGCCCTTAGAAGGCCCATTGTTTCTACGGCCCATAGGAGGCCCATGTAAACTACAGCCGGTGGGCATCAAAGTTCGCCACCAGTGCAAATATAGGGAACACCCTACACTATACAAAAATGGCTTGTTGTTTTCTTCAGCCGGTGGCTGCACGTTAAGAACAAATTTTGTATCGCACCAAAACAAATTACAACTATAAAACAAAAGGAAGGTTGGCATAAAAGTTAACAGTCTAGCGAGATAAATGCACCACCGAAGTTCTAAGGCTCACCATTTGACCTCGATCACATGCTTTTCATGTTGTATTGTCCGATGGAGCACCATAACCTTCGCCTTCAGTTCTCCTAGGCTCCTGAACAACATAGCAAATGTCTGATAGTCTGATTTCAAAACCATGCATATCTTGACAACATCGAACAATGTCTCTCCTTGTTTCACAAAGGGTCTCTATTAGGGAATGGACTTGTGTCTGGAGCGCAGATAAAACATTGTTTTGAGCTTGCATATCTTGATCATGAGGCAGTTTGTACGAGATTGCCTTAACGACCAACCCAGTATTACGCAGAACATGCTTTTGGCACTGTTAGTGGACAGTCTTCGACCCACCGCAGCAAGAGGCGACATTGCGGTTATAGTTGCCTCGCCACCTTCGTAAGGTGGCGGTTTCACCATTTTTCCATAGCTCATTTGAAAAGTTGTGGTTTTACATTAGTAGTACCGTAACATAAGATATTAAGGAGGCAGCGAAACCAAACAAAATAGCTTTGGTCTATATACGTAACTTATTCTCGTGAACCCATGTAAAATAATAGTTGTATTTTATTGCAAAGTACATAATAAAACCAGGTTCCAAACATATGACCATGTACCATCGCTAATGTATTGTCTATTTCTTCACATTGTATTGAGGGCTAACGATAAAGAGACAAAGTTTATAATATCTGTAAGCATAGTATGACATCATTCATATCACAAAACAACCGAGAAACAGATAAACATGCAATTGTAACATTGTGTGGGAAAGTCCAAAGACGGAACTAGATTACAGGTCAAGATCAAAGGAACATCACTCCTCTCTTTTAAACCTTGTAAGGTGCAATGATACGCTAAGACAATTGTGTATAAAATTGAAAAGAGTAATAGACATTGGCTGCAAACCATGCAATTCAAGGCACAAGTCAGAGTAAGTAGTAGTTAAAAGGCATGAGGATTAAGGACTTACAACAGCGGCTTTGACTGGTGTAGTCATGCCCTTCTTCTTGTTTGTGTGACAGCCCTTGAAGATTTCCACAGCATTTGGTTCAGGTACTTTTTGGTCCTTGCGGGCTTTCCTCTGCATTTGGAACAAGTCAATATAGATCTGATAGTATGGTACAGTGAAAAGAGTGAAACAGCAGCTAATTACAAGAGCCTCACAGTGTGCAATATAGCTACGAGATCATGTCATCTGTTGGAATTTCACTTTCGTACGGTTGGCCTTGTCCTTTGAACAGTTCACCGACAAGAAGATAGATTTGTGTGGCACAGGCGTAAATAGGACTTCAACTTGTGATCTGATCACATATATATAATGTACCTGATACTTTAGATCGGACCAGTGTTTAACGAGGCCTCTCCAGTCTTCATCAGATATATTTTCCACTGGAGATATTTGGGCAAGTTCATTGTTAGCCTTGCCTTCAAAGTGAGTTTTCCTTAGAGTTATACCAACACTGTCACAGAGCAGACTAGAAAACATGGGTGCAAGCTTGTCTGGTTGCATCATCTTGGCTATCCAATTTGAACCTCATCTGTTGAAAATTATGGGAGTCTCATTATCAGCAACCTAGAAAGTATTGGACAGAGAAAGACGATATTACTAGTTTCCATACATAACCATACTTGCAGATAAATGGTCGAGGAAGGTGTTGAACTAGGTTTCGTCTTTGTCATTCCTGTACTGAATCCATGTTGGTAGGATATGTACATGACACCTAACAAAGAACCGCTGCCTCGATACTAACTTGGCTGACTCAGTAGCATCACGTGGCCTTTTAAACCTGCCTCAAAACGGATCTCCATTCTTCCTCCTCTAGATTTAGTTAACCTATCGAGCATTATCCCCGATGTTTGTTTCCCCTTGCGCCTAGGTGCTAGTCCAACAACAAACATAGGAAGTGTTAGTGTACATCAAACTGTGAGACTACATATAAAGAAGCATGCAATCAGAATTTGACTCAAGCAACTACCTTCTTGCTGTTGAAGCTCACAAAGTTCATCTAATCTTGCCAACACATCTTGTGTCAAGAGTGCTTTCAAGTAGTGTCGTGGAAAGGGAGCTTGGGAACATCTTTGCTAGCTGAGTTGACGAACGAGTAAATCGTCGTACCGGTGGTACTGTGGAAGGTGTTGCAACAACTAGGGTTGTCTTCGCTTGTTTGGTGGCAGCTATTTGTTTCTGTTTGGCTTGTTCGCAGCTCGTGTAGAATGGGATACCTGTCGGTACAATTCTTCGCCGGACTTTGACCTTCTATTGCATCATCAGTACCAGCAGAATCTGCAGGATTGTTCCGCTTCCCTTTCCCTGTCGTTATGTCTTGCTTCCTCTTTCTCTGTGCCATGTTAAGCCAAGCCGACAAGAAAAACGAATAACAATTTAGTTCTTCAGAACAAATGTACTTTGATGTAAGAACATGGTGTGATAGATGATATTGTATGTTCTAGAAACAGAACACGTGTCTTAGTCACAAGTATAATGTGTAAAGTAAGCAGATGCAATTCAACAAAATTAGAAGCAATACAAGCTAGACATCATACATAACATGCAACCACATATAACAGTGCCAAGTTAGAGGGAGCACCTATGATGGTGCACTAGGGGAGACGTGCTCATCACCAAAACAGGTATGTTGAGTGTTTATGCATGTGTTGTCTTGGAAATCATCTTGGGGTGATGGAGGAGTAGAATATGTAGAGGCCCTCCATTTGGAAGGAGAACCTTCATCCGCTGCCTTGCTAACTTCCTTCCGCTTTATTGATTTTGAATTGTCAAGTAAAACCAACAAGAAAAGGCAATAAAATTCACTCTTCAGAACTCATTCGTGCATGATATTGACAATCACTACTTTGATGTAAGGCAAACACATGATTCTAGGATGGAATAATACGGAAAACAGGACGGCATGGCATATTCACAACTGTTTGTGTAAACTAAGCAGAAACCATTTCACCAAATAATAAGCAATGCAAGCTAGAAACCACGTGAAAGATGCAACCAATATGACTCTGCCAAGTTAAAAGCGTCCCATCATAAATGGCATTTCAACAAATTAGAAGCAGCGCATGCTATAAATCATATCAAAGATGCAACTAATGTCACACTGCATATATTGAAGGTGTTTCGTCATACTGATTTATGCGGGATACAAAAAAACAATAGTTTTATGTGAGGACATGCTTAATAGACAGATGTACTATGTACTAAATACAGGAAGGCATGTCACATTAACAGGTATAATGCATAAGCTAAGGTAATAGCACATGCAGTTTAACCAGATTGGAAGAATTACAATCTAGACACCATATGCAACATGCAACCACATATCACACTGCTGAGTTAGAGCAAGCACCTGCGATGCTAGTGTAGGGGAAATGCGGTAATCAACTACAGAGCTATGTTCACTATCTTCATCTAGCCATGTTGTTTCTTGAGAATCATGTCGGGAGGCTGATGCTGCATTCTTTAAATGAGGAGTATTTCACTTTCCTGACTGCCTCATCATAAGTGATTGATGAGGGATACACAAGAACATTAGTTTGATGTAAGAACATGGTTAATACACAAGTTTACTAGTATGTACCAAAATAGAAAGGCATGTCATATTCAAAGGTATAACGTGTAAGCTAAGTAGATGCAATTTAACCAAATTGGAAGCAATACAAGCTAGACATCCGGCTGGAGTGCTGAGCATGATCATCTAGGACCTGAGAGCCTGGTGGGAGGCGGGCTGCTTCACCACCATCGCGGCTTTTTAGTTGGCTTCCAGGTGATGCCTCTCTTTGATGGGCTTGTCACTGGCTCGGCCAGTGCCCTGACTAGCTATTTTTCTTCTGGTGCTCACGGGATGGTGGTTCATGTAAAAAATTATCTTTCCTTATCTTAATAAAGACCGACTTCGGCCTTTCGAATACAAGCTAGACACCATATGGAACATGCAACCACATATGACACCGTGAAGTTAAAGCAAGCACCTGGGATGGTGGTTCATGGCGAGCGAGATCATCAACTCCAGAGTTACGTTCCATGTCTCCATCTGCTGACACTACACCCTTTATAGTCTTGAAACGTGTCTGGCTTAGCTGCATTACCACTGGAGCGACTTCTGTCTTATCTTTTTCGCTTCACAAGGCAGGGTCTGAAATACCCTTGCATAAAAACACAATAGTGAGAGTATGGGTGAAGTGTGTGCGTAACTAGTGCAATCGTAAAAGTAGCAGATAGCATGTGGCTGAAAAATAAATGACAGGAAACATATGATAGCTCTACAACATTGCATGGCAAACAAAATTAGATTCTACTCCGTATGATTTTATAATATATGAGCACAGGAAATGCAGGTACTCCTCCAGCACACCACCACATGTGGTCATGTCAAGATAACAGTTGACTGAAAATAAATAGGTCAGTCGATTTTTTTAATGAACCGTGTGATCTATAAGGAACGGGCAGATGGCCTTCATCTACCTCTCGCCAGTCACTGTTGACGATCTTTCTCGAACCGCTAGTGACCACCGGCCCAGACCTCTGCCTCCGCCGCCCCGCCCTCCCCTCGACCTCACACCACCGCCGTTCTTGGCAGTGCCCCCAGGCCATCCCTTTAATCACGGCCGACCTCAAGATCGGGCGCCAGTAGCTCTAGGCCCCACACACCCCTAAGATAAACACCGAGGCGCTGCTTCCCCGGCGTAATAGGCGGACTAGCGCCTGTTACGCTGGGGAATGCTTCCGTTAATTGGAAATCAACTGATCAGGAATTGAAATTCAGGGGGGCGACGGACCTCTAGCTAAGGTGAAATAGTATATGAGGAGAAACCTTGTGCATCACGATTTTCTAGGAACATCTAGTATCAAGAAGAAGCGGTCAACTAGTGTCTTCTGTGGGATGAATACCGTGCAAGAAGACACGTAAGATTTGCATGAATAAGGGAAGAGGAATACCCTTATCGGTTGCCAGTGTGGTCTCCTCCATATGTCGCGGCGATCTTCTTTTTTCTCCCGGGGGAACTGATGTTTTTGAGAACCGTGGATTCCTAGACAAACCCATGGCCAAATTGTTGACTGTGTTGCCGTGGCCGTATGTCGGCGGAGGGGAAGCAGATCCGAGGCGGCGAAGGATGGCGTAGCAGGAATAGCTCCGATGTGGTGGAGGGTGGCGAAGTTGGAGCGACAGCGGCGAGGCGCTAGACGGCGTGGTTGAACTGGCTCGGGTATGGAAGGCTCGGCCTCAGCTTAAACTACTAGCCGTGGAGGGCGTTGCGGTTGAGGTTGTGGTGGACGACGACATCGGGATATTGGCTCCGGCGTGATGGAGGAGGGAGGCGGTTGATGGTTGGAATGGGGTGGCGGACGGAGGACGCCAGGATTTTGCGGCTGGTGGAGAGGTAGTTTTTGCACCCTCGGAGTACGAATGGGGAATCGGACGGGTGGGCGGGGGGGAGGGGGAGAACCATGTTTCGGTCTGGGACGCGCTTGTTTTTGGCTTTCTGAACAGAAGATGGGACGCACTTGTTTGAAATTTGGGGAAAGTACACAGTTTGCCCCCCTCTTAAATTTCGGACCCATCATGGGTCGGGGTAGGATGGTAATCCCAGTGTCCCAAATAGTGGGCGGAGCGATTTACAGCGCATGTGTGCTTAGGCGGCCATTGTGTATGAACGTTTTTTGGAGGCGGTTGTGTGGCGTCTAGATGAAGCTACAAACCTACCCCGGTTTAGACCTTTGGATGTCGGGCCGGTAGGTTTCACGGGTCGGAGTTATTAGAAAAGTAATATCCTTGTACTACCAAACATTGGTCTCACGCGGTTTCAAGTAGTAGAGGCTCTTTGGCGTCGTTCAAATTTTGAAACACAAGCATTCACGTTTAGAGTACTCTTGAACTTTGAGGATTGACCTAAATAGACAACGTTAAATTTGACCTTGTATGTTTGAAAACCTCATTAAATTATCCGCTTCTTTTTGAAATTTTGACACTTGAAAATCCTATAACTATGATTATTTTCGAATGGAGGAGCTAAATTAGAATCTATTTTGTACACGACTACATATGCTATTATGTACAAAATCAGAGCAAACATTGGTGCCCCCATAATTTAGTTATGATTTACAAATGCCATGATATCAAATTCAAATAATTGAATGGACTTCATGTTGAATTCGATTTTTTAAAACCACCTTAAGTTGAATTCAAATGTATGCTAGTTCATAGGTAGCTATTTATAATGTTCATTGTGTAACTTTCAGATGTATAATGTGCTTTACACACACAACATGAACTATACTCACGTTTATATTCGATTGCTAAAGCGATGCATTGTCTGGAGTTCAGAATACTAACTATGTGGATCAATTGTGTCCAATAATAACATAGACATGCTCAAATTCGATAGAATCTAGATGTCTGATGGATCAATGACCGTTCCTTACGCGAATTGAAAATATCATGATCCCATCCTAATATTTGGATACAATTTATATCTTTAATCAATGTGTACAGCAGTCTTGTACGTGTAGTTTCACTCTCCATCGGTGGTCTCTCACACATGCTCACACACTCTCTCTCGAGGTGTCTTTCTCGCGCACATGCTCTTGATATAGCTCTCCCTCCCTCTCGTAACCATTTACGACTGTTTTCACTAACCTTTATCACAAGCACTCTTCCTCTTGCAAGCATACACATGCACAATCCCCATCGACCCTTTCTATATACATAGACCTGCCTACGTGTCTCCCCAGACGCACATTATCTTTAGGCATGTCTCTCACGCATTGTCTCACACCTCTCTTCCTAATCGACGAGTATGATTCTAGCGGAGCATTCTGTAGGATGCCCCTTAAAGTTAGGTTGGATGAATAGTAATATCAGAGATAAAGGGGTTACCTTAGTCCGAGAACCTAGGGTTACAAATCCTAGCCGGCTTTGTCAGTGGACATAGAGTCCTTCACAATTATGTTATCTTTGTCTTGTACGACTAGTCATCCATGGGTCTCCCTAAATGCGTCACGAGACGACCAATGTGGCGCGGGACGGAACCGAACGAAGGGCCTCACCTCGACCCAGCGGACCTCACGGTGACACACCCTCTGCCCCCATGTCTTGTTATCTTCTCACACCCACACATACCAACACAGACACCACACACAAAAATATATATTCTCCTGGTGCTTCTATCCACTCCCCCCTTCATATACCCACTCAAGGGAATCTCTCGCCATGACGTCATATTCGTCTCTCTCTCTAGGCCACTCTCATTTCTCGTGCTATCTCTCCCACGCGCCCCTGTCGGCCCTCTATCCATGCCTCTCTCGAATACGTAATACACACATATAACTCTCTAGGCCCTGCCAAATGCATCAACTACACATTCACACATGTTACATCACAGACCCCATTGATCTAAAAAGCCCTCTCTTCATGTTTATTTCGTATACAACATTCCTTTCGAATAAAGTGTGGCCAAAAAAATATTTTAGAATTTCTACATATATACAACATTACAAAGTTATATGGAGGAGTATGAACGCTTGCATTGCATGGTGCCCACAATGATATTAATTCCGCACTGTGAATTTGTATACTTTTATACTATATATAAAGGTAGTCATAATAAAGAGAAATGAAGAGCATCTCTCTCTCCATCGTGATACCCCTCTACGCCTCTTTCAGTGCACGCACACAAACTATTTCCGTGTCCTCTAAAAGTAAGCCCCCAGCACATTCACGCATGTTTCATCTTTCTCTCATGATATATATACAAAGGATTTATCATTGTATTTGAAGCGAAAGCACGATACGAACATTGGACTTCAAAATCAACTCATTACTGTCACCATATATGATTTGAGGTTATTATACTGGCTGTGCTCACAAAGTACAACTCTGTATTTGCTCAAGACACGACTAGTTGACCAGTTAAACGCTCCATGTGGCACCTCTAGTGTTGCATCGCATTATCTCACTACCATCGGGCCCACCTGTCGGCTTGTATCTACTCTACATCTACACTCTTATAAAATACTAGCAAGATGCCCATGTGTTGCACGGAACATCAAGATGCATTTGTATGAGTAGTTTATCTTGTGGGAGAAAAGGATGAACAAGGGAAGGCCTTATTTGCAAGTGTGGAGAGGGGTGTGGGTTTTTGCAAAATTGCCATAGTTTCCTTCCTATCCGCCAGATATAGATCGGACTGCCTATATTGCACGATGGCAGGCACACGATCATCACCGACTATGCTTTTTATAAGAGTAGGGATAAGATACACTCTTATAAAAAGCAGAGTTTGTGATGATGGTGTGCCTGCCATCTTGCAATATAGGTCGTCTGATTTATATCTGACTGATAGGAAAGAAACTATGACAATTTTGCCTAAGATGTACCCACACACCTCTCCACATTTGCAAATAAGGCCTTCCCTCATTCATCCTTTTCTCTCACAAGATAAACTAGTCATACAAATGCATCTTGATGTTACATGCAACGCACGGGCATCTTGCTAGTAACAATGAAAACAAACGACAAAAAAATATTGGATGGTGGTTCGAAGTCATGACCGCGGCCATAGCAGACAAGGTGGCCTTGTATTGGTATGCTGAGCCGTCTGTTTTAACACACAGGAGCTGGTGTGGTGATTATACACACACGCACGCATGCACACGAACTGCATGCACGCAACACTCACACGAACACATGCACCCACGCACGCACGCAACACTCACACGTACACACGCAGCCACGCATGCACGCAACACTCACACGCACACACGCACGCATGCATGCACACACCAGTACACCACACGACCAACACACACTCTCACGCTCAAGTGCTCAACCTACACGTGCATGCGCACACATCGTGCCCTCGGCAGACACATACACAACCAGGTGATTCTCACAAGACGGGTGGAGTCTTGTCACGCCTGCATAAATTTGTGTCTATCTGACATTTTCCCTATGCGAACTGACAGGTGGGACCCACAAGGAACATGGTCAATTTAACTAGTCAACATGGTGCCATGCAGACTATTTGGCCGGTCAATAGAGTGCAATCCGATGCTAAACCGTGAGCAAGTGACCGTATAATCACCGCAAAACGTATATAGTGACCGTAATCAGCTTATTCTGAAGTTTGGTGAACGACACGCTTTTCTCTCAGTAGGCCCTCCAAAACTACATCTCTACATCGCTCTCGCATGTTACATCTAACAACTATGCAATACATCACTACTACTACACTCTAACACAATAAATCATATGTGTTTTAGTTTTACTAGATATAATATTATTACTTAATTATTCAGTTTGCATACATTAAAATTGCCTTCGAAATGTATCTCCAGTATCTTATACCGCGGGGGGAAAATCCCGCCCTTTCCTGTTTAATCGGGTTTGTATCGATGGATCGTGCGAAACAACAAAACTATAGTACTATATACAATACAAGTGACAGTTCACTGGGCCGTCATGTCGTGTACTCCTCCGTCGTAAGAGTGGAGCGCTCGCTATCATAAATCTTCTAGTCCCTTTCACTGACATGTGGGGCATCAAGCT
Source organism: Aegilops bicornis (assembly GCA_021605145.1). NCBI lineage: Eukaryota > Viridiplantae > Streptophyta > Magnoliopsida > Poales > Poaceae > Aegilops > Aegilops bicornis. The sequence goes on from CM038670.1 coordinate 86,133,946, forward strand.
ACCGGGTCCACGTGCCATACCGTATCTGATGCAGAGCAGCCGGGGTGAAGCACCCAGTCATGGCGCCCGGTGTAGTAATGAGCAATGAGGCGTCAAATCACAAAGCTGGACCTTTCCCTTGATTAAGTTGGAGGGACGAAGTAATAATGCTAAAAAAAAGAAGTTGGAGGGACGAAGCAACCATCATTTCACTCGTTGCTGAATCCGCTTCTCCCTCATCTTCTTCAAGTTAACCACGTGTTGCTTCTTCCGTGGTTCTGCCTCATGTGGGAAGCGGATCGGCTTGGTAATGCAGTGACACGTGGGACCGCATGTTAGCAAACCGCCAGGACAACATCCTCTAAATAAGAAACCTTCCCCGCCATCCGTGCGGCAAAATCACCTCCTTTTTACTAATCTTGATTCTATAATTTTTTAGATCAATATAATAGAGATTTGTATAGATAGCACACAGGAGCAAAACCAAGTGGTATGGTCAAGGGCATCCACAATGTGTAGCCAAATGTGAAAATAGCTTTTGGCATCATGGGAACCATTTTGGACAGTGTTGCCAAAGCCAAAAGGATGGAACCGAAGCTCCTGATTGATTGATTGAAGGAATAGAAAAATGCAACGTCTCTCCTCTTTCTCCCGTGCTTGGACGCATGCACAGTATAGAGGACAGAGTCTACTCCCCTGTCCCTTCTATCACAAATCAAAAAGCAGTGAGGCGTCAAATCACAAAGCACGGACGAAGCAACCATCATTTCACTCTTCGCGGACTCCGCTTCTCCATCATCTTCTTCGAGAAACCATCTCACCGCACTAAGCTGGACGGACGATGTTATTGTGTATGAGTAGTACTAGTACATTTGTGCGTCCTTTGGTTCAACGGACTTCCTGGATGCAAATAAGGCGGTTGTCTCGGCTTGCAGGCGGCACTTGCGAACGACTTATCGTGGTCTCCCTCAATGGTGTTCTCCGTCGAACGCACTTCGCCAAACCACAACGTTCGAGATATCTTCGACGTCACCGCAATGGGGAAGGAAGTCAAATATAGTTACTACCTCCATTTTTGTACACAAGGCCACTATATCAAAATTACAATTTGCAAAAGGCCACTAACACTAATCGAGGCAAAATTGATGGGGTTTGCATTGTACTAGCAACCAAGGACATTAATATCCCCTGCATGCATGCGGAAGTGAGAAGGTTGGTTTGCATGGCGCTGCATTAATCAAGCGATGAAGAGTGAGATGGTTAGCTCTTTGGGCTTTGGAGAAAAAATACACGTTAATTGACATGTGAAACGAGGATTTGTATCGATTAATCCCGTGAAGGAAAACCCCGCCTTTCTTTTTTAACAATAGTACTCCTAGTGCGTAGTACTACGTACTTATCCTGTTTGGGTCTAGGCCTTGCATTGCCATACTTCGCCACACATTTTTGCCAAGCTTGCCTAAAGTTTTCAAAATGAAAAGGAGGTACACTTGCGCACGGCTGTCGCAGTCACACCGCACCCTCACACGGTCGCTCCTGCACGCCGCGGTCTCACCGCACCCTCACATGCACAGTAGCTCCTGCACGCCGCAAATCCAACCAAGGGAACGCACCCTCACTGACACGTGCTGTCACATGTGAACAAACCAAACTCAGCCATCCTACCGCTGACACATAATTTTCATTCATAGAGTATGTTTATCCAACCGCATGTTGGGGAGTATCCGTACGGCCCGTGCAGTGGTCTGTTGGGGAAGAAGAAGAGGTGAGGAAGAAGGGTTAGGAGACGTAGGATATTCATCCAACCGCCTGAAATGGTAGACTGACCCAAGTCAGGCGACTTGCATAACAATATATGTTTTTACACAGCAAAAGATCCATAAAAACAACAACATAAAGAAAAACTATCACTGCTCGCGGAATGAGACGGCCTCATCGTCTTTGGCTGCTGGCGTGAACCAGCCGTAGCTGCCGACGTGTGTCTCCGCACCGTGGTTATCCTCGGCCTCCAGCTACTCGTTCACGCGGAGCGTGCGGGCGCTCTGCACGGACAAGAGCACCGCCCGGTTCAAGTCAAGGACGTCCGGTTCCACCTGCAGGAGGGCCTCGATGGCAGCGACATCCGCGCGCTCCGCGTCGAGTCGAGCCTCCGCCACCCGGTTCAAGTCCAGGACGTCTGGTTCCACCTGTAGGAGGGCCTCGATGAGAGCGGCATCCGCGCGCTCCGCGTCGAGTTGAGCCTCTGCCGCCCGGTTCAAGTCTAGGACGTCCGGTTCCGCCTGCAGGAGGGCCTCGATGGCAGCGGCATCCGCGTGCTCCACCTCAAGTTAAGACTCCGCCGCCCGGTTCACATCCACGACATCCAGTTTGGCCTGCAGGAGAGCCTCGATGGCAGCGGCATGCGCGTGCTCCGCGTCGAGTTGAGCCTCTGCCTCCCGGTCCTCCTTCAGAATCGCCAGGTTGAACCGCTGATCCGCCTGCACCATGGGGGACTCGGACGCCGGCACGAAGTCGACTTCCATCGTCTCATACCCATCGGGGGCCTTCTGCGCCGCGACCTTCGCCATGAACATTCGATTGGCTTCCTCCTCCTCGTAGCTTGGCTCCAGAGAACTCGGGGATTGGCCCGCCGCAAAGCGAGCTTGGGAACAGAGGTCTCTGGCGCCGACCGCCTCCGCGATTTCTGCGCGGCGCTCCGGCGTCAGAATCTTGTAGTACGTGATCTTGCGGAACACCATGGCTTTCCGGCGAACTAGGGGACGCTTGATGCGGGCAGGGGATCGAGAGGTGGGGGAAGGGGCTGGAGATTAGGTGTGGTTTTAGGGAAGTGGCTGTCGTAGGCCGAGCAGCGAAGGTTCTGGTGTGAATACTGGTTCCGGTGACGATTGGTCAATCGTTTTTGACTTTACATCGCTCTTGTCGCCTTCGCGTTGCAGCCCGACACGCTGGACCCTCCATGTCGCTCACCGAATGGAACGCGCTTCGTCTTGCGTTTTTGCTCGCTTGTGGGACCGCAGTTGAGAGCAAACCGACGAACTTCCCCCTCCCCCGCCCACGTCATTTTATGCGGAGTAAATAAAAATAGAGGGAGTATACTACGGATGAGGATCCCCTGACGTGGCCGAACCCATTGAGTAACTGACATGCGGGGCCTAGCAAGCATGGGGTCCGCCAGTAAGTGACCGAAAGGGAGGGTAAGGCAGGGATACGTATGTGAAAGGAGCTTTCAGTGATATAATTTTCACATTATACATCTCATGTACTATTAATCTTGTCAATAGTCAAATGCGGTTTTGAAAAATGCATTAGAGCATGGTTAATAATATAGCCAGTCGATGGCTATAAGGAACTGCCATGTCATCTATAGCCATCATCTATTATATGCACTCATACAGTAGTGTGGGCTATAAGGTTGGCTATTTCCTGCAAAAAAATTATAAGGTTGGCTATTGTATTAATACTTTTCTCCATCTCTTTCTTCATATTTATTGTACGTATTTAACTAGGAATGCGTATATAGCTAGGCTCTTGCATGAGAGCTCACTCCCCTTACATTTTCACATCTCTCTCCTCCACATAGGCCCTATATAAATGGAAGGAGGGAGTACAACTATGAGCACTGCATACTCTAGTGCAAATGTTGTCAGTACTCCACTAGTACTATTGGACAGAGAGTTTTAAAAAAAGTTACTATTGGACTGGCTATACGTGGCGAAATCCTATTAGGAAGATCATGTGCGAGAACAAGCACGTTCACGTGGTTGAAAACAAACTGGAAACCATCTCGAGTACAAATCTAGGAGTACGTACGAATCTAACAATATTGATTGGGCGTTGTTGAATGTTGATACTTTTTTTATCAAAGTAGAGATACTTTGACTACACATAAAACTTATATGTAAACTAGAAAGGATAGGATGGAGTATATTGTACGTTCAAAAACGAAACGAACATTGAATACCCTTTATATATGATTTGCGGATGCTATGATCACCGGTTCAAAATTTTGAATCCGCCTTAGGTATCACACATGCCCCCACTCGTTCTGTCTCGATTTCATCTCGGGGTCCGGAGATCGATTGAAAAAGGACTAGGGTGGGTACAATACGTTCATTTTGCTTATGAACGTACAATATACTCCCTCTGATCCACATAGACCCCCCCCCCCCCCCCCGCGGGTCATTTCTATCATAGAAACAGACCAAGCATTTATCTCCTTGCATGACACGCAATTGATCTCTGAACATCAATCGATCTCGTCAACATGTGTCGGGGCATGCATGACCGGAATGGGATGCCAAAACTAAGATGCGAAGCGACATAGTGGAGGCAAAGTGAAACTTCAAACGAACCGTTTGTTTGTATGCATGTCGGACAAATTACAAATAAACATTGGAAATACAAGCATGGTCTAGGCCCACATGCGACTGATACTCGGCAGCATGTTCAAATGAGGCATGCGGGAGGATGGACTCGACCGGAGGGCGACATGATCGATGGAGAAGAGGTTTGGAGATGAATGAGAAATAAGCAAACGCCACATGATTATACTTGACCGGCTCAAATAAACAATAAGTTGTCTCGCTTGGCCTACATAGTGAAAGGCCTAATGCGCAACACGGAGCACTGACGCTCGAATATGGCCGGGAAAACAGGGAAACCGACATGTGGGGCACACCTGTTAGGACGACGTAGCGCAAACTAGTCCAATGGAGGAGTGGGCCCACGACCTCCTCGCCACCGGCAACCGTTCATGTGGGTCGTGGGGGCCAACAACGTGGCGCAACTCCAGCACCGCCGCCTCGACACGGGCGCATCAAGGTGAGAGACAGGCTCATCGTCGCTAGACACGGTCGGTTTCAGTGTGCCGAGGGTGGCGTTAGTGCTGTGGCACGACCAACAGCTAGTATGTTTGGTTTGTGCCCAAGGTTGCCCCATCAAAGCATTGGGTAGCCAAAATTTTGGTTGAGGTTTTGGTTTCCCATGATTTGGCCGACATCGGCAAGAAAAATGAACTAGAGTTGGCTAGAGTTCATTGGCATGCCAAAAAAAATGGCAACCATCCATTTTGGGGTCATGACCAAAACCTCAAAAAATGGCAACCATCCAAACAAAGACCAATCTTTGGGTCATGACCAAAATTTTGGTAAGGTGCACTTTGGCCACAATCCAAACACATCCCAACACCCGGCTCGTCGAGGATGCACGGGGCGCCGGGACGCATCCGCGAAGTGGTGTAGCGCGGCCAACTGCATCCTCAGGACCTGAGACCATGTTGGGCCGTCTTGCTTTTTCAATGACATGTGTCGATCGCATGTGAGCAAAGGGCTATCTCCAATGTTGCCACGACCGCAGCTGACTACCCTGGCACACCAAAAACCCTCGTCCCTCGCGCCGTCGCGCGGTGCGTTCCCAGCCGGCGCCAGCTGCCCGCATTCATGTCGTCCGTCCATATTCCATCGTTAAGAGGATCGGTGCCCGAGGAACCAACTCTGGCGACTTAATGACGCGCCAGGACACTTGGCCTCACCGGAATGCGCTACTTAAAGCGGCAACGCCCAGCTAACCTCCACACCATAGCACATCGTCCTCCTACCTGGCACCACATCCGCCATGACCGCAAGCGCGAACGCTCTGCGGGAGAGCTTGTCTTCGAGGATGGAGCTCGAGGTCGCCGCCCTCGCTCAAGTCGCCGCACAAGCGGTGGCCACGCTGGCAGCCGACGACGGGAGCACTGTCAGCCACGCATCTACTTGCTGTCGTCCAACGTTAGGCACCGCCGAGGTCGGGGAATCCTCCGAGGATGAGTAGGGTATGGGAGGCGGCAGGGCATGGTGTGCCAACTGTCCGGTCCGTCTCCCGTGTTCTAGTTTTCCTCGCCGGAGACCGCACCTTCACTTCACGGGTCTTGAACCCCGCCCCCGTACATGGAGATCGCAGATGGAGGACATCGGTCGCCACCGTAGAATAGGTTTAGGGTCGGGTTTCTTTTATTTTCTGTCCTATAAAAGTTCAAAATGTAATGAAAATCTGCTGTGTTTGCATTAATCTCGGCCGGTGTATATGAACTTTCACAATAATATAGTATATTGTAGGAGTACTAGCAAGATGCCCGTGCGTTGCATGAAAGATCAAGATCTTGTGGGAGAAAAGGATGAACGAGGGAAGGCCTTATCTGCAAATGCACATTCACGCATTTCATATTTTTCTACATCTACGGGAACCTACGAAAGGGTTAACGTAAATTGCCTCTCTCTCTCCTCCCCTGATTTTCATGGTGGTGGGCCCTCCTTCCCCAATCTACAATCAACAGCTCACACGTTTCACATTATGTTAATTACGTAACTGGGACTATGTAGGTGTAGCATTACTCGTCCTAAAAAAACCCAACTAAGCCAACCTCCCAGCATATCACGCGGGAAAAGACCCGGCCGCGCCGTTTTAGTCGGGATTACCGGATTACTAGTAGTAGTATCGATGGATCGCGCGAAGCAAGAAGTTTTTTTAGGGGGCGAAGCACCTAGTTTAAAAGGAAAAAAAGGTGGTACACTCACGGCACTTCGTCATGGTCGCATTGCACCCCGCACACGTTCGGTCCTGCACACGGCTCACGCGAACGGAACGCGCTTCGGCTTGCCTCTTCACTGACACGTGGGACTGCACTTGGAGAAACCGACCATGCGCCAAACTCCCCCCGCCCACTGCGCGAAAATCCTACCCCCCCCACCCAAAAATTCCCCCCAAATCCTAGATTCAACCGCCCTTCGGCCAACTAGCCAATAAATATTCCCCAACCCCCGTCCCCTCCACTCCATTCGCTCATAAAGCCGCCTCCCCGCCACGCCGATACGTTGGCGACGCGGTTCGTCGAGGGGACGCACGGCGATCCTCTCGCTCCCACGGTACGCTCTCGTAGACTGTCGTCCTCTAGCCGCGCTGCCACCGCTAGCGACGTTCTTGTGGAGGCTCACCGCGGTCAGCGCCGCCACTGCTGGTGACATTCGTGTGGAGACGCACGGCAGTCAGCTTCTTCCAAGGTAAGCGCATTCTGGATTGAGGCCCCGTGCATGTCGGTGTAGCGCTGAATGTTAGCTGATAGACGCTGTTAATCTCACTCTTTGCCAAAGTAGTTTACAGTCAATATGCTCTGCTTAAGAAGCTTACTTGCCCTGTTCTGCACTCAATCTGCTTAGCTGAGATGGCATGCCAAGGCCGATTAGTTGCTAAAATATCCTGCCATATATTTATTGTGACGATTGCCATGGTCTAGTAGCCAATCTGTTAGGTGAAATAGCTCTACACCGTTTTATACTCGATCTTTGTAGCTGCAATGGCCTTCGATAGTTTGATGGATGTGTGCTCGGCCTCATTGACTGCTGAAACAGCCTGCCATAATTTAGCACTCAAATCTGTTTGCTGAATTAACTTTACATATATTTCGTTACTTAGATCTGCTCGTCCAAATATCTTGCCATAGCTTTAGACATCGCCTAGGTATTTTCTTCTAGACTTCATAAAAAAAGCATATATGTTTTTCCTGTAATATCTAGTAGAAGAACTAATTTGTATGTCTAACAGATGGACAGGACTTGGATAACTTCTGCTCAAAGATTCTCCGCTGCATATGTCGAGGGGGTTGAAAACTTCATGAACTTTATCGAGCTGAGTACGGTGGTCCGAAATCAGATGTGCTCTGCCTGCAGTAGCAGTTGTATGAATTCAGTTACAAGACCCTACCAACCTGTGCAAAATCATCTACACTTGTATGGGATGTCGGTCACATATACTAGGTGGGTTCATCATGGTGAAGCTGTGAACGTCAATGTTATTGACTACGTGGAAGCAACAGATCACCATCTTGATCTGCCTGATGCTCAGGTGGAAGAGGAGGAGGAGGAGGAGGTGGTGGTGGAGCCAGTGAGTTTGACCAACATTGAAACAATGCTGCGAAATGCTCGTGCATTCCGTGAACTTTCACATGCAGCATAAAAACGGTGGGCCCGCATGTTGGAACATGCAACGTGGCTGTCACCCCAGGAAATAAGCTGTCAGTATTCTCAGCTATGGTCACCTTTCTTCAGGTTAAGACATCTGAGCGGATGACCAACAAATCATTCGATGCGATGTTGGCTGCTTTCCGCAAAGCTTTCCCAGATGCGTCTGAGCTGCCACACACTTACAGTAAAATGAAGAATTTCCCTCGTGCAGTTGGAATTGGATATGATATGATCCATGTTTGTAAGAATAATTGTGTTCTGTTCCGGAAGGATTATGCCAACTTAAGTGAATGCCCAAAATGCAAATCATCAAGATGGAAATATGGTGATGCTGTGAAGAGGATTCCTCATAATGTTATGAGACATTTTCCAATTACACCAAGATTGCAGAGGTTTTTTCATGATTGTCGGTGTCAAAACCGGCAGATCTCGGGTAGGGGGTCCCAAACTGTGCGTCTAAGGCGGATGGTAACAGGAGGCGGGGGACACGATGTTTACCCAAGTTCGGTCCCTCTCGATGGAGGTAATACCCTACTTCCTGCTTGATTGATCTTGATGATATGAGTATTACAAGAGTTGATCTACCTTGAGATCATAGAGGCTAAACCCTAGAAGCTAGCCTATGGTATGATTGTTCTTGTCCTACAGACTAAACCCTCCGGTTTATATAGACACCGGTGGGGGCTAGGGTTACACAGAGTCGGTTACAAGGGAGGAGATCTACATATCCGTATTGCCAAGCTTGCCTTCCACGCCAAGGAGAGTCCCATCCGGACACGAGACGAAGTCTTCAATCTTGTATCTTCATAGTCCAACAGTCCTGCCAAAGGATATAGTCCGGCTGTCCGGATACCCCCTAATCCAGGACTCCCTCGGTAGCCCCTGAACCAGGCTTCAATGACGATGAGTCCGACGCGCAGATTGTCTTCGGCATTGCAAGGCGGGTTACTCCTCCGAATACTCCATAGAAGATTTTGAACACAAGGATAGTGTCCGGCTCTGCAAAACAAATTCCACATACCACCTCAGAGAGAATAATATTTCCATAAATCTAATATGCCGACGCATTTTGCAGTACGGCACCACACCACGGCCCGGTCATTATTTGAACCGTTTTTCACAACCAGCCACCACACATACTGAGGCGGTTTCCTTGGCCCGTCTTGTCGAAGCAGAGATCGTGTCCCCTTATCATGGGATTCTCATCAATACGGATGTGGGTAACCCAACTGTGCCACCAATTATGGCGCTTGGGAAATAAGAGGCTTTACCAGGAGAGTGGGGAGGCGCATTTCCTCTTCCGCCCTTATAAAGGGACAAGGATCTACTCTTTGCACCCATGCCTTCTTCCCGATTCATTCCCTTCCGCTCAAGCTCCAACGCCCAAGCGCTCCTCTTCTCTGACCACAAAAGTTTTTCCGAAGATGTCTGGATCCGGAGCAGGAGGCAAATGGATGGCCTCTACCGTCCGAGAGAAGGATATCAAAAACCTCCGAAAGACCGGGAATCTAACCAAGAAAATCAGCCACCGTCTCCCGACGGCGGGACAGATCGTCCCTACTCCGGAACCCCACGAGAGGGTGGTGTTCCTCCCTCACTTTGTCCGCGAGCTGTGGTTTCCCCTTCACCCGTTTGTTCGCAGCATCATGTATTATTATGGAATCGATCTTCACGATCTGTCCCCTAATTCCTTCTTTAACATCTCGACATTTATTGTCGGGTGCGAGGCTTTTCTCCGCATTTCACCGCACTTCGGTTTATAGCTAAAAATCTATAATGTGAAGCCCAAGGTGGTGGGCGGCGAGCACGCCGAATGTGGGGGCGCCATGGTGAGCAAGATGCCCAACGTCATATGGCCAACGGGAACCTTTAATGATTCTGTCAAGGAGTGGCAATAGCAGTGGTTCTATATTACTGAGTCGTGCGGCACAGACTGGGCCGCCTCTCCCGAGTTCCGATCCGGCGCCCCCTGCGGCTTACATCCTAGGTCAAGAAAGGCATGGACTGGTCTTCGTCCGACGAACTGTCGGTGCTCCAGATGCGCGCTGAAGACATGGGAGACAAGAACATCGAACTTGTCAATGTGGTCCAGGTGATGTTAGTTCGCCGGATCTTGCCTTGTCAGCACCGGACTTACAATTTATGGGAATTTGATCCGGTCAGGCACCAAACCTTGCGAGAGCTTTTTGGCTCCTCGCACAAGGACATCTGGAAGGTGCTTTTCAAGTCCAGCAAATCGTGGACGGAATCCGCTGAGGACCGCGGGTTCCAACTGTCCCGTCCGGCAAGTTCGGTAAGTTATCAAACTTTTCTATCCGCGCAACCCAAAGGAAGCGCTTAACGTGTTTTATACAATTCTCCCAGGGTTGGACGAAGAAGGTGGAGCGGATCCATTGTCCGGCCCCTCTGCCCGAAGAACTGCCATCCCACTTCTCGACGAAGATGTTGGTTCCGGCGCCTTACAAGGTGCCGAAGAAGACGGCCGAGAAGGAGGCCAAAAAGACCCGGGGCGGCCTTCGTCGCCGCGGCACTTCGGACACAATATTTGAAGGTTCCAATGCCCACTCTGCCTCCGAAGAGGACAAGGAGGAGGAAGATAAATCCCCTGCACGGGGAAGAAAGAAGAGGACGGCCTCCGCACACTTGGAGGCCGGGCTACCCAAAAGGGAGAAGGCTCCTCTTCCGGAGGAGTCCACTGCCGCCGCCGACAGCGGCCCGGCATGGGATCCAGGGCCCAGCCCCTGGCGAACTCGTAAGTGTATGAAATCCGAGTACGTTTTAGGCGTCCGGACTCATCGTGACTTGGTGTTCTAACCTAAGCCACATTTTTTGCAGTCCGGCGAGGTCCCGCACCAAACAATCCTTATCAGAGGACTTGCTGAGCCCAAATGCTATGGAGAGCGGGACGCCCCCAAAGGCCCTTTCCTCCATACAGGTGCATAACACCGACGCTTTGTCCCAGAAGGACCCCGGCCAAGGAGGGAAGGAAAAAACTGTGAAGGCGGCGCCTGAAGGTCAAACCTCAGGGGCCGGACACATGGGGAAAAAGATTCCCATGGGGGCTGTCAGCAGGAGTGATCCTAAGTTTGGCTCCCCACCGGATGCGATTCCAGCGACCTATACGGCTCTAGGATCAAGCAGGTAGCCTCCTTCGAGAGGGGGCGTGCCTGTTTCATCGGCGACCTCTGTCTATCCAGAAGTGTCGGATGCTTTGTTGGTGGCGTTGAAAGATGCCTCCATCGTTGAATAACACCGTGCCCTTATGGGTGCGGTGATTGAGAAGATTCACCAATCGAGAGTGGACTGAACAAAGTTCGTATCAGCCTTTATAAAAGGCTTTGAGGTATGTTTTATGAGTTATCGAAGAGTGTCATAGTATAGATAGTAGCCTCTCGATACTGCTCGTGGTGAAAGAAAGAACCGAACGGAGGATCGAATTGTATGTTCGCAGGAAGACTCACTGAATGGCATATATTTCTCTTCTGTTATAAGCAGGTGTCTATAACGGCTGCTTCTTCTCATACCGCGGAGACCTCTGGGCTGAATCAAAGTCTGGAGCGGGCCACAGAAGAACTTGGCCAATTGAAAATGCAGTTGAGGGATAAACAAGGTATGCACACGTCTTGGTGTAGCGACCCGACCCGAATGGATCAAGTCTCTGTGCTTAGGTGTCATCCCTGGATCGGTATGCTGACACACACAGTACTCGAAGGATTTATAACAGAGGTAAATCACATGTATAAATAACGTAAATACTATTACCTCAATCCAAAAGATAGCGGAAGCAACAAGGTTGTGGATTCCCATCAACACCAACGGCAAAGTTGAGTATAGGTAATCGTAACCCTAACGTATCACTTACTGTTGTTCGAAAAGTCTCGCAACATGAAACATTGCAGCCTGTAAACGAGTCAAAGACATGGAATATGCTGGCAATGTAACACATAGAGAGTAATGAAAGAATAAGCTATGCTACATGCATATATGGCTGGTGGAAAGCTCTATGGTTACAGTTTTGCAAAAAGCCAATTTTTCCCTACATCAAAGGAATAAGTTTTAATTTAACTATCATGGTGGTTGAAACATCATTGAGAAGGTATAACCCCAACTCAATCCCAATTAAAGTGATTAACAACCCAGCAATATTAAATTTAGAGTGATGGGATACATATGAGTACTCAAGTACTAGATACTCGTAATTGTCCATAACCGGGACACGGCTAACCATGATTAGTTTGTACACTCTGCAGAGGTTTGCGCACTTTTCCCCACAAGACTCGATCGCCTCCGTTGGTTTCTCGTGACTACATGGTGTTTGAGAAACGGATGACCGAGACACGCCTTTCGTAAACATTAACTCTCTACTCGGATAGAACATACCAAACCTATAAAACCCACTACCTGTTGATCTACCTCTTCGAGGGCTTCACGTAACTTACTCAACTATGCTAGAGCCCATAATAGCTTGTGGCTGCACACGGAAGTTTCTAGCATGAATAATCTCAGTTCCCTTTGAGCTGGTGGCGGTCCATAGGAAGATCACACGGTACCCCGGATTTCCAAAAATAAAAGCATAACACTGGGTTCCCCAAAAGTGCCAATCCACCAGGATGTGTATTTAAGTTGCCACCTTAAAGTAAACCATTAATTAATAATCTCACATCAGTCGTGAATATCTCTCAAACCCAATCCACGTCTCCGAGCATAGCATGGCAATATAAGCATAACGTAGAAGTAACTCCCAAGGGTTTGAAAGTAACAGGGCAATAGGTTCCTACCTCTTCATCTACTTCCCAACCCACAAATTAATGCCATCCTAATCATGCAATGTTGGAGGGTTGAGCTAATGCATAAAAACTGGGTATGAAAAGGTATGATCAAGTGTTACTTTCCTGCAAAGTTGATGAAGATGATTCGCACTCAAAACTCTTGATAGTTCTACTCGTCACACTCTGGTCAATCTATCGTAAGCAATCAACAGTAGCCACACATAAGCAATCACTCAAAATATCAGAAAGAACGAAGAAACAATTCGGAAAACACCAAAACCAATCAAATAACTCTTGCAACATAAAACAATTTCTAACAGTACCAAAATTATGTGAATTTGGCCTTATCAGAAAGTTTAGGTCAAGAGCTTCGATTTGCAAAACGAATCAACTAAATCGGAGTTACGAAACTCAAGTTATGATCAAACGAAGTTCAAATTTAAATCTGGTCTAATTCAAATTTTAAATTTTCAAAAACATGTTTGAGTTGGATTATTGGATAGAGGGGATCATAACGAAGACGTGAGCGTTGGTTTCGTTGAATTTGGACTAACGAGTAAAAAGTTATGGTTGTTTGAAGAACAGGGGCTAATCTGTAAATAATATATCTACAAAGAAGTCCCTGACTAAAAACTAACAGAAAAAGAAAGAACTAAATAACGAACGTTCGCTACCGAACGCTAACGAACGAAAACGTTCGCTAGATCTACCTAAACAGAAAACGTTCATTATATAGCAAAACTAAATAAAATAAAAAAACGGGTATATATATAATTTTTTTTAACAAAACCGAACCTCTAAAATAAAACCGGTTCGGACCGGGACGGTTTTTCTGGGCCGGAAGAAAACCGGCGGTTGGAAACGGGATCGGCCGGTTCCGGCGACGGCGGTCTCCGGCGAGAAGGGCGGCGGCTCCGGCGAACTCGCGGAGTGGCGCTGGGCGACGGCTCCACGCCAAGTCGGGGCAAGGTGCGCGGCGGCGGCGACGGCAAGGCGCGGTTCGGGCGGCGGCAACAAGGCGAGGCGACGGCGGCAAAGGCGAGAAGAGAGGGGTGGGCGGCGGATCTCGCCTATATATAGGAGGCGGGCGAGCGCCTTGGGCAAGAGGCAGAGGTGCGGCCGGCAAGACCTGACGCCGAGGTCGGTGGCGGCAGTCATGGCGGCGGCGGTCTCCCTCTGGAGATCGGGGACGACCCCGGGGTGGGCCGGCGCGGCGCTGGGCCGGCTGGGCTTCGGCCCAGTCGGTCCGAAGAGTTTTTTTTATAATACATTTTTCAGACAAAATAAAAAAATATTATATAGGCATATAATATATCAAAATTTTCAGAAAAAGATTTCCTACGAGATGAACATTATTCTAGCATTAAATAAAACACACACAAATTTAAATAAAGCAAAGAGTGCTTCTGGTCCAATAAAATCCAACAAAAATCCTTTTAATAATACCAAAATGACTTCAAATTAATTTCTCTCCAATTTTCTGTTGTAGGGAATCATGTTACCCTATTTTCCATGTATTTTATTTTTGGAGAAAAATAATTTGAATAAAAACTCAAATAACTCCAAATTGAAAATAAATTCAATAGAATTTTGAATTTTAAATTCTTGAAACTCCCAACTCATATTTCATATGTTTTGAAGAAGTCATTTTATCTTCGCTCTTGAAAATCATTGAGTTGCATAAAGTTTCAGAATTGGAAATATTTTCCAAATGAAATTCAAATATTTTCAACAGCCCTTGTCATTTAAATAAATGGAAGAAGTCATGTCATCTTCTCTCCGTGGTTTTGTGATGAAAAGAATTTGAATTCTCAAGATCATAAAAGCAAAAATGAAAGTTTGGGAAAGTCCTTTTATTCCCTCTCATTTAACTTTCAAAAAGGTTTCGAATTCCACTCACTTTCAGTCAATCAATCAAAAATCAACCAAAACTATCTATTTGTTTATAACATTCCAAAATTTAGAATTTTGGGATGTTACACTTGGTCGCTTTTACTGCGAATCAATTTTAGGTATGAACTGAGTTTTATGACATTGCCCTAGGGATTGTGACCGAAGTCGAAGCCCTTAAGAAGGCTGTGGCCGAGGATGAGAAAAAGGCATCCACTGAGCAGGCTCTTCGTGAGAAGCACGAGGCCAGGGTTATTAAAGTTGAGCAGGAGCTACAAGAGGCCGTGAGGAAATGCGAGACCTTGGAGCAGAGTTTAACGGAGAAAGAAGCCGAACTCACCAAGGCACATCAGGCCATGAGCGATGCCCGGAAGGAAGCCCAAAGCACCCTGCAGGAGATCTAAGAGGCGAGAAAGATCGCGGCCGGTAAGGCCTTTTCCCTATAGAGTAAGTATGTGGGGGGAAAACTTATGTTTCTAATTTTGAATCCGGATTTCTCAGGGGTATTTGCCGAGCTACCTCGCAGCATATCAGATGCCGCTCAATTCTACCGAGCCGAAGAAAGGAAAACTGCATATAAGCTCTTCTGGTCGCAATATTTGGCACCGAATTATCCGGTGCCTTTTGTCGATCAGCTGAAACAGTTGGTCGAACTGCATAAGGTGGCGAAACTAGCCATGAAAGATTTGGTAATCCGGCTATGGCCTGCCGAGCCGATTCCCAGCAGCTACTTCGGGCTCGTGAAGCGGCTCATAAGCGCTTGCCCTCGACTTGATGTCATCAAGCGGTCGGTCTGCATAGAAGGTGCGCGAATGGCCTTCGCCCGCGCGAAAGTGCACTGGGAGAAGATGGATGCCGAAAAGCTGATGACCGAAGGGCCGCCAGAGGGGAAGGAGCACCGCAAGCCCGAATTGTATTATGAGCGGGGCTATGCACCAAGGACATTATATTTCCATGAATGCCAATCATGTTGTCCTTTGTAGTGTTTGAACAAGGTCATTTATCTATCGCCTGTTATATAAAAGTTTACCCTCCTATGCGGCCGTTTTATATGTTGAACCTGAAAGTTGGCCAGTCGTCGGCTTTTGCCCCCACGTAAGAAGTACAGGGGTGTTCAGGATAAACCTGAGCACTCTTTATCCCAGTTTTGGGTCCTTCGAGGGAGGTGCTCAGCACAACGAACCAGGCAATCGGACTATAGGGCTTTATCACTCTCACATAGCCATAGGAGCTTTAGTATGGTCGGCACAGCCCTTGGTGTTCGGAAGACCGTACTAGGGGCTCTATAAGCACCTGATCGGAGAAAGAACCGATCCATCGCATGCTGCATTGGTTATGGCATTATGCGGGAGAAATCCTTAAAGATTGTGTAACCTCTCGAATAGCTGACCACCTCTCGCCGTATCATGATAGTCAGTTTTCGGCTTTCTCTACTGAGGTGCTCGTCCGGAAGAACCGGGACACAATCGCAGTAGTTCTCCCGGTGCTACCTTAGCCGATATAGCGGAACATAAGGTACAAAAACATGGGAGCCGGGCAAACCCAACCATTGACCCAAGACATGATTCGGAGCTGATGCATATAATGCTATAAGTTCGGGGTACCAAGCTTCCATGAAGGTGTTCGAACTTTACTACCGTGTTATGGGTAAAACGAAGCCCCTGGCATATTTGAAGGCATATCTCTATGTGCGGATGCCACTTGAGAAAATTATTTCAACGAGAAATAACAACAGGTAAACATCATATAAATCCACATGTTGTATTTGAATAGTACGTCTATGCGTATGGGTACAAGAAATGTAAAAAAAGGAATATGATTGCGGAACCTGCTGAGACCGGGGGAAAGAGGCTGAGTGCGGATCTGTACTATAATCAGACAGTCACTGCGAGGAATGTCTAAGGATTCCCTTACGCGTTAAGCTGCCTCCGTAGCCCGGCCCCGGTCGGGCGCAAAGGTGAACCTGCGAAGGAAATGTAATAAATATTTATGTGCCGGAGGGCGGCTGAGCCGCTGAATTCGGCCTGTCCTGGCCTTTGCCGTAGTGTTTAGTTGAGCCCTTAACACCCCGGGCTATCTTTCCGCGAAGTAGTTCAGAGTTCCTTGACGGTGTCCGGAAGCCTGGACGTCAGCTCGAGGTTCAGCTGCAAGGTGCTGCTCGTTGTCTCTGCTGCTAAGGCAGTGGTGTATATGTTGGTGCCGAGGGAAGGTTCGGCCTTGCCATTAATCATGATGACACCACGTGGACCGGGCATCTTGAGCTTACGGTAGGTATAATGTGGCACCGCGTTGAATCGAGCGAATGCGGTTCGTCCGAGCAGTGCTTGATAACTACTGCGGAAAGGGACGATTTTGAAGATTAACTCTTCGATACGGAAATTTTCTGGTGGTCCGAAGACTACCTCAAGGGTGATGGAGCCTGTACAGCTGGCTTCCACACCTGGTATAATGCCTCTGAAAGTGGCTTTACTGGGTTTGATCGCCGAATGGTCGATGCCCATCTTGCGCACTGTGTCTTGGTAAAGCAGATTGAGACTGCTACCACCGTCCATAAGGACTCGAGTGAGGTGGAACCCGTCTACTATTGGGTCGAGGACTAGTGCGGCTGGATTGCCCTGATTGGCGTTAACCAGACGATCTGTGCGGTTGAAGATGACCGGCCCCAGCTTGTATTGTGGTATGGCTAGTTCCGCTGAGCCGCCATCCCTGAGGATGCATGTCTGGTCCGCATTGGTAATTTGGGTGGTATTTACCACATTCACCGATTGAATATATGGGGGAAATTTCTTTTGCCCTCCTGTGTTTGGTGGTCTGGGCTCTTCGTCGCTATCGTTGCTTTGAGACCCCCTTCGTCTTTTTACCGCCTCACGGCTCATTTGAAGACCCAACATTCTCTGTTGGTATGGGTGGCTGGCGCTTCTGGGGTGCCATGAATTTGGCATTGGCGATCGAGTATGCGGTCCAGGCTGGACAGACCCGGAGTTTTACTTTTGTGTGGCCCCTTCCGTTGATCGGACTTTGAGCCCCTGAATCCGGCATTGACTGCCGTATTTTCGGTGTTTTCACCATATTTGCGGCGCTTGTGTTTGTTGCGTCGTGGTTTGCCGTTGCTATCCCTGGCTTCTGATATGCTGGGTTTGCTTGCCGTATTGGTACTACGAGCCAACCAGCTATCTTCGCCCGCACAAAAGTGGGTCATAAGTGTCGTGAGGGCTGCCACGGATTTTGGCTTCTCTTGACCGAGGTTCCGTGCAAGCCATTCGTCGCGGATATTATGCTTAAATGCCGCTAGGGCCTCTGCATCCGGACAGTCGACTATTTGGTTCTTCTTGGTTAGGAACCGGGTCCAGAATTTCCTGGTCGATTCCCCTGGCTGTTGAGTTATATGACTTAAATCGTCAGCGTCCGGTGGCCGCACATAAGGGCCCTGGAAATTGTCCAGGAATGCCTCTGCCAGGCTCTCCCAGCTTCTGACGGAGTTTTTCGGCAAGCTATTAAGCCAATGCCGAGCCGGCCCTTTGAGTTTTAGCGGGAGATACTTGATGGCATGTTGGTCATCCCCGCGGGCCGTGTGAATGTGGAGGAAGAAGTCTTCTATCCACACCACGGGGTCTGTAGTACCATCGTATGATTCAATGTTTACGGGTTTGAACCCTTCTGGGAATTCGTGATCCATTACTTCATCAGTGAAGCATAGGGGGTGTGCGGCGCCTCTGTGCCGGGCTATATCACGACGCAGTTCATAAGAATCCTGTCTGCCGTGTTCGGCTCGGTCAGATTTACTTTTAGTGTATCCGGTGTGACGATCATCATGTGTTGGTGCGTGCCCCCGTGATCCGTAGATCGATCTTGCATGTTTTGCCTTGTTTTCCAATACACCTCGCTGGTCCCGCGTGTTGCCCCAGCCCTTGGTATTTTTGTTTGATTGGCGGCGGGGTGTGGGCTGGAATTCGGGCTGAAACGCCTCTCTTTCTCGGCCACGAGGTGGCCGATCAGTCGCATTATACGCTGGTGATGTAGGTTTCAATGCTTCCTCCTCTAGTTGAGGTAGCAACCTGCTCTTTGGATAGCTCTTGGTTGGGTGTTCGGGTTCATATTCCCCGGCCGCAAGGGCTTCGGTCCATCTGTCTGCTAGCAAATCTTGATCAGCTCGAAGCTGTTGTTGCTTTTTCTTCAGGCTATTTGTTGTGGCTATAAGCCGGCGCTTGAAGCGCTCCTGCTCGACGGGATCCTCAGGCACGATAAATTCTTCGTCGCCGAGGCTCACCTCATCTTCGGAGAGAGGCATGTAATTGTCATCCTCTGTTTCTCCATTTGCTACCTGTTCTGGAGGGCTAGCTTGTTCATCCTCCTACTCTAAATCTGGCTGGAGGGGGTTGTCATCGTCTTCGGCACTATCCGGAGTGTTATTGTCTCTTGTGCCGGTATCGCTGCTTTTGCTATGGCGGGACTTAGAGCGGCGCCACTGATGTCGGTGCTTTGGTTGCTTCTTGGAGGGATCATCCTCCGCTGTCTTGCCGCCATTGCCTTCTTTGGGGGTATCCACCATATATATATCGTATGATGATGTGGCGGTCCAGCGCCCTGTGGGTGGTGGTTCCTCTTCGTCTCCTGCATCATCGTCCATACGGTCGATGTCTTCGGAGTCGAAGTCGAGCATGTCGGTTAAATCGTCGACATTGGCTACTAAGTGGGTGGTGGGTGGGTGGTGAATTTCTTCGCCGTCCGCATCCCATTCTAGCCGGACATAGTTCGGCCAAGGTTCTCCTAACAAGGAGAGAGACCTTAACGATTTTAGCACGTCGCCAAAGGGCGAGTGCTGAAAGATATCCGCGGAGGTAAACTCCATGATCGGCGCCCAATCGGATTCGATAGGCACGGACGCAGGCGGCTCGGAGTCCGTGGCCGGAGATGAATCCAGTGGTTTGGCAACACGGCTCTCGTAAGGGGTGAAATCAGTATCCGGCTCTATCGCCACTGAGAGTGCGGCCTCCATGGAGGGATCTATCCACCCATCTTCGGATAGCGCAATTTGCTCCAGGTTGGAGGCTGGAGCGGTTGCAAGTGTGATTTCCCGAACACCGTTCGACGGCAGAGCTAAATCATGCTCGTCGTGATCGTGCGGCTCACCTGGCATGGGCTCGAATCCGTCGAAGATCAAGTCTCCGCGGATGTCGGCAGTGTAATTCAAGTTTCCGAACCTGACCTGATGGCCAGGGGCGTAGTTGCCGATCTGCTCCAGATGGCCAAGTGAGTTGGCCCGCAGTGCGAAGCCCCCGAATACGAAGATCTGTCCGGGGAAGAAAATCTCGCCCTGGACTGCATCGTTACCGATGATCAAAGGAGCCATCAAGCCTTATGGTGACGGCACAGTGGAACTCTCAATGAAAGCACCAATGTCGGTGTCAAAACCGGCGGATCTCGGGTAGGGGGTCCCGAACTATGCGTCTAAGGCGGATGGTAACAAGAGGCGGGGGACACGATGTTTACCTGTGTTCGGGCCCTCTCGATGGAGGTAATACCCTACTTCCTGCTTGATTGATCTTGATGATATGAGTACTACAAGAGTTGATCTACCACGAGATCGTAGAGGCTAAACCCTAGAAGCTAGCCTATGGGATGATTGTTCTTGTCCTACGGACTAAACCCTCCGGTTTATATAGACATCGGTGGGGGCTAGGGTTACACAGAGTCGGTTACAAGGTAGGAGATCTACATATCCGTATTGCCAAGCTTGCCTTCCACGCCAAGGAGAGTCCCATCCGGACACGAGACGAAGTCTTAATCTTGTATCTTCATAGTCCAACAGTCCGGCCAAAGGATATAGTCCGGTTGTCCGGATACCCCCTAATCCAGGACTCCCTCAATGATGCTGAAACAAGAGAGGATGTACTGTTGCATTCTAGGAACCAGGATTTCAGAGATTAGAATGTAATGAGCCATCCATCTCATGGTAGTGAGTGGAAAAGCTTCAATCAGAAGCACGAAACGTGTGCTGCTGACCCGAGAAACATTAGACTTGGCTTAGCTTCAGATGGATTTAACCCATTTGGCCACTAGAGCGCCACATATAGCATGTGGCCAGTGCTTGTTATCCCTTACAACATGCCTCCAAATGTCTGCACCAAAGAATCAAACTACATGATGGCCTTTCTCATCCTAGGTCCAAAAAGTCCTGGAAAGGATTTTGATTTGTTCATGGAGCCTCTTGTGGAGGAACTTCAACAACTATGGAGGGGTGTTCTCACTCGAGACCTATATAGCAGCCCACCATCTGATTTCTTTCGGCGTGCTGTTATAATTCGGTGCATCCATGATTATCTGGCTTTGGGCACTATGTCAGGGTGAACGACACATGGTTACGATGCATGTGTTCGTTGTGACAGGAATCCGCTATCATATGCAATACTTAGCAAGATCTGTTACATTGGACACCGCCGTTTCCTTGCCAAGGACAAGCCGCATCCTAGAAAATACCGAAGACATGTGTTCAATGCAAAGCATGAAAACCGTGATGCGCCAAAGAGCCTCACCGCCGATGAGTTGCAAGTGGAATTAGAGAAGGTCGGGCATATTACACCAGGAAACCATCCTGATAATGGTAGCGGGAAAAGGAAATGTGGCAGGGCAGAAGAGAGATTATTGTTTACCTGCAGGTCCACTTTGTGGGACTTGGAGTATTGGAAAGATTTGGATCTGCGGCATAATCTTGATGTGACGCACATCGAGAAAAATATATGTGACAGCATTATCGGCACACCTCTTAATATTGAAGGCAAGACGAAAGATACCTTAAAATCTAAGATTGATTTGACACACCTGGGTATCAGAAAGGTGTTGGGGAACATAGCAGAAATTCAAAATTTTCCTACGTGTCACCAAGATCTATCGATGGAGTAACCAGCAACGAGGGGAAGGAGAGTGCATCTACATACCCTTTTAGATCACTAAGCGGAAGCGTTCAAGAGAACGGGGTTGAAGGAGTCGTACTCGTCGTGATCCAAATCACCAAAGATCCTAGTGCCGAACGGACGGCACCTCCGCGTTCAACACACGTACAGCCCGGTGACGTCTCCCATGCCTTGATCCAGCAAGGAGAGAGGGAGAGGTTGGGGAAGACTCCATCCAGCAGCAGCACAAACGGCGTGGTGGTGGTGGTGGAGGAGCGTGGTGATCCAGCAGGGCTTCGCCAAGCACCGCGAGATATGAGGAGAAAGAGAGGTAGGGCTGCGCCAACATGAGAAGAACTTCGTGTGTTGGCAGCCCCAAAGTCCTCAAGTATATATAGGGGAGAGGGAGGTGCACCTCTAGGGTTTCCACCCCAAGGTGCGGCAGCCCCAAACCCATCTAGGGTGGCGGCCAAGGGGGGAAGAGGGGAAACTTGCCCCCAAGCTGGGTGGGCGCGCCTCCCCAAACCCTAGGCGCCTTTGGGCCCTTGAGGCGCACCAGCCCACCCAGGGCTGGTCCCTCCCACACTTGGCCCATGCAGCCCTCCGGGGCCGGTGGGCCCACTTCAGGACCCCGGGACCCTCCCGGTGGTCCCAAGATGCGTCGATAAAACCCGAAACTTTTCCGGTGACCAAAACAGGACTTCCCATATATAAATCTTTACCTCCGGACCATTCTGGAACTCCTCGTGACGTCCAGGATCTCATCCGGGACTCCGAACAACATTCGGTAACCACATCCAAACTTTCTTTATAACCCTAGTGTCATCGAACCTTAAGTGTGTAGACCCTACGGGTTCGGGAACCATGCAGACATGACCGAGACGTTCTCCGGTCAATAACCAACAGCGGGATATGGATACCCATGTTGGCTCTACATGTTCCACGATGATCTCATCGGATGAACCACGATGTCAAGGACTCAACCAATCCCGTATACAATTCCCTTTGTCTAGCGGTATTATACTTGCCCGAGATTCGATCGTCGGTATCCTGATACCTTGTTCAATCTTGTTACCGGCAAGTCTCTTTACTCGTTCCGTAACACATCATCCCGTGATCAACCCCTTGGTCACATTGTGCACATTATGATGATGTCCTACCGAGTGGGCCCAGAGATACCTCTCCGTCACACAGAGTGACAAATCCGGTCTCGATTCGTACCAACCCAATGACACTTTCGGAGATACCGTAGTGCACCTTTATAGCCACCCGATTGCCAGGACGCTTTGGTACACCCAAAGCATTCCTACGGTATCCGGGAGTTGCACCATCGCATGGTCTAAGGAAAAGATACTTGACATTAGAAAAGCTTTAGCATGCGAACTACACGATCTTTGTGCTAGGCTTAGGATTGGGTCTTGTCCATCACATCATTCTGCTAATGATGTGATCCCGTTATTAACGACATCCAATGTCCATGGTCAGGAAACTGTAACCATCTATTGATCAACGAGCTAGTCAACTAGAGGCTTACTAGGGACATGGTGTTTTCTATGTACCCACACATGTATCTCGAGTTTCCTATCAATACAATTATAGCATGGATAATAAACGATTATCATGAACAAGGAAATATAATAATAACTAATTTATTATTGCCTCTAGGGCATATTTCCAACAGTCTCCCACTTGCACTAGAGTCAATAATCTAGTTCACATCGCCGCAGTGATTAACACTCACAGGTCACATCGCCATGTGACCAACATCCAAAGAGTTTACTAGAATCAATAATCTAGTTCACATCACTATGTGATTAACACTCAATGAGTTCTGGGTTTGATCATGTTTATGCTTGTGAGAGAGGTTGTAGTCAACGGGTCTGCAATATTCAGATCCATATGTATTTCGCAAAACTTTATGTCATATCGTAGATGCTGCTACCACATTCCACTTGGAGCTATTCCAATTTTTTTGCTCCATTATACGTATCCGGTATCTCTACTCAGAGCAATCCGGATAGGTGTTAAGCTTGCATCGACACAACTCTTTACGTCGAACTCTTTATCACCTCCATAACCGAGAAACATATCCTTATTACTCTAAGGATAATTTTGACCGCTATCTGGTGATCCACTCCTTGATCACCTTTGTACCCTCTTGCCAGATATGTAGCAAGTCACACATCAAAAGCGGTACACAAAGATAGCATACTCAGAGAGCCTACGTCCAAGGCATAGGGACGACCTTCGTCCTTTTCTCTTTTCTGCCGTGGTCGAGCTTTAACTCTTAACTTCATACCTTACAACTCAGGCAAGAACTCCTTTTTTTGACTGATCCATCTTGAACACCTTCAAGATTATGTCAAGGTATGTGCTCATTTGAAAGTATTATGAAACATTTTGATCTATCTTATAGATCTTGATGCTTATTGTTCAAGTAGCCTAATCCAGGTTTTCCATTGAAAAACACTTTTCAAACAACCCTATATGCTTTCCAGAAATTCTAAATCATTTCTGATAAACAATATGTCAACAACATATACTCATCAGAAATTCTATAGTGCTCCCACTCACTTCTTTGGAAATACAAGTTTCTCATAAACTTTGTATAAACCCAAAATCTTTGATCATCTCATCAAAGCGCACATTCCAACTCCAAGATGCTTACCCCAGTCCTTAGATGGATCGCTGGAGCCAGCATACCTTTTAGCATCCTTAGGATCGACAAAAACTTTCTGATTGTATCACATACAACCTTTCCTTACGAAGACTGGTAAGGAAACTCGTTTTGACATCCATCCGCCAGATTTCATAAATGCAGCTAATGCTAACATGATTCCGACGGACTTAAGCATCGCTACGGATGAGAAAATCTCATCGTAGTCAACTCCTTGAACTTGTGAAAAACTCTTCGCCACAAGTCGAGCTTCATAGACGGCGACATTACTGTCCACGTCCATCTTCTTCTTAAAGATCCATTTATCTCAATGGCTTGCCGATCATCGGGCAAGTCCACCAAAGTCCATGCTTTGTTCTGATACATGGATCCTATCTCGTATTTCATGGCTTCTAACCATTTGTCGGAATATGAGCCCACCATCGCTTCCCCATAGCTTGTAGGTTCATTGTTGTCTAGCAACATGACCTTCAAGACAGGATTACTGTACCACTATGAAGTAGTACGCATCCTTGTCCCCCTACGAGGTACGGTAGTGACTTGATCCAAAACTTCATGATCACTATCATAAGCTTATACTTAAATTGGTGTAGGCGCCCACAGAACAACTTCACGTGCCCTGCTACACACTTGTTGAAGTGACGGTTCAATAACCTCATCAAGTCTCCACCATCCTCCCACTCAATTCTTTCGAGAGAAACTTTTCCTCGAGAAAGGATCCGCTTTCTAGAAACAATCACTTTTGCTTCGGATCTGAATTAGGAGGTATACCCAACCATTTTGGGTATCCCATGAAGATGCATTTATCCGCTTTTGGGTTCGAGCTTATCACGATGAAACTTTTTCACATAAGCGTCGCAGCCCCAAACTTTCAAGAAACGACAGCTTAGGTTTCTCTAAACCATAGTTCTAACGGTGTCATCTCAACGGAATTACGTGGTGCCCTATTAAAGTGAGTGCGGTTGTCTCTAATGCCTAACCCATGAACGCTAGTGGTAATTCGATAAGAGACATCATGGTACGCACCATATCCAATAGGGTGCAACTATGATGTTCGGACACACCATCACACTATGGTGTTCCAGCGGTATTAATTGTGAAACAATTTCCACAATGTCTTAATTTGCGTACAAAGCTCAGAATCTCAGATACTCATCTCTATGATCATATCATAGACATTTTATCCTCTTGTCACAATGATCTTCAACTTCACTCTGAAATTATTTGAACCATTCAATAATTCAGACTTGTGTTTCATCAAGTAAAAATACTCAACATCTACTTGAATCATCTGTGAAGTAAGAACATAACGATATTCACTGCATGCCTCAGCACTCATTGGACTGCATGCATCAAAATGTGTTATTTCCAACAAGTTGCTATCTTGCTCCATCTTAATGAAAACGAGGCTTTTCAGTCATCTTGCCCATGTGGTATGATTTGCATATCTCTAGTGATTCAAAATCAAGTGAGTCCAAACGATCCATCTTTATGGAGTTTCTTCATGCGTATACACCAATAGACATGGTTCGCATGTCTCAAACTTTTCAAAAACGAGTGAGTCCAAAGATCCATCAACATGGAGCTTCTTCATGTGTTTTATACTAATATGACTTACATGGCAGTGCCACAAGTAAGTGGTACCATCATTACTATCTTATATCTTTTGGCATGAAAATGTGTATTACTATGATCGAGATTCAATAAACCATTCCTTTAGGTGCAAGACCATTGAAGGTATCATTCAAATAAACAGAGTAACCATTATTCTCCTTAAATGAATAATCAGTATTGCGATAGACATAATCCAATCATGTCTATGCTCAACAAGAAACACCAAATAACAATTATTTAGGTTTAACACCAATCTCGATGGTAGAGGGAGCGCATGATGCTTGATCACATCAACCTTGGAAACACTTCCAACACATATCGTCGGTGACCTTTAGCTAGTCTCCGTTTATTCCGTAGCTTTTATTTCGAGTTACTAACACTTAGCAACCGAACCGGTATCTAATACCCTGGTGCTTCTAGGAGTACTAGTAAAGTACACATTAACATAATGTATATCAAATATACTTCTATCGACCTTTGCCAGCCTTCTCATCTACCAAGTATCTAGGGTAGTTCTGCTTCAGTGTCCGTTCCCTCATTACAGAAGCACTTAGTCTCGGGTTTGGGTTTAACCTTGGGTTTCTTCACTAGAGCAGCAACTGATTTGCCGTTTCATGAAGTATCCCTTCTTGCCCTTGCCCTTCTTGAAACAAGTGGTTTCATTAACCATCAACAATTGATGCTCCTTCTTGACTTCTACTTTCGCGGTGTCAAACATCGCGAATATTTCAAGGATCATCCATCCCTGATATGTTATAGTTCATCACGAAGCTCTAGCAGCTTGGTGGCAATGACTTAGGAGAAACATCACTATCTCATCATGAAGATCAACTCCCACTCGATTCAAGTGATTGTTGCACTCAGACAATCTGAGCACAAGCTCAACGATTGAGCTTTTCTCCCTTATTTTGTAGGCTAAGAAAATCGTCGGAGGTCTTATACCTCTTGACGTGGGCACGAGCCTGAAATCCCAATTTCAGCCCTCGAAACATCTCATATGTTCCGCGACGTTTCAAAATCGTCTTTGGTGCCTCAACTCTAAACCGTTTAACTGAACTATCACGCAGTTATCAAAACGTGTATGTCCGATGTTCGCAACATCCACAGACGACGTTTGGGGTTCAGCACACTGAGCGGTGCATTAAGGACATAAGCTTTCTTCTGCCCGTATAATCGCTACCGTCAACTCTCAACTATATTTTCTCTAGGAACATATCTAAAACAGTGGAACTAAAGTGCGAGCTTACGACATAATTTGCAAAGATCTTTTGACTATGTTGAGGATAATTAAGTTCATCTCATGAACTCCCACTCAGATAGACATCCCTCTAGTCATCTAAGTGATTACATGATCCGAGTCAACTAGGCCGTGTCCGATCATCACGTGAGACGGACTAATCATCACCGGTGAACATCTTCATGTTGATCGTATCCTCCATACGACTCATGCTCAACCTTTCGGTCTCTTGTGTTCCGAGGCCATGTCTGTACATGCTAGGCTCGTCAAGTTAACCTAAGTGTTTCGCGTGTGTAAATCTGGCTTACACCCGTTGTATGTGAACGTAAGAATCTATCACACCCGATCATCATGTGGTGCTTCGAAACGACGAACTTTCGCAACGGTGCACAGTTAAAGGGAACACTTTCTTGAAATTTTAATGAGGGATCATCTTATTTACTACCGTCGTTCTAAGCAAATAAGAGGTATAAACATGATAAACATCACATGCAATCAAATAGTGACATGATATGGCCAATATCATTTTGCTCCTTTTGATCTCCATCTTCGGGGCTCCATGATCATCATCGTCACCGGGATGACACCATGATCTCCATCATCGTGTCTCCATGAAGTTGTATCGCCAACTTATTACTTCTACTACTATGGCTACCGGTTAGCAATTAAGTAAAGTAATTACATGGTGTTGTTCAATGACACGCAGGTCATACAATAAATTAAGACAACTGCTATGGCTCCTGCCGGTTGTCATACTCATCGACATGCAAGTCGTGATTCCTATTACAAGAACATGATCAATTTCATACATCACATATCATTCATCACATTCTTCTTGGCCATATCACATCACATAGCATACCCTGCAAAAACAAGTTAGACGTCCTCTAATTGTTGTTTGCATGTTTTACGTGGCTGCTATGGGTTACTAGCAAGAACGTTTCTTACCTACGCAAAACCACAACGTGATATGCCAATTGCTATTTACCCATCATAAGGACCCTTTTCATCGAATCCGCTCCGACTAAAGTGGGAGAGACTGGCACCCTCTAGCCACCTTATGCACCAAGTGCATGTCAGTCGGTGGAACCTGTCTCACGTAAGTGTACGTGTAAGGTCGGTCCGGGCCGCTTCATCCCACAATACCTTCAAAACAAGATTGGACTAGTAACGGTAAGCATATTGAACAAAATTAACGCCCACAACAACTTGTGTTCTACTCGTGCATAGAAACTACGCAATAAACCTGGCTCTGATACCACTGTTGGGGAACGTAGCAGAAATTCAAAATTTTCCTACGTGTCACCAAGATCTATCTATGGAGTAACCAGCAACGAGGGGAAGGAGAGTGCATCTACATACCCTTGTAGATCACTAAGCGGAAGCGTTCAAGAGAACGGGGTTGAAGGAGTCGTACTCGTCGTGATCCAAATCACCAGAGATCCTAGTGCCGAACGGACGGCACCTCCGCGTTCAACACATGTACAGCCCGGTGACGTCTCCCATGCCTTGATCCAGCAAGGAGAGAGGGAGTGGTTGGGGAAGACTCCATCTAGCAGCAGCACAACGGCGTGGTGGTGGTGGAGGAGCGTGGTGATCCAGCAGGGCTTCGCCAAGCACCGCGAGATATGAGGAGAAAGAGAGGTAGGGCTGCGCCAACATGAGAAGAACTTCTTGTGTTGGCAGCCCCAAAGTCCTCAAGTATATATATGGGAGAGGGAGGGGGTGCGCCCCCTCTAGGGTTTCCACCCCAAGGGGTGCGGCAGCCCCAAACCCATCTAGGGTGGCGGCCAAGGGGGGAAGAGGGGAAACTTGCCCCCAAGCCAGGTGGGCGCCTCCCAAACCCTAGGCGCCTTGGGCCTTGAGGGGGGGTGCACCAGCCCACCCGGGCTGGTCCCTCCCACACTTGGCCCATGCAGCCCTCCGGGCCGGTGGCCCCACTTGGTGGACCAGGACCCTCCCGGTGGTCCCGGTACGTTACCGATAAAACCCGAAACTTTTTCGGTGACCAAAACAGGACTTCCCATATATAAATCTTTACCTCTGGACCATTCCGGAACTCCTCGGATGTCCGGGATCTCATCTGGGACTCCGAACAACATTCGGTAACCACATCCAAACTTCCTTTATAACCCTAGCGTCATCGAACCTTAAGTGTGTAGACCCTACGGGTTCAGGAACCATGCAGACATGACCGAGACGTTCTCCGGTCAATAACCAACAGCGGGATCTGGATGCCCATGTTGGCTCCCACATGTTCCACGATGATCTCATCGGATGAACCACGATGTCAAGGACTCAATCAATCCCGTATACAATTCCCTTTGTCTAGCGGTATTGTACTTGCACGATATTCGATCGTCGGTATCCCGATACCTTGTTCAATCTCGTTATCGGCAAGTCTCTTTACTCGTTCCATAACACATCATCCGTGATCAACCCCTTGGTCACATTGTGCACATTATGATGATGTCCTACCGAGTGGGCCCAGAGATACCTCTCCGTCACGGAGTGACAAATCCAGTCTCGATTCGTGCCAACCCAATGTACACTTCCGGAGATACCGTAGTGCACCTTTATAGCCACCCGATTCACGTTGTGACTTTTGGTACACCCAAAGCATTCCTACGGTATCCGGGAGTTGCACAATCTCATGGTCTAAGGAAAAGATACTTGACATTAGAAAAGCTTTAGCATCTGAACTACACGATCTTTGTGCTAGGCTTAGGATTGGGTCTTGTCCATCACATCATTACGCTAATGATGTGATCCCTTTATCAACGACATCCAATGTCCATGGTCAGAAGCTGTAACCATCTATTGATCAACGAGCTAGTCAACTAGAGGCTTACTAGGGACATGGTGTTGTCTATGTACCCACACATGTATCTGAGTTTCCTATCAATACAATTATAGCATGGATAATAACGATTATCATGAACAAGGAAATATAATAATAACTAATTTATTATTGCCTCTAGGGCATATTTCCAACAAAAGGGTTGCAGGTGCAAGATGAAGGTAAACCATGGGATATGGCATCAGGTGTGTACGCCTTGGACAAGGTAAAAAGAAATGAATTCTTCAAGGTACTGCCACGTGTGAGATTCCCACATGGATTTGCTTCCAACCCTGAAAGGAGAGTCAGTGCAGATGGAGACAAGGTACAAGGGTTGAAAACTCATGACTGCCACGTCCTACTTCAAAGGGTTTTACCTGTTATCCTTAGAGGATTGGGCCGCCCTGACTTATATAGAGCAGTTGCAGAGTTGGGACAATTCTTCAGGGAACTCTGCAGTAGAAATATCAGGATAGATGCTTTGAAGCCTCTTGGAGACAAGATACCAACTATCCTATGCGACCTTGAGAAGATATATCCTCCAGCCTTCTTTGATGTGATGGTGCATTTGGCTGTTCATCTACCTGATGAGGCACTACTTAGAGGTCCAAAGACAAGATGGATGGATGTACCCTATTGAAAGGCGGCTAGGCACTTTCAAGGGCTATGTTAGGAAACGAGCTAGACCCGAGGGTTCCATTGCAGAGGCCTACATTGCTACAGAAGCGTTGACATTCTGCTCAAAATACATTGAAACAGCTGATCAGCTTAGCAAAGACGTGGATGAAGACAATCCCGGGCTCAACATTTTCGATTATTCTGTTCGAGTTACAGGGAAGAGTCGACAAGAGGACAAACCTAAAGATTTGGACAAAATGGTTTGGTATGTGTTGAATAACTGTCCTGAGATACTACCTTATATCAAGTAAGTGCTAAGTACTGCAGCTTATACATCGTAATCTACTAAACTTGCAGCACATTCTTATATATTTAGATGTTTGACATGATCACTATGTTGTGCAGCATCTACAAAAAGGAGTTACTACCGCAAAATCCAAGAAACATTAACAAACTGGTTATGGCAGGATTCGCGAAATGGTTCAAGAGCCATTTAAGCTTTTGAATTGCACTGTCAGTTTTTTTAATATATTGAGTACATAAGATGACCAGCTTGTCTATTTTCTAATCATAGGTTAAGAAGATGTGGGAGGATGGGCAGGCAGTTGATGATGCCCTTTACTCACTAGCAACGGGTCCTGATACTCGGGTAAGACATTATGAATCTTGCATTGTTGGAGATGTGCACTACAACGCCCTTGCACGAGACGAAGGCAGGAAGACACAAAACAGTGCCATCATGAGCACGGATATGTGTGACAAAGAGACAACTGAAATGTATGCTAACATAACAGACATTGTTCAGTTGCAGGATATCTCAAGTTTCGAGGATCATCGGTTTGTGGTTCTGTTGTGCTGTCGTTGGTATAACCTGTTTTCCAGGATCGCAAAACCCAGAGCTGATGATTATTTCAAATCCACCAATGTCAAGGCGGCGTACCAGATCAACGAGCCTTTTATTTTGGCAAATCAAGCAACACAGATATTTTTCTTGGAAGACACATTTGCACGTAGCGATGACTGGAGAGTAGTGCAAAGGTTTGAGCAGAGGAATTCGTTTAATGAAGTTGCACAACAAGATGATGCTTACACTGCTCCTGATGTACAAGATAACACTGATGTTCCTAATATCTTTGAGAACCATCACGTCAATGACGCCGGTGAAAAGATTGCCTATCGTGTTGTAGACATACAAGAGTTGATCAAGAAGAAGCCAACGTTCGAGGACATTGAGGACGAAGAACAAGATGACACCATGGGGAATTATGATTCAGACTGATACACATGGCGAAGATGTTGACGCTGCTACTGCAGATGATGATTACATTGCTTTTGTCGTATTTGCCTGTAAGAAGACGTTTTTTATCTACTATGTGAAATTGTGTTTGCTATGACAACTGAAACACGATGAACATGTTGTTTAGTATTTGTCTGTGAGAACATCACTTGTTATGTATGCTGATTTGTGTTTGGTGATTGTATGACGACTACAACATGATGACATTGTTGTTTAGTTGTACTCATATTTGGCTGTGAAACTTGAATTTGATGACATAGTTTGTTGTTGGACTGCAATTTGCTCGACGCCTTCGAATGAGAACAAAGCTGACCCGACAGTGTCCTCTGCTAATTTATTTATTTATTACAAAAAGGGCCTCTGCTATTTATTTATTTATGAGCAAAAGGGGATACCCCCTGATTTCCGTTAATAGAAATCATTAGATGTTCACAACACTACGCCCAGCCTGCTACACAAGTTTCATTCATTACTAGTTTCAGCAAAGTGCTCATGTCATAGCCACTGAATACATCACGAGTGCTACATACACGACAAATAAAGAGACAATCATCCTACAGAGCACATCGATTTTGCCCATTATCTTCACAAGCTCTTTCATCTCCTCATTGCTGTCAAGGCCGTTCAGCAACTATTGCTTGGCTATGATCAGAGGAACTGCATCTTTAACCTTCTACTATGCATCTTTCTCTTCTGTCGTTCCTTCAGTTACTTGTCCAACACCCCAACCTGCTGGTATTGGGATTCCTCGGCTAACCAAATAATCAGCCAGTAGTTGCACTCCCCACATCAAGAACTTCCCGAATACAAATCACACGAATCTTCACTTTTACGCACGAATCAAATTGGAAGATCATCAACCAAACTATTAAAAATCAGCAACTGAAAGCAGCAGAACAACACTTAAACATAATATTACCCCATGATTCGGGCATTTGTAGAAGACTCGCCAGGGTTGAGGATTGTGGTTGAGACGCGACGGATGACTCTGCGTGATTTGCAGCGGTGGCACCACATTAACGGCAGCGGGTTGCGATGAGCAACCAGCTACGATCTTGCGTCTTGGGGGGTGTGATGAGACCCACAGGCGATGGTATGGGTGGCGACTGGCGCATATTTGGTTGTGGCTCTTGAAGAAGCGGTGGACGAGCAGCCAGCGGACATGGTTGCTGCGGCGAAGCTTCGATGCTAGGCGTAGTAAGTAGAGAAGAGGAGAAGCGAATGTTGGATATGTCGGTTTCCTTACTTGCAGTAGCATAGCACCATATATAGTCATAGTCTAGGTTTGGATTCGAACCACCATGTGAGCACGTCTCTCTTTTTTCTAAAACTCAGCAACGTCTCTTTACTGGTACACTAGCTTGTTCTGTACGCCTTCTCAAGTCTTTGATTCCTCCACCTAAC
Organism: Aegilops bicornis; assembly: GCA_021605145.1. Lineage (NCBI taxonomy): Eukaryota > Viridiplantae > Streptophyta > Magnoliopsida > Poales > Poaceae > Aegilops > Aegilops bicornis. Next base: position 86,167,157 of record CM038670.1, read on the forward strand.
ATCTGGGACCCACCGGAAGGGTCTCTGTATTTCGTGAAAAAAAACTTGCCCCCCGCTGACAGGTTGGACCCACCAGCTATCTCCGCACGCAAGGAAGTGCCTCCTTATTACGCACAAAAATTGAATACTCCCCCTGCCAGCTGGAACCCAGCATCGTGGGAGGCTCACTTGTGGGCCTACCAAGTTGACGGGGACGGAGAGCTTTTTCAACTTAGTCAATATGAACGATTCTAGCTCCAGTTACCGTATGATGTTCATCCAACGACAGTAGTGCTTCTTCAACCTCTGGTCTTCTTGCTCCAGCCGCACAAACCTGCGCCGGTCGTGCCGCGTGCTCCTGCCTCCCGTGGCTGGCTATGATGCCGCGGAGGCCTCACCGCCCCCTACTACTCCCACCGCTCACCAGGCCATCCCTCTACTCACCCACACCCCCATGTTATTCTGCGGCGACGGCAGCCTCACACCGGAGCTGAACCAGTGAACCCTCGTACTCCTCTCCGCCTGGGCATCCACTGTCGCGTCTTCCCTGGCTCCGCGTCGTCCCCTTCCTAGGCCTCGCCGTCGTCCACCGCCTTGGTGCTCTCGGCGCGGCGTCGTCAATGTGGTCAACGACCGACTTCTATCGGAAGAGTATTGTACGTGGAGAGGCTGACAGCTGGGTCCACGGCCACAACCCAGTCATTTTGTTATTTGCCAAGTAAGTCACTTTCTCAGGCCTGTTCGGCTGCAAATCTTTCAAGACGAGGAGAGCTTCATTCGGCTGGCCGAGAAAATGGCCTATCAGTAATGAGAAATGGGATGTACATTTTTAAAACACATCAAACCGGCAATTAGTTTCAAATTTCTTTTTTTCATTTCGAGATTTTAAATTGCATTAATTTTTATTCGTGGACAATTTGTTGGATTCTATATTGATATACATTTATTTTTAAAATCAATTTGAATGTGACTCGAAATTTCAGGATTAAAAACAGTTCGGACCGCACCGAAATATGCAAAATTACGTATAATTTTTTAACCGTGGCCACAATATGGGCTGTAATGCTAACAAAAAGAATATGGGCTAAAAAAACCTTAAGAATTAGCAAATGGGCTGAAAATTATTAGAAATAATGGCAGATGGGTTGTATGTTGTTTTCCATAGATTTGAGGCTTTCCTAAAAAAGGTTGACGACAGCAATGTTGTTGGATGTCCATCCAACAAATTGTCGTCTTCTTCAATCTCTGCTCTTCTGCTCCGACCACTCAAACAAGCGCCGGTGGGACTGCTTGCTCCCTCCTCCCGTGGCCGGCTATGCTGTTGTGCAGGCCTCACCGCCCCATCGTTGGCCTAGCCATCCCTCTACTCACCCACACCTGCTGTCCGGCGACGGCAGACGAACCAGTAAACCCTCGTACAGTCGTACTCCTCTCCGCGTGGGAAATAACTGCCGAGTCTTCCCTGCCTTCATGTCGTTCCCTTCCAAGGCCTCGTCGTCGTCCACCGCCCTCGTGCTCTCGGCGCGGCGTGGTCAACATGGTCAAGGAAAGACTTCCATCGGAAGAGTATTGTAAGTGGAGAGGCTGACAGCTTGGTCCACGGCAGCCGCAAGAAAGTGCCTCCTTATTATGCGGAAAATAATTATTCCTCCACCTGATAGCAGGGACCCATCGGACGGGCCACCGTATTTGGCGAAAAAAACGTTTCCCCCCTAACTGCTGGGACCCATCGGACGGGCCAACGTATTTCGTGAAAAAAATGTTCCCCCGCTGTCAGCTCGGGCCCACCGGAGGTGCCTCCTTATTACGCACAAAAAAATGAATACTCCCCCTGCTAGTTGGGACCCACCTTGGTGGGAGGCTGACTTGTGGGCCTTCTATGTTGACGGGACGGAGTGCTTTGTCAACTTAGTCAATATGAACGATTCTAGCTCCGGTGACCGTCGATGTCCATCCAACGGCCGTAGTGCTTCTTCAACCTCTGGTCTTGTTGCTCAAATGCCCAAAGCGCCGGTCGTGCCGCATGCTCCTACCTCCCGTGGTCGGCTATGCCGCTTGGAGGCCTCACCGCCTACTATTCCCACCGCTGGCGTGCCATCCCTCTACTCACCCACACCCCCTGTTATTCTGCGGCGACGACAGCCTCACACCGCAGCGAACCAGTGAACCCTCGTACTCCTCTATGCGTGGGCATCCACTGTCGCGTCTTCCCCGGCTCCGCGTCGTCCCCTTCCTGGGCCTCGCCGTCGTCCACCGCCCTGGTGCTCTCGACGCGGTGTGGTCAACGTGGTCAAGGAATGGCTTCCATCGGATGTGGACTGTACATGGAGAGGCCGATAATTGGTCCACGGCCGCAGCAAGGAAGTGCCTCCTTATTACGCCGCAAAATAATTATTCCTCCACCGACAGGGACCCACCGGACGGGCCACCGTATTTCATGAAAAAAATGTTTCCCCCTGACTGCTGGGACCCACCAGCTACATCTTCGCACGCAAGGAAGTGCGTCCGGGCAAAAAAAACGATGCGTCCCCTGACTGCTGGGATCCACCAGCTACATCTTCGCAGACAAGGAAGTGCCTGATAGTCGGGACCCACCTGGTCGAAGCGTACATAGCATTGTCATTCTGGTCGCAAACGTGTACGTACATACTGGTCGATGTAGAGGCGCGCATGTGTCGTAGTAGAGGCACGCACGTAGCATGTACACGTACGTACAGCGGCCACTGTGCAAGAAAGAAAATACGGCCACGTACGTACATACGGGCAGGGTCTCGAACGCCTACTAGCGCATACGTACGGCCAGGGCTTGTGTACATGGCTGGGTCGGAACAGAGAAACAGCGTCGTCGTCGTGTTCATGGGGAGCCAACCGGCTGCGTCAGAACGGAATGCGTCGTCGTGTTCATCAGGAGGGCTTGGACGGAACAGCCGATGGAAACGAGGTCTGGCGTACCGCAGAAGGGAGGAAACGGCCTTGTGTTTGACCGGCCATGTTCGAAACGGGATCCTGTTCATCGGGAGGGGTCTGGCGTACCGCAAAATGGAGGAAACAGACCTCCTACGGTCGAAACGGGGGTCCTATTGATCGGGAGGGGTGTGGCGTACCGCAAAATGGAGGAAACGGACTTGTGTTGAGCGCCACAACGAAACGGGGTCCTGTTCATCGGGAGGGGTGTGGCGTACCACAAAATGGGACTCCACGGGATACTGTTCATCTCCACCGTCGACCCCCTCCAGCCTCCACGGGCTACTGTTCATCCACCGTCGACCTCCTCCAGCCTCCACCTGTGACTGTTCATCCACGGGCTCCTGTTCATCCAGCCTCCACCGTGCGCTACTCCACCGGCTACTGTTCAACCAGCCCTCTCCACGGGCTCCTGTTCAACCACCCCTCCATGGGCTACTGTTCATCCTGCCTCCACCGCTCATCGCTCATCCTGCCCTCCACGGGTGGTGCTGTTCATCCTGCCCTCCGCGGGGTCCTGTTCAACCAGCCCCAACCGGCTCGAACGATCGGGGTCCTGTTCATCCACCCCCACCGAGAACTGTTCATCCAAAGTCCCCAGCAACGCTCACTGTTCATCCAGAGGCAACGCCATGGGGTCCTGTTCATCCACCCTTACCGGGACCTGTTCATCCAACCCCCCCAAAGAACGCTCCTTTGTTCATCCAGAGGCAGCATCGATCGGCTTCGATTAGCAGCAGATGGCGAAGCGAATCACTCGATCGGGTTCAGTTATCATCCATCGATCGATCGCCGGGTTCAAGAACGCGTAGCTCGCAAAGGCAATCGCCGGGTTCGTTAGAGCCCAACGCCTCGCTTGGGTTCCGTTAGAGCCTAACGCCTCGCACGCTGCGTGTGCGTGTCACGAGAAACGCTGCATCGCTCGGCCCCGACCACCCACCGTAACCGGGAACACCCCGATATTTTCCTCGCCCTCACTTCTACCATGGTTTTTCCGTCATGGATGGCCCAAAGAATGTCATGCAGCTGCGTCTCCGGCCCGCCCAGGACGAAAAGCCCATTTTCTTTCATGATTTTTGTCATAGAAGTAGGACCCCACCACATCTATGATGATACGGTGTTTTGTCACAATTATTGTCATAGAAGTGTCATAAGTATGACAGAAAAGATTTTCGTTCGGCCCAAAATGTCACGGATGTGTCTTTTCTTTGTAGTGAAGCCAAGTTCTATAATGAAAGATTCCCACTAGTATATGAAAGTGACAACATAGGAGACTCTCTATCATGAAGATCATGGTGCTACTTTGAAGCACAAGTGTGGTAAAAAGGATAGTAGCCTTGTCCCTTCTCTCTTTTTCTCTCATTTTTTTGTTTTTTTTGGGCCTTCTCCTCTCTTTTTTATGGCCTCCTTTTTTCCGTCCGGACTCTCATCCTGACTTATGGGGGAACCATAGTCTCCATCATCCTTTCCTCACTGGGACAATGCTCTAATAATGATGATCATCACACTTTTATTTACTTACAACTCAAGGATTACAAATCAATACTTAGAACAAAAATATGACTCTATGTGAATGCCTCCGGCGGTGTACCGGGATGTGCAATGAATCAAGAGTGACATGTATGAAAGAATTATGAAGGTGGCTTTGCCACAAATACGATGTCAACTACATGACCATGCAAAGCAATATGACAATGATGAAGCGTGTCATAATAAACGGAACGGTGGAAAGTTGCATGGCAATATATCTCGGAATGGCTATGGAAATGCCATAATAGGTAGTATGGTGGCTATTTTGAGGAAGGTGTATGGTGGGTGTATGATACCGGCGAAAGGTGCGTGGTATAAGAGAGGCTAGCGATGGTGGAAGGGTGAGAGTCTGTATAATCCATGGACTCAACATTAGTCATAAAGAACTCATATACTTATTGCAAAAATCTATTAGTTATCAAAACGAAGTACTACGCGCATGCTCCTAGGGGGATATATTGGTAGGAAATGATCATCGCTCGTCCCCGACCACCACTCATAAGGAGGACAATCAATAAATAAATCATGCTCCGACTTCATCACATAACGGTTCGCCATACGTGCATGCTACGGGAATCACAAACTTTAACACAAGCACCTCTCAAATTCATAACTACTCACTAGCATGACTCTAATATTACCATCCTCATATCTCAAAACAATCATAAGGAATCAAACTTCACATAGTATTCAATGCACTTTATATGAAAGTTTTTATTATATCCCTCTTGGATGCCTATCATATTAGGACTAATTTCATAACCAAAGCAAATTACCATGTTGTTCTAAAGACTCTCGAAATAATATAAGTGAAGCATCGGAGTTCATCTATTTCTTCAAAATAAAACTACCGTTGTGCTCTAAAAGATATAAGTGAAGCACTAGAGCAAACAACAAATTACTCCGAAAGACATAAGTGAAGATCAATGAGTAGTCGAATAATTATGTAACTATGTGAAGACTCTCTAACATTTAAGATTTTCAGATCTTGATATCTTATTCAAACATCAAGCAAAACAAAATAAAACAAAATGGCGCTCCAAACAAAACACATATCATGTGGTGAATAAAAATATAGCTCCAAGTAAAGTCACCGATGAACGAAGATGAAAGAGGGGATGCCATCCGGGGCATCCCCAAGCTTAGGCCCTTGGTTATCCTTGAATATTACCTTGGGGTACCTTGGGAATCCCCAAGCTTAGGATCTTGCCACTCCTTATTCCGTAGTCCATCGAATCTTTACCCAAAACTTGAAAACTTCACAACACAAAACTTAACAGAAAACTCGTAAGCTCCATTAGTATAAGAAAATAAATCACCACTTAGGTACTGTTGTGAACTCATTCCAAATTCATATTGGTGTAATATCTACTGTATTCCAACTTCTGTATGGTTCATACCCTCAGATACTACTCATAGATTCATCAAAACAAGCAAACATCACATAGAAAACAGAAACTGTCAAAAACAGAACAGGTTGTAGTAATCTGTATCATTCGAATACTTCTGTAACTAAAAAAATCTGAAAATAAATTGTTGGACCTGAGGAATTTGTCTAGTAATCATCTGCAAAAAAATTTAGCACTCTCCAGTAAAAAGTTTTAGCTAATCTCGTGAGCGCTCAAGTTTATGTTTTTTACAGCAAGATCATAAAGACTTCACCCAAGTCTTCCCAAAGGTTCTACTTGGCAGAAACACTAATTAAAACATAAAACCACATAACCAGAGGCTAGATAGATTATTTATTCCTAAAAAGAACCAAAAAGCAAGAAACTAAAATAAAATTGGGTTGCCTCCCAACAAGCACTATCGTTTAACGCCCCTAGCTAGGCATGATGATTTCAATGATGCTCACATAAAACATAAGAATTGAAACATAAAGAGAGCATCATGAAGAATATGACTAGCACATTTAAGTTTAACCCACTTCCTGTGCTTAGGGATTTTGTGAGCAAACAACTTATAGGAACAAAAATCAACTAGCACAGGAAGGCAAAACAAGCACAACTTCAAGATTTTAAGCACATAGAGAGGAAACTTGATATTACTGCAATTCCTACAAGCATATACTCCTCCCTCATAATAATTTTCAGTAGCATCATGAATGAATTCAACAATATAACTAGCACCTAAAGCATTCTTTTCATGATCTACAAGCATAGAATTTTTATTACTCTCCACATAAGAAAATTTGTTCTCATGAATGGTAGTGGGAGCAAACTCAACAAAATAACTATCATGTGAAGCATAATCCAATTGAAAATTAAAATCATGATGACAAGTTTCAGGGTTATCTTTATTCTTTATAGCATATGTGTCATCACAATAATCATCATAAATAGGAGGCATGCTTTCATCATAATAAATTTGCTCATCAAAACTTGGGGGACAAAAAATATCATCTTCATCAAACATAGCTTCCCCAAGCTTGTGGCTTTGCATATCATTAGCATCATGGGTATTCAAAGAATTCATACTAACAACATTGCAATCTTGCTCATCATACAAAGATTTAGTGCAAACATTCTACAGATTTCTTCTTCTAGCACTTGAGCACAATTTTCCTTTCCATCATACTCATGAAAGATATTAAAAATATGAAGCGTATGAGGCAAACTCAATCCCATTTTTTGTAGTTTTCTTTTATAGACTAAACTAGTGATAAAACAAGAAACTAGAAGCACTCACCTCCCCGGCAACGGCGCCAGAAAGGAGCTTGATGTCTACTACGCAACCTTCTTCTTGTAGATGTTGTTGGGCCTCCAAGTGCAGAGGTTTGTAGGACAGTAGCAAACTTCCCTCAAGTGGATGACCTAAGGTTTATCAATCCGTGGGAGGTGTAGGATGAAGATGGTCTCTCTCAAGCAACCCTGCAACCAAATAGCAAAGAGTCTCTTGTGTCCCGAACACACCCAATACAATGGTAAATTGTATAGGTGCACTAGTTCGGCGAAGAGATGGTGATATAAGTGCAATATGGATGGTAGATATAAGTTTCTGTAATCTGAAAGTATAAAAACAGCAAGGTAACTAATGATAAAAGTGAGCGTAAACGGTATTGCGGTGCTTGGAAATAAGGCCTGGGGTTCATACTTTCACTAGTGCAAGTTCTCTCAACAATAATAACATAATTGGATCATATAACTATCCCTCAACATGCAACAAAGAGTCACTCCAAAGTCACTAATAGAGGAGAACAAACGAAAAGATTATGGTAGGGTACGAAACCACCTCAAACTTATCCTTTATGATCGATCTATTCAAGAGTCCGTAGTAAAATAACACGAAGCTATTCTTTTCGGTTCGATCTATCATAGAGTTCGTACTAGAATAACACCTTAAGACACAAATCAACCAAAACCCTAATGTCACCTAGATACTCCAATGTCACCTCAAGTATCCGTGGGTATGATTATGCGACATGCATCACACAATCTCAGATTCATCTATTCAAACCAACACAAAGTACTTCAAAGAGTGCCCCAAAGTTCCTACCGGAGAGTCAAGACAAAACCTTGTGCCAACCCCTATGCATAAGTTCACGAGGTCACGGAACCTGCAAATTGATCACCAAAACATACATCAAGTGAATCACGCGATATCTCATTGTCACCAAAGATAAGCACATGCAAGACATACATCAAGTGTTCTCAAATCCTTAAAGACTCAATCCGATAAGATAACTTCAAAGGGAAAACTCAATCCATTACAAGAGAGTAGAGGGGGAGAAACATCATAAGATCCAACTATAATAGCAAAGCTCGCGATACATCAAGATCGTACCACCTCAAGAACACGAGAGAGAGAGAGAGAGAGAGAGAGAGAGAGAGAGAGAGAGAGAGAGAGAGAGAGAGAGATCAAACACATAGCTACTGGTACATACCCTCAGCCCCGAGGGTGAACTACTCCCTCCTTGTCATGGAGAGCGTCGGGATGATGAAGATGGCCATCAGAGAGGGATCCCTCCAAAGAGGTGCCTAACAGTGGTCCCGATTGGTTTTGGTTGCTACAGAGGCTTGCGGCGGCGGAACTCCCGGTCTCTTTTGTTCTCCGATGTTTTTAGGGTATATGGACATATATAGGCGAAAGAAGTCGGTCAGGAGAGCCACAAGGGGCCCACAAGGGTGGGGGCGCGCCTCCCTGCCTCGTGGCCATCTCGTTTCTTCCCTGACGTACACTCCAAGTCTCCTGGATTGCTTCCGTTCCAAAAATAACTCTCCCGAAGGTTTCATTCCGTTTGGACTCCGTTTGATATTCGTTTTCTTCGAAACACTGAAATAGGCAAGAAAACAGCAATTTGGGCTGGGCCTCCGGTTAGTAGGTTAGTCCCAAAAATAATATAAAAGTGTATAATAAAGCCCATAAACATCCAAAACAGATAATATAATAGCATGGAACAATCAAAAATTATAGATGCGTTGGATACGTATCATTCACCCTCGGGGTTGAGGGTATGTACCAGTAGCTATGTGTTTGATCTCTCTCTCTCTCTCTCGTGTTCTTGATTCCACGATCTTGATGTATCGCGAGCTTTGCTATTATAGTTGGATCTTATGATGTTTCTCCCCCTCTACTCTCTTGTAATGGATTGAGTTTTCCCTTTGAAGTTATCTCATCGGATTGAGTCTTTAAGGATTTGAGAATACTTGATGTATGTCTTGCATGTGCTTATCTGTGGTGACAATGGAATATTCACGCGATCTACTTGATGTATGTTTTGGTGATCAACTAGCGGGTTCAGTGACCTTGTGAACTTATGCATAGGGGTTGGCACACGTTTTCGTCTTGACTCTCCGGTAGAAACTTTGTGGAACTCTTTCAAGTTCTTTGTGTTGGTTGAATAGATGAATCTGAGATTGTGTGATGCATATCGTATAATCATACCCACGGATACTTGAGGTGACGTTGGAGTATCTAGGTGACATTAGGGTTTTGGTTGATTTGTGTCTCAAGGTGTTATTCTAGTACGAACTCTATGATAGATCGAACGGAAAGAATAGCTTCGTGTTATTTTACTATGGATTCTTGAATAGATCGATCAGAAAGGATAACTTTGAGGTGGTTCCGTACCCTACAATAATCTCTTCGTTTGTTCTCCGCTATTAGTGACTTTGGAGTGACTCTTTGTTGCATGTTGAGGGATAGTTATATGATCCAATTATGTTATTATTGTTGAGAGAACTTGCACTAGTGAAAGTATGAACCCTACGCCTTGTTCCCTAGCATTGCAATACCATTTATGCTCACTTTTACCACTTGCTACCTTGTTGTTTTTATATTTTCACATTAGAAAAAAAACATATATCTACCATCCATATCGCACTTGTATGACCATCTCTTCACCGAACTAGTGCACCTATACAATTTACCATTGTATTGGGTGTGTTGGGGACACAAGAGACTCTTTGTCATTTGGTTGCAGGGTTGCTTGAGAGAGACCATCTTCATCCTACGCCTCCCACGGATTGATAAACCTTAGGTCATCCACTTGAGGGAAATTTGCTACTGTCCTACAAACCTCTGCACTTGGAGGCCCAACAACGTCTACAAGAAGAAGGTTGTGTAGTAGACATCAGGGGGCATTGGCCACGGTATAGTGTACACACGGCTTTCGTGAGTGAACCGTGTGCAATTTGAAAACATTTACATTAAGTAACATCATATTTTTGTTTGAATGAAAACATGAGTTCATCATTTCGCCTCCAAATTTTTTTCCACGGTAAGAAATCAAGATTGTACCATATGGTTCGATTTTCTGGTACATCTTACCAGGCGGTAGGCCTTGCTAGCAATCTCAAACTTTGAATTTGCAAAAAAAAGATCTCGTTTGTATGTATATATATAGTCGCAACTACACGTGCGTGTTAGCAAGATCATTTGTGTGTCGCTTTGCGAGTGTTCATTCATTGTGCAAGAAACGGGAAAAACTTCAAACAATTCGGTCGCAGGGTGCGGCCAGAGGCGTAGGCCTTATTGGTATTTTAATTTTAGGAAATGCATATAGAGTTCGGAAAATAACGAAAATCATTGTGTCACTATGGCGTGCTCCCACGATCGCATGGAAATTTTTTTGTAAAGTTTGGCACAAGTTTTGGTGCTCGCACCTTCCATACCGGAGCATCTCACAAGAAGGATCATAGTTTCGAAAAGGAGACGCGGCACTTCGTACTACAAATCATCAGTTACTAGCTACATCATTCCAGCCCATTTCAGGTCGTCTGCTATGTTTAAGTCACTCTTTGCACTTACCTTGCATTTTAGTGCATATAATTAAAGTCAAAAACCCTACTATACAACTACATGTGGGTGTTTTAGTTAGGATATACTTAGGCTACTCATAGTGGAGATTGTCATATAATAGTATCATGCATATATATATATATATATATATATATATATATATATATATATATATATATATGATACAACCTTTAATTATAGCGCATACTACAATACATAGAGTATAGTATCATAGATCATATTTATTGCCATGCATGACACAAATTAGCATTGCATTTAACATGATACGGTATCTACCTATATGTTACTCTAACCCTCTCTATATTTAATTCTTTGCCACATCATCATACTTGCTATTTCTGAGTGCATGATATCGTCAGTTATGATACCACCACTATGGCCAGCCTTATATAGTGGGGAGTATCATATACTATAGTATCATGCATATGATACTAGTGTATGATACTACGTATGTATCTTCATAGTGCATATATAGTATCATAGAGTACTATATATCATAGATGACTGTATTTATGGCCATGCATGACACAAAGTAGTATAGAATTTATTATATATGTTACGGTATCTACCTATGTTACTGCTTCTTTGCCACATCATCATATCTGCTATTCTCGAGTGCATGATACCGGCTATATATGATACCCCCACTATGGCCACCCTAAGGCTGGTCGTGTCATGCATGCCAACTAGACTTTTTGGATGATGTGGCACACAGTTAAATGAGGAAAGAGAGGGTGTGGTATCATATCATGATACCGTATCATACTAAATGTTGTAGTACTTTGTGTCATGCATGGCAATTAATAAGGCAACCTAAGATACTAACTTATGATACTATGTGCGCATTATGGAGGTAGTATCGATCATATACTAGTATCATGCATATATATGATACTAGCTAGTCTATGATATACTAGCTACCTCTCTAAGAGCATGGTTAATAATACAGCCAACGGTCGGCTATAAGAAGTTGCCATGTCATATACAGCCAACCTCTTAGCGGCATGTACAATAATAAGTTTTAACTACGTACTAGTTTATCAATAGTTAGCCCACCTTACATCCTCACAAAGTGTCTTGGTGAAGGAAATGTTCCCTAGAGGCAATAATAAAGTTGTTATTTATATTTCCTTATATCATGATAAATGTTTATTATTCATGCTAGAATTGTATTAACCAAAAACTTAGTACATGTGTGAATACATAGACAAACAGAGTGTCCCTAGTATGCCTCTACTTGACTAGCTTGTTTATCAAAGATGGTTATGTTTCCTAGCCATAGACATGTGTTGTCATTTAATGAATGGGATCACATCATTAGAGAATGATGTGATGGACAAGACCCATCCGTTATTTTAGCACTAATCGTTTAGTTTATTGCTATTGCTTTCTTCATGACTTATACATGTTCCTCTGACTATGAGATTATGCAACTCTCGAATATCGGAGGAACACTTAGTGTGCTATCAAATGTCACAATGTAACTGGGTGATTATAAAGATGCTCTACAGGTGTCTCTGATGGTGTTTGTTGGGTTGGCATAGATCGAGATTAGGATTTGTCACTCCGATTATTGGAGAGGTATCTCTGGGCCCTCTCAGTAATGCACATCACAATAAGCCTTGCAAGCAACGTGACTAATGAGTTAGTTGTGGGATGATGCATTACAGAACGAGTAAAGAGACTTGTCGGTAACGAGATTGAACTAGGTATGGTGATACCGACGATCGAATCTCGGGCAAGTAACATAGCGATGACAAAGGGAACAACGTATGGTGTTATGCGGTTTGACCGATAAAGATCTTCGTAGAATACGTAGGAGCCAATATGAGCATCCAGGTTTCGCTATTGGTTATGGACCGGAGAGGTGTCTCGGTCATGTCTACATAGTTCTCGAACCCGTAGGGTCCGCACGCTTAACGTTCGATGACGATTGGTATTATGAGTTTATGTGATTTGATGTACCGAAGGTTGTTCGGAGTCCCGGATGAGATCACGGACATGACGAGGAGTCTCTAAATGGTCGAGAGGTAAAGATCAATATATTGGAAGGCTATATTCGGACATCGGAAAGGTTCCGAGTGATTCGGACATTTTTCGGAGTACCGGGATGTTACTGGAACCCCCCCCCCCCCCCGGGGATTCAATGGGCCTTATTGGGCCTTAGTGGGAGAGAGGAGGAGGCGGCCAGGTGGAGGGAGTGCCCCCAAAGCCCAATCCGAATTGGGGTGGGGGCCGGCCCCCCTTTCCTTCTCTCCTTCTCCCTCTTCCCTCTTCTCCTACTCCAACTAGGGAAGGGGGAACCTACTCCTACTCGGAGTAGGACTCCCCCTTGGGCGCGCCATAGAGAGGGCCGGCCCTCCCCTCCTCCACTCCTTTATATACGAGGGAGGGGCACCCCGTGTACACACAAGTTGAAAGTTGTCTTAGCCGTGTGCGGTTCCCCCCTCCACAGATTTCCACCTCGGTCATGTAGTGCTTAGGTGAAGCCCTGCGTCGGTAACTTCATCATCATTGTCATCACGCCGTCGTGCTGACGAGACTCACCCTCGGCCTCAGCTGGATCAAGAGTACGAGGGACGTCGCCGAGCTGAACGTGTGCAGATCGTGGAGGTGTCGTGCGTTCGGTACTAGATCGGTTGGATCCCAAAGACGTTTGACTACATCAACCGCGTTACTTAACGCTTCCGCTTTCGGTCTATGAGGGTACGTGGACGCCCTCTCCCGCTTGTTGCTATGCATCACCTAGATGGATCTTGCGTGTGCATAGGATTTTTTTGAAATTATTGCGTTCTCCAACACTTGGGTCTCGTGTTGCAGCTGGCTACTAACCAAGAGCCCGCTTCTCTTCTATCTCCTCTTCTCTTTCCTCCAACTAAGCACATATATATTATTCTATTTCTTATAGCCTGCTTATGTCACTCTATTGTACTTGCTCTAATGCATAGTATCATAGAGTAGTATCATGTAGTACTTTATTTATTGTCATGCATGACACATAGTAGCATAGCATTATTATGATACGGTTTCATGATATGATACTTAACCCTCTCTTTCTTTATTTAATTCTATGACAGCTCAACAAAATTGCCTAGTTGGCATGCATGATACTAGCTACGATATCCCCTTACTATCAGCCTAGCAAAGAAGGTGTACAGATCATTTGAGCGTCCCTTTGTGAGTTTTCATCCGTTTGTTCGAGAAGTGGGGAGAAGTTTCAAACATTTCGGCCGCAAGGTGCAGCCACTGGCGTAGGCCTAGTTGGTATTTTCATTACAGGAAATTCAGATGGAGTCCAGACATCATCAAAATCGATGTGTGCCCGTAGCGTGCTCTCACGACCCCGTGGGAAAAATTGGTAACGTTTGGCACAAGTTGTGATGACCGCTCCTTCTAAACCGGAGCATCTCACATGAAGAATCATGGTTTCCGAAAGGAGACTTGTCAATTCAAACTCCTGTGGCCGGTGACTTCATCGTTTGGCCTCATAAAAATTTCCACGGTACGCAATCACGATTATACCACGCGTTTGATTTTCTGGGCATTTCAGCTATCATTAGCTATATTTAAGACATTTTTTGAGTTTAACGTGCATTTTGTGCATAAAAATGAAATTACAACCGGAACTGCATGTGCTGTCGAAAGGGATGAGGATCGTTGTTCGATCTGGGAGCATCCAACGGTGCAAACGTACGATCCGTGGGGTTTGGGTTCTGGCCAATCAGAAAGCACGACTCAGATCATGGGCGGGGTTTGGTCGGCACATGGCTTTCATTAATGAACCGTGTGCTATTCGCAAACCGGATTCCATATTTTTGTTCACACATACTGTTGTGAGATCAATTGAGTGTGCTACCTCTATGATATAATAATAATAATAATAATAATAACAAGAAAAAGTTCATATTCATTGCCTGAGCTGACAGCATATCGAGGTCAACATATTAACGGTTCTTACATCAATAGAAAACCGGGCATAACTCACAAATTCAAGACAATGACAGTTCTAAATTGAACGAATTAAGTTGCAGGGTAGGCATAAAGACTAGTCTTACGGCTTAATTCCCATGTATATGGGGGAACTGGGATCATTACGTTGACCCTGAATGAACTTGGGTTTTCTAATGATTTTACGCTTCTCTGTTACATGGGTGCATGATCCCTTGGCTGGCAACTCATCAAATTCATCATACTCTTCCTCATCGGCAACATCATCGACACCCGGTACCCTTCTCTTCCCATGCATCACTACATGGCAGTTCTTATGCAAGGGGTCTTCCACAAAGAAAATCTGGGTAGCATCGCTGGCAAGAATGAACGGGTCCGCGTGATATGCCATCGTTGTCCTGTTAACACAGGTATTCCTGTAATCATCAACCTTTAAATGACAAAGAGGGATCCATGCGCACCTGAATAATGCCACCTTAACTTTCACATAGTCAAGCTCCCAAATCTCTTTGATGGTTCCATAGTATACCCTTTTATCAGCTTCATCTATAGTCATGCATTCTATTCAAACAGAGCTGTTCCGATATGAGGTCTTCTCGTCACGTTCCTCAGTGTAGAACGTGTATCCATTTATGTCATATGCTTGGTACGTCAACACCGTAGGTGATGGCTTTTGTGCCAAACACGTAGCAATGTCATCGATGGATCCTTGTGCCAAACGATTCTTCAGCCATTTGGTGTAGTTCTTAGTGTGCTTGTTCATCTCCACATCTGATGAAGGTACCATTGGTAATAAGCTTTGGCGTATCTCCGCCAAGTGTTCTTCGGCATAAGCGCTGAGAACTGAACCGTCAAATGGGCTTTCTCTGCAAATTCTCCGGGTGCAGCCATTTGTGTGCCAGCAAGGACTGGCTTACATTTCAGCCTTCCCTCGTGTCGAGAGAGGGGAAAACCTATAGGTCTTTGTTTCATGTATTCGATGCAAAACTCAACCACCTCCTCTGCGGTATAACCTTGTAGGATGCTTGCCTCTGGATGGTTTTGGTTCTGACAAAAGCGCTTCAGTATTCCCATGAACCACTCGAAGGGATACATGTTGCGAAGAAACACAGGACCACAATACTTTATCTCGTCGACAAGGTGCATAGTGAGATGGACCATGACATCAAAGAATGACGGTGAAAAAACATCTCTAGGTTGGACAATATTCTTGCAATATCATCTTGCATATGATCCAACTCTTCAGGATCTACAACTTTCTGCCATAGTTGGTTGAAGAAATCATAGAGCTCAATGAGTGTGTTTCTTACATCTTTGTCCATCAGATTCCTGATGGCCACCGGGAGGATTTGTGTCAACATTACGTGGCAATCATGTGACTTCATGTGTCCCAACTTCATTTTACCTGAGCTCACATCCACGGGACTTCTGATGTTTGCGCAGTAGGAAGAGGGTGTCTTAACTGACAACAAATAGGTGAAGAACTGTGATGCTTCTTTTGTACTGAAATTGTAACTCTGGCGAGCTTTGATGAATTTATCATCATCTTTTGCTTCACTCTTGCGTTTTGATTGATCAGCAAGCATATCGAGCCGTGAACCGTCACCATCCTTTCTTTTACCTTTAATCTTGAGCAGAGTACCAAGGATGCTTTCACATATGTTCTTCTCTACGTGCATGACATCGATGCAGTTGCGTACACGTAGAATCTCCCAGTAAGGTAATTTCCAGAACACCGATTTCTTCTTAAACACTTGATCCTTGGGTGTTTGTTTCGCCGTCAAAGCGTGCTTCTTGCCAAGCACAACATTAATTTGTTTAGCAATGTTGTGGATCACCTCCCCCTCATAGGGTCTTGGGCCCACACCTACCTCTGTCGTACCATCAAATTCAGCTTTCATCTTTCGGTATGGGTGATTTTTCCGTAAGAACCTATGATGACGCAAATACACGGTTTTGCGTGAGTTGGGAAGAAATCTGCTAGCTGTCCTATCCATGCATGTGACACACCCTACATCTCCCTTTGTTTTCTGCCCTGATGTGTTGCCTAATGCTGGCATATCTTGAATGGTGTGCACCAGCATTGCATGTGGACCGAAAATCTCTTTTCTATAAGCATCATAACATTTTACAGCAGACGCATCTATCCACACTGTCAGCAGTTCTTCTACCAGTAGCTGAAAGTAAATGTTGATGTCATTTCCATGTTGATTCGAGCCTTGGATAATCATTGACATCATAATGTATTTTTTTCTTCATACACAACCAAGGAGCTAGGTTATATATGCATAGAAGCACCAGCCATGTGCTGTGATTGGTGCTCATATTGCTAAAAGGATTCATCCATTCAGTACACTCCCCGAGCCTTATACTTCTAGGATCCTTGGCAAATTCTTCAAACTTGTTGTCGATTAATTCCCACTGAGCCCCATCTTTCGGGTGCTTCATATACTTATCCGCAATTCACTCATCATGATGCCACCGCAACCTCTTTGCCTCTCTAGGGTTTGCAAACAAATGCCTCAACCTTGGAATTAAAGGAAAGTACCAAACAACCTTGAACGGGATTCCTGTCTTGATCTCGTCGTCCAATTTGTACTTATCCTTTGCTCTCATGCGCTTGTATCATGCACGCAAATCTTTGTACTCACCATGGTACAATATACAATCATTCACACAAGCGTGTACCTTCTGTACTTCAAGTTCAAATGGGCAAACAATTTTCTTCGCTTCATTCGTGCTTCTGGGGAGCACATTATCTTCCGGAAGAATTTCTTTGAAAAGGCCTAACATCTCTGTGAAGCCCTTGTTTGATAGACTGTTTGCTTCTTTAAATCTGAGAAGCGCCAGGGTGGCACTCAACTTGGAATATTTCTTTTTACAGCCTGGATACAATTATTTCTTGGAGTCCGCATCAATGGTTGGCAGATCCTTGTACCCAATCATATCCTTTTTTGGGCCCTCCAAATCTGCAATCATAGCAGCAAAATCTGGCATATCAAGATCGTCGTCATCTGCGTCAACGTCTTGGTTTTCCAGTGGGCGTTTCGGGGTCTAGCCTGATGTTAGATTCAACATCCATGTGATACTGATCGGGGTTTGGCATCTCGCAGCCTTGGGTATCTTCATCCATGACCTCCTCTTCACCGTGCCTGGTCCAATGTGTATATCCATCCATGAATCCCCGAGAGACTAAGTGCCACTGGACATCTCCAACTACATGTGACTCTGTATTGGCACAATTAGCACATGGACATAGGATGTAATCCTCATCACCAATTCTCCTCTTTGTACTTTCAGCCAAATTCATGAACTCTGTCACGCCACTAATAAAATCTGTGGTTTTCTAATTCTTCATCCATCGAGATCGTTCCATATGCACCACCTGAATGGTAATTAAAAACAAAACAACAACATTAATACACGGGTTAACTCCTGCCCAAGGATGCGTGCATAAATCACAAGGTTTTATTTTCATAATTACTGAGGGCGCTCCATATTGTTACCCAGGCGTGCAATGACAAAAATTAATGGTCAGTCAATTTACACACAGAGTACTAATACAACACCACCCTTAGGAATTGAATACCTTAATTAAGCCACTCACGAAAAGAATACCTTAATTAATTAGCCGCACGGCGACCTCCACCCAGCAGACAGAGAAGCGCGATGCGGCGGCACGCCGAGACAGCAGGGTCGAGGAGCAAAGCTTAGTGCGGCTGCCGCCTGAAGTTCGACCTCCACTATCCCGCCATCGACAGATGTGCTCGAATCATGCCGCCGCCGACCTCGATGGTTGAGCTCCTCCTATCTCCTGCCGCAGACCGAGGATTGACCTCCTATGACACCACCACCGCCCACCGACCAAGGATTGACCTCTTCTCCGATAGCCGCTGCCTAGGCCGCCGCCGCCATCTCTATATGCAGAGCGGCTGTTTTTTTACGGATATCCGCAGAGCGGCTGTTTACACGGTATCACTGTAACTCGATTATATGGACAGGTTAGTACATCACATACGGTTATGTAATGGCAACCGTGTCTAACCTACGTTGTCTTCTCACACGGTTTTGGTGCGGAAATCGTGTGTGACGTTGTAATACCTAACACAAATGACATGTATAAACAGTGTGTCGTATACAACATATAGTGCCATAAGTAGTTCCCGACCGTTAGCTTATCCCCACAGTTTCCCCATTTCCCCCAAATCCCTACATAGCCTCCAAATTCCCTCACGTGGTGATGACTGTCGGTGTCAAAACCGGCAGATCTCGGGTAGGGGGTCCCGAGCTGTGTGTCATGGATTGATGGGTAACAGGAGACAGGGGACATGATGTTTACCCAGGTTCAGGCCCTCTTAATGGAGGTAATACTCTACTTCCTGCTTGATTGATCTTGATGAATATAGAGATTACAGGAGTTGATCTACCCCGAGATCATATGTTGTGGTCTAAACCCTAGGGGTATGACGATTAATGTCATAATGATCTATCGACTAGCCTGGCCTCGGCTTATATAATGTACCGAGGCCTAGGATAACAAGAGTCCTAGTCGAATACGCCGGTAAAGAGGAGTCCTTGTCTTCATCACCAAGTCTTGTTGAATCTTCCTCATATATGTCATCGGCTGTCCGAACTGGCCCATGAGTAAATGGCCATGGGGGTCCTCGGCCCAAGCCCACTGATCGGGAGACGACTTGGTGAGTCCCCCCTAGTCCAGGACACCGTCAGTAGCCCCCTGAACCGGTCTTCAAGTTGGGGACGCTCCTCGATTCTTCTGAACTGTTCTTCATCTTCGGCCGTCGGTCTTGAAAACTGGTTCAACAAATCTTCTCATCTTCGATCTTGAGGATCGCCGAAGTGAATCCGAAGAGTTTACACGTCGGGTATCCAAAGAGCCCCTTTAAGTTCTTGGCCTTTATCAATGCCTTGTTATTGTCATGCCGCACCTCAGGTTTTAAGTGTTTCTCGTGCGGCAGTGTCCTCTTGCGTTCGAGCTCCAACGCTGGATTGCATCCAAGCTCCAATACTGGACTGTATCCAAGCTCCGACGCTAGACTGTGTCCGAGCTCCAACGCCAGACTATGTCCAAGCTCCAATGTCGGACTATATCCGAGGTGCCATAGATCACCTTGGTTCAAAAAGTTTTAGCCAAGCTTAATGCCGGAAATGCCCTCTAAGGAGCCAGCCACTTGCATCCGAGCTATATGCCGAACTACTTCCGAGGTGGCTCAGCACCTCGGTCATGGGCTGATTGCTTGCAGATTTTATTTCCGATGCGTATAAATTTATTTGCTGACGAGATGTATTGCAAGTAGCCCTCAAGGTGTCTGTCAGCCTAAAATCCGAGATGCACCTGAAGGAAAATATGAAACCGCTGATCCTAGTAGCTTTTGAGACTCAGGTCGTAAAATCGGCCTGAGGATCAACTCCTAGCTCGGCAGCATACATATGAATAGAAACGCGGTGTAATATATTAGAGGTAATAGTGATCGACGGACGGGCCCCTGAGAGAGGGTCGTGAGAAGTCGCCGTGATATATCAGCTCGATGCCGGATAAGTCCCATATGGTACTTATTATTGTCCAAAGATGCGTTTGCCCATAGTTCGGTTATGCCGAACACTGAGCACTTTGAATTTTCTGCATTGAATAGGCAATGCAGTAGCCCCCGAGCCACTGGTCGGGTGGCAACACCAGATCAGGGGATCGATGTGCCCCTTTAATATTTATAAATAATGAGCGCAAGGCCCAGTAGCCCCCGAGCCTTAATGTGGTCATGGGTGGCCGAATTAAGGATCGATATCCGTTTGACAGAAAAAATTTGTTGTGTTTAACACAAACTTCTCGAAAAGAGAATAAAGATCTCTTAAAGGAGCTAGAGCCAGCAGAAGCTGGGCTCGCCAAGGTTGGCCCCAACGGGCTTAATAGATAGGATATCGATGCCACTGGGGATTTAGGAGAGCTTTATGTAAGTTGTTGGGTTGTCTATGTATCCAAGTACTTTACGTCATTAATGCTCTTATCCGCATTGTACAAAACTTTGTTGACCGACCATCAGCTTCAACCTCCTCGGCCAGTAGCTGGGGAGTGTTTGTCCTACTTTATAAAGCCTTTACAAGGGCAAAGGTTTACGACAAACAAGGAAATCCGGCCATATGGTTTTATAAACAAAGGTACGCGGAGAGAATTTTATATTAGTATTTGATGTAAGAAACATCTCCCAAAGAAAATAATCCCGCTATTGGTTCCTTTCTTTGGGTTGTCCTGCCGACCATGATTATGAAACCTCAACTCCGATCGATGCAGGAGAAAATTTTTGAGGATTTAGTTCGGGGTAAGTTCCCGATCTCTGTGGTTTTTAATGGACCAAAATTTTCACTTCCATCGTTGCCTACCAATTATATTCTTTAAGTTGGCTAGCCTTTGGCTTCTCCCGGTCTAAGGTACTAACACGGATGGCCCAGAAGTAACAATCACAGAGGTGCTCCCTTTACCTCCTAGCCGAACAATTGGGAACGTATGGGTAATCAAAGGAGCTCGGCAACCCAGCTTGGCCGAAATCTTAAGTCAAATTGATGCATATTTATGGCTTTATAACGATGATTACGGAAGGCAGCACTTGTATACTGAATACAAATGCTGATGATGCGTTTATTTTGACTCTGTTGCGATCGATTATCAGTTGAAAGTGGCCCATCGTCGGCTTCTACCCCTTTGTAGATACTATGCAGGGCGTTTCCGCAATAACAAGACAACCCTTAGCCAACGTCTCAGTGCCCTGAGGCGGTTGTGTTAGCGTAAATGAGGCAATCAGATATGTGGGCTTTATAACTTTCACTTAGTCATAGGAGCTTAAAGTTGGGAGGCCAGCTACTAGCCCCTGGTTAGTGTTCGGCGAGAGCCGAGGTCAAGCCGTAAACACTTCGGCCAATGTTATGAACGGCCCGTCATTTAACACAGTCATTGGATCGCTGACCAGTTTATGATTATTGTGACAGTCAATTTTTGTCTTTCTCCACTGAGGTGCTTAACCATGCGAGCTGGAAGCACAATTGCAGTGGTTCTCCCTTTGTGCACCTAGCCGAATAAAGCGGAATGTAGGAGGCAAGCACAGGAGCCGGGAAACCCAACTATTGACCAAAGACACAATTCGAAATCGATGCATATATAGCAATATCCGAGAATGTTTTTGCAGAATCTCTAAAGGTGTCTGGTGTTGCACTACGAGACTTATGCTGGAAACACGCAAATAGTTTAAAAGTGCCATAGGCTCGAAAAGCCAAAAACTTATGCAGAAGCTTGACGTCCAGACTAAACCGAGATTTTGGTGCTAATCCGGAAATTGGTCTTTTAAAAAAATGTGCTTCTGTCGTGTTTTAACATGACACATCCGATCTCAAGATCAAGAAGGTGTCAGCCTACGGCTTCAAGCTCCTTATCCCGAAGGCGGAGTGCTTCTCTGAGGCCAGTTTAGCAAACTAAACTCGAGCGGCTTTAGAGAGAAGCTAGGCTATCCGGCTATTGACCATACACTCGATTCGAAAAAGGAGTGGTAGAAAAAGACTGTGCAGCGACTAACAAAAACGGCTCATACTAATTTAAGAGCCCCCAAGTGACTTGGGTAAAAGAATTTTATGTATAATGATTGTATGTACCGAAGTACTTATATCATATATGTGTTCACTCAAACTTTAAACGCGTCTTAACCGACCGTCGGTTTCTCCCTCTTCGGTCAAGGGCCGAAAAGCTAGTGTTATGTACTCCACCTGTCGAGAATATCGACGGTGTTTCCGATAACCAGGCAATTAGGCCATAAGGCTGTAATAGACAAAGCGTGCTCAGGGAACTTATGCTATATTACTGACGAAGTGTAAGAAGCATCTTCGAACAAAATAGTACCCCCACCGATACCTTTCTTCGGTTGCTCATTATTACTATGAGACTTGTGCAATAGATTTTTTGTACTCATGAGTTCCGTTGTGTGCCGACCATGATTGAAAACAATAAGAGCGCTAGCTTTTGGCTTCATCCACTCTAAGGTCTGAGCTCGGATGACCCGATTGTGACAATCGAAGAGGTGCTCCCTTTACTCCCTAGCCGAACAATCGGGAACTTAGGGGTAAACACAGGAGCAAGGCAATCCAGCTTGCGGAACACTTAAGTCAACATGGTGCATATTGTGGCGTAACACACGAACAAGGAATGAAGCCATACAAGTATAATCATATGCAAGAGGCAAGGCTTCATAAAGGAAGCCCCCAAGCAAACGGGGTATTTGAATTTGTGTGTCACAAACAAAGTTTTGACAAGCAAGTTTTTCACAAACAACTTTTTGCCAAAAAAGTCTAATGCTTGGTCGAACCGAACAAAATTTAAAACCGAAAGTTTTTTAGCATAAAAGCGACTTAGCTGGTTAATGTGTTCCGCATTGATGACGCGGTCCGAGCATGATGCGGGACAAGGTTCCATCCCCCAAGCCGGTCCCAAGGTGGCAGAGCGAAGAGCTCGGCACTCCGAAGTGGTGACATAGCACGGCCAATGCAAGCCGGCAGAGTGACGCTGAAGCCCCGGGCGTGGGTTAATGAAGTGTTGACGAAGCCCCCGTCCAGCCGAGGTGACGTGGTATGTCAGTACGCCGAGGTGACAACACTGCCCGACCCGAATCATTTACCTGTGCACAAAAAATAGTGCAAACCGGAGATAATAGTTATAGTAATAAATTAAAAATTTGTTGCACAATAAATAATTTAAGCAAAGTGAGTAATAAAAGAAATATGGCATGTGTGCCGAACACTCGATGAGGTAGAGCTCTCTCAGTGATGTCGAAGTCCCCGAGGCAACCGAACATGTATGTATGGCAACACGACCATCAAGGTGATCACGGGAGCTGATTTACGCTGATTGGGACGACGGCGTCGGCTTGCCGAAGAGACCACATGACGCAGTCAAAGTCCATTACCTGCACATGTAAAATAGTGCAGGCCAACAATAATAATATAAATATATAAAAATCCTCGCGTAATTAATTTACGCAAGATAATTTATTTATAAATATGTAGCCTGGCGCCGAAGTCAATGTCGATGCAGGGTGTCGGCGTGATGCGGTAAAGGCGTCGCAAAGCCTGAATTCACAGGTCGGTCCGAGTTCCGGATGTGGCGTTCGCCAAACTATGTACGGAAACTGACCGAACCACCACACGACCGTCGTTAATGCGGTGCCATTTTATAGACCTGTGTACAGATGATGCAACAAACCAGAGTAATAATTCCTTGGAACAAATAAACCAACAAGAAAAAATTGCTAGGATTAATAGCACCTGGTTTATTTGTTGTAGCAATCCGAAGAAAAGTGACTCCCAAAATTGGGACTCGATCCGCACACCCATTGCCTGATGGGCGGTGAAGCAACGGCATGGCGATGCTGGTAAAGGTTGGCTCGCCAAGGCAAAGCCCCCGGTCTATCTAACGTGACGAAGCTGGTCGGCTGACGACGCCGAAGTCTTCGGAGTAGGTTGATGAAGGGATGGCGAAGCCCCTGGTCCAGATGAGGTGACGGAGCAGGTCGGTAAGGAGATGTTGCAGCTGCCATGTCGACCGAGGTGTTGAAGTAGTTAGGCGTGATGGACATCGGCTCGAAGAAGCAACGGTGCGGCCATGCCGATGCAGGTCATAACTTGTGACGTGGTCAATACCAGCTTGATGAAGTGACCGTGCGGCGATGCCGATGTGCCCGCTCCGTGTATTCCGTGGGGCGGCGAGGTTGGTAATGATTTATCCTTCGTGATGCCGAACTCTTGTTCGGCTTGCTGAGATGATGATCCGAAGAAGTTGAGCTCGGCTCAACAAAGCGACGACGTGTCTAGTGCATGTCGGCAGCCGTGGAGCAATGTTGTCGGGCTGGTTTGACACCGGCATGATGGTGAAGATCATATTGGAAAAGATTTTGAAATTAGTGGGATGTGTTTGGGAACAAAACACAATACCCCATACAAAACTTCCTTCAAAAAGGATGTCCGAAACACCATTCATAAAAAAGATGAACCCGGGTCGGATTCGTTCTCGCGCAGAAAACAGATCTGAAAAGTGATGCACTAACTGGAAGGTCCCCGAAGTTTGGACGGTCGGATCGAGCTGAAATTTTGAGGGGTGGTAGAAATAGGAATTCCGCAGCTGATCAATGGTTGGATCTTCCAAATGACGCCCGAGCTAGGTGTTGGACAACACGCTCCAAACTCATCCAGATTCCCGTCCAGATTTGACGGGGCTCCAGTATATCGGAGACCGGCGGAGATTGCTCCATCGGAACGCGATGAAATTTTACATTGTTGTTGTAGACTCAATTCCGCACAATTCCACCGAAGGAATCATCAAAGTGATGCTTGAGGAGGTGGTGGTGGCAGATAAAATTTCGCTATTCGGAAAAATAGCACGGTCGCCCGAGGGCAATGTTGACGTTGAGCCCCCGAGCTCCATGGATGATTCCTCCATGATCTTGATAGAGATCGGAGTTGATGTTGATGAAGGCCCTCGTTCGAACATGACGATTGGAGGTTGGGCACAGTCCTCGGTCAAGCCAAGATGACCAGTCGAGGCGGCGACGAAGACGCCGACGTCACAGTTGATCTGCAGGCGAGCCATTGATCCTTTTACCGACCACACAGCGGAACTCTCAGTGAAAGCACCATTTTCGGTGTCAAAACCGGCAGATCTCTGGTAGGGGGTCCCGAGCTGTGTGTCATGGATCGATGGGTAACAGGAGACAGGGGACACGATGTTTATCCCAGGTTCGGGCCCTCTTAATGGAGGTAATACCCTACTTCTTGCTTGATTGATCTTGATGAATATATAGATTACAGGAGTTGATCTACCCCGAGATCATATGTTGTGGTCTAAACCCTAGGGGTATGATGATTAATGTCATAATGATCTATCGACTAGCCTGGCCTCGGCTTATATAATGTACCGAGGCCTAGGATAACAAGAGTCCTAGTCGAATACGCCGGTGGAGAGGAGTCCTTGACTTAATCACCAAGTCTTGTGGAATCTTCCTCATATATGTCATCGGCTGTCTGAACTGGCCCATGAGTAAACGTCCATGGGGGTCCTCGGCCCAATCCCACTGATCGGGAGACGACGTGGTGAGTCCCCCCTTGTCCAGGACACCGGCAATGACATTCTGGGAATGCGGACGAGCGGTGCTGATGGTTCCGGTGCGGCTGCTCCTACTCGGATCGCCGCCACGGGCGGTCGCTGCTGAGCACTTGCCTAAGGTCATCAGAAGGCAGGTGTACTATGAATCCGTATCGTCCTGTCAGGTTCCAATCTATCCCGATCTTTTTTATCATGTCCAAAGTGTAGCTCCTTTCTGAATCCGTCCTGAATGACCCCCCCCCCCCCAGGAAAGCGATCCGCCGCCGGATTCGGAGCATGACTCAAGACTCCCGCAACACGAGTTCGACTCCAAGTTTTGCGCAACCGAGAAGTACCAAAAGCTGAGTTGTGTGCACGGGTACACTCCCGCTCGACGTGTATGCACTGAGGGATTCGACATTGGCAGGCGGTTTCTCAGTTGCCCCTTAGAGGTTAGTGCTAAGTTCATCATTTTACTTCAGTTAATGCCACCGCTCATCCTGAATACTATTTAACATTGGCAGGGATATGAGGCTTGTGCCTTTGTTAACTGGCTGGATGAAGAATGGCATGGCAGGGCTCGGAGTGTTATCACCAATCTCGCAGAAGATAACGTAAAGCTGAAGAAGGAACTGGCTGGTCTGGAATGTACAATCAGTATGATGAAGCAAGAAAGAATCAATCACATGCAACAGATGAAAGCAAGAGACAAGAAGGAACTAGCATGTCTATTTGTGGTTGTCGCATTAGCCATGTTCTATGCGCTGTTTGCAATGATGATTAGGGGTTTTGTTTGACAGTATTGCTAAAGCACATCTAGATGTGCTCTAAGTAATGCACATCTAGGTCCTATGCCATTGATGTTACGCGAAGATTCATGTAGATATTTTCCTTTGTCTTTTTTTTTCTTTTCCTTTGTAGTTTGATTATTACTGGCTTTATCAATAAGAAGAGCTCAATTTATTGCTTGCCAACTGTCATACTCTGTTCGTACCGGTACCGGTGCATAATCCCAAAACTCGTTCCTTGTTTTTATCCTAAAAAAGGAAACCAGCCAAATAGCCAATAGGAGTCCTGCGCAACCCCGGGAATTTGGAGCGACTGGGTACAAATAATTGCGGCTGACTATATCAGCGGTTAGATAATACGTCAACCCTCGCTTCAATTGGCATTTCCTCTTCTCTGCATACCCCGCTTAAGTGTCCACCATCTTCATCGTCCCCGGCAGGCCGCGCTACACACTGGCACACACTCTGCAGCTATGTCGAGCGACAGAAAGGACGACAGGCCAGCAGTCTGGTGCCTGATGATAGGTCAACATTGAAACCATCCCGCTCGTCTTCCATGAGTCCAGCGTCGAGCCCAGACCTCGATTATATCTGGATCATGGAAGGAACGCTGCCTCTGGAATCGTCAGACGACAACCAGACGGTCGAGGAGCCGTCGGAGGACGGAGAAGAGGATGACGATGATGAGGAGGAGGAATGGTCGAACAAGGAGGAGGAGGAGGACGACAGCCATGATGATGACGACGGCGGCGGCGATGAAAAGCCAACCGTCGGCGGCAAGAAGTGTCCTCGCCAAGACGATGTCGCGGGGCCATCAAACAACAAGAAGAAGAAGGACTAAATTAAGCAGACTGTACATATCTCTGTTTTCGTACGCTCATATTAATTTGTTATCTCTGTTTATCCTGACAATCTCATCGCAGACGGTTAGTAATACGTATTCGACAGAGATCTTCTACATTATCGCCCACATGTTGGTTTGTTGAACTATGTGCCATGACGAGCACACAATTCACAAAAAAAGACCGTATGGGCTGTCTATAATGATCACACACAATTATGATAACCGACCTGTTTGCCGGGTATCACACACATCTTGTTACGCCGAATTGCTTATGTTCACCTCGATCATCACAAATAGTTCATCGGAGCAAACTATATGTCGTATATTGCACACACATTGATATGGCTATCCGTTTCTGTTGGTCTGTCTGATCGCAAACAGTTCGTATGGATCACCCGTATGCCCAGCATCACACACGCAACTAAAATATGAACCGTGTTTGATGTGCCCGCCATCGCAAATGTTTTGCACCTTTTTTGACGGTTATTTTACACCACCGTTTGCGATTATTGCATTGCACACAGTTTTGTCGAAGGGTCTCTGATCATAGTGTCGCGTTAGCAGCATCCTGCAGTAGTGGATGTTGCTTGAACTACTTCAGTATTTCCCCAAAGAGGAAGGGATTATGCAACACAGCTACAAGGTATTTCCCTCAGTTATGAAACCAAGGTATCAATCCAGTAGAACCAAGCAACACTATGTAAACGGTACCTGCACACAAATAACAAATACGTGCAACCCGACACTTATAAGGGTTGTCAATCCCTTCTTCGGGTAACGGCACCAGAAGTTGTCAAGTTGACCGGATAAAATTGTGATAGATTGGATAAGTAGATCTCGGTGAAGCGCAAAATAAAATAAATGGCAAAAAATTGCAGAAAGGTATTTTTTAATAATAGATCTAAAAAGCAAATAAAAATGGATCTCAAAGGAAAATAATAGATCGGAAAGCAAATATGATAAAGAATAGACCTGGGGGCCATAGATTTCACTAGTGGCTTCTCTCAAGAAAATAGCACACGGTGGGTAAACAAATTACCATTGGGCAATTGATAAACTTCAAATAATTATGACGATATCCAGGCAATGATCAATATATAGGCATCACATCCAAGATTAGTGGACCAACTCCTGCCTGCATCTACTACTATTACTCCACACATTGACCGATATCCAGCATGCATCTAGTGTATTATGTTCATGGAGAAGTTGAGTAATGCAATAAGAACGATGACATGATGTAGACAAGATCTATTCATGTAGGAATAGACCCCATCTTGTTATCCTTAATAGCACGATCAATACGTGTCTTGCTGCCCCTTCTGTCACTGGGAAACAACACCACACGATCGAACCCATCACAATGCACCTCTTCCCGTGGCAAGAAAAATCAATCTAGTCGGCCTAACTAAACCAAAGATTTGAAGAAGAAATATGAGGCTATAAATAATCATGCATATAAGAGATTAAAAGAAGACTCAAATAACTTTCATGCATATATAGATCTGATCATAAACTCAAAGTTCATCAGACCCCAACAAACACACCGCAAAAAAGAGTTATATCAAATAGATCTCCAAGAGACCATTGTAATGAGAATCAAAAGAGAGAGAGGAAGCCATCTAGCTATTGCCTACGGAACCATAGGTCTGTAATGAACTACTCACGGATCATCGGAGAGGCACCAATGAGGATTATGAACCCCTCTGTGATGGTGTCTAGATTGTACCTCGTGGTTCTGGAACTTGCGGCAGCTGAAATTGTGTTTCGTGGAATCCCCTAGAGTTTTTGGAATATTTGGGTATTTATAGGGCGAAGAGGCCCCCAGGCGCACCAAGGTGGGTTGTGCCCCCCTCGGGGCACCCCTCCGGTACTTCTTTGGCCCAAGTTGTTTCATCTAGTCCAGAAAAAATCTCGAAAAAGTTTCGCTTCGTTTGGACTCCGTTTGGTATTGATTTTCTGCGAAGTAAAAAAACCAGCAACTGGCATTGGGCACTATGTCAATAGGTTAGTGCCAAAAAATGATATAAAGTTGCTATAAAATGATTGTAAAACATCCAAGAATTATAGATACGCTGGAGACGTATCAGCATCCCCAAGCTTAATCCCTACTCGTCCTCAAGTAGGTAAATGATAAAAACAGAATTTTTGATGTGGAATGCTGCCTAACATGTTCATCACATATTCTTTTCCTTTGTAGCATGGACATTTGGACTTTAATATGATCAAAGCAATAGTCTAGTTTTGACATGAAGATTTCAATACTCAAGCATATTAACAAGCAACCATGTCTTTCAAAATATCAACACTAAAGCAAGTTATCCCTAGCCCATCATGCTCAATCATTAATCCATTCATGAAACACACTCGCATATTAGCTACATCCAGTGCTCAACTACGACATCGGGTTTTGGAGACCCACGTTCTACCGAACTGATGATGATAGTGCCCCTTAGTTGGTGCTTTATAAGAGAAGATGGAGACTCAAATAAAAAATAAAAATTGCATAAAGTAAATATAAATGCCCTTCGTAGAGGGAAGTAGGGATTTGTAGAGGTGCCAGAGCTCAAAGCTTGAATTGAGAGATAAATTTTTGTGAGAGGCACACTTTTCCCATCAACGAAAATGACTGAGTAATTCCAAACACTTTCCATGCTAGATATATAATAGGTGGTTCCCAAACATAAAGTAAAGTTTATTCCTTTTTCCACCGTTCTATTACAATCCATGGCTAGTCGTATCCACATGTGCCTTCCATACCAACACTTTCTAAGGAATTTATTATTTGACAACATAAAGTAAATTTCTTTTCCATTTCGGGACTGGGCATCACTATTACTGACGTACTCTCGTGCAATGACAAGTGAATAAACACTCATCTTGAGAATAACACATCTAGCATGGAAAATATTGGCCACCCCCTGCTGCTTCATGAGCGCTACGAGCACACAAAAAGGAAATTTATTTTGAAAATTAGAGATGGCACATACAAATTTGCTTAGAACGGCACGGGAATACCGTATATAGGTAGGTATGGTGGACTCAAATGGCAAAACTGGGTTTACGGATTTTGGATGCACAAGTAGTATTGCTACTTAGTACAAATGAAGGATAGCAAATAGATTGAGAAGAATCCAACCAAGGAACGAAAAATCACATAAGCGAGCATTAAGCATAACTAGCACCGAATAATGCACCACAAGTAGGATGTAATTTCATTGCATAACTATTGACTTTCTTGCTTGCATAGGGAATCACAAACCTTAACACCAATATTCTTACTAAAGCATAATTACTCACCAACATGGCTCACATATTATTATCATCATACCGCAAAACTATTACAAAGAATCAAGTTTATTTTGTCCAATGATCTTCATGAAAGTTTTTAATATATCCCTCTTGAATATCTATCACTTTGGTACTAGTTTCATATGTTGCTTTTGATAAGCTCAAACAAATCTAAGTGAAGAACATGAGCATAAAAAATTTCATCTCTCAAAATAATATAAGTGAAGCAAGAGAGAATTTCTTCAAAAAAATTACCAACTCTCAAATAAATCTAAGTGAAGCATGAGAGCATTTCTTCAAAAATATTAAAGCACACCGTGCTCAAAAAGATATAAGTGAAGCTCTAGAGCAATTCCATAGCTCAAAAAAATTAAGTGAAGCATAGAGAGCAATTCTAACAAATCATAGCAAAATTTTGGCTCTCCCAAATAGGTGTGTCCAGCAAGATAGATGACACAAACTAAAAAGAAAAACAAGCAAAGACTCATATAATACAAGACGCTCCAAGCAAAACTCATGATATGTGACGAATAAAAATATAGCTCCAAGTAAAATACCGATGATTGTTAGAAGAAAGAGGGGATGCCTTCCGGGGCATACCCAAGCTTAGTTGCTTGTTTCTATTTGGATAATAACTTGGTGTGCCATGGGGAATCCCCAAGCTTAGGCTCTTCTTACTCCTTATTCCTTCATCCATCGTGATCTCACCCAAAACTTGAAAACTTCAATCACACAAAACTCAACAAAACCTTCGTGAGATCCGTTAGTATAAGAAAGCAAATCACCAATCTAAGTACTATTGCAAACCCATTCATATTTTATTTTTGCATTATATTTACTATATTCCAACTTTACCATGGCGCATACCCACCAATACAAACCATAGATTCATCAAAATAAGCACATAATGCAAAGAAAACAGAATCTGTCAAAAACAGAACAGTCTGTAGCAATCTGAAAACTGCGTATACTTTTGTAACTCCAAAATTTCTGAAACATTAGGGCAACGAGGGAAATTTGTATATCAATCTTGTGTAAAAAATTAGAATTTTATCGTGCTTCTGTGAATTTAAATAATTCTATTATTGGGTGCAAAGGTTTCTGTTTTCCAACAAGATCAAATCAACTATCACCCAACATAATCTCAAATGCTTTACTTGGCAGAAACACTAATTAACACATGAACAACACAATCATAATAGAGGCATAATTGTGCAAACACTCAAGAATAGAAAAAAGGCAAAAAAAATTTATTCATTGGGTTGCCTCCCAACAAGCGTTATTGTTTTATGCCCCTAGCTAGGCATAATTCATATATTCAAGTATTATCATCTTTATTTCTAGATCCATAGGATGCCCTCATGATTGATTCATATGGTGGCCTAATTATTATTCTAGGGAAGTGTTCCATACCCTTCCTTAGTGGAAACTGAAATTTAATATTGCCTTCTTTCATATCAATCACGGCACCTATAGTGCGTAAAAACGGTCTACCAAGTATAATTGGGTAAGACGGATTGCAATCAATATCAAGAACAATAAAATCTATGGGCACATAATTCCTATTTGCAAGAATAAGAACATCATTAATTCTTCCCATAGGCTTTTTAATAGTAGAATCCGCCAAGTGCAAATTAAGAGAACATTCTTCAATATCGATAAGACCAATCACATCACATAAAGATTTCGGAATTGTGGAAACACTAGCACCCAAGTCACACAAGGCAAACCGCTCATAATTTTTAATCTTGACTTTGATAGTAGGTTCCCATTCATCATGTAATTTTCTAGGAATTGAAATATCTAATTCCAACTTTTCTTCTAAAGCTTTCATCATGGCATCTATGATATGTTTAGTAAAAGCTTTATTTTGTTCATAGGCATGAGGTGAATTTATCATGGATTGCAACGAAGAAATACAATCAATCAAAGAGCAACTATCATAATTAAAGTCTCTGTAATCCAAAAGAGTG
Source organism: Aegilops bicornis (assembly GCA_021605145.1). Lineage (NCBI taxonomy): Eukaryota > Viridiplantae > Streptophyta > Magnoliopsida > Poales > Poaceae > Aegilops > Aegilops bicornis. The sequence goes on from CM038670.1 coordinate 86,199,863, forward strand.
GGCACATCAATAGTTAAAGTTTTGACCTCTCCAAACCCACTTTATCAACTTTATCATCAAGATTCTCACCCTCCGAATTATCCGGACGCCTTCTAGCTAAAGTTGAATCTTCTTCAGTCCCTTTATAATCAAGTTTAATTTTACTAAACAAGTAATCAATAGAAGAAACACCAATCACTTTAAGATCTTCATCAATTTTATCTTCTAAAGAAATTGGTTTAGCGTCCATTTGATTTACTAGGATAGCTTGTGCATCGGATATTTTTCCTATCAATTTTTCAGCAAAAGCATACTTAGATTAAAGATTGCAAACTTCTCTACTAATATCATCAAGTTGTTTTGTTATAGCATCTAACACAGTAGAGTGTTCTTTAAGTTCGTCGGTAAAATACTTGTTGTGCTCAAATTGTGTGGTCAGATATTCCTTAGTACTCTTTCAATTTTCAAGCAAAGTCCTGGGGTAAGGAACACCATAGTATTTCCTTTGAGACATCGTAACTACGGAAACAAGAACGCAAACAGAAATAGATCTGACGAGAAAATCATGAACGAAAAAGAGGGCGAATAAAACGGCAATTTTTTGTGAAGTGGGGGAGATGAAAACGAGAGGCAAATGGCAAATAATGTAAATTGCAAGGAGATGAGATTTTTTTATTAGGAACCTGATAGATGTTGATGATGTCTCCCCGGCAACGGTGCCAGAAATTCCTTTTGATGCCGCTTGAATTACGTCGGTATTTCCCCAAAGAGGAAGGGATGATGCAGCACAACTACGGTAGGTATTTCCCTCAGTTATGAAACCAAGGTATCAATCCAGTAGGAGAACCAAGCAACACTATGTAAACGGTACCTGCACACAAAGAGCAAATACTTGCAACCCGACGCTTATAAGGGGTTGTCAATCCCTTCTTCGGGTAACGGTGCAAGAAGTTGTCAAGTTGACGGGATAAAATTGTGATAGATTAGATAAGTAGATCTCGGTGAAGCGCAAAATAAAATAAAAGGCGAAAAACTGTAGCAAGGTATTTTTGTTTTTTTTTATAATAGATTTGAAAATAAAAGCAAATAAAAATGTATCTCAAAGGCAAATAATAGATCGAAAAGCAAATATGATAAAGAATAGACCCGGGGGCCGTAGATTCACTAGTGGCTTCTCTCATGAAAATAGCACACGGTGGGTAAACAAATTACTGTTGGTCAATTGATAAAACCTCAAATAATTATGATGATATCTAGGCAATGATCAATATACAGGCATCACGTCCAAGATTAGTAGACCGACTCCTTCCTTCTACTACTATTACTCCACACATCGACCACTATCGAGCATGCATCTAATGTATTAAGTTCATGGAGAAACGGGGTAATGCAATAAGAACGATGACATGATGTAGACAAGATCTATTCATGTAGGAATATACCCCATATTGTTCTCCTTAATAGCAATGATCAATACGTCTCTTGTTGCCCCTTCTGTCACTGGGAAAGAACACCGCACGATCGAACCCATCACAAAGCACCTCTTCCCATGGCAAGAAAAATCGATCTAGTCAGCCTAACTAAACCAAAGATTTGAAGAAGAAATATGAGGCTATAAATAATCATGCACATAAGAGATCAAAAGAAGACTCAAATAACTTTCATGGATATATAGATCTGATCATAAACTCAAAGTTCATCAGATCCCAACAAACACACCGCAAAAAAGAGTTACCTCAAATAGATCTCCAAGAGACCATTGTATTGAGAATCAAGAGAGAGGGAGAGAGAGGGAGCCATCTAGCTACTGCCTACGGACCCGTAGGTCTATAATGAACTACTCATGAATCATCGGAGAGGCACCAATGAGGATGATGAACCCCTCCATGATGGTGTATAGATTGGATCTCGTGGTTCTGGAACTTGCGGCAGCTGGAATTGTGTTTTTTCGACTCCCCTAGGGCTTTTGGAATATTTGGGTATTTATAGGGCGAAGAGGCGTGCGGGAGGCCACCGAGATGGGCACAACCCACCAGGGCGCCCCCAGGCGCCCCCAGGCCCCCGTCGTACTACCCCTCTGGTACTTCTTTGGCCCAGGTAGTTCCTTATGGTACAGAAAAAATCTCCAAAGAGTTTTGTTGCGTTTGGACTCCGTTTGGTATTGATTTTCTGTGAAGTAAAAAACAAACAAAAAACAACAACTGGCACTGGGCACTATGTCAATAGGTTAGTCCCAAAAAATGATATAAAGTTGCTATAAAATGATTGTAAAACATCCAAGAATGATAATATAGCATGGAACAATCAAAAATTATAGATACGTTGGAGACGTATCAAAGCACAAACTAATTTTAATTCCAATTTTCTGATTGGCACCAGAAACTTGATTTACTTCAGACATAAAGTCTTTACATAAGTTTTTTGGTTTTCCAAGGTTTTGACACCGTTAACCTATTTTACGTTTTCCTTTAAGGAGGCAGGACATCCTCTCGTCTGAGGTGTTCTGCATGGTGGTTCTGCTTGGGAAATATTTCCCGACCCGCAGTTCGGCATCTTCCCTGCCGAGTTGCACCTCGATGTTGTCAAAACACACTCAATTGATGAACTAGTTCCTGAGGACATAGGATCCTAGGGTCGGCTTTGTTGCCCAACCCAAGTCTCGGGGGCTACTGCATTGACGAATCAATGAGAAGAATCGAAGTGCAAAATAGTTTCCGAGGAGATTACCATCCTCAGGTTGGTCGGCCGCACCCAACCTGAGTCTCGGGAACTATTGTGCACCGCGTGTCTGTTCCTACGTATGCTGCCCAGCTAGGATTTAATCCTCAGGCCGATTCTGCGAATCGACCTGTGTCTCAGGGGCTACTGGGATCAGTGGTTTTATTTCATCCTTCTGGTGCATCTCGGATTTTAGGCCGACATACACCTTGAGGGCTACTGGCTATATACCTCGGCAGAGAATAAATTGCACCAATCAACAAAGTCCACAAAAAATAAGCCCACGGCCGAGGTGGTGCACCACCTCAGAAGCAGTCTGGCATAAAGCTCGGATGCAAGTGGCTGGCTCCATGGAGGGCATTTTCGGCATTAAGCTCGGCTGAACTCCTTCAACTTTTTCAAGACCGAGGTAATCTATGACACCTCGGATGCCGACCGGCGTTGGAGCTCGGCTGCACAAAAGACACCTCGAATGTAGTCCGAAGTTGGACTTCGACTGCAAGAGGACACTGCCACACGGGAGAAACCTCGACCCCGATGTGTGGCGTAAAAATAACAAGACATTGATAAAGGCCGAGAACTTAAAGGGGCTCCTCAGATGCCCGACGTGTGAACTCTTTGGATACAACTCAGCGATCCTCAAGATCGAAGATAGGAAAATTTGTTGAGCCAGCTTTCAAGACCGACGGCCGAAGACGAAGAATAGCTCGGAAGAACTGATGAGCATCCCCAACTTGAAGACCGGTTTAGGGGGCTACTGACAGTGTCCTGGACTAGGGGTACTCACCACATCATGTCTCGACCAGTGGGTCGGGTCGAGGACCCCCATGGTGGTTCACTAATGAGCCACTTCGGGCAGCCCATGACATATATGAGGAAGATTCCACAAGACTTGGTGATCAAGACAAGGACTCCTCTCCACTGACGTAGCCGACTAGGACTCTTGTTATCCTAGGTCTCCGGTACATTATAGAAGCCGAGGCCAGGCTAGTCTATAGATCATTGTTACATTCTCATCATACCCCTAGGGTTTAAACCACAACTTACGATCTTGAGGTAGATCAACTTTGTACTCGATACATCATTATCAATATTAACAAGAGCGGGACGTAGGGTTTTACCTCCATCAAGAGGGCCCAAACCTAGGTAAACATCGACTCCCTTCTTCCTGTTACCATCGATCCAAGATCCACAGCTCGGGACCCCCTACCCCGAGGTCTACCGGATTTCCCTCCGACAGGAGCACCAACCAGGTAAATTTTCAAACCCATCCATGATCATTGCAAACACATCCTATATCTAACCATTCATGATGATTGCAAAAACACATGCATATCTTACGATGAAACATTTGACTTGGTAGGGATACGTACCTAACACGACACCTGTCGAGGAGAAGGTATATGATGTGGACATGCTCAACCGCCGTGTCGGAGGGCATGACATCTCATCCTTTGTGTGGCGTATGATTTGGACATCATGGTTGCGTGTGGGTGCGTCGGACCCTGTTCGATCAACGACCAGTGCAGTGTCGCCTACATATGTTGTTCGAATTCGCTGTATGATCGGGCCACTACGGTGAGTAGGGATGGCTTCTGCTCCTCATTGTCTGAGGAGATCGGCTTCACCTTCATGGTGCATGGAGTCGTGTATGACAACATGCCCTGGTAACCATCGGCAACGGAGTGAACTGGATCCAAATCCCCATGGATCTGGTGTCCTGTCGCGACAACGATTGGTCGAGGTGGTTGCCACCAAGTAGCCACCACGCATGGATCTTCTCAGCATTAGTGATATTGCCCATCGTGGAGGCTGGAGGTGCGGTGGTGTGTAGCGGTCGATGGAGGTGTGGGAGAGGGGGAGGTGTGCATATAGGGTCTGTGGGGGAGGAGGCCGAAGTACGCTTTTTGGGTGGTGCGCTGCCATGAATGCGGGTACGCGGGAGGTCGGCCAGCTGGTAGAGACCCCCCCCCCCTTGTGGGATTTCAGACGTTCGGAAAGGTTAGACCCCATTCTGTGATCCGTGTTTTATTGCCAAAAGGTGCTAGAACAACTCGTTACGGACATTTGTGGGCATTTTGGTGATGTGCATCGGAGATGCCCTAAAGGTTGTTTCCATCACAAAAGTGTCAGAACTACAAGGTTGGATGTAGACATGTGTAAATGAGAGCAGTATAAACATTCAGCCCAATATACATAGCACAAGTTGGGTCTTCCAGTGTACTAAGTATTGACCGACGGATGGATTTGGCGTGTACGGGAGATGTTGTCTTCAGAAGAGTAGGCTGAAACTTGAACTTTCAATATTGGTGTGTCCCTTCAGAAGTAGCATCAAGAGCTACAACCTGTTATGTGCCTAGAAACTTCTGAAATTGTCGTGAGTGAAAAAAATATTAACTTAGTCTGATATAGTAAAAATTCATCAGATACTGAGTTTCGGAAGAAAAATAAACACACATGACAATTGTTAACATACAAATGCCATATGTTAACCAAATCCAGTGCACCATACATACAAAACACATTATAGGAGAGAGCCATCCATCTCCTCTCAGTATCTGAACTTGAAGGAATACACCGGTGCACAATGGGGAAACATACTTATGATTTAGTGATTTACAAACATCAACAAATGTTACAAAAATCGAACAAATGACAATGTATGGGGAGCTCCTCGCGCGACTATATGACATAAAGCGGCGAATTGTTAATAACTATTCTGCCTCCACTACTTCTACCGACGATCATGTGGCTCTTGCTTGACCAATTCAGGATGTTGTGTTCACCAGAGATGTTATGAAAAGAAGAAATTGGGATAGCAATCCCAAGTGCTCCTTCTTTGATGAGAGAGAGACTGCTCAACATATGTTTTTATTGTGCCCCGTTTCTAGGGTGGTTTGGTGTATCGTTGGTTAGGTTCTTGGGACATGTACTTGTCGGAACAACTTGTGGCAGTACTATTCCTGGTGCTATGTCTTTCTTCCTGATGGAGCTAGGTTCTATACCATTGGTCCAGCGGCGATTTGTCCAGCGGCGATTTGTTGTCCTATGCCCCGTTTCTAGGGTGGTTTGGTGTAACCGTTCTACCTTTGAATTCAAGATTCCTAGGTCACCTTTTGAAGTGGTGTTTTCCTCTTGTGTTTTGCTTAACTATTGGGCAAGTCCGCTGAATGGGGACGACCGTGGAGCTATGGAGAGCGATGCGAAGATGCTACGGGATAATGCCTCCAACATGATGAGGATCTGCGCTACAGTTGATGATGTTGCGACAAACTGATTGACTACTCCACGTTTCGGTGGTTTGCTTTCATTGAGTCCAAGTCTCCCGCGTGAGCGGTTGGAAGCGTGTGCTCGTATGTGAGCAGTTTATGTCGTTCCCTTTTGTGTTTGGGTCTTAATTTTGGTGTCGGCGGGTTTTCGTCCCATAGTGAGTGTCTCGATGACGAGCAGTTGTGGTGGTTTCCCGCTGATGCTTTGAACTCACTTTCCACCTTCACGCTTCCTTAAACTCTGGTTGGACTCGACGCCTGTATTTTCGTTATTCATTTAATGGAAAGGGGTTATGCCAGGTTCAAAGAAGATAGTTTGAACAGGGATCGTCTTTGACAAATTCATCTCGGTGACCCGAGTATCCTGCTATTTTTATGTAGTTGTTGGTCTTTGTCTCAAGAAAAAATTGCTCGTTTTTTTGTCAATTAAAAAAAATCACTAATTTAAATAAGATGGTGGGTATGAAAAAAGTTCTATTTAGTAGCATTTAATGTCCAAAAAATCGGCGCTTTAAGCCCCCATTAGCGCCCGCAGCGCACAGGGCGTGATGCATGGGCCGCCACCTAATATACCTTTCGACCATGTTCACTCTCATTCACTTGTCTTTGCTCGGCTCTAATTTTTTGGCTGATTTTTTCTGTAGCTGTAGGTCTTTGTCTCAGGAAGAAAACTGCTCGACTTTTTCATTTTCAAAAAATTTGCGGGTTTGAAAATGTTCACGAATTTGGAAAAAGTCCACAGATTTCAATAAAAGTCTGCATATTTGATAAAATAGCAAGTTTCAATAATAATTATGAATTTTAAATAAAAGGGCAAGAAATTTGAAAAGTCCATGTATTTCAAAAAAGTTCACGAATTTGAAATAAGTTAATGAATTTGAAAAAAGCTGATGCATTTTAAGAAAGTTCACAAGTTTGAATGAAGTTTTTGTATTTGGAAAACATCATGAAATTTTAAAAAATCATAAATTTGGAACGAAACAAGCATAAAAACAAATTAAGAAACGAAAGAGAAAATATAAAAAATGGCATGAGAAAACCAAAGAAACCAGCCCAAAAAGAGAAAATCAATGCAAGGGAGAAGCTAATATAGTCCGGTTCACTTAAACGAAGCGACAAAGGCATGACCTCCTAATAAGCACTTTAAGTGCCTGTTGGCCACCGTAGTGCACAAGGCGCGATGCATGGGCGGCGGACCCAATAATCCGTACAACTATGCTCGCTCTCGTTCGCTTGTCTTTGCTCGGTCATTGATTTTTTTTCTCCTGTAGCTGCTGGTCTTTGTCTCGGGAAAAAGTTTACTCATTTTTGTCAATTTGAAAAGTTCACGAATTTGAAAAAAGATCACGGGTTTGAAAAAAAAAATATTTAGTAGCACTTAATGTCCACCCAAAAAAGTCAGCGCTTTAAGGACCAGTTGGCTCCCGCGGTGCACAGGGAGTGACACATGGGCCACTGCCCAATAATCTTTCGATCGCCTTCGTTCTCACTCACCCGTATTTGCTCGGAAAAACTTCAAAAAAAACCATATTTGCTCGATCGCTATTTTTTGCTGATTTGTTTCTGAGCTGCTGCTCTTTGTCTTGGAAAAAAACTGCTCATTCTTTTAACCTAAAAAAGCACGTGGGTTTGAAAGAATTTATTGGATTTGGAAAAATCTCATGGATTTGAATAATAGTTCATGGATTGAATGAAAATAGTTCATGGATTGAATGAAATTTAATGAATTTGAATGAAAATAGAAAATTTAAATAATATTCATGAATTTTAGAAAGTCCATGAAATTTGAAAAAAGTCCATGTATTTGACAAAAATTCATGAATTTGAAAAGGTTTGTGGATTTAAAAAACTTCACAAATTCCGATAAAGTTGTGAATTAGGAAAACTTCACAAAATTTAAAATTTTCAGATATTTGAAAGAGAAAATGAGAAAAACGCAATTAAAACGAAAACCCAGCCTGAGAAAACCAGAGAAAGCAACTCTAAAGGAAACAGGTGGGTACTATCCGGAAATTTCCCAAAATCGTTGCAAGCGAGAAGCTTATATAAGCCGGCTCACTAAAACAAAGCAAAAAAAAGTGTGAGCTCATTTTTTGAGAAAAGAAAGGTGTGAACTCCTAATAAGCACTTTAGGCACCTGTCGGCTCCCACAGCTACAGGGCGCGATGTATGGGCCGCGGCCGAATAAAGCTTTCCAGCATGCTTGCTCTCGTTCACTCATCTCTGCTCGGTTGCTATTTATTCATTTTTTTTCTGTAGCTGCTGGTATTTGTCTCGGAAAAAAGCAGCTTATTTTTTGTCAATTTGAAAAAGTCATGAAATTGAAACAAGATCGCGGGTTTGAAACAATGTTTCAGATCTCAAAAAAGTTCTAGCGTACGAATAAAAGTTCACTGTTTTTTAAATAGGAAATTCAAATAGTGTTCATGTATTTGAAAAAGTTCATGAAATTTTTAAATTTCTCCTATTTCAAAAACTTTGTGGATTTTTTTTTCGAATTTGGATGATGTTTCTGAATTTGGCAAGGTTCGAAAATTTAAAACAGTACATGAATTTAAAATAAAACTAACATAAAACCAAATAAGCAGAAAAAAGAAAAAGAAAAACCCGGCCATAGAAAACCAAAGAAACAGCCCAAACAAAACCAGTGGGCACATTCGAGAAGATTTCCAAAACCGGTCAGGGAAAAGCTTATTTGAGCCAGTCCATTTAAAGGAGGCGGAAAAAGGTGGGAGCATTGCATACGAATAGCACTGTAAATGGGACATTAAGCGCTACTAAATAGGCGCTATGAAAAAACATCGCCTGATTGGAAAAAGATCCGTGAAATCTATATTTCGCTTATAGCAAGTCCCACACTACGCTCGCATGAAGGGTTCTTCACCTTGCTAAAGTATTTGGGCTAGTCCATTTTTGCGCGTCGTTCGGTCGCTCGCTGTGTTCGCTCTTGTTTGTTTGGGTCTTTATACAAAGTTTTTTTTCATCATCGTTTTTCTTCAGTTTGCTATTTTTTTTTGTTTTTCATCGCTTTCTTCGTTTCTTTATCGTTTTTATTGGTTTTTCTTCTTCTTTTATTTTTTTATTCTGTCTTGGCTTTCACTGTTTTTTGTTTCTTTCTTAGTTTATCTTTTTATTCTCAGTTTTCATTACTCCTTTCTTGATTTTCTTGGCCTCTTTATTGTTTTTTATTTTTACGTTTTCATTGTTCTGCCATTCTTTTGCATTCCTTCCTTTCGATTTTATTCCGTTTTCATTTTTTTTCTGGCTTCGTCAGTATTTTCTCTCTCTTTTCGAATAGAACACAAACATTTTTTTATACATGTTCAAATTTTTATCCAAATGGATGAAAAGTCTTCCGCATACATTAAACATTTTTATGTACACTTTGACCATCTTTTTCAACCATATAGTTTGATGTTAACTTTTCTAAAACACATTCTACACTTTTTGTTTACATCAGGAATATTTTTATAAATATAAACATTTTTAATATTTTGAAATACATGATTCACATTTGTTTTGCATTCAGATTGTACAGTTTTTGTATACACCAGTAAAGAAATGTTTGCAATTTTTATATCTATTATTTCGCCTTTTTATCTTATATGTATATATTGGGAGATTTTTTTGTCAACGTATTTTTTAATCTACTTTAATGCATAAAAAGTTTTACATTTTCTGTATACATAAGGAATAGTTCTTTATACATGTTTCACATTTTCTAGAGACATGATTAACATGTATTTCATATATATGTTTTGATGTCTACTTCTTTGCATGCATATTATTTGACGCATCCTGCATCCAACTGTCTACCTTTTGCACAGAGCAAGCGATCAAGCGCTGATCAGGGCCGGTCCATTAACCTATTTCAGTGTTTCCGGTTTTGGGGACCTTCTAGAGTTTTCGGTTTTGGGAACCTTCTATAGTTTTGTGGTTTTGGGAACCTAAGGTTCTCTGAACCTGTTTTCTTGTCTCTTTTTCGTTATCATGGTTTCTTTTTCTTTTTCATTTTTCATTTTTTGTTTCTTTTCCTTCTTCCTTTCCACTTTTTAGTTTATTTTTTATTTTTCAACTTTATTTTTTTTTCACAAATTTCATGTTCAGAAAATTGTTCACAAATCTTAAAAAATGTTTGGCTTTTGGAAAACATCATTTTTCAAAAAAATGCAAGTTTTTTCAAAAGTTGTTCATGAATTCAAAAACACCACACTTTTCAGAAAATGTTTGGGAATTTCAAAAAAATGTTCAGGATGTTTTTGTTCAAATTTTTCACAACTTTTCTAATAATGTTCAAATTTAGAGAAATTTTTCTCAAATTTTTAAAATGTTCATGTTTTCGTTATTTCAGGAGTTTCAAAATATGTTCTAGTTTAAAAAATGGTTCGAAAATTTCAAAAAATGATTGTGTTTTCTTTCAAAATATGTTCGCATTTCCAAAGTGTTTTGGAATTTTAAAAATATTCCCATTAAAAAAAATATGTTCCAAAAAATATTTTTCATCATTTCCAAAAATGTTCCTGTATTACATATATTTTTATTTCCTAAACATAATATCATATTTTTCAGGAAATGTTTTGATTTCTTCCAAAAGTGCTTTCATATGTGAACGTGGCTTTGAGTTCTTATAATATTCGCGCTATATACCATAATTACACCCGTCTGGTCTAGTGGCGTGCCGCAATCACCTCGAACCCGAGGTCACGAGCTCGCATCCTCGCGACCCCTGTACTTTTACAGCTCTTTTTAGTGATGCGCGCGTAGTTTACTGATGGGCGGGCCTAGTGGAGGCATTGTGTGCGTCGCTCCAACTATTTGTCGCATAAGGCGGCAAATAGGAGCTTCCCTAGGTGATTACCTAACAGGCCCTTAATGAGTGATTTCGGGATTCCAGGACTGGGCTGGCGTCTGATCGTCTATACATCTGTAGCATGGGTTGCGGGTCACCACGGGAGCTCCTAATCGGCGCTTCGAGCACCGGTTGTGGCTACTGGCGCTCGCAGCTGATGCGTAGCGGGACGGCCCAACACCAGCACAAAAAGGAATACGTGAAGAAAAACAGTGGACGGCCCAATACCAGCACAAAAAGGAATACGTGAAGAAAAACAGTGCGTGTAGGAGAATTCGAACTCAGCACCCCCCCACTACTGCAGACTAAACGCACTAACCACTGGACAACACACTCAATGTTGGATACTATAAGGAAACGACGCTAGTTAAGACGTTAACTTAAATTTGAAAATTACTTGAAATGTTCATCGATATTGAAAATTGTTCATCAATTTAAAAGAAACGTTCACAAAAAATGAAAAAAAAATCATAATTTTGAAAAAAGTTCACCAATTTTGAAAAAAATGTTCATCGATCTTGAAAATAAGTTATCAAATTTGAAAAAAGTTAACCGATTTAGAAAAAAGTTCAAAAATTTGAAAAAATATTCATCTATTTTCGAAATAAGTTCATCAATTTTTTTTAAATCACCATTTTGAAAACAGTTCACAAAACTGAAAAAAGTTCATCCAATCTAAATATAAGTTCATCTAATTTGAAAAAAAAGATCATCAATTTTTAAAAAGGTTCATCAAATTTGAATAAAGTTCATCAAATTTGGAAGAAAGTTCACTGAACTTTAAAATAAGTTCATCTAATTTGAAAAAAGTTCATCAATTTTAGTTTTTTTATAAATTTGAAGAATGTTTATCTATTTTTAAAATAAGTTCATCAAAATGTTAAAAAGTTCTTTCATTTTTTTAAATAAATTAATCAAGTTTGAAAAAGTTCATTGAAATTGAAAAAAAGTTCATCAAACTGAAAAAAATTCATCGATTTAACGAAAAAGTTCAAGAAATAAAAAAGAAATATCGTCTATTTGTAAACATTTCATGCATTTTAGAAAAAAAGAAAACAGGAAACAAAAAGAGAAAGAGAAAAAACGCGGAAAACATAAAGGGCATTTCCTCTATGTTTAAAAAGATGAAAAGGAGCTTGGTGTTCACGAGTCAGGGTTGTGGCGTAGTGGTTTGTGGGGTTACCTATCGATGGAGAGTTTCAAAACAGAGGGAGAATGGTAGTTGGGCCGACCCAGCGAGCGCCGCTGCAGGCGGCGGTTTGCGGAAACAGCTATAATCGGCGCCTGCAGCGCCAAATAGGAAATGCCGGTCACCACATCTGTGCCAACTTTGTCTAGAAAAATTATATATATGTGTGCCAAATTGTAAGTGTACCAGGCCCAGGTTACCACTCGACGATGGAGGTGTCCTCCAGCAACAACTATATATAGATCACCATAAGATCATTATTTTTTCTTCTTTGATGTTGTTTCTCCGGGAAGCCGGTTTTTAAGTGGGTTATATGGTTCAGCATTCATCCGTTTATGTTTTCCTCTATTTTCTTTTTATTTCTTTTCTTTTCCGCGTCTTCATTCCTATTTGTTTTTCTTTGGTTTAATCTATTTTTTTATTTTATTCATTTTAATTTTTCATATTTATGTTTTCCTTTTTTTGTTTTGTTGTTTCTCTTGTTTGTTATTATTTTTCCATCATGTATTGAAAAATGGTTCTACATGTATTTCAAAAGCGTTCACAGTGTATTAATGTTCATCGTATTTTTCAGAAAGTGTTCATCATCTATTGGCAAATGTTTGTTGAGTGTTTAAAAATTGTTTAATCTGTATTACAAAGATGTTCACCGTGTATTTAAAAAATTGATAGTGCAATATGAAATCTTTGGCGTGTACTTTTCATGGTGTATTAAAAATCTTCATTGGGTATTTAAAAAGTGTTCATTGTGTATTAAAAAAATGCTTTGTCGTATACCTAAAATCCCCCGATGTGGCGCAGCCCAAGCTCCGTTGCTTCCCATGCTGGGCGGGGATCACGTGCTACTATGTAGCGGCGCTAGTGGCGGATCCGGCCTAGTCGGGGTCCGTGTGGGATGGGGCCCATGTAGTGCTCCTGGTGGTGGTTGCTAGTGTGGTTTGGGCTCGTCGCTCCCTTTCTCGTTAGTGGTCACATTTAGTTCAGTGAATGTCTCCGTCAAATGTTTGATTTGAGAGAATTTCTCCTTCAGGTCCGACAGCAGCGACACCGGTTGAAGGCTCGTACTGGTAAGGTTGCGGAATGCATCCGGAAGGCTTCCTGTGGGTTTTGGCGGCACTCACTCCGAGCATTTTGCCTTCGATGGTGAGACGCAATTTGTGGATGGTGCCTTGACGTAGAAGGTATGATTGTGTAGCAGCGGTGGTGGGATTTCTAGTCCAACACATGTAGTTGCTGGTATCATGGAAAGGTGATAGTGATAACACATGATTGACTTTAATTTGGTGGTGCTTCTCGAGTACCAGGTCTCGAGCTCCGGGGTGAAAATTCTAGGTCTGACCCATGGTTGATATAGCTGTCAATGGCACTATGTTTGTATAGTGGCCTTGTTGGAGGCATTGCTCGGATATACTCATTGTAAAAACCTAGAAAATATGACTTTTGGTGGTTGGATCCGCTGACAACGGTGCTTGAGCGTCCTTCCCTTTCTGAAGGCGTTGTTGTTAAAGAGCCCGATTTTCCTTGCGATGTCAAGAAATGGTTGATGTTGATATGGTCGTTGATGTAGTTTGCTGATGGTTGTTTTGGTCGCTCAAGGGTTTTTTTTTTCTTTTTTTCTCGCTCAGGCATAACTTTGGTCTTATATGACTTCGCCACTTATCTGCATGTTTATTTGTGTGTGCGTTGGTGTTGACCGTGTGTATCTTTGTTATGCAGAGGCCGCATATGTGCTCATTGTATTTGTATCCACTTAATATTTCATTTTGAGTCAATCAAATCTACCATCTGTCGAAAGACAATTAACATATTTGGAAAGGTCAATTTATGCTCAAATCAAACATACAATTAGGTGGCAACAACGAATCAATTGTCTAAGAAATCATCCGCCTAGCCAGCCATCTGATCTAGTGCCGCTGGCCGTTCGATCACAACAACACAACCCCACCCCACGTCTTCCTCCTCTGATTCCATTCCCACCAGAGCAATGCAGCACCCGTCGTGACACATGCGTTGTACGACCTCGCGGCACCGTAGCCGTCGGCGACCGCTGCAACGCAGCTCCAAGAGCCGTCAACGACCGATGCATCGCCGCTGGCGCTCCATTGCATCCCCAGGCAGCGCTCCAGGAGCACCGTTGTGTTGCTCCATAGCAACACCAAGCACAGCAAAAACACTTCAACGTAGCACCGACGACGTCTCCGGCGAAGCTGCATTGCAGCTCCGACGGTGCTCCATTGCAGCTCTAGCGGCACAACAAAAGCTCCAACGCATCATCAATGTCGAGCCGCCCGGCCTCCTCATGTGTGATGTGTTGCAACACCGACGGCGAGCAGCCCAGCCTCCTCATGTGTGCTGCGTTGCAGCACCGGAGGCAAGCAGCGCCGTCCTCCGGCCTTCGTGCTGCGTTGCAACACTGGTGATGACGATGCGGGTGGCTCGCGTTGCCCCTTCCTGGTCGCAACAATGGTGGTGTGTCATGATGAGGACCAACAGCTAGTGGTCCCGACGCCCCTCACTCGTGGCAATATGACCTAATTGCGGCGGGATGCAGCAGGCAGTGGTCACCGTCGTCTCTCCCGATTCGCAGCAGCGTTGGCAGGTGATCGGCGTTGCCATGGAACCCTCCCTTGTCGACTGTGAAGAACGAAAAGCCAACTTGCTACTACTCCTAAGAGCAACTCTAGCAGACCCCTTATAACGCGTTTACAGTTCACGAAAAACGCGTTTTGCTGGCTGGCGCGGGTTGCGGCCGAATATACTCGGCGACGGGGACCCGGGGACGGCTCGGCTCGGCGGATCCGGGGCGCCGGCAAGTGGACCCGGGTGTAGTGCGGCCCGGCGGCGCGATTCCGCCGGCGGAAGTGGCCGGAAAGCAGGCGGCGGGGCGGGCGGCAACGGTGGCAGGTGGCTGCGGGATTTTGTGGGTCGGGCGATATAACGGGTCTGCTAGAGTTTCTCTAATAGTGTTAGACACCTTTTGTTGTTATGTCGTGTACAGAGTCGCAGGCTTAAGCTGTCAGCTTGTAGGCCTGCTGAGTGCTACTGATTGCTTAAGGTGTCTAACTCCACTACTTGAATTTTGATTTCTTGCAGACTAACTTAAGCCAACCTTATCCAAGCCGTCAGACTAGGGATGCTTCTGAATTCTGTACACGACATGCACAATGATCTAACTTAGCAAAAAAGCATCAGAAGTCGACACTGTACTTCAAGCCGGATAAGCTCATCTGACCGCTCTCTTGTACCAGTTGAGATAACATCTCATCCAACGTATGTTAGCCTATACTCTAGGATATCCCCGATTTCCTATGCAGTTTACTCCATGGCATGCTTCAGATTACCACGAGGCCTTTGTGACAGCATCATGTCTATCATTCGGCAATTCTGGTGGGGTTCCAAGCATGGAAAGAGAAAGCCCAGTTGGGTGGCGTGGGACATAATGACTATGCCGAAGCACTTGGGGGGCCTAGGTTTCCGTGACATGGAGATTTTCAACCTTGCCCTACTGGCAAGGCAGGCATGGCGTACCCTAATAGATAGCAACTCGCTCAACGCCAGAATCCTCAAGGCAGTTTACTTCCCACACTGCTCTCTCCTTCAAGCAGAACTAGGATCGCACCCGTCCCAGATATGGCGGGGCGATTTTGGATGGTCGTGACATCCTGGCGCAAGGGGTCATCAGGAGAATTGGTGATGGGGAGACGACCAATATTTGGCGGCACAACTGGATCCCACGTGATGGTCTTAAGCGTCCAATATGCTCTCTCGTTCATAACCCTCCGGCGAGAGTGGCGCGGCTTATTGATCCAACATCGGCAACGTGGAATGAAAACCTGGTACGGTTCGTTCGGTGTTCACCCACTTCGATGCGGAAGAGATACTACGGATCCCGCTTTGCACTCGCCGGGTGGGAGATTTATGGGCCTAGCATGAAGAGCCTCGAGGTAATTTCAGCGTTCGTTCTGCTTACGGAATGATACTAAAAACTAAACATAGCAGGGAGGCTTGGTTAGCTGAGGAGGATGGTACATCTTATGAGCATCAAGACACCAAGAAGTGGTCCATGATCTGGCACATGCAAGTACCATCCAAACTTAAGGTGTTCGTGTAGCGGCTAGCCCGTCACTCCATGCCCACGGGATCGGTCCTCAAACGTTGTCATATGGCAACAGAGGACACTTGTTCACTATGTGGGGCGACTGATACATGGAAACATGCCCTCATTTCATGTCCAATGGCAGCAAGTGTTTTGGCTTTGGCACCGGATGAGTTGGTCCAACATATGGTTGAGCGCGAGGAGGATGGTCCGAAGGAGTGGTTGTTTGCACTACATGAAATATTGACGAATGACCTTTTCAATCGCCTGGTGGTGACGCTCTGGGCACTTTGGTATGCGAGGCGTAAAGAAATTCACGAGAATATATTTCATGCACCATACTCTGTCAACAGCTTCATATCAAAATATTTGGATGAACTACGAGTTACCCAGCAGAGGCATCCTTCCTTGACCCCTTCTACCAGCGGCCGTCCAGCGCGGTGGCTTGCACCGCCATCAGGTTACGCGAAGTTTAACGCCGATGCAGCGGCAACCAGAAACGGTGGGGCAGTGGGGGTGATTTGTAGAGAAGAAAGAGGTATGTTTATGGGAGCCTCGACTCTTTCTTTTAGATACATTGTGGATCCCCCAACTTTGGAAGCACTTGCTATTAGAGAGGCACTTGCACTGGCAGATGATCTCTATCTGAGGCGCATCCATGTGGCATCGGACTGCAAAATGATGGTGCAGGACATACACAAGAAGAATTTGACAAGCTACGGAGCAGTCATTCATGAGATAGTTGAACATTCTTTAGCTTTTGATTTCTGTAATTTCAGTCATGAGTTTAGGAGCTCAAATTTTGAAGCTCACAACTTAGCGAAGCATGCTTTATCTCTCGGTGATGGCCGCCATGTTTGGTTAGGTAATCCTTGAATCTACCATCCGTCCCTGTAAACATTGTAACGACTTAATAAAAACTTCGTGAGGTTGTCTAAAAAAAAGATGTCTAAAAAGCTATTTAGTTTTCTCGACAATAGTTCCGAAGCTCACAATGACCGCTAGGCATTCGCTTCTTGGCTACTGTGTAAATTTTGCCCTAAAAAACTAGTCCATCCCATTTCATATTATTTGTCTAGATACGGACCATAAATCTAAGACAAATAATATGGGTAGGTAGCAGTAGTTATTTTTAGTGGAACTGATTAAGTAATTAACTGTAATTAATACATGACCAACACTGTAAAACAAAAGGCGAGCGATAGGCGCTGGTGCGCCGGCTGAAATTTCGGCTGGTCGCATCGCGGACGTCTGATCTGGCGTCCTCCATGTTCTTTGCCGCGGCTCGCCGCAGCTCGCCATCGCCGTTGTCGCATGCCCTTCCAATCTCACCGTCTTTCCCAACGCCATCCATGGAGCTAGCGGCCAAAGCTGGTTCCATCAGCTTGCGCATCCCATCGAAGCACGGTGTCACCACCTCCGGCTCACCATCGTCGTCGATTTTGCAGCACTATGTTCCAGCAAATAAAATTCTGAGCAACTAAGAAAACCATGGACCTTCGTCGCTGGAACGTACCAAAAAATTTGGTCGGTCATAGCAAAAATAAAAGACGGTTCCAGCGCACACTTCATGAATGTCGTCTCTGTAGTCTTCACCAACACCCTCATCTAGCGGTGAACATGGTTATTAAAGTAATAAAGATTACTGCATTTTTTCTGCATGTACATGTTGGATCCGCCACTCGTTGAGGACGTTGGTGGAGATGACATAGGCCGGAGGGATTTAGAACAGCGGTGCTCGACGATGGCGTTCGCGAAGTGGGCGCCAGATGGAGGGATTTAGCGTGGTGATCCTCGCTGACAGACCAGTGCACACCTGGATTATTTTCGTTTTACAGCGTTGGTCATTTATTAATTATTTTTAACTTAATTATTTAATCAGTTCCGCTAAAAAGATAAAAAATTGAGCAACGCTAAAAAGACAAATAGTTAATCAGTTTAGGCGTGTGCACATCTAACAGGTAGGTTGAGGTGATTAATTTTTGTTAAATTTCTGGCCCATGCCAATGCGCCCATGAGCGTCCGATGAAGGCACGGCAGCCGTGCCGTGCTCAGAGGCACGGTAGAGGTTTCGGAAGGGGATGGATAAAGCAGTGCTCGCGTGTGGTGCATGGGGTTCCTAGGTAGTGCGCGTGCGTGTGGGAACGACCGGCGCAAGTTTCAGCCGGTCCGCCGGCTCGAAGCGTTTCCCTAGAGTTATACACCTTTTGTTGTTATGTCGTGTACAGAATCGCAGGCTTGTAGGCCTGCTGAGTGCTACTGATTGCTTACGGTGTCTAACTCCATTACTTGAATTTTGATTTCTTGCAGACTAACTTAAGCCAACCTTATCCAAGCCGTCAGACTAGGGATGCTTCTGAATTCTGTACACGACATGCACAATGATCTAACTTAGCAAAAAAGCATCAGAAGTCGACACTGCTCTTCAAACCGGATAAGCTCATCTGACCGCTCCCTTGTACCAGTTGAGATAACATCTCATCCAACGTATGTTAGCCTATACTCTAGGATATCCCCGATTTCCTATGCAACTGTGCGCCTGATTCCAACACCGATTCATGTAGCTTCCTAACAACCGAATCGGTTAGCGCATGGGCATGGCCATCATCTACACACCGTTTGCTCGTTTTCAGTGGAGGCGACAAGGATGATGGCGCCTTCCTTATCCATCAACCATCAAAGCCCCCAATAATGCTTATCGTCACCATGCCCGGTTGATGCAACGGCACATCACAGCTTTTATGGGCCTTCCGTCTCAGCAACACCAATTCGATCTTCTTCCGAACAAACTTCGCCCACGGATGCTGAACCGCATGAGTGTGACCTGACAACAGAAACCCTTCTCAAGGGGATCAAGCTTACCCAGCACACAGATTCAATCTCGGAGAAAGAACAGAGAGTAACTAGAATTCATGGAGATGATCAGTCATGAAGGATCTTAATTCTGGGGAGGCATCATCCCATTTGTCATTACAGAAGGATTACCATGATGAGCAACGACTGGTTGCAGCAACACGATCACAATAGAGCTCCGGCAGGTTTACAAAAACTAAAACCTTAGCCTGCGATTCCGCCTCTCGAATTCAACACAACACAACACACAGCAAAAGAGGAAAATCTGTACAGAAATGGCCGGACTCGGCCTGGTCTCGAGCTACTATCTTCCAGAGGGGATCAGCGATCCATTCTCAGATCCTAGGGTAAGAGGCTGTGTCGCGGCCGCAGGCAATGGCATCCATGGGCCGCCAATGGAGGCAGCTTCCATCTGGATGGCCTCGGCGATCGGCACCAGCGTCGGCTTCTCGTTGTTGTAGGTGAATTCCAGGTCCCTGTTTGCCGCCAGAGCCAAGAGCTCCGCCTCCTCGAGCCCCCGCGCCGGGCCGAGGCTGCACCTGTCCGGCGAGTGCTTTGCGAGGGCGTCCTTGAACTTCTTGATCTGTAATCAGATGCAATTGCAGCAAGCATGTCAGCATTCATCTTAAACGTGTCTGAGGAACGTTTTCTGCAGTAAGCAGACACATAATCTTTTACAGTGAGTGAGTGAGACTTACGGTTGCATTGGTGCAGCTGAAGCTGCTGACCCTTCCCTGAGCTCCCCTGTAGAACCTGAAGAAAGGGAGGACATGGACATGGAGGCTGTAGCACATGGACTTGTGCTTCTCGTAGTTGACCTGCAGGAACAGCACGTCCGGGTTCCGCTCAGCGAACTGCGCAATCTGCACATCAGAACAACCGAATTCGCTTGAGTATACTTCGCAGTTTCAGAATCAGATTGCCTGAACGGAACAGGGGTTTCGCCGAGAATTTCTACCTTGGGGTGGAGAGCGCGGCAGCCACCGCAGCCGGGGGAGAAGAAGTCGACGACGACGAGCTTGTCGCCGGCGTTGAGCAGGGTGTAGGCGAGGTCTTGCGCGGACTCGACCTCCCTCATGTTGGGGTGCGTCACCTTCTCCCACCACCTCATGGCCTTGCCAATCGTCAGGTTCCCGTTCATCTGCAGCCAACAACCAGCTCTAATTTAGTCCGCGTCCAGCGCTGCAGCATTGTATTCCCCACCAGCTAAAAACTAAAACTAAAACTAAAAATGTAACAAGATAGAAATTTCGGCCCACGGAACAGATAAAATGGAACTGAAATCTCAAGATCTCGTCTACAATATCTCGAACAGGGAACAAGAACGCGGATTGGAACCAAGGGACCTACCTGGCCAGTAGCTGCCGGCACTTGGAGGCTCCGGGGCAGGGGCCTGTCCGCCAGCGCCACCCTTCCGGCGGGGAAGGAGCTCTTGGCGCGGTACCCAGCGCCCATCGGCAAAGACTCCGCGAGCGCCGCCGCGGCGCCCAAGTCCCCGCACGTCGCCGCCACGCTGCCGCTGCTGCCGCCGCATAGCGCGCTGGCCATGGCTGCCGAGCAGAAGGAAGAGCAGGAAGAGGGAGCACGAGTGCGCGCGCACAGAGAGAGAGAGAGAGAGAGAGAGAGAGAGAGAAGGGGGGGGGGGGTCTCGGGGAGAAGAGAGGCGGGGAGCACGAGTCAAGGGCAATGGCGGATGGGGAGATGCGGCGAGGAAGAAAAGGTCGCCGCCCCTTTTAACGAAGCGAGGAAAAGCGAAAAAGGCACACGCTTTTTTTTTACCGTCTTCGCCCGAACGGCTTTCACGTGGGGTGAATTCTTGACATCCGTCGGATCACGCATCGGACGGCGAGATGGCGGCCACGAGGTGGGGGCGGTTGGGGTGGGCCGTTTGTGCCGGTGTAAAAGGTGCGGTGGAGTGGATATGTTTTGGATAAGATTAAGGCTGGGCCGGTAGGTACTGGAGGTTAAAGCGCCACGTGTGCACGGTGTCTGCCGGCGTGGGACCACACAACGAAAAGGGCGTGGTTCGCATGGCCCACCCGTCTGTTGGAGCACGGTAAAAATGGAGAAAATTCAAGCTGTTGGCCGGTTACCACAGCTCGTCTACAGCAGATCTTGCAGTTGCCGCGGGGTAAACTGGTAACTGGATAAAAGTCAGATTTTTTGCACATGTAGTATATTCTCTGTATAATCTAGTCGTGGCTGTTTTCAACCAGTAACCATACATACTCCGTATTTCCATAACTGTAACTTTTCCTAGAATACGCATAAGACAATAATAATCACTAGAATTAGCAGCCACACATCCAACGTGTACTACGATACATGCAACACCTAGATCAAGCTCGTACCAATAGCAATGGTGCAAAACACGAAGCAACCAAGCCGCGTCACAATCAACGCCGAACACATGTATAACATGACCAAGACCTGAGGACAACACAAACCAATGTACTCCCACCTATTACGCCGAGAAGTTAGCAAGTGGATGGCAGGGCCCACACAGACCTATAGAAGGTGTCATCGTGAAAGCGTCAACTATGATATACATTGCGCCTCAGAGACCCACGTCCAGAACAGTAGCCGAAACCAACTCGAGCGGCACCATCAGGACTCCTCGAGCCACAATACGACGCTTTCAAGGAGAAAACAACGCCATGACGTCGTCATCGCCTGGTCCGGAGGTCGGACCAAGGATTTCCCTCAAGCACAAGGGAGGGGAGTTGGATCGCGGCTAAGGCAACACCTTCATGGAGGGAACGGCGCCCACGGGCGTCGCCGTTGTCAGCCTCGGACGCAACTGTAATTTCTCACCAGTTCGTGTAGATGGTCTAGAAATATTTTACGTTAGCTTCGGCTCATGGGAATCAAAGAAGATAGGAGAGAAACGTCTCCCTCGTTT
This sequence comes from Aegilops bicornis, assembly GCA_021605145.1. Taxonomy (NCBI): domain Eukaryota; kingdom Viridiplantae; phylum Streptophyta; class Magnoliopsida; order Poales; family Poaceae; genus Aegilops; species Aegilops bicornis. Next base: position 86,221,718 of record CM038670.1, read on the forward strand.
TTTCCATTGGCTATACTAGTTAACTATAGAATACTATTGTACTCCCTCGGAGTACTTCTAGTGTGTCGGTGTACCCATTTCGCGATTCGGTTTAAACGCACAAAAAAAAAAGATTCGGTTTATGCGTCGACTGTGCGTCTTTGACCACTGCGCTACACTTATCTTCCGTGGAATGATCATGCACCGAACGCCCGCGAGCGATGATTCCGCCATCCAGACCACGATCACGATCCGATAACAGTCATTACCCGGATACGGCTGCTATCGCCGGTACAGATAGCCGCGATTCTTGCAAGCACTGCGTTGATTCCCCCATCCAGACTAGGCCCGTCAACAGCAATGGGGTGGCGTGGTTCCCCAGTAATTACCTGCATACAGCCGTGATTCTCGCCGCCATCTTTCTTTTCGGTGACTGGATCGACCGGCAAGTTTCAGGTCAGTCAGAAATAGAAAAATGAACCCGCCGTTGAAGCGTGTGGCGGGGCTCCGTTCGGCGGCACACAGGAAGAAGAAGGCGCCAACGGAAAACCCCACGGATAACGGAGGCTCACTAGGTGCTACGTGACCCATGCACGTGAGCTCTACGCAGGACCGAACGAAGCACGGCTGCTGCTGCTGCTGTACCAGCGGCATGGGGGTGGAGGAGGCAGCGGCGGTGCATCGCATCCGCATCTATCCGTGCCCATGAGGCGGGAGGAGCCCCACATGGACGTGGAATCATGGACCGGTGGTGGTATCTCTCTATGGTTTCTCTCCTCTCTCCTCGTCAGCAATAGGTAGGCGGATCGTGTACCAAAACGGCGGGCGCGGCACCCAGAGACCGACCCAACGATCCGCCACGGACAAAGTACACAGTACACTAGTACATACAGGGCAGTGAGAATTTCACTTTATGTTCGGCTTATTACATTTCTGTAAAAAACAGTTGCCATACATAGGTAAAAAACCATGAGGATCAAAATTGAGAAATCAACCGGCTGATACAAGGTGTTCGTCGACCGTCTTCTGCGAGCGACACGTGTCCCTCAGTCCCACGCACGTCATCCCGATCTCTCCCATCCCTCCCAAGAAGGATCCACCTCATTCACAAAAAAATAGAGAAGCATCGGCCCCACCTGCATTGTCTTCATCTTCTCTAGTGTCTCTCATACCCCCTTTCATCTCTCCCTTCCGCCTTCGGGTCGAGCGCACGCGCATCAGCGTCACAACTTCAGCATGTTCCAGGTGGTGTGTTGTACGGGCCAGGGCATGGTGCTTCAATACCTTTTTCCATGCCTCTCGATCAAGCATACACTCGACCTCTTGATCCAAATCTGAGAATGAGGTATGGAGCCGATCGACGCTGCCTCTGCAAGTTACTCGCTATCTCCTTCCACCTCCTTCTTAGGACGGCATCGCTGGCCGCCGCTCGCTGCTGAGATGTTGGCAGTCAATGGTAAAACAGAGACATGTGTGTCTGCAACGTTTTGAAGGTGGAGGTGACCATAAACCCATGTTACAAACATCCACCTATGTTTGAACGTGATCATGTTGGAAATATGCCCTAGAGGCAATAATAAAAGGATTATTATTATATTTCCTTGTTTGTGATAATTGTCTTTTATTCATGCTATAGTTGTATTATCCGAAAATCGTAATACACATGTGAATAGATAGACCACAACATGTCCCTAGTGAGCCTCTAGTTGACTAGCTCGTTAATCAATAGATAGTCATGGTTTCCTGACTATGGACATTGGATGTCATTGATAACGGGATCACATCATTAGGAGAATGATGTGATGGACAAGACCCAATCCTAAGCATAGCACAAGATCGTGTAGTTCGCTTTTGCTAGAGCTTTTCCAATGTCAAGTATCTTTTCCTTAGACCATGAGATCGTGTAACTCCCGGATACCGTAGGAGTGCTTTGGGTGTACCAAACGTCACAACGTAATCGGATGACTATAAAGGTGCACTACGGTATCTTCGAAAGTGTACATTGGGTTGACACAGATCGAGACTGGATTTGTCACACCGTATTACGGAGAGGTATCACTGGGCCCACTCGGAGTGCATCATCATAATGAGCTCAAAGTGACCAAGTGTCCGGTCACGGGATCATGCATTACGATCTGAGTAAAGTGACTTGCTGCTTGAGAGATTGAACGAGGTATTGGGATACCGACGATCGAATCTCGCAAGTAACATACCGTCGACAAAGGGAATAGTATACGGGGTTGCTTGAATCCTCGACATCGTGGTTCATCCGATGAGATCGCCGAGGAGTATGTGGAGCCAACATGGGTATCCAGATCCCGCTGTTGGTTATTGACCGGAGAGCCGTCTCGGTCATGTCGCATGTCTCCCGAACCCGTAGGGTCTACACTTAAGGTTCGGTGACGCTTAGGGTTGTATGAATATGAGTATGCAGCAAACCGAAAGTTGTTCGAGTCCGGATGAGATCCTAGGCGTCACGAGGAATTCGGAATGGTCCGGAGGTAAAGAATTATATATAGGAAGTGATGTTTCGCCATCGGAAAGTTTCGGGGTCACCCAGATTGTACCAGACCACCGGAAGGGTCCCGGGTCCACCGGGTGGGGCCACCTATCCCGGAGGGCCCGTGGACTGAAGTGGGAGGAACCAGCCTGGTGGGCTGGTGCGCTTCACTTGGCCCTCTGCGCCTAGGGTTGGAAACCCTAGGATGGGCGCACCACTTGCCTTGGGCACTCCACCCCATGGCCGCCCCTTGGGAGATTCAATCTCAGGGCGGCGCCCCCACAGGGGCCTATATAAAGGAGGGAGGGAGGGCAGCCATACCGAGTCTTGGCGCCTCCTCGCTACACCTCTTCCTCCTCCCGCAGCTTGCTTGGCGAAGCCTCGCCGGAGTCTCTTGCATCCACCACCACGTCGTCGTCTGCCGGATCTTCATCAACCTCTCCTTCCCCTTGCTGGATCAAGACATAGGAGACGTCCACTGACCGTGACGTGTGTTGAACGCGGAGGTGCCGTCCGTTCGGCGCTAGGATCTCCGGTGATTTGGATCACGACGAGAACGACTCCCTCAACCCCGTTCTCTTGAACGCTTCCGCACGCGATCTACAAAGGGTATGTAGATGCATCTCCCTCACTCGTTGCTAGATGAACTCATAGATGGATCTTGGTGAACGTAGGAAAAAAATTTATTTTATGCAACGTTCCCCAACAGTGGCATCATGAGCCAGGTTTATGCGTAGTTCTCTTTTGCACGAGTAGAACACAATTTGTTGTGGGCGTAGATGGTGTCAACTTTCTTGCCGCTACTAGTCTTATTTTGCTTCAGCGGTATTGTGGGATGAAGCGGCCCGGACCGACCTTACACGTACGCTTACGTGAGACAGGTTCCACCGACTGACATGCACTAGTTGCATAAGGTGGCTAGCGGGTGTCTGTCTCTCCCACTTTAATTGGAGCGGATTCGACGAAAAGGGTCCTTATGAAGGGTAAATAGATGTTGACAAATCACGTTGTGGCTTTCACGTAGGTAAGAAAACGTTCTTGCTAGAACCCTATTGCAGCCACGTAAAAACTTGCAACAAGAATTAGAGGACGTCTAACTTGTTTTTTGGCAAAGCAAGTGTTTTGTGATGTGATATGGCCAAAGTTGTGATGAATGATGAATGATATATATGTGATGTATGAGATCATGTTCTTGTAATAGAAATCACGACTTGCATGTCGATGAGTATGACAACCGGCAGGAGCCATAGGAGTTGTCTTTATTTTTTGTATGACTTGCGTGTCATTGAGAAATGCCATGTAAATTACTTTACTTTATTGCTAAACGTGTTAGCCATAGTAGTAGAAGTAATAGTTGGCGAGCAACTTCATGGAGACACGATGATGGAGATCATGATGATGGAGATCATGGTGTCATGCCGGTGACAAGATGATCATGGAGCCTCAAGATGAAAATCAAAGGAGCTATATGATATTGGCCATATCATGTCACTACTATATAATTGCATGTGATGTTTATTATGTTTATGCATCTTGTTTACTTAGAACGACGGTAGTAAATAAGATGATCCCTTATAATAATTTCAAGAAAGTGTACTCCCTAACTGTGCGCCGTTGCTAAAGTTCGTCGTTTCGAAGCACCACGTGATGACCGGGTGTGATAGATTCTTACGTTCACATACAACGGGTGTAAGACAGTTTTACACATGCAAAACACTTAGGTTAACTTAACGAGCCTAGCATGTATGACATGGCCTCGGAACACAAGAGACCGAAAGGTCGAACATGAGTCGTATGGAAGATACGATCAACATGGAGATGTTCACCGACGATGACTAGTCCGTCTCACGTGATGATCGGACACGGCCTAGTCGAGATCATGTAACACTTAGATGACTAAAGAGATGTAAAATCTGAGTGGGAGTTCATTATATAATTTGATTAGATGAACTTAATTATCATGAACATTAGTCTAAAATCTTTGCAAAATGTCTTGTAGATCAAATGGCCAACGCTCATGTCACCATGAACTTCAACGCGTTCCTAGAGAAAACCAAGCTGAAAGACGATGGCGGTAACTATTCGGACTGGGTCCTAACCCGAGGATCATCCTCATAGCAGCCAAGAAACAATATGTTCTAGAAGCACCGCTAGGTGAAGCGCCCATCCTGCAGAACCAAGACATTATGAACGCTTGGCAGTCTCGTGGCCGATGATTACTCCCTCGTTCAGTGCGGCATGCTTCGACTTAGAACCGGGCTCCAAAAGCGTTTTGAGCAACACGGAGCATATGAGATGTTCGAGGAGCTGAAAATGGTTTTCCAAGCTCATGCCCGGGTCGAGAGATATGAAGTCTCCGACAAGTTCTATAGTTGTAAGATGGAGGAAAATAGTCCTGTCAGTGAGCACATACTCAAAATGTCTGGGTTGCACAACCGCTTGTCTCACCTGGACATTAACCTCCCGGACGAGGCGGTCATTTACAGAATCCTTCAGTCGCTCCCACCGAGCTACAAGAGCTTTGTGATGAACTACAATATGCAGGGGATGGTGAAAACTATTCCTGAAGTATTTTCAATGCTAAAGTCAGCAGAGGTAGAAATCAAGAAAGAACATCAAGTGTTGATGGTCAATAAAACCACTAAGTTCAAGAAGGGCAAGGGTAAGAAGAACTTCAAGAAGGACGGCAAGGATGTTGCCGCTACCAAAGAAGCCAGCTTGCCGGAAGAAGTCAAAGAATGGACCCAAGCACGAGATCGAGTGCTTTTATTGCAAAGGGAAGGGTCACCGGAAGCGGAATCGCCCCAAATAATTAGCAGACAAGAAGGCCGGCAACACTAAAGGTATATTTGACATACATGTAATTGATGTGTACCTTACCAAGACTCGTAGTAACTCACAGGTATTTGATACGGTGCCGTTGCTCATATATGTAACTCACAGCAGGAGCTGCGGAATAAGCGGAGATCGGGCGAAGGACGAGGTGACAATGCACGCCGGGAATGGTTCCAAGGTCGATGTGATCGCCCGCACGCTACCTCTACATTTACCTACGGGATTAGTTTTAAACCTCAATAATTGTTATTTAGTGCCAAGTTTGAGCATGAATATTGTATCAGGATCTCGTTTAATGCGAGATGGCTACTCATTTAAATCCGAGAATAATGGTTGTTCTATTTATATGAGAGATATGTTTTATGGTCATGCTCCGATGGTCAATGGTTTATTCTTAATGAATCTCGAACGTAATATTACACATATTCATAGTGTGAATACCAAAGGATGTAAAGTTGATAACGATAGTCCCACATACTTGTGGCAATCGCCGCCTATGGTCACATTGGTGTCAAACGCATGAAGAAGCTCCATCTTGATGGACTTTTAGAGTCTCTCGATTATGAATCGTTTGACACATGCGAACCATGCCTTATGGGCAAAATGACCAAGACTCCGTTATCCGGAACAATGGAGCGAGCAACCAACTTATTGGAAATCATACATACCGATGTGCCAAGATGGCGATCTCGGGAACAATGCGAGTGACAGCTCTATGAGGTGGGGCTCGCTCTCGACATTGGTTGGGTGGCATCCTTGTCCCGCTTGGGCGGTGGGGGGTGTCGGCTCGGTCGATGCGCCCCGGAGGGGGCGGTCTGACTTTATGTCGGGGCGGGGCCCCCGGATGTGGTGCGACGTGGTCTGCGAGCGGTTGCCCTGAGCAGCGTGGGCTGCGGGCAGCTGGACTGCACGGCGTTGCTGCTCAAGGAGAGCGGTGGTATGCCGGGGCGGCGGCCCCGGAAGGCGGTGCCGGTGGAGTGTGCTGGGTGCGACGGAGCGGTGGATGTGGGGGCGGTGGCCCCGAGAGGATCTCTGTGGCGACCATGCTTATGTGGCAATGATGATGGTGGGAGCGATGTCGGCGACACGGCAATGGTTGCGGTAGTCGGCTCTTCTCCGACGTGTCTGCGGTTTTGCCTCGGTTGGTTTGTTGCTGTGGAGTCGAAGCTGCGGCGCGGGGCCCTGTGGTATACGATGACTGGCTGCAAGTGGCCCGTTCGATGATTTTCTGTAGCGCCAGCTTTCGCCTGGTTTTGTTCTTCCGAGTTTTTCGTCAGAGTCGGAGTTGCGTTGTCTGGCCGCAGGTCGACATGTTGTTGATTAGGATGGGCTTTGCCATGAGTGTGTTTGTCTCTCGAAGTGGGCTTGGCCCTTGTTGTTCCGGTTTTTTCCCGGTTTTACGTAATTAACTGGGTCATTCTCTTCTGCTTAATTAATAGATGAGGCAATCTTTATCTTCTTTTCGAGAGAAAAAAAAACATATCGACGAGCTCAAAATGGCCGTTGAAAACGGCAAGCGCAACATGGCATATGCTGCAAACCGGCATGGTCACACTCAACGGTTAATCGGGCGACTTATAGCGCGCAAATCCATCGGCTTGGAAGGCGGTGGAACTTTTTCTCGCGTCAGCCGATCGACGTGCAACTTGTCCATCAAAGTATATGGAAAACATCTAAAAAATCATGCTAGGAGTATGTCCATGGTTTTCCATCGATTGTCCTAGTAACAATATGTCTGTGCGGCGACGACAATGTTCCCTAGTAGGAGTAATGTCTCGCACGTTCGATTGTAAGTCAAGCGTTGTCGGGGGACGCGTGGTGGTATGTGCTCGTCTGATCCTACGAGATTCGGCTGATGATGGTCTTAGGTGGACCTGTTTAGATCCAATCTATGATTGTGTGTCTACAGGTTTGATCCTTATGATATACACATCTTCATCGATGTCGATTATTGTTTTGGTGCACTTGTCCTGTGAGGCTTTAGGATTACGCTTTCCCGACTATTTCAAAGAAGGTTTGTCTGGCTCTGGTGAGAGAGGGGCGATTACGGAGGCATAACTTTGGCTCGTTCCAATGCTTGTAATAGTCACTAGGTGGTCCACGAACCTAATTGTAATGTTTGTTACTTTCAGTGTTCTTTGTATTATCACGATGGATGATGAAAAAATTGAAAGTTTCTCCCATAAAGAGAAACAATAGAATTCTAATACTACCCGCAAGAAAAATAATAGTAGAATTATAGTACCACTAATGTTCTGTGCACTCATTTTGCATTTGGTCCATGAGTTGACTGTCCTCGTTTTTTTAACACGGTACAAACGCACACACACCTTATCCTTATGAAAATCTCCGAGAGACCGAGCCGGCCCAACTTCTTGAGATTGATGACGGTGTCCTGGACTAGGGGGTACTCACCACGTCGTCTCCCGATCAGTTGGATTGGGCCGAGGATCCCTATGGTCAGATATACTCATGGGCGGTCCGGACGATTACCGCATACAAGGAAGATTCCACAAGACTTGGCGATCAAGACAAGGACTCCTCCCCACCGGCGTATTCGGCTAGGACTCTTGTTATCCTAGGCCTCTGGTGCATTATATAAACCGAGGCCGGGCTAGTCGATAGACAATCTCATATATACAACAATCATACCATAGGCTAGCTTCTAGGGTTTAGCCTCTTTGATCTCGTGGTAGATCCACTCTTGTAACACACATCATCAATATTAATCAAGCAGACGTAGGGTTTTACCTCCATCAAGAGGGCCCGAACCTGGGTAAAACATCGTGTCCCTTGTCTCCTGTTACCATCCGCTTAGCCGCACGATTCGGGGCCCCCTACCCGAGATCCGCCGGTTTTGACACCGACATTGGTGCTTTCATTGAGAGTTCCTCTGTGTCCGCAAAAGGTCGATGGCTCGCCTGCAGATCAACCGCGATTTGGCATCTTCGTCACCCGGCTCGACCGTCACCTTGGTTCGATCAGGATGCGCCCTACCTCCGATCGTCGAGGATCGGATGAGGGCCTTCATCAACATCAACTCCGATCTCTATCAAGATCATGGAGGAATCATCCAGGAGCCCGGGACTCAACGTCAACATTGCCCTCGGGCGACCGTACTGTTTTTCTGGACAGCGGACTTGTGTCAGCCGCCACCGCCTCCTCAAGCGTCATTTTAACAATTGCTTCGGTGGAATTGTGCGGAATTGAGTCTACAACAACCCTGAAAAATTTCGTCGAGTTCCGATGGAGGAATCTCTAGCAATCTCCGATATACCGGAGCCGCATTGAATCTGGACGAGAATCCGGACGAGTTTAGGGCGTGGTGTCCAGATTCTAGCTCGGACTTCCTGTGGAAGATCCAACTGTTGATCGGCTGCGGAATTCCTATATCTACCACCCCTTCAAATTTCAGCTCGATCCGACCGTCCAAACTCAGGGAACCTTCCGATTAGTGCATCACTTTTCGGATCTATTTTCTGCGCAAAAACGAATCCGACCCGAGTTCGTCTTTTTATGAACGGGATTTCGGACATCCTCTTTGAAGGAAATTTTGTATGGTGTATTGTGTTTTGTTCCCGAACACATCCCACTAACTTTAACATCTTTTGAACATGATCTTCAACATCATGCTGGTGTTAAACCAGTTCGGCAATATTGCTCCACGGCTGCCGACGTGCGCTAGACACGTCGTCACTTTGTTGAGCCGAGCTCAACTTCTTCGGATCATCATCTCGGCAAGCCGAAAAATAGTCCGCATCGCTGGCGATAAATCATCACCAACATCGCCGCCTAATCGATTACACGGAGCGGCAATACCGCATCACCGCACGGTCGCTTCATCAAGCCGCATCGACCACGCCACGACTGCATCGGCAGGACCACACTATTGCTTCTTCAAGCTGGTGTCCATCACGCCGACCTACTTCGACATCTCGGCTGGACCGGGGGCTTCGCCATCTCTTCATCAACCTACTCCGGACACTTCGGCGTCACTAGCCGACTAGGCAATGGGTGCGCGGATCGAGTCCCAATTTTGGGAATCACCTTCCTTCGGATTGCTACAACAAATAAACCAGGTCTATCAAATGGTGGCCGCATTAACGACGGTTGCATGGTGGTTCGGTCAGTTTCCGTACATAGTCCGGTGAAACGCCGCATCCGGAACTCGAACCGACCTGTGAATTCAGGCCTTGCCATGCCTTTACCGCATCACGCCGCCGCCCTGCATCTACATTGACTTTGGCGCCAGGCCATATTTCTTTTATTACTCACTTTGCATAAATTATTTATTATGCAACATTTTTTTATTCTCATTATTACTATTATCCCCGGTCTGCACTATTTTTTGTGCACAGGAAAAATGATCCAGCCGGACTATATCCTTTGGCGTCACCTCGGCTGGACGGGGGCCTTCACAACACTTCATTACCCCATGCAGGGACTTCAAAGATCACTCTGCCGTCCTGCATTGACCGTGCTATGTCACCACTTCGGAGTGCCGAGCTCTTTTGCTCCGCCACCTCGGGATCGGCTTGAGGAATGGAACCTTGTCCCGCATCAAGCTCGGACCGCGTCGTCAATACCGGACACATTAACCATCTAAGTTGCCTTCATGCTCAGGTTTTTAAATTCTTAACTTGTGTTCGGTTCGACCAAGCGTTATACTTTAAAAAAAAGTTGCTTGTAAAAATTTTCCTTGTCCAAACTTTGTTGGCACATACCTGACGCGCTACCCGCGGTCATTATACCTGGGGCTTCTTTAACAGAAGCTTATTAATACGGGCTTTATGCCCAACACATGCGTCAAACTTCCGCATGTACCTTTTATTCACCATTATATGCATCGATATGACTTAAGTTTTGGCCAAGCTGGGTTGTTCGGCTCCTGCTTACCCCACGTTCCCGATTGTTCGGCTAGGTGGTAAAGGAAGCACCTCTGGGATTATTCTTGCCGGGTCACCGGATGTGTACCTCGGTAGGGTGAAGCCGAAAGCTAGCGATTTAAGGGAATACTCGGTCGGTGAACAAAAGATGATTTCTTACCCATTCATTTACCTGCCCCAGATGTTTTTCGCTCTTTTCGCAGTCCGGACATGCATCAGAGGGCATGCCTCCTGTGGAAAGGAACCCTTAACGGAACTATTCTCCTGGAAGATGTTTCTTACTAACCATGTAATATAACATAACTAGTTGGGCACTTGTCTGATAAAGCACTAATGACCCCTACGCCTGGTCTCCACGCATGCCCCGGTTTTTATAACCGCGAGGGTATTCGGACACACTCCGGACTATTGGGTCCAGAGGTTGAAGTGAAAATGTCCGCTACGACAAACGATCTACAATCCGGCTAGAAGGCATTTTACATGTCACCTTACATTATATAGTCAACTTTTACCCAAGTCACTTGGGGGCTCTTATGTTTATTTGAGCCGTTTTATACTAAGTGTTTTTCTTCTTGGTTGTTGCAATTTTTTTTATTTTATTTATCACTCCTTTTTTCGACACGAGTGTGCGGTCACTAGCCGGGGAGCCTAATTTCTCTCTCAAAACCGCTAGAGTTTAGTTTTCTAAACTGGCCTAATGAGCCGTAGGCTGACCCGCTTGAAGTCTTGAGATAGGATGTGTCATGTTAAAGCACGGCAGAAGCACTTTTTTTTTCTAAAGTCCAATTTTCGGATTGGCACCGAACACTTGATCTTGTTCAGGCGTCATTGTTTTACTGACGTTTTTTGGTTTTCCAAGCTTTTGGCACTTTTTAACTATTTGTGTGTTTTCAGCACAAGTCTCGCAGTGCAACGCCGGACACCTTTAGAGATTCGGCAAAAACATTCTCGGATATTGCTATATATGCATCAGTTTGAATTGTGTCTTGATCAATAGTTGGGTTGCGGCTCCCGCTTGCCTCCTACGTTCCGCTTTGTTCGGCTAGGTGTGCAAAGGAGAACCATCGCGATTGTGCTTCCATTTCGCATGGTCAAGCACCTCGATGGAGAAAGCCAAACCGACTGTCACAATAGGTGTAAACTGGTCAGCGATCCGATGACTATATTAAATGACGGGCCATTCATAAAATTGGTCAAGTGTTTCCGGCTTGACCTCGATCGCCGAACACTACCGGGGCTAGTAATCGGCCTCCCAAACTAAATCCTCAATATTTTGCTCTTACATTGGAGCCGAGGTTTCACAATCATGCTTAGCATGACAACTCAAAGAAAGGAACCGATAGCGGGACTATTTTCTTTGGAAGACATTTCTTACATAAACAGTAATATAACATATCTCTCTGCGTACCTTTGTTTATAAAACCGTATGGCCAGATTGCCTTGTTTGTCGTAAATCTTTGCCCTCTTTAAGGCTTTATAAAGTAGGACAAACACACTCCTCGGCTACTGGCCGAGGAGGTTGAAGCCGATGGTCGGTCAACAAAGTTTGGTACAATGCGGATCCGAGAAACCTTATACAGCCGAGAGCTTTTTTTCATTGTTATGGCGGGTTAATATTGTATAGGGCTGATTCTATAACACGGATGGCAGCATGATCTTCGGATTGGCCCTCCAACATCTTAGACATTATACAGTCTACACATGATTACTATTCCGCCTTAAAGAAAAAGAAACTTGAACTTGATTATGGTTGTGTGCATCTTAATTATGCAGAGGCCGGGCATAATACTTAAACCTTTTAAGTAATAAAACGCCATTTATCAGAAAAAAAAAGAGTCTATTTACTTCGTCCCATAATGTAAGACGTTTTTTTTTGACTCTACAAAAACCGTCATGAGACTATGAGACGGTGGGAGTGGTTTACTAGTGTGTCGGTGCACTCATTTCGCTTTTTGGTCCATGGGTCTACTGTCTTTCTTTGACCAACTTACCTTCCGTTCAATGATCACGCACTGAATGTATGCCATTTACGCAATTCAAAATGCACGTTTAACTTGCACCACCTCTCTTCCTTCCCTTCCCTTCCTTTGATCAGACGGGAAATCCCCAAACGTCCACGAGCCCACGACGATTGCCCCGTCCGGATTAAGCTCGTCGACGGTCATGGGGTGGCGTTGCTCGAGGATCCGCTAACAGTAAGGTTAATTACTTGGACATGGCTTCTACCGCCAGTACAGACAGCCGCGATTCTTGCTACTGCAGGAGATAATAAAAACAATAAAAAATCGAGAACACTATCTTTCTTTTCAGTAACTGAAACGGCCGGCAAGAATCAGAAATATAAAAAATAGCCCGCCGGCGAAGCCTGTGGCGGGGTTCCGTTCGGCGGCACACAGGAAACGAAGGCGCCAATGGAAAACTCCACGGATAACTGAGATTAAACCCTACTGTTTAGGAGCTACGTGAGGCATGCACGTGAGCTACCCACAACCAAACGAAACGCAGTCAGTCCTGCTGCTGGTGTACTAGCGGCAGCGGCGGTGCATCGCATCCGAATCCAGGACCCACATGCACATGTGGCGCGAGAGATACGGAATCATGGACCGGTAGCGGTATCTCTCCATTGTTCCTTCCTCTCTCCTCGTCAGCGACAGGTAGGCGGATCGCATCCGAAACCAGGGGGCGCGGCACCCAGAGACCGACCCGACGATCCACTACGGACAAGTACACAGTACGCTGGTACAGACAGACAGGGCAGGCGGCTAGCTGTAGCCGCGCTGGTCCTGACTCGGACGCTAGTCACGAACGCGCGGGGCAATGCGTTCGCTGGCCTTTTTCCTCAACCCAGGCCTACCGCTGGTACTGCTGGTACTGGCGTGGTGGCTTGCGAGAATCAGAGCCCGCATGTACGTAGTACGTACGTGCCCTGCGCTGCGGCTGGTGGCGGCTAAATTTCGTGTTTTGACCCTTTTTTCAAACCTATTCGAGATTTGACCCTAGTCTGAAATATTTTTGAGATCTGACCCTTTTGCTACTATCAGGGACCATGGCGGTAGGGTATAACACCGCCATGACCTTGATGAGGTTGCATGCCATACTACCAAAAACTCCTAAGTATTGAACAGTGTGTTACTCTGCCAAGCACCTTGGCGGTAGGGTTCATCTTGCTACCGCCAAATTTACAGATAGCGATGTTTCCTACCGCCAAAGTCCCTGGCGATAGGCTGTTAGACCCTACCGCCATGAACTCTGGCGGTAGCAAAAGGATCAGATCTTGAAATTTTTTCAGACTAGGGTCAGATCTTGAATAGGTTTTAGAAAAGGGCAAAACACGAAATTTAGCCGTTGGTGGCCGATTTTGGTATTTTGACCTTTTTCGAAAAGCTAAACAGGATCTCTGACCCTTTTTCTATTGACGACGGTAGGGTAAATCAACCTACCGCCGAGGCCTTTGGCGGTACTCAACTTAGAGCTACTCCAAGCGGGTGACCCATTTCGTCCGTTCACGTTTGTTTGGATCGTTGCGGATAAAAACACTGGCCCAACGTGCCAACCCATTTTCAGAATCGGTCCGTCTTGCGTCAGCGCGGACCCATTTCCGGCCTTAATTTGCGCCTGAAATGCGTCGGCGCGGACGCGCCGCGCGTCCCCTTGGTGTTCATCACGGTCCCACATGGCGGCCGGGCAATGACCGAACCCGGTCATATTTATGGCGACTACCGACATTGGGCCCACGCGTCAGCCAGTCGAAGCGTCCCATTTTAATCCACACGTGCAGGGAGGGGGGGAGGCTCATCCACTTCCGTCCACCTCTGGTCCCCACCACCACCCTCGTGCTTCCTCGCGGGTGACAACCGAAACCCTAGACACGGGGTTGTTCAGTGGCAGTGGCTCCGACAAGAGCAAGGAGAAGTTTACCCCCGACGCTTCTCCTCCTGTGCTCCTCTGGCACCGCCGGCGCCTACCCGCCTCGCTTGGCAGCGCCTGCACATCCCGGTGCACCAAGCGCGGTGGCACTGGGAGTTCAGGCAGCCGCTACCGTACCCCGAAGTCATGCTGCCTGATAAACCACAAGTATAGGAGATCGCAACAGTTTTTGAGGGTAGAGTATTCAACCCAAATTTATTGATTCGACACAAGGGGAGCCAAAGAATATTCTCAAGTATTAGCAGTTGAGTTGTCAATTCAACCACACCTGGATAAATTAATATCTCCAAAGAAAGTATTTAGTAGCAAAGTAGTATGGAAGTAACGTAACGGTAGCAAAAGTAATATTTTTGGGTTTTGTAGTGATTGTAACAGTAGCAACGGAAAAGTAAATAAGTGGAGAACAATATGTGAAAAGCTCGTATGCATTGGATCGGTGATGGAGAATTATGCCGGATGTGATTCATCATGTAATAGTCATAACATAGGGTGACACAGAACTAGCTCCAATTCATCCATGTAATGTAGGCATGTATTCCGAATATAGTCATACGTGCTTATGGAAAAGAACTTGCATGACATCTTGTGTCCTACCCTCCCGTGGCAGCAGGGTCCTATTGGAAACTAAGGGATATTAAGGCCTCCTTTTAATAGAGTACCGGACCAAAGCATTAACACATAGTGAGTACATGAACTCCTCAAACTACGGTTATCACCGGGAGTGGTCCCGATTATTGTCACTTCGGGGTTGCCGGATCATAACACATAGTAGGTGACTATAGACTTGCAAGATAGGATCAAGAGATCACACATATTCATGAAAACATAATAGGTTCAGATCTGAAATCATGACACTCGGGCCCTAGTGACAAGCATTAAGCATAGCAAAGTCATACCAACATCAATCTCAGAACATAGTGGATACTAGGGATCAAACCCTAACAAAACTAACTCGATTACATGATAAATCTCATCCAACCCATCACCGTCCAAAGCAAGCCTACGATGGAATTACTCACGCACGGCGGTGAGCATCATGAAATTGGTGATGGAGGATGGTTGATGATGACGACGGTGACGGATTCCCCTCTCCGGAGCCCCGAACGGACTCCAGATCAGCCCTCCTAAGAGAGTTTAGGGCTTGGCGGCGGCTCCGTATCGTAAACACGACGAATCTTTCTCTCTAATTTTTTTCTCCCCGAACACGAATATAAGGAGTTGGAGTTGAGGTCGGTGGAGCTCCAGGGGGCCCACGAGGCAGGGGGGCGCGCCCCCCACCCTCGTGGAAAGGGTGTGGGCCCCCTGGCCTTGTTTCTTTCGCCAGTATTTTTTATTATTTCCAAAAATAATCTCCGTGGAGTTTCAGGTCGTTCCGAGAACTTTTGTTTCGGCACATAAATAACATCATGGCAATTTTGCTGAAACAAAGGTCACCGGGTTAGTTCCATTCAAATCATGCAAGTTAGAGTCCAAAACAACGGCAAAGTGTTTGGAAAAGTAGATACGACGGAGACGTATCAACTTCCCCAAGCTTAAACCTTTGCTTGTCCTCAAGCAATTCAGTTGATAAACTGAAAGTGATAAAGAAAAACTTTTACAAACTCTGTTTGCTCTTGTTGTTGTAAATATTGAAAGCCAGCATCAAGTTTTCAGCAAAGATTATGACGAACCATATTCACAATAACTCTTAGGTCTCATGTTTACTCATATCAATGGCATAATCAACTAGCGAGCAATAATAATAAATCTCGGATGAAAACACTTTCTCAAAACAATCATGATATGATATAACAAGATGGTATCTCGCTAGCCCTTTCTGAGACCGCAAAACATAAATGCAGAGCACCTTTAAAGATCAAGGACTGACTAAACATTGTAATTCATGGTAAAAGAGTGTTGGAAATATGCTCTAGAGGCAATAATAAATTTGTTATTATTATTATATTTCCTTGTTCATGATAATCGTTTATTATCCATGCTATAATTGTATTGATAGGAAACTCAGATACATGTGTGGGTACATAGACAACACCATGTCCCTAGTAAGCCTCTAGTTGACTAGCTCGTTGATCAATAGATGGTTACGGTTTCACGACCATGGACATTGGATGTCGTTGATAACAGGATCACATCATTAGGAGAATGATGTGATGGACAAGACCCAATCCTAAGCCTAGCACAAAGATTGTGTAGTTCAGATGCTAAAGCTTTTCTAATGTCAAGTATCATTTCCTTAGACCATGAGATTGTGCAACTCCGGATACCGTAGGGAATGCTTTGGGTGTACCAAACGTCACAACGAATCGGGTGGCTATAAAGGTGCACTACGGGTATCTCCGAAAGTGTCTGTTGGGTTGGCACGAATCAAGATTGGGATTTGTCACTCCGTGTGACGGAGAGGTATCTCTGGGCCCACTCGGTAGGACATCATCATAATGTGCACAATGTGACCAATGAGTTGATCATGGGATGATGTGTTACGGAACGAGTAAAGAGACTTGCTGGTAACGAGATTGAACAAGGTATAGGGATACCGACGATCGAATCTCGGGCAAGTATCGTACCGATAGACAAAGGGAATTGAATACGGGATTGATTGAATCCTCAACATCGTGGTTCATCCGATGAGATCATCGTGGAACATGTGGGAGCCAACATGGGTATCCAGATCCCGCTGTTGGTTATTGGCCGGAGAGTTGTCTCGGTCATGTCTGCATGGTTCCCGAACCCGTAGGGTATACACACTTAAGGTTCGGTGACGCTAGAGTTGTTATGAGAAATAGTATGTGGTTACCGAAGGTAGTTCGGAGTCCCGGACGTCACGAGGAGTTCCGGAATGGTCCTGCGGTGAAGATCGATATATTGGACGAAGGGTATTGGAGTCCGGAAGTGTTCCGGGTACTGTGCTATGGCGGCATGACCGAAAGGTGTTTCGGTAGCCTCGGCAAGTGTTGGAGGGCCTCATGGGCCAAAGGGGAAGGGGCAAACCAGCCCACTAAGGGGTGGTGCGCCCCCCACACCCTTTCCCACGTTACTTGGGGAGGTGGGGTGCCTCCACCTGGCTTGGGAGGCAAGCCTCCACCTGCTTGGCTTGGGGGGCAAGTCTCCCTTGGATTTTCCCTAGGAGATCCAATGCCTGCCGCCGCCCCTAGCGGAAACCCTAGGGCGCCTCCCTCCCCTTGCCCCTATATATAGTGGAGGGTGGGAGGGCAGCCGCATTCTCTCCTGGCGCAGCCCTCTCCCTCCTCCAACACCTCCTCCTCCTCCATAGTGCTTGGCGTAGCCTCTTTGGAGAACCACGAGCTCCACCACCACCACGCCTGTCAGGTTGCCGGAGTTATCCTCAACTTCTCCTCTCCTTGCCGGATCAAGAAGGAGGAGATGTCCCTGCTGTACGTGTGTTGAACGCGAGGCGCCGTCCGTTCGGCGCTAGATCGGATCTTCCGCGATTTGAATCGCCGCGAGTACGACACCATCAACCGCGTTCTTGTAACGCTTCCGCTTAGCGATCTTCAAGGGTATGAAGATGCACTCCCTTTCTCTCTCTCTCGTTGCTAGAATCTCCATAGATTGATCTTGGTGATGCGTAGATTTTTTTTGAATTTCTGCTACGTTCCCCAACAGTGGCATCATGAGCTAGGTCTATGCGTAGTTTTGAACGAGTAGAACACAAGTTGTTGTGGGCGTTGATTTGTTCAATATGCTTACCGTTACTAGTCCAATCTTGTTTCGACGGTATTGTGGGATGAAGCGGCCCGGACCGACCTTACACGTACACTTACGTGAGACAGTTCCACCGAATCGACATGCACTTGTTGCATAAGGTGGCTAGCGGGTGCCGCCTCCCACTTTAGTCGGATCGGATTCGATGAAAAGGGTCCTTATGAAGGGTAAATAGCAATTGACATATCACGTTATGGTTTTTGCGTAGGTAAGAAACGTTCTTGCTAGAAACCCATAGCGGCCACGTAAGACATGCAAACAACAATTAGAGGACGTATAACTTGTTTTTGCAGGGTATGCTATGTGATGTGATATGGCCAAAAGAATGTGATGAATGGTATATGTGATGTATGAGATTGATCATGTTCTTGTAATAGGAATCACGACTTGCATGTCGATGAGTATGACAACCGGCAGGAGCCATAGGAGTTGTCTTAATTTATTGTATGACATGCGTGTCAATGAACAACGCCATGTAATTACTTTACTTTATTGCTAAACCGTTAGCCATAGTAGTAGAAGTAATAGTTGGCAAGACAACTTCATGGAGACACGATGATGGAGATCATGGTGTCATGACGGTGACAATGATGATCATGGAGCCCCGAAGATGGAGATCAAAAGGAGCAAAATGATATTGGCCATATCATGTCACTTTTTGATTGCATGTGATGTTTATCATGTTTTTGCATCTTATTTGCTTAGAACGACGGTAGTAAATAAGATGATCCCTCATAATAATTTCAAGAAAATTGTCCCCTAATCGTGTAATCGCTGCGAAAGTTCGTTGTTTCAAGCACCACGTGATGATCGGGTGTGATAGATTCTAACGTTCACATAGAACGGGTGTAAGCCAGATTTACACACGCGAAACACTTAGGTTGACTTGACGAGCCTAACATGTATAGACATGGCCTCGGAACACAAGAGACCGAAAGGTCGAACATGAGTCGTATAGTGGATACGATCAACATGAAGATGTTCACCGACGATGACTAGTCCGTCTCACGTGATGATCGGACACGGCCTAGTTGACTCGGATCATGTATCACTTAGATAACTAGAGGGATGTCTATCTGAGTGGGAGTTCATAAGATGAACTTAATTATCCTGAACATAGTCAAAAGGTTTTTGCAAATTATGTCGTAACTCGCGCTTTTAGTTCTACTGCTTTTAGATATGTTCCTAGAGAAAATTCAGTTGAAAGTTGATAGTAGCAATTATGCGGACTAGGTCCGTAAACTGAGGATTGTCCTCGTTGCTTCGTAGAAGGCTTATGTCCTTAATGCACCGCTCGGTGTGCTGAACCTCGAACGTCGTCTGTGGATGTTGCGAACATCTGACGTACACGTTTTCATAACTACATGATAGTTCAGTAATGTTAAACGGTTTAGAGTTGAGGCACCGAAGACGATTTTGAAATGTCGCGGAACATATGAGATGTTCCAAGGACTGAAATTGGGATTTCAGGCTAGTGCCCACGTCAAGAGGTATGAGACCTCTGACAAGTTTCTTAAGCCTGCAAACTAAGGGAGAAAAGCTCAATCGTTGAGCATGTGCTCAGATTGTCTGAGTACTACAATCACTTGAATCGGGTGGGAGTTAATCTTCCAGATGAGATAGTGATGGTTCTCCATAGTCACTGCCACCAAGCTATTAGAGCTTCGTGATGAACTATACCATATCAGGGATAGACATGATGATCCTTGATCAATTGACGACGTTTGACACCGCGAAAGTAGAAATCGAGTAGGAGCATCAATTGTTGATGGTTAGTAAAACCACTAGTTTCAAGAAGGGCAAGGGCAAGAAGGGATACTTCATCAAATGACAAATCAGTTGCTGCTCCAGTGAAGAAACCCAAGGTTGAACCCAAAACCCGAGACTTAGTGCTTCTGTAATGAGGGGAACGGCATCAAGGTAACCACCCTAGATACTTGGTAGATGAGAAGGCTGGCAAGGTCGACAGAAGTATATCGGATATACATTATATTAATGTGTCCTCTACTAGTACTCCTAGTAGCACCAGGGTATTATATACCAGTTCAGTTGCTAAGTGTTAGTAACTCGAAATAAAAAGCTAGGAATAAACGGAGACTAGCTAAAGGTGAGATGACGATATATGCTGGAAGTGTTTCCAAGGTTGATGTGATCAAGCATCGCATGCTCCCTCTACCATCGAGATTGGTGTTAAACCTAAATAATTGTTATTTAGTGTTTGCGTTGAGCATAGACATGATTGGATTATGTTTATCGCAATACGGTTATTCATTTAAGGAGAATAATGGTTACTCTGTTTATTTGAATAATACCTTCAATGGTCTTGCACCTAAAATGAATGGTTTATTGTATCTCGATCGTAGTGATACACATGTTCATGCCAAAAGATTTAAGATAGTAATGATAGTACCACATACTTGTGGCACTGCCATTTGAGTCATATTGGTATAAAACGCATGAAGAAGCTCCATGTTGATGGATCTTTGGACTCACTCGTTTCGAAAAGATTGAGACATGTGGACCATGTCTATTGGTAGATATGCATGAAGAAACTCTATACAGATGGATCGTTTGGACTCACTTGATTTTGAATCACTTGAGACATGCAAATCATACCACATGGGCAAGATGACTGAAAGGCCTTGTTTTCAAAGAAGATGGAACAAGAAAGCAACTTGTTGGAAGTAATACATTTTGATGTGTGCAGTCCAATGAGTGCTTTGAGGCACGCTTGATGGATATCGTTATATTCTTACTTCACGGATGATTTGAGTAGATACTGAGTATATTTACTTGATGAAACACAAATCTGAATTATTGAAAGGTTCAAGTAATTTCAGAGTGAAGTTGGAGATCGTCGTGACAGGAGGATAAAATGTCTATGATATGATCATAGAGATGAATATTTGGGTTACGTGTTTGGCACACAATTAAGACCTTGTGGAAATTGTTTCACTACTAATACCGCCTGGAACACTATAGTGTGATGGTGTGTCCGAACATCATAGCTGCACCATATTGGATATGGTGCATACCATGATGTCTCTTATCGAATTACCACTATCGTTCATGGGTTAGGCACTAGAGACAACCACACTCACTTTAAATAGGGCACCACGTAATTCCATTGAGACGACACCGTATGAACTATGGTTTGGAGAAACCTAAGTTGTCGTTTCTTAAAAGTTTGGGGCTGCGACGCTTATGTGAAAAGTTTCAGGTTGATAAGCTCGAACCCAAAGCGGATAAATGCATCTTCATAGGACACCCAAAACAGTTGGGTATACCTCCTGTCTCAGATCCGAAAGCAATAGGGATTGTTTCTTGAATCGGGTCCTTTCTCGAGGAAAAGTTTGTCTCGAAAGAATTGAGTGGGAGGATGGTGGAGACTTGATGAGGTTATTGAACCGTCACTTCAACTAGTTTGTAGCAGGCAATGTGGAGTTGTTCCTGTGGCACCTACACCAATTGAAGTGGAAGCTTGTGATAGTGATCATGAAACTTCGGATGAAGTCACTACCAAACCTCGTAGGACGACAAGGATGCGTACTACTTCAGAGTGGTACGTAATCCTGTCTTGGAAGTCATGTTGCTGGACAACAATGAACCTACAAGCTATGGAGAAGCGATGGTGGGCCCGGATTCCAAAAATGGCTCGAGGCCATAAAATCCGAGAGGATCCATGTGTAAAAACAAAGTATAGACTTTGGAAGAACTACTTGATGGTCGTAAGGCTATTGGGCATGTATGGATTTTAAAAAGGAAGACGGACAATGATGGTAAGTATCACCATTAAGAAAGCTCGACTTGTCGTTAAGATGTTTTCCGACAAGTTCAAGGAGTTGACTACGGTGAGGCTTTCTCACCAGAAGCGATGCTAAGAGTCTGTTGGAATTGGATTAGCGATTCTTGCATTATTTATGAAATCTTGTAGATAGGATGTCAAAACATTGTTTCCTCGACAATTTTCTTGAGGAAAGGTTGTATGTGATACAACCAGAAGGTTTTGTCTATCCTGAAAGATGCTAACAAGTATGCAAAGCTCCAGCAATCCTTATAAGGACTGGAGTAAGCATCTCGGAGTTGGAATGTACACTTTGATGAGATGATCAAAGATTTTGGGTTTGTACAAAGTTTATGAGAAACTTGTATTTCCAAAGAAGTGAGTGGGAGCACTATAGAATTTCTGATGAGTATATGTTGTTGACTATTGTTGATGAGAAATGATGTAGAGTTTCTGGAAAGCATATAGGGCTATTTGAAAAGTGTTTTTCAATAGAAAACCTGGATTAAGCTGCTTGAACATTGAGCATCAAGATCTATAAGGATAGATCAAAAACGCTTAATGGTACTTTCAAATGAGCACATACCTTGACATGATCTTGAAGGTGTTCAAGATGGATCAGTTAAAGAAGGAGTTCTTGCCTGAGTTGTAAGGTATGAAATTAAGACTTAAAGCTCGACCACGGCAGAAGAAAGAGAAAGGACGAATGTCGTCCCCTATGCCTTAGCCGTAGGCTCTATACAATATGTCATGCTTTGTACCACACCTGATATGTGCCTTGCCACGTGTCTGGCAAGGGGGTACAAGAGTGATCCAGGAATGGATCATTGGACAGCGGTCAAAATTGTCCTTGGAGTAATAAGGACATGTTTCTCGATTATGGAGGTGATAAAGAGTTCGGCGTAAAGGGTTACGTCGATGCAAGCTTTAACACCTATCTGGATGACTCTGAGTAGCAAACCGGATACGTATAGTGGAGCAACCATTTGGAATAGCTCCAAGTGGAGCGTGGAAGCATCATTTACAATATGACCTAGAGATTTGCGAAGTACATACGGATCTGAATATTGAAGACCCGTTGACTACAACCTCTCTCACAAGCATAACATGATCAAACCCAGAACTCATTGAGTGTTAATCACATAGTGATGTGAACTAGATTATTGATTCTAGTAAACTCTTTGGATGTTGGTCACATTGTGATGTGACCTATGAGTGTTAATCACATGGCGATGTGAACTAGATTATTGACTCTAGTGCAAGTGGGAGACTGTTGGAAATATGCTCTAGAGGCAATACTAAATTTGTTATTATTATTATATTTCCTTGTTCATGATAATCGTTTATTATCCATGCTATAATTGTATTGATAGGAAACTCAGATACATGTGTGGGTACATAGACAACACCATGTCCCTAGTAAGCCTCTAGTTGACTAGCTCGTTGATCAATAGATGGTTACGGTTTCCTGACCATGGACATTGGATGTCGTTGATAACGGGATCACATCATTAGGAGAATGATGTGATGGACAAGACCCAATCCTAAGCCTAGCACAAAGATCGTGTAGTTCGTATGCTAAAGCTTTTCTAATGTCAAGTATCATTTCCTTAGACCATGAGATTGTGCAACTGTCGGATACCGTAGGAATGCTTTGGGTGTACGAAACGTCACAACGAATCGGGTGGCTATAAAGGTGCACTACGGGTATCTCCAAAAGTGTCTGCATTGGGTTGGCACGAATCAAGATTGGGATTTGTCACTCCGTGTGACGGAGAGGTATCTCTGGGCCCACTCGGTAGGACATCATCATAATGTGCACAATGTGACCAATGAGTTGATCATGGGATGATGTGTTACGGAACGAGTAAAGAAACTTGCCGGTAACGAGATTGAACAAGGTATAGGGATACCGACGATCGAATCTCGGGCAAGTATCGTACCGATAGACAAAGGGAATTGAATACGGGATTGATTGAATCCTCGACATCGTGGTTCATCCGATGAGATCATTGTGGAACATGTGGGAGCCAACATGGGTATCCAGATCCCGCTGTTGGTTATTGGCCGGAGAGTTGTCTCGGTCATGTCTGCATGGTTCCCGAACCCGTAGGGTCTACACACTTAAGGTTCGGTGACGCTAGAGTTGTTATGGGAAATAGTATGTGGTTACCGAAGGTAGTTCGGAGTCCCGGATGAGATCCCGGACGTCACGAGAAGTTCCGAAATGGTCCGGCGGTGAAGATCGATATATTGGACGAAGGGTATTGGAGTCCGGAAGTGTTCCGGGGTACTGTGCTATGGCCAAGATGACCAAAAGGTGTTTCGGGAGCCCCGACAAGTGTTGGAGGGCCTCATGGGCCAAAGGGAAAGGGGCAAACCAGCCCACTAAGGGGTGGTGCGCCCCCCACACCCTTTCCCATGTTACTTGGGGAGGTGGGGTGCCTCCACCTAGCTTGGGAGGCAAGCCTCCACCTGCTTGGCTTGGGGGGCAAGTCTCCCTAGGATTTTCCCTAGGGAGATCCAATCTTCCTGGCTGCCGCCCCTAGGGGAAACCCTAGGGCGCCTCCCCCTCTCCCCTTGCCCCTATATATAGTGGAGGGGTGGGAGGGCAGCCGCATTCTCCCCGGCGCAGCCCTCTCCCTCCTCCAACACCTCCTCCTCCTCCTCCATAGTGCTTGGCGAAGCCCTGCTGGAGAACCACGAGCTCCACCACCACCACGCCGTCGTGCTGTCGGAGTTCTCCCTCAACTTCTCCTAACCCCTTGCTGGATCAAGAAGGAGGAGACGTCCCCGGGCTGTACGTGTGTTGAACGCGGAGGCGCCGTCCGTTCGGCGCCAGATCGGATCTTCCGCGATTTGAATCGCCGCGAGTACGACTCCATCAACCGTGTTCTTGTAACGCTTCCGCTTAGCGATCTTCAAGGGTATGAAGATGCACTCCCTCTCTCTCTCTCTCTCGTTGCTAGAATCTCCATAGATTGATCTTGGTGATGCGTAGAATTTTTTTGAATTTCTGCTATGTTCCCCAACAAAGAGATCCAGTCATAGTCATACCCAATATAAATTAATAGTAATGAATGCAATTGACAGCGGTGCTCTCCAGCTGGTGCTTTTTAATAAGAGGGTGATGACTCAACATAAAAGTAAATAGATAGGCCCTTCGCAGAGGGAAGCAGGGATTTGTAGAGGTGCCAGAGATCGATTTTGAAATAGAGATAAATAATATTTTGAGCGGCATACTTTCATTGTCAGCATAACAACCAAGAGATGGCGATATCTTCCATGCTACACATATTATAGGCGGTTCCCAAACAGAATGGTAAAGTTTTTACTCCCCCTCCACCAACAAGCATCAATCCATGGCTTGCTCGAAACAACGAGTGCCTCCAACTAACAAGAGTCCCGGGGGAGTTTTGTTTGCAATTATTTTGATTTAATTTGCATAAAGCATGGGACTTGGCATCCCGGTGACCAGCCATTTTCTCGTGAGTGAGGAGCGGAGTCCACTCCTCTTTAGAATAACCAGCCTAGCATGGAAGATACAGACAACCCTAGTTGATACATGAGCTATTCGAGCATACAAAACAGAATTTCATATGAAGGTTTAGAGTTTGGCACATACAAATTTACTTGGAATGGCAGGTAGATACCGCATAGAGGAAGGTATTGTGGACTCATATGGAATAACTTTGGGGTTTAAAGAATTGGATGCACAAGCAGTATTCCCGCTTAGTACAAGTGAAGGCTAGCAAAAGACTGGGAAGCGACCAACTAGAGAGCGACAACAGTCATGAACATGCATTAAAATTAATAAACATTGAGTGCAAGCATGAGTAGGATATAATCCACCATGAACATAAATATCATGAAGGCTATGTTGATTTGTTTCAACTACATGTGTGAACATGTGCCAAGTCAAGTCACTTGAATCATTCAAAGGAGGATACCACCCCATCATACCACATCACAACCATTTTAATAGCATGTCCGCACGCAAGGTGAACTATTATAAACTCCAAGCTAATTAAGCATGGCATAAGCAACTATAATCTCTAATTGTCATTGCAAACATGTTTATTCATAATAGGCTGAATCAGGAACGATGAACTAATCATATTTACAAAAACAAGAGAGGTCGAGTTCATACCAGCTTCTCTCATCTCAATCATTTAATCATATATCGTCATAATTGCCTTTCACTTGCACGACCGAACGATGTGAATAATAATAATTGTGCACGTGCATTGGACTAAGATGGAATCTGCAAGCATTCAATAAACAGGAGAAGACAAGGTAATATGGGCTCTTGGTTAAATTAACAATAATGCATATAAGGGTCACTTCAACATTTCATTATGGTCTTCTCCTATCGACCCCCAAAGAAAAAAAACTGTTTACATGGGAAAGCTCCCAACAAGCAAAAAAGAACAGGAAATATTTTTGGGTTTTCTTTTGAATTATTACTACTACAGCAAGAAAAGTAAACTAGCTAAAGCTACAACTAATTTTTTTGGTTTTTCTTAAGGTTTATCAAACACACAAGAAGAAAGCATAAAAAGGAAAAGAAAATAAACTAGCATGGATATTACAGTGAAAAAGTATGAGCACTGACATCTAACAATGAGTGTGCGAACATGAATGTAATGTCGGTGAGAAATATGTACTCCCCCAAGCTTAGGCTTTTGGCCTAAGTTGGTCTATGGCCACGGCTGGCCTGGCGGATATCCAAAGTTATAGTTTGGGTCGTACTGAGATGCAGCAGTCATTGCATTGTGGGCTGCAGCTTGGAGGCGAGCTATCTCAGCCATCCTCTTATACTAGTCCGCCTCATCCCTGGTTATGAAATATCTCCTCTTTGCCTGAAAGTCAAAGAATGTAGAAGCAGGGAGAGCGACGTGATAGGTGCATCGTCTGTCAAAGATTAGTCGGTACTGGAGGAACTGATTGTTCCTCTCAACAAAACGATGACGAACCATAGCCTCATAATCTAAATAAGCAGGAGGCAACTCAATATCATCCTCACGTATGGTTACACCAAGAAAATTAGCTAAACGGGTTGCCTAAATTCCACCAAAGAAATCTCCATTAAATCTATTATTATGCAACCCACGTGCAACAATGGCTCCCAAATTATAATGTTTATCTCCTAACACAAAGCACTCCACGAGAACACTGAGATCAGGGACACACATATGACATGCTTCATCCTTACCATTTATGCACCTACCTATGAAGAGAGCAAAATAATGTATAGCAGGAAAATGAATGCTCCCTATGGTAGCTTGTGCTATGTCTCTAGATTCACCCACAGTTATACAAGCAAGAAAATCTCTAAACTCGGATTTGCGAGGCTCACTAGTACTACCCCATTGTGGAAGTTTGCAAGCTGTGGTAAAATCCTCTAAGTCTATAGTGTAAGAATTTTCATAAAGATCAAATGGGACAGTTTGAGAATTGCGTGAAGATGAAAGTTCAAACCTCCTCACAAAGGAACTAGTGAGATAGTGGTACTGACGGCACTTATCTACCTCGAAGCTCACAAGATCAGCGTTACACATATATGCGTTAAATTCCTCCTTGATTCCTGCTTGATCCATGAAGTCCTCGGAAGGCCATTCACAAGCCCGCTCTGGAGCGTCCCTTGGTGGTTCATCATCAGCATCACGCATTGCAAGCCTGGGTCCTTGCTTCCTTGAAGGACCACCTTGGTACATTTTTCTAAACATATCTCTTCCTCTGAAAAATTTCTGAAATTTTTAGTAACTTCAAATAAAAGTGAACCAAGCTCAACATAATTGATAGCACTAGTCCTACAAGTGCCTAGAGCCTATATCATGCATTAGAACTACTTGGAATCATATAAATTCGACATGCAAGCTCAAGAACATGGTCACCTAGGCAGCAAAATTTTGCAATGAATAAAGCACTAGAACAAAAACTAATTGGACCAATGGAGGAGTCACATACCAAGGAACAATCTCCCAAAGCAGTTTTGTGAGAGGTGCTTTGAGCAAGGAGATCGAAAATCGCAAAGAAATGAGCTAGAAGTCGTGCTTGAGCTGGATGGTGATTTTTGGGAGGAAGAAGAAGTGTGTGGGTGCAGGAATAAGTGGAGGAGCCACCATGGGCCCACGAGGCGGGCGCGCCTAGGTGGGCGCGCCTGGGACCTCGTGGGCTGTGTGCTTGCTCCCCTGCTATGTTCTCAGTACCAAATATTCTCAAATATTCTAGAAAAATCATATTAAATTGGCAGGGCATTTGGAGAACTTTTATTTTCGGGTATTTTTTATTGCACGGATAAATCAGAAAATGTATGTAAAAATACTATTTTTACTTTATTTCAACTAAATAACAGAAAGTAAAAGAAGGGTACAGAAGGTTGTGCCTTCTAACTTCATCCATCTCGTGCTCATCAAAAGGAATCCACTAACAAGGTTGATAAGGTCTTGTTAACAAACTCATTCCGAATCACATGAAACCGGAGAAATTTCGAATAACACTATGTTACCTCAACGGGGATATGCACATCCCCAACAATAAGAATATCATATTTCTTCTTGACAGTAGGAAGAGGAAATTCAAAACCTCCAAAAATAATCGATGGAATTTTTCCAATAGAGTTGATACTATGAACTTGAGGTTGTTTCCTCAGAAAGTGTACCATATGCTCATTGCCATTAACATGAAAAGTGACATTGCCTTTGTTGCAATCAATAACAGCCCCTGCAGTATTCAAAAAGGGTCTTCCAAGAATAATAGACATACTATCCTCCTCGGGAATATCAGGAATAACAAAGTCTGTTAAAATAGTAACATTTGCAACCACAACAGGCACATCCTCACAAATGCCGACATGTATAGCAGTTGATTTATCAGCTATTTGCAGAGATATTTCAGTAGGTGTCAACTTATTCAAATCAAGTCTACGATATAAAGAGAGAGGCATAACACTAACACCGGCTCCAAGATAACATAAAGCATTTCTAACATAGTTTCTTTTAATAGAGCATGGTATAGTGGGTACTCATGGATCTCCTAGTTTCTTAGGTATTCCACCCTTAAAAGTGTAATTAGCAAGCATGGTGGAAATTTCAGCTTCCGGTATCTTTCTTTTATTAGTAACAATTTCCTTCATATAATTAGCATAAGGATTCATTCTAAGCATATAAGTTAAACGCATACGCAAAAAGATAGGTCTAATCATTTCAGCAAAGCGCTCAAAATCCTCATCATCCTTTTTCTTGGATGGTTTGGGAGGAAAAGGCATGGGTTTCTGAACCCATGGTTCCCTTTCTTTACCGTGCTTCCTAGCAACAAAGTCTCTCTTATAATAATGTTGATTCTTTGATTGTGGGTTGTCAAGATCAACAGCAGGTTCAATTTCTACATCATTATCATTGCCAGGTTGAGCATCAACATGAACATTGTCATTAACATTATTACTAGGTTCATGTTCATTACCAGATTGTGTTTTAGCATCAGAAATAGAAATATCATTCGGATTCTCAGGTATTTCAGCAACATGTTCACCAGAAGCATGCAAAGTCCTATCATTTTTCTTTTTCTTCTTCTTAGAAGGACTAGGTGCATCAACATTATTTCTGTGAGAATCCTGCTCAATTCTCTTAGGATGGCCTTCAGGATACAAAGGTTCGTGAGTCATTTTACCAGTTCTAGTAGCCACTCTAACAGCAAAATCATTATTCTTACTATTTAATTCATTGAGAAAATCATTCTGAGCTTTAAGTACTTGTTCTACTTGAGTGGTGACCATAGAAGCATGTTTACTGATGAGTTTAAGTTCACCTTTAACTCTAGACATATAATCACCCAAGTGTTCAAGCATATAGGAATTGTGTTTCAATTGTTTACCAACATAAGCATTGAAGTTTTCTTGTTTGACAATAAAATTATTGAACTCATCTAAGCATTGGCTAGCAGACTTATAACAAGGAATATCACCTTCATCAAATCTATAGAGAGAATTTACCTTTACTACCTGTGTCGGGTTATCAAGACCATGAGTTTCTTCAATAGGTGATGAATTAAGATCATATATTTCTTCAACAGGCGGTAAATTAAGACCATGTATTTCTTCAATAGGAGGTAAATTCTTAACATCTTCAGCTTTAATACCCTTTTTTCATAGATTTCTTTGCCTCTTGCATATCTTCAGGACTGAGAAATAGAACACCCCTTATCTTCGGAGTTGGCTTAGGGGTTGGTTGAGGAAGTATCCAATTATTTTCATTGGTAAACATATTATTCAATAGAATTTCAGCTTCATCTGGTGTTCTTTCCCTGAAAACAGAACCAGCACAACTATCCAGGTGGTCTCTGGAAGCATCGGTTAGTCCATTATAAAAGATATCAAGTATTTGATTTTTCTTAAGAGGATGATCAGGCAAATCACTAAGTAATTGGAGAAGCCTCCCCCAAGCTTGTGGGAGACTCTCTTCTTCAATTTGCACAAAATTATATATTTCCCTTAAAGCAGCTTGTTTCTTATGAGCAGGGAAATATTTAGCGTAGAAGTAATAAATCATATCCTCGTGGAATACGCACACAACCAGGATCAAGAGAATTAAACCATATCTTAGCATCACCCTTTAATGAGAACGGAAATATTTTAAGGATATAATAGTAGCGAGTTTTCTCATCATTAGTGAACAGGGTGGCTATATCATTTAATTTAGTAAGATGTGCCACAACAGTTTCATATTCATAGCCATAAAAAGAATCAGATTCAACCAAAGTAATTATATCAGGATCAATAGAGAATTCATAATCCTTATCAAGAATAAAGATAGGTGAAGTAGCATAAGGTGGATCATATTTCATTCTAGCATTAAGAGTTTTTGTTTCACTTAGCTAATAATTTCTTAAGATCACTTCTATCATTGCAAGCAAGAAAGTCTCTAGCAGTTTCTTCATCCATAACATAGCCCTCAGGCACAACAGGCAATTCATATTTAGCGGGAGAGTCTTCATCATCACTTTCATCAATATTACCAGTTTCAATAATTTCATTCTCTCTAGCCCTAGCAAGTTGTTCATCAAGAAATTCACCAAGTGGCACAGTAGTATCAAGCATAGAAGTAGTTTCATCATAAGTATCATGCATAGCAGTAGGTGGCATCATCAATAACATGCGACATATCGTAATTAATAGCGTAAGCAGGTTTAGGTGTCGCAAGCTTACTCAAAATGTAAGGTGAATCAAGTGCGAGCTAGATGGCGCTTCCTTACCTCCCTCGTAGTTGAGGGATAAATTTTAGTTTTCTCGCCTTTCAAGTTCTTCATAGTGACCAGCAGATATAAATCCCAAGTGACTCAAAGAATAGAGCTATGCTCCCGACATGGCCTTGAGAAAATAGTCTTGATAGCCCACAAGTATAGGGGATCGCAACAGTTTTTGAGGGTAGAGTATTCAACCCAAATTTATTGATTTGACACAAGGGGAGCCAAAGAATATTCTCAAGTATTAGCAGTTGAGTTGTCAATTCAATCACACCTGGATAACTTAATAGCTGCAGCAAAGTATTTAGTAGCAAAGTAGTATGGAAGTAATGGTAACGGTAGCAAAAGTAATATTTTTGGGTTTTGTAGTGATTGTAACAGTAGCAACGGAAAAGTAAATAAGTGGAGAACAATATGTGAAAAGCTCGTAGGCATTGGATGGGCGATGGAGAATTATGCGGATGCGGTTCATCATGTAATACCATAACATAGGGTGACATGTAACTAGCTCCAATTCATCAATGTAATGTAGGCATGTATTCCGAATATAGTCATACGTGTTTATGGAAAAGAACTTGCATGGCATCTTTGTCCTACCCTCCCGTGGCAGCGGGGTCCTATTGGAAACTAAGAGATATTAAGGCCTCCTTTTAATAGAGTACCAGACCAAAGCATTAACACATAGTGAATACATGAACTCCTCAAACTACGGTCATCACCGGAGTGGTCCCGATTATTGTCACCGGGTTGCCGGATCATAACACATAGTAGGTGACTATAGACTTGCAAGATAGGATCAAGAACTCACATATATTCATGAAAACATAATAGGTTCATATCTGAAATCATGGCACTCGGGCCCTAGTGACAAGCATTAAGCATAGCAAAGTCATAGCAACATCAATCTCGTAACATAGTGGATACTAGGGATCAAACCCTAACAAAACTAACTCGATTACATGATAAATCTCATCCAACCCATCACCGTCCAGCAAGCCTACGATGGAATTACTCACACACGACGGTGAACATCATGAAATTGGTGATGGAGGATGGTTGATGATGACGACGGCGACGGATACCCCTCTCCGGAGCCCCGAACGGACTCCAGATCAGCCCTCCCAAGAGAGTTTAGGGCTTGGCGGCGGCTCCGTATCGTAAACGCGTTGAATCTTTCTCTCAGATTTTTTTTCTCCCCGAACACGAATATATGGACTTGGAGTTGAGGTCGGTGGAGCTCCAGGGGGCCCACGAGGCAGGGGGCGCGCCCAGGGGGGCAGGCGCACCCCCCACCCTCGTGGAAAGGGTGTGGGGCCCCTGGCCTTGATTCTTTCGCTAGTATTTTTTATTATTTTCCGTGGAGTTTCTGGTCATTCCGAGAACTTTTGTTTGTGCACATAAATAACACCATGGCAATTCTGCTGAAAACAGCTGTCGGTGTCAAAACCGGCGGATCTCGGGTAGGGGGTCCCGAACTGTGCGTCTAGGATCGATGGTAACAGGAGACGGGTGACACGATGTTTACCTGTGTTCGGCCCTCTCTATGGAGGTAATACCCTACTTCCCCGCTTGATTGATCTTGATGAATATGAGTGTTATAAGAGTTGATCTACCATGAGATCGTAATGGCTAAACCCTAGAAGTCTAGCCTATGTGAATATGGTAATGAATCTGTCCTATCCGGACTATGCTCTCCGGTTTATATAGACGCCGGAGAGATCTAGGGTTACATGAGGTCGGTTACATATGAGGAAATCTTCATAACAGGTCGCCTAGCTTGCCTTCGACGACAAGTAGAGTCCACTCCGGACATGGGTTCAATCTTTGGTCTTCATGTCTTCACAGCCTATCAGTCCGGCCCGCGGATAACACACCGGACGCCCGAGGACCCCTTAGTCCAGGACTCCCTCAACAGCGTCAGTCCGGGTTAGTTCCATTCAAATCATGCAAGTTAGAGTCCAAAACAAGAGAAAAAGTGTTTGGAAAAGTAGATACGACGGAGACGTATCACTGCCGCACCACCGACACCTCGATCCGCAGCGGATCCTGGTGTCGGCGGATCCGCGGACACTGCGGGCGCACGACGAGGAGTTGCGCAGGCGCTGGGCGCAGCTCACGCCGGAGAAGCGACGCATGCCCGAGTACGCGGTAGACTCTCCCCTTTGGGAGGTCTGGTTTGCCCTCGAACACGAGGAGCAAAGGTGGCTCGGCGTGTAGCACCACCACGTCAACCTCCTCGCCTCCCCTGTCATCAAGCTGAAGGAGGACGAGGTTGCCTACCAGGCGGCGCTGGTGGCAGCCTTCGCGAACTCCATCATGGAGGAACGGCTGAAGGCGGAAGCGGACGACGCCGACTACCAGGCGAGGCTGGCGGAGGCCATGGCCAACTTTATGCCGGGCGATCGCGGCCGCCGTCGCCGCCACCGCTCACCCCCACGACGCCTGCGCCCGAGCCTGCCGAGCAGTACGTGTGGACCCGCCAGCTGCGGGAGTTGGTCAGCACCCCCCCTTGTTTGGCTCGGCGCGACGCCGCGCAGGAGGCCATGTACCTAAAGCACTGGTGGCAGCACAAGCTGGCGGAGGAGCGCGCCAATGGCGAACGGCGCATGCAGAGGGAGTGGCAGGAGGAGGAGGAGCGCCCCCACATCACCGCATTGCCACCGCAGCAACAGATGCCGGAGGAGGCAGCCCTGGCAGCCTATCAAGCTGCCTTCGGCTGGGCTAGGCCGCCTCCCGTCTTCATCGACCTCACTGGCAGCGATGACGACACTAAGGGCAAGGGCAAGGTGGACGTCTAGGGCGTCGTGTGGGTGCATACTATTTTTTTAGTTTTTATTAATGCTTAATTATGTTTTAAGTGGACTTTGGCCCGTGGTTGACCGGCCACTTATGGTTAATTAAGTTTCTATTATGGTTATCTGTGCCACATGTTTTTCATTTTTTGTTTTTTTCTACACGCGCAAATTTGGGCTCCTCCGGAGATGACATTATCCTTGACAACAAGGCGAGCCATCAACCCTCTTGGCGACGGCACAGTGGAACTCTCAATGAAAGCACCAATGTCGGTGTCAAAACTGGCGGATCTCGGGTAGGGGGTCCCGAATCTGGCCTAGGATCGATGGGAACAGGATTAGGGGGACACGATGTTTACCCAGGTTCGGGCCCTCTCTATGGAGGTAATACCCTACTTCCTGCTTGATTGATCTTGATGAATATGAGTGTTACAAGAGTTGATCTACCACAAGATCGTAATGGCTAAACCCTAGAAGTCTAGCCTATGTGAATATGGTAATGAATCTGTCCTATCCGGACTATGCTATCCGGTTTATATAGACACCGGAGAGATCTAGGGTTACATGAGGTCGGTTACATAGGAGGAAATCTTCATAACAGGTCGCCTAGCTTGCCTTCCACGCCAAGTAGAGTCCACTCCGGACACGGGTTCAATCTTTGGTCTTCATGTCTTCACAACCCATCAGTCCGGCCCGCAGATAACAGAACGGACGCCCGAGGACCCCTTAGTCCAGGACTCCCTCGGTAGCCCCCGAACCAGGCTTCAATGACGAGGTGTTCGGCGTTCGGATTGTCTTCGGCATTGCAAGGCGGGTTCCCTTCTCCAAGTAATGTATTCGACTGTTGACTCAATATTGTTCCCCTCGGCTTCTGTTTGCTAATAACTTCGTTTTCCACGTGTCGAGTGAATGCGGAAAGCCATCTTTGGATCTTTTGCGTCAAAGTCTCCATTAATTTGGGATATTGCGAGGTTTGAGTCCCCGCGCACCTCCAGGCGTTGCATGCCCATTGATACGGCCATCCGGAGGCCATGTAGCAAGGCCTCAGATTCGGCTGCATTGTTGGAGTCTGTATAATATTTGGAGTACGTCTTGGACGATATCTCCTGTGGGGGACGTTAATATGACGCCGCCTAGCCCCGCCAACATCTTGGAGCCACAAAATGCATCACCCGGTTGGAATACGCGCCATACTCTTTAGGGAGTTCGGCTCATGTCATTCGGCGATGAAGTCAGCCAAGACTGGATTTGATGGCTCGACGTGGTTTGTACGTGATGTCGAATGGCAGGAGCTCAATGGCCCATTTGGCAATCCGGCCCGTTGCATCCCAGTTGTTAGTTATATCATTGAGGGGCACTTCGGAGGCCACCGTGATAGAGCACTCCTGGAAGTAGTGTCGCAATTTTCGAGATGCCATGAAGACTGCATATGCTATTTTTTGATAATGAGGGTACCGGGATTTGCATGGTGTGAGGACGGTGGATACGTAGTATACCGGCTTCTGAGTGGAAATTTGTGTCCGCCCTGTTCTCGTTCGACGACGAGTACGGCGCTCACCACCTGCTGTGTTGCTGATATGTATAAGAGCATTGGTTCGCCGGCGTTTGGCACAACCAGGATTGGGTTGCTTGCTGGAAGGGCTTTTATTTCTTCCAGTCCGACCGTCGCCGCGTCTGTCCACTCGAAGTTATCGGTGCACCGTAGAAGGCGATAGAGTAGCAGCGCCTTTTCTCCCAACCTGGAGATAAAGCGGCTTAAAGCTGCCATGCAGCCAGCGAGTTTTTAGACATGCTTGAGTTCGGTTGGCGTAGCCAGTTGTGATAGAGCTCGGATTTTGGCTGGGTTTGCTTCAATTCCTCTATTGGAAACGATGAAGCCTAATAGTTTACCCGCGGGGACACCGAAGATGCACTTTTCTGGGTTAAGCTTGATGTCGTATGTGCGGAGGTTGTCGAATGTGAGATGCAAGTCGTCCATTAGTGTTTCGAAGTGTCTAGTTTTGATGACGACGTCGTCCACGTAGGCCTCCACTGTTTTGCCGATCTGTTTCTCGAGGCATGTTTGGATCATGCGCTGGTAGGTGGCGCCGGCGTTCTTGAGCCCGAAAGGCATGTTGTTGAAGCAAAACGGCCCGTATGGTATAATGAATGCTGTTGCGGCTTGATCGGACTCCTTCATTTTGATTTGATGGTATCCGGAATATGCATCAAGGAAGCACAACGAGTCGTGACCTGCGGTAGCGTCAATGATTTGATCAATGCAGGGAAGAGGGAAGGGATCCTTAGGGCAAGCCTTGTTAAGGTCTTTGAAATCGACACATAGGTGCCAGGATTTATCCTTCTTTGGTACCATTACCAAGTTTGCCAGCCAGTCCGGATGTTTAATGTCTTTGATGAATCCTGCCTCGATGAGTTTGGCTAGCTCCTCCCCCATAGCTTGTCGTTTGGGTTCGGAAAAGCGCCGGAGAGTTTGCTTGACCAGCTTATATCCCTTTAGTATGTTGAGGCTATGTTCGCCAACTTCGCGGGGATTCTTTGGCATATCGGAAGGATGCCAGCGAATATATCTCAGTTTCGCAGGAAGTCTCAGAGTGCGGCCGATCGCAGTGGCTGAGTTGCGCCCGATAGACGCCGCCTTTCTTCGGTCTCATTGGATGGACTTGAAATTTGACTATTTCTTCTACTGATTTGAAGGAAGTGGATTTGGGTCGTTTGTCTAGGATCACATCGTTCTTATCCACGGTGGGGCATAGTGCGGTTAGTTCTTCGGCCGCAAGGGCCTCAGACAATGCCTCGAGAGCCAAGGATGCGGTTTTATTCTAGGCGCGGAGGGCTATGTCCGGATCGCTGACGAGTGTGATTATTCCATTAGGCCCGGGCATTTTTAGCTTCATATACCCATAATGAGGTATGGCTTGAAAGCGCATGAAGACCTCTCGCCCTAACAGGGCATGGTACCCACTGTTGAAAGGGGCCACCTGGAAAGTTATTTCTTCGGACCGATAATTCTCCGGCTGCGAACACCACATCAAGTGTAATTTTTCCTGCACACCGAGCTTCCTGGCTGGGAATGATACCTCGAAAGGTTGTGCTGCTTTTCTCGATGTGGCTCCTGTCCATTTCCATCTTGTGGAGCGTGTCCTCGTAAATGAGGTTTAGTCCGCTGCCGCCGCCCATGAGGACCTTTGTAAGTCGAAAGCCGTCCACGATGGGACTGAGTACTAGGGCAGCTGGCGCTCGGACTGTTCTGTATTTAGGTTTGTCACTGGCGTTGAAGGTTATGGCCATGTCATTCCAGGGGTCAATTGCAGCGACCTGGCAAACTTCGGTGAGATCGCGGATGGCCCTTTTACTCTTGTTGTTTGAAGCGAATGTCTCTAAGAATACCAATACTCTATTGTCGTTGTTTGCTGGAGGGTGTTGTTCTGGGGTGTCCTTGATAAGGATGTCCTCGCCGCTCTTGGCTACCTGCCGAAGTATCCAACATGCTCTAAGGTTGTGGGTTGCCACGGTATCCGGCGTCGTGTGTATTTTGCATGGGCCATTGAGCCATCCCTTCAGAACGGTGCCGTGCAACATAATAGGTTTATGTTTTTTGACTGTTCGGCTGGGCGTGTCCTTTTTGCCTGTAGGGGCAGCCGGGATGGTTCCCAGCAAGCTGCCTGAGTTTTCCAGGTGCTTTCCATCGCGCTGTACTTTTTTACGATAGTTGCTAGGTCAGCGAACTTTGGTATGCAGCGGCGATTGATGGCGTTAAGGATACCTTCGTCCGCAAAGTTGTTGGAGAATGTTGCTATCGTGTCTTCGTCGCGGCAGTCTTTTACCTTGTTTTTAACAAGGAGGAATCTGGCCCAGAAGTGGTGGACCGTTTCCTGAGACTGTTGTTTGATGTTCCTGAGAGCATCTATGTCCGGGTGGGTGGGTGGAATTGAATCCGAACCCTGACCCGATTTTGGATCCGGAGTTTGGGTGTCTACCGGGCCGGACAATTCGGGCTCCGGGATATCGATTGATTTTTTAGGCTCGTCATCCGACTCTATGTTTGGAGGAAGAGACATGCTTTTCTGCCGGAAAATATCCGGCTCTTCAAGATCGGCGATCCGAACATAGTTCGTCTTCAATATAGTGGAGGAGTTGCTCCGCTCCTTGACTACTGCTATCTGATGGGTGATCGGTGGAGTTTTAATTTCTCTCTGGTCGGGTTTAAGCCCAACCCGATCGTAGTCTGTAGCGACCCCTAAGGCGTCCATGCGATCCAGGAGTTCGTTCAAAGACGATAACTCCATTGGATCCATGCGGGAGGAGTATTCGGGATCAACGCGGAGGCGACTTCGATGACTTGAGAGGCCATCGTCGGCTTAAGGGTCGAGCCGGCGGTCATGACGAAGCCGACGAGCCGGAGGGTCTGGCCTCGGGCCAGGGCTCCTCTGGAGATGATATTATCCTTGACAACAAGGCGAGCCATCAACCCTCTTGGCGACGGCACATTGGAACTCTCAATGAAAGCACCAATGTCGGTGTTAAAACCGGCGGATCTCGGATAGGGGGTCCCGAACTGTGCGTCTAGGATCGATGGTAACAAAGACGGGGGACACGATGTTTACCCAGGTTCGGGCCCTATCTATGGAGGTAATACCCTACTTCCTTCTTGATTGATCTTGATGAATATGAGTGTTACAAGAGTTGATCTACCACGAGATCGTAATGGCTAAACCCTAGAAGTCTAGCCTATGTGAATATGGTAATGAATCTGTCCTATCCGGACTATGCTCTCCGGTTTATATAGACACCGGAGAGATCTAGGGTTACATGAGGTCGGTTACATAGGAGGAAATCTTCATGACAGGTCGCCTAGCTTGCCTTCCGCGCCAAGTAGAGTCCACTCCGGACACGGGTTCAATCTTTGGTCTTCATCTCTTCACAACCCATCAGTCCGGCCCGCGGATAACAAGCCGGACGCCCGAGGACCTGTTAGTCCAGGACTCCTTCAACAGCGTCAGTCCGGGTTAGTTCCATTCAAATCATGCAAGTTAGAGTCCAAAACAAGGGCAAAAGTGTTTGGAAAAGTAGATACGGCGGAGACGTATCACTGCCGCACCACCGGTACCTCGATCCGCAGCGGATCCTGGTGTCGGCGGATCTGCGAACACAACGGGCGCACGACGAGGAGTTGCGCAGGCGCTGGGCGCAGCTCACGCCGGAGCAGCGACACATGCCCGAGTACGCGGTAGACTCTCCCCTTTGGGAGGTCTGGTTTGCCCTCGAACACGAGGAGCAAAGGCGGCTCGGCGTGTAGCACCACCACGTCAACCCCCCCGCGTCCCCCGTCATCAAGCCGAAGGAGGACGAGGTTGCCTACCAGGCGGCGCTGGTGGCCGCCTTCGCGAACTCCATCATGGAGGAACGGCTGAAGGCGGAAGCGGACGAGGCCGACTACCAGGCGAGGCTGGCGGAGGCCATGGCCAACTTTGCGGCCGGCGACTGCGTGCTGCCACCGCCACCGCCACCGCTCACCCCCACGACGCCTGCGCCCGAGCCTGTCGAGCAGTACGTGTGGACCCGCCACCAAGTGGAGTTGGTCAAGACTTCTTTGTTTGGCTCGGCGCGACGCCGCGCAGGAGGCCATGTACCTAAAGCACTGCTGGCAGCACAAGCTAGCGGAGGAGCGCGCCGATGGCGAGCGGCGCATGCAGAGGGAGCGACAGGAGGAGGAGGAGGAGGAGGAGCGCCCCCACATCACCGCATTGCCACCACATCAACAGATGCCAGAGGAGGCAGCCCTGGCGGCCTATCAAGCCGCCTTCGGCTGGGCTGGGCCGCCTCCCGTCTTCATCGACCTCACTGGCGGCGATGACCACAGTAAGGGCAAGGGCAAGGTGGACGTCTAGGGCGTCGTGCGGGTGCAAACCATTTTTTAGTTTTAATTAATGCTTCATTATGTTTTAAGTGGACTTTGGCCGGTGGTTTACCGGCCACTTATGGTTAATTAAGTTTCTATTATGGTTATCTGTGCCACATGTTTTTCATTTTTTGTTTTTTTCTACACGCGCAAATTTGGGTCGACCTTCTGTTGGGCGCATCAGTCGACCCATATGAAAAGGCGGACGCGCCCCTCCGCCTAGCCTACCCAAACGGACAAAAAACGGGCAAACTGCGCGTCCGTTTGGGTCACCGGTTGGAGTTGCTCTTATCCACGTCCATGCAGTGCAGCCCTACCGCCACATAGGCTGGCGGTAGCCAGTGCAACCCTATCGCCGAGGTGCCCAGCGATAGGTGCGTGCAATCACTGTATTTGTTACTTAGAAAAATATATGTTAGGGCATGCGCCCCTACTGCCAAGAGCCTTGGCGGTAGGCTGGTTTACCCTACCGCCATAGACCTCGGCGGTAGGAAAAGGTTCGTAGCTTGCACAGGATCAGTAAGGGCATCTCCAATGGCAACTCGCAATTTTCCTCCACATCCATTCGCAGACCAACCCCCCCCCCCCCCGGGGGGGCGGGGGGACCAGTCCACGGACACGGATGCGGGAGGACGCCATCCAACCCGAGTCGCATATATTCGGACTTCCTCATTTTTCTTCAAGCCCGCGCGATCAAGTAGCCGCATGCAAAGGGTACAGATGTTCAAATAGCCGCACACAAAACTACATCAAAATTTAAAAAGTTCAAATATTACATCCCAACATTTTTGTCCCCTTTCACAGCCGACTGATACTCAATCAGATCTTCCTTCAACTGCTTGTGAGTTGGTTGATGTCAAATTTGTTGATGCATTTGAATAAACCCTTAGAATGTGGCCGGATTCCGGTATGGAAGTTGGATACGATCACCCATATTTTCAAACTCCAGAGCTGCGGCAGCATCGTCACCCTCATCCTCGACGATCATGTTGTGCATGATCACACAACATGTCATCACCTCCCACAAGGTTTCCGGATCTTATTGTTTAGCGGGTCCACGAACAACTGCAAACAGGTCTTCGGAACTCCAAAGGCCCTCTCGACATCCTTTCTAGCTGCCTCTTGTCTTTGTGCAAAGTGATCCTTTTTCTAGCCAACTGGGTTTGAGATGGTGCTAAGAAAGGTAGCCCATGGAGGATAGATACCGTCAATCAGATAGTATCCCATGTTGTACTCATGTCCATTGATAGTATGGTGGCAAGCAGCCTCGCAAACAATGGCGATCGCTGCAGCACATTGATGTCATTGTGAGACCCGTGCATGAAAAAAAAGCATATCCAAAGATCCTGTGATGCAACTTCTTGAAGAATGATGGTGAGCTTATTAACATGACCTTGATATTTCCTTTCTAAAGCCTTCGGGTAGTTCTTCCATTTCCAATGCATGCAGTCAAGAGATCCAAACAAACGTGGCCACCCTCTTGCTTCTGCGATTGCCAAGAGCCTCTCGGTGTCTACCACAATTGGTTATCTCAGATACTGAGGTCCGAACACCGCGACCACGACAGTTGCAAAAATTGACCGTGGCATCTCGACATCTGATCTCAGACATCTGTAGGTACTCGTCCCACGAATCAACGGTCGTGCCATATGCAAGCATTCGGAGTGCGGTCGTGCACTTCTTGTAACCAGAGAAGGCAATCGTTCCCACGACGTCCTTCTCTAGGATAGTCATAAGAGGACCCGACGCAATCGTACAAACGATTGAAGACACTCTTGTGTATCCGAAAAGGACGGCAAAATGGTCAGTGAATAGTGTATCGGGGGCAAAGTAGTCGGCCATCAGTGTCAAATGATCGTGCGCCCTGTTGTGATTGAGCACTCGATGACCCTTGATCGAGCCCTTGAAATCGAGGACATTCTCCTATACACGCTCCACGTCTTCAAGGACCGCCTACATCATCACTGTCTCATCAGAGTACTCCTCGTCCGACGAGCCATCGGACGATTCAACATACTGCTCGTATATGTACCCCAAATTAGAATCCATTGCTAGAAAGAAGAAGGGATAACTGTTTTCAGCTCTAGATTCATCATACAGTTGCCGGGCATGGTGAGAATAGCAGTAGCGAATGGTATCTGGCTGGGTGGTCGGAGGACAGGGGATTGAATGGAGACGGAGGAGAAGTGGGGTGGAGCCCTGAAGGTGACGGAACGCAGAGTTCCAGCGGGGGTGTGACGTGGTGCCGGGGTGGTGGAGTGGCGGCGAAGGCAAGAGATAAAGAAGGAAGGAAAGAAAATAAGGAGGTTGGAGTCGCGGGGTTCGGGAAGGGTTGATGGTGGGCTGGGGGTGTCAAATTCCGATGTTTCGCGAGTCCGGACTCCCACAAAGCTCCCCACTGTTGTCTCATGTTTGCGGGAGAAATCGCGTCTAGACCGTCCTGCGGACCGATACAGGTCCTCGTTGGATGACTTCCGCTGTCCGGACGGATGTGGGCGGTTTGCGGGTCCGCCTTGGAGATGCCTAAGCGCAGCTCCAAATCTGATGCACAAATTTCCGTCGGCATTTGTCCGTGGACTGGTCCCCGTCCACGGACACTGATTGTGGAGGCCGCCATCCAATGCTGCTCGCATACATTTCAACAACTATTTGAACTAACCGAAAAAAATTCGTCCAAACACAGCGAGTGGCGGAGGTAGCAAATTGTTACAGCATGGGCACACCGCAAACTAAAATACTCCACTTTGTTTTTACTAAGAAAACATGTTTGGAAAAAGTGTGTAAAACAAAATCTAGGAACGAAAAAGTAAAATATGTGATAATGTGAAATAACTAATAAATAATGTTGAATGTTTTCGTAGCTCCTCAATGAAATTGAATTTGGGTTTGAAAAATTACATATTTTATGGAACATGTGACATTGTATTTTCTCCAGAAATTTTAAAAACATTTGAGACATACTTTTCACCAATTGTCAACGCAATTTGGTTTTCACTTTGCCGTCCGAGGTATGGAGCACAGGAACAGCCAGTGGTAGATCTCAACTGCTATATCTCACATTAAGCGAGACGAAACGACCTCTCGCGTTGAACGCTACAGGAACGGGCCAGCCCAATAGCGGAGAATTAAAAGAATTTGGAAGAGAAAGAAAAGAGAGCGCGGCCGGACTCAAAACTTGAGAGCTCCTATTTGCCGCGCGCGTGCGGCAAATGGTCGAGCCTTCGCTGAAGGAAGAGCGCATGGGCCTGCCCATTAGGAGGAAACGAGCTCACAAGTAAAAAAAAAAATCATCGAACTCAGGACCTCCCTATCTAGAGCTAGCGTTGCTAACCGACGGAATCAGTGAACTCTTATGATAATTCGAGGCGCGAAAGTTTAAGTACCATACACTGTTGAATCTTTTTTTTAAAATACACATAAAATACTTTTAATATCCATTGACATTTTGTGATACCCGTTGAACATTTTATTAAAATAAGTTGAGTATTTGAAATAATATACGACGAACATTTTTGAAAAAAATATGAATATACACGCTGAATAATTTTCGGACACGTACTGAACATTTGTGAAAATACATCGAACTATTTACGAATACACATTGAACATTGTGTAATATACACTGAACAAAATTAAGAAACATAGTGAACATTTGTATACTCGTTGAAAAACCAAAAGAAAAATAGAAAAATTGCAAAATATATTTACTGAACATATTTATATCCATTGAACATTTTAAATAATACTTGATGAACATTTTTGAAACAATATGAATATATGTGTTGAACAATTTTTGAATACGCATTCAAGATTTAGTAAAAAAAGTTGAACAATTTCATAATACACGATGAACATTTTCGTAATACACAATGAACATGTTTATACGCAAAGGTGAATAATTTTCATAATATACAACGAACATTTTTCTTAGTACAATGAAATTTCTTGTAATACACGGTGAAAATTTTATATAATATGCAAATTAAAAGAAGAAAACAGAAAAAGAAAGAGAACAAAAAATAAAAAAATAATGTAAAAGAAAATGAAACAGAAAAGGAACCAAAACAGAAAAATAGAAAAACCCGAAACAAAACAACAGAAAGCCGGATAAAACAGCACAGGAAGTGAAAAACTGGAAGCAAAAAACCGCAGAAGAAAATGAAAAAAACCCTGCAGAAGCAGCGAAGGAAACGACAGCGAACAGCGAAGGAAAACAGCACAGGAAATCGTACGTGGGCCGGCCCAAGTGGGGACTCGCTTCAGCGAAGGTGCAGCTCCTGGACGCTCGCGAGCGTCATATAGGATACACCTCAAAACTTGGTCTCCTGTATAATTACAATCGTGATCGTGATGGAGTAGTAGTTCGGCCCGTCTTAAGTCGAAACGAGCTGCGATTCCACTGTTTCTTCTCCATTTTTCAAGGTTTATTGTTTAGTTTTTTTCTTTCTTCATTTGTATTTGTTTTCCTCTGTTTTTTTTCTTTTCTTTAGTTTTGGTTTTTTTATACATTCTCCTTTTTTTGTTTTTTGTTTTTGTTTTTGTTTTTCTTTCGTTTCTTTCATTACCTCTATCGGCATTTTCATTCTCTTTCGCATTTGTTTCTTCAGTTATATTTTTCATTTGCCTTTTTCTGTGGTTTATTTTTGTTTCTAAACATTTTTTGAATACATGGTTAACATTTTCCCTACACATTTGTACTATTTTTTAATACATGGTCAATTTTTTTCATTTTTAATTTTTTTAAATGTTTGACTAATAGTCTTTAAATAAAAAATAATTTTTTTAATACATGGACAATATTTTTCTATACACATTTAACATTTTCCAAACATTTGTTTAAACACTTGTTCAACATCTTTATCAAAAGCTTGATTAATATTTTTATATACATGATAAAAAATTCATCATTTATTTAATACATGGTAAACATTATACTTGATTAACGTTTTTCAAATACTTGTTCAACATTGT
This sequence comes from Aegilops bicornis, assembly GCA_021605145.1. Classification (NCBI taxonomy): domain Eukaryota; kingdom Viridiplantae; phylum Streptophyta; class Magnoliopsida; order Poales; family Poaceae; genus Aegilops; species Aegilops bicornis. The sequence goes on from CM038670.1 coordinate 86,266,257, forward strand.
TTTCAAATGCTTGATTAAATATTTTCAAATACTTGTTCAACATTTTTTTTCAAATGTAATTAACATATTTATATACATGATCAAAAAAATTCATCAACTAGGCGATGGCCTAATATGGCCCAAAGAGCAAACAAAATTCGCATGGTGGCTGGGGGAGCAACTAGTTGACTAGCGCTCTTTCGGAAGCCTCACAACGATCAGCGCCATTTGGCGCGCTCTCAGCCGCCCGCCACGTGTCGCGCTCTAAGCACTCCCTTCGAATTTTTTTTCCGCACGCGTTTTTTGCTTATTAAACAATTTTTTTCGGGTTTTTTGACGTTTCGGTTTTTCTCCAGTCTTCCTTAGCTTTTGGATATTTTTTTTCTTTTTTTTGCGCGAAAAACCACGTTTTTTTCGTGAATGTAACGGTTTGCTTCTACGAGAGGCACGGTTTTGCTTTCGCGAGAGTCATGGTCGTGCCTCTCGGAAACGAAAAAAAACACATTTTTTCCTTCCGCAAGAGGCACGGTTTTGCTTCCGCGAGAGGCATGGCCGTGCCTCTAGGAAACGGAAAAAACGCGTTTTCTTTTTTCCCTTGCGTGAGAGGCACGTTTTTTGCTTCCGCGAGAGGCACGGATATGCTTTCGCGAGAGGCACGGCCGTGCCTCTCGGAAACGAAAAAAACACGTCTTCAGTTTTTTCTTTCACGAGAGACACGGTTTTCCTTCCGCGAGAGGCATAGTTGTGCTTTCACGAGAGGCACGACAGTGCCTCCTCGGAAACAAAAAATGTGTTTTCTCTTCTTCTTTTTTTCTTTTGCGAGAGGCATGGTTTTGCTTCCGTGAGAGGCACGATTGAGATTTCGCGAGAGGCACGATTGAGATTTCGCGAGAGGTATGGGCGTGCCTCTTTCGGAAAGGGGAAAAATCTGTGCTCCCGGTTCGATTTTTTCGTCTGTTTTTTTGTAAAGAAAAAGTTCGTCAAAACTTATCAACATCGGGATCTAGTTTTAAAGATCTCGACGCGAGGAATCCAACGATAAAAACGGTTCCAGATTTGGACGCACGATTTAATAGATAAAACATTTTAAATAAACGAATCTACAGAAAAGGAATAACTCTCAGGATTCGAACCCCTGGCTATGTAGTCAAGCGTGCACGCTATGCTAGCCGCTTGAAGAAACCAACGACAGCGGCAAAAACCTGACCATTCGCAGAAATTCAGTCCAGGTAAGGGATCGAACTAAGTACCTCCTTAAAGCAAACAAGGTTGATAGTAGGGCTGGAAAAAAAGCTCGAAGCTCGCGAGCTAAACGAGTAGCTCGTGACTCGGCTCGAATTGACTCGAGCTCGAAGAATAACGAGTCGAGCCGAGCTTTAGTTTAAGATCGTTTATAGACCAAGTTAAACGAGCCAATCTCACGAGTACTCATGTAACTCGTTAGGCTCGGTACAAAAAATCAGCCGCTTCCAATACAAAAAAAAATGATCAGACACTCAACACCCTATGTCCCGAACACACAGCACAAGGCCCAGCCACCTAGGAGACTCATGCGTTACAAGGAAATTACAATTGTTTAGTGATATATGTGTTTAATATATACATAATCATTTTTATCATAATTGAGGGTTTTATGTTCATATCTTTAACGAGCTTAACAAGCTAAACGAGCCAGCTCGCGAGTTATACGAGTCGAGCCAATCTTGGGTTTGAGCTCGTTATAGTAACGAGTCGAGTCGAGCTAGCTCGTTAACGAAACGAGCTCTAGCGAGTCGACCCGAGCTGGCTCGACTCGGCTCGAATTCCAGCCCTAGTTGATAGGCACTATGACTCCTTGGTGTCTACATCTGTAATGGGAACCTGTTCTATATGAACTATAAGCAGCAACATATGTAAAACAACAATAACAACAACAATAAATCTTTTAGTCCCAAATAAGTTGGGGTAGGCTAGAGGTGAAACCCATAAGATCTCGCGAACAATACTACAAAAAAAGACACTTCCGTGATGATACGTGTTTGTCACCGTAGGTCACATTTTCTGTCATGCATGTACATCCATGACAAATTTATGATGAGAATAAAGATAGTCATACTGTCGTCAGAGAAGTGTTCCATGACATTACCAAAATTATCATCACGGAAGTGTCCACTTCCATGACGATAAATCACGCGTCCTGAAGTGCTTTTCGCCAAGGGTGACCGACATGTGACATCCACCGTAACGAACGCTGTTAAGCTATCGGGTCCGTTTTGGATCCGATAACATTATGCCCCAACCAATGGGGATTTTCCACGTGTAAAATCATCATTGGCTGGAGGAAACACGTGTCGGCTCACCGTTGGGACAGATGTCATCCACTCATTGAACCCAAAGCGCCTATGATACGCCGACACATGGCACGGCCCAACAGTGGCCCATAAAGTTTAAATGGGCCGGCCCAACTAAAGGCCCACAAGATTTTGCGGCCCATAATGGGACGGCCCAGCTAAAGGCCCACAAGATTTTGCGGGCCATAATGGGCAACCCTGTAAAGGCCCACAAGATTTTCTTGGCGCCATAATGGGCCGTCGGTGAAGGCCCACAAGATTTTGTGGACCATAATGGGATGGTCGACTAAAGGCCCACGAGATTTCGCCAACATTAATGGGCGGCCCGGTGTGAGGCCCACAAGATTTTGAGGACCCTAGTAGGCCAGCCCATTAACTGGCTGCCGTGTTTTGGGCCAAATGCCGGCCCATATTTGATTCGGTCCATTAATGGCCTGCCACGTTCCAGGCTTAATAATGGCCCATATGAGATCCGACCCGTTAAAAGCATACCACGTTCTGGGCCAAGTTACGGCCTAGATCAGGTTCGACCCTTTAAGAGGCTTTGGGCTAAATTTTGGCCCATATTAGATTCGGCCCGTCAACTGGACGTTATGCTTTTTGGCCCATTTGCTAAAGGCTCATTTAGTAATTCGGCCTGATATTAGTTTCGGCCTGTTGAGGGCCTGTTTAACATTTCGGCCCTATATTAATTTCGGCCTGTTAAAAGCCCGTCATATAGTTGGGCCTAACTACGGCCCGGTTTGCATCCGACACCTTTCATGACCAATAATCTGATTGGGCCAAACAAGGACCGAGACAATTTTGGCTGTTATAAGCCCATGATTTGATTGGCACATTCATGGGCGGGGTCTATTTCGACTGCCGCCACGCCCATGAGCTGTTCGACACGTTTCAGGCCCAACCTACTTTTCAGCCTCCTAAAGGCCCATTGAGTTTTCTTGGGAAAATAGGGCCGGCGGTTTACTTGGCCGATTAAAGGCCCGAATCTACTAGTGGGCCAGTTTACATTTAGGCCTATGAACGGACCAAGATGACGGGGCCCATGATGCGGATTATACATGGTGATTTGCATGACGACCCGATTATGTACCGTAATTTTATGGTTTGGCCGGTTTACTGCGAAGACAGGATATATATACAGTAAAATAACTGCAGCATTGTTAATAAGAAAAAAACCTAGACTATACAATAAAGAAATTACGGCATATTACATCCATTGGGCATCAAAATTCGCCACTATGATAATAAAGCACAAGCAGACAACAGATTACATATACTGGGCATCAAAGATCGCCACCAGTGCAACTAAACACGTCGACAAAATAATATACAAAACCGACAGCACTTCAATAGAGTTCAAGAAAGGCTAGCCCTGCTCGGAGTCAGAAGCAAGCAAATGAGCAAGCTGGTGAGATCGCACTTGTTTGACACTTATATCCTCCTCACTCTGAAAGATAAACAAGCAACATGATGATGTGTTTTGCACATATAAGTATCAATGACGACAATTCATCACATTTCTTCTTTAATAAAGTGACATAGTTTAAAATAGCATTAACACAACATGGTATTGTTCAGGTCAAGACATGGCAGGAAATGACATTGTGAAGGAGTTGGCAACTTTATGACACCACTGGATTACAGATCAAGAACTCATAAGTATCAATGGTTAGTGTGCTGTCAATTTATCCCATTTCAGATTGGCAATAAGATCACTTGCTCTGTATATTTTAATTTACATCGTATGAAGAAGGAACTTGGTTGTACAACTGAAAACTTAAATTGAGAAGGACAAACTTTTGTTTATGAACTGGAGTACATAATAAACTTTAAACATGCAATTTGATGCAAACACCAAAAATAAACAGCTGTTGCAGTCATGCCTAACCAAATATACACAACAAAGTTTGAAGGCTTGAGAAGGACAAACTTACATTATTGGTGAAGGCAGGCTCTATAAAGCCATTGTCCATGCTGATGGGGGGGGGGGGGGGCAATTCAAGAAGCTTACCACATAATCTTCTTCATAAGCATTGCCTTTATTTTAAATTTTGTTAAGAGTAAATATATATGTGACAATATAAGAAAAAAATGGAGAATATTTAAGATAAGATGAAGAGTGATGCTACATAACCAAGTAGCTATAAATGTAAGTACATCGATACTGGCAAAAGGTACAGCCAAGAGCAATGCAGAGCTAAACTTCTTCAAAGACCATCGGTGTTATCCAACCTTATGGTAAGAGTAAATATAGATCTTATGTGTAGAAAATGGAGGGCAAAGGAAAATAAGCTGCAGAGTGATGGTACATGAACAACTACCTGTCAATATAAGTACACTGATAAAGGACAACAGGTACTTACAAGAACAATGCAGAGCTAAATTTTTTCATTGGCATTGGATATATTCTACACTAATGTAACCATTCATACAGATCAGATAATTTGGAGCGAACAATTGATAAGCAAGCTATCATGCATACTGCTGTCACATAATGAACCAGGTATGTATGCAAGTACAGTGATACAGGAAAACAGGTACTAACAAGAGCAAAGCAGCGGGCAGCATATTTGCGATATCCTGTCGTTCTTTTCAAACCGGAATTCTTTTTCGAGCAGATTTTCTGCAAAAAATATCCGTAAGGCACATGCGAAAAAGTAGAAGTTCAAATTGTCATGCGATATCATAGACAGTACCTCATCCTCGGAACGAGACCAGTGCATAGCAAGGTTTTTCCATTCAATGTCTTCTAAATTTAGCATAGGAGACATCACCAGAAATTCGTTTATAGACTTGCCATCAAAGTGTGATTTCCTCAGGTAACACCGATACTGCTGCAATGCTTCCTTGAAAAAAAGCGCAAGAAAGCTTTGCTCGTCATGACTATCCAGATTGACCCTCGCCTACTTAGAACAATGTAATGTAAATCATTGATGTGTTCAATCAGCAGAAAACAGGAAAATAATCACCATGAATAATAGCACTTACACGTAAGTGGGACAGGAAGATGTGAAAATGGTGTTTGTCTTCACTATAATATTCCCATGATGGGAATATATGCACGTAGTCCCTAACAACATTGAAAGAACTATCTTTTAAACTGGGAATAACTTGAATGGGGTTCCAATCTGCAGGAATTGGCCGTCTCTGCAGTTGGGATAGGTCTTCGGCTGGTGGACTTGCTGTACTTTTTGCTGGAGTGGGATTTTTCTGTGGTACAACTGGTGCTATGGCAACTGAAATCGGCATACCTTTTGGCCGGAGTGCAGGTCCTGTGGTGGTACGGCTAGTGGTGTGGCCAGTGAAGTATGGGTACAGTCACCGGAGTCGGTCCTACGCTCGTGTCACCGGTTGTACAACCAATATAAGTGGGTCTTGTCGATTTCTCCAAAGACAACCACATTTTTCAAGGACTTTGCTGGTGCTCCTTCAGGTTCGGCAATCACCCTCTTCCTTTTTGATGTCTGATGCACAAGAACAACATGGTATGACGACAGATGGAATATGTATTGATAATGGATGGGCATGGCATCTCGACATATATGATGAGTAAACTAAGTAGATGACCGTGCAATAAAGTAGAAGAAATGCAAGACAACATATGAAAGATACGCGCAATCAATAAAACCTTGCCAAATTAGAATAGGAACCTTGATGGGTGAACAGGACAGGCCATCTGCCTTTGACTCCTCGAGGTTAGAATAGTCATTAGGATCATATTCTGAACAAGAATCAACAGGTGGTGAGCGTATGAGTTTGATTGCATCCAGAATGGCACTCAATGCCTTGGTGCCAATTGTGTAAGTCATTGCGGTGTTTAGCTTCAAGAGTGGACTGCTGCTAGTGCGACACAAAGCAGCTACACAGATCATAGTGTAGATATAGCGGGAAAACCGTAAGCATCAGAGTAAAATCAGCAAAGTGAAACTTGCTGGAATATATGTGCTAGTATTGTCGGTACGGCTAGAAAGCCTTCGGATACCAGCTCTCTTCAACTGAAGGTGCCGTACTATTAATATCAGTGTAACTCTCAAAGGCGACACAGCTCCCCGCATTTCCTTGCTATTCTTATAGGATTCAAGTGGGCAGGCCACTACGAATCCTATTCCCATGTTTACAAAATCCTACGAATCAAAGAGGCCCGACCAGTTCAAAGTTTCCATACCAACCGACCGTATAGACCTCTACACTGCAAATGTCCCTGCTCATATTCACTACAAGGAACATATCAGATTACTATCATACTCCCTCCGTTCCAAAATGTAAGTCTTGGTAGATATTTCCACTATGGATCACATACAGATGTATCCAGATACATTTTAGAGTGTAGGTTCACTCATTTTGCTCCATATGTAGTCCATGGTGGAAGCTATACAAAGACTTGTATTTAGGAACGGAGAGAGTACTTATTAAACAAGAACTGAAGAGGAACATGGTAAAGAAGAGCAAGCAGATTTTGGATAATAAAATGTTCGTTGCGCAGTGCCCACACATGATGAACCAGAGCGCATTAAGAAAGCAAGTCCCTGCTGTCTCTCTATATGTTGTGCACGTGCTTTTTCAAAAATGAAGTAGGAACATTAGCTGACCAATTAAATGTTATATGTTTTAGTAATATCAGCATCATATCAGATTCATACTTGAGCAACAAGTTTGGAATTATGAGTGGCACGTTGTTTAGCTTGATGGATTCAGGAGCAGTGCTAAGCAGGTACGATGATGGTACTGAATATAAAGGCATGTCTGCATTTGGGTCAGTCGACCATTTCAAAGCGGTTGGATGAAGATCCTACATCTCCTAACCCTTCTTCTTCCTCGTCTCGATTCTTCCCATACAGAACACAGACGAGCCACCAGCCGGACCATCGCCCCCACCGCTGTGTTCCTCCGCCACCCCACCCTCACCCCGCCCCCACCAGCCGAAGTTTTGTTCGCTCGGTGAGGCCCCCGCCTAACAACAACCAAAGTCCCCACTGAGCCCCTTCGTTCGCACCAGCGAACTCCGACGAGCTCAAAAATCGGTGACCCAATTTTGAAATTTAGTCTATTGTGATTTAACTAGTGTGTAATATAAAAGGGGAAAACCATAAGCATTGGGAGTATAGTGTTGAGCGTGCCATGGTTGATCTGAAGGTGCAAACCGGACAAAGGCAACTTCGCAACCAATGTTTGCTCTCAACTAGCAAGTAAGTGATGGACAAGAAATCAGAGTAAAGCAGTGGCGATCTATTTTCTTGCTGCGATAAATAAGTTGAGCAGATACGAAAGAGTACCGCCTCTGGTGCGGCGCCGTGTATGCATCTGCTGAGAATTTGACGGTGCTGCGGTAGCGATGGCTGTCGGCGGCGTGGAAGCAGATCTAGGAGGGTAGACGATGGCGGCGGGGCGCGGTGGACAAGACGGTCGTAGGAGCAGCGCCGACAAGGTGGACGATGGCGGGGATGAAGCTAGAGGACGGGATGCAAGGATCCTGGTCCGAAGCCGTGGATGAGAGAGGTCGATCTCTTGTAATGGACGACGGCGTCGGGTATCACCTGCATGGTGGAGGAGGACGGCGGTGGATGGGTTGGCGGACGGAGGAGGCTGGGGTGGAGAGGGTGTTTTGGCGCCCATGGAGTACGAATGGGGAAATGGAGGTGGATAGGAAGGGGGGAACCATGTCTTCAGGGCGCGCTTGTTTCAAATGCGAGGAAATTTACAAACTTAGCCCTCGTTTCAAATTTCCTACATCACAACAATATTAGTCGATTGGGGATAGGACGGTAATCTCGCATACACCGAATATTTTCCGACGAGAGTTTGTTTTTGGCGCCCATCGTGTATGAATCGAGGAGGGAGTCGATTTCGGCCCAGGAGACACTGTTTTGGCGCCCACTGTGTATGAATCCGGGCGAGAGGCGGTTATGTCACGTTCGAGTGAAATTACAAACCTACCCCTATCGAAACCTATAGAAATCGAGCAGATAGGCTTTGCGTGGCAGGGATAGGCAGTAGTAATTACCATCTCGCAGATTTTGGTTTCAAGTGATTCGCGACTTTCCCCGCTTCGTTCAAATTTTGCAGAGTGCACGCCATCGTGCCAACTCAATTCGAATCCCGTTTGTATTCTATCTTTTTCGGGCGGGATCCATTTTCGATTGGAATAAAATTCTATATACATCATTTTTTTATATATACTTTCAAAAGCACAACAAAGAATTCTGCTCCTTAATATGTATAGTATGCTTTACAAATACAATGATCTCAAAATCATAAGGTTGAATTCAAAAAATTAAACCAAATTATGTTCTACTAAAATGTATGGATCAGTAATATCTACATATCAAATAACATAGATGCTATGAATTCATATGAGTATGCATGTTTGATAGATCAATTTTGGTTCGAGTATGGATTACATGTATCATCATCTCGAATTCAAATATTTGAATCCCTTTTATGTTCACTCCTTTCACGCCCATCTCTCTCGCATGCATGCTCCTTCATGTAGCTATCACTCTCTTTTCTCCAGCTCACCAAGACGCTCACTTCATGTTTCTCCTATCCTCGTAAACATGGTCTCTCGACGTCTCCCTTGAGAAGTGTCACACTCTCCCTATCATTATACATTACACGGTTTTCATTATCTCTCACGTCTCTACTGTTCTCTCGTATCACTAGGTACCTAAGCTTTCTTTTTCACCGCAACACACACAGTCTCCACTCGTCTTTCACTATGTGTTTCTCTCTATGGGATTCTCTCACACACCCTATATGTCTCTAGATATGAATCATACCACTAAAATTACTCTCTCTCTCTCTCAGAGACACAACATTTGTTGCGGTCTCCTTTTCGTCTCCATCCCAGACTGACATTATTCATTTGTTTACCGATCAGACAAACTCCCCCCCTCTCTCTCTCTCTCACAACTCCTGCTTCCACTCCCCTTCCCGACTACCGTCTCTCTCTCTCACACACAAAACTCCCGCTTTCGCACCCCGACTCGTACTTCTCTCACAAACATTTATCGACTAGCTAGCCTCTAGATAGGTTTATACACCCGCACACTCGTGCTTCCACCATCGCATACATGTCTCTCTCCTGCTCCTTGTATCTATGTAGATTTTTCTTCCCATCTCGAGACACGCCCTCTCGATCGTGCACACACGCACTATCACCTCATTTTAAGCTGATACCTATCACACACACACTCCTTGTGTCTTTGTCACACATGCACTACGTCCTCCTCCACTCTCCCTCTCTCTCTCACACACACATGGGCTTTTTGCAACAACTAGCAAGATGACCATGTGTTGTACGGAACATCAATATGCATTTGTTTGAGTAGTTTATCTTGTGGGGGTAAAGTATGAACGAGTGTAGGACTTATGTGCAAATGTGGAGAGGGGTGTGGGTATCTTTTTGCAAAATTTCCATAGTTTCCTTCCTATCCGTCAGATATAGATCGGACGGCCTATATTGCAGGATGGCAGGCACACGATCATGACCGACAATGCTTTTTATAAAAGTAGGGATAAAAAATAGAGTTGGTGATGATGGTGGGCCTGCCACCCTATTAATGTAGGTCGTCCGATTTATATCTCGACGGATAGGAAGGAAAATATGGCAATTTACCGCACTCTTCACCACATTTGCAGATAAGGCCTCCTCGCTCATCCTTTTCTCCCACAAGATCTTGATGTTCCGTGCAGCATACGGGCATCTTACTAGTAAGAGTAGAAATTAGACATATACCACTTCTCGAATCATGAAACCAACAACATTCCTCCCTTATCTCATCAAAAACGCCAAAGGAATATATTTTGAGTGAAACATAACATATTTTTAGTGATATACGTATTTCAAAACTAGACTTTTTTTTCTATCAAATCGGTAAATATGTAATAATCTACTTTGATCGTGTGGCAACGCATTGGCACATTGCTAGTAGTTATTATAATTTTTTGGACACCAGACAAACGGTGGAGTACATATACGAAGAGAAGAGGCGCACAACACAGTCGGCCTCTCGCTGTCTTGCATACATGAGTGTTACATAAAGGCGACTGTCGGTGTCAAAACCGGCGGATCTCGGGTAGGGGGTCCCGAACTGTGCGTCTAGGCGGATGGTAACATGAGACAAGGGACACGATGTTTTTACCCAGGTTCGGGCCCTCTCGATGGAGGTAAAACCCTACTCCTGCTTGATTAATATTGATGATATGGGTAGTACAAGAGTAGATCTACCACGAGATCAGAGAGGCTAAACCCTAGAAGCTAGCCTATGTTATGATTGTTGTTCGTCCTACGGACTAAAACCCTCCGGTTTATATAGACACCGAAGAGGGTTAGGGTTACATAGAGTCGGTTACAATGGTATGAGATCTACATATCTGTATCGCCAAGCTTGCCTTCCACGCCAAGGAAAGTCCCATCCGGACACGGGACGAAGTCTTCAATCTTGTATCTTCATAGTCCAGGAGTCCGGCCAATGGTCATAGTCCGGCTATCCGGACACCCCCTAATCTAGGACTCCCTCAGTAGCCCCTAAACTAGGCTTCAATGACGACGAGTCCGGCGCGCATATTATCTTCGGCATTGCAAGGCGGGTTCCTCCTCCGAATACTTCATAGAAGATTTTGAACACAAGAATAGTGTTCGGCTCTGCAAAATAAGTTCCACATACTACCGTAGAGAGAATAATATTTACACAAATTCAATATGCTGAGGTATTCCGCAGCGTGACATCACACCACGGCCAAGCCTTTATTCAAATCGTTTTCTTTGTCCCACCTCGGTAGCGTTTAGCGAGGCGGTTTCCTTGGCACGTCTTGTCAAAGCAGAGATCGTGTCCCCTTATTCCGGGATTCTCATCAATACGGGCGTGGGTAACCCAACCACGCCATTGATTACGGCGCTTGGGAGATAAGCCTCTGGATAGGTTTATACACCCGCGCACTCGTGCTTCCACTATCGCATACATGTCTCTCTCCCGCTCCTCGTATCTATGTAGATTTTTCTTCCCTTCTTGAGACACACCCTCTCGATCGTGCACACACACACTATCGCCTCATTTTAAGCTGATACCTCTCACACAAACACTCTTTGTGTCTTTGTCACACATGCACTCCGTCCTCCTCCTCTCTCCCTCTCTCTCACACACATGGGCTTTTTGCAACAACTAGCAACATTCCCATGCGTTGCACGGAACATGAAGATGCATTTGTATGAGTAGTTTATCTTGTGGGAGAAAAGGATGAACAAGGGAAGGCCTTATTTGCAAGTGTGGAGAGGGGTGTGGGTATCAAATTGCCATAGTTTCTTTCCTATCCGCCAGATATAGATCGGACGACCTATATTGCAGGATGGCAGGCACATGATCATCACCGACTATGCTTTTTATAAGAGTAGGGATAAAAAATAGAGTTGGTGATGATGGTGGGCCTGCCATCCTGCAATATAGGCCGTCCGATTTATATCTGACGGATAGGAACGAAACTATGGCAATTTACCCGCACTCCTCTCCACATTTGCAGATAAGGCCTTTCCCTCGTTCATCCTTTTCTCCCACAAGATCTTGATGTACCGTGCAACGCACGGGCATCTTGCTAGTAAGAGTAGAAATTAGACATATACCACTTCTCGAATCTTGAAACCAACAACATTCCTCCCTTATCTCATCAAAACCGCCAAAGGAATATATTTTGAGTGAAACATAACATTTTTTAGTGATATACGTATTTCAAAACTAGACTTTTTTTCTATCAAATCGGTGAATATGTATTAATGTACTCAGACCGTGTGGCAACGCATTGGCACATTGCTAGTAGTTATTATAATTTTGTGGACACCAGACAAACGATGGAGTACATATACGAAGAGAAGAGGCGTACGCACGCAGTCGGTCTCTCGCTGTCTCGCACACATGAGTGTTACATAAAGGCAACGTTAACAAATAAACTCTAAAACCCTAGGTGCACGATTGCTGCATTCACGGGTACCGGGTACGTGGTGGAGTGCACCTTTCTAGGAATAGTCAGCTCGTGTAATAATTTGATCCGTAGGAGTTGAAGGTCGGGACCACAGGTGAACGACTTGGAGGCGGTGGCTCGCCAGTTGCCACAGCTCGAGTAGCCACGTTTAAAATATCATTTTTAGCGGGGTTAAGAGTTCCGATTTTTAATGGCGCGTTATAAGTACAAAGTAGGTTTTAGAACGATTGGTATGGAGCGAAAATGGAATTCATAGTACTACCTACTATGTACCTCCTTGGCGTATGGTTGTATGGGTTTATGTTGCGAGATGTTGAACCTGGTAGTTCTAGGGCAAATACTATGTTTAGATTTAGATGTTGGTTTTCACTAATGAAAATCGGAAGGGGTAAACCCTTCTTTGATTAAAAAGAAATCTACTACCTCCGTTCTGGTTTGCTAGTCCCCATCATTTTTGGGTCAAAGTTTGTCCACGAATTTTACTTGTAGAATGTGAATGGAAAACGAGATTTTGTTATAGCAAACAAAAAAGGACTGGAGGGAGTGATTGCTCTGACACGGACGCGACCTCTCATAGCGCAGGCATTGAACCGGCGCGCCGGCCAAGAGGGCCCCACTCACTGTAGGCCCGGCTGAACACACCTCCTCGCCGCATGCAACCGGCTTCAGCATCGCCTACCGCTTTGCCTTCATTGAATCCAGCGTGTGCAAGGCAACACGTCCTTCCGCAAGCCGGCCGGCATTTTAGAACACAAAAGTGACCAAAATATAATTAATTACGCATGGTCTTGACTTGTTGTGCTCGCACTGGTAGCAGGAACTAGAGGTTTTTCTTTATTCATAACTCTCCTCAATTTTTTTGGCTTTGAAGTGAATCATGGTTGTGGACATTATGTATGAATGTGGAGATATCTGTGAACATGAGTTTGATGTGGAAGTTGAACTTGGAATGTCGGGCTTGCGCGTGAACTATACCATGTCCAATGCTTCGTCTGCTATTGTTTGGAAAGTAATTGCTGTTATTACATGACCCGAAAAAAATATTTTGTGCCACATCAGTAGATGCACGGACATCACAAAAGGCATGCTGACTGGATAAACATTTGAACCTAGCTACTATGAAGGAAATTTTGTATGGACAACTGTTTTAGATAGCAGGAGACGCCTAGCCTGCTCTGCCTCTGCTAGCTTATTTCTGGCTTCTTCCATCTCTTCTTTGGCATGGGTGAAGAGAGCATCTCATTGCTCTTTTCGCTTCTTCAGGAACTCAGCTACATTCTCAAGGACTGTTGCACGCTTTCTTTCATCCTTTACTAGAGCCACAAAGGACACGAACAACTCGATTTACTCCACCGGCTTCGTGGTAATCCAACATCATCTCGAATTTGCACCTTGTGTCTAATCCAACATCATTAGGGAACTGGCACCTTGTGTGTAATCCAGCCTCATTCTGGAAACATGATCTCGAGGTTGACCATACTTCCCTCCTCGCAGGAACTGTATCCTGACGTGAATTTACTTCTTTGTTAGATAATTACTCAAAGCAACCCAGATCCATTTAGTAGAAGCCAGATAAACAGAACTGGGAGAAGTGAATTCAAAAGGAAAAAAAATATAAAAACAAAATACAAGGTGAGAACACCCACTTCCTACATCAAGCTAAAAACGAAAGCATGAGGACGATTAAGACTCTTCTTATGACACATCGAAGAACACGAGGTTTAAGAGAAACATAAACTATAACATACACACATCGAAGAACACGAGGCTAAACGAAAGTAATTGAAAGGGTGTTACTTACCAAAGCTCGTTTTACAGGTTCGGTGCAGGTCCTCTTTAACTTTTCGCACTCCTTGAAGATGTCCCCAATATCCCGTGTTTGGTCTTCATTGCTCCTCTGCATGTTCGCACTCGTGGTTTTAAAATCTCAACGTGGCAAGAAAAATATACTACTAGTAATACTCGCGCATCTTGTGGGCAACATTAAAGCACTCGTCTGCCATGTTAGAGCATCTCCAACAGAATCACAATGCGCGGTGCTTTAAAAAGCGTTTACAGTGCTGAGATCGAGAAGTAGAGATAGAGAGTAGAGGATATAGTTCTCAGCATAGATAGACAAAAAAAAGATTATTCAACTACTCCTCGTCGTCCGACTCCTCCTCGATGATGTCCTCCTTCGATGTCTGACCGTAGGCGTGAAGATACCGATCGTCATCGGATTCCTAGCGCGACGCTGCTCCTAGCGTCATGTTGAATTGAGCGTCCTCTTTTCGCCTACGCTTGTCCTCGCGATAGGCGGCTTGCTCCGCCCTCCTCTTATCCCTCTCCGCCCTCCTTTGCTCGTAGAACTCACGCTCGTTGATGATGTCCTGTGGGAAGCGTTGGCGCCACAGCGCCATGGCTTCCTCGTCCATCTCGGCGATGTCGAGACGGTGCTCCCGCCTCCGGTTGTCGCGACGATCCTCGTCGGTGATAAGCCGCGGCAGAGGCACGATCTCCTATGCCCGCTCCCGTGTCGGCACGTTGGGGAAGTTCAATGTTCTATGAGGCCACCGGAGGCACCATGCCGCCGCGTCGTACGCGCGGGCGGCCTCGTTGGCAGTGTGAAATTGCCGAGCCGAGGCGCATCCCGCGGAACCGGATCTCGGCGGAGAAGCCGCCAGAGGGGCGCGCGCGGACGCTGCGGTATCCCCAAGTTTCCCGACGACGCGACGGCGAGGCGAGAAAGAGCGGGGAGAAAGCGGTGGCGAGGCACAGAGCGGTGGCAAGGCACAGAGCGGTGGGAGGGCGTTGGATTTTATAAAGCGCGCCGGACGCCGCGCGCCAAAACTAGCGCACGCCCGGCCGCTTTTTCCCGCGCGCGCGCAATCCTTTCCCGACGTCTCTGCTATCTCTACTCTCTTCTCTACTGTTATATTTATTTTATATTTAATATTTATCTCTACTTCTCTACTCTCTATTTTTTCTCTACTTTTTCCCTAGTCATATAAAAATAGAGTTGGTGATGATGGTGTTCCTGCCATCCTGCAATATAGGCCATCCGATTTATATCCGACGGATAGGAAGGAAACTGTGGCAATTTTGCAAAAAGATACCCACACCCTCTCCGCATTTGCAAATAATGCATTCCCTTGTTCATCCTTTTCTCCCACAAGATAAACTACTCATACAAATGTATCTTGATGCGTGCAACGCATGGGCATCTTGCTAGTTCTAAAAAACTATCCATCATTTGCCACACTACTGGTTGCAGATGAAATACCTACTCAAGCACAGCGCGATACAGGAGCGACGCACAATTACAAGCTGATATTCTGTTGGACAATGGAGGCTATAACCAATTACTTTTATGGGAACAATAGCACCCAGGAAATTTGAAGGGTAGGTATGGACAAAATTGGAACTGCACATGTACTGTTAAGTGATTCAATACACACATTACCAATCGAGGAGGAGAACGATGGTCGCGGCGGCCTCTGTGAGTCATGGTCGGCAACGGGAGTCAGTTCATTGTCCACGATGGTGGTGCTTCTGCGCTTGGCGTCGGCTTCCGGGAAGCAGATCCGAGACCGTGGAAGATGGTGCCGGGGAAGAGGCTCCGTGTACGACGACGACGGTGGACCGGCTCCAGTGCGGCGTACGAGGTCGTTGATGAGGCAGATGTGCTGCGGTTGACGAGTGCGCCGATGTAGAAGGGGAGGAGCACAAACGCCGCGGTGCCGTGGAGAAGTCTATTTTGCGGTGGGGATAGAAAATGGGGAGTATTCAGGTGTACTACTCTAGGTGCCGGGGTGGGGTTGGCTGGGTAGGGTGAACCTGAAGTTACGAAAACAGCCCCCTACCAACCGTCATCCGTAGGCCTGTTCCGAAGGCTATGATGGTAACTTCCCACTGCTCGAATCAGGGTCGCGGGAGATTTTTCCCGCCGACCTCAAAATTTTGTGACACTGAACTCCCCGTGTGGCGTTTTGGGTGATTCGGCTAAGCAACTAGCGAGTAGTACTAGTAAACTCTACATATTAGGTTTGACCGAAGTCAAACTTCCTAAAGTTTGACCAAGTTTATAGAAAAATATAAACATTTACCATAATAGATATGTATGATATGAAAGTACATTCAATAATGAATCTAATGGTATTTATTTGTTATTGTATATGTTAATATTTTTTGTTATAAATTTTCTGAGAGTTTACAAAACTTGACTTGACCAATGCTAATACGCAGACTTAAATAAAAACAGAGGATGTACACATTTGTTTTCTTAGTATGTAGTGAATTAATCATTTGTTGAAATTGTGAAATAAATATATTAGGCTACTGACTTCGAATGTAATGGTCTATACAATTCAATAGTTACAATCATTGTTGAATTCCAAGATGTATACCAGGTCTATAGTACTTCACAACATGCTCAAACTCGCATAATCCCAAATAAATGACAATCAAAATGCATTTCATAGTTATTACTTTGTAGGATGCAACAAAACCAACAATAACTCTACATCAGCCATTATAAAAGCAACCTTTTGAACTTATCCCAATGTGTGAATGAAATGTGTAGAGAGAGCGGGAAAGATTGTATGTATGTGGACGAGAGAGTAGGAGACAAACCTAACGGAACATAAAGAGGGAGATAAAGAGAGAAAGAGAGAGGAAGAAGTTAGGTCTGTGAGAAAGATGCAGACATGGAATATATGTGAGATGCGTGTGCATCCGGATTCTGTACACGTGGAAGGAGAAGAGACAACAGGTTTGATGAGACAGCTGGAAAAACATGGACGAGAGGGGAAGGATCTCGTGGGTTGAGGGATTGATAAATTTGTGCGGGGGAGAGAGGGATTGGTAATTTTGTGCGAGAGAGAGAGGGTGGGGGGAGGAGTCAGTCAGCCGTCGTGACATCATCCTGCTTCCAAATGGCCCTGCATTCTCTAGCGCAGTGTGGTCGCCGTCTTCGATCTCCTCGATCCCTCTTTGAAGATTGAGGTGTTGTGCATGCTGGGGTGCGAAGAAGCACAAGCGAGAGTGGTCGCCATATAACCTTGGATGGGGATGAATTGTGTGCTCGGGGGAGGGTGTGTGTGTGTGATGTGTGCTGTGTGTGTGTGATATTGAGAGAAAACAAACCTAAGGAGAGAAATGTGTGTGTATGTGACGGAAAGCTACTTGCTAAACAGGGTATTCACGAAGAGATTGTGCGTGCGAGATAGAGAGCGATGTGCGGGCCTTGAGGTGGGCAGGGGCCGGGTGAGGGTGTCAAAATGTGCGCGTTGATGCATGTGTTACATGCAATCGTGCGAGGGACGGACGAATCGAGAGAGATGCTTGTTGTGTTACGGATGCTCCTCTCTCTCTCTCTCACACACACACACAAGTAAAATAGAATACCGTTCTCTCATGTATACACAACGTATCGGCATCTGTCTATGTCTCACTCATGCATGATCATTTGCACATTCACACCTCTCTATGTCTCTATCACACGCACACCGTCTCCACATTGCCCTTCCGCCACAACACACATATGGACACATACACACGTTCTCTCTCAGTCACACACACATGGGCTGTTTGGTTTGAGACTAAGGGGCTGTTTGGTTTGTGACTATGGTTGCCACATCTTGCCACACCTAAGGTTAGGCAACTTTGACCAATTTAGGAGGGTGTTTGGTTCAAGCCTTACCTTAGGCAATATACTTTTTTCCACACTAGGGCCCCGCATGACATACACTCACAAAGTGTGGCAAGATTCCCTTAGGCTTGCTAACTTGTAGCTGGGGCTGTTTGGTTCTAGGCCTAGCATTGCCACACTTTGCCACACATTTTTGCCAACCTTGCCTAAGCTTAGTTCATTAAAATGAGAGCCACAAGTTGGCAAGCTAAGGGAATATTGCCACACTTTTTGTGTGTATGCCATGTGGGGCTCAAGTGTGTCTTGCCTAAGGTATGGCTTGAACCAAACACTCACCTAAGTTAGTCAAACTTGCCTAACCTTAGGTGTGGCAACCTTTGGCAAAGTTAGTCACAAACCAAACAACCATTTTAAAGAACTAACCTTAGGCAAGTGTGGCAAAAATTGTGTGGCAAAATGTGGCATTCCTAGGCCTAAAACCAAACAGCCCGTAAGTTTGCCTAAGGTTGCCACACCTAAGGTTAGACAAGTTTGACCAACTTAGGTGGGTGTTTGGTTCAAGCCACACCTTAGGCAAGCCACATTAGGGTCCCAAATTACATACACTCAAAAAGTGTGGCAAGATTCCCTTAGGCTTGCCAACTTGTGGCTCTCATTTTGAAGAACTAACCTTAGGCAAATGTGGAAACATTGTCTCTATGACAAGTGGGCCATAGGGGCAATAAAGTGTGGCAAGCCAAAGTGTGGCAAATTGCCAACTAAACTGTGGCTGCCAAATTTTGGCTTGGCAAAGTGGCTGGGAACCAAAGAACCCCAAAATCAGTATTAAAAAAAACTAGGGCGCACCTAAAACGTCCAAATACAAATAAACACGAACTGGAGCTAAATTCAAACATATGGAAATATTGTAGCGTCAAGAACTTCTCCCGGAAAAAAAGTTTTGAGTAATATTCAGGGATTGTTTTCACACACACAAAAAGGTTCGGTAGATGTCCTTCGAGCGCGACACGGTGACGCACCATTCGATCGACCGCGCGGCCGCGGTTCACGCGCTTGCACATGATTCCATATCGTGGCTGTGGTAACGAATAAAAGCGCTGCATAAGTCTAATGTTTACGTGTACTAGTACGGTTTTCTTTTAAGTTTGACCAACCCTATATAAAACTAAACTAAGCTCCCATACGCCCACTCATCAATATGCCGCCGCCGCCATTGCGCATGCCGGCGCCCGCCTGCTCCGGCCAACAATTTCTCGCCCATCACCGCTGTGTCGCCGCCAAGCCGAAGGCTCGCCCGCTCACGTCATCTGCAGTCCCTCCTCACGATGCCGCCGCGCTGCCAAGCACGCGAGCAGCTGGTGGAGCCGCGTCTATGCATGCAGCGTACAAAGAGGAGGACAAGCGCGTGCTCCAGCACACCGGCGAGGACGAACTAGCATGTCATTGTCGTCTCCGCCCGCGCGGAGGAGGTGTAGATGGTGGCTGTCGCGGCGGAAACCAGTCGCGAGCGCGTCGAGCCCGCAAACCGGCTGCGAACGCGGAATCTACCTTCGAGACCTTGAATGCCACGTGGGTCCTGCAATCTGAAGGAGCAATTTGGGTCACTCGACTCTTGTGAGCCGTTTGATGCAACATGGATGGCTAGAAGGGCTTCTTCAACCTCAGAAGTAGATGCACGGTTCATCTTCTCAACTCGCCACATGCCTAACCGCCTGCCGTCGCCACCGCGCCCTCCCCTGAACCGCCTGCCACCGCCATGCTCCCCCCACCCCCGCCATCCGTTTAACCCCAGACACGATCCATTTTTTCCGGCGAACGACATTCCACACCCAACACCCATAAGATAGATCATGGGCACCCTGCCGTCTTCTTCCTTCACTCCGTCGAACTTCTTTCACAAATCGACTGACCCAAATTATACTACTAGTACAAGCGTATTAACTACAGTAGGAACACGAAGATACGAGTAGTAGTACCAACTGCAATAAGAACAGTAGTAAGACATAGTACTAGTACTACTATACATACTAAAGAGTTCAAACAACGAGAAAGAACATAACAAAGTTCTGCTGGGGCCTCAGCACAACACACCCTTGAAAATAAACTAAGCAACTAGTCTGCTTGACACTGCAGTAGAATCATCATGAGCGACGGCACTGCCACCTACTTGGAGTCCGAGTCCACGTCCTCAACTTCATCCTCGTCCCTCTTCCTCTTCGCCGACGCTTCTTTGCTTGAACCGTACACTGGGCTCTACTTCTTCATTCAACCCTTGTAGATATTTCAACAAAGGTAGGCATCCATTGCTGCGTACAGGATGTGATCTTCATCTAATGTCTTCGACTCCCATGCATGATGAAACTCATGATGAGGTTTCTTCAGTTTAGCGTATGAACGAACAACCATGGCTCCTGCCAGGGTCAGCATTGAAGGTTGAGAGGAGGACACCAGCCCTTCCTTCTGGAGGTCGAAGGGGTCGCCTACAACGAGGCCTATCCGACGCAGGATTTCCTTGTCGTTCCTAAAGTCTACAGTAACGAATTTGACTTGGCCGCCCTTGAGGAACTTCTTAAATTCCTCTCACTCAACGTCGGCATCGCATATGTGGTAGACCAAGCATAAGTAATGCACGCAAACCTAGATCACGGCGGGCTTCTTCTTCTCTGCCTCCTTTAGTTTCTTCTCGCTTCCCAGGACTGTGGTGTACTCAACATCTAGCCTAGCGACCCACTCATCATTTGAGTTTTCGAACATGCGTTTGAAGCGAGCAAGGCATTCTTTCACCGTTGCGGAAGAGCGGGTGTAGATGACGCTGAACTCATCGCTGGTGATGGTTCTAACATTGTACTCACCGCCGATCATGGAGATTTGGGTCGCCATGGATTTGGGAGGAGGGTTAGGATTAGTGGAACTGCCGTAATGTGGAAGGGCGGGACGACTAGGAGCGAACTGTTGTAAGGTACTGTACTAGTAGAAGACGGGGACGATTAGGGCATGCGAACGACGTGGGGTTGCTGGCTTGCCCGGTGGATAAACGGCTGCAAGCCCCCATAGAGTCATCGAGAACTATGCGGGACCCACTAGATGTCATGTCTACTAGACCCATATCGTAGGCCTGACGGTATAGCTTCTGCCTGTTCGCACGCCATGCCGGCTTGTGTGTAACTTCAATTAATTCCGTCAACCGTCGCGCCTCCCACGACCTTCGCCTCCCTCGCGCGGTCGCGCCCTTTGAGACTTCGAACGACTATAAATGAGCAATTTTTTTGTGTACTCCGCATGCATGATACTCCCTCTGGTCCTTTTTACTTTCGTCAACCGTTTATACTAAAAATACCAGTATCTACATTATTGATTATAATGAGTAGTATAAAGCATCTCTTGGGTGGGTTAGTTTTTTTTGGGTTAGTTGAGTTCAAACTAACCCAAACTAACTCTAACACATGGATCCAAACAGGGCCAAGGTTAGCTATTAGAGTACTACTACCTCCCTTCTAGTTTAATGGGCTCGATTAAAAAATTTGACCTACTCTTAGCAAGATAGAGGCGGTGGAATAGTTTTTGTAGTTCTTCACAAAAAATGTGTTTACCAATGCATGCACAAACACTAGTTACTCTAACCCCAGTATCTTCTTTAATTCTTTGCCACATCAGCATGTTTGCTATTCCCATGTGCATGATACCAGCTAAGATACCACCATTATGGCCAGCCTTAATCATCGCATGCAATAATTTAGTGCACCTTGAAATACTCCCTCCGTCCGTGAAAGAGTGTACTTCCAACTTTGTTGGAGGGTGTAACGCCCCGGATTCGATGCGCCAGGTGTCCGTCAATTATTCGCCGTCTTTGCCATGTCATGTGCTTGCGTGTTGCACTTTGCCATGTCATCATCTGCATTTCATATCATGTCATCATGTGCATCGCATTTGCATACGTGTTCGTCTCATGCATCCGAGCATTTCCCCCGTTGTCCGTTTTGCAATCCTGCGCTCCTATGTCCCCCGGCGCCCCCCTTTACCTCTTTTCATGTGTGGGTGTTAAACTTTCTCGGAATGGTCCGAGGTTTGCCAAGTGGCCTTGGTATAGCACCGGTAGACTGCCTGTCAAGTTTCGTGCCATTTGGAGGTCGTTTGATACTCCAACGGTTAACCGGGTAACCGTAAAGCCCCTTTCTCTTTGCAGCCCAACACCCTTTCAAAGTGGCCCAAAACCCAGCAAACTCCCCTCCATGCTCTCGGTCGTTCGATCACGATCGTGTGGGCGAAAACTGCACCTCATTTGGACTCTCCTAGCTCCCTCTATCTATAAATATGCCTCTCCCCCAGAAATTTCGCGCAGTCCAAACCCTAGCCCCTCTCCTCGCGCCGCCGGACGTTTTCTCCCCACTGGCCGGACATGTCCGCCGCCCTCGCCGCGCCACGTGTCGCCTTCGGATTCGCCAAGCCGCCGCGCCCACTTCCCAGCGCACACACATGGCCGGGCCAGGCGAACCCTCCCGGCCATGCCCGTCGCCGCCGTCGCCCGTCGGGCAGCGTCTCCATGTCGCCGCCCCAGCGCCTCCGCCGCCGCCGCCCGAGTCCGGCCGGCGCATCCGCTTGTCGCCCGGCCGCTCCCATTGCGCCGCCCGTCCGTGCCCGGCCGCGTCGCCACCAGCTGAGCTTCGGCCGGATCCGGCGAGATCCGGCCGGATCCGCCTCGCCCCGCCCGTCTCCGAGTTCCTCCGGCCCTCCTCGCCCCTCGCCGGAGCTCCTTCGTCCCGGATCGGGACCAGATCCACCAAGATGTCCAACCAAGCGCCCTCGTCCCCGTCCTGTACCGCGCCGTCCCGGATCCCTCCGTCCCGGGTTGACTTTTCCCGGATACTTTATCATACCATGTTCATCGCGTTATATCTCTCTGCATTTTGCTCCGTTTTGTGCGTGTAATATGTCAAATTGTTCGTCTCGTCGAGTACATCATTTCATTCCATTGTATCATGTTCATTTGAGTTCATCTTGATGCCTGAATCTTCGTTGCAAGAGTGCTACATGATGTTAACCTGCTGAAACTGTTATAACTTGGTGATTTGTCATTTTGCCATGATTGATGTGTGCATCCTATGAACTTGAGTCCTACATGTGTTTTGTACTATGCCATGCCATATTTACAGGGGTTTATGCCATGTATTTTTGTGATCTCTGTGGTGACTAGCACAAACATGCAAACTAGACTTCATGATGTTGCTGATTTCAGCCCCTGTTCTGCTGATATTTTTATGCCATGTAAACTTGATGCTACCGAGAGATCCATGCTTATTTTGAGATACTTCAGTAAGGATGTTTTGAACATATGGTTATTCTATATCCATCCATGCCCTTTTTTGCAATTATGGAGTGCCATAACTTGAGTCAATCGAGCTCTACTTTTTCTATAAAATGTTTCCTGGCAGGTTGTTTACATGTTACGCAATTTTGCCAAGGTTGTTGTAGTTGATCCAAGCATGCTATGTTGTTGTTCTTGCCATGTCTAGCTTCTATGCCATGTCTAGTTGCTGGGTGTATGCTTAGTTTGTCATGCAATGCCTCGTAGTGAGTGCATCGAGCTCGTTAACATGCCTACTTGTTATCTGTTTATGCCATGCTCCAGCTTTTCACCAAGTCTGAATTTGTTTATGTTTTTGCTATGTTCACATGCTTGCAACTGTATTTTCTGTTCCCTTTTGGCTTATGGTCACTAAGGTACTTTTGTTATATACTTTGAGTAGATTCATGCCATGCTCTAGTTTGACTTGATATCTTGCTGTAACATGTTGTTTCATAGCTCTAAACATGTTAACCTGATGTTATTTCTGCCATGTCCTGTGAATTCTGCCAAGTCTGAAACTGTTATTATTTGCAATCTTGCCATGTGTGTTTGAGCATGTTCTATTGATTTATGGAGATAGCTCAGTGCTCATGTTTTGTAATGCTTTACCTGTACATCATGTCCGTACCTTTTGTTATTACGTTAAGATGCTGTAGCTTGTTGTTTAGGTGCTTGCATTATGCCTAGTTGCTGTTTTGGACAGATTGTTGTCATGTCTTGTATAGAGTGTGTGTTGAACCGTTGCTCCGTTTTGAGTGTGCTCTATATGAAACTTGCTTGTTTTTGCATGTAGCTTCATATTATCATGTTGCATCCATGTTTTGATGTGTTTGCTTGATATTTGTATGCCTTTTGTACCAATGCCATGTTTAACTTGTTTTGCTCATATCTTCTAGGCCGTAGCTCCGAATTAAATGAACTTTATATGTAACTTGACTAGAATTTCGTGTAGATCATCGTGGTGCATCTTAACTTGCTGTTTAACAACTTGAACATAAGGTTTATTCAGATCTGGAACAATTTCGAAATTTACATATGAGGACTTATCGGAATTGTTCTATGTTGTTCTTACCTCATTAAAACTTGCATTAATGTGTTGCTCATGTTAGCAACATCTCTTCCCATGAGTAGAAACATCTAGCTTTGTCATGCAACAAGCATGTTGTGCAACATGCCAAGTTCAAGTGAGGAGTGTTTACCATGTTGTTTGCTTATTCTCGATAGTTTCCCGCTTCGCTATGATCGTGAGGATTCGCTTCGCTCGTCTACGCTTGGTTCGTCTTCATGGCTTCATATTCTTCATGGACTCGTTCTTCTTCCTAGCGGGATTTCAGGCAAGATGACCGCTACCCTGGATCTCACTACTATCATTGCTATGCTAGTTGCTTCGTTCTTTCGCTATGCTGCGCTACCTATCACTTGCTGCTCAAGCCTCCCAAATTGCCATGAACCTCTAATCTTTTGCACCCTTCCTAGCAAACCATTGTTTGGCTATGTTACCGCTTTGCTCAGCCCCTCTTATAGCGTTGCTAGTTGCAGGTGAAGTTGAAGATTGCTCCATGGTGGACAGGATTTTGTTGGGATATCACAATATCTCTTATTTAATTAATGCATCTATATACTTGGTAAAGGGTGGAAGGCTCGGCCTTATGCAGTGTTTTGTTCCACTCTTGCCGCCCTAGTTTCCGTCATATCGGTATTATGTTCCCGGATTTTGCGTCCCTAACGCGGTTGGGTGATTTATGGGACCCCCTTGACAGCTTCGCTTTGAATAAGACTTTTCCAAAGAAGGCCCAACATTGGTTTTACCATTTGCCTCACCTATGCCTTTTTTTCCCTTGGGTTTCGGAGCCCGAGGGTCATCTTTATTTTAGCCCCCGGCCAGTTCTCCTTCGGTCTGGTCCAAACCGAAAGCGATGTCCGGCTACTGGCAATCGTGGTCTATGCCAACCCGACGTCTGCTCATCCGGTGTGCCACGAGAACGAGATATGTGCAGCTCCTATCGGGATTTGTCGGCACATCCGGGCGGCTTTGCTGGTCTTGTTTTATTGCTGTCGAAATGTCTTGTAGCCGGATTCCGAGATCGATCGGGTCTTCCGGGAGAAGGAATATCCTTCGTTGATCGCGAGAGCTTATCATGGGCTAAGTTGGGACACCCCTGCAGGGTATAAACTTTCGAGAGCCGTGCCCGCGGTTATGTGGCAGATGGGAATTTGTTAATATCCGGTTGTAGTAAACTTGAAGCAAACTCTTCTAAAATACACCAACCGTGTGGGTAACCGTGAGTGTCTCTTTTCGGGGTTGATCGAGAGGAGAACACGGTTCTTGGGTTATGTCTGACGTAAGTAGGAGTTCAGGATCACTTCTTGATCATTACTAGTTGACGACCGTTCCTTTGTTTCTCTTCTCGCTCTCATTTGCGTATGTTAGCCACCATATATGCTTAGCCGCTGCTGCAACCTCACCACTTTACCCCTTCCTTTCCCATTTGAGCTTTGCTAGTCTTGATACCCATGGTAATGGGATTGCTGAGTCCTCGTGGCTCACAGATTACTACACCACCAGTTGCAGGTACAGGTTTATGCGATGATCATGACGCGAGAGCGATGTTTACTTGTTTTGGAGTTCTTCTTCTGCTTCTTCAATCAGGGGACAGGTTCCGTGTCGGCACTGGGCTAGCAGGGTGGATGTCGTTTGAGTTTCTGTTTATGTTTCATCCGTAGTCGGATGTTGATCTTGTATATGATGTTGATGTATTCGGGTGGCATTGTATGCCTTATGTATGTATCCCCATCTATTATGTAATGTTGATGTAATGATATCCACCTTGCAAAAGCGTTTCAATATGCGGGTATATCCTTGGTGGGACCTTCGAGTTCCTTTTGGATAGGGTCGCATATTGGACGTGACAAGTTGGTATCAGAGCCTCGACCGACCCTAGGAGCCCCCCTTGATTGATCGTGTAGTTTGGCCGATGTCGAGTCTAGAAAAACTGTTTTTGGAGTCTAGTTATATCGGAGAGTAGGAATTCTTTTTACTCCTCTGCCCCTTCGTCGCTCTGGGGAGGCGTAGGTGTTTTGAACTACTCCTCTTCCCTTCAAATTTTTCTTTAGCATCACGCAGTTGGTTTTCCGATCGTTGTTCCTCTGCTCTTTTACCCGGTGCATTTCTCGTCAAGTCGACTCGAGCCTCTTCATCTTTGCCAAGTTCAATCCTCAGTTCTTCCTCCGACGTCGTTGCTTTTCCTTGTCCGAAGTTGTCCTTGTTTTTCCCACCCGCCCTCCCTTCTTCCTCTCAGAACCGGAGTCCGTAATTGAGTATCCATCCTACTCGTGCGAAGTCTTTGCTTTCTTTCCTCAATGATTTCAACCGGTGTTTTCTCTTCAAGATATTCGTTGGTTCCCCCTTCCAAGTTGCCTTTGTTTTCCCGCCCTCCCACCCTCTTCTTCCCGAAGCCTGAGTCTGTTTCAACCATCAATTTCATTCGTGCGGAGCCTCTTCAGTCCTTCCTCAATTATTTCAACCGGTGAATTCTTGTCTTGTTCGTCATTCTTCATCCCTTTCTTTTTCCGGTGCACTCAAATCAAGTTTTCGGGTTGATCACAATCTTTTCCTTCGATCAAGTGTTCTCCTTGCTCGTTTGCCTCCCGCCATTCAATCATTACGGAGTTCGAAAGACATCTCATGAGATTCGTCTGTGTTCCAATTAATTCGAGGTTGTCACGTCATTCAAATATTTCAATTATTCCGGTGCATCATCTATCTGTTCAACATCCCTTTCTAACGGTGTTTTCTTTTAGTGGGCCCTAACCCACAGGTCTTTTTCCATGATCTTACCTGACTCTTCTGATTTTCCCGGAGTTATTCTCAAATCCTTTTCGTAGTTTGACGTAAGTATGAATTTCATCAGTCAGACACTTTTCCAAGGTCGATTCCAAATCTTTTCCATCGTCGACTCAACCTCTTCGCTTTTCGTTCTCCCGGAGTATCCCAGTAATTTTGGTGGTGTTTATCGTCATCCTTGAAGACCGAAGTAGAGTTTCTCTTAAATCTTGTCCGTTCCCCCGGAGATTCATGGTGCTAGCTCGATGTTATCCTATCTAATTGTTTCCAGTCATGCAAATTCTTTTCATCCATCCGGAGTATTTCAGGAGTTACTTTCCGTCTCAATCATCCGGAGGCCGTCGTTCCAGAAGAATTCTTCGTCCTCGCATTCCAGTTATCATTCTCTAAGTATCCCGGTGCTGCGTTCAAGCATTCGTTAATCAGTTCGCGATCTCTTCGATCTCTTTTTTCTAAATTCCCTCAAGTATCTTTGTGCTTTTCTAATGCTTCTCGGTGATTCATTATCTTTCATCAGTCATTTTCGAATTCTAACGGTGGTTCGTTCAAGATTCTTTTCCTTGATTATCATTTTTATTCATTCGTTCTTTTCAACCTACCGGTGATTCATGAAGTCCTTCTCAAGTTTGCGATATGTCACTTCTCAATTCTTTTTCAAGAAGAATAAGTAGTTTGCAAAATCCATTGTTTGTCATCAATTTAATTTGATGAAGGATAAGCATACAATAAATCTTATTCTTATTTCATCCAAGTGATTAATCCCTTACTTCGGAGTTTGTTCTTGATGAATAAATTCTAGTTCCAAGTCTTTCCATCTTTTCTTTTCCGGAGTTCAAATTTGCCTCGACCATCTCGTCGGAAACTCCATCTAAATCATCGCTACGCTCATCTATTCTTTCATCCTTCATTTTATCTCGTCATACTTTTGTCACCGGAGTTCTTCATGGTGGTTCTTCATGATTTAATTCATTCTTCAAGAGTTCAGCAAGATTCTTGTTGGTGGAGTTCAAGTATCCTTCTTCTTGCGTCTCGAAGTGCAATTAACTCTCCGTATTCTTTTGAAGTGGAGTTTTGTATTTCTTCGTTCTTCTCAGCTATCCAATCATTTCTGTTTGTGGCCGGTTATCTTCTTATGATCTTGAGATGTTACCTATAAGCCCACAACAAGCTTATTTATTTTCGTTGTTGATTTTCTCAACAACTCCGTTCAACCCTTCCTTCTAAGTTCTTTTCATTCAATTCTTTCAATTCTTCCGGAGGCATTGTGTGTTCCTCTCGTCAACTATCGTTCCATTTTGTCAAGTTCATGTTCTATTCCTTCCATGTTTAACCGGAGTGCTACCTAAATCCTTTCAGTCTTATTTGTTTCTTTTCTCATTCTAACCACTCCGGTTAGAACGAGTGGTTTCATAGTCTATCTGATTCCATGAGCTTTCGATTCTCGGCATTCTCGTCGTTCCTCTCTTTTTCTCGAGTGCTCTTGATTCTTTGCTTCTTCTCTTGAGTTCTTGTTTCACCTCATCCTTTTTTCCCTTCCGTCTCGGTCCTAACATCTCGGGACGAGATCTCTTGTTAGTGGAGGAGTGTTGTAACGCCCCGGATTCGATGCGCCAGGTGTCCGCTGCTTATTCGCCGTCTTTGCCATGTCATGTGCTTGCGTGTTGCACTTTGCCATGTCATCATCTGCATTTCATATCATGTCATCATGTGCATCGCATTTGCATACGTGTTCGTCTCATGCATCCGAGCATTTCCCCCGTTGTCCGTTTTGCAATCATGCGCTCCTATGTCCCCCGGCGCCCCCCTTTACCTCTTTTCATGTGCGGGTGTTAAACTTTCTCGGAATGTTCGAGGTTTGCCAAGTGGCCTTGGTATAGCACCGGTAGACCGCCTGTCAAGTTTCGTGCCATTTGGAGGTCGTTTGATACTCCAACGGTTAACCGGGTAACCGTAAAGCCCCCTTCTCTTTGCAGCCCAACACCCTTTCAAAGTGGCCCAAAACCCAGCAAACTCCCCTCCATGCTCTCGGTCGTTCGATCACGATCGTGTGGGCGAAAACCGCACCTCATTTGGACTCTCCTAGCTCCCTCTATCTATAAATATGCCTCTCCCCCAGAAATTTCGCGTAGTCCAAACCCTAGCTCCTCTCCTCGCGTCGCCGGCCGTTTTCTCCCCACTGGCCGGACATGTCCGCCGCCCTCGCCGCGCCACGTGTCGCCTTCGGATTCGCCAAGCGCACTTCCCAGCGCCGCTTGCTGCCAGGGGCCAGCCCTCCCTGCCCGTCCGCCTCGTCGCCGCCATGCGTCGCCGGCCGCGTCTCCATGTCGCCGCGCGCCTCCGCCGCCGCCGAAGTCCGGCCGGCGCATCCGCCCCGCCGCCCGGCCGCTCCCATTGCGCCCGTCCGTGCCCGGCCGCCGCGTCGCCGCTTCGGCAGGCTTCGGCGGATCCGGCGAGATCCGGCCGGATCCGCCTCGCCCCGCCCGTCTCCGAGTTCCTCCGGCCCTCCTCGCCCCTCACCGGAGCTCCTCCGCTCGCCGGAGCTCCTTCGTCCCGGATCGGGACCAGATCCACCAAGATGTCCAACCAAGCGCCCTCGTCCCCGTCCTGTACCGCGCCGTCCCGGATCCCTCCGTCCCGGGTTGACTTTCCCCGGATACTTTATCATGCCATGTTCATCGCGTTATATCTCTCTGCATTTTGCTCCGTTTTGTGCGTGTAATATGTCAAATTGTTCGTCTCGTCGAGTACATCATTTCATTCCATTGTATCATGTTCATTTGAGTTCATCTTGATGCCTGAATCTTCGTTGCAAGAGTGCTACATGATGTTAACCTGCTGAAACTGTTATAACTTGGTGATTTGTCATTTTTGCCATGATTGATGTGTGCATCCTATGAACTTGAGTCCTACATGTGTTTTGTACTATGCCATGCCATATTTACAGGGGTTTATGCCATGTATTTTTTTGATCTCTGTGGTGACTAGCACAAACATGCAAACTAGACTTCATGATGTTGCTGATTTCAGCCCCTGTTCTGCTGATATTTTTATGCCATGTAAACTTGATGCTACCGAGAGATCCATGCTTATTTTGAGATACTTCAGTAAGGATGTTTTGAACATATGGTTATTCTATATCCATCCATGCCCTTTTTTGCAATTATGGAGTGCCATAGCTTGAGTCTATCGAGCTCTACTTTTGCTATAAAATGTTTCCTGGCAGGTTGTTTACATGTTACGCAATTTTGCCAAGTTTGTTGTAGTTGATCCAAGCATGCTATGTTGTTGTTCTTGCCATGTATAGCTTCTATGCCATGTCTAGTTGCTGGGTGTATGCTTAGTTTGTCATGCAATGCCTCGTAGTGAGTGCATCGAGCTCGTTAACATGCCTACTTGTTATCTGTTTATGCCATGCTCCAGTTTTTCATCAAGTCTGAATTTGTTTATGTTTTTGCTATGTTCACATGCTTGCAACTGTATTTTCTGTTCCCTTTTGGCTTATGGTCACTAAGGTACTTTTGTTATATACTTTGAGTAGATTCATGCCATGCTCTAGTTTGACTTGATAGCTTGCTGTAACATGTTGTTTCATAGCTCTAAACATGTTAACCTGATGTTATTTCTGCCATGTCCTGTGAATTCTGCCAAGTCTGAAACTGTTATTATTTGCAATCTTGCCATGTGTGTTTGAGCATGTTCTATTGATTTATGGAGATAGCTCAGTGCTCATGTTTTGTAATGCTTTACCTGTACATCATGTCCGTGCCTTTTGTTATTACGTTAAGATGCTGTAGCTTGTTGTTTAGGTGCTTGCATTATGCCTAGTTGCTGTTTTGGACAGATTGTTGTCATGTCTTGTATAGAGTGTGTGTTGAACCGTTGCTCCGTTTTGAGTGTGCTCTATATGAAACTTGCTTGTTTTTGCATGTAGCTTCATATTATCATGTTGCATCCATGTTTTGATGTGTTTGCTTGATATTTGTATGCCTTTTGTACCAATGCCATGTTTAACTTGTTTTGCTCATATCTTCTAGGCCGTAGCTCCGAATTAAATGAACTTTATATGTAACTTGACTAGAATTTCGTGTAGATCATCGTGGTGCATCTTAACTTGCTATTTAACAACTTGAACATAAGGTTTATTCAGATCTGGAATAATTTCGAAATTTACATATGAGGACTTATCGGAATTGTTCTATGTTGTTCCCGGCCTCATTTAAACTTGCCTTGATGTGTTGCTCTTGTTTGCATCATCTCTTGCCATGAGTAGCTTCATGTAGCTTTGTCATGCATCATGCTTGTTGTGCATCATGCCTTGTTCATGTGTGGAGTGTTTACCATGTTGTGTGCTTCTTCTCGATAGTTTCCCGTTTCGTTGCGATCGTGAGGATTCGCTCGTCTACGCTTGGTTCGTCTTCATGGCTTCATATTCTTCATGGACTCGTTCTTCTTCCTAGCGGGATTTCAGGCAAGATGACCGCTACCCTGGATCTCACTACTATCATTGCTATGCTAGTTGCTTCGTTCTTTCGCTATGCTGCGCTACCTATCACTTGCTGCTCAAGCCTCCCAAATTGCCATGAACCTCTAACCTTTTGCACCCTTCCTAGCAAACCATTGTTTGGCTATGTTACCGCTTTGCTCAGCCCCTCTTATAGCGTTGCTAGTTGCAGGTGAAGTTGAAGATTGCTCCATGGTGGACATGATTTTGTTGGGATATCACAATATCTCTTAATTAATTAATGCATCTATATACTTGGTAAAGGGTGGAAGGCTCGGCCTTATGCCTGGTGTTTTGTTCCACTCTTGCCGCCCTAGTTTCCGTCATATCGGTATTATGTTCCCGGATTTTGCGTCCCTAACAGTTGGGTGATTTATGGGACCCCCTTGACAGTTCGCTTTGAATAAGACTTTTCCAAAGAAGGCCCAACATTGGTTTTACCATTTGCCTCACCTATGCCTTTTTTCCTTGGGTTTCGGAGCCCGAGGGTCATCTTTATTTTAGCCCCGCCAGTTCTCCTTCGAAAGTGCTGGTCCAAACCGGCGATGTCCGGCGCCTTCGGGCAATCGTGGTCTATGCCAACCCGACGTCTGCTCATCCGGTGTGCCCCGAGAACGAGATATGTGCAGCTCCTATCGGGATTTGTCGGCACATCCGGGCGGCTTTGCTGGTCTTGTTTTATTCTTTGTCGAAATGTCTTGTAGCCGGATTCGAGACTGATCGGGTCTTCCCGGGGAGAAGGAATATCCTTCGTTGATCGCGAGAGCTTATCATGGGCTAAGTTGGGACATCCTGCAGGGTATAAACTT
The DNA here is from genome assembly GCA_021605145.1 of Aegilops bicornis. NCBI lineage: Eukaryota > Viridiplantae > Streptophyta > Magnoliopsida > Poales > Poaceae > Aegilops > Aegilops bicornis. The sequence continues at coordinate 86,298,668 of CM038670.1, forward strand.
TCGAGAGCCGTGCCATGGTTATGTGGCAGATGGGAATTTGTTAATATCCGGTTGTAGTAAACTTGAAGCAAACTCTTCTAAAATACACCAACCGTGTGGGTAACCGTGAGTGTCTCTTTTCGGGGTTGATCGAGAGGAGAACACGGTTCTTGGGTTATGTCTGACGTAAGTAGCAGTTCAGGATCACTTCTTGATCATTACTAGTTGACGACCGTTCCTTTGTTTCTCTTCTCGCTCTCATTTGCGTATGTTAGCCACCATATATGCTTAGCCGCTGCTGCAACCTCACCACTTTACCCCTTCCTTTCCCGTTTGAGCTTTGCTAGTCTTGATACCCATGGTAATGGGATTGCTGAGTCCTCGTGGCTCACAAATTACTACACCACCAGTTGCAGGTACAGGTTTATGCGATGATCATGACGCGAGAGCGATGTTTACTTGTTTTGGAGTTCTTCTTCTACTTCTTCAATCAGGGGACAGGTTCCAGGTCGGCAGCCTGGGCTAGCAGGGTGGATGTCGTTTGAGTTTCTGTTTATGTTTCATCCGTAGTCGGATGTTGATCTTGTATATGATGTTGATGTATTCGTGTGGCATTGTATGCCTTATGTATGTATCCCCATCTATTATGTAATGTTGATGTAATGATATCCACCTTGCAAAAGCGTTTCAATATGCGGGTATATCCTTGGTGGGACCTTCGAGTTCCTTTTGGATAGGGTCGCATATTGGGCATGACAGAGGGTCAAACTATCTCAAAGTTGGACCGAGTTTGTGCAAAAATATATCAATGCTTGTGAAACCAAATTGGTATATGATTCTCTAAAAAAAGGTATATGATGAAAATATAGTTTATCATGAACCTAATGCTACCAATTTGATGGCATAAATTTTGGTCTATTATTGTATAAATAGGGTCAAACATAAAAAAGTTTGACTTTCCAACAAAGTTGGAAGTACACTTTTTCAAGGACGGAGGGAGTATGAACATGTGTGGGGCGTGTATGTTTTTAATGACTTGAGACTATACCTAGCCCGGCATGCAATATGAGATTTATTATGCACCATTCCCCATACCTGCAGGAAGCCCGTTCGTCTCCAAATATTTTCCTCTCCATGTGTGCAAACAACATGCCTGCCAGACTCTCCTTCTCCTCCAAGTGTCCCACCACTCCACCCCGTGTGAAAAAATCTGCATGCATGACTCTCCTCCCCAACGCCGTCCAATCCGTTGTGACCAGCAATATTTCCACCCCTTCCTCCCCGTAATTTACTCCAACAAATATGCCCACGTAGTTGTTACTTAACTGCAGGTGCATTGGGTCACTGACATATGGGCCCAACAGGTACTCGGCTCACATGTCAATGACGCAACTGGACCTGCAGTTAAGTCAGTGCAGCTCAGTCCATATCTTACGTAGGTGTGCCATTGCTCGCTATAAATACTACGCCTCCCACGACATCGCTATCTCCCCCCCCTCACGTTCACGTTCATCGCTATCTCCTCCCCCTCCCTCTCACGTCGACCACCATGGCATCGACCCTCCCAAGCCCTAGGCGCCCCTCACTGCACCGCGCGAATGGTCACGCGTCGCCGTTCTGTTCCTCGCCGCCACTAGTCGAGGAGGACGCGTCGGCGTTTCGCTCCTCGCCGCTACGCGACGCCTCGCCGTTCTGTTCCTCGCCGCCACTAGTCGAGGAGGTTGCGTCGGTGTTCCGCTTCTCGCCGCGACGCGACGCGTCACCATTCCGTTCCTCGCCGCCACTAGTCGAGGAGGACGCATCGGCATTCCGCTCCTCGCCGCGACGCGTCGAGGTGGACGCGTCGGCGTTCCCAATCTCGCCAGCACACGCGTCGGAGGATGCGTCGGCTCCCTGCTACGAGGAGAACGCCACGCTGCCCGCCGATTCCCCCAGACTTGAGGAGCTTTGGAAAGAAATGGTTGTAGGAGGCTTTGCCTCCAGCAGAGCGTGCCAAAATAGAGGCGGAGAAGAAGGCCGAGGAAGAGAAGCGCACCGCGGAACAAGCTGCCTGGGAGGCCTATGCCGCATCCGAGAGAGTCAGGCAATTGGCTCTTTGGCAGAAGGCTCGTGCGAGGGCCGTGAGGATGGTGGAGGACGCCCGTGCCGACGCCCTGAGTGCAGTTGGGCCCAAGCGCCTCATCTACGCTTGGCGGTACGTTGACTGGGTGCACGCTTCCAGTGAGGAGGAGTACCTGTTGGCGCTGGATCACCACACCGGTGAGATTGCGCTCGCCCGCCGGCAAGCCGCCAATCAACACCTCGCGGGTTGCGAGGCTGAGGAAGAGGCGTTGTGTTGGCGTGCTGGGAAACGGCCGCGCACCAGGGCACTCATGGCGCGCCGCAAGCGCTCCTGCGAGCGCCGTGGCTTTTAGCAGGAGTATAATTTTTGTTTCGTAAGGCGATCTCATTAGTTTTGGGACGCAAATGATAAATCCCGAACGTTCAGGAATTTTTAGCGTCCTTAATTAAGTATGTAAAAGGGAAAGTTTGGAAACCTTGTGTATTCGTACGCATTTTGCAAGTACGTGCATATAGCACAAACTTTACTATATACTATCGCACTACACGTCTCTCTCGATATATGCTTGCAGATTGTAGCATTCTCCGTCCATGTCAATAAGTCATCTTTGGTTGTGCATCGTGACCAAGAAGGAGGGAAGACTTATACACCTAGACGGAGGGAGTACTACTATTACTTATGTACATGCAAATGCACGTTTTAACATTAAGATGCGGTTTTTGTAAAAGTAGAAAAACAGCACTAGTCAAGCTTGTGAAACGATTCAATGCGAAACAAATGCAAAAATGCTCGTTTGATTGTTTACTTTTAGCTTCCTTCTCTGTGGTTATTTCTCTGTCGTACTTTGTACGGAGTATCTCACTGGTTGGAAAGGCATGCAAATTCCCAAACCACTTCCTACACCCTGTATCGAATTTTTTGCCTAACAAGTTGTGCCGTGCAATTGGAATTCCGACTTGAGTATTACTACTAGTAGGAGTACCAGGGGCCAGTTCTTTTAGGCTTCTAGATTAGTAATACCATAACTACTACCTCCGTCCTGGTTTATTGGTCCCCATTGTAGTCTGTGTCAAATTTTGATCATAAATTTAACTAATGAAATGTTAGTGCATGTGACCCGTGTCAAATTTTGATCATAAATTTAACTAATGAAATGTTAGTGCATGTCACATGCACTAACATTTTATCAGTTAAATCTTTGGTCAAAATTTAGCAAAAAATACAATGGTGAGGAATAAAACTGGACGGAGGTACTACTAGTAGTAGTTTAGAAGCCCAAATAAATGAGTGAGGCGCCTTAATGTTACTCTCCACTGTGACTAGTCTTATGGGAAAAGCTGGGGAAGCCGCCAAAAGAACTGGCCCTAGGAGTAGTAGCTAGGGATACTAGGAGTAGTAGCTAGGGATCGAGTGTGCGAGATGAACCGGAGAAAGTAAATGCAGAGAGATGAAATGCAAAAAAGACGAGGGATGTGATGGTTGCTTGTCTGTTTATTTTACCAGGCCACAAAAAAGACGGAGGGATGTGATGGTTGCTTGTCCGTTTATTTTACGAGGCCACTTATTACTGGGAGTGGTTGGGTTTTGTGATATGACAGCTTTACTACCGCGCCACGAGCGGGGTGAGACTCCCGTGCAGCGCCGCCCTCTACACTAGTACTACTACATCGGTCGTGGTTTATCCCCCATTGAATTTGACTGAAGATTTAACTGACAAAATGTTAGTGCATGTCAACAAAAACAATATCGTTGGATTCGTATTTGAACATAGTTTTAAATGATACTCCTATAATTTTAGGTGACATGCATCATCATTTATCGTACTATATATAATGTTAGTACAAATTTTGGTCGTACTAATCTATAGTAGTAAGGTGCCCGTGCGTTGCACGGAAGAGTGGAATGCATTGATCGGGGAGTTGTTTATTTTGACAAAGGATGTGGGGGTCATCTCATGTGTAACGGGTATCGATAGGTTTGTTCGGATATTATTTCATCACTAGAGCTCACAAACATCCGGGTGAAATAGATAAAAAGTATCTTTTACAAACAAAAGCGTTCAACTGTTCAACCTGCATCCAAAACTTGTGAAGAAATAACTCTTATTGTGCTTTGCATGAAATGATCTTCAAGAATTAGTTTTTAAGTATCCATTGTTATATATGTTGGCTACAGATGACATGGCACTTTCTTATAGTCAACAGTTGGCTATACTATTTAAGTATTAACCATGCCCTTATACACCTAGACGGAGGGATTAAATCAGGATGACTTGGGAGGGGGCAGAGGATATGTAAGAAATGGTTCATCATAAGTCTTTCACCAGTACTGTAGTAAAAATTCACACATGGAAGATTCTAGACTAAACCATAAATGGATACACTTTTATTCATGCGCGATACTCCAATAGAGCAAGATCATGCATGGAAGTCTCCACATGCTTAGACAGCGGATTACATTGAGCGAAGACTAATGATCAACATTTAACTTGATAATGCAGATGTCCAGGTGAACCTCCTTGGAGTCCCCGTGCACATCGTTGGCGTTCAAATAACACCATGCCCTTTCCATGTCCACATCGGCGGGAAAGTCCCAGCTCGGCAGAGTCCAAGTATGCTTCGCGTAGCCAGTGTCACCGCCCACGTACCTCCGAGGGGTAGTAATAGTGAGGACGCACGCGTACACCACTACAAGGAAAAGGGCTATAGATGGGATGGACTCTAATGGCGCACCAGAGAAGTAGTGCGCCACTACTATATACTAATGGCGCACCATTTGGTGATGAGCCATTAGTGTGGAAGACACTAATGGCGCACCAGACAAAAGGTGCGCCACTAGTAATAATTTTTTTCATTTTTCCATACATACTAATAGCGCATCCGTGCGTCGTGCGCCATTACTAGTTCTAACTAGTAATGGCGCACCAGCCACACAGTGCGCCAGTACTGTATTTTTTATTCTCTTTTTTGCAAAAATACTAATGGCGCACCGTGTCACAGTGCGCCATTACTATTTTAAACTAGTAATGGCGCACTATGACACTGTGCGCCATTAGTATATTTATATATTTTTTTACTTTTTTGCAAAACTACTAATGGCGCACCACCTGCAGGTGCGCCATTAGTAACCAGGGTTACTAATGGCGCATTTGCAGATGGTGCGCCATTAGTAACCTGGGACCCCAACAAGATATTTTGGACAGCCACACCTACCCACTCACTTTCCCCACTTCATTCCCTCCACCTCCTTCTCCAAGCTTGTCGGCTGCCTCCTCCTCCTCACCTCATTTGCACCATAGATTCATCAAAATTAAGTGGTGAAATTACCTTTTTTTTGGTAGGTAAGTAAGGGGAAAGATATCTTCATGTTGTAGATCTACTTTTTTTCTCCCTAGCTCGCTCCAACAACGTGCACATGCACTTTTTGTGGCCTAGCTAGATCTATGTATGTTTGTGGTGTTTCATATGTTTGTGGTGTTGCATATATGTTTGTGTTTGGAGGTACCGGTATTTGAAATGCGATAGTTGCCAATATTTTGCCGGAATGTTGATTCATTTCCATTTCGGCGAGAATTTTGTTACTATGCATTCTTTTTGGTCCTATTTTTAGGGAAGGTCATGCCAAATTTTTTCTTGGTTCTAGAATATAGTTTTGCTCTACCCCGCAGGCGACCATGGTCCGCACGATGACCGAAGGCATCGTGAATAGGTTTTTGAGCTCCGCGAAGGCCGAGATGCTTCAAAAGAATGAGACGGAGATAAGATGTCCGTGTCGAAGATGCAAGCTGAAGAGCCTTATTGCGGACCCGGATTCCGGGCAGGTGCGGGACCACCTGCTCTTGCGTGGTTTCATGGATGTCTATCAGTGGCAAGGTGATGAAGATGACTATGAAGTCGTCCATGGGGCTGGGCAAGAAATGAGGAAGGGCAACAAGACAACCACCGCAGCGAGGGCGGGCGAGAAGACGAAGAATCTCCAGGACATGATCACGACGGTGATCTTTGTACAGTCATCATGTAGAAGATGCCGTACATGATGATGAGGAAGATCAAGATGAAGGGCATGATCATGAAGATGGAGATGCCGGAGCAGACGACAATGGAGGCTGGGTGCAGGACCCTCATATTCAAGAGCTGCTTCTCAAGCAGACGGATAACGCAAGAGCTGCCCCCCGAGAGAAAGCCAAGCTGGATCAACTGGAGATAGACGCGGTTACTCCATTGTATGAAGGATGCAGGACCGAGGATACCCGCCTGAAAGTAACGCTCATGGCTCTGGAGATGAAGGTAAAACACAAAATGACCGACGCATGCTTCGACGAGAACATGTCATTACGGCGAACGTCTTCCCAAGGGGAACAAGTGCCTGACCAGTTTCAAGGAGGCGAAGAAAATCGTGTGTCCTCTGTATTTACCGCACGTTAAATACCATGTGTGCATGAACAATTGCATCATTTATCGGGACGAGCACGCGGAGTCTACCATATGTCCGGTGTGCGGCGTCACTCGATACAAGAAGAGGAAGAAAGCTCCTCGAAAATCGGTGTGGTACTTTCCGATCACTCCTTGTCTACACGGTATTTCGCGGACCCTAAGGTAGCAAAGCTCCTGCGTTGGCACGCGGATAGGGAGGAGAAGAAGCGGGAAGATGACGGAAATGATCCGGAGATAAATAAAAAAGACAAGATGCTTTGAGTCACCCTAAGGATGCGAGAGCGGTGTAAGCGTTGAACTTTGAATACCAAGAATTTGGGAAGGATCCAAGGAACATCGTGTTGGGCGCGAGCACCGATGGAGTCAATCCGTTTGGCAGCGAGAGAAGCACACATAGCACGACACATGTTTGTGTGGATGTACAACCTTCCCACAGTTTGTGCATGAAGAGGAAGTACATTCACATGAGTATGCTAATTGAAGGGCTGAAACAACCAGGAACAACATCAATCATGTCAGGGGCTGCTGAAAGAGGAGCTAGACACGGTGTGGAAAACGCCAGCCAATACGTGGACGCCGCAGAAAGAATATTTCCCAATGAGAGCCGCATCGCTCACGACGGTGCCACGACTATCTCGGTCACGGATATCTCGCAAGCAGGTAGTCCACGGATTTTACGGATGCGTAAGGTGCATGGATGACAACGTATCGCCAGCTAGATAGAGATCCGGGTCTTGAAAACCGTGTTCATGGGACATCGAAGGTGGCTTCGCTGACGATGACCCGTGGAGGAAACGCAAGGATCTGTTCGATGGTGAAATCGAACCAAAACGCCTGCAGCGAGGAGCGGCGAGGAATTAGACGAGCTGTTGAAAAATTGGAAAGATTGCCCACTGCCGGGAAAGAAGCAAAAGGCGCCAGAGCCGAGAAAGAAGCGAAAGGCACCAGAGCCGCTGCTGAGGTATGGAAAATGAGGTCCGTTTTCTGGGACTTGCCGTACTGGAAGATCCACCGTGTGCCTCACAGCCTTGATGCCATGCATATCACGAAGAACGTGTGCGAGAGTCTGCTTGGTACCCTGCTCAACATGCTAGAGAGGACCAAAGATGGGCCGAAAGCAAGGGCAGACTTGAAATCAATGGGCATCAGGCAGGAGCTTCACGCTAATGATGATGATGATGATGATGAGGCGAAGCAGGACACAGAAAGTCGTCGCAAAGGCTAATAGGCCAAGAAGACCGGAAATGACTACCCTCCCGCGTGCTTCTCTCTAAGTCAGGAGGAGATCGAGCAGTTTTTCACCTGCCTCGTAGGAGTAAAACTTCCTTACGGTTACGCGGGGTAGATAAGCAGATACCTAGACCCAGTGGGCGAAGTTCAGCAGGATGAAGTCTCACGACCGTATCGCGTCTTGATGACGCAGATACTTCCGGTTACTGTCAATACGTGGGATCATGGGCGACACGTCTGCGGAACGCTATTTGGCCTATGCAACTTTTTCGACGTCATCTCTCGAAGTCGATTGGCGTGGAGGCGACTCGAAGGTTCTGAGGAAGAGATCGTGGTGATACTATGCGAGCTTGAGATGTACTTCCGCCCGCATTCTTGACGTTATGGTGCATCCGCTGGTCCATATCATGGAGGATATCATCCAACTCGGGCCGACGTTCCTGCACGGCATGATGCCGTTCGAAAGGATGAATGGTGTCATCAAAGGATACGTTCACAACATGTCACGTCGAGGGAAGTATAGCGGGGCTTTTCGATCAAGAGTGCATCTCCCATCGCACGAATTATCTAGGCATCGAGAACCCCGTTGGTCTGCCCGTCAACAGGCACCTCGGCAGGCTCGCTGGATGGGGTCACCGTGAGGGTCGCCGCGAAATGCATGTCGACTTCGAGGGTCGAATCGCCGACTTTGAAAGAGCAAACCTAGTCGGGCTACAACACATAGACGTGGTCGATCCTTGGGTGGTAGAGCACAAAACCTTTATTGAGAAGATGTACAATGACCGAGGCCAACAGAGGGATGACGGAGATATAATCAAAGAGCACAACTCATGTTTCACGCGTTGGTTCAAGCGAAGCTTACGTCATTACCCTTTACATGAGGATTCTTCCGCGGAAGAACAACTCATATTCGCCTTGTCACGAGGAGCCGAGCACAACCTGATGACCTATGAGGCGTACGATATCAATGGCTACACATTCTACACCGAGGACAAGGACATGAAGAGCGATGGTTATCAGAACTCCGGGGTAACAATGGAATCCTACACCGGTAACGACAAGGACAGATACTACGGAAGGATCGAGGAGATCTGGGAGCTGAGCTACGCTGGAGAGAAAGTCCCGATGTTCCGTGTCAGATGGGCCAAGAGCGTCCTAAAAGAAGACCGGTATTTCACCACCATGGTTATACAAAGCCAAATCCAAGATCATGGCGCATAAGCGTCACCGCGAAAAATGAGCCATGGGTACTGGCTTCCCAAGTGGACTAATGCTTCTTCATTCTTGACCCGTCAAAGCCTGGTCGTGTTGTCATGAGGAGAGGCAAAAGGAAGATCATCGGAATGGATGGAGTAGCCAATGAGCAAGACTTCGACAAGTACGGCGACCCGAAGATCGAACATGACGACGACGATGAAGTAGCAGCACACACTACAAGAAGAAGCAGTACCACCCTACCTAAAGGACGTCCGTTCCACAGAAGAACTCCATTTGCAAAAAAGAAGGGCAAGAAGATTGTGAACATATAGATAGCTAAGATCGATTGTATTTAAATCGTAGTCTTAATTTCTCGATTGTATTTCATGGGCACTTTTTGATATCATGGGACACTCAATCTCGATCCCCCCCCATCTCGATCTCGATTCCCCCTCCATCTCGATCTCGACCCCCCTCCATCTCGATCCCACCCGCACCCTCCCCCGCTAGCTCAACCGCCGCCGACGACCCACCGCAACCCTCCCCCGCTCCACCGCCATCGACGAGCACCCGGCCCCCCGCACCCTCCCCCGCTCCACCGCCACCAACGGGCACCCCTGCACCCTCCCCCACTCCACTGCCGCCACCGATGATATTTTCAAGTAAAAATTTGATGATATTTTTTAAAAAATTATTACTGTTTTTATAAAAAAATTATTACTGTTTCATATTCATATTCATTTTCTAAAAAAAATAACAAAAAAGTGTAGACTACAATTGTTGTTAAACAACAATTATTACTGTTTTTATAAAAAATATTACTGTTTCATATTCATATTCATTTAAAAAACATACTAATGCGCACCGATGAAGTGCGCCATTGCTATCTAAAAAAGATTTCTAATGGCAAGACTGACGGGGGTGCGCCATTAGTAAGCTTACCCCTAGCTATCCTCCCTCTCCTCGCCAGATCCCTTCGACCCTCTCTCCTCGCCACTAGATCCACCCGCGCTGCCCGACCCACAGCGCGCCGCCCGACCCTCGCGGACTCCACCCCGCCTCACGCCCGTGCCCCACCCCGTCGCCCGACCTCACGGACTCCACCCCGCCACCCGCGCCCCACCCCTTGCCGCCCGACCCTCGCAGGACTCCACCCCGCCGCCCGCGCCCCACCCCGCCCGACCCTCGCGGACTCCTCCTGCCCGTCGGCTGAGCAGCGACGCAGCACCGTGACGCCTCGACCCTCCTCCTCCCTTGCCCCTCCTCCTCCTCCCCTTGCCCCCGCTGCGTGGCCGACGGCCCCTTCTCTGTCTCGAGGGCAAGGTCTCCGGCGCCTCACGACACCGGGACGCCTCCACCGTCTCACGGCGATCGCACCTTCTTCCTGCGACATCGGGTCAGTTCTCTTCTCACCCGCCCACCAGTGCTTGTGTTTATTCTCATGAGGTTCGTTCCATCATGACCCACCCGTTCTTTGTCTGTTGGCGACAATTATTCTTGCCATACCTTCAATTCCTGCCATGCTTATCTTCAATTAACCATAGGGTTCTGAGGTTTCTCAGATAGAGATATAAGTAATGGCCATTATAGATAGATGCGTGCAAATCACATGTTGTTAAGACAAGTCTAGGAAAATTATTTTGCCTGGTCCTACATGTTGCTATCAAAACCGGTCAAGAAATTCATAATTGCCATACATGTAGCTACCATTTGGACAAGTCCGCCCAGCCATACATATAGGACCCCTTGTTGTGTCTTGAAAATCTTGCTTATCTTGAAGCAATATGAAAGTAACCAAGGGAGAGCTGCCTGCATGTGAGTTTTGCCAAGTCAAGTCAAGCAAATATATCCTCATCTCACCCCCCTTGCACAACAGTCAAGGGCTCTGGTCCAAATGATGTTTAACATGAATTTAACTAAACAGGAATTTTATGTTGTTGCTTCTTTGAAGATGAGTAGTTGTAGGAAGATGATGCATAGTAGTAGTTGTAGGATGTTATTGTAGTTGAAGTTGCAGGAGTAGATAATGGAGTACTGCCAATTTACTGTTAGTAAAGATGTTGAACACACAACTGTTGTTTACTCTAGTGATAGGAGTATTAGTGGTGGCCATCTAGTTGGACTACTATTGCTAGGACTTGCTCCAGATTTTAGGATTTCTTTTCTTTTAGGATTTATTTTCTTCTAGGACTAGGTTTTTATTATTTTTCTGTTGTGATTGTTTTTGAGCTCTTTCTTTTCATTTCCTACTATCCTTATCCTAATTATCTTAAATTGTTATGATGTGTGTAACAGGATTAGATCTTGGATTTCCTAGTAGACTTTGGGAGTTTCTTAGCCAGCTTGGTGACTCCATATTTTTCACTATTTCAGCAAGTCTTTTGTAAGCATTAAACTTTCAGCACTACATTTTTATCTTATGTGTACATCTGTTTGCTTCCAATTGCTATATATGTATTGTTGTTACTAAAAATGATGAAGCTCTTGTCAATTGCTATACATATATATGTGTATGATGATCCTCCTTTCCTGCAGTAGTATATCACTTGCAGTAGGATGGCACTTGCAGTAGTGGTGCCTATGCAAGATACAATTCAGATTTAATTAGTTCCGTAAATTTGTATGACCACAGATTTGTATAGTTTCAGAGATTTGTATGACCAAAGATACAATTCAGATTTGATTAGTTCCATAAATTGTATGACCAAATATATATTTCAGATTTGTATAGTTTCAGAGATTTGTATGACCAAAGATAGAGTTCAGATTTGAATTGTTTCAGAAATTTGTATGACCAGAGAAACAGTTCAGATTTGAATTGTTTCAGAAATTGGTATGACCAAAGATGCTATTGTATATAAATGGGCTCTTGTAGAACTGTTCTTCATCTTTACGGTTGCTGTTGTATAGAAATATGCTGAATTTTCTGCTCTGATTGCTGCTCAAAGAAATTTAGCAAAAAATGGGGTCTGGGAGACGCCGCTGCTTGAGGCCCTTGAGAGGCCCTTCGTGTCGTGATGATTTTGCAGGTACCCGAGAGCCCCTTGAGTTTGCCGGAATGTTGATTAACTTCCGATTACGGCAAATTCGGGTACTCCATATGTCCTATTTTCAGCAAAGGTCATGCTGAAATTTTTCGTGAATTTTAGCATGACTTTGCTAAAAATCGGACATATGGGGTACTTGCTACTAATGCATGGGCCGGGGTATCTTAGTACTTAATTAAGTAGGATCAACTGCCCCTTTATTCTTGCTGCATTAAGCCATAGGTGGCAATAGAGCCAAGTGATTAGGCCCAACTTAGAGTCGACAAACCCTAAATTATAAAACCTTGGCTTTTAGGGTGCCTCGGTGTCAATAAGAACCTAAATGATGAAAGCTTAGGCTTTTAGGGAGCCTTGGCGTCGACAAACCCTAAATGATAAAAGCTTAGCTTTTAGGATGCCTCGGTGTCGACAATCCCTAAATGATGACACCATGATCTTGTTCCTTGACAATAACCAACTTCTTGACCATACTTTTTCCTATTTAGAGTGAAACATGGCCCACAATGATGAGGCCGGCGGTTGAGGCGGCAAGCAATTGAGGAGCTGTCCCGGAGATGGAGGAAGAACCTCACCGCTATGAGGACGCCGCAGAAGACACCGATCCTGACTACACAACCCCTAGTGGCATCGGCGATGACACCACTGATGGCACCGCCGAGGATGCCACCACTGATGATGGCGGCGCACACACAGATGGCAGCCAACCGAAGAGGCAATGGAAGGACCAGCGCTCGAGCATGCTCGGCACCGTCAGGGAGGAATTTACTGAAGTGGACTCCGACGGAATCAAGCGGCGCCCAAACAATTAGTCAAGGGTACTTTCGGTTCAGCTCGGGTGCACTCTCCGGAGCACCGTCTCGATCAACACCGAGAACCTAAGGCATAAGGACCACGGGAATTTGCGCAGCCTCCTCTTCACGAAGCTGCACGAACGATACAAGTTCCCCGCTGAGTTTGCAAACACACGCCTCTTAGGGAATAAAGTGAATCCGTTGTTCGGAGGTTTGCAAACCTCCGAACAACGGATTCCGGAGCTTGTCCAAGAGCAAGTGGAACAACAACTGGGAACGAAGCTCAACGCCATGTTGCCTACGTTGATTCATGGGTTGACGACGTGGATTGCGGGCGGCCAACAGGGGCCTCCCCCGGTTCCCAGCTTCACAGCCAGCAACTCGCACAGCGTGCATGCGACGCCATTGGTGTCTCTGGCGGCGCCATTGGTGTCTCCGGCGGAGGTGGTATTCGTGTCTCCGGCGCCGGCACGGGCATTGGAGCTTAATGCACCCGGGTGTACGCCGGCCGGCACCTCACCAGCAAGCGGCCCCTCCGCTGGGTTACTGCGCCCGCGTTGGCGGTGCCTCTACATTAGCCGAGCTCGACGGCATCACGGTAACTAAGCCTCTCGGCCGATGACTTCATCTCCTTGCCTTTGACCGGGCATCCCTGACGCCCTACATGTTTTCGCAGGGCGACGCCGACGTTCCTTGCACTCTTCTGCACTTCGTGGGCGGCGAGTTGGTCGATGTCGCCAAGGGCAGAATCGTTCAACCAGGCAACCCCATGTTCCACGGTAATCCGATGCCACCCATAGTGTATAGGGTTGAAGTGGTTCGGGTGCTGCCAGGCTGCGACGAGCTGTTACCTCCGATTCGACTACCGGGGCGGCGAAGAAGATGAAATGACCCTCGGCGCTGCAGAATGGCCCCTGCTTTGGCGAAGAGCCATATTCGTTTGGGGCGGGGACACCACCCCACAAACAAGACCGCCCGATCGTGCCGGGCGCCAAGCCATGGCAAGAACGCCGCAACGCTACCGGACGTGCCGGACATCCCTATGGCACAGGATCCGGACATCTCTATGGCACAGGATCCGGACGACGACGACAACAACGACGGTACATTTACCAAAGTCGATAAGTACTTTGCTGAACATGGGTACGCTGACGAGTTCTGCGGGCCTCTTTTTCAAGAACTCAACCAAGACGACCACGATCTAGCTGGTACGGCGGAGAAATCCAATTGCAACAGGCGTCGTCTGGCGTTCAGTTCTCAGGAGACGCCTCTAGCTCCCGCCTTCACCGAGTCTCAAATAGCTGAGGTGCGAAATATTATCAGCCCCAACACGCTCAAGAAGGCGGTCTGTGAGCAGAACTCGGTCCCATTACAGGAGATCAAGAAGAAGGGACGGAAACGAAAGACTAACAAGGGCGCTGGTGCGAGCCAGCCGGCACCGAAGTTCGGTCCGTGCTCGTGACGGGCCACCTTCACCTAAGGATATCTCGAGGAGGGTGCATGTGGCGGGTAGGGCGATGCTACCGCCAAATATGCTCAATGCTGCAACCGGTGCTATGCGGATTCTGCACGACAGTGTTCTTTCTTTGGAGAAGCGGCGTCTCAGAGAGAATGATGTGGTATACCCGGTTTTCGTGGCCAAGGTGCCAGAGGCAAGGGCTTTGTGGATGGCGACATCGGGGGTACGATCGTCCTGCGGTTTGATGACATCTTTGCTATGTTTAACCTTCATCCGCTGCACTACACCTTCATTCTGGCAAACCCAGATAAGGATAACTTCCTTGTGGCTTACTTTCCCGAGTAAGTCATCCCTTAACCACCCCGTAACATATGATTTCTTAGATTTCGATCGTTCTTTTTTTCTAACATTCCGTGTTATGTGCAGTGACACACATTGCACACTCATCCTATTAAGCCCGAAATATTCCATGGCCACGTATTTCGACCCGAACCGTAACTCCAAGATAGACTACACAAATGTCAAGAAAGTTCTTGATGATGTTCTCCCTGGCTACGCCAAATCTGGAGGCACCTTCACTAGGGCAGTTCATAAGTACGGCAAGCACATGTTCTCACACAATACGAAGTTCTGCTGCATCAAGCAGCCGCCTGGCGGTCAGAAGGATGTCTACTACGCCCTCCATCACATGCGGGCGATCGTAAGGGACCATCATCACCCTCTGCTACCAGATAATCTCAAAGATTGGGCTGCGAGCTTGTCGGCAATCCAGGATGCGGACCTCAGACAAGAATTCTTTCGCATCCATTCGGAGTTTGCGGACATCATCCATCAAGATGTCCTTCATACCTTGGGACGGTTCTTTCTCAGATATCAACCGTCCAACAGTGAGTTAGACGAAACACTACAAATGCAGGCTGACAACGACCGCGATTTCAGGACCATCACGACAGACGGCGGCTTCATCCACGCTCCTGTCCGATGAGTCGAGTCGAAAGTAGTGATGTGTAGTTCTGAAACATTGATTGGCTCATGTTGTAATCAAACTTTAATGAATTCGTATGTCTCTTTGGTTTGGATAGTCTTTCAACTTAGATGTAATCGATGCTATTTATTAGTAGGACCATGAATCGTGCTATTAATGTCTTGCTTTTCTCTTCCGATCCTTTTGTTGCATACTTACATATTGCTTATGTATTGTCTATTGTTTGGCTGGTGCATAGAGATGTAAATGTATATGTCGTGTACAAGAGTAAGGTTCCCGGAGTCTCTGACGGCGGGAGGAGTGTCGGAGACAGGTTCACCGTTTCAGCGGTAACAGTTACAAAGGGTACACCACTAGGGCGGAGGCCAAATCTAGATACGCCCGCTATCTAGCGGGGGAGAGGAGGGAGCGTTGGAGGAACCGAATGAAGACCAGTTTGATCGCGATGATGCTCATCGTGATGACCGCAACTCTCTTCTATGTGATGGTAGTTTAGATGATCGATATCGACTTGTAATGTGAAGACAAACTCGATACTCGCGGTCTTGAGACTTGTAATGTTTTATCTTTGTTCGGTCTTTTGAATTCGGAGACTAATATGATGAATTGTATTCGGAGACTAATCTTCTATTGTATTCGATGAATCTGCTTTTGTTGCTCGTGCTTACATCTATATTCTGTTCAATAATATATTTTGTAACCTGTGCAAAAATCAGAAAAAGTAAAAACCCTAATATTCATACTAATGGCGCATCACCTCAAGGTGCGCCATTAGTATATAAAAGGATACTAATGGCGCATCACTACAGTGCGCCATTAGTATGACAAAGCACATGGTTACGTATGGCCCCCCGGGAGGCATACTAATGGCGCATGGTGTTACATACTAATGGCGCACTGCGTGGTGCGCCATTACTATACCAGATACTAATGGCGCACCTGTGGTGCGCCATTAGTAAAAAGTACTAGTGGCGTGATACTAATGGCGCACCAGTAGTGCGCCATTAGTAGGCAAAACTGGTGCGCCATTAGTAGGCCTTTTCCTAGTAGTGCACCGGCCTCATGTCAGTGTCAGAATCAGCGGCACGCCCCTGACACACTACAGAGATGTGGCGGCAGCCTACGCGGGCCTCGCCGGTGGCCACGATCAAGAGGAAGACGCTGCCGTCCTCCTCCGAGACTAGCGGCACCGCGATCCTCTAGCGACTCCCGCACGGTGAACGGGTAGCACGTCTCGTACTTGATGTTCTTCACCAAGGGCCAGTAGTGATTGCCGCACGCCTGCGTCAGGTGATGCACGATGTCCGGAGGCGAGCCCCAAAACGGCACCGGGCACTCATAGCAGTAGACGAAGGGCTCCTTGGAGGCATCGACTAGGCCGTCCATGAAACGGGAGTGGCTGTAGGGGACGTTCCGCCAGTTGAATATATGAGCAAGTTACTATGAGATTTAGTCCGAATAAGTACAAAATAAATCATGACGGCTAATACAGAGATTAAACTAATCATGCAGACTAGCATAGTAGATGAACAGATCCAATCTAGGACACAGACTAGAAACATGAATTCTACCACAATTTTGAACAGGAAGGACAGAAACACATACGGCGCAACGGGAGCAGCACCATTGGCGTTGAGGTTGTCGCCTATGTCATTGAGGAAGAGCTTGCCGAGGTTGGGGAAGAAGTCATCGTCGGTGAAGTCATCGCTACTAGCAGTCGCGAGAGTGCGCTCCCCAAATTTCAACAGTGCCCGCCGAATGGAGCGCAGGAGGGAGTGGCTGTAGGGGACATTGTGGCCACCGAATGGAGCGCAGGAGTAGCCCATGAAGCAGTAGATGGTGCTCCTCCCTAGTATCTATTCTTATCTGTATCTCTACTACTCTTCTTTGTTTTTTATAATATACTAGTTGTAGTTGTCAAATCGAATAGCATCAAGGCTTGTCAACTGCACGCCCGGCTGAACACGCCTCCTCGCCTCCATCAAACCCCTCCGTTAAACCCGCATGCAAACCGAGAAACCTACTCCGGCCCGTGGGAGGAAATTTGCCGGTTGCCATTAGAGAATAATAGAGTCACGGCCAATCCATTTGAGTTAATTGCGTGTATGATTCTCCCTCTATAAAAAGTTAATTGCATCCTTAATCTTGTATTCTAAGTACTCAGGGTTCCATCACAAGACAAAGGTACATGACTTGCAGGCTTGCTACAGATTCGTACAGAAAGTTAAAAGAAATCCATGACTTGCAGGATTGGAGTTAGCACTGATGGCGGTTCGTAGTCGTTCCACGCTCGGGCATTGAAGTTTGTAACTATTTTAGATTAGAACATACTACTCCTCCGGTGCTAGTAGTAGAGCAGAGTCCTACTCCACTACTACTCTACTCAAGCAAGTTAGGGCATAGTAGCAGGTACTGTAGGGAGTACCAGTACTGTGATCACTCAAGCAAGTTGTTTGACTTCGATATGACCCTACGCTGCTGGTATGTGTCTCGTAAGTCAAGCGGCGCGCTGTAGTCATCATCGCCTGTCCACTTTCCGCAACACATATTCGCTTCTCCATCTTTGTCCGCTCTTCCATCCCCGCTAAGGCGCCTCCCCCCTCGTCCAATCTTCCATCCCCGCTAAGGCGCCTCCCCCCTCGTCCGAAACCCAAGCACTAACAATGGCAGAACCGAGCAGCGTCCGCCGAAAGAGTGGCTGGAATTCGCTCCCCACAGAGGTAATCAAGCTCATTGTTTCGCATGTGGACAATCTCAGTACCATGCCGCTCGCAGGCGTGCTTTCGTCGGGGCTGTACCGTTTACTAAAAGCCCTCAGGCCGGAGCTTTTTAAGCCAGCTCCCTTCTTGCTGATGCCGCCTGATCTTCACAAACGGCGTGTCACGCAGCATAATGATCGTAGGGTGGCGAGCATCAACCCCCTTGACTGCGATCCGATCCCCGTCACCCTCAACTACATTAACGGTATGTACCGGGTCGGCATGAACACGTCTTGGATGGTGCTCGTAGACGGTCGCGACAGCTGGATGCTCGTGGAGGTCTACACCCAGCGATTGATCCCCCTTCCTTCGATTAACACCGCATCGCTTTGGCATCGTGGGCCCGAATACTCGGAATCTTACAAGAGCCAACATGATACAAAGTTTGATTTGCTCAAGGTTGTAATCTGCCAAGTGCCCACAAGATCTGCGAATTATAAAGACTTCAAAGCTAAATGCGTTCTTCAACCGCGGTCTCGTATCCGATACCACCGTGGTAAGTGGATAAATCTGCACGCCCATCGCAGGATCATACATACTCCATGGTTCTCTGATGCCATTGAACACAAGGGCTTCATTTACGCTGTCGACTCCTTCTATGGCTGGACGTATTGCTGGCCTACTCAAGTGATCGCTACAAATGGCTGTTACAGCAGTATGTTACTTTCCTATGATATCATGATGGCTTGCTTATATTACTGTCAACATTTACTAAAAAAATATTCATGCTCATAACATGTTGTTCTTAAGATTGACTACATCAAGAGCCCTTTTTTATTTGACTCCAACTTTTTTAGGGTTATTTGACTCCAACTTGATATGATGTTGTAGGCCGCCTGGTGTCCCTACCCTTCCTAATCCCAGAACCTTTCAAAGAAAAGCGGCATGGCAGTTGCAGGTGGTTCCTGGCTCGATCAGACGACGGCGAACAATTGATGATCGTTCGCACGTACCATACGTGTTGTTTCGCGGAATACAATCACAGTCACCGCAGGGTCTTTGAGCAGGATCCCAGCTTCTCTGGGCCTTCAGGATTTTTTGACTGGAGGTTGGTAAGTAGCCGTGGTACACGCTCTCTGTTTGTTGGACTGAATTATTCGATTAACCAGGAGATAACCGACGGCAAGGATCATGATGGCCACGCGGTTTCGTTCATCAGGCAAAACTGCGGCGACATACAGCTGCACCATGCGTCTCTGCATGCACCATACCCTGATATGTGCCGCCACGCCTGCAGCCCAAAGTAGGAGAGAGGGTCATGAAGTATCGAGACTTCGACCTTGGCGGGGAGTTTCCCCCGTCAGGCACCCATCTGGTTCAAGCCGTCCGCCAATCTCCACAGCTTAATAAATAGTAACGTCTAACTGAGCCAGTTAGTTAGATGCATACACTTCGTGTAGTATGATCTTTATTTAGTTTGATGCATGCACTTGTTCTTTTTTGGTAGATGAGGGAGTCCTGGACTAGGGGGTGTCCGGATAGCCGAACTATCATCACGGCCGGACTCCAAGACTATGAAGATACAAGATTGAAGACTTCGTCCCGTGTCCGGATGGGACTTTCCTTGGCGTGAAAGGCAAGCTTGGCGATACGGATATGTAGATCTCCTACCATTGTAACTGACTGTGTAACCCTAACCTATCCGGTGTCTATATAAACCGGAGGGTTTTAGTCCATAGGACAAACAACAATCATACCATAGGCTAGCTTCTAGGGTTTAGCATCCTTGATCTCGTGGTAGATCTATTCTTGTACTACCCATATCATCAATATTTATCAAGCATGAGTAGGGTATTACCTCCATCGAGAGGGCCCGAACCTGGGTAAAAACATCGTGTCTCTTGTCTCCTGTTACCATTCGCCTAGACGCACAGTTCGGGACCCCCTACCCGAGATCCGCCGGTTTTGACACCGACATTGGTGCTTTCATTGAGAGTTCCTACGTGTCGTCACCGATAGGCCCGATGGCTCCTTTGATCATCAACAATGACGCCGTCCAGTGGTTAGACTTTTCTCCCGGCAGATCTTCGTGTGTTCGGGCGGCTTTTGCACGCGGGCCAATTCGCAGCCATCCGGAGCAGATCGAAGCTACGCCCCTGGCCATCAGTCAGATTTGAAGTTTGAACTATACGGCCGATATCCGCGGAGACTTGATCTTCGACGGATTCGAGCCGCAGCCAAGCCGCCACACTGTCTTAATGGGCATGATCTAGCTCGCAGCGGTCAAAGGCCCTCGAGGCCGCACCAAAGATCCGCTCCGACCATTAATCCGGAGCCGGATTTCCCGATCGAGGACGAGTGGTTGGACACCGCCTCGGGGGCTACGATCTCTACGGTGATTGAGCCGAACTCCATCCCTGTCCTTTGCAAAGACCTCGACCTGTGGTGCCGGACTCCTCTCCGACTTGAACCCTCCGCGCCCGCTAATCGAATTCGATTGGGCGCCGGTCATGGAGTTCATCGCGGGCATCTTTCAGCACTCGCCCTTTGGCGACATCCTGAATTCACTAAAGTCTCTCTCTTTATCCGGAGAGCCCTGGCCGGACTACAGACAGGAAGGTTGGGATACGGACAACAAAGAAATTCAACGCCCACCCACCACCCATTTTATAGCCACTGTCGATGATCTAACCGACATGCTCGACTTCGACTCCGAAGACATCGACGGTATGGACGACGATGCCGGAGACGACCAAGACCCAGCGCCTCTGAGGCCGGAAGGCCACCTTGTCATATGACATATACATGGTGGACATCCCAAAAGATGGGAACGGCGATGGAACAACGGAGGATGACCCCTCCAAGAAGCAACCGAAGCGCCGACGTCAGCGGCACCGCTCTAAATCCCGCCACAATAAAAACGGTGATTCCGGCACGGGAGATAATAACACCCCGGACAGTGCCGAAGACAACCCCCTCCAGCAGGACTCAGCGCAGGAGGAGGGAGAAGCAAGTCCGCACGACAGTGCGGCAGAAAGGGAGGTCGAGGACGATAATTATGCGCCTCCCTCCGAAGATGAGGCAAGCCTCGATTTACGGCATTTAATTTGTCGTGCCCGAGGATCCCACTCAACAGGAGCGCTTTCAAACGCAGACTTATAGCCACGGCAAGCAGCCTCAAGAAAAGCAGCAACAGCTTAGAGCTGACCAATACCGCTAGTCGATGATGGATCAAGTCCCGGCAGCCAAGAGTATGAACTCAACGCCTCCAAAAGCTACCCCAAACGCATGCCATTGCCTCGATCAGAGGAGGAAGCACCCAAGTCACCAACAAGACGACATGGCAGATCGCCACCCTGCGGTCAGCGACAGAAGCCTCTCGGCCCTCCGCTCAAGCCACACCCCGACGTCGCTCAAAAAGTACCAAGGCACGGGAAAACGCGCCGGACTTGCGAGATATATTGGAGGATAAGGCAAAACATATAAGATCGATCTACGGATCGCGTGGGCGCCCAACGACGCGGGATGATTACCGTCGCGCCGGATACAGCAAACTCGGCCGGGCCGAACACAGTAGACAAAGCTCATATGAGCTACGTCGTGATATAGCCCAATACAGAGGCGCCGCACACCCACTATGCTTCACAGATGAAGTAATGGATCATCAAACCCCCGAGGGATTCAAACCCGTAAACATCCAATCATACGATGGTACCACAGATCCTGCAGTCTGGATCAAGGACTATCTCCTCCATATCCACATGGCCCGCGGTGATGATCTACATGCCATCAAATACCTCCCACTCAAGCTTAAAGGACCAACTCGGCATTGGCTCAACAGCTTGCCAGCAGAATCAATTGGTTGTTGGGAGGACCTGGAAGCCGCATTCCTTGATAACTTCCAGGGCACATATGTGCGACCACCAGACGCCGATGACCTTAGCCACATAATTAAGCAGCCAGAAGAATCGCCCAGACAATTCTTGACACGGTTCCTAACAAAGAAAAATCAAATCGTTGACTGTCCGGATGCAGAGGCCCTTGCAGCCTTCAAACATAACATCCGCGACGAGTGGCTTACCCGGCACCTAGGACAGGAAAAGCCAAAATCCATGGCAGCCCTCACAACACTCATGACCCGCTTTTGTGCGGGAGAGGACAGCTGGCTAGCTTGAAGCAACAACTTGGCCAAACACCCTGATAGTTCGGATACCAAGGACAGCAATGGCAGGTCGCGTCGCAACAAGAACAAGCGCCACATTAACGGCGATAATGCTGAAGATACGTCCATCAATGCCGGATTCAGACGCTCTAAACCCGGTCAGCGGAAGAAGCCATTCAAAAGAAATACCTGTGGCCCGGCCCAACTTGGACCGAATACTCGATCGCTTGTGCGGATACATGGCACCCCTGAAAAACCAGCCAATCACACCAACATGGATTGTTGGGTGTTCAAGCAAGTAGGCAAGTTAAGTGCCGAACTCAATGACAAGGGGCTGCATAGCGATGACGAGGAAGAGCCCCGGCCGCCTAACAATAGAGGACATAAGGGTTTTCCCACACAAGTGCGGACGGTGAACATGATATACGCAACCCATATACCCAAAAGGGAGCGGAAGCGTGCACGAAGGGACGTATATGCGATGGAGCCAGTTGCCCCGAAGTTCAACCCATGGTCTTCCTGCCCGATCACCTTCGATCGAAGGGACCACCCCACCAGCATCCGTCACGGCAGTTTCATCGCATTGGTTGGTTCTTGACCCAATTATTGACGGATTTCACCTCACCAGAGTCCTGATGGACGGCGGTAACAGCCTGAACCTGCTTTATCAGGATACAGTGCGCAAAATGGGCATAGACCCCTAAAGAATTAAACCTACAAAGACGACCTTTAAAGGCGTCATACCGGTGTAGAGGCCAATTATGCGGGCTCAGTTACACTCGAAGTGGTCTTCGGATCCCGGATAACTTCCGGGTTAAGAGTTAATCTTGATGTCGTCCCGTTCCGCAGCGGCTATCATGCATCGCTTTCGGACGAACCGCACGGTAAAGTTCAATGCGGTGCCGCACTACGCATACCTCAAGCTCAAGATGCCAGGCCCTCGAGGAGTAATCAAGGTCAATGGAAACACCGAACGCTCTCTCCGAACGGAGGACCACACGACGGCCCTCGCGGTGGAGGTACAAAGCAGCCTCTCACAACAATTCTCGAGTCCGGCCACTAAGCGTCCGTACACTGTCAAGCGCACCCGGAGTAACCTACAACAAGACCGCCTGGCACGATTCAAGCACGCGTAGCAATCCGGCCCGAACCCCAGCCCTCGTGAAATTGCAAAGCCAGTACTACGCGTACATAACTACGCTCTGGAGATACCATGGGCATAAAGGGAGGGGCACGACCACGACACGCCCGGAATGCGGCTCAGCCGCACCAGGGGCTCCCGATTGTGTCATTCTTTTTCTTTTTTCCTTTTCTTCCTTTTTCTTACTTTCAGGACTCCGTTTTCCAGAAGTCTTGTCCAGCACTAGAATCGCCGAACTCACGATGCAACAGCCAGGGAAGCAGAAAGCCACGTCGAGTGTTCATGTGGTCTCTATTACGAGCATTATACCTGTTTTACATACCATCCCGCAGCTTACCCCTGGAGGGGGACATGTTAGATAGTCCCATCCCTTGCTTATCGTGACTATTTGTATCGCTCGCTTTCATTGCAGTACCTTTTGATATAAACAATAGATAGCTTTTGCCTATTATTGCACTCTTTTCTTTATCTATATATATGTTCATTTCATAACATTACGCACCCGTACACTTTGGTACGGCCAATACACCAGGGGCTTAAGTACCCCAAAATTATGGTGTGATAAGTCCGAACACTTCCACAAGTGCGGCACCCCGAACTTATAGCATTATATGAATCGGCTCGAATCATGTCTTGGGTCAATAGTTGGGTTTGCGGCTCCGTGTTTTGGTACCTTACGTTCCAGTTATATCGGCTAAGGTAGACTGGGAGAACCATCGCGATTGTGCCCAGCTTGAGCTGGGTCGAGCACCTCGGTGGAGAAAGCTAAAACTGACCGTCATGATAGGGCGAGAGCCGATCGTTGTTCGAGAGGTTTTTGGGTCCCTAAAGACTTATGCCGCTTAGAGCGAGGAACCGAATTGTCCGCCAAGGCGTGGATAGCGCCCGAACTCGGTCTTCCGAATACTAGGGGCTTCACCAAATTTAAAATTATAGAATTCTATGGCTAAGTGAGTGTTCAAGCATCATAAGTCCGGTTGCCTTGTTCATTGCGTTGAGCGCCTCCCTAGATGGACCCAATAATGGGAACAAGAGTGCTCAAGTTTATCCGAACACCCAGCACTTTCGTGGCATGGGGGCTGAAGCCAACGACTTGCCATCTCTCAAATTTGATAAACGGCCGCCTGAAGGTAATATTTTAAATTAACAAGCGTTGCTTAAGCGCATATGAACAAGTTTTCAGCGTACAGGATAACAAATGCGAGTCTATTCAAAAATTACATCTTTGGAGCACTCATCCGCTATTCGGCGGGCACCCTTCAGAGGCCCTCATAGTACATTTCGGCGTATGCGATGCTCCTTGCCCTTCGGTGGCCCGTCCGTCAAAAGCTTCTCCGCATCCAGCTTGCCCCGGTGCACTTTAGCACGGGCAAGGGCCAACGGACACCTTCAATGCAGACAGAGCACTTGATGACTTCAATCTGGACAAAGGCGTCCACCAGCCGCCGCACTAGCCCAAAGTAGCTCCCAGGCATGGCTTCTAATGGCCACAGCCGAACTATGAGGCCCTTCATTGCCTGTTCGGCGACCTTGTGGAGCTCGACCAGCTGCTTCAGCTGGTCGCTAAGGGGCACTGGATGTCCGGCCTCAGCATACTGAGACCAGAACACCTTTTCCGTCGAGCTCCTCTCCTTGGCGCGGTAGAATGCGGCAGCATCAGACACACTACGGGGCAAATCTGCAAACGCTTTTGGAGAGCTCTGATTCTGGGTAAGTAATAAGTAATTCACTTTCACATGCTTGCTCTGCATAAAGAATGCCTTACCCGCCGCGATCTTCTTAATTGCCTCAATCTCCTGGAGGGCTTTTTGGGCCTCGGCCTTAGCAGCTTTGGCACTCTCAAGAGCCGAAGCAAGCTCGGACTCTCGGGTCTTCGAGTCACGCTCCAAACTCTCGTGTTTTTCCACGAGAGCTTGGAGCTCTTGCCGCACCTCCGCCAGCTGCGCCTCCCCCTTCTCTCGCTTGGTGCGTTCTGCAGCCGCTTTGTTTTCGGCCACGGACACCGCCTCCTTCGTGGTCGCCACCTCGCTCGTGGCCCTGCAGCACTCCATGTTATTCCTGTTATTTTTTGCAACCGAAACCTTTCTATAAGGTATTTCTTTCATAAGGTATTACTTACCTTCCTTGTCCTCGAGCTGCTTCTTGGCAAGGCCGAGCTCGTTCTCGGACCGCTCGAGGCTTTGCTACAATGCACCAACCTCCGCAGTCAGTGCGGCAGAGGTCAGCAGCGTAGCCTGCATTCCCATATTGACATACTTATGTTAGACTCCTGCGTATATCTTTTTAGATCCTTAGTCCGGCTTTTCTTTCCGAACACCGAACTAAGCATCAGGGGCGGTAATATTTTCACATATTCTAAATTTACCTCAAAGCCTGTTAGAAGGCTGGTACAGGCTTCGGTCAACCAGCTCTTGGCGGACTGAACTGTCCGGATCACCGCACTCATAACAGTACGGTGCTCCTCCTCAATGGAAGCGCTGTTAAGCGCCTCCAGTAAGCTATCCGGTGCCTCCGGTTGGACGAAGGACACCGGCGTCTTACCCTTCTTGCGAAGGGACCGCTTGCCGGACTCCGGAACCGCTAAAGGTTCCGGCATGGAGTCCGGACGAGGGTCGGGCTTAGAGCCCCTGGGGGTCTCGCTCCCCACGCGCCTGGAGTCCGGGAGGTTGCCTTGCGGCGCCTCCTGCGCCACCTCCTCTTGACCAAGCCCCCCTTGGGGCCCCACATGGCGTCGTCTGCAGCGTGAGGTGAGGAGGCGGTCGGAAGTGAAGTACTCTCCATTTCCGGCGAACTTCGAGGACCCGCTCGACGAAGCGGCGAACTCGCCCTTGGGCGGGCTGCATGATTGTTCGGCATTAGAGAACACTGTGCAATGATAAAAAAAGCCATGGGTATCCGGACAGTTACGATCTCGCTAGGAGCTTGGCCCTTGTTGGCCAATCCTCCTCGTCGTTGTCGACGTTGGTGGAGAAGTCCGGAGGAAGGGTTCTTCCCTTCTTGGACCCTCCGGCCTCCCCAGTTGGGGCGGCCTTCCTTTTCCTCTCCTCCCCGGGGAGAGGCTTCTTTCTTCCTCCTCGTCCTCGGAGAAGATTACGCTTCAGAATCGACAACACCAAAGCGCCGAGAGCTCCTTCGAGTTCCGTTGCCTCCTTCTTGGCCTTCTTCTCCGCACCACATGAGGTACCGGAGCCAGCAGCCCTGGCTAATCGGGCGTCCGCTGGTCTTCGGCAAAGGAGCCGGACAGCTAACCTGTCCGGACGTCTTCAGCCAGTCTGTTAAAGGTTAGGGAGTTTTAGATCCCACATAGAGTCAAACTATGAAAAAAGAGTCCCATAAAGGGAAAAATAACTCACCTCGCTGGCTTGACGCTGCGAGCTGAATCCACGATCTTCTGTAGCGGATGTGGGAGCCTCGGCGCCCTTGAACATCACCTTCCAGGCATCTTCGTACGTAGTGTCGAAGAGCCTTGTCAGAGTGGGGTGCTGTGCCGGATCGAACTCCCACAATTTGAAGGCACGTTGTTGGCATGGGAGAATCCGGCGGATGAGCATCACCTGGATTACGTTGACAAGCCTTAGATTCTTGTCCACCAGGTTTCGGACGCATGTTTGGAGTCCGGATAGCTCATCTGAATTCCCCACGTCAGGCCCGTCTCTTTCCATGACGAGAGCCGTGTGGGGAAGCCAGATCTGAATTCGGGGGCCGCCACCCATTTGGGGTCGCGTGGCTCGGTGATGTAGAACCACCCCGATTGCCACCCCTTTATTGTGTCTACAAAGGAGCCCTCGAGCCATAGGGCTTTGGCCATCTTGCCAACCATGGCGCCTCCAAGACTCCGGCAATGACGCCCACTACCTTCGGCCTGACATTGAAGATCTTCAGCCATAAGCCGAAGTGGGGCTGGATGCAGAGGACGGCCTCGCACACGACGATGAACACCGAGATGTTGAGGATAAAATTCGGGGCCAGGTCGTGGAAATCCAGGCCGTAGTAGAACATGAGCCCCCGGACAAATGGGTGAAGTGGAAAACCTAGTCCGTGGAGGAAGTGGGGGAGAAACACCACCCTCTCATGGGGCCTGGGGGTTGGAATGAGCTGCCCCACGTCGGGCAGCTCAGGCGCTGATGTCGCGGACAAATATCCGGCCTCCCGCAGTCTTGTGATGTGCCCCTCCGTGACGGAGGAGGCCATCCACCTGCCTCCCGCTCCTGACATGGTGGGAGAAGGTTGAGGTTGGATGTGCGGACTTGGGCGCTGGAGCTCGAGTCTTGGAAATGGATGAGCAAAGGAGGAAGAAGGCGTAGGTGAAAAGGTGGATCCTTATCCCCTTATATGGATGGACGAAGTTATGCGTCCCCCACCAGCCTGGTAAAACTCGCTTATCTCCCAAGCGCCGTAATTAATGGCGCGGATGGGTTACCCACGTCCGTATTGATGCGAATCCCGGAATAAGGGGGCACGATCTATGCTTTGATAAGAAGTGCCAAGGAAACCACCTCGCTAAACGCGCTAAGGTGGAATGGTAAAAAACGATTCATATAAAGGCCTGGCCGTGGTGTGATGTCACGCCATGGAGTACGCCAACAGAGTCAGGCAAAATTATTCTCTATACGGTGGTATGTGGAACTTGTTTTGCAGAGCCGGACACTATCCTGGTGCTCAAAACCTTCTATGAAGTATTCGGAGGAGGAACCCGCCTTGCAATGCCGAAGACAATATGCTACCGGACTCGTCGTCATTGAAGCCTGGTTCAGTGGGCTACCGAGGAGTCTGGACTAGGGGGTGTCCGGATAGCCGAACTATCATCACGGCCGGACTCCAAGACTATGAAGATACAAGATTGAAGACTTCGTCCCGTGTCTGGATGGGACTTTCCTTGGCATGGAAGGAAAGCTTGGCGATACGGATATGTAGATCTCCTACCATTGTAACCGACTCTGTGTAACCCTAACCTATCCGGTGTCTATATAAACCGGAGGGTTTTAGTCCCAGAGGACTAACAACAATCATACCATAGGCTAGCTTCTAGGGTTTAGCCTCCTTGATCTCGTGGTAGATCTACTCTTGTACTACCCATATCATCAATATTAATCAAGCAGGAGTAGGGTATTACCTCCATCGAGAGGGCCCGAACCTGGGTAAAAACATCGTGTCTCTTGTCTCCTGTTACCATCCGCCTAGACGCACAGTTCGGGACCCCCTACCTGAGATCCGCCGGTTTTGACACCGACAGTAGCCCTTTTGTAATGATGGCTGATGTTTGGTTTGGAAGAGAGAGCTGCGTCTTCACTCTTCCGCTCGCCATCGCTTCGCTGCACCCCCAGCCCTAGTTGTCGCCATCGCTGTTTTCAATGTATAATCAGTAGTATATTTCGTCTGTTGGTTGAATAAATGTGTTGTTAGAACGAAAAACACAATGTTTTGGAAGTCGTTGCACGGTTCGATCCTTTAGTGCCCCGTACCATACGTAGCGCATACTATTTTTCGCACGGAACACATTTTCCACTTGTTGATAACATGCAGCCCAACTATGAAGGCCCAATAGAGAAGCCCATAATTAACTGGAAGGGAGGCTCTCACATGAATCCGACCCAGGTACATGCTCATGGTCCCCTAAACATAAATAAGTAAGTAAATAAATAAAGCTAAATGCTCATGCACCAGT
Source organism: Aegilops bicornis (assembly GCA_021605145.1). Classification (NCBI taxonomy): domain Eukaryota; kingdom Viridiplantae; phylum Streptophyta; class Magnoliopsida; order Poales; family Poaceae; genus Aegilops; species Aegilops bicornis. The sequence continues at coordinate 86,327,518 of CM038670.1, forward strand.
TCTTTAAATTCACGATTTAACAGGAGGATATTATTTCCCATGGTAGTGTCGTTACATTTAGTCGATATTATTCTTCAGCAAAGATAGCGACCAGTCTTCTTTCTCCCAGCATTTTCTTCCTGCAACCAGTGGACCCATGCAAATCATAGTCAACGTCGTAAATAGATCCGGTCCATTTTTATTTTTCAATAAGAATGTCCAACCGAGCCCAGCACATTGGCGACAGCACTTTATCCTCCGCCTTTGGTGCCGCCACAGCCATTGCCGCCCGCCCTCACAACATAGTTTTTTTCGAAACGGTCCCACTCAACATAGTGAGTCGGGAGAGGACTGTAGTTGTGAGTATGACCGTACGGACCCACCAGGTCCACTCCCGAACACAAGCAAGCGCTTCTTTTACTACTCAGATGAACCCCTCGTTTTTTTACTCTAATCCACCCTGCTGATATCTGGGACCCACATCATTTTCAACGTATAGTCAATTAACGACAGAATTGCACAACTTTTTTAGTAGTAATTCGGAGGAGCAGGCTATAAACTGGGTTGTGCGGTCTCTGTGGCTCGTCTAACAACATGACCAGCCCAACAGTTTTTTCTTTGGGAAAATAGGTAGACCAGTATTTCTTTGTGAAGAATACCCAAGCTAGGCCTATTTGTTTTCTCCGACTTACTGGGCTGCAAATCTTTCAAGACAAGGAGGGATGCATTCCGGCCTGGCCAAAGAGTATGGTCATTGTCTGTTAAAAGTAATAACAAAAGGGGTTGAAAATTCCAAAAAAATTATAGCAAATGGGATATTAGTTTCTTTTTTTGTTTTTGTTCTTCATTGATATCTTATACGTATTTCATTGGATTTAACATGACATAGTACTAATTTATTTTTAAATTTGTCTTAGTACGACTACTAATTTTTGGACTAAGAATATTTTGTTCCCTAGAAAAAATTTGTGAATTTTCAAAATTTCCCACATATTTAGTTAATATTTTGACACTGGTACTGACCAGAAAATGGGCAGCAATTCTAAAAATGGAAAACAGGCTGCAATAAATTCCATATGAATTAGAAAACGAGTAAAAATTATAAAAATAATAGCAAATAGGCTGTACACGCCACATATTTGGAGGCTGACTTGTTTACACAAGGCTTTGTCAGTCAACACACGATTCTAGCAGCAGAGACTGTTGGATGTCCATCCAACGCCGACGTGCTTCTTCAATCTCTGATCTTCCTGCTCCAGCCGCCTAAACTAAGCGCCAAGCGGACTGCTCGCTCCTCCTCCTCTTGTGGCCCGCTGTGATGCCGTGCAGGCTTCCCCGGCCCACCCTACTCCCTCTGCTGGCCTGGCCGCACGCAATCAACTGCCTCCTTATTACGCGAAGAAAATCATTCCTCCCAATGACATCTGGGGTGCACCGGTTGGGAGGCTGACCTGTGGGCCTACTAAGTTGACGCGTATGTATGCAGGGCTTGTCAACTTAGTAAACAACCGATTCTAGCAGCAGTAATCATTGGATTTGAATCGAACGGTCCTGCTGCTTCTTCAATCGATGCTCTTCTTGCACCAGCCGCCCAAACCAGCACTGGCGAGACCGCATGCTCCTGCCTCCAGTGGCGGCTGTGCTTTCGTTGAGGCCCCATCGCCCCCTACTACTCCCACCGCTAGCCAGACCCTGCAGCGACGACAGCCTCACACCGCAGCCGAACCAGTGAACCGTCGTACTCCTCTCCGTGTGGGCATCCACTGTCGCGTCTTCTCCGGCTCCGCGTCGTCCCCTTCCTAGGCCTCGTCATCGTCCACCGCCTTGGTGCTCTCGGCGCGGCGTGGTCAATGTGGTCAACGACCGACTTCCATCGGAAGAGTACTGTACATGGAGAGGCTGACAGCTGGGTCCACGGCCACAGCCCAGTTTTTTTGTGATTTGCCAAGTAAGTCGCTTTGTCAGGCCCGTTGGGCTGCAAATCTTTCAAGATGAGGAGAGCTTTCATTCGGCTGGCGAAGAAAATGGCCTATCAGTAATGAGAAATGGACTGTATATTTTTTAAACACAATCAAACCGGCAATTAGTTTCAAATTTCTTTTTTTCATTTCGAGATTTTAAATTACATTAATTTTTATGCATGGACAATTTTGTTGGATTTTATATTGATATACATTTATTTTTAAAATCAGTTTGAATGTGACTCGAAATTTCGGGATTAAAAACAGTTCGGACCGCACCGAAATATGCAAAATTTCGTATAATTTTTTAACCGTGGCCACAATATGGGCTATAATGCGAACAAAAAGAATATGGGCTCCAAAAAAACCTTAAGAATTAGCAAATGGGATGTAAATCATTAGAAATAATGGCAGATGGGCTGTATGTTATTTTCCATAGATTTGAGGCTTTCCTAAAAAAAGGTTGACGCATAAGCAGTGACTGTTGGATGTCCATCCAACGGCCGTCGTGTTTCTTCAATCTCTGGTCTTCCTGCTCCAGCCGCTCAAACAAGCACCGGCGGGACTGCCTGCTCCCTCCTCCCATGGCCGGGTCAGCCGCCAAGCAGCCTCACCGCCCACCAGATTCCCCATCGCTGGCCTAGCCATCCCTCTACTCACCCACACCTGCTTTGTTATTCTCCGGCGGCAGACGAACCAAGAAACCCTCGTGACAACAGATTCTCCTCCGCATGGGAAACAACTACCGAGTCTTCCTTGCCTCCGTGTTGTTCCCTTCCTAAGCCTCGCCGTCGTCCACCACCCTGGTGCTCTCGGCGTGGCCTGGTCAACGTGGTCAACGACCGACATGCATCTGAAGTGGACTGTACGTGGAGAGGCTGACAGCTGGTTACGCGCAAAATAATGATTCCTCCACCTGACATCAGGGACCCACCAAAAGGGCCTCTATATTTCGCGAAAAAAACATTACCGCCACTGACAGCTCGGACCCACCAGCTATATCTTCGCATGCAAGGAAGTGCCTCCTTATTACGCACAAAAAAATGAATACTCCCCCTGTTATCTGGGACCCAGTATAGTGGCAGGCTGACTTGTGGGCTTAGTAAGTTGGCGGGGACGATGTCCATCCAACGGCCATAGTGCTTCTTCAACCTCTGGTCTTCTTGCTCCAGCCGCCCAAACCAGCGCCGGTCGTGCCTCGTGCTCCTGCCTCCGTGGCCGGCTGCGATGCGGCGGAGGCCTCACCGCCCCCTACTACTCCCACCGCTGGCCAGGCCATCCCTCTACTCACCCACACCCCCTGTTATTCTGCGGCGAGGACAGCCTCACACCGCAGCGAACCAGTGAACCCTCGTACCCCTCTACGCATGGGCATCCACTGACGCGTCTTCCCGGCTCCGCGTCGTCCCCTTCATAGGCCTCGCCGTCATCCACCACCCTGGTGCTCTCGGCGCGGCGTGGTCAACGTGGTCAAGAAATGGCTTCCATCGGACGTGGATCAGACGTGGAGAGGTCGATACTGGGTCCACGACCACAACAAGGAAGTGCCTCCTTATTACGCGCAAAATAATTATTCCTCCGCCTGTCAGCGGGGACCTACCGGACGGGCCATCGTATTTCGCAAAAAAACGTTTCCCGACTGCTGGGACCCACCACATACATCTTCGCAGGCAAGTAAATGCCTGACAGTCGGGACCCACCTGGTCGAAGCGTATGTAGCGTTGTCATTCTGGTCGCAAACGTGTACGTACATTCTGGTCAATGTAGAGGCGTGCACGTGTCGTAGTAGAGGCGTGCACATAGCATGTACACGTACGTACAACGGCCAGTGTGCAAGAAAGAAAATCTGACCCGCACGCATTACATACGGTCAGGGTCTCAAACGCCTACTCGCACATACGTACGGCCAGGGCTCGTGTACATGGCTGGGTCGAAACGGAGAAACATCATCGTCATCGTGTTCATGGGGAGCCAACCAGCTGGGTCGGAACGGAATGCGTCGTCGTGTTCATCGGGAGGGCTTGGACGGAACAGTCGATGGAAACGAGGCCTGGCGTACCGCAGAACGGAGGAAACGGCCTTGTGTTCGACCGGCCACGTTTGAAACGGGATCCTGTTCATCGGGAGGGGTCTGGCGTACCGCAAAACGGAGGAAACGGACATCCTATGGTCGAAACGGGGGTCCTGTTGATCGGGAGGGGTGGCGTCAGCGAAAGCGGAGAAGCGGACTTGTGTTGGAGCACTACGGTCGAAACAGGGGTCTGTTCATCGGGAGGGTGTGGCGTGCATAAGCAGGACTCCATGGGATACTGTTCATCTCCACCGTCGACCCCTCCAGCCTCCACGGGCAACTATTCATCCACCGTCGACCTCCTCCGGCCTCCACCCGATCGCTCATCCACGGGCTCCTGTTCATCCAGCCTCCACGGTAGCGCTTACTCCACCGCCATCGCTCAACCAGCCCTCTCCATGGGCTCCTGTTCAACCACCCCTCCATGGGCTACTTTCCATCCTGCCGTCCACCGTCTACTGTTCATCCTGCCCTCCATGGGGTGGTCCTGTTCATCCTGCCCTCCACGGGGTCCTGTTCATCCAGCCCCAACCGGCTCGAATGATCGGGGTCCTATTCATCCACCCCCACCGGGAACTGTTCATCCAAGCCCCCCAGCAACAGTCACTGTTCATCAAGAGGCAACGCCATGGGGTCCTGATCATCCACCCCTACCGGGAACTGTTCATCCACCCCCGCAACACTCACTCGCTCATCCAGGCAGCATCGATCGGCTTCAGTTAGTAGCAGTACCGAAGGAATCGCTCGATCGGGTTCAGTTAACAGCCATCGATCGATTGCTCGGGTTCAGTAACGCATAGCTTGCAGTGTAATCGCTCGGGTTCAGTTAGAGCCCAACGCCTCGCTCGAGTTCAGTTAGAGCCCAACGCCTCGCACCCACGCGCATGCGTGTATGAGAGAAACGTGCATCGATCGGCCCCGACCACCCACCGTAACCGGGAACACCCCGATATTTTCCTCACCCTCGCTTCTTCCACGGTTTTTTCTGTCATGGATGGCCCAAAGAATGTCATGCAGCTGCGTCTCCGGCCCGCCCAGGATGAAAAGCCCATTTTCTGTCATGATTTTTTGTCATAGAAGTAGGACCCCACCACATCTATGATGATACCGTGTTTTGTCACAATTATCGTCATAGAAGTGTCATAAGTATGACAGAAAAGATTTTGGTTCGGCCCAAAATGTCACGGATGTGTCTTTTTTTTTTGTAGTGCAACTCATGGCTCTGACACATGGATAGCAAGCTTCCACGCACTCCTGTTCATAGCTCGTTCTTTGGTGATACTACAAGCCTTCAGGTCTCTCTTAGCGGACTCCTCCCATGTCAAATTCGGTCTACCCGACCTCTCTTGACTTTCACCGCATGCTTTAGTCGTCCGCTATGCACTGGAGCTTCTAGGGGCTGCGCTGAATATGCCCAAACCATCTCAGACGATGTTGGACAAGCTTCCCTTCAATTAGTGCTACCCCAACTCTATCTCGTATATCATCTTTTGGGACTCTATCCTTCCTCGTGGGGCCACATATCCATCTCAACATACGCATCTCCGCCACACCTAACTGTTGAACATGTTGCCTTTTAGTCGGCCAACACTCAGCGCCATACAACATTGCGGGTCAAATAGTCATCCTGTAGAACTTGCCTTTTAGCTTTTGTGGCACTCTCTTGTCACAGAGAATGCCAGAAGCTTGGCGCCACTTCATCCATCCGGCTTTGATTCGATGTTTCACATCTTCATCAATACTCCCATCCTCCTGCAACATTGACCCCAAATATCGAAAGGTGTCCTTCTGAGGTACCACCTGCCCATCAAGGCTAACCTCCACCTCCTCACACCTAGTAGTACTGAAACCACACATCATGTACTCGGTTTTAGTTCTACTAAGCCTATACCCTTCCGATTCCAAGGTTTGTCTCCATAACTCTAACTTCCTATTTACCCCCGCCCGACTATTGTCAACTAGCACCACATCATCCGCAAAGAGCATACACCATGGGATATATCCTTGTATATCCCTTGTGACCTCATCCATCACCAAGGCAAAAAGATAAGGGCTCAAAGCTGACCCCTGATGTAGTCCTACCTTAATCGGGAAGTCATCAGTGCCTACATCACTTGTTCGAACACTTGTCACAACATTATCGTACATGTCCTTGATGAGGGTAATGTACTTTGCTGGACTTTGTGTTTCTCCAAGGCCCACCACATGATATTCCTCGGTATCTTATCATATGCCTTCTCCAAGCCAATGAACACCATGTGCAAGTCCTTCTTTTACTCCCTGTATCTCTCCATAAGTTGTCGTACCAAGAAAATGGCTTCCATGGTCGACCTCCCAGGCATGAAACCAAACTGATTTTTAGCCACGCTTGTCATTCTTCTTAAGTGGTGCTCAATGACTCTCTCCCATAGCTTCATTGTATGGCTCATTAGCTTAATTCCACAGTAATTAGTACAATTCTGAACATTCCCTTGTTCTTGAAGATTGGTACTAATATACTCCGTCTCCATTCTTCTAGCATCTTATTTGCCCGAAAAATAAGGTTGAAAAGCTTGGTTAGCCATACTATCGCTATGTCCCCGAGGCCTTTCCATACCTCAATGGGAATACAATCAGGGCCCATCACCTTGCCTCCTTTCATCCTTTTTAAAGCCTCCTTCACCTCAGATTCCTGGATTCACCGCACAAAACGCATGCTGGTTTTATCAAAGGAGTCGTCCAGTTCAATGGTAGAACTATCATTCTCCCCATTGAATAGCTTGTCGAAGTACTCCCACCATTTATGCTTAATCTCCTCGTCCTTCACCAAGAGTTGGCCTGCTCCGTCCTTGATGCATTTGACTTGACCAATATCCCTCGTCTTCCTCTCTCGGATCTTGGCCATCTTATAGATGTCACTTTCGCCTTCCTTCGTGCCTAACCGTTGGCATAGGTCCTCATATGCCCGACCCCTTGCTTCACTGACAGCTCGCTTTGCGGCCTTCTTCGCCATCTTGTACTTATCTATGTTGTCTGCACTCCTATCTAGGTATAGGCGCCTGAAGCAATCTTTCTTCTCTTTAATCGCCTTCTGGACATCATCATTCCACCACTAGGTATCCTTATATTCGCTTCTCCTTCCCTTGGACACTCCAAACTCCTCCAAGGCCACCTTACGTATGCAAGTTGCCATCTTCATCCAGACATTGTCCGCATCCCCTCCTTCCTCCCAAGGGCCCTCCTTAATGACCCTCTCCTTGAACACCTGAGCTACCTCCCCTTGAGCTTCCACCACTTTGTTCTACCGACTTTGGCATGCTTATCCCGCTGGACATGAATCCGAAAGCGGAAGTCAGCAACCACCAGCTTATGCTGAGGTACAACACTCTCTCCAGGTATCACCTTACAGTCTAGGCCTGCACACCTATCTTCTCTTCTCGAGAGGATGAAATCAATCTGGCTAGAGTGTTGGCCACTACTAAAAGTCACCAGATGTGATTCTCTCTTTCTAAAGAGGGTGTTAGCTACAATCATGTCGTAGGCTAGAGCAAATCTTAAGACATCTTCTCCTTCTTGATTCCCGATGCCATAGCCAAAGCTCCCATGCGCCCCTTCAAAACCTGCGTTAGATGTACCTACGTGGCCATCGAGGTCTCCTCCTATGAAGAGCTTCTCGCTAATCGGTACACTCCTGACCATGTCTTCCAGGCCTTCCCAGAACTCCCCCTTGGTGTTCTCATTGTGGCCTACTTGAGGGGCATACGCGCTGATAACATTGAGAACTAAGTACCCAACTACCAGCTTGACCAGGATAATCCGGTCCCCACGTCTCTTGGCGTCTACCACTCCATACTTGAGGCTCTTGTTGATCAAGATGCCTACACCATTTCTGTTCCCAGTCATCCCCGTGTACCACAGCTTGAAGCCGGTATCCTCCACCTCCTTCGCCTTTTATCCCCTCCATTTGGTTTCTTGGACGCAAAGGATATCAACACCTCTCCTCACCGCTGCATCAACTAGCTCCCGAAGCGTCCCTGTCAAAGAACCTATGTTCCAGCTACTAAGCGAATCCTCCTAGGCTCGGCTAGCCTCCTTACCCTTCGCACTCGTCGAGTCAAATGCGAAGACCCTTGCTCATTTTCCACTACATCCAGGCGCCAATGTAGCGTGCCACTAAGGATGCGACGATCCGATCCTCGCTCACTTGCCATCGTATCCGGATCAAGATACGGCGGCGGCCACGGGGGTGGCCCGGACCGTGCCCATTTTTCACCACACCCGGGTTCCGATGTGGCGCGTCGCTGATAGGTTTACGCCCCAACGAAAAAAATTGGGGTTTCATCTCCATAAGAGTGGCTGAATTTTTGCGTTGGCTCGTCAAGCCTATCACAACTTTCCTCCTTTACCCGGGCTTGGGACCGACCATGTTGACATAGGCGGAGTTCATCAACAGATGTAATTTTTTTTGAAATTTCAAACGTGATTATCTTTTTGAAAAAGGTAAATATATTTTGAAACAAAAAAATTTCAAAATTGCAAACAATAATTCAAAACTCAAAAATTTTGTGAAAATGCAAACATTTTTTAGACTCTGAAGAGCCAAATCGTGGCAAAGTATTTATGGATTTTTGAATTGGTCTAGAACTTCCGCTTCAAAACTCTATGACTCAAAGTATTTATTCATTAGGCTCCGAAGAGCCAGATATTACAAACATGGGTCTGATGACCCAGCATTCAAGTCATACAAGCAACAAGCACAGGCGGAAGCAAAAACATGTCTGAGTACAGACATCTGAAAAGAGAGAAGGCTAGTAAGCCTATCTATCTACAAGACCCTCCAAAGGGTACAAGATCGTAGCTGAGGTAACAAGCTAAACGTCGAAGTCCACGCGGAACTACTAGTGAGACCGAAATCTCTCTACAAAATCATAAATTAAGCAAACGTGAGTACAAATGTACCCAGCAAGACTTACATCAGAACTAGCTACATATGCATCAGTATCAACAAAGGGGTGGTGGAGTTTAACTGCAGCAAGCCAGCTTTGACTCAGTGGCTATCCTGAACTACGATCGCCGGTAACTCTTTGAGGTGGCGCACGAGTCCACATATTCACCATATCAATACACCACTATGGATCCGCTCCCGTCTCCCTACGAGAAGGCCATCCATCGCAATCACGCTTATCTTGCGCATTTTAGAGTATCCACTTTCACTTGTCTATGAACTGTACAGGCAACCCAGAAGTTCTTTACCGTGGACGCGGCTATTCGAATAGATCATTTATAACCTTGCAGGGGTGTACTTCTTCACACACGCACTCGCCAATTACCGCCATGTATCTCGGCAACCTTCAAGCGGAAGACTGGCGAGGGTGTCGGCCACGACCTGACTAACCACACAAGTCTCTAGTCCAGGTTTATCTCCTATTCAGGTTCCATCCGCAAGGAGATCCAGCCGGGGTTTCGCTCACGGCCCCAAACGATTTGAGCAGGGTTCCCAAGCCCAACAAACGGGCGACGCTTGGTACACCGTGCCACTGCACCTAGTATGTTGATGTCTACTACGCAACCTTCTTCTTGTAGACGTTGTTGGGCCTCCAAGTGCAGAGGTTTGTAGGACAGTAGAAAATTTCCCTCAAGTGGATGACCTAAGGTTTATCAATCCGTGGGAGGCGAGGGATGAAGATGGTCTCTCTCAAACAACCCTGCAACCAAATAACAAAGAGTCTCTTGTGTCCCCAACACACCCAATACAATGGTAAATTGTATAGGTGCACTAGTTCGGCGAAGAGATAGTGATACAAGTGCAATATGGATGGTAGATATGGGTTTTTGTAATCTGAAAAATATAAAAACAGCAAGGTAACTAATGATAAAAGTGAGCGTAAACGGTATTGCAATAATAGGAAACAAGGCCTAGGGTTCATACTTTCACTAGTGCAAGTTCCAACAATAATAACATAGTTGGATCATATATCTATCCCTCGACATGCAACAAAGAGTCACTCCAAAGTCACTAATAGCGGAGAACAAATGAAGAGATTATGGTAGGGCACGAAACCACCTCAAAGTTATTCTTTCCAACCAATCCGTTGGGCTATTCCTGTAAGTGTCACAAACAACCCTAGAGTTCGTACTAGAATAACACCTTACGACACAAATCAACCAAAACCCTAATGTCACCTAGATACTCCAATGTCACCTCAAGTATCCGTGGGTATGATTATAAGATATGCATCACACAATCTCAGATTCATCTATTCAACCAACACATATAACCTCAAAGAGTGCCCCAAAGTTTCTACCGGAGAATCACGACGAAAACGTGTGCCAACCCGTATGCATAGGTTCATGGGCGGAACCCGCAAGTTGATCACCAAAACATACATCAAGTGAATCACGTGCTATCCCATTGTCACCACAGATATGCACGACAAGACATACATCAAGTGTTATCAAATCATTAAAGACTCAATCCGATAAGATTACTTCAAAGGGAAAACTCAATCCATTACAAGAGAGTAGAGGGGGAGAAGCAACATAAGATCCAACTATAATAGCAAAGCTCGCGATACATCAAGATCGTGCCAAATCAAGAACACGAGAGAGAGAGAGAGATCAAACACATAGCTACTGGTACATACCCTCAGCCCCGAGGGTGAACTACTCCCTCCTCGTCATGAAGAGCGTCGGGATGATGAAGATGGCCACGGTGAGGGATCCCCCTGCGGCAGGGTGCCGGAACAGGGTCCCGATTGACTTTTGGTGGCTACAGAGGCTTGCGGCGGCGTAACTCCCGATCTATTCTGTTCCCCGATCATTTTAGGGTATATGGGTATATATAGGAGGAAGAAGTACGTCAGGGGAGCCACGAGGGGCCCACGAGGGTGGAGGGCGCGCCCTAGGGGGGTGGGCGCGCCCCCTACCTCGAGGCTCCCTTGTTTCTTTCCTGATGTGCACTCCAAGTTTATCTGGTAGTTTTCCTTCCAAAAATAACTTCTCCAGTTGGTTTCATTCCGTTTCGACTCCGTTTGATATTCCTTTTCTTCGAAACACTGAAACAAGGGAAAACCAGGAAATGGCACTTGGCTCTGGGTCAATAGGTTAGTCCCAAAAATAATATAAAAGTGGATAATAAAGCCCAATAATGTTCAAAACAGTAGATAATATAGCATGGAGCAATCAAAAATTATAGATACGTTGGAGACGTATCAAGCATCCCCAAGCTTAATTCCTGCTCGTCCTCGAGTAGGTAAATGATAAAAAAGATAATTTTTGATGCGGAGTGCTACTTGGCATAATTTCAATGTAATTCTTCTTAATTGTGATAAAAAAGATACAAACGATTCAAGATAAAAGTTCATATTGACATGAAAATAATAATACTTCAAGCATACTAACAAAGCAATCATGTCTTCTCAAAATAACATGGCCAAAGCAAGCTATCCCTACAAAATCATATAGTCTGGCTATGCTCTATCTTCGTCACACAAAATATTTAAATCATGCACAACCCCAATGACAAGCCAAGCAATTGTCTAATACTTTTGACATTCTGAAACCTTTTCAATCTTCACGCAATACATGAGCGTGAGCCATGGACATAGCACTATATGTGGAATAGAATGGTGGTTGTGGAGAAGACAAAAAGGGATAAGATAGTCTCACATCAACTAGGCGTATCAACGGGCTATGGAGATGCCCATCAATAGATATCAATGTGAGTGAGTAGGGATTGCCATGCAACGGATGCACTAGAGCTATAAGTATATGAAAGCTCAACAAAAGAAACTAAGTGGGTGTGCATCCAACTCGCTTGCTCACGAAGACCTAGGGCATTTTGAGGAAGCACATCATTGGAATATACAAGCCAAGTTCTATAATGAAAGATTCCCACTAGTATATGAAAGTGACAAAATGAGAGACTCTCTATCATGAAGATCATGGTGCTACTTTGAAGCACAAGTGTGGTAAAAGGATAGTAGCATTGCCCCTTCTCTCTTTTTCTCTCATTTTTTTATTATTTTTATTTTTTTATTTGGGCCTTTTCTCTTTTTTATGGCCTCTTTTTTATTTTTCTTTTTAATTTTTCGTCCGGAGTCTCATCCCGACTTGTGGGGGAATCATAGTCTCCATCATCCTTTCCTCACTGGGACAATGCTCTAATAATGATGATCATCACACTTTTATTTACTTACAACTCATGAAATACAACTCGATACTTAAAACAAAATATGACTCTATATGAATGCCTCTGGCGGTGTACCGGGATGTGCAATGACTCATGAGTGGCATGTATGAAAGAATTATGAATGGTGGCTTTGCCACAAATACAATGTCAACTACATGATCATGCAAAGCAATACGACAATGACAGAGCGTGTTATAATAAACGGAACGATGGAAAGTTGCATGGCAATATATCTCGGAATGACTATGGAAATGCCATAATAGGTAGGTATGGTGGCTGTTTTGAGGTAGGTATATGGTGGGTGTATGATACCGGCGAAAAGTGCGCGGTATTAGAGAGGCTCGGAATGGTGGAAGGAGGAAAAGTGCGTATAATCCATGGACTCAACATTAGTCATAAAGAACTCATATACTTAATGCAAAAATCTACAAGTTATCAAAGCAAAGTATTAGGCGCATGCTCCTAGGGGGATAGACTGGTAGGAAAAGACCATCGTCATTCCCCGACCGCCACTCATAAGGAAGACAATCAATAAACAAATCATGCTCCGACTTCATCACATAACGGTTCACCATAATGCATGCTACGGGAATCACACACTTTAACACAAGTATTTCTCAAATTCACAACTACTCAACTAGCATGACTCTAATATCACCATCTCCATATCTCAAAACAATTATCAAGCATCAAACTTCTCATAGTATTCAACACACTCATAAGAAAGTTTTTACTAGTCTTGAATACCTAGCATATTAGGATTAAGCAAATTACCATGCTGTTTAAGACTCTCAAAATAATATAAGTGAAGCATGAGAGTTCATCTATTTCTTAAAAATAAAACCACCACCGTGCTCTAAAAGATATAAGTGAAGCACTAGAGCAAACAACAAACTACTCCGAAAGATATAAGTGAAGATCAATGGGTAGTCGAATAATTATGTAACTATGTGAAGACTCTATAACATTTAAGAATTTCAGATATTGATACTTTATTCAAACAGAAAGCAAAACAAAATAAAATAAAATTACGCTCCAAGCAAAACACATATCATGTGGTGAATAAAAAGATAGCTCCAAGTAAAGTTACCGATGAACGAAGAAGAAAGAGGGGATGCCATCCGGGGCATCCCCAAGCTTAGGCTCTTGGTTGTCCTTGAATATTACCTTGGGGTGCCTTAGGCATCCCCAAGCTTAGGCTCTTGCCACTACTTATTCCATAGTCCATCGAATCTTTACCCAAAACTTGAAAACTTCACAACACAAAACTCAACAGAAAATCTCATGAGCTCCTTTAGTGAAAGAAAACAAACCACCAATTAAAGGTACTGGAATGAACTCATTCTTTATTTATATTGGTGTTAAACCTACTTTATTCCAACTTCTCTATGGTTTATAAACTATTTTACTAGCCATAGTGTCATCGAAATAAGCAAACAACACACGAAAAACAGAATCTGTCAAAAACAGAACAGTCTGTAGTAATCTGTAACTAACGCAAACTTCTGGAACTCCAAAAATTCTAAAATAAATTGGTGGACCTGAGGAATTTGTCTAGTAATCATCTGCAAAAATAATAAACTAAATAGAATTCTCCAGTAAAAAGTTTTAGCTAATCTCGTGAGTGATAAAGTTTCTGTTTTTTACAGCATGATCATAAAGGCTTCACCCAGTCTTCCCCAAAGGTTCTACTTGGCACAAACACTAATTAAAACATAAAACCACATCTTAACAGAAGCTAGATGGATTATTTATTCCTAAACAGAACCAAAAATCAAGAAACTAAAATAAAATTGGGTTGCCTCCCAACAAGCGCTATCGTTTAACGCCCCTAGCTAGGCATGATGATTTCAATGATGCACACAAAAAGATAAGAATTGAAACATAAAGAGAGCATCATGAATAATATGACTAGCACATTTAAGTCTAACCCACTTCCTATGCATAGGGATTTTGTGATAAAACAATTTATGGGAATAATCAGCTAGCATAGGAAGGCAAAACAAGCATAATTTTAAAACTTAAAGCACATAGAGAGGAAACTTGATATTATTGCAATTTCTACAAGCATATATTCCTCCCTCATAATAATTTTCAGTAGCATCATGAATAAATTCAACAATATAACCAGCACCTAAAGCATTCTTTTCATGATCTACAAGCATAGAAAATTTACTACTCTCCACACAAGCAAAATTCTTCTCATCAACAATAGTGGGAGCAAACTCAACAAAATAACTATCATGTGATTGAAAATTAAGATCAAGATGACAAGTTTCATGGTTATCATTATTCTTTAAAGCATACATGTCATCACAATAATCATCATAGATAGGAGGCATGCTTTCATCATAGTAATTTTGCTCATCAAAGCTTGGGGGACAAAAAATATCATCTTCATCAAACATAGCTTCCCCAAGCTTGTGGCTCTGCATATCATTAGCATCATGGATATTCAAGGAATTCATACTATCAACATTGCAATCATGCTCATCATTAAAATATTTAGTGCCAAACATTTTAATGCATTCTTATTCTAACACTTTGGCACAATTTTCCTTCCCATCATACTCACGAAATATATTAAAAAGATGAAGCGTATGAGACAAACTCAATTCCATTTTTTTGTAATTTTCTTTTATAAACTAACTAGTGCTAAAACAAGAAACAAAAAGATTCGATTGCAAGATCTAAAGATATAACTTCAAGCACTCACCTCCCCGGCAACGGCACCAGAAAAGAGCTTAGTTGACGGGGTGTGAGTGCCGCTTACCTAGCCTCCCCGGCAACGGCGCCAGAAAAGAGCTTGATGTCTACTACGCAACCTTATTCTTGTAGATGTTGTTGGGACTCCAAGTGCAGAGGTTTGTAAGACAGTAGCAGATTTCCCTCAAGTGGATGACCTAAGGTTTATCAATCTGTGGGAGGCGTAGGATGAAGATGGTCTCTCTCAAACAACCCTGCAACCAAATAACAAAGAGTCTCTTGTGTCCCCAAAACACCCAATAAAATGGTAAATTGTATAGGTGCACTAGTTCGGCGAAGAGATAGTGATACAAGTGCAATATGGATGGTAGATATGGGTTTTTTTAATCTGAAAATATAAAAACAGCAAGGTAACTAATGATAAAAGTGAGCGTAAACGGTATTGCAATGATAGGAAACAAGGCCTAGGGTTCATACTTTCACTAGTGCAAGTTCTCTCAACAATAATAACATAGTTGGATCATATAACTATCCTTCGACATGCAACAAAGAGTCACTCCAAAGTCACTAATAGCGGAGAACAAACGAAGAGATTATGGTAGGATACGAAACCACCTCAAAGTTATTCTTTCCAATCAATCCATTGGGCTATTCCTATAAGTGTCACAAACAGCCCTAGAGTTCGTACTAGAATAACACCTTAAGACACAAATCAACAAAAACCCTAATGTCACCTAGATACTCCAATGTCACCTCAAGTATCCGTGGGTATGATTATACTATATGCATCACACAATCTCAGATTCATCTATTCAACCAACACATGGAACCTCAAAGAGTGCCCCAAAGTTTCTACCGGAGAATCACGATTTAAAACGTGTGCCAACCCCTATGCATAGGTTCATGGGCGGAACCCGCAAGTTGATCACCAAAACATACATCAAGTGAATCACGTGATATCCCATTGTCACCACAGATATGCACGGCAAGACATACTATGTTCTAAAATCATTAAAGACTCAATCCGATAAGATTACTTCAAAGGGAAAACCCAATCCATTACAAGAGAGTAGAGGGGGAGAAGCAACATAAGATCCAACTATAATAGCAAAGCTCGCGATACATCAAGATCGTGCCAAATCAAGAACACGAGAGAGAGAGAGAGAGAGAGATCAAACACATAGCTACTGGTACATACCCTCAGCCCCGAGGGTGAACTACTCCCTCCTCGTCATGGAGAGCGCCGGGATGATGAAGATGGCCACCGGTGAGGGTTCCCCCCTCCTGCAGGGTGCCGGAACAGGGTCCCGGTTGACTTTTGGTGGCTACAGAGGCTTGCGGCGGTGGAACTCCCGATCTATTCTCTTCCCTAATCGTTTTAGGGTATATTGTTATATATAGGAGGAAGAAGTATGTCAGGGGAACCACAAGGGGCCCACGAGGGTGGAGGGCGCGCCCTAGGGGGGTGGGCGTGCCCCCCTACCTCGTGGCTCCCTCGTTTGTTTCCTGACGTGCACTCCAAGTTTATCCGGTAGCTTTCCTTCCAAAAATAACTTATCCAATTGGTTTCATTCCGTTTCGACTTCGTTTGGTATTCCTTTCTTCGAAACACTGAAACAAGGGAAAAAACAGGAACTGGCACTGGGCTCTGGGTCAATAGGTTAGTCCCAAAAATAATATAAAAGTTGATAATAAAGCCCAATAATGTTCAAAACAGTAGATAATATAGCATGGAGCAGTCAAAAATTAAATATACGTTGTCCTAATGCAGTAGAAGAGAGCAGGAGTGAGAGAGTGGGATTGTATCGGAATGAACAAGAGATATACTATCTTCAGAAGTGCCAGGCAAGAAAAACCCCCTTGTTTATTCCGATACAATCCCACTCTCTCTCTCTCTTGCTCTCTTTTACTGCATTAGGACAACAACGATAAAACTGTTACATGCTGCGGTAGTTGAACTCCTTTCCTCTGCATGACCTGTCATTGCCACAGTAAATAGATGAAACGCACTAGCATGAGTAGGAGTTGTTTGAGCCCTGATGTGCCTACTCATTCATGCTTGTTTGTCATGCCTGCTATTGCTTAGAGTTGTGTCAGTCCGATTCATCGGGGATGAATTGGAAAGTTGTGAACATGTCCTACTGTTGAGAGCTAAGTGTGTGAACACGATTTGGTAAAGGTAGCGGTGAGAGGCCATGTAGGAGTACATGATGGGTTGTCTCATTGAAATCGTCCTCAGGAACTGAGTTCTGCGTTTGTGATCCATGAACAGCTACTACCACACATTGGGTTCCGGTAACTCGGCCCCTCTCGGCTTATTAATCAACCTGATCTCTGTCCAGGAGTTGCAACTAGTTTCTGGTGTTTGTAGGTAGTGCTAGTAGTCTACCAAGTGGCACCCGGTACAGGTGGGCTTGGGACAGACTAGGTGCAGTGGCACGGTGTACCAAGCGTCACCCGTTTGGTGGGCTTGGGAACCCTCCTCACATCTTTTGGGGCCGTGAGCGACACTCCGGCCGGATCTCCTTGCGGATGGAACCTGAATAGGCGATAAACCTGGACTAGAGACTTGCTTGGTTAGTCAGGTCATGGCCGACACCCTCGCCAGGCTTCCACTTGAAGGTTGCCGAGATACCAATTGATGAAGATGTCATCTTTCTTCAACACACCCAACTTTATCCCTTGAAATGAACTAAGCTAGGCAAGGTTTTATCTTCCAGCTCTCCAAGTTGTTGTTTAGCTTATCCAACTAGTTCAGGAATATCCAACACAGATCCTTGGAGAAGGGGTGGTTTATGGAAAAACCAACTTGATCACGAACTCAACATAGCGGTCAGGTGACAACCTGATAATACTTCCGAGAAGATATTTGGAAAATCAAGAACCACCGATATGTTACTAAGGTCGAGAACAATCTTGCTTTTCAGGGCAAGACGATATGATCGAGAGAGCAAGGAATTAACATAATCCAAACTCATTGATCGAAGAGTGCACCAGGAAAATGGACTAGGTAGCACGATCAATCTTAGGATGATGATTCAATAACCAGCACGCTAGGAATGAGAGTATGGTCCATTAACTACCAAGCAACGGGGTTGCTAGGAGTATTGATTCCACACCTCGCAATTCACTTGTCGGTATTCCGGTTACAATAACACGGAGACCGAGAAATGAACAATGATGGCGAGAGGTATCACTGCATCAAGAGTTCATAGGAGGTTGTGCAATTCCCATACTTGATATGAAAGAGGGTAACACTCCAAGGTAGAATAGAACAAAAGCTGGATTGGCATTTTGATCTGCGGATTACAACTACTTTAACCCAATCCTCGAGATGGATAAGGTACTGGAGTTTGTTTCTCCTAGTCATTCTGGTTGACTATCAACTGATAGACGAAGGTCAGAAAACAACTAAAGAGAACAACTCAAAGGAACATATAATTTTCTGAGTTGTGGACGCATGGATTAGCATGTCGAACGAGGTCAACATATTTCTTCTGGATAACCCATGCAGAAAGGTAGGATTGGCAGAGTCACAACTATATCAGAGAACTCATCTAGAGCACTCTGGTTGAAATCTTTTGGTTCAAAAGAACTTCTGCCATAAGCAGTTCATGGTATTTGGAAGAAGGAAATACAATGGACCTCGAGGACTATCGCAAAGGTTACTAATATCCTAAACGACTAGCAAACACTATAAACATGAAGTAAGTAGGGTGAATCTCGGGTTCAAGAACCCAGGAATAGAATGCCTACTAACTAAGTGGCATCACGGGATGCTTTCGAGAATGATGGCCAGAATCATCACACTGGGAACACAAAACATGGCTAGATTACTAGGTGGTTCTATAAAATATCCTAGTGTCATAATAATAGCTTCAACATATATGTCAAGGCAATGGAGTGCCTCAACACACCATTTAGTGTGGTTAATCTGGCCTAAAAGGACATCGGGACAGGGAGGAAAGATTTGGAAATGCATCAGACTATTTAGAGAGCTGGGATGACTCGGACAACATAACGGCTGTAAATGCTTAAAAAGATTTGAGAAATCCTGCAAAATAGTGGCATGACCACTCCACATCACAATATTAAGGTTCTGAGATCAACGGTCAACATACGGGAGTACTAGAACTGAACTGAGGCTTGAAACCATCAATCCTATAAGTCTAAGGATTAGTAACACGTGATCCTGAAAGAAAGATGAGAAGCCTAGTTCTTAATCCCCGTAGAAGAGAAGAGGGTGACTCAGATCAGAGGGCATAAGGTAAAGGAGTAAAAGGAGCCTTACGTTCGCTTCCACAATCAATTCCCTTATATAACTAAAGCATTTCTAGACTCAACTTCGACCAGCTTGGCTTGGTAATCCTACATGCAGTCAGGCTCTGATACCAAAGCTGTCGGGAACCCGATCCTAAGTCACACCGATCTAGCATGTAACACATCATATCACTTTATGGCCTCATGCACGGTATTCCCACGGGTGCCACCTTACCTGGCCCGGGACCGTTTGCGCCTTTTGGCTCACGTATATGATAGTGTCGCTAGCATCCATATGACAAAGAACCCGGGCCGACATGACTAGTCGTGAATCCAAAATGGCACTAACTTATAGGGACAGGCATACATGACCCAGCAACGAACATGTCGGTCATCAGCGAGTGAATCCGGGCTGTAGCAGCTGGGCTAATAGGACTCCGGGGAATCCGGGCTGTAGCAGGCTAACAGGACTCCAGTAGACACCGTGTGACATTTCCCCGAAGGGACAGACACAAGAACGAAGGACACATGCCGGCCAACCTAAGTGTTCCGGAGCAGTAGCAAGCTACCATGGCTCAGTGGAAGCACTAGGAGACATTTCCCCGTAAGAGAGGCTACCAAGAATAAACAACTAGGTTGTTGGACCCCACACATAGCAATACACGTTACACGTACGCATAACATGCAAGTATGTGCTGTACAACATGGCATCACAACATAACTCAACAAATCATATAGATAAAGGCCCAGAAGAGCCATATAGCATTTATTACAAACTGGGGTCACATGACCCATCATACAGAGCATACAAGCAATGTATATATCATGTCCGAGTACGCATAACTACAAATGAAAAAGCTGAGAAGCCTGACTATCTACAAGACCCTCCCAAGGGTACAAGATCGTAGCTGAGGTAACAAGCTAAACGTCGAAGTCCACGCGGAACTACTAATGAGACTGAAGTCTCTCTGCAAAAACATAAATTAAGCAAACGCGAGTACAAATGTACCCATCAAGACTTACATCAGATCTAGCTACATATACATCAGTATCAACAAAGTGGTGGTGGAGTTTATCCGCAGCAAGCCAGCTTTGACTCAGTGGCTAACTTGAACTACGACTGCAAGTAACTCTTTTGAGGTGGCGCACACGAGTCCACATATTCACCATATCAATACACCACTATGGATCCGCTCCCGTCTCCTTATGAGAAGGCCATCCATAGCACTCACGCATATCTTGTGCATTTTAGAGTATCCACTTTCACTTGTCTATGAACTGTACAGGCAACCTAGAAGTCCTTTACCGCGGACACGGCTATTCGAATAGATCATTTATAACCCTGCAGGGGTGTACTTCTTCACACACGCTCTCGCCACTTACCGCCATGTACACGTCATGTATCTCGGCAACCTTCAAGCGGAAGCATGGCGAGGATGTGATGACCCACAAGTATAGGGGATCTATCATGGTCCTTTCGATAAGTAAGAGTGTCGAACCCAACGAGGAGCAGAAGGAAATGATAAGCAGTTTTCAGCAAGGTATTCTCTGCAAGCACTGAAATTATCAATAATAGATAGTTTTGTGATAAGATAATTGATAACGAGTAAAAATAACAAGTTTAAATAAAGTGCAACAAGATGGCCCAATCCTTTTTGTAGCAAAGGACAAACCTGGACAATTTCTTATATGAAGTAAAACGCTCCCGAGGACACATGGGAATTATCGTCAAGCTAGTTTTCATCACGTTCATATGATTCGCGTTCGGTACTTTGATAATTTGATATGTGGGTGGAATGGTGCTTGGGTGCTGTCCTTACTTGGACAAGCATCCCACTTATGATTAAATCCTATTGCAAGCATCCGCAACTACAAAAGAAGTATTAAGGTAAACCTAACCATAGCATGAAAGATATGGATCCAAATCAGCCCCTTATGAAGCAACGCATAAACTAGGGTTTAAGCTTCTGTCACTCTAGCAACCCATCATCTACTTATTACTTCCCACTGCCTTCCTCTAGGCCCAAACAATGGTGAAGTGTCATGTAGTCGATGTTCACATGACACCACTAGAGGAGAGACAACATACATCTCATCAAAATATCGAACGAATACCAAATTCACATGACTACTAATAGCAAGACTTCTCCCATGTCCACGGGAACAAACGTAACTACTCACAAAGCATATTCATGTTCATAATCATAGGGGTATTAATATGCATAATGGATCTGAACATATGATCTTCCACCAATTAAACCAACTAGCATCAACTACAAGGAGTAATCAACACTACTAGCAACCCACAGGTACCAATCTGAGGCTTTGGGACAAAGATTGGATACAAGAGATGAACTAGGGTTTGAGAGGAGATGGTGATGGTGAAGATGTTGATGGAGATTGACCCCCTCCCGATGAGAGGATCGTTGGTGATGACGATGGCGATGATTTCCCCCTCGAGGGAAGTGTCCCCGTAACAGCTCCGCCATGAGCCCTAGATTGGTTCCGCCTCGTGCGGCGGAGTCTCGTCCCGAAAGCTTGCTTATGATTTTTTCTCGGACGAAAGACTTCATATAGCGGAAGATGGGCACCGGAGGGCCACCAGGGGGCCCACGAGGCAGGGGGGCGCGCCCAGGGGGGTAGGGCGCGCCCCCATCCTCGTGGCAAGGGTGTGGGCCCCCTCTGGTATTTTCTTCGCTCAGTATTTTTTATTGTTTCCAAAAATAACTTTCGTGGAGTTTCAGGACTTATGGAGTTGTGCAGAATAGGTTTCTAATATTTGCTCCTTTTCCAGCCCAGAATTCCAGCTGCCGGCATTCTCCCTCTTTATGTAAACCTTGTAAAATAAGAGAGAATAGGCATAAGTATTGTGACATAATGTATAATAACAGCCCATAATGCAATAAATATTGATATAAAGGCATCATGCAAAGTGGACGTATCAGGGCGTCGGCCACGACCTGACTAACCACGCAAGTCTCTAGTCCAGGTTTATCGCCTATTCGGGTTCCATCCGCATGGAGATCCGGCCGGGGTGTCGCTCACGGCCCCAAACGATGTGAGCAGGGTTCCCAAGCCCACCAACCGGGCGACACTTGGTACACCGTGCCACTGCACCTAGTCTATCCCAAGCCCACCTATACCAGGTGCCACTCGGTAGACTACTTGCACTACCTACAAACACCAGAAACTAGTTGCAACTCCTGGACAGAGATCAGGTTGATTAATAAGCCGAGAGGGGTCGAGTTACCGGAACCCAATGTGTGGTAGTAGCTGTTCATGGATCAAAAATACAGAATGCAGTTCCTGAGGACGGTTTCAATAAGACAACCCACCATGTACTCATACATGGCCTCTCACCCCTACCGTTACCAAATCGTGCTCACACACTTAGCTCTCAACACTAGGACATGTTCACAACTTCCCAATTCATCCCCGATGAATCAGACCTGACACAACTCTAAGCAATAGCAGGCATGACAAACAAGCATGAATGAGTAGGCACATTGGGGCTCAAACAACTCCTACTCATGCTAGTGGGTTTCATCTATTTACTGTGACAATGACAGGTCATGCAGAGGAAAGGGGTTCAACTACCGCAACATGTAACAGTTGAATCGTTGTTGTCCAAATGTAGTAAAAGAGAGCAGGTGCAAGAGAGTGGGATTGTATCAGAATGAACAAGGGGGTTCTACTTGCCTGGCACTTCTGAAGATAGTATAGCTCTTCATCGGTGTCATCGATCACATTGTCGAAACCACGTCTATTGAGAGGGGACAAATACCAGAAAACAAGAAAGAACACAATCAATGCTATGCAACAATATGATGCATGAATGGCAATATGTTGTGATTTGAGCTCGTGCAACTAGCAACGATTTAAATGGAGTTGGTTTGAACACTAGGTTTAAATTCAAACTCCACAAGGGACATTTAAAATGCCATTTATTCAAATTGTCATAAACAGTGGCTGTAAGTTGTCCAAACATGCATGAGTATGCCATAAACAGATTCTTTGGATTTTTCTGATAATTTTTCATACATAATTTATTTCATTCTGAGTTATAGATTATTTTCTATGAGTTTTAGAAGTTTATAACATTTTCTGGAATTTCCAGGTTATTTAAAATGCCAGAAAAGCTTTATGTCGTCAGCAAGGTCAACAGACCCGGTCCAGGTCAAACCTGACCTGTCGGGCCCACTGGTCAATAACAGAGGCGCTAATCCCGCGTTGACTCGTGCTTTGACTCATTGCGGGGTCCACTGTCAGTGGTTGTGGGGTGGTTAGCTGGCAGTGACTATCACTAATCACGCGGCCACGTCGGCGCGGCCGGGGATTAGCTGCCAGCGACCTTGACAGATGGCGGAGGCATGCCGGAATCGCTTCTCCGGTGGTGGTTTGATGCACGGGAGGGCTCTACGGGTTCCTGGCGTTGCGGCGCTTCTAGTGGTGGTGGCGGATGGTGCTCAGGTGGCCGGAAAGTGGCCGGCGACGAGATTTAGCTGCGGCCGAAGCTCGAGCGAGCTTGGGTTCAGCGATGCGGGGCACAGAAGGAACCATGGATGCTCGTGTTCGACTCGCGGGAGTGCGGTGAGTGCAGCCGTGAGCTCGGATGTGGGCTTGCGCGGCCATAGCCGCAATGGCGACATAGTCGGCGGCGGGGATATCTCGACCTCGACGGTGGCCTAGCTAGGGCGCGCTATCGAAGAAGAGAACAGGGGGGAAGCGATCACGGGCTCATTGGGGGGGGTGGGGGGCGAAGGAGAAGGTCAGCGAGCTCGGGGACGCGTCGGAGCGGAAGCACGGTCGCCGGCGATCTCGGTGACCCGAGGAGGAAGAAGACGTCGGGGACGGCGCTCCGGGGCTCTTCCCGTCGCGTGGCTCGGTGGAACCCAAAATGCCCTTCAGAAAAGTTCATGATTTTGAATTGGTCTAGAACCCCTGCCAAAAATGGTGCACACTTTTCTAGGTCATTTATGGATTTTTGAATTAACTCATATCATATTTGAATTGGAGCTATTAATTCCTATAAAATATTTTTTCTAGCTCCAAATATTCTGAAACTTACTAAGGGCCTCTGAAACAATTCAGTTACTGCCCACATATATTTTCAAGATTTATAAAAATGATTTGGTTTATAAACTAAATCAAAACAGAGCAAATAAATAGAAAAATAGAAATAAAAGAGAGAGAGAGGACTTACCTGGCTTACCTGCAGCCCACCTGTGCAGCCCGGCACTGTAGCCAGCCCAGCCCAACTCCTCCCCTATCTTCAACCTCGTGCCAGTAGGCACGAGGGCGTGTGCCCGCGGCGCACACGCACACGCCCGGCTACCTCCTCTCTACCTGCTTGCCCGGACGTCTCTGGAAGACGCCACGCGCCAGCCCCGTACCCCCTCACTCTCCTCTCGTGCCTAACCTCTCCTTTGCTCTCTCTCCCGCCCGGACCCGAACGCGTCAGAGAGCGCAGCCGTGCACCGCCGCGGCCACAGCCACTCCCTCGCTCCCTCTCTGTCCCAGGCGTCTCCGCCTCGCCGTCTTCGTACTCTCCACCGAGCCACGCGTCTCCGGATGCACTTCTTCGACCTCGCCGCCGTCGTCTTCAACCGCGGGCATCCGACATCGCCGTCATAGCTTCGTCGCCTCCAGAGCCTCCCCCGAGCCGCTGACCTGCTCGTCGACTTCACAGTGAGCCTCTCCGTCGTTCCCCTCTACTCCCCGTGTCGATTTCTTCCTCTAGCTAGCTCCACCGTCGCGGCCGAGAGCCTTGTTCCGCCGGCCATGTCGTCACCACGGCCACAGTTGCTGTCACCAGCGTTTGAGCGCGTGACTGTGCTCAACGTGATCCCAGAAGGCCAACACCACGGCCATCTTCTTCCCTAGAGCACCACAATGTTACACTCGCTCGAGCCTGCGCTCCGGCAGCTGCCGCGAGCTCCGTTCCGGTGAGCTCCACCCAGCCCGACCCCACCCGCCGCCGCTGTTGGATGCGCCACCCCGCCAGCTCCCGTAGATGCTCTCTGTGCGTCCAACCGTCGACCATAGCGCAAGTCCGGGTAACCTCGGCCGCATTTTTGGTCATCACCGTCCAAACTCCGGTGTGCCGACATGGCCGCGTGATTAGTTATAATAACTGCTAACTAAACCACCCACATGCACTGACAGTGGGGCCCAGGCCATTATAAGTTTTGGTTAAGATTAGTTTTAACCTTAATTAACCCCTAAGACACTGACTGTTGTGTCCCACGCATCTGATTTGACCTGGGTCAAACTAGTTGACCTGCTCATGCAATGCTGTTGTCATGCTGATGCAGTAATGGTTTTATGGATTTAAAATAATTCAGGAAATTCCAGAAAATAATTAAAACTTCTAAAAAATCATAGAAAATCAAACGTAGCTCAGAAAATCAAACGTACCATTTTCATGCATGTAGAACAACTTATAGCTGCTGAATTGGACAAAAGAAATAAATGGCATTTAAATAACCATATGTGGATTTTGAATTTGAACCTTGGGTTCAAACCAACTACACTTAATTGTGTTGCTAGTTGCATTAGGCCAAATCACATCATATTTCCATGTCATAATCATGCATCATAATTGTTGCATTGCATTGATTGTGTTCTTCCTTGTTTGCCAGTATTTGTCCCCTCTCAGTAGACGTGGTTCCGACGATGAGAACGATGATACCGATGAAGAACTATACTATCTTCAGAAGTGCCAGGCAAGCAAAACCCCCTTGCTCATTCCGATACAATCCCACTCTCTCGCTCCTGCTCTCTTTTTCTGCATTAGGTCAACAACGTTTCAACTGTTACATGCTGCGGTAGTTGAACCCCTTTCATCTGCATGACCTGTCATTGCCACAGTAAATAGATGAAACCCACTAGCATGAGTAGGAGTTGTTTGAGACCTGATGTGCCTACTCATTCATGCTTGTTTGCCTGCTATTCCTTAGAGTTGTGTCAGGTCTGATTCATTGGGGATGAATTGGAAAGTTGTGAACATATCCTACTATTGAGAGCTAAGTGTGTGAACACGATTTGGTAAAGGTAGTGGTGAGAGGCCATGTAGGAGTACATGGTGGGTTGTCTCATTGAAACCGTCCTCAGGAACTGAGTTCTGTGTTTTTGATCCATTAACAACTACTACCACACATTGGGTTCCGGTAACTCGACCCCTCTCGGCTTATTAATCAAACTAATCTCTGTCCAGGAATTGCAACTAGTTTCTGGTGTTCACCCAAAGGTGAACACCTCTGCCAAAAATGATGCACATATTTATTGGCCATTCTTCCATGAGGAGTTGGTATGACTTAGTCCATAAGCTGTTCCTTATGGTTTCTTTGAGTTCCCGAAGTCATACCTTTACTTGATGTTCCTGATACCCAATGGTATTGGGTTAAGCTGGTACATCAAGGAGAACATTAGAAGCGGAGTGGTAAATGTCTCTCGGTCGATCATCCAGATTTCGTTTCCTTGGCATCGCTAAGGTGAAATCCGAGAAAGTGTTGCCTTCCTTTGCATCTACATCGTCCATCACTATTCATCATGGTAGTACGATGTGTTGCCAGGATCCTCGGCACGGATGTTGGTAAGATCCTAATGAATATGGAAATGCTCAAGTTCTTGAGAGCACGCTCAGACACTAGGATATATCCTCGGTATCAATTGGAATGTGCCTTCCATTTGCCGACTTTTCTTATAACTCTAGTTTCCTTTCCAAACTAAGTATGCCATTCTTTCGAATTCCTTCAAACGATCAATTGTGAATTGCCTCAGTCTAGTATGAAGAGTTCCAATGATCTATGCATCAAAAGTAATTCTTTTTTCCACTTAAGGGAACAATTCTACCAGTCACCTTCCCTAAGGTGTCACGTTATGGAATCATGGCAATTATCTCCTTGCTACTTTGAAACCATGCACCGTTCTTCTCGATAGGTCCTGCTCCGGAGAGTGCTCCAGAGTACCTATCTAAGGAGCAATGCCCCTGTTGATCTTTCAGGCAATCAGAACCCCCTTGTTCATTCCGATACAATCCCACTCTCTCGCTCCTGCTCTCTTTTACTACATTAGGACAAAAACGATTCAACTGTTACATGCTGCGGTAGTTGAACCCCTTTCCTCTGCATGACCTGTCATTGCCACAGTAAATAGATGAAACCCACTAGCATGAGTAGGAGTTGTTTGAGCCCTGATGTGCCTACTCATTCATGCTTGTTTGTCATGCCTGCTATTCCTTAGAGTTGTGTCAGGTCTAATTCATCGGGGATGAATTGGAAAGTTGTGAACATGTCCTACTGTTGAGAGCTAAGTGTGTGAACACGATTTGGTAAAGGTAGCGGTGAGAGGCCATGTAGGAGTACATGGTGGGTTGTCTCATTGAAACCGTCCTCAGTCTAATCGAGTTACGTGTTTGTGATCCATGAACAGCTACTACCACACATTGGGTTCCGGTAACTCGACCCCTCTCGGCTTATTAATCAAGCTGATCTCTGTCCAGGAATTGCAACTAGTTTCTGGTGTTCACCCAAAGGTGAACACCTCTGCCAAAAATGATGCACATATTTATTGGCCATTCTTCCATGAGGAGTTGGTATGACTTAGTCCATAAGTTGGTTCCTTATGGGTTCTTTGAGTTCCCGAAATCAGAACTTTACTTGATGTTCCTGATATCGAATGGTATCGGGTTAAGCTGGTACATCAAGGAGAACATTAGAAGCGGAGTGCTAAATGTCTCTCGGTCGATCATCCAAATTTCGTTTCCTTGGCACCGCTAAGGTGAAATTTGAGAAAGTGTTGCCTTCCTTTGCATCTGCATCGTCCATCACTATTCATCATGGTAGTACGATGTGTTGCCAGGATCCTCGGCACGGATGTTGGTAAGATCCTAATGAATATGGAAATGCTCAAGTTCTTGAGTGCATGCTCACACATTAGGATATATCCTCGGTATCAATTAGAATGTGCCTTCCGTTTGCCGACTTGTCTTATAACTCTAGTTTCCTTTCGAAACTAAGTATGCCATTCTTTCGAATTCCTTCAAATGATCAACTGTGAATTGGCTCAGGCTGGTATGAAGAGTTCCAATGATCTATGCATCAAAATTAATTCATTTTTCCACTTAAGGGAACAATTCTACGAGTCACTTTCCCTAAGGTGTCACCTTATGGAATCATGGCAATTATCTCCTTTCTACTTTGAAACGATGCACCGTTCTTCTCGATAAGTCCTGCTCCGGAGAGTGCTCCAGAGTACCTGCATTAGGACAACAACATTTCAAGTGTTACATGCTGCAGTAGTTGAACCCCTTTCCTCTGCATGACCTGTCATTGCCGCAGTAAATAGATTAAACCCACTAGCATAAGTAGGAGTTGTTTGAGCCCTGATGTGCCTACTTATTCATGCTTGTTTGTCATGCCTGCTATTGCTTAGAGTTGTGTCAGGTCTGATTCATCAGGGATGAATTGGAAAGTTGTGAACATGTTCTACCGTTGAGAGCTAAGTGTGTGAACACGATTTGGTAAAGGTAGCGGTGAGAGGCCATGTAGGAGTACATGGTGGGTTGTCTCATTGAAACCGAACTCAGGAACTGAGTTCTGTGTTTGTGACCATGAACAGGTACTACCACACATTGGGTTCCGGTAACTCGGCCCCTCTCGGCTTATTAGTCAACCTGATCTCTGTCCAGGAGTTGCAACTAGTTTCTGGTGTTTGTAGGTAGTGCTAGTAGTCTACCAAGTGGCACCCGGTACAAGTGGGCTTGGGACATACTAGGTGCAGTGGCACGATGTACCAATCGTCGCCCATTTGATTTTTTTTAAAAAGGAATAAAATTAAAAATGAGAACATTTTTTGCAATTATGAAGAGTTTTTAAAAAGACGCAAAAAATTTCAGAGAAACAGGAACAAAAATTGAAAATGAGAACAATTTTCGAAATTATGATTTTTTCCCAAAGCATGAACATTTTTTTTTGAATTTGTGAATGTTTTTGGAAAGCTAGAATATTTTCTGTAATTTCTGAACATTGTTTGAATTTGCGAAATATGTTCGCGTTTCTTTCTGAACAAAATTTGAAAGTGGGAACATTTTTAGAAATTGTTTGGCAACATGATTTTTTTTAATTTGTGAAGAAAAATAGAAAGTAGGAACATTTTAACAATTTGTGAACAAATTTTGAAAGTGAAAACATTTTCTGATTTAATAAAGTGCGTACATTTGAAAATTTTAGATTCTATATTTTAAATTTTGGAAAACATTTTGTATAAGAAGCGAACAAATATTTGTAATTCTATTTTTTTAATTTTGTATTTTTTTAAAAAAAATACAAAATTTTAAAAATTAATATATGAACAAAATAGAATATGCCAACATTTTTTAAATTTCTGCACATTTGCTGAGAAGGAAAAAAGAATAAAATAAAAAAGGAAGGGAAAGAAAAATAGAAATAGAAAAAATGAATAAAATGAAAAGGAGAATGAAGAAGAGAAACGGAAATGGAGGGTGAAGAAAAAGGAAACAGGAAAATAGAAAAAATGAAAAATAAGTTAGAAACAGAAAAATAAAAGTAAAAAACCTGTTCAGGAACTTTCTAGAACGTTCCCAAGACTGGAATTGATGTAACACGCCTGGCTTTTAAATGGGCCAGCCAGTCTCGGTCGAGGCATGTGCATCTCCCGGTCAATTTGACCCAGAATGCGTGAAATAGAAAAATCCCCGATCAGGCGAAGAAAACAATGTCATGTTTATTCGAGAGAAAAAGTTGGAGTCGAACTCGTCAGGCCCAATTAATCCGGGAAAACGTTCAATTTAAACCGGATGATTTCCTGCGTTCATAAGCCATCTTGTACGTGTGCCACGTGCTCCATCAGCCCATGCTTTTCCTCCCAACCTTATCTCTTCCTGATGCCTTATCCTCCACTCGTCAGGCTACTCGTCTTCTTCCTTTGCTTTTTCCATCTCCACTTGCTGTTGAAAGGAAAAGACTACTCCGGCCAAATCCACATCACTGCGTCCTGCATGGTGAAGCTCCCATCCGGGGGGGCTGCAACGCGGCCGTCGGTGCTGCAGACGACGAATCATCCACCATCGAGGCCGCATCGTGCTGCGTCGCAGCAGTCCGCTTCGTCATCGTGCGTCTTTGCAGAATCTGCCCGTCGCCATCGCGTCTTCATCGCGGCAACCGCGTCGCCGTCGGACTGCTATGGAGCACCAACAAGCGGTGGGCGCTGCAGTGCAACTCTGTCGCTAGCGCCGTCGGGGTGCTGACGTGGAGCCCGCCATGCCATGCCGGTGCGGGCTGCAGCGAAACATCGTCGGCGGCATCGGATGCTGCGATGGAGCATCGATGGACCACCACTGGGTCTACGTCAGCGCTGCTGTGAAGCATCCCAGGCGAGGGAGGGTGCTGCAACGGAGGGCCACCGGAGGGACCATTGAAACTTTGTAGGGATTGCATTGAAGCACCGGCGCCGCTGCAATGGAGCGCATACAGGGCTGCAATGGAGCGCGTCCGGGGTCATTGGAGCTCCGTCGCGGTTCCAATGGAGCATGGTCGTAGCTGCGATGGAGCTTCCCCTGGCCTGCAATGGAGCGTTGTTGTGGCTACAATGAAGCTTCGTCGAAGAAGGATTCTTTTTTGTGCTTGGTGTTGCGACGAACATGGCTGCAATGGAGCAGGCCGGTGCTCCCGGAGCGCCGCCCGGCGCTGCAGCGGTCGGTGCCGGCTCTCGCAGATGCGTTGTAGCGTTTGCCGACAGCTCTGATGCCACGGCGGGTGCTGCGTTGCTCTGGTGGAACCGTGGAAGGGGATCAAAAGAAGGAAGACGTGAGGCGGGGCTCTGTTACTTGGATCGAACGGCCACCCAGCGATGGATCGGGTGGCTACCCAGGCGGATTATATTTCTTAAAGAAATCATCCGGCTGATTTGTAGCAGCCACCTTAAATCCGAGCTCTTGCAACAAACGGGTTGCGAGTTCGAACACCTGTCCCGGCACAGTTTTTTGACGTTTCGAAAGCAGAATGGGCCGACCTAGGTTGAAGTGCTTCACGCACGTGTTTGCAAAATGCACTGTAACGGGAGAGCAATTAGTTAACGAGCGCTCCTTCGAGAGCCTCGCTACGATCAGCGTCGGCTTGGCGTATTTCTCATTCATGGCGTGTGTCGCTTTGTGCCATTCCGGATTTTATTTTTTATATTTTTTCGTACGTGTTTTCGGCTTTTTAAACGGTTTTTTTGGGTTTTTTTAATGTTTTGATTTTTCTCGGTCTTCCTTAGCTTTTCGTTTAAAAAAATTTTTGCGAAAAACTTTTTTTTCTTTCACGATAGTCATGGTTTTTCTTTCGCGAGAGGCATGGTTGTTTTTTAGCGAGAATCACGGCCGTGCCTTTCGGAAACGGAAAAAAATGCGTTTTCGTTTTTTTTTCTTTCACGAGAGTCACGGTTTTGCTTCCGCGAGAGGCAAGGTTGTGCTTTCGCGAGAGTCACGGCCGTGCCTCTCGAAAAGGGAAAAACAAAATGTGTTTTCTATTTTTTTTGCGAGGGTCACGCTTTTGCTTCCGCGAGAGGCACGGTTGTGCTTTCGTGAGAGTCACGGCCGTTCCTCTCGGAAAGGGAAAAAAATACGTGTTTTCTGTTTTTTTTCTTTCGCGACAGTCACGGTTTTGTTTTCGCGATATGCACGTGTGTGCTTTCACGAGAGTCACAACCGTCCCTCTCGGAAACGAAAAAAAACGCAATTTCTGTTTTTGTCCTTCCACGAGAGTCACGGTTTTGCTTTCACGAGAGACACGGTTGTGATTCCGAAAGAGGTACGGGTGTGCCTCTTTCGGAAAGGAAAAAAATCGTGCCCTTGGTTCGGTTTTTCGTGCGGTTTTTTTTGTGAAAAAAAAGTTCGTTAAAACCTATCAACATGGGATCTAGTTTTTGAAGATCTCGACGTGAGGAATCCAATGGTGAAAACGGTTCGAGATTTAGACGCACGGTTTAAGAGATAAAACGTTTTGAATAAACGGATCTACGGAAAAAGGAAAACTTCCAAGTTACATGTGCCACTTGTCGCCATCTGAGAAGGTGGAGTGTAATTTGCAACGAGTACTCCTTAATTAGTGATTTGGCTATAACCGGGCGTGTGAAGCGCTAAATAGGGATCGGTGTCGAGAGCTCCTCGTCGGTGCCCTCAGCGCCGCTTAGGCCACCTGGCGTACGAAGGCAAGCGGTAATGGGCCGGCCCAGCATAGCTCACTAAAAAAATCGGACAGAAAAGAGCTCTTATATTTTGCGAATAGTGGGATTTGAACCATGATGCGAACGCTGAAGCACTAGACGCAACAACCACCGCGCCTGACTGCCTTTGATGTTATCAACATGAAAACACACACTACGAGACCCGTGGTTCAGTCCCACTATAATTTATTTGAAAAAAAGAAATATGAAAAAGAATTCACAAATTTGAAAAAATTTCATCGATTTTAAAAATAAGTTCATCACTTTTCAAAAAAGTTCATTGATTTTAATAAAAAAAGTTCACAAATTTGAAAAGAGTGCACCAGATTCCTAAAAAAAGTTCATCAATTTCGATCAAAAAGTTCACAGATTTAAAATAGTTCATCAATTTTGATAAGAAAAGTTCACAAATTTGAAAAGAGTTCACGGAATTTTGACAAAAAGTTCATGGGTTTGAAAAAAGTTCAGCAAATTTCGATAAAAAAGTCCACTCCTTTGAAAATGGTTCACGGATTTTCAAAAAAAGTTCACGAATTCGAAAACTTCATCAGTTTTGAGGAAAAAGTTCAAGAATTGGGAAAATGTTCACTGGAGTTTTCTTTAAAATCATGCATTTAAGAAAAAGAAAGGAACAAGAAAAGGAAAAGGGGGAAATAAAAAGAAAAGGAAGATGAAATAAAAGAATAAAAAGGATGTTGCAAATCGCAGCGAAGTACTTGCGTAGTTGGCTACCGCAGCTTAGCTAGTATAGGAGGGAGGTCGCAAGGTCGCGAGTTCGTGTTTCCATGTGCGCAGGTTTTTGAAGTTTGAAACCGAAAAAATAGGTATAAACGGTCTAGCCCATCGCGCAGGGAGGGTATGCTCCCGTTTGCCAAAACGCCTAAAACGGACGCTTAAGGTGCCGAATAGGGTTTGGCATCCGTGTCATTGTTGAGCGTTTCTGCGAGTCTCGTCGCTTTGTCAGCTCTCCAGAGCCAGGAAAAAATAGAGATCACATACGCGCGGGAATCGAGCCTGGGCACGTGCACTCGGATGATAAAAATTGTCGGACTAAGATAAAACAAGTCTACATTTGATATAAACCAGACGAAATTCATTACATTTCAAACATTTTTTAGCTAAACATTATACTGGACTAAGATAAAACTAGTCTACGGCCGGCGCCGACGGATATCCATTCCCATGACACGGATACCCTTGATTAGTCTACTGCCGGCCACGGCGGATTTCCATTGTCTTTCCCATGTCTAGGAGCCCGTTCATCGTATTGCCGTGAGCCCTAGAGGTATATGCTTCAACGCAAAGGGCGACTCGCTTCTCCATCTTCCGCAGCGCTGCTCATCAGAGTGGAACCGCCCGGATGTGCTTCAGTCGGAGAGGAAGGGGACAACGGTGGCCTGCGACCGGGCAAGACACCAGCTGTGTATGCCAGTATCGTCTTGACGGTGGCCTTCATGGGACCCAAGCGACGGCGACCACCCATGTTCTACTTTCTACTCGATGATGGTGGCTGGCACGGACGTGTTGGCCACCGTTTCGTCGATCTCCACAAAGCCATCTTCTTTCTCCGCCGTTAGGGCGCGGTTATGCATTCGTTGACGGTGGATGGCGCAATCGCAGGCATGGGAGGAGCGGTATGACAACGTGTCCTCCATGGCAACCACAATGCCCGTCCCATCGTGCTCCATTGCGTGTCGGCCTGGAGCAACTCACCACTCCCCGGTGAGCTGGCTTGGAGGGCGAGTTGCTGAACGACGTGTCGGCTTGGAACTTCTGTCTCCGCGAGCTGGCCTCCGAGAGCAGAGATTTGCCTGGCTCATTTCTGGCTGGCTCGATGGGCTACCCAGCCGGTTTTTAAGCCGAAGAACTCCTCTTCCAGCTCACCGGATGCCATGGAGACTGTGGAGAAAATGGGGCAAGAAGGAGATGGGAGCGGGATGTGGTGCGTTTTTTCGTGGCGTCTAACATAGTTTAATAGCGGGCCGACGGCCGAAGCCAACCAGTGTTGTGTTTAATGACGGGCGGCTCGCGAGCGAACGTGTGGTCGGAGTAGGTTTCTTGATACACGCGAGGGTTTAATGGAGGAAGGCGGGCAGTCTGCGGCCGTTTGAATGCTGCGAGGAGGCATGTTTAGCTAGGCGTGCAACGACGGCTCTCTCTTGGTCATCGTGTCGCTTCAATTCCGACAGTGAGAGTCTGCCGTCCTGCGCCAGCGTCAATGCGGAGCGGCCGCTCTCCAGCGGCATTAATGCGGGCAGCTGATGACATGCGAGAATGCGCGCGTGCGCGGGTGGGTGTTTCTGAAGGAAATATGCCCTAGAGGCAATAATAAAGTTGTTATTTATATTTCCTGATATCATGATAAATGTTTATTATTCATCCTAGAATTGTATTAACCGGAAACTTAGTACATGTGTTGAATCAAAGATGGTTGAGTTTCCTAGCCATAGACATGAGTTGTCATTTGATTAACGGGATCACATCATTAGGGAATGATGTGATTGACTTGACCCATTCCGTTAGCTTAGCACTTGATCATTTAGTATGTTGCTATTGCTTTCTTCATGACTTATACATGTTCCTATGACTATGAGATTATGCAACTCCCGAATACCGGAGGAACACTTTGTGTGCTACCAAATGTCACAACATAACTGGGTGATTATAAAGGTGCTCTACGGGTGTCTCCGATGGTACTAGTTGAGTTGGCATAGTTCGAGATTAGGATTTGTCACTCCGATTGTCAGAGAGGCATCTTTGGGCCCTCTCGGTAATGCACATCACTATAAGCCTTGCAAGCAATGTGACTAATGTGTTAGTTGCGGGATGATGCATTACGAAACAAGTAAAGAGACTTGCCGACAACGAGATTGAACTAGGTATTGAGATACCGACGATCGAATCTCGGGCAAGTAACATACCGATGACACAAGGGAACAAAGTATGTTGTTACTGTTGGAAATATGCCCTAGAGGCAATAATAAAATGGTTATTATTATATTTCCTTGTTCATGATAATTGTCTATTGTTCATGCTATAATTGTGTTATCCGGAAATCGTAATACATGTGTGAATACATAGACCACAACATGTCCCTGGCGAGCCTCTAGTTGACTAGCTCGTTGATCAATAGATGATTACGGTTTCCTGACCATGGACATTGGATGTCGTTGATAACGGGATTACATCATTAGGAGAATGATGTGATGGACAAGACCCAATCCTAAGCATAGCACAAGATCGTGTAGTTCGTCTACTAAAGCTTTTCTAATGTCAAGTATCATTTCCTTAGACCATGAGATTGTGCAACTCCTGGATATCGTAGGAATGCTTTGGGTGTGGCAAACATCACAACATAACTGGGTGGCTATAAAGGTACACTACGGGTATCCCCGAAAGTATCTGTTGGGTTGGCACAAATCGAGACTGGGATTTGTCACTTCGTATGACGGAGAGGTATCTCTGGGCCTACTCGGTAAGATATCATCGTAATGAGCTCAATGTGACTAAGGGGTTGGTCACGGGATGATGCGTTATGAAATGAGTAAATAGACTTGCCGTAACAAGATTGAACATGGTATCGATATACCGACGATCGAATCTCGGGCAAGTGCTATACCGGTAGACAAAGGGAATCGTATACGGGATTAATTGAATCCTTGACATCGTGGTTCATCTGATGAGATCATCTTGGAACATGTGGGAGCCAATATGGGTATCCAGATCCCGCTGTTTTTTATTGGACGGAGAGATGTCTCGGTCATGTCTGCATAGTTCCCGAACCCGTAGGGTCTACACACTTAAGGTTCGATGATGCTAGGGTTATAGGGAATAGATGTACGTGGTTACCGAATGTTGTTCGGTGTCCCGGATGAGATCCTGGACGTCACGAGGAGTTCCAGAATGGTCCGGAGGTGAAGATTTATATATGGAAAGTCCAGTTTCAGTCACCGGAAAGGTTTCGGGGTTTACCAGTATTGTACCGGGACCACCGAAGGGGTTCCGGGGGTCCACCTGCCCCGAAGGACCTAATGGGCTGTAGTTGGGTGGGAACCAGCCCCTTAGTGGGCTGGTGCGCCCCCCAAGGGCCCAAGGCGCCTAGGGTTGGAAACCCTAGGGGGCCGCTGCCCCCCCGGGGGGCGGGCGCCCCCCTAGTTGGAAACCCTAAGGGGGCCGCTACCCCCCCTCCCCAAGGGGCCGCCCCCTCTAGATGGACCTAGGGGGCTGGCCCCCTCCCCTTCCCCTATATATAGTGGGGGTTTTGGGGCTGCCAGAGACACGAGTCTCCCTCTCTCTTAGCACAGCCCTACCCCTCTCCCTCCTCGTCTCTCGCAGTGCTTGGCGAAGCCCTGCTGGAGTGCCACGCTCCTCCACCACCACCAGGCCGTCGTCTTTGCTGGACGGAGTCTTCCCAACCTCTCCCTCTCTCCTTGCTGGATCAAGGCGGAGACGCCACCGGCTGCACGTGTGTTGAACGCGAGGCACCGTTGTTCGGTGCTTAGATCGGATTCGGCCGCGATCTGAATCGCAAACCGTGTCACGACTCCACCGACCGCGTTCTTGCAACGCTTCCGCATCACGATCTTCAAAGGTATGAAGATGCACTCCCCTCTCGTTGCTAGTAAGCTCCATATATTGATCTTGGTGATGCATTTTTTAATTTCTGCAACGATCCCCAACAGTGGTATCAGAGCTAGGTCTATGCGTAGTTTCTATGAACGAGTAGAACACAAGTTGGTGTGGGCGTCGATTTTGTCAATTTACTTGCCGTTACTAGTCTTATCTTGATTCGGCGGCATCGTGGGATGAAGCGGCCCGGACCGACCTTACATGTACGCTTATGTGAGATAGGTTGCACCGATTGACATGCACTTGTTGCATAAGGTGGCTAGCGGGTGTCTGTCTCTCCTACTTTAGTCGGATCGGATACGATGAAGAGGGTCCTTATGAAGGGTAAATAGAAATTGGCATATCACGTTGTGGTTTTGGCGTAGGTAAGAAACGTTCTTGCTAGAAACCTATAGCAGCCACGTAAAATTTGCAACAACAATTAGAGGACGTCTAACTTGTTCTTGCAACATATGTCGTGTGATGTGATATGGACAAAAGGATGTGATGAATGATATATGTGATGTATGAGATTGATCATGTTCTTGTAATAGGAATCACGACATGCATGTCGATGAGCATGACAACCGGCAGGAGCCATAGGAGTAATCTTAATTTATTGTATGATCTGCGTGTCAATGAAAACGCGATGTAATTACTTCACTTTATTGCTAACCGTTAGTCATAGTAGTAGAAGTAATAATTGGCAAGACAACTTCATGAAGACACGATGATGGAGATCATGGTGTCATGCCGGTGACGATGATGATCATGGCGCCCCGAAGATGGAGATCAAAAGGAGAAAAATGATATTGGCCATATCATGTCACTATTTGATTGCATGTGATGTTTGTCATGTTTTTCATCTTATTTGCATAGAACGACGATAGCTTAAATAAGATGATCCCTCGTAATAATTTCAAGAAAGTGTTCCCCCTAACTGTGCACCGTTGCGAAGGTTCGTTGTTTCGAAGCACCGCGTGATGATCGGGTGCGATAGATTCTAACGTTCGAATACAACGGGTGTAAGCCAGATTTACACGCATAATACACTTAGGTTGACTTGACGAGCCTAGCATGTACAGACATGGCCTTGGAACACGGAAGACCGAAAGGTCGAACATGAGTCGTATAGAAGATATGGTCAACATGAAGATGTTCACCGATGATGACTAGTCCGTCTCACGTGATGATTGGACATGGCCTAGTTGACTCGGATCATGTATCACTTACATGACTAGAGGGATGTCAATATGAGTGGGAGTTCATTAAATAATTTGATTAGATGAACTTAATTTTCATGAACATAGTCTAAAAACTTTGCAATATGTCTTGTAGATCAAATGGCCCATGCTAATGTTGCCCTCAACTTCAACGTTGCTCCTAGAGAAAACCAAGCTGAAAGACGATGGTAGCAACTACACGGACTGGGTCTCAGAACACGAGGATCATCCTCATAGCTGCCAAGAAAGCATATGTCCTTGATGCACCGCTAGGTGAGGCACCTGTTTTCCCGGCAACTCAAGGCGTTATGAACGCTGGCGATCAGCGTAGTGATGATTACTCCACAGTTCGGTTCATGCGGCATGCTTTACAACTTCGAACCGGGGCTCCAAAAGCGTTTTGAGCAACACGGAGCATATGAGATGTTCCAAGAGCTGAAAATGGTTTTCCAAGCTCATGCCCGAGTCGAGAGATATGAAGTCTTTGACAAGTTCTATAGTTGTAAGATGGAGGAGAATAGTTCTGTCAGCGAGCACATACTCAAAATGTTTGGGTTACACAACCGCTTGTCTCAGCTGGGAGTCAATCTCCCGGATGACGCGGTTGTGAGAATCCTTGATCGCTTCCACCTAGCTACAAGCGCTTTGTGATGAACTTCAATATGCAGGGGATGGAAAAGACTATTCCTGAGGTATATTCAATGCTGAAATCAGCGGAGGTGGAGATCAAAAAGTAACATCAAGTGTTGATGGTGAATAAAACCACTAAGTTCAAGAAAGGCAAGGGTAAAAAGAACATCAAGACGGACGGCAAGGGAGTTGTCGCGCCCGGAAGCCAGCTGCCGGGAAGAAGCCAAAGAATGGACCCAAACCTGAGACTAAGTGCTTTTATTGCAAGGGAAACGGTCACTGGAAGCGGAACTGCCACAAGTACTTAGCGGATAAGAAGGCCGGCAATACCAAAGGTATATGTGGTATACATGTTATTGATGTGTACCTAACCAGCGCTCGTAGTAGCTCACAGGTATTTGGTACCGTGCGGTTGCTCATATTTGTAACTCAAAACAGGAGCTGCGGAATAAGCGGAGAGCGAAGGACGAGGTGACGATGCGCATCAGGAATGGTTCCAAGGTCGATGTGATCGCCGTCGGCACGCTACCTCTACATTTACCTACGGGATTAGTTTTAAACCTCAATAATTGTTATTTAGTGCCAGCTTTGAGTATGAACATTGTATCTGGATCTCGTTTAATGCAAGATGTGTTGGGGAACATAGTAATTTCAAAAAAATTCCTACGCACACTCAAGATCATGGTGATGCATGGCAACGAGAGGGGAGAGTGTTGTCCACGTACCCTCGTAGACTGAAAGCGGAAGCGTTAGCACAACGCGGTTGATGTAGTCGCACGTCTTCACGATCCGACCGATCAAGTACCGAACGCACGGCACCTCCGAGTTCAGCACACGTTCAGCCCGATGACGTCCCTCGAACTCCGATCCAGCCGAGTGTTGAGGGAGAGTTTCATCAGCACGACGGCGTGGTGACGATTTTGATGTTCTACCGACGCAGCGCTTCGCCTAAGCACCGCTACAGTATTATCGAGGTGGACTATGGTGGAGGGGGGCACCGCATACGACTAAGAGATCAAATAGATCAATTGTTGTGTCTATGCGGTGCCCCCTGCCCCCGTATATAAAGGAGCAAGGGGGAGGCGGCCGGCCAAGGGGAGAGGCGCGCCGGGAGGAGTCCTACTCCCACCGGGAGTAGGACTCTCCCATTTCCTAGTTGGATTAGGACTTGGGAGGGGGGAAAGAGGAGGGAGAGAGGAAGGAAGGGGGGGGGGGGGCGCCCCCCCCCTCTCCTTGTCCTATTCGGACTAGGGTGGAGGGGCGCGCGGCCCAGCCCTGGCCGCCTCTCCTATTCTCCGTAAAGGCCCATTAAGGCCCATTAGCCTCCCGGGGGGTTCCGGTAACCTCCCGGTACTCTGGTAAAATCCCGATTTCATCCGGAACACTTCCGATATCCAGACATAGGCTTCCAATATATCAATCTTCATGTCTCGACCATTTCGAGACTCCTCGTCATGTCCGTGATCACATCCGGGACTCCGAACAACCTTCGGTACATCAAAACATATAAACTCATTAATATAACTGTCATCGTAATGTTAAGCGTGCGGACCCTACGGGTTCGAGAACTATGTAGACATGACCGAGACACGTCTCCGGTCAATAACCAATAGCGGAACCTGGATGCTCATATTGGCTCCCACATATTCTACGAAGATCTTTATCGGTCAGAGCGCATAACAACATACGTTGTTCCCTTTGTCATCGGTATGTTACTTGCCCGAGATTCGATCGTCGGTATCTCAATACTTAGTTCAATCTCGTTACTGGCAAGTCTCTTTACTCGTTCTGTAATACATCATCCCGCAACTAACTCATTAGTTGCATTGCTTGCAAGGCTTAAGTGATGTGCATTACCGAGAGGGCCCAGAGATACCTCTCCGACAATCGAAGTGACAAATCCTAATCTCGAAATACGCCAACCCAACAAGTACCTTCAGAGACACCTGTAGAGCACCTTTATAATCACCCAGTTACGTTGTGACGTTTGGTAGCACACAAAGTGTTCCTCTGGTAAACGGGAGTTGCATAATCTCATAGTCATAGGAACATGTATAAGTCATGAAGAAAGCAATAGCAACATACTATACTATCGTGTGCTAAGCTAACGGAATGGGTCATGTCAATCACATCATTCTCCTAATGATGTGATCCCGTTAATCAAATGACAACCCAGGTCTATGGCTAAACATAACCATCTTTGATCAACGAGCTAGTCTAGTAGAGGCATACTAGTGACACTCTGTTTGTCTATATATTCACACATGGATTATGTTTCCGGTTAATGCAATCCTAGCATGAATAATAAACATTTATTCATGAAATAAGGAAATAAATAATAACTTTATTATTGCCTCTAGGGCATATTTCCTTCAGTCTCCCACTTGCACTAGAGTCAATAATCTAGTTCACATCGCCATGTGATTTAACGCCAATAATTCACATCACCATGTGATTAGCACCCATAGTTCACATCGTCATGTGACCTACACCCAAAGGGTTTACTAGAGTCAATAATCTAGTTCACATCGCTATGTTATTAACACCCAAAGAGTACTAAGGTGTGACCATGTTTTGCTTGTGAGATAATTTTAGTCAACGGGTCTGTCACATTCAGATCCGTAAGTATTTTGCAAATTTCTATGTCTACAATGCTGTGCACGGAGCTACTCTAGCTAATTGCTCCCACTTTCAATATGTATCTAGACCGAGACTAAGAGTCATCTAGATTAGTGTCAAAACTTGCATCGACGTAACCCTTTACTGACGAACCTTTGTCACTTCCATAATCGAGAAACATATCCTTATTCCACTAAGGATAATTTTGATCGTTGTCCATTGATCTACTCCTAGATCACTATTGCACTCCCTTGCCAAACTTAGTGGTAGGGTATGCAATAGATCTGGTACACAACATGGCATACTTTATAGAACCTATGCATTTGAGGCATAGGGAATGACTTTCATTCTCTTTCTATCTTCTGCCGTGGTCGGGCTTTGAGTCTTACTCAATTTCACACCTTGTAACACAGGCAAGAACTCTTTCTTTGACAGTTCCATTTTGAACTACTTCAACAACTTGTCAAGGTATGTACTCATTGAAAAACTTATCAAGCGTTTTGATCTATCTCTATAGATATTGATGCTCAATATGTAAGCAGCTTCACTAAGGTCTTTCTTTGAAAAACTCCTTTCAAACACTCCTTTATGCTTTGCAGAATAATTCTACATTATTTCCGATCAATAATATGTCATTCACATATACTTATCAAAAATGTTGTAGTGCTCCCACCCACTTTTTGTAAATACAGGCTTCACCGCAAGTCTGTATAAAACTATATGCTTTGATCAACTTATCAAAGCGTATATTCCAACTCCGAGATGCTTGCACAAGTCCATAGATGGATCGCTGGAGCTTGCATATTTTGTTAGCACCTTTAGGATTGACAAAACCTTCTGGTTGCATCAAATACAACTCTTTCTTTAATAAATCCATCAATGAATGCAGTTTTGTTTATCCATTTGCCAGATTTCATAAAATGTGGCAATTGCTAACAGGATTCAGACAGACTTAAGCATAGATACGAGTGAGAAACTCTCATCGTAGTCAACACCTTGAACTTGTCAAAAACCTTCTGCGACAATTCTAGCTTTGTAGATAGTAACACTACTATCAGCGTCCGACTTCCTCTTAAAGATCCATTTAATCTCAATGGCTTGCCGATCATTTTGGCAAGTCAATCAAAGTCCATACTTTGTTC
Organism: Aegilops bicornis; assembly: GCA_021605145.1. Taxonomy (NCBI): domain Eukaryota; kingdom Viridiplantae; phylum Streptophyta; class Magnoliopsida; order Poales; family Poaceae; genus Aegilops; species Aegilops bicornis. Next base: position 86,370,114 of record CM038670.1, read on the forward strand.
TCATACATGGATCCCATCTCAGATTTCATGGCCTCAAACCATTTCATAGAATCTTGGCTCATCATCGCTTCCTCATAGTTCGTAGGTTCGTCATGGTCAAGTAACATGACCTCCGAATAGGATTACCGTACCACTGCAGTGCGCACCGTGATTCGGAAGACCTACGAGGTTCTGTAGTAACTTGATCTGAAGTTTCATGATCATCATCATTAGCTTCCTCACTAATTGGTGTAGAAATCAATGGAACTAATTTCTGTGATGAACTACTTTCCAATTCGGGAGAAGGTACAATTACCTTATCAACCTCTATTTTCCTCCCACTCACTTCTTTCGAGAGAAACTTCTTCTCTAGAAAGGATCCATCTTAGCAACTTATGTCTTGCCTTCGGATCTGTGATAGAAGGTGTACCCAACAGTAACTTTTGGGTATCCTATGAAGACGCACTTTTTCGATTTGGGTTTGAGCTTATCAGGATGAAACTTTTTCACATAAGCATCGCAACCCCAAACTTTAAGAAACAACAACTTAGGTCTCTTGCCAAACCATAGTTCATAAGGCATCGTCTCAAACGGATTTTGATGGTGCCCTATTTTAAAGTGAATGCAACTGTCTCTAATGCATAATCCCAAAACAATAGTGGTAAATCAGTAAGATACATCATAAATCGCACCATATCCAATAAAGTGCGGTTATGACGTTCGGACACCGTTCTGTTGTGGTGTTCGGTGGCATGAGTTTGTGAAACTATTCCACATTATTTTAATCAAGGCCAAACTCGTAACTAAAATATTCATCTCCACGATCAGATCGCAGAAACTTTATTTTCTTGTTATGATGATTTTCCACTTCACTCTGAAATTCTTTGAACCTTTCAACTATTTCAGACTTATGTTTCATCAAGTAGATATACCCATATCTCCTCAAATCATCTGTGAAGGTGAGAAAATAATGATACCCGCCACGAGCCTCAATACTCATTGATCTGCATACATCAGTATGTATTATTTTCTAGCAACCCTACCTCAGATGGTCAAGTCTCTGTGTTTCAGTGTCATCCCTGGATCGGTAATGCTGACACACACAATACTCGAAGGATTTATAATAGAATGGCAATCACACACTTATTACATCGATGTCTCCAAAAGAGAAATTATTACAATAATATGGCTTAAGGCCATCTAATGTGATAACAGCGGAAGGCTTGGAAGATAAAGTGAGTCCATCAAGTCCAACGGCATGGCTGAGCTGCACGACAACGACCTATCAAACCTTACTCCTCGTCTGAAAAGTTTGCAACATAATACGTTGCAGCCCGAGAACGAATTGACACATAGAATATGCTGGCAATATAACACAGTAGAGCAAGAACAAAATAATGCTAACACTACATGCATATTTGGCTGGTGGAAAGCTCTATGGTTATAGTTTTGCGAAAAGCCAATTTTTTCCTACAACAAAGGAATAGATTTTAATTTAACTATCATGGTGGTTGAAACATCATTTAGAATGTTTGACAACATTCTCAATCCCAATTAAAGTAGTTAACATCCCAACAATATTAATTAAAGAGTGATGAGATACATGTGAATACTCAAGTACTAGATACTCAAAATTGTCCATAACCGGGGACACGGCTAACCATGATTAGATTGTACACTCTGCAGAGGTTTGCGCACTTTTCCAACAAGACTCGATCGCCTCCGTTGATTTCTCGCACTACATGGTGTTTGAGAAACGGATGACCGAGACACAGTCCTTCAGAAACATTAAATCTCTACTCCGGGTAGACCATACCAAACCTACAAAACCCACTACCTGCTGATCTACCTCTTCAAGAGCTTCACGTAACTTACTCAACTATTCTAGAGCCCATAATAGCTTGTGGCTGCACACAGAAGTTTCTAGCATGAATAATCTCAGTTCCCTTTGAGCCTGGGTGGCGGTCCATAAAAAAAGGCAATCCTGGAATATCCAGGTACCTCAATCCACCCAGATGTGTATTTAAGTTGCCACCTTAAGTAAACCATTAATTAACCAACTCACATCTGTCATGGATACACTTAAACCCAAACCACATCTACGAGCATAGCATAGCAGTATAAGCAAATGTAGAAGTAACTCCCAAGGGTTTGATAGTAACAGGACAATAGGTTCTACCTCAAGAACTACTTCCCAACCCACAAATTAATGATATCCTAATCATGCAATGTTTGAGGATTGAGCTAATGCATAAAAACTGGGTATGAAAAGAGTATGATCAATGTGTTACTTGCCTTGCTGACGATCCGTGAATCCTAGAGACTCGTAATAACACGCTTCGCACTTCGGGAATTCTATCGCAAGCAAACAATAACATACATCAGCAACAAGAAAAGATACGTAGGTAAAACTCAACTAAAATAGGTTGACCAGAAAGTTCAACTTAAGAACTCCGGTTCGCAAAAAGAATCAAACCAAACGAAGCAACGAAACTCAAACGACGAAAGAAATAAGATCCGTTTACTAATCTGAACTAGGGTCAAATCTTACAGAGGCAAAAACTTGTTTGAGTTGATTATTCGGAAAGAGGGTTTCGAGTCGAAACTCTAGGCGCTTGAATCTCCTGATTCTGATAAACGAGCGAAAAGTTATGCTAGATCGAACATCGGATCAGAAATCACGATCAGAAAAATCACGGAATAAATCCGATAAAAAGAAAAAGCGACGAACAGCTTAACGAACGAACGTTCGTTATCTGAACCTAAACGAAAAAACGCGTTCGTTAAAACGAACGAACGAGCGAACACTCGCTAAATAAATAAACCAGAGAAAAACCGATCTATTAAAAAAACGGAAACTAGGGTTTCGGAAAATAAACCGAACGGTTTAAAAAAACCGACAGTCTCGGATCCGGCGGATACCTCCGGCGAGGCGGGGCTCCGGCGGTGCGGGGTGGCGTGGGGCGGCAGGGCTCGGCGACGGGAGGCGGCGGCGGCGACTCGGCGGCGCGGCGTGAGGCTCGGCTCGGGCTCGGCTCGGGCGGGTTCGGCGATGGTGGTGGTGGGTGGTGGCGAGGCGGCGGTATTTAAGAGAGGGGGCTCGGCTTGGAGGAGGGGCCAAGGCGGGCGGTGGAGTCTGGCTCGGACTCTTCGAGTCGGCCATGGCCTTGTGTGAGGGAAGGCGGCGGCTGGGTTGGCCGCCTGGCTCGGGCTTGGCCCGCCCGGTCGAGTATGAGGATTTTTTTAAATAGTTCCGTCGACAGAAAAATTCCTATAAAATAAAATAAGAAAATCTAAAATGCCAAAACAAATTTTCACCGTCTAAATGAAATATTTAGAACGAGATGAACATTTTCTTTGCCCTAAATATGCAATTTTTAAAACGTGCAATTTTTCTAAAGCAAATAAAACTCAAATAAAATCAAATAAATGATTTTAATTTTTTTCCTCCAATATTTTAATTATTTTGGAGAAGTCATATTATCTCCTCTCATTTATTTTTATTATGAAATATTTTTCGGAGAGAAAACTAATTAAAATAAAAATCCTCGCTCTCGTGATTTGGTAGAAATCAAATATGAAACCGGAAAATCCCCAACTCTCTCCGAGGGTCCTTGAGTTGCTTAGGATTTCAAGATTATGGAATGAAGATGCAATAAAATATGATATGCATGGATGACCTATGTATAACATTCCAAATTGAAAATTTGGGATGTTACAAACCTACCCCTTAAGATGAATCTCGCCCTCGAGATTCGGGTTAACTAGAAAATAGGTTCGGTGGTCCTTGCGAATATCATCTTCTCGCTCCTGTGTGGCTTCCTCCTCGGTATGGTGGCTCCTTGAACTTTACAAAACTTGATAACCTTGCTTTGCGGGTGACTCATTGTCAAAATCAAGAATCTTTACCGGCTTTTCCTCATAAGTCAAATTCTTGTCCAACTCAGACGCCTCTAGGGGCACTGTATCTCTTAACGGTATATCGGCCATCTCAGCATGGCACTTCTTCAACTGTGATACGTGGAACACATCGTGAACTCCTGACAATCCTTCAGGTAATTCCAGCTTGTAGGCAACTTCTCCCATCCTTTCCAAAACACGATATGGTCCTACAAATCTTGGAGCTAACGTTCCCTTAACTCCAAAACGTTTCACTCCTCGCAAGGGTGCTACCCGCAGATAGGCTCTGTCTCCAATTTCATAGACTACTTCCTTGCGTTTTGAATCCACATAACTCTTCTGCCTGGACTGAGCAATCTTCAATCTGTCTCAGATTAGTTTAACCTTATCCTCCGACTCTTTGATCAAATCTGGTCCAAACAACTGACGGTCTCCTACCTCATCCCACATCAGAGGTGTCCTACATCTATGTCCATCTGAGCTTGAACGGTGCCATCTTCAAACTGGTGCAGTAGCTATTGTTGTATGAGAACTCTACATAAGGAAAATTGTCATCCCAACTAGATCCATAATCTAGCGCATGTGCTCTCAAAGATGTCTTCCGTAATCTGATTGACTCTCTCATGCATCCCATCGATGCGTGGGTGGAATGTTGTCTTGAGCTCCAACTGGTACCCAAAGGTTCCGTGTAGCTGTTTCTAAAACTTTGAAGTAAACTGTGTTCCTCTATCTGATACGATGGCCCTCGGGACTCCATGCAAACGTACAATCCTGGACATATATATCTTGGCCAACTTTGCACTTGTGTAAGTTGTTTTGACCGGATGAAGTGAGCTACTTTGATCAAGCGATCCACTACTACCCATATTGAGTCATATCCTGCCTTGGTTCTGGGCAACCCGGTGATAAAGTCCATGCCAAACTTATCCCACTTCCATTCGGGTATCGACATAGGCTGTAGTAGTCCTGCTGGCTTCTGATGCTCTGCCTTCACCCTCTGACATACATCACATACAGCTACATACTCGGCAATATCCATTTTCATACCAGTCCACCAGAAACGTTCCTTCAAATCCAAATACATCTTGGTGTTTCCGGGGTGTATCGAGTATGGTGAGTCATGAGCCTCCTGAAGTATTAACTTCGATCTACGAGTTATTAGGCACATAAACTCGGTCCTCAAACCATAAGGTATCATGCTCATCCTCTCGAAAAACCTTTGGCTTTTCCTTTGCTCATCTTCTCCCTTATCTCAACAATCTCCTTGTCATTCTTCTGAGCTTCTCGAATCTTATCCAACAATGTAGACTGAACCTCCATTGTTGCAATGAAACCTCTTGGAACAATCTCCAACCGAAGTTCCATGATATCCTCAGCTAACTCCTTGGGCAATCCCTTACTTTCAAGGATATTAGCTTCACTTTTCCGACTCAAAGCGTCTGCTACGACATTGGCCTTTCCTGGGTGATAGTGTAGCTTCATATCGTAATCCTTTATAAGCTCCAGCCATCTCCTTTGTCTAAGGTTCAATTCCTTCTGGGTGAAAATGTACTTCAAACTCTTATGATCCGTGTACACATCACAACGGTTTCCAATAAGATAGTGTCTCCAAGTTTTCAATGCATGCACTACGGCTGCTAGCTCCAAATCATGCGTGGCATAGTTTAATTCATGGGGCTTCAGTTGTCGTGAGGCATACGAAACAACCTTTCCGTCTTGCATAAGCACACATCCAAGTCCCAAGCGAGAGGCGTCGCAATAAACTTGGAATTCCTTATGTATATCTGGCAGTGTTAGCACTGGGGCTGTAGTCAAACATTTCTTCAACTCCTGAAAACTTGCCTCGCAGTCATCTGTCTATTTAAACTTAGTATCCTTCTTCAGCAATTCAGTCATTGGCTTGGCTATCTTGGAAAAAATTTCAATGAATCTCCGATAATATCCTGCGAGTCCAAGGAAACTGCGGATCTCGCTAACTGAAGTGGGTGCCAACCATTCGTTGTTGGCCCGAACCTTCTTTGGGGTCCTTTGCTATACCTTCTCCTGATATAACATGCCCAAGAAATCCAACTTCCTTCAACCAAAACTCGCACTTGCTGAATTTGGCGTATAACTGGTGTTCCCTGAGTTTCTCGAGAACTAAACGCAAATGCTCCTTGTGCTCCTCTTCGTTCTTCGAGTATACCATAACATCATCAATAAACACCACAACAAACTTGTCCAAATACTCCATGAACACCTTGTTCATCATGCACATGAAATAGGCAGGGGCGTTAGTCAGTCCAAACGACATGACCGTATACTCATATAATCCATACCGCGTGGTGAATGCTGTCTTTGGTATATCCTTCACTCGGATCTTCAACTGATGGTATCCCGACCATACATCAATCTTCGAAAACACTTTAGCTCCTTGCAACTGATCAAACAGATCATTGATCATCGGTAATGGATACTTATTCTTAATCGTTACTTCATTCAAGGCTCGGTAGTCAACTACCATCCTCAGGGATTTATCCTTTTTCTCGACCAAAAGTACTGGTGCTCCCCAAGGTGATGAACTCCTGTGAATATAACCTTTCTCCAATAACTCCTTGATCTGTTTCTTAATTTCCTCCAGATCATTTGTGGGCATCCGATAGGGTCTCTTGGATATTGGCCCTGTACCTGGCAATAGCTCTATCAAAAACTCGATGTCTCGATCTGGGGGCATGCCTGGTAACTCCTCTGGGAAAACATCCGGGTAATCCTTTACTACAGGCACTTCCTCCTGCACAACTCCCGTGAGGGTATTCACTTGGCTCCTCCTAGGCACATGCCTAGATACATACTTAATCCTTTTTCTCCGGTGGTAAGATAAATCGACTTACTAGCACAGTCAATGCTTCCTCCATTCTTCGACATCCAGTCCATACCTAATATCACATCCAATCCTTGCGACTCCAAGATAATTAGGTCGACGGAAAACATGTGTGCCAATGGTTAGGGGTATCCGGGTGCACCATCGGCTAGCCATGTACTCTGCTCCAGGTGAGCTCACTAAAAGAGGGGTCCTAAGGGTTCGGGTTGGTAAGTTAAACTTATCCGCAAAACCCCTTGATATGTATGAATGCGATGCACCAGTAACGAAAAGAACAAGAGCGGTAAATGACTTAACCAAAAACTTACCTATTACCGCGTCCGGCTGCTCTTCAACCTCCTCCACGTTAACGTGGTTCACTTGTCCTTTGTTGAATGGATTGGGCTTCTTTTGAAGGAAATATGCCCTAGAGGCAATAATAAAGTTATTATTTATTTCCTTATATCATGATAAAGGTTTATTATTCATGCTAGAATTGTATTAACCGGAAACATAATACATGTGTGAATATATAGACAAACAGATGTCACTAGTATGCCTCTACTTGACTAGCTTGTTAATCAAAGATGGTTATGTTTCCTAACCATGAACAAGGAGTTGTTATTTGATTAACAAGGTCACATCATTAAGTCGAATGATCTCGATTGACATGACCCATTCCGTTAGCTTAACACTTGATCGCTTAGTATGTTAAATGCTTTCTTCATGACCCATACATGTTCACCGTAACTATGAGATTATGCAACTCCCGTTTACCGGAGGAACACTTTGGGTGCTACCAAACGTCACAACGAATCGGGTGATTATAAAGGAGTACTACAGGTGTCTCCAAAGGTACTTGTTGGGTTGGCGTATTTGAGATTAGGTTTTGTCACTCCGATTGTCGGAGAGGTGTCTCTAGGCCTTCTCGGTAATACACATCACTTAAGCCTTGCAAGCATTACAACTAATGAGTTAGTTGTGAGATGATGTATTACGGAACGAGTAAAGAGACTTACCGGTAACGAGATTGAACTAGGTATTGGATACCGACGATCGAATCTCGGGTAAGTAACATACCGATGACAAAGGGAACAACGTATTTCGTTATGCGGTTTGACCGATAAAGATCTTCGTAGAATATGTAGGAACCAATATGGGCATCCAGTTCCGCTATTGGTTATTGACCGAGAATGGTTCTAGGTCATGTCTACATAGTTCTCGAACCCGTAGGGTCCGCACGCTTAACGCTTCGATGATGCTTCATTATGAGTTTATAAGTATTGATGCGAAGGTTGTTCGGAGTCCCGGATGTGATCACGGACATGACGAGGAGTCTCGAAATGGTCGAGACATAAAGATTGATATATTGGAAGCCTACATTTGGACATCGGAAGTGTTCCGGTGAAATCGGGATTTTACCGAGTACCGAGAGGTTACGGAACCCCGGAGGTCCATGGGCCTACTGGGCCATTGGAGCGAAGGGGCCGGGCCCGCCACGGTGGGCTGCGCGCCCCCCCCCCCCCTCTCGTCCGAATCGGACAAGGAAGGGGGGGGGCGGCGCCCCTTCCCTCTTCCCCCTCCTCCACTCCTTGTCCAACTAGGAGAGGGGGGGGGGGAGTCCTACTCCCGGTGGGAGTAGGACTCCTCCTTGGTGCGCCTCCCCTAGGGCCGCCACCTCCCCTTGCCTCCTTTATATCGGGGCAGGGGGCACCCCAAGACACACAAGTTGATCTACGGATCTTTCCTTAGCCGCAGCGGTGCCCCTTCCACCATATTCCACTTCGGTCATATCGTCATGAGCTTAGGCGAAGCCTGCGCCGAGAAGTCATATCGTCATGGAGCTTAGGCGAAGCCCTGCGTCGGTGGAGCATCAATATCGTCACCACCCATCGTCTTGTGGAACTCATCCCGACACTTTGCTTTGGATCGGAGTCCGGGATCGCCATCGAATGAACGTGTGCAGAACTCGGAGGTGCCGTACGTTCGGTGCTTGGATCGGTCGGATCGTGAAGACGTACAACTACATCAACCGCGTTGTTATAACGCTTCCGCTTTCGGTCTACGAGGGTACGTGGACGGACACTCTTCCCTCTCGTTGCTATGCCATCACCATGGTCTTGCGTGATCGTAGGAAATTTTTTGAATTACTACGTTCCCCAACAGTGGCATCCGAGCCTGGTTTTATGCGTTGATGTCATATGCACGAGTAGAACACAAGTGAGTTGTGGACGATACAAGTCATACTGCCTACCAGCATGTCATACTTTGGTTCAGCGGTATTGTGAGATGAAGCGCCCGGACCGACATTACGCCAGACGCTTACGCTGAGACTGGTTTCACCGCTCCGAGCACTCATTGCTTAAAGGTGACCGCGGGTGTCATCTCTCTCACTTTAGTTGAACTGAGTGTGGCTACGCCCGGTCCTTGAGAAGGTTAAAACGGAGTCTATTTGACGAAGTATCGTTGTGGTTTTGATGCGTAGGTAAGAACGGTTCTTGCTCAGCCCGTAGCAGCCACGTAAAACTTGCAACAACAAAGTAGAGGACGTCTAACTTGTTTTTGCAGGGCATGTTGTGATGTGATGTGGTCAAGACGTGATGCTATATTTTATTGTATGAGATGATCATGTTTTGTAACCGAGTTATCGGCAATCGGCAGGAGCCATATGGTTGTCGCTTTATTGTATGAAATGCAACGCCATGTAATTGCTTTACTTTATCACTAAGGAGTAGCGATAGTCGTAGAAGCAATACTTGGCGAGACGACAACGATGCTACGATGGAGATCAAGGTGTCGCTACCGGTGACGATGGTGATCATGACGGTGCTTGGCGATGGAGATCACAAGCACAAGATGATGATGACCATATCATATCACTTATATTGATTGCATGTGATGTTTATCCTTTATGCATCTTATCTTGCTTTGATTGACGGTAGCATTATAAGATGATCTCTCACTAAAAATTATCAAGAAGTGTTCTCCACGAGTATGCACCGCTATGAAAGTTCTTCGTCTTTGAGACACCACGTGATGATCGGGTGTGATAGGCTCTACGTTCAAATACAACGGGTGCACAACAGTTGCACACGCGGAATACTCAGGTTAAACTTGACGAGCCTAGCATATAACAGAGATGGCCTCGGAACACGGAGACCGAAAGGTCGAGCGTGAATCATATAGTAGATATGATCAACATAGTGATGTTCACCATTGAAACTACTCCATCTCACGTGATGATCGGACATGGTTTAGTTGTTATGGATCACGTGATCACTTAGATGACTAGAGAGATGTCTGTCTAAGTGGGAGTTTTTTTTAATATGATTTATTGAACTTAAATTTATCATGAACTTAGTACTGATAGTATTTTGCTTGTCTATGTTTACTGTAGAGATAGATGGCTCGTCTTTGTTGTTCCGTTGAATTTTAATGCGTTCCTTGAGAAAGCAAAGTTGAAAGATGATGGTAGGAATTACACGGATCGGGTCCGTAACTTGAGGATTATCCTCATTGCCGCACGTAAAAATTACGCCCGAAGCACCGCTGGGTGACAGCTGCTGCAGATGCCGAGCGAAGTTGTGAACGTCCGCAAAGCAGAGCTGATGACTACTCTATAGTTCGATGTGCCATGCTTTACGGCTTAGAACCGGGTCTTCAACGACGTTTTGAACGTCATGGAGCATATGAGATGTTCCAGGAGTTGAAGTTAATATTTCAAGCAAATGCCCGGATTGAGAGATATGAAGTCTCCAATAAGTTCTATAGCTGCAAGATGGAGGAGAATAGTTACAAGTGAGCACATACTCAAAATGTCCGGGTATAACAATCACTTAATTCATTGGGAGTTAATCTTCCGGATGATAGTGTCATTGATGTAATTCTCCAATCACCGCCACCAAGCTACAAAAGCTTCGTGATGAACTATAATATGCAAGGGATGACTAAGACAATTCTTGAGCTCTTCGCGATGCTAAAAGCTGCGGAGGTAGAAATCAAGAAAGAGCATCAAGTGTTGATGATCAACAAGACCACTAGTTTCAAGAAAAGGGCAAAGGGAAGAAGAAGGAAACTTCAAAAAGAACAGCAAGAAAGTTGCTGATCATGAGAAGAAACCCAAGTCCGGACCTAAGCCTGAAATCGAGTGTTTTACCGCAAGCGCATCGGACATCGGAAGCGGAACTGCCCCAAGTATTTGGCGGATAAAAAGGATGGCAGATGTGATATACATGTTATTGATGTGTACCTTACTAATACTCGCAGTAGTACACGGTATTTGATAATCGGTTACATTGCTAATATTTGCAACTCAAACAGGAACTATGGATTGCGAAGATTGGCTAAGGACGAGGTGACGATGCGCGTTGGAAATGGTTCCAAAGTCGATGTGATCGCAATGGCACGCTACCTCTACATCTACCTTCGGGATTAGTTTTAGACCTAAATAATTGTTATTTGGTGCCAGCGTTGAGCATGAACATTATATCTGGATCTTGTTTAATGCGAGACGGTTATTCATTTAAATCAGAGAATAATGGTTGTTCTATTTATATGAGTAATATCTTTTATGATCATGCACCCTTGAAGAATGGTCTATTCTTGTTGAATCTCGACAGTAGTGATACACATATTCATAATGTTGAAGCCAAAAAATTGCAGAGTTGATAATGATAGTGCAACTTATTTGTGGCACTGCCGTTTAGGTCATATCGGTGTAAAACGCATGAAGAAACTCCATACTGATGGGCTTCTGGAATCACTTGATTATGAATCACTTGGTACTTGCGAACCGTGCCTCATGGGCAAGATGACCAAAACGCCGTTCTCCGGAACTATGGAGCGAGCAACTGATTTGTTGGAAATCATACATACCGATGTTTGTGGTCCAATGAATGTTGAGGCACGCGGCGGGTATCGTTATTTTCTCACCTTCACAGATGATTTGAGCAGATATGGGTATATCTACTTAATGAAACACAAATCTGAAACATTTGAAAAGTTCAAAGAATTTCAGAGTGAAGTGGAAAATCATCGTAACAAGAAAATAAAATTTCTACGATCTGATCGTGGAGGAGAATATTTGAGTTACGAGTTTGGTTTACATTTGAAACAATGTGGAATAGTTTCGCAACTCACGCCACCCGGAACACTACAGAGAAATGGTGTGTCCGAACGTCGTAATCGTACTTTACTAGATATGGTGCGATCTATGATGTCTATTTCTGATTTACCGCTATCGTTTTGGGGTTATGCTTGAGAGACGGCCGCATTCACGTTGAATAGGACACCGTCAAAATCCGTTGAGACGACGCCTTATGAACTGTGGTTTAGCAAGAAACCAAAGTTGTCGTTTCTTAAAGTTTGGGGCTGTGATGCTTATGTAAAGAAACTTCAACCAGATAAGCTCGAACCCAAATCGGAAAAATGTGTCTTCATAGGATACCCAAAGGAGACTGTTGGGTACACCTTCTATCACAGATCTGAAGGCAAGATTTTCGTTGCTAAATTCGGATCCTTTCTAGAGAAAGAGTTTCTCTCGAAAGAAGTGAGTGGGAGGAAAGTAGAACTTGATGAGATAATCAGATTCGCTCCCTTATTGGAAAGTAGTTCATCACAAGAAATGGTTCCCGTGACAACTACACCAATTAGTGAGGAAACTAATGATGATGATCATGAAACTTCAGATCAAGTTACTATCGAACCTCGTAGGGTCAACCAGAGTAAAATACGCACTGAGTGGTACGGTAATCCTATTCTGGAAGTCATGTTACTTGACCATAGCGAACCTACAAACTATGAAGAAGCGATGGTGAGCCCAGATTCCGCAAAATGGCTGGAAGCCATGAAATCTGAGATGGTATCCATGTATGAGAACAAAGTATGGACTTTGGTTGACTTGCCCGATGATCGGCAAGCCATTGAAAATAAATGGATCTTTAAGAAGAAGACTGACACTGATGGTAATATAACTGTCTACAAAGCTCGACTTGTTGCGAAAGGTTTTCGACAAGTTCAAAGGGGTTGACTACGATGAGACTTTCTCACCCGTAGCGATGCTTAAGTCTGTCCGAATCATGTTAGCAATTGCCGCATTTTATGATTATGAAATTTGGCAAATGGAAGTAAAAACTGCATTCTTGAATGGATTTCTCGACGCAGAGTTGTAGATGATGCAACCAGAAGGTATTGTCGATCCAAAGGGTGCTAACAAAGTGTGCAAGCTCCAACGATCAATTTATGGTCCAGTGTAAGCCTCTCGGAGTTGGAATAAACGCTTTGATAGTGTGATCAAAGCATATGGGTTTGTACAGACTTTTGGAGAAGCCTGTATTTACAAGAAAGTGAGTGGGAGCTCAGTAGCATTTCGATATTATATGTGGACGACATATTATTAATTGGAAATGATATAGAATTTCTGGATAGCATAAAAGGATACTTGAATACAAGTTTTTCAATGAAAGACCTCGGTGAAGCTGCTTACATATTGGGCATCAAGATCTATAGAGATAGATCAAGACGCTTAATTGGACTTTCACAAAGCACATACCTTGATAAAGTTTTGAAAAAGTTCAAAATGGATCAGGCAAAGAAAGGTTTTTTGCCTGTGTTACAAGGTATAAGATTGAGTCAGACTCAATGCCCGACCACGGCAGAAGATAGAGAAAAAATGAAAGATGTTCCCTATGCTTCAGCCAAAGGCTCTATCATGTATGCAATGCTGTGTACGGACACTGACGTATGCTTAGCTGTAAGCTTGGCAGGAAGGTACCAAAGTAATCCAGGAATGGATCATCGGACAGTGATCAAGAACATCCTGAAATACACGAAAAGGACTAAGGATATGTTTCTCATATATGGAGGTGACAAAGAGCTAGTCGTAAATGGTTACGTCGATGCAAGCTTTGACATCGATCCGGACAATTCTAAATCGCAAACCGGATCGTGTTTTTATTAAACGGTGGAGCTGTCGGTTGGTGCAGTTCTAAACAAAGCGCCGTGGCGGGATCTACATGTGAAGCGGAGTACATAGCTGCTTGAAGCAAATAATGAAGGAGTCTGGATGAAAGAGTTCATTTCCGATCTAGGTGTCATACCTAGTGCATCGGGACCGATGAAGATCTTACGTGACAATACTGGTGCAATTGCCTTGGCAAAGGAATCCAGATTTCACAAGAGGACCAAGCATATCAAGAGACGCTTCAATTCCATTCGGGACCAAGTCCAAGTGGGAGACATAGAGATTTGCAAAATACATACGGATCTGAATGTTGCAGACCAGTTGACTAAGCCTCTTCAACGAGCAAAACATGATCAGCACCAAGACTCCATGGGTGTTAGGATCATTACTTTGTAATCTAGATTATTGACTCTAGTGCAAGTGGGAGATCAAGGAAATATGCCCTAGAGGCAATAATAAAGTTATTATTTATTTCCTTATATCATGATAAAGGTTTATTATTCATGCTAGAATTGTATTAACCGGAAACATAATACATGTGTGAATATATAGACAAACAGTATGTCACTAGTATGCCTCTACTTGACTAGCTTGTTAATCAAAGATGGTTATGTTTCCTAACCATGAACAAGGAGTTGTTATTTGATTAACAAGGTCACATCATTAAGTCGAATGATCTGATTGACATGACCCATTCCGTTAGCTTAACACTTGATCGTTTAGTATGTTAAATGCTTTCTTCATGACCCATACATGTTCCTGTAACTATGAGATTATGCAACTCCTGCCATCGGAGGAACACTTTGGTGCTACCAAACGTCACAACGTAATCGGGTGATTATAAAGGAGTACTACGGTGTGTCTCCAAAGGTACTTGTTGGGTTGGCGTATTTCGAGATTAGGTTTTGTCACTCCGATTATGGAGAGGTGTCTCTAGGCCTTCTCGGTAATACACATCACTTAAGCCTTGCAAGCATTACAACTAATGAGTTAGTTGTGAGATGATGTATTACGGAACGAGTAAAGAGACTTACCGGTAGCGAGATTGAACTAGGTATTGGATACCGACGATCGAATCTCGGGTAAGTAACATACCGATGACAAAGGGAACAACGATGTCGTTATGCGGTTTGACCGATAAAGATCTTCAGAGAATATGTAGGAACCAATATGGGCATCCAGGTTCCGCTATTGGTTATTGACCGAGAATGGTTCTAGGTCATGTCTACATAGTTCTCGAACCCGTAGGGTCCGCACGCTTAACGCTTCGATGACAGTTCATTATGAGTTTATAAGTATTGATGCACCAAGGTTGTTCGAGTCCGGATGTGATCACGGACACGACGAGGAGTCTCGAAATGGTCGAGACATAAAGATTGATATATTGGAAGCCTACATTTGGACATCGGAAGTGTTCCGGTGAAATCGGATTTTACCGAGTACCGAGAGGTTACCGGAACCCCGGGAGGTCCATGGGCCTAATGGGCCATAGGAGAGAAGAGGAAGGGCCATCCAAGGTGGGCTGCGCCCCCTCCCCTCTAGTCCGAATAGGACAAGGAAGGGGGCGGCGCCTTCCCTCTTTCCTCCTCCAATCCTAGTCCAACTAGGAGAGGGGGAGTCCTACTCGGTGGGAGTAGGACTCCTCCTTGCGCCTCCCCCTAGGGCCGCCACCTCCCCTTGCCTCCTTTATATATGGGGGCAGGGGCACCCCAAGACACACAAGTTGATCTACGGATCTTTCCTTAGCCGTGTGCGGTGCCCCTTCCACCATATTCCACTTCGTCATATCGTCATGAGCTTAGGCGAAGCCTGCGCCGGAGAAGTCATATCGTCATGAGCTTAGGCGAAGCCCTCGCGTCGGTGGAGCATCAATATCGCCACCACGCCGCCGTCAGGCCGACGGAACTCATCCCGACACTTTGCCGGATCGGAGTCCGGGATCGCCATCGAATCGAACGTGCGTAACTCGGAGGTGCCGTCGTTCGGTGCTTGGATCGGTCGGATCGTGAAGACGACGACTACATCAACAGCGTTGTTATAACGCTTCGCTTTCGGTCTAAGAGGGTACGTGGACGGACACTCTTCCCTCTCGTTGCTATGCCATCACCATGGTCTTGCGTGATCGTAGGAAAATTTTTGAAATTACTACGTTCCCCAACATCTTTCCAGCACTCCCATTTCCATTCCCATTCCTTCCTTCAGGGCATTCATTAGCATAATGCCCAGTCTTCCCGCACTTATAGCAAGTAACTTGACTTAGGTCTCTTTTGGCGGGTGTAGATGGGTTGGAGCGGTTCTGATTCTCCGTTCCCATTGCTATTCTTCTCACCATTGTGGTTATGCGTTCCTCCTCCAGTATGGTTGTGACCTCCATGGTTATGAACAAGTCCTCCCGAGT
Organism: Aegilops bicornis; assembly: GCA_021605145.1. Lineage (NCBI taxonomy): Eukaryota > Viridiplantae > Streptophyta > Magnoliopsida > Poales > Poaceae > Aegilops > Aegilops bicornis. The sequence continues at coordinate 86,386,191 of CM038670.1, forward strand.
TCGGGGTTAAACGGGGCTTCTGTTGAGCTCCTGAATTATACTTCCCTTGTTCATACTTCCTCTTACGGCTCTCAATCAGCTGTTGCTTTCCTTCAATCATAAGGGCCTTATCTACCAACTCCTGGTAGTTATTGAAGGTTGCCACCATCAACTGCATGCTCATCTCATCGTTCAGCCCTTCCATGAACTTCTCCTGCTTCGCGGCATCTGTGGCTACATCATCAGGGGCATAGCATGATACTTACTAAAATCATCCACGTACTGAGCCACAGTACGGTTCCCCTGGCGTAAGTTGCGAAACTCACGCTTCTTCATCTGCATGGCTCCAGTCGAGACATGGGCTGTGCGAAAGGCTTGCTGAAACTGGTCCCAAGTGACATTGGCTATAGGAAAAGTAGCCGTGTAATTCTCCCACCATGCGGCTACTGGTCCATCCAATTGATGTGCGGCAAAGCGCACCTTCTCAGCATCCGTGCATCCTGCGGTGGTTAACTCCCTTCCAATACAGCGTAGCCAGTCATCAGCAACTATTGGCTCGGTGCTGCTGGAAAACACCGACGGCTGTAACCTTAGAAAACGGGATAAATTATCCACTGGCGGAGGGTTGTTGTTGTTGTTATTGTTGCCCTGGTTCTGAACTAGCAATTGCATCAAGGCATTCTGCTGTTGGATCAACTGGGTGAGCTCTGGTGGGAAAACAAAACCGGGGTCACGTCTCGGAGGCATCTGATGGGTTTAGAGGGAAGAGATTAGAATAGAAAGAGGTCTAATGAGAGAACACTACCCATATGCATATGAGGCAAACACAATCAATTCACTCAATCAATCAAGCAAGGGCATACAAGCGGTCTAGAACTATCGCAAAAGTGCTCAACTACTATTAGATACATGGAAATACTACTAATATATGGTGGTCATCTAAAAATTTTGATCGGTGGAAGACTCCATGATGTCCGCTCGACCGTCTTCGTAGTCATCATCACTTGGATCGGAATCGGTGTAAATCGATGATGATGTAGTTGTCCGCAAGTGGGGTCGTCGTCTTCTTCTTCCGGTGCTGGTCCTCCCATGAATACTCCGATCTTCTTAACCAGGTCGTCGTTCTTCTCCAGTAGTGTCTTGATTACCTCCTCGTATCCGTCGCGTGTAAACTTGAGTTCTTCCTCCAGTTCGATGATCCTGGTCTTCGCCTTCTTCAACTCCATCATATCTGCACACATCTGGTTTTCTGACGTCGAATGTGCTGGTTTAGCTCCTGGATGAAAGCTGCAATGGATCTATCCTTCTTGGTGCTGATTACTTCCCATTGCTCGTCTCGGCGCCCACATATTTGGTAGATGGTGTCCCTTAGCTCCCTATTGTAGACTTCTCCAATGCGTCCCATGGTAATGTGGGCTGCCATGCTCTTGGCTAAACTCCAGGTGGGTGCTTCGAAAGAAAATTCTATGGGCTTAGAAGTTGGCGAGAACGTCCTTCCTGGAACTTGTACTTGAATCATCCAACGCTCCTCTTCTATTAAGGTGGCGTTGTACGTCCCGGTGAAACTTGGTATTCCAATGTTCAAGTACCTAGTGGCTTCCTTCAAGTGGCGTCCAAAAGGTGTGTCTTCATCCGGTTGTGCAAACTTGTTCTTCATCTCTGTCATCCTAAAGAGTAGAAAAATGGAGAGGAGTAAGAAATGAGTAGAGAAGAGTGACCTATGGTTTATCTTAGTGGTCGTGTCCTACACTAAGAGTGTGCTCTGATACCATCTTGTAGTGACCCGACCTCAGATGGTCAAGTCTCTGTGTTTCAGTGTCATCCCTAGATCGGTAATGCTGACACACACAGTACTCGAAGGATTTATAACAGAGTAGCAATCAAACACTTATTACATCGATGTATCCAAAAGAGAACTTATTACAATAATATGGCTTAAGCCCATCTAATGTGATAACAGCGGAAGGCTTGAAAGATAAAGTGAGTCCATCAACTCCAACGGCATGGCTGAGCTGCACGACAACGACCTATCAAACCTTACTCCTCGTCTGAAAAGTCTGCAACATAATACGTTGCAGCCCGAGAACGGGTCAGCACATGGAATATGCTGGCAATATAACACAGTAGTGCAAGAACAAAATAATGCTATCACTACATGCATATTTGGCTGGTGGAAAGCTCTATGGTTATAGTTTTGTGAAAAGCCATTTTTTCCCTGCAACAAAGGAATAGATTTTAATTTAACTATCATGGTGGTTGAAACATCATTGAGAATGGTTGACAGCATTCTCAATCCCAATTAAAGTAGTTAACATCCCAATATTTAAGAGTGATGAGATACATGTGAATACTCAAGTACTAGATACTCAAAATTGTCCATAACCGGGGACACGGCTAACCATGATTAGATTGTATACTCTGCAGAGGTTTGTGCACTTTTCCCCACAAGACTCGATCGCCTCCGTTGATTTCTCGCACTACATGGTGTTTGAGAAACGGATGACCGAGACACATTCTTTCAGAAACATTAAGTCTCTACTCCGGGTAGACCATACCAAACCTACAAAACCCACTACCTGCTGATCTACCTCTTCAAGAGCTTCACGTAACTTACTCAACTATGCTAGAGCCCATAATAGCTTGTGGCTGCACATAGAAGTTTCTAGCATGATTAATCTCAGTTCCCTTTGAGCCTGGGTGGCGGTCCATAAAAAAAAGGCAATCCTGGAATATCCAAGTACCTCAATCCACCCAGATGTGTATTTAAGTTGCCACCTTAAGTAAACCATTAATTAACCAACTCACATCTGTCATGGATACACTCAAACCCAAACCACGTCTACGAGCATAGCATAGCAGTATAAGCGTAGAAGTAACTCCCAAGTGTTTGATAGTAACAGGACAATAGGTTCTACCTCAACAACTACTTCCCAACCCACAAATTAATGATATCCTAATCATGCAATGTTTGAGGATTGAGCTAATGCATAAAAACTGGGTATGAAAAGAGTATGATCAATGTGTTACTTGCCTTGCTGACGATCCGTGAATCCTAGAGACTCGTAATAACACGCTTCGCACTTCGGGAATTCTATCGCAAGCAAACAATAACATACATCAACAACAAGCAAAGATACATAGGTAAAACTCAACTAAAAGAGGTTGACCAGAAAGTTCAACTTAAGAACTCCGGTTCGCAAAAAGAATCAAACCAAACGAAGCAACGAAACTCAAACGGCGAAAGAAATAAGATCCGTTTACTAATCTGAACTAGGGTCAAATCTTACAGAGGCAAAAACTTGTTTGAGTTGATTATTCAAAAAGAGGGTTTCGAGTCGAAACTCTAGGCGCATGAATCTCCGGATTCTGATAAACGAGCGAAAAGTTATACTAGATCGAACATCGGATCAGAAATCAAGATCAGAAAAATCGTGGAATAAATCCGATAAAAAGAAAAGCGACGAACAGCTTAACGAACGAACGTTCGTTATCTGAACCTAGACGAAAAAACGCCTTCGTTAAAACGAACGAACGAGCGAACGCCCACTAAATAAATAAACCGGAGAAAAACCGATCTATTGAAAAAACGGGAACTAGGGTTTCGGAAAATAAAACGAACGGTTTAAAAAAAACCGGCGGTCTCGGATCCGGCGGATACCTCCGGCGAGAGGTCCGGCGAGGCCGGGCTCCGCGGGGCGGGGTGGCGGGGCTCAGAGACGGGAGGCGGCGGCGGCGACTCCGGCGGCGGCGGCGGGGCTCGGCTCGGGCTCTGGCTCGGGGCGGGTTCCGGTGGTGGTGGTGGTGGCGGGGCGGCGGTATTTAAGAGAGGGGGGGGGGGGGCTCGGCTTGGAGGAGGGGCCAAGGCGGGGCGGCGATGGAGTCTGGCTCGGACTCCTCCGAGTCGGCCGTGGCAAGGCGCGAGGGAAGGCTGGCGGCTGGGTTGGGCCCGGCTGGCTCATTGGGCCCACCCATGAGGAGTTTTTTTAAATTAGTTCCGCCGACAGAAAAATTCCTATAAAATAAAATAAAAAATATCTAAAATGCCAAAACAAATTTTCATCGTCTAAATGAAATATTTAGAACGAGATGAACATTTTCTTGGCCCTAAAAATGCAATTTTTAAAACATGCAATTTTTCTAAAGCAAATAAAACTCAAATAAAATCAAATAAATGATTTTAATATTTTTCCTCCAATATTTCAATTATTTTGGAGAAGTCATATTATCTCCTCTCATTTATTTTTATTATGAATTATTTTTCGGAGAGAAAAATAATTAAAATAAAAAATCCTCGTTCTCAGTATTTGATAGAAATCAAATATGAAAACCGGAAAATCCCCAACTCTCTCCGAGGGTCCTTGAGTTGCTTAGGATTTCGAAGATTGCGGAACGAAGATGCAATAAAATATGATATGCATGGATGACCTATGTATAACAGTCCAAATTGAAAATTTGGGATGTTACATATTTCCAACAAGTCAGTAGCTCGTTCCATTGTTCTGGAGAACGGAGTATTAGTCATATTGCCCAAAAGGCACGGTTCGCAAGCATCAAGTGATTCATAATCAAGTGATTCCAAAATCCCATCAACATGGAGTTTCTTCATGCGCTTTACAGCAATATGACCTAAACGGCAGTGCCACAAATAAGTTGCACTATCATTATTAACTTTGCATATTTTGGCTTCAATATTATGAATATGTGTATCACTACGATCAAGATCCAACGAACCATTTTCATTGGGTGTGTAACCATATAAGGTTTTATTCATGTAAACAGAACAACAATTATTCTCTATCTTAAATGAATAACCGTATTGCAATAAACATGATCAAATCATATTCATGCTCAACGCAAACACCAATTAACACTTATTTAGGTTCAACACTAATCCCGAAAGTATAGGGAGTGTGCAATGATGATCATATCAATCTTGGAACCACTTCCAACACACATCGTCACTTCACCCTTAACTAGTCTCTGTTCATTACGCAACTTCCGTTTCGAGTTACTAATCTTAGCAACTGAACCAGTGTCAAATACCAAGGGGTTGCTATAGACACTAGTAAAGTACACATTAATAACATGTATATCAAATATAGCTTTGTTCACTTTGCCATCCTTCTTATCCACCAAATACTTGGGGCAGTTCCACTTCCAGTGACCAGTCCCTTTGCAGTAGAAGCACTTAGTCTCAGGCTTAGGTCCAGACTTGGGCTTCTTCACTTGAGCCGCAACTTGTTTGCTGTTCTTATTGAAGTTCCCCTTCTTCCCTTTGCCCTTTCTTTTGAAACTAGTGGTCTCTTCAACCATCAACACTTGATATTTTTCTTGATTTCTACCTTCGCCGATTTTAGCATCGCGAAGAGCTTGGGAATTGTTTTCGTCATCCCTTGCATATTATAGTTCATCACGAAGTTCTACTAACTTGGTGATGGTGACTAGAGAATTCTGTCAATCACTATTTTATCTGGAAGATTAACTCCCACTTGATTCAAGCGATTTTAGTACCTAGACAATCTGAGCACATGCTCACTGCTTGAGCTATTCTCCTCCATCTTGTAGGCAAAGTAATGTCAGAGGTCTCATACCTCTCGACACGGGCATGAGTATGAAATACCAATTTCAACTCTTGGAACATCTTATATGCTGCATGGCGTTCAAAACATTTTTGACGTCCCGGTTCTAAGCCGTAAAGCTTGGTCCACTTAAACTATCAAGTAGTCATCATATCGAGCTTTGCCAAACGTTCATAACGTTTGCATCTACTCCTGCAATAGGTCTGTCACCTAGCGGTGCATCAAGGACATAATTCTTCTGTGCAGCAATGAGGATAAACCTTAGATCACGGACCAAGTCCGCATGATTGCTACTATCATCTTTCAACATATTTTTCTCTAGGAACATATCAAAATAATAATATACGGGGAACAACATTGCGAGCTATTGATCTACAACATAGTTATGAAAATACTATCAGGACTAAGTTCATGATAAATTAAAGTTCAGTTGATCAAATTACTTAAGAACTCCAACTTAGATAGACATCCCTCTAATCATCTAAGTGATCACGTGATCCAAATCAACTAAACCATAACCGATAATCACGTGAGATGGAGTAGTTTTCAATGGTGAACATCACTATGTTGATCATATCTACTATATGATTCACGCTCGACCTTTCGGTCTTAGTGTTCCGAGGCCATATCTGCATATGCTAGGCTAGTCAAGTTTAACCTGAGTATTCTGTGTGTGCAAAAATTGGCTTGCACCCGTTGTAGATGGACGTAGAGCTTATCACACCCGATCATCACGTGGTGTCTAGGCACGACGAACTTTGGCAACGGTGCATACTCATGGAGAACACTTTTATCTTGAAATTTAGTGAGAGATCATCTTATAATGCTACCGTCAATCTAAGCAAAATAAGATGCATAAAAGATAAACATCACATGCAATCAATATAAGTGATATGATATGGCCATCATCATCTTGTGCTTGTGATCTCCATCTCAAGCACCATCATGATCACCGTAAATGCCGCCGTGCCGACACCTTGATCTCCATCATAGCATCGTTGTCGTCTCGCCAATCTTATGCTTCTACGACTACCGCTACCGCTTAGTGATAAAGTAAAGCATTACAGGGCGATTGCATACGATAAAGCAACATCCATATGGCTCCTGCCAGTTGCCCATAACTCGGTTACAAAACATGATCATCTCATACAATAAAATTTAGCATCATGCCTTGACCATATCACATCACAACATGCCCTGCAAAAACAAGTTAGACGTCCTCTACTTTGTTGTTGCAAATTTTACGTGGCTGCTACGGGCTTAGCAAGAACCATTCTTACCTACGCATCAAAACCACAACGATGGTTTGTCAAGTTGGTGCTGTTTTAACCTTCGCAAGGACCAGGCGTAGCCACACTTGGTTCAACTAAAGTTGGAGAAACTGGCACCCGCCAGCCACCTGTGTGCTAAGCACGTCGGTAGAACCAGTCTTGCGTAAGCGTACGCGTAATGTCGGTCCGGGCCGCTTCATCCAACAATACCATCGAACCAAAGTATGACATGCTGGTAAGCAGTATGACTTGTATCGCCCCTAACTCACTTGTGTTCTACTCGTGCATATAAGATCAACGCATAAAACCTAGGCTCAGATGCCACTGTTGGGGAACGTAGTAATTTCAAAAAAATTCATACACACACTCAAGATCATGGTGATGCATAGCAACGAGAGGGGAGAGCGTTGTCCACGTACCCTCGTAGACCGAAAGCGGAAGCGTTAGCACAACGCGGTTGATGTAGTTGTACGTCTTCACGATCCGACCGATCAAGTACCGAACGTACGACACCTCCGAGTTTTGCACACGTTCAGCCCGATGAAGTCCCTCGAACTCCGATCCATCCGAGTGTTGAGGGAGAGTTTTGTCAGCACGACGGCATGGTGACGATGTTGATGTTCTACCGACGCAGGGCTTCGCCTAAGCACCGCTACAGTATTATCGAGGTGGACTATGGTGGAGGGCGGCACCGCATACGGCTAAGAGATCAAACAGATCAATTGTTGTGTCTATGGGGTGCCCCCCCTGCCCCTGTATATAAAGGAGCAAGGGGGGAGGTGGCCGTCCAAGGGGAGAGGAGCGCTGGGAGGAGTCCTACTCCCACCGGGAGTAGGACTCCCCCCTTTCCTAGTTGGATTAGGACTTGGGAGGGGGAAGAGAGGAGGGAGAGAGGAAGGAAGGGGGGCGCCGCCCCCCTCTCCTTGTCCTATTCGGACTAGGGGGAGGGGCGCGCGGCCCAGCCCTGGTCGCCTCTCCTCTTCTCCGTAAAGGCCCACTAAGGCCCATTAGCCTCCCGGGGTTCCGTAACCTCCGACTCGCTAAAATCCCGATTTCACCGAACACTTCCGATATCCAAACATAGGCTTCCAATATATCAATCTTCATGTCTCGACCATTTCGAGACTCCTCGTCACGTCCGTGATCACATCCGGGACTCCGAACAACCTTCGGTACATCAAAACATATAAACTCATTAATATAACTGTCATTGTAACGTTAAGCGTGCGGACCCTACGGGTTCGAGAACTATGTAGACATGACCGAGACACGTCTCCGGTCAATAACCAATAGCCGCACCTGGATGCTCATATTGGCTCCCACATATTCTATGAAGATCTTTATCGGTTAGACCGCATAACAACATACCTTGTTCCCTTTGTCATCGGTATGTTACTTGCCCGAGATTCGATTGTCGGTATCTCAATACCTAGTCCAATCTCGTTACCGGCAAGTCTCTTTACTCGTTCCGTAATACATCATCCTGCAACTAACTCATTAGTTGCATTGCTTGCAAGGCATAAGTGATGTTCATTACCGAGAGGGGCCAGAGATACCTCTCCGACAATCGGAGTGACAAATCCTAATCTCGAAATACGCCAACCCAACAAGTACTTTCGGAGACACCTGCAGAGCACCTTTATAATCACCCAGTTACGCCAGACGTTTGGTAGCACACAAAGTGTTCCTCCGGTAAACGGGAGTTGCATAGTCTCATAGTCATAGGAACATGTATAAGTCATGAAGAAAGCAATAGCAACATACTAAACGATCGTGTGCTAAGCTAATGGAATGGGTCATGTCAATCACATCATTCTCCTAATGATGTGATCCCGTTAATCAAATGACAACCCATGTCTATGGCTAGGAAACATAACCATCTTTGATCAACGAGCTAGTCTAGTAGAGGCATACTAGTGACACTCTGTTTGTCTATATATTCACACATGTATTATGTTTCCGGTTAATGCAATTATAGCATGAATAATAAACATTTATTCATGAAATAAGGAAATAAATAATAAATTTATTATTGCCTCTAGGGAATATTTCCTTCAGGATGGCTACTCATTTAAATCTGAGAATAATGGTTGTTCTATTTATATGAGAGATATGTTTTGTGGTTATGCCCCGCTGGTCAATGGTTTTGTTCTTATTGAATCTCGAACGTCATGTTACACATATTCATAGTGTTAATGCCAAAAGATGTAAGGTTGATAATGATAGTCCCACATACTTGTGGCACTGTCGCCTTGGTCACATTGGTGTCAAACACATGAAGAAACTCCTTGCAGATGGACTTTTGGAGTCTCTTGTTTATTAATCATTTGACACGTGCGAACCATGCCTCATGGGCAAAATGACCAAGACTCCGTTCTTCGGAACAATGGAGCGAGCAACCAACTTATTGGAAATCATACATACCGACAAAAGCGGTCCAATGAGCGTTGAGGCTCACGGTGGTTATTGTTATGTTCTCACCCTCAATGATGACTTAGGTAGATATGGGTATGTCTACTTAATGAAACACAAGTCTGAGACCTTTGAAAAGTTCAAGGAATTTCAGAGTGAGGTTGAGAATCAACGTGACAGGAAAATAAAGTTCTTACGATTAGATCGTGGGGGAGAATATTTGAGTCACGAATTTGGCACACACTTAGGGAAATGTGGAATTGTTTCACACCTCATGCCGCCTGGAACACCTCAGCGTAATGGTGTGTCCGAACATCGTAATTGCACTCTGTTGGACATGGTGCAATCTATGATGTCTCTTACCGACCTACCTCTATCATTTTGGGGATATGCTTTAGAGACTGCCGCATTCACTTTAAATAGGTCTCCGTCGAAATACGTTGAGACGACGCCGTATGAATTATGGTTTGGTTAGAAACTAAGCTGTCGTTTCTAAAAGTTTGGCGATGCGATGCTTATGTCAAGAAACTTCAACCTGAAAAGCTCGAACCCAAGTCGGAAAAATGCGTCTTCATAGGATACCCTAAGGAAACTATTGGGTATACCTTCTACCTTAGATCCGAAGGCAAGATCTTTGTTGTTAAGAATGGATCCTTTCTAGAGAAAGAGTTTTCTCTCGAAAGAAGTAAGTGGGAGGAAAGTGGAACTTGACGAAGTACTGCCTCTTGAACCAGAAAGTAGCGCAGCTCAAGAAAATGTTTCTGTGGTGCCTGCACCGACTAGAGAGGACTTTAATGATGATGATCAAGGAACTTCGGATCAAGTTACTACTGAACTTCGTAGGTCCACAAGGACACGTTCCGCACCAGAGTGGTACGGCAACCCTGTCCTGGAAATGATGTTGTTAGACAATGGTGAACCTTCGAACTATGAAGAAGTGATGGCGGGTCTGGATTCCGACAAATGGCTTGAAGCCATGAAATCCGAGATAGGATCCATGTATGAAAACGAAGTATGGACTTTGACTGACTTGCCCGATGATCGGCGAGCCATAGAAAGTAAATGGATCTTTAAGAAGAAGACAGATGCGGATGGTAATGTAACCATCTATAAGGCTTGGCTTGTCGCTAAGGGTTATCGACAAGTTCAAGGGGTTGACTACGATGAGACCTTCTCGCCCGTACCAAAGCTGAAGTCCGTCCGAATCATGTTAGCAATTGCCGTATTCTATGATTATGAGATATGGCAAATGGACGTCAAAACAGCACTCCTTAATGGTTTCCTTAAGGAAGAATTGTATATGATGCAGCCGGAAGGTTTTGTCGATCCTAAGAATGCTGACAAGGTATGCAAGCTCCAACGCTCGATCTATGGGCTGGTGCACGCATCTTGGAGTTGGAACATTCGTTTTGATGATATGATCAAAGCGTTTGGGTTTACGCAGATTTATGGAGAAGCCTGTGTTTACAAGAAAGTGAGTGGGAGCTCGGTAGCATTTCTCATATTATATGTGGATGACATACTATTGATGGGAAATGATATAGAACTCTTGGAAAGCATGAATGCCTACTTGAATAAGTGTTTTTCAATGAAGGACCTTGGAGAAGCTGCTTATATATTGGGCATCAAGATCTATAGAGATAGATCAAGACGCCTCATTGGTCTTTCACAAAGCACATACCTTGACAAGATATTGAAGAAGTTCAATATGGATCAGTCCAAGAAGGGTTCTTGCCTGTATTACAAGGTGTGAGATTGAGCATGGCTCAATGCCCGACGACGGCGTAAGATAGAGAAAAGATGAGTGTCATCCCTATGCCTCGCCATAGGGTCTATTATGTATGCCATGCTGTGTACCATACCTGATGTAAACCTTGCCGTAAGTTTGGTAGGAAGGTACCAAAGTAATCCCGGCATGGAACACTGGACAACGGTCTAGAACTAAGGATATGTTTCTTGTTTATGTTTCTCGTTTATGAAGTACCTGAAAAGGACTAAGGATATGTTTCTCGTTTATGGAGGTGATGGAGAGCTCGTCGTAAAGGGTTATGTCGATGCTAGTTTCGACACAGATCTGGATGACTCCAAGTCACAAACCGGATACGTGTATATTTTGAATGGTGGGGCAGTCAGTTGGTGCAGTTGCGGAGTACATGGCAGCCTCGGAGGCAACACATGAAGCAATCTGGATGAAGGAGTTCATTACCGACCTAGGAGTTATTCCCAATGCGTCAGGCCCGATGAATCTCTTCTATGACAACACTGGAGCTATTTCCCTGGCCAAGGAGCCCAGGTTTCACAAGAAGACCAGGCATATCAAGCGTCGCTTCAACTCCATTCGTGAAAATGTTCAAGATGGAGACATAGATATTTGTAAAGTGCATGCGGACCTGAATGTCGTAGATCCGTTGACTAAACCTCTTCCAAGAGCAAAACATGATCAACACCAGAACTCTATGGGTGTTCGATTCATCACAATGTAACTAGATTATTGACTCTAGTGCAAGTGGGAGACTGTTGGAAATATGCCCTAGAGGCAATAATAAAATGGTTATTATTATATTTCCTTGTTCATGATAATTGTCTATTGTTCATGCTATAATTGTGTTATTCGGAAATCGTAATACATGTGTGAATACATAGACCACAACATGTCCCTAGTGAGCCTCTAGTTGACTAGCTCGTTGACCAAAAGATGGTTACGGTATCCTGACCATGGACATTGGATGTCGTTGATAACGGGATTACATCATTAGGAGAATGATGTGATGGACAAGACCCAATCCTAAGCATAGCACAAGATCGTGTAGTTCGCCTGCTAAAGCTTTTCTAATGTCAAGTATCATTTCCTTAGACCATGAGATTGTGCAACTCCCGGATACCGTAGGAATGCTTTGGGTGTGCCAAACGTCACAAGTAACTGGGTGGCTATAAAGGTACACTACGGGTATCCCCGAAAGTATCTGTTGGGTTGGAACGAATCGAGACTGGGATTTGTCACTCCATATGATGGAGAGGTATCTCTGGGCCCACTCGTTAAGACATCATCGTAATGAGCTCAATGTGACTGAGGGGTTGGTCACGGGATGATGTGTTACGGAACGAGTAAAGAGACTTGTCGTAACGAGATTGAACAAGGTATCGGTACCGATGATCGAATCTCGGGCAAGTGCTATACCGGTAGACAAAGGGAATCGTCTCCGGGATTAATTGAATCCTTGACGTCGTGGTTCATCCGATGAGATCATCATGGAACATGTGGGATCCAGCATGGGTATCCAGATCCCGCTGTTGGTTATTGGCCGGAGAGATGTCTCGGTCATGTCTGCATAGTTCCCGAACCCGTTAGGGTCTACACACTTAAGGTTCGATGACGCTAGGGTTATAGGGAATAGATGTATGATACGTCTCCGTCGTATCTATAATTTTTTATTGTTCCATGCCAATATTATTCAACTTTCATATACTTTTTGGCAACTTTTTATACTATTTTTGGGACAAACATATTGATCCAATGCCCAGTGCATGTTCCTGTCTGTTGCATGTTTTTGGTTTCGCAGAATATCCATATCAAATGAAGTCCAAACGGGATAAAAACGGACGGAGCTTATTTTTGGAATATTTGGAAAATCTGGGAGAAAGATCAACGCGAAATGGTGTCCGAGGTGGTCAGGAGGCAGGGGCCCACGCCCGTACCAGGAGGGCGCGCTGATGACCCACAAGTATAGGTGATCTATCGTAGTCCTTTCGATAAGTAAGAGTGTCGAACCCAACGAGGAGCAGAAGGAAATGATAAGCGGTTTTCAGCAAGGTATTCTCTGCAAGTACTGAAATAAGTGGTAACAGATAGTTTTGTGATAAAATAAATTGTAACGAGCAACAAGTAACAAGAGTAAATAAAGTGCAGCAAGGTGGCCCAATCCTTTTTGTAGCAAAGGACAAGCCTGGACAAACTCTTATAATAGGAAAAGCACTCCCGAGGACACATGGGAATATCGTCAAGCTAGTTTTCATCACGCTCATATGATTCGCGTTCGGTACTTTGATAATTTGGCATGTGGGTGGACCGGTGCTTGGGTGCTGTTCTTACTTGAACAAGCATCCCACTTATGATTAACCTCTATTGCAAGCATATGCACCTACAACAAAAGTATTAAGGTAAACCTAACCATAGCATGAAACATATGGATCCAAATCAGCCCCTTACGAAGCAACGCATAAACTAGGGTTTAAGCTTCTGTCACTCTAGAAACCCATCATCTACTTATTACTTCCCAATGCCTTCCTCTAGGCCCAAATAATGGTGAAGTGTTATGTAGTCGACGTTCACATAACACCACTAGAGGCTAGACAACATACATCTCATCAAAATATCGAACGAGTACCAAATTCACATGACTACTAATAGCAAGACTTCTCCCTTGTCCCGAGGAACAAACGTAACTACTCACAAAGCATATTCATGTTCATAATCGGAGGGGTAATAATATGTATAAAGGATCTGTACATATGATCTTCCACCAAATAAACCAACTAGCATCAACTACAAGGAGTAATCAACACTACTAGCAACCTACTAGCACCAATCCCGGACTTGGAGACAAGAATTGGATACAAGAGATGAACTAGGGTTTGGAGATGAGATGGTGCTTTGGTGAAGATGTTGATGGAGATTGCCCTCTCCCGATGAGAGGAGAGTTGGTGATGATGATGACGATGATTTCCTCCCGAGGGAAGTGTCCCAGTAACAGCCCACCGGAGCCCTAGATTGATTCCGCCAAGGTTCCACCTCTCGTGGCGGCGGAGTCTTGTCCCGAAAGGTTGCTTAATGTTTTTTTCTCATCGAAAGACTTCATATAGGAGAAGATGGGCGTCAGAGAGCCACCAGGGGGCCCACGAGGTAGGGGGCGCGCCTGGGGGTGGCGCCCCACCTCGTGAGTGGTGGTGTGGGCCCCCGGCCTTCATCTTTGGCGATGATTTTTCTTTATTTATTTTAAGATATTCCGTGGAGTTTCAGGACTTTTGGAGTTGCACATAATAGGTCTCCAATATTTGCTCCTTTTCCAAATTCCAAAATTCCGCCGGCATTCTCCCTCTTCATGTAAACCTTGTAAAATAAGAGAGAATAGCCATAAGTATTGTGACATAACGTGAAATAACAGCCGATAATGCGATAAATATCGATATAAAAGCATGATGCAAAATGGACGATCAACTCCCCAAGCTTAGACCTCGCTTGTCCTCAAGCTTAAAAGCCGATAACAATAAATATGTCCTCATGTTTAGAGGTAGAGGCGTCGATAAAAATAAAATACGGACATGAAGGCATCATGATTCTTCTCATAACAGCAATATATATAGATTTTGTCATATGATTACTTATGTTCAAGTGATGATCTTTTCAGAATGCAAAGGTATGAATCAGAAACCTTATTGAGCACCAACAAATTATAAGCTCAGTTATTGAAGCAATTGCAATTTATCATAACATCGAAAAGAGTCTATGTCAGAGCTTAAAAGCAAGTCCACATACTCAACTATCACTTAGTCCCTCATAATTGCTAACACTCACGCAATACTTGTGGTTACGGAGTTTTAATCGGACACAGAGAAAGATAGGGGCTTATAGTTTTGCCCCACAACCTCTTACCTCAAGGGTAATGTCAACAATAACAATTCATGCTCCCCTACATCCAAATAGATATATATATATATATATATATATATATATATATATATATATATGTATATCCTTTGGCAAGCTCAGCATGTTGGAAATAACATATATATATATATATATATATATATATATATATATTTTAACAAGCTCAGCATGTTGGAAAGAACATGATATATATATTCCAACATGTTGAGCTTGCCAAAGGATAAACTGAAAAAGGAAAGGTGAAGATCACCATGACTCTTGCATAAGGTAGAGGGTAAAATAAAAGATAGGCCCTTCGCAGAGGGAAGCAGAGGTTGTCATGCGCGTTTAGGGTTGATGCACAAAATCTTAATGCAAAAGAACGTCACTTTATATTTCCCCTTGTATGTGTACCTTTATTATGCAAATCGTCGCTTTTATTACTTCCACAACAAGTTCGTATACAAAGCTTATTTTCTCTGCACTAATAAGTCATGCATATTTAGAGAGCAATTTTTATTGCTTGCACCGATGACAACTTACTTGAAGGATCTTACTCAATCCATAGGTAGATATGGTGGACTCTCATGGCTAAACTGGTTTAAGGGTATTTGGAAGCACAAGTAGTATCTCTACTTGGTGCTGAGAATTTGGCTAGCATGAGGGGGAAAGGCAAGCTCAACATGTTAGAGGATCCATGACAACATACTTTATCTCAGATATAAGAAAACATAACTCATCACGTTGTCTTCCTTGTCCAACATCAACTCTTTAGCATGTCATATTGTAATGAGTGCTCCCAATCATAAAAGATGTCAATGATAATATATCTATATGTTAAACCTCTCTTTCCTTATTACTTCCTATTAATTGCAACGATGACCAAAGCTATATTTGCCAACTCCCAACAACTTTTAATCATCATACTCTTTCTATGTGAAGTCATTACTCTCAATAAGATCAATATGAACTCTTTGTTTCTTTTTATTCTTTTTCTTTTATTCACCCAAGATCATGGCAAAATAATCAAGCCCTTGACTCAACACTAATCTTTATTATATAGCTCACGGACCCGATTACATATAGGGATCATAAAGCAAAACTCAAAACTAGATCATGCCATAAACTTTATTCTACTAGATCAAGATACTACTAAAGGGATCGAACTAAGAAAAGCGGTAAAGATAGGAGTTGTGATTGTGATACGAAACCGGGGCACCTCCCCCAAGCTTGGCAGTTGCCAAGGGGAGTGCCCATACCCTTGTGATTATGTCTCCTTCTTTGTTGGTGAAGAAGGTGGAGGTGTAGCTGACTTAGTTGATGATGCAGGCTTGTCCTCTACCTTCCATGGCATAGGCTTGCTACCTCTTGAGCACTGCGTTGGATTTCCCCGAAGAGGAGAGGATGATGCAGCAAAGTAGCGTAAGTATTTCCCTCAGTTTTTGAGAACCAAGGTATCAATCAAGTAGGAGGCCACGCACAAGTCCCTCGTACCTACACAAAACGATAGCTGCTCGCAACCAACGCGATTAGGGGTTGTCAATCCCTTCACGTCACTTACGAGAGTGAGATCAGATAGAGATAATAAATAATATTTTTGGTATTTTTGGTATAGAGATGCAAAGTAAAAACTAAAAAAGGAAAAGTAAAAACAAAGCAAGTATTAAAGTGAAGGAGATTGATAGGATGAGAATAGACCCGGGGGCCATAGGTTTCACTAGTGGCTTCTCTCAAGAGCATAAGTATTCTACAGTGGGTGAAAAAATTACTGTTGAGCAATTGACAGAATTGAGCATAGTTATGAGTATATCTAGGTATGATCATGTATATAGGCATCACGTCCAAGACAATTAGACCGAAACGATTCTGCATCTACTACTATTACTCCACTCACCGACCGCTATCCAAAGATGCATCTAGAGTATTAAGTTAAAAACAGAGTAACGCCTTAAGCAAGATGACATGATGTAGAGGGATAAATTCATGCAATATGATAAAAACCACATCTTGTTATCCTCGATGGCAACAATACAATACGTGCCTTGCAACCCTTTACATCCTTTGGGTAAGGACACCGCAAGATTGAACCCAAAGCTAAGCACTTCTCCCATTGCAAGAACTACCAATCTAGTTGGCCAAACCAAACGGATAATTCAAGAGACTTGCAAAGATAACCAATCATACATAAAAGAATTCAGAGAAGATTCAAATATTATTCATAGATAAGCTAGATCATAAACCCACAATTCATCGATCTCAACAAACACACATGAAAAGAAGATTACATCGAATAGATCTCCACGAGAGAGGGGGAGAACATTGTATTGAGATCCAAAAGAGAGAAGAAGCCATCTAGCTACTAGCTATGGACCCGTGAGGTCTGAAGTAAACTACTCACACTTCATCGGAGAGGCTTTGGTGATGATGTAGAAGCCCTCCATGGTGGATGCCCTCCCATGAGTTTCTCGAACAGGCCCCAAGATGGGATCTCGTGGATACAGGAAGTTACTGGCGGTGGAATTAGGTTTTGGCTCCTGTTACGATCTGCTTGGGGGTGCGTAGGTATATATAGGAGGAAGGAGTACGCTGCTGGAGCAACAGGGGCCCACGAGGCAGGGGGCGCCCCACCCTCGTGACCGCCTTTTGTTACTTCTTGGAGTAGGGTCCAAGTCTCACGGATCACGCTCGTGAGAAAATCACGCTTCTGAAGGTTTCATTCCGTTTGGACCCGTTTGATATTCTGCTTCTTCAAACACCGAAATAGGCAAAAACAGTGCAATTCTGGGCCTCCGATTAATAGGTTAGTCCCAAAAATAATATAAAAGTGGAAAATAAAGCCCAATATTGTCCAAAACAGTAGATAAAGTAGCATGGAGCAATCAAAAATTATAGATACATTGGAGACGTATCAAGGCTCACCATCATAGAAGGATGATCGAGTCTCCGGAATCCTCAAATCTGCAGCCAAACTCATCTTTTTGAATCTATATTCATACTCACAGTTTTGATTTTGCAGATCATAGATTTGTGCTTGGAGGTGCTCGATCTTCACATATAGCTTGAAGATGGCCTCCTCGGTGTTCTTGGCATCCGGCTCGTAGTTGTTGGTGAACTCCGCGAGCATCTTGTGGCTAGCATTAATTCCACGCTCCACCATCCCCTGGCACTTGAAAACTTGTTGCTCCATTGCTTCGAGCCTCGCCTCCACGCTTCCGGTTCCCTTTGGTCCCTCAACATCGCGGATGTGCAGCAACCCTTCACGCATCTCAATGGTTTGAGGGTGTGGCAGCACCTCCGCGAGGTAAGGGTTGATCACCTTCTCGAAGAACTTGTCCTTGGAAGCACTTGGGGACGTCATGATGATCTAGACCTGTCAAAAAAACAGCTCGAAACAAGAACAAAGGATATTTGCGTGATACAGGGGTCAAAACCTTCAGGAGAATATATAATGAATTTTTACCGACCAAAATACGTATCGTGCAAGAAAACGGAGTCCGGAGGGCACACGAGGTGCTCACGAGGTAGGGGGGCGCGCCCAGGGGGGTAGGGCACGCCCACCACCCTCGTGGAGCCCTCGTGTCCTTCCCGGACTGCTACTTATTTTTCTATTTTTCTAAATATTCCAAAACGGATAAATATTGCCTTAAAAAATGTTTTGGAGTCGGTTTACTTACCATACCACATACCTATTCCTTTTCGGAGTCTGAAACGGTCTGGAAAGTGTCCCTTATGTATTACTCCGGGGTTATGGTTTCAATAATATTGGTTTCAACATTTATAGGATTACCTGAGATATAGTGTTTGATCCTTTGACCGTTTACCACCTTCGGATTTGTGCCTTGAAGTTGTTGATTTTTATGGCACCGAACGATAGACCTCCTCGATAACGTAGGGACCTTCCCATTTAGAGAGAAGTTTTCCTGCAAAAATCTTAAACGAGAGTTTTATAGCAATACATAATCACCTACATTAAACTCACGCTTTTGTATCCTTTTGTCATGCCATCTTTTAACTTTTCTTTAAACAACTTGGCATTTTCATAAGCTTGGGTCTCCATTCATCAAGTGAGCTAATATCAAATAACCTCTTCTCACCAAAGCAAGTTTGAAATCATAGTTGAGCTCTTTAATAGCCCAATATGCCTTATGTTCTAGTTCGAGAGGTAAGTGACATGCTTTTCCATAAACCATTTTATACGGAGACATACCCATAGGATTCTTATATGCAGTTCTATAGGCCCATAATGCATCATCAAGTTTCTTGGACCAATTCTTTCTAGACCTATTAATGCCTTTTGCAAAATTAATTTGAGCTCTCTATTGCTCAATTCTACTTGACCACTAGACTACGGGTGATATGGAGATGCAATCCTATGATTAATGTCATATTTAGCAAGAATTTTACGGAAAGCACCATGAATAAAGTGTGAACCACCATCAGTCATTAAATATCTAGGGACTCCAAACCTCGGAAAAATAACTTCCTTAAGCATCTTAATAGAAGTGTTATGATCAGCACTACTAGTTGGAATAGCTTCTACCCACTTAGTAACGTAATCAACATCAACTAAAATATGTGTATATCCATTAGAGGCAGGAAAAGGTCCCATATATTCAGAGCCCCAAACATCAAATGGTTCAATAACTAGTGAATAATTCATAGACATTTCTTGACATCTACTAATATTACCAATTCTTTGACATTCATCACAAGACAAGACAAACTTACGGGCATCCTTGAAGAGAGTGGGCCAATAAAAACCTGATTGCAATACCTTATGTGCAGTTCTATCTCCAGTGTGGTGTCCTCCATAAGCTTCGGATTGACACTTGCGTAGGATCTGTTCCTGTTCATTCTCAGGTACACAACGTCTAATAACACCATCTACTCCTTCTTTATAAAGGTGTGGCTAATCCCAAAAGTAATGTCGCAAATCATAGAAAAACTTTTTCTTTTGCTGGTATGTGAAGCTAGGTGGTATAAATTTAGCAACAATGTAATTAGCATAATCAGCATACCACGGAGTGCTACGAGAACTGCTTATGACATTTAATTGTTCATCAGGAAAGGTATCATCAATAGGTAGTGGGTCATCAAGAACATTCTCTAACCTAGATAAGTTATCTGCAACGGGGTTCTCAGATCCTTTTCTATCAACAATATGCAAATCAAATTCTTGCAGCAAGAGAACCCATCTAATAAGTCTAGGTTTTGCATCTTTCTTTTCCATAAGATATTTAATAGCAGCATGATCAGTGTGAATACTTACTTTTGAATCAACAATATAGGTCTGAATTTATCACAAGCAAATACAACTGCTAAAAGTTCCTTTTCGGTAGTAGCATAATTTCTTTGAGCATTGTCTAGATTCTTACTAGCATAATGGATAACATTTAATTTCTTATCAACTCTTTGCCCTAGAACAGCACCTACATCATAATCACTAGCATCACACATAATTTCAAAGGGTAAATTCCAATCAGGTGGTATTTGAACAACAGTGCAGAGACTAATGCTTTCTTAAGTATTTCAAATGCTTCTACACAATCATCATCAAAGACAAATGGTACATCTTTTGTAATAAATTAGTCGAGGTCGAGAAATTTTGAGAAGTCCTTAATGAACCTCCTATAAAATCCGCGTGACCAAGGAAACTTCTTATACCTTTGATGTCCTTGGGACATGGCATCTTTTCTATAGCATCAAACTTGGCTTTATCAACTTCAATACCTCTTTCAGAAACTTTGTGCCCCAAGACAATACCTTCATTAGCCATAAAGTGGCACTTTTCCCAATTCAAAACAAGATTAGTTTCTTCACATCTCTCAAGAAATTTCGATCAAGATTGCTCAAGCAATCATCAAAAGAGGAACGGAAAAGTCGTCCATGAAAACCTCACAAATCTTTTCACAAAAGTCGGAGAATATAGCCACCATGCATCTTTGAAAGGTAGCAGGTGCATTACATAAACCAAAAGGCATACGTCTATAAGCAAAAGTACCAAAAGGGCATGTAAAAGTAGTCTTTGATTGATCTTTAGCCGACACGGGTATTTGAGAGAAACTAGAATAACCATCTAGAAAGCAATGATGTGTATGTTTGCATAATCTTTCTAGCATTTGATCGATAAAAGGCAAGGGGTAATGATCTTTCTTAGTAGCTTTATTTAATTTGCGGAAATCAATTTCCATCCTATAACCTGTGATAATTCTTTGAGGGATCAATTCATCTTTATCATTGGGAACAACAGTAATACCTCCCTTCTTAGGGACACAATGGACATGACTTACCCACTGACTATCAAAGAACGGGATAAATTATACCTGCCTCCAGAAGCTTGAGTATTTCTTTTCTTACCACTTCTTTCATTTTAGGATTCAAACGTCGTTGAGGATCACGAACTGGTTTGGCATCCGCTTCCAAATTTATTTTATGTTGACATAGAGCAGGACTAATGCCCTTGAGATCATCAAGAGTATATCCAATAGCGGCACGGTGCTTCTTCAGAGTTTTTAATCTTCATGCTCCGAAAGGATAGCACTAATAATAACAGGATATATTTGCTTTTCATCAAGGTAAGCATATTTAAGATTATTAGGTAGCGGTTTAAGATCAAACACGGGATCACCCTTGGGTGGAGGAGGATCCCCTAGGATTTCAACAGGCAAATTGTGTTGCGGAATAGGTTCCTGTTTAAAGAATACTTCATCTATTTCCCTTCTTTCATTCATAAACATATCATTTTCATGGTCTAGCAAATAGCGTTCTAAAGGATCACTAGGGGGTACGGCAATAGAAGCAAGACCAATAATTTCATGCTTACTAGGCAATTCTTCCTCACGATGTTGTTTACTAAATTTAGAGAAATTAAACTCATGAACCATATCATCCAAGCCAACAAAGAACTACATTCTTTTTGCAGTCTATCTTAGCATTAACAATATTCAAGAAGGGTCTACCAAATATAATGGGACAAAAGCTATCTTTTGGAGAACCAAGAACAAGAAAATCAGCAGGATATTTAGTTTTCCCACACAAGAATTCAACATCTCTAACAATTCCCATTGCAGATATAGTATCTCTATTGGCAAGTTTAATTGTAACATCAATATCTTGTAACTCAGCAGGTGCAATTTCATGCATAATTTCTTTGTATAAGTCAATGGGTATTACACTAGCACTAGCACCCATATCACATAAGCCATGATAACAATGATCTCCTATTTTAACAGAAATAATAGGCACACCTACCACATGTCTATGTTTATCTTTAGCACACGGTTTTGCAATTCTAGCAGTTTCACCGCAGAACTGAATAGCATGCCCATCAATATTATCAGACAGGAGATCTTTAACAATAGCAATATTAGGTTCTACTTTGACTTGCTCAGGAGGTGTATAAGTTCTAATATTGCTTTTACGAACAACAGTTGAAGCTTTAGCATGATCCTTCATTCTA
The DNA here is from genome assembly GCA_021605145.1 of Aegilops bicornis. Classification (NCBI taxonomy): domain Eukaryota; kingdom Viridiplantae; phylum Streptophyta; class Magnoliopsida; order Poales; family Poaceae; genus Aegilops; species Aegilops bicornis. Next base: position 86,408,535 of record CM038670.1, read on the forward strand.
GCAGGGAAAGGTGGTTTCTCAACATAAGAAGTGGGAACAATAGGATCATTATAAGTGACAGTCTCTTCTTCAACTTTAATAGGTGTAGCTACTTTTACTTCTATGGGAGGATGATATTTAAACCACTTCTCCTTGGGGAGATCAACATAAGTAGCAAAAGATTCACAGAAAGAAGCTGCTATCTCAGAGTCAAGTCCATATTTAGTGCTAAACTTATGGAAAATATCGGTATCCATAAAGGATTTAACACAATCAAACTTAGGTGTCATACCTGACTCCTTACCTTCGTCGAGGTCCCAATCTTCAGAGTTGCGTTTAATTCTATCCAATAAATTCCATTTAAAATCAATAGTCTTCATCATAAAAGAGCCAACACAAGAAGTATCGAGCATGGTGCGATTGTTATCAGAAAGCCGGGCATAAAAATTCTGAAGAATTGTCACTCTTGAGAGCTCATGATTGGGGCATGAATATAACATTGATTTGAGCCTCCCCCAAGCTTGAGCGATGCTTTCTCCTTCACGAGGCCAAAAATTATATATATAATTGCGATCACGATGAACAAGATGCATAGGGTAATATTTTTGATGAAATTCCAGTTTCAATATTTTATAGTCCCATGATCTCGTATCATCACATAGCCTATACCATGTCAATGTGTCTCCCTTCAAAGATAAAGGGAAGACATTCTTCTTAACAACATCATCGGGTATACCCGCAAGCTTAAATAGTCCACAAACTTCATCCACACAGAGTAGGTGTTCATTAGGATGCTTTGTTCCATCTCCTGTAAAAGTTTTAGCTAGCAGTTTTTCCATCCTACCCGAAGGAACTTCAAAAGGAGTTTCATTTTCAATAGGTTCAGTAGGTTGAGGAGCAACTCTTTGCTCTACTGGACAGGGTGAAGATACCCCGAACAGGCCCCTCGGAGAATTACTTTCCATAGTAACAAGTGACAGAAAATTTCAGCACACTATATAAATTTTTCCTTACCAAATTCCACCTACCAAAGGCGCTACACTCCCCGGCAACAGCGCCAGAAAAGAGTCTTGATGACCCACAAGTATAGGGGATCTATCGTAGTCCTTTTGATAAGTAAGAGTGTCGAACCCAACGAGGAGCAGAAGGAAATGATAAGCGGTCTTCAGCAAGGTATTCTCTCGCAAGTAATCGAAATAAGTGGTAACAGATAGTTTTGTGATAAAATAAATTGTAACGAGCAACAAGTAACAAGAGTAAATAAAGTGCAGCAAGGTGGCCCAATCCTTTTTGTAGAAAAGGACAAGCCTGGACAAACTCTTATAATAGGAAAAGCGCTCCCGAGTACACATGGGAACACTACAAAAAAAAGACACATCCGTGACATTTTGGGCCGAATGAAAAAAATTTGTCATACATATGACACTTCTATTACGATAATTGTGACAAAACCCGGTATCATCATAGATGTGGTGGGCTCCTACTTCTATGACAAAAAATCATGACAGAAAATGGACTTTTCGTCCTGGGCGGGCCGGAGACGCAGCTGCATGACATTCTTTGGGCCGTCCATGACGGAAGAACCGTGGTAGAAGCGAGGGGGAGGAAAATTTCAGGGAGTTGCCGGTTACGGTGGGAGGTCGGGGGCCGAGTGATGCGTGTTTCTCTCGTACATACGCGCTTGTGTGCGAGGCGTTTGCTCTAACTGAACCCGAGTGAGGCGTTGGGCTCAAACTGAACCCGAGCGATTGCACTGCAGGCTACGGGTTACTGAACCCGAGCGATCGATTGATGGCTGTTAACTGAACCGGAAGGAGCGATTCCTTCGCTGCTGCTGCTAATTGAAGCTGATCGATTGGATGAACAGTGAGCGTTGCGGGGGGTTTGGATGAACAGTGAGCTGTGGCGTTGCCTCTGGATGCACAGGACCCCGTGGTGTGGAGGGCTGGATGAACAGTAGACAGTGGAGGGGTGGCCGTGGAGGGGTGGTTGAACAGGACCGCGTGGTGTGGAGGGCTAGATGAACAGTAGACGGTGGAGGGGTGCCCGTGGAGGGGTGGTTGAACAGTAGCCGGTGGGGTAGCGCGAGGTGGAGGCTGGATGAACAGGAGCCCGTGGAGGCTGGAGGAGGTCGACGGTAGCCCGTGGAGGCTGGAGGAGGTCGGCGGTAGCCCGTGGAGGCTGGAGGAGGTCGACGGTGGAGATGAATAGTATCCCGTGGAGTCCTGCTTATGCGGTACGCCACACCCTCCCGATAAACAGGACCCCGTTTCGACCGTGAAGCGCCCAACACAAGTCCGCTTGCTTGTTTTGCGATCGCCACACCCCTCCCGATCAACAGGACCCTGCTTCGACCATAGGAGGTCGGTTTCCTCCGCTTTGCGATACGCCACACCCTCCCGATCAACAGGACCCCTGCTTTCGACCTTAGGACGCCTGCTTCCTCCTTTTTGCGGACGCCGGGCCCCTCCCAATCAACAGGACCCTGCTTTAACGTGGCGGTCGAACACAAGGCCGCTTTCCTCCGTTGAGGTACGCCAGCCTCGCTTCCATCGCCTGTTCCGGCCCAAGCCCTCCCGATGAACACGACCACATTTCGTTCCGACCCAGCCGGTTGGCTCCCCATGAACACGACGACACTTCTGTTTCTCCGTTCCGACCCAGCCATGTACGTAGCGCGCGATAGGCGCTCGAGACCCCGCCCGTATGTACGTGACGCGGGTCAGATTTTCTTTCTTGCACCCTCGCCTATGCGTGCGGCGCCTCTACTACACGTGCGGCGCCTCTACTACTTATTAATGCGGCGCCTCTACATCCACCAGTATATATGTACGTACATGGTTCGCGACCAGAATGATAACGCTACATACACTTCGACCAGGTGGGTCCCGACTGTCAGGCACTTCCTTGCGTGCGAAGATGTAGCTGGTGGGTCCCAGCAGTCAGGGGGTGAATCGTTTTTTCGGACGCACTTCCTTGCGTGCGAAGATGTAATTGATGGGTCCCGCTAGACAGGGGGAAACGTTTTTTTGCTAAATACGGTGGCCCGTCCGGTGGGTCCCCGCTGTCAGGTGGAGGAATAATTATTTTGCGCGTAATAAGGAGGCACTTCCTTGCTGCGGCCGTGGACCCAGCTGTCAGCCTCTCCACGTACAGTCCACATCCGATGGAAGCCATTCCTTGACCACGTTGACCACGCCGCGCAGAGAGCACCAGGGCGGTGGACGACGGCGAGGCCTAGGAAGGGGACAACGCGGAGCCGGGGAAGACGCGACAGTAGGTGCCCACGCGTAGAGGAGTATGAAGGTTCACTCGTTCGGCTGCGGTGTGAGGCTGCCGTCGCCGCAGAATAACAGGGGGTGTGGGTGCGTAGAGGGATCGCCTGGCCAGCGGTGGGAGTAGTAGGGGGCGGTGAGGCCTCCAGGCATCACAGCCGACCACGGGCTCAGGAGCAAAGGCACGACCGGTGCTGCTTTGGGTGGCTGGAGAAAGAAGACCAGAGGTTGAAGAAGCACTACGGCCGTTGGATGGACATCGTACGGTCACTGGAGCTAGAATCGTTCATATATTGACTAAATTTGACAAAGGCCTCCGTCCCTACCAACTCAAGAGGCCCACAAGTCAGCCTCCCACCAAGGCTGGTCCCAGCTAGCAGGGGGTATTCATTTTTTTGTGCGTACTAAGGAGGCACTTCCGGTGTGTCCGAGCTGACAGCAGGGGAACGTTTTATTCGCGAAATACGGTGGCCCGTCCTGTGGGTCCCAGCAGTCAGGGGGAAACATTTTTTTCGTGAAATACTAGTGGCCCGTCCGGTGGGTCCCTGCTGTTAAGTGGAGGAATAATTATTTTCCGTATAATAAGGAGGCACTTCCTTGCGGCTGTCGTGGACCCAGCTGTCAGCCTCTCCACGTGACAAGATTTCTTCCGATGGAAGTCGGTAGTTGACCACATTGACCACGCCAAGACCGAGAGCACCACGGTTGTGGGACGACGGCGAGGCCTAGGAAGGGACGACGGGAGCCGGGAAGACGCGGCAAAAAAGCCCACGCGGAGAGGAGTATGAGGGTTCACCGGTTCACGGTGTGAGGTTGTCGCCGCCGCAGGCCTCGCCAGCCGTGGGAATAGTAGGGGCGGTGAGGCCTCGCTGGCAAAGACGACCAGCCACGGGAGGCAGGAGCATGCGGCACGACCGGCGCTGCTTTGGGCGGCCGGAGCAAGAACACCAGAGGTTGAAGAAGCACTACTGACAGCTTGGATGGCCATCACGGTCACCGGAGCTAGAATCGTTCATATTGACTAAAGTTGACAAAGGCCCCGTCCCAGCCAACTTAGTAGGCCCATTAAGTCAGCCTCCCACCATGGTGGGTCCCAGCTAGCGTGGGAGTATTCATATTTTTGTGCGCAATAAGGAGGCACTTCCGGTGGGTCCGAATCGACAGTATGAGGAACGTTTTCAAATACGCTGGCCCGCTCGGTGGGTCCCAGCAGTCGTGGGGAAACGTTTTTGCGAAATAAGGTGGCCCGTCCGGTGGGTCCCTCGCCGTCGTGGAGGAATAATTATTTTGCGCGTAATAAGGAGGCACTTCCTTGCGGCCGCCTGGACCCAGCTGTCAGCCTCTCCACGTATAGTCCTCTTCCGATGGAAGTCGGTCGTTGACCATGTTGACCACGTTGCGCCGGGAGCGCTAGGGCGGTGGTCTGGACGACGGCGAGGCCTAGGAAGGGGACGACGCGGAGCCGTTGAAGACGCAGCAGTGGTAGCCCGCGCGGAGAGGAGTAGAGGGTTCACTGGTTCGGCTGCGGTGTGAGGCTGCCGTTGCCGCAGAATAACAGGGGGTGTGGGTGAGTAGAGGGATGGCCTGGCCAGCGGTGGGAGTAGTACGGGGCGGTGAGGCCTCCGCGGCATCACAGCCGGTCATGGGAGGCAGGAGCACGCGACACGACCGGCGCTGCTTTGGGCGGCTGAAGCAAGAAGACCAGAGGTTAAAGAAGCACTACGACCGTTGGATGGGCATCATACGATCACTGCAGCTAGAATCGTTTATATTGACTAAGTTGACAAAGCCCTTGGTAGGCGTCAACTTAGTAGGCCCACAGCTCGGATTTGGCAGAGAACATATAGCCCATTTGCGGTTTGTAAGAATGTACAGCCCATTTTTCAATTCTAATGGAATTTACTATAGCCCATTTACGGGTTTGTTAAAAGTACAGCCCAACTTCTAGCTAGGACAACAATTAATAATTTCAAACAACCGCTCAAAACAGAATTCAAAAAAAAATTCCCACATTTTGATGGGATCCGAATATTTTTATCCGAAATTTCTAGTCAGGTTAAATATAATTTCAAAATAAAGTTGTATCACGTTACAATCCAATGAAATATTGCGTGCGCAACAAGTAATGAAATTAAAATTTCCAAATTCCAAAAATAATATATTTTTCAAACTAATTACGTGTTTGGTGCATAGTAATTGCCCAGTTATTATAATTACATCCCATTTATTATTTCTTAAAGTCCATTTTCTTGTTAAGCCTAATGCATACCTCCTAGGAAACTTTGCAGCCAGTGAGCAGATAACAAGTTGACCGGATATTGTGTACAACCTGTCGCCCAGCTTGTATTGGCCGATGTTGAAAAAAGGCCTGTAGTACAATACAACCTAACATGGTTACTCAGCCCACATTCAGTGGACGCCGGAAAGGCCCAAACAAGGCTTCAGACAACTTTTTGAAGTCACCGAGCTCAATTAATAACTTAAGAAAAAAGTTAGATTACAGTGGAACCTAATTAAAAGCTGTCACGAGCAAATAAATAATTCAACGGGTCCCACTTGTGCGTGTGCGCGTGTGTGTGCGTGTGTGTGTGTGTGTGTGTGTGAGAGAGAGAGAGATAGAGAGAGAGACCCATCGGTCGATGCTCGTAAATACATCTTTCAGCCATATGCATTGCTTGATGCTCAAGAAAACTTATATAGTTGACACAATCATATAGAACATCATAGCACTTGAACTTGCATACAAAAATTTCACGCAGCGGCACAATCAGGATGGAAGCGGTGGATCGCTACGGAAGGGCTATGTTGAAACCAACGGTTGTACATAACGGTTCATCGCCTTTATAAATGACGGGAAATATCTTGAATGTTGTGCAAAGAAAATGTATGACAACACAATAAGTTCTCGCTAGCACATTAAGTTGACGTACAACCCTTTCTAAAAAAGTTCAGGTACAAAATTAGAACAGGTCACAATCAAATGTCTTTGGCATATCAGTGCTTCAGACCCATAGCTCAGACTTAACTAGTACTATCTGACAAGATTCAGTTGTTACCTCAAATTAGAGCACATCCAGGCAGCCAGCCCTGCCTCTTCTCCCAAAGAAGCAGTGGCCTCTGCCACGCGATGGAGTAGGCCCTGTGCCATCCATCATTCCGAGAAACACGGGGAAAGTCTAACGTTGACTCCTGTAATGGATCTCGTCGACGGACCCTGGCACCAGTGGCGGCGGCAGGACTTCGATTGATGCATTGACCACTTCTTCGACATGCACAAACACTCGATACAGGTACATCCCTAACGTGGTCCCCGGCGGCCTTGGTGGCGAGAATTGTACAACCCCGGTTTCTGCACCGGTATCTCAACACCAATCACCTTCGGTATGGTGGACGGCTTCTTCATCCATGCCATAACCGCCGTGAGCCCAAATTGTCTGGAGGAACAAACATACTTACGAGCTCAACTCCAAGGTCGTTGATAAGCTCGTTCACGGACTCGCTATTCCAAGCACGTCGAGGCATGCCGTGGAAGGTAAGCTTTGTTAGAAACTCAAGCTCAGAGGGCACCGAGCCCCATCCTAGGTGCCACCGATCAAAGCTCACCAGTGCGCCAACGCAGAACAAACGCCGGGAAGATTCGAACACACGACTGTAGTCGAAAGTTGTCCGGAACCTGACGAAGAAATCAGCCGGTGGCGGACAGACTTCGATGAGCAAGTCACTTATTTGGATGCCGTGCGCAATGCCAAGAGCTTTGACAAGGTCATCCGGCGAGACGGGAGGCCGGTCGCCGTTGATGGTTACCATCAGCACTTTGCCGAAAAACTGGTCGTCAAGCGCCGCCATGTCATTGTTGAGCGGCTGCAAAGACGACCGATGGCAGGACGGACCTCAGGATCTCCGGCTCGGAGATCCGCGTTGACCGGCGACTTGATTGTGCGCTTGAGTACTGGGTGTACTGGTGGGGGTTTTGGGGGAACTGGAGTAGGAATCGAGATTCCAGAGGTGGGGGAGGGGCGGGAGACTGGGGATGAAAAGGTAGCATGAATTTCGAGCACGCGCCAATATGCTCTTGGCGCGCAAGCGCACGAAAACACCGGTGGCGCCCACATGTCGGCCTAAGAGTCCTTATTCTTTCTTTTTTGGAGAGCCTGGCCTTTTTTTTCAAGATCTTTTGAGAGCCCGGCCCGAGAGTCATAATTGACCTGTTTGGCATTGCGTTACTACTCGGCCCATATTCAACGACACCTCATTGTCCCAAACAAGTGTACATCATCGAAAAGACAGTGAGCTCAAATTATATAACTTGAAAAAAGGAGATATACTCTGAATAATCGGAGAATGGTGATGCCCTCATTTAGCCCACCAAAGAGTTCGAGACAATAAACAGTTCGAAACAACGATATATACAACATTCAAACACTGACTAGTGACTACTACTGACATAAACAGCAAGACTTGATAGTTCATAAGAAGTCTTGCTACACCACCAAAATGTACCCATCTGCGGTAGCCGGACTCTCATGATCCGACGAGAATGACATTCTAAATGTAAGCAACTATTACATAGAAAGAGTGACATAGACGAGGATGACCAAATGACAAGGAATATGCATAACAAAAGAAAGAACTACCCATCCAGAACCAGCAGCAAAGACAACAAAGTCATTCAAAGATATGATCCAACACCATCATAATTTGCGGCCCCGCTTCAGCGAACAGTGATCCGGAGACACCAGTACTCCACCCTTTCGATGCAACAACCCAATTACCTATGAACCTGAAGGCTTGAACCACATCATCGTCATTATAATTGAGACATCCAAGGATCAAAGTTAATCCGGATGCCTTTGTCATTCTCACCTTCTTTTGGCTGCAGGCTGTATCGTTGACAATCAGGGGAGTATGCTACCGAACTCCTAGGGTTCGCCGTGTAGACACAGTTTTCCATAGCAAACAGAGCCTCTCTTCCATCAAGGTCCTTGCCAACGGTGATCTCCTGGTTAATCGGATAATTGAGTGCGAGAAACAGAGAGTGTGAACCAAGGCTGTTTACCCGCCTCCAACTAAAAAATCCTAAAGGCCCCAACAAGTTGGTATCCTTCTCATAGACGTAACAACCACTGTCCGGATACTCACGTATTACACGGTGCTTGTATACAGTGGGGTTTTTGCAATATAACTTTTCCGGCTCATGTGTCCGAATGATCATCAGTCTTTTGCCGTCGTCTGATTGAGCGAGGAACCAGTTGTGCTTCCCTGTTTTTGGCAAAGGTGGTGTAATTACAAAGGGCAGTAACTATAGGGCCACTGCATCATATCAAAAAGGATAAGCATTGTTAATGTAAGATCAGCATTGTTCAGAGTATGAGTAGGATAATGCAAGAAACAACATTATATGTCCCTGTTGGAACTGGGAGGAAAATACAGGGAAATGTATACTGCGTTCGAAAATATAGAAGTGCCATGCATGGTTATACTCATGTTATCTCGCAATCGATTCTTCACAGGAAACTACCATGTCATGCATGTTATGTAATCATGTCTGTCCTCACAAACAAATTCTTCAAGTTAACTAACAGACCATGCATCGTTATATACTCGTGTTCTGTGGGCAAAATTTTTGTGAGGATATTATTCTAGCCATTGATTGATGAAGGGAGAATATAGGTATGTACACATGGTAAGCATTGCAGGATTTCATTACGTCCAAATATAGAGTTCTCCATATGCACATTTACTTCCCTAATGTATGGTTAGATGAAACCAACAGTGTGGTGCATGTTTCTACATCATGAAAATGAGGAAACTAACATGGCCATTGATACACACTCATATTTAGTAGTAGTATATAGATTACTGTAAAATAAGGAAAATATCCATATATTCCTAACCGTTTGATTATTCAGGGTACAAATTGGCTGTAATGACATGGTCAGAATCGCATGAATTAACTCATTCCAAATATAGCTGATTTACGGCGTCTCTAATATATTGCCATAGTTCTACTCAAATTCTGCTCAAACAGGGATATGCCAATCATCACAAAAAGTTCAAACAGTCTCATGGCGTCATCATTAACATGAGATGGAAACAACTTACACGCGCCGTCCCAGCAATACGTGGTGCCATCTGCTTTGTCGATCGCGTAGATGATGCCATTGTGTTCAATAGCATCACAGAAGTGTGTATCAGCTTTGATGATGATCCACTACGAGCCGAGTTGTCTCCAGCTAAAAAAGGCACCGACGTAAAGATAGGCGAGTACGCGGTCGAACAAGGCAATTAGCTTGAAGTCTGCGTAATTCGCATGTCGTGTGGGTACTTGGCAGATTACAATCTTCTGCAAAACAAGGTCCGTCCCAACCGACGTAGTAATCTAGATGACTTGGACCGCGATGGTAATACTCTATATAATCCAACGGAGGAAGGATAATCTCATGGGTGGTCCGGAAGTTCACGAGCACCAACTTTTACCGCCTTCTCTCAAGGCAGCCATCCAAAGGGGAGTTCATGCCGACCCAAAGTACATACCTGCCAAGAAGTTTCGGCGATGGTGATCGGATCGATGTCGAGGGAAATGATGTACGGCGACACACTACATACCTGCAAAGAAGTTTCGGCTAATGGAGATCGGATTGAAGTCGAGGGGCATCATGCACGCCTCTTTATCATGGTGAGCCAATCTCGCAAGACCAGATAGCAGCAAGCAGGGTGTCTTGAAAAGCTTAGGCCTTGCTTCGATGATGGCCGTGTGCATGTCCCTCGAGCATGCAGCCAGCCACAGGGCGGTCAACATATCCATACACGAACAACAGAGGTCGAGGATGTCACTGGGGAGATTGCTCCAATCGGGGCTCATATGGATGCTGCGCGGTTCGCGTTCGGCCATGGTGGAGTTTGGAAGGGGGCTTGATTTACGGGGGAGAAGGATGTCGGTGCTGGAGTGGTAGCGAGGGAAAAGTGGTACTGGGGGAGGCGAGTGAGGCGACGGTACACGGGGGCACAGTGAGATCGAGACGGAGACGGAGACGGAGAAGGAGATGGAGATGGAGTGGTGCTATGGGAGCGGAGAGGGAGACGAGGCGAGGCGCCAATGTGTTGTGGCGGCGGTGACAGATCGCATAAAGGCATGTGGTGATGCTGACTTTGGTAACCCGAACACGCCGCCTCGCTGGACTAGTGTCAGCGCAGGTGTTGTCACTTCACCGTGAGGACCGGATGAATAGTATTTTGACCATCAAGTGTACCACGGTTGTACTACTACTACTACTACAAGTAGGAACATGAGTAGTCCAAGATTGTATAGCGGAAATAGGTCTCTGTGCTAGCATGCATGTTCACTTCATCGCTCAGTTCATCCATATTGCGAAAGGTAACCAAATTCTCGTGCATGCCCAATCAACGCCTGCCGCGATGCATGCATTGGCCGCCTGGTGCATCAAGGACGGCATGCAGATCGCTCCACACTTGAGAAGAGGAAAAATGGAAAGGTAGAACGGCGGCAGCAGAGGAAGAGAACGCTGGCTAACGAGGCTGGGAGGGGATCGAGCAGGAAGGTAATGCTCCACGCCTAAAGGTTTTGGGAAAACCTGATTTTCATAAGGTGACTTATACTCACCTAAACGGAGGGAGTATTCTTTAACCAGAGAATGTTGTGTCTCCCACTCACGCGCTAAAAAAAGCTACGACACATTTTTTATCTGTTTGCATAGGTCCCACCTATCAAGAAGGATGGGCACGCATACCTAACAGTGCACGACTCCTCATTCTACCCGCATAGCCTTTTCGTTTAGTCTACCTAGCCGTCTAATCAACTACCTGCACGCCACTTCTCCCATTTACTTCTCCATCGGGAACCGATTCTCCTTGGCTTCTTCACCTCCCCTTCGTCTTCATTTGCATCCAAACCCCACTGCGTTCACATTGTTTTAACCTCTTTAAATAATCATCTACCACTTCAGTTAGACTAGCCATCTAATCCTAATTCTCCAAACCATAACCCTCCATTCCAGCGGTTCCAAATGGCGAAAGAGATCGAGATGCGGGTTTTTAGCGTCCAACATGTCCTCGTCGAAGGCTCGATGCGCATAGTTGCCACCGTCACCGTCCACCCAAGGGTTGTTCGACAGTGGATCAACAATGTATCCAACTCCCTCAAAAGGTAGAGACGAGGGTCATCGGTCTCGACGCAGAGTACACGGAGCGTGCCCCTGGGAAGATCCAGCGCGCCGCCGTCCTTCAGCTGTGCCTCGAAGATGATGTTTTGGTGTACCACATCATACACTCGCCCTCCATACCAGGTGAGCTTCACGATTTCTTGTCTCGGGAGGACGTATACTTCTGTGGGGCAGCCATCGAAGGGGACAAACAGAAGCTGGAGCCGTACAACCTTGATTTTAAAAGCATCGCTGACCTACAAACCAGAATCAAAATTCCTGTAGAAGATTGTGCTAAACAGACACCATCCCTATTCGATGTAGTAAATTTTGTGCTCGGTACAAATCTTCAGAAGGGTGACGAGACAGTGGCATTAAGGTCATCTGGATGGGAGAATTATCCCTTGACATACGAGCGGATAAAATATGTTGCCCTCAATGCCCGTGTGAGTTTTGAGATAGCTGCATGTTCCAAAGAGCTTGTTGCGAAGCCGTCTCCCACAGAGAATGAGAAGAAGAAGAAGAAGAAGAAGAAGAAGAAGAAGAAGAATAAGAAGAAGAAGAAGAAGAAGAAGAAGAAGAAGAAGAAGAAGAAGAAGAAGAAGAAGAAGAAGAAGAAGAAGAAGAAGAAGAAGAATAAAACGCTGCACCACCAGGAGGGCATTATGGATGGATGAACTATTTTGTCTCTTGTAAAAAAAATTATTCCCTCTCGGTGTATATTGATATAGATGGACTATTTCGATGGTGTGCATGTCTTTGGGACAGAGTAGTAGCGTGGGTCCGCTTGACTATAAGGAACTATTTATCCGCATATATAGCTTTCTCTGCTACTCCTTCCAGTGATCGGTATGTAGTGCATGTGTCCGTAGACATGACAACTTGTCCATGGAAGTTCAACTACGGCGACCATCACGTTTCATCCCGCGATTCCCACGACGCCTCTCCAACCCACGGCACCACGCCCCCCGACGTGCGCCTCACCCCCCTCGGCCGCACCGTCCCTCTGCCTTTGTGTGCATGACATGTGGGCCACCTAAAATGCGGCGAGCATCAAGTTTCTACCACAGCCACCATGATTCCCATGACGCCGCTCGAACCCATGAAACCACACGTCCCCCGACCTGCGACTCACCCCTCTTGGTCCCACTGCCCCTCTGCCTTCGGGAGCATTACATGTGGACCAGTCACCTATCAGGCCCACATGTTATTGACTCAAAGGTAGGTGTAGTAAGGCGCTGAAGCTCAGTCCCGACGGCCCTGAGAGGGAAATGTAACTCAAGCGCCAGGCTTGTCGTGCTCCATAACACGAACTCATTCCAAACTCGAGATTTGTTTCTTTACTATACATGCACGCAATGATTTAATGGACATTGTAATCTCAACATGTGATGGGGAGCTCTAAATTTGAATTTGAAACTTATAAAATAAAAAGATTCAAAACAAACAAACTGGGAGAGAGGGAGTATATCGTAGGATGTGTCCCATACAAAATAAGTCCCCTGGTTTGTCACCGCGAAGATGCGGTTAGAAAGGAGCACAGCGTCTTCCACTACTAGGAAAAGGGCTATAGATAGGACTGATTCTAATGGCGCACCAGGTAAGTAGTGCGCCACTACTATATACTAATGGCGCACCGGTTGCTCGTGCGCCATTAGTGTGGAAGACACTAATGGCGCACCGTGCTCACGGTGCGTCACTACTATTGATTTTATTTCCCATTTTTCCATACAAACTAATGGCGCAGGGATGGCAAAGTGCGCCATTACTAGTTAGAACTAGTAATGGCGCACGACCAAGACAAAGGCGCCATTAGTATATAATTCTTTTTACTTTTTGCAAACCTACTAATGGCCCACTATGCCAAAGCCTAGTCGTGTTTATACGAAGCCAAATCCAAGATCATGGGCGCATAAGCGTCATCGCGAAAAATGAGCCATGGGTACTGGCTTCCCAAGTGGACCAATGCTTCTTCATTACCGACCCGCCAAAGCCCGGTCGTGTTGTCGTGAGGAGAGGCAAAAGGAAGATCATCGAAATGGATGGAGTAGCCAATGAGCAAGACTTCGACAAGCGGCGACCAAGATCAAGATCGAACATGACGACGACGATGAAGTAGCAGCACACACACCACAAGAAGAAGCACGACCACCCTACCTAAAGGACGTCCGTTCCATAGAAGAACTCCATTTGCGAAAAAGAAGGGCAAGAAGATTGTGAACAGATAGCTAGCTAAGATCGATTGTATTTAAATCGTAGTCTTTATTTCTCGATTGTATTTCATGGACACTTTTTGATATCATGAATATTTTTAAATTTCATGGGCACTTTTTGAATTCATGAGGACACTTGATCTCGATCCTCCTCCATGTCGATCTCGATTCCCCCTCCATCTCGATCTCGATCCCCGCACCCTCCCCCGCTCCACCGCCGCCGCCGATGATATTTTCAAGTAAGAAATTTGAACATATTTAAAAAAAATATTACTGTTTTTATAAAAAATATTACTGTTATGATTTAAACAAGTTTGAACATATTTAAACACAAATAAATAAATAAACAGCATTTAAAATGCATAAAAAAAATATTGGGGAGCACTGGGAATCGAACCCGGGACCTCCCCGTGTGTGTGTGTTGCGTCTTGACCCGGTCGGGCTAGTGGGTGGGTTACATTGTAGATAGGGTTAGGTTGTAGATATGGTTAGTGGGCTAGATTAAAACAAAATTCTAATGGCGCACCGAGGGGTGGTGCGCCATTAGAATAGTCTTACTTATGGCGCACGACTGGACGATGCGCCATTAGAACCCTCCTCCTAGCTATCCTCCCTCCCTCTCGCCAGATCCCCTTCGACCCTCTCTCCCTCGCCATCAGATCCACCCGCGCGCTGCCCCGACCCACGCCGCCGCCTCCCCCGCGCCTCCGTCTCCGTCGCTGTCGGTGTACTAAAGTAGGGGTACCTTAGTACCCCGAACTTGTGCATGGGCAGTCGCAGCGTCCCCGTGGCAAGCCTCGCCGGGCGTCCGCCAAGACCCTCCGCAGCCATTCTGAAGACAAGACCCCGACAAGAGGAGCTTGCCGGGAAGGCCTCTCTAGGCAGACAAGGCCCCGACAAGAGGAGCTTGTCGGGTAGGCCGCTCCAGGCACGCAGAAGACAAGGCCCCGGCAAGAGGAGCTTGCCGGGAAGGCTCGGGGCGCGACAAGTCTCCGGGCGCGACAAGGATTCGACGCTGACAAGGCGCTGCCGCTGACATGCAACTTCTCTCCGTCTCCGCTCCAGCTCACCCAAATGACGCGTGTCGCCATGGGACCGCTCCATGGGCGGCGTGTCGGCGGTCATGCAGCCAGCGGAGAGCAAAGTGATAAGCGGCTGACAGGCTCGCCATCGTGGCAAGCGGAGGCGCACTCGACGGTCTCTGTTATAATCGCTTTGGGCGACAACGACGGGCATTTATTGCTTTTGTCCCTTGCCGTCGAGTTTGGTATTTTGCACCGTATAATTGTTCAAGTAGGTGTACCAACTCCTGTTTTTACATTTGTACCCCCGCCTATGTTGCCACCTGTCGGAGACCCCTTGAGCATATAAAAGGAGGCCCGAGTGCAACGTAGAAAAGGTTGGGTTCCGTTCAGTTCAGTTGGCCAGGTTCGTCTCGTTGGGTTCATTCGACCCACTCGAGACCAGATAGACTCACGCTAGGTTTTGTAGCTCTCGTGGCTCCCTAGCAAGAACACAATAGATCAAACAAGCAGCAGTAGGAGTTTTATCTCTCCGGAGAGCTCCGAAGCTGGGTAAACCGCTCGTGTGCATCGCCTCGATCCACTCTTCATGCGACCTCCGCCCTCCTCCGAACCACAAAGGGGCCCGCTCCGCCGGCCCCATAGGTGTCCGTGGGTACGATCAGCCTCCCCGACATCTCTGGCGCGCCAGGTAGGGGGCATCGAGGCCGTGTGAATCCGATCCGGCGTTCACGCGAGCAACGTCATCATCATCTTCCTCAACATGCCACCGAAGAAGAAGGCTTCGGCGGCAGCAGAGCCGTCCACGTCGTACCCACCCTCACCGCAGCAAACGGGTGGTGGTGCAGACGGTGGCGGAGCAACGGGCGCCGACGAAGGTGCTCGCGACGTTGCCAAGTCCAAGGACAAGGCACCGCAGACCTCGGCGTCCGCGCATCCCCCGCGTCCATCTCAGGAGACGCGAGACTAACAACGTCACGGCGTTCACAACGCCATACGTTCGTTGGATCGAGACCCTCAAGACCAGCATGCGCGCCAACATGCTGGCACTAGTGAGATACGGTCGCCCGGACGGGGCGCTGCTCCTTCTAACGTAGTTAGAAGTCCGGCGTCATCCGCCTCGCACCGCTTCTCCAATGCCGCCTACTACTCCAGCAGAAGCTCGGCGAGAGCTCAATCGCTCCCTCGACTACCCTCCAACGGCCGACAAGGTCGACGAGTGGAGGGCCACTATCCAGAGCCTCATCGGCTTTGCCAACGGCGACGCTCCGCGGCAACCAACACCATCGTTGCCGCGGCGAGACGACAAGGCACGAGTCTGTGGCGACGAGACCGTCGGAGGTGCAACCACCGTGCACTCTCCGCCAAGAGGGCCAAGATCGCCGACTCATCGGATCCACCTCGACAGCGACTCCACTGCATCGTCGGATCCGCGAGCTCGCCGCGATCAGCGCCAAGTTCTTCATGAGCGACAACAAGAGGACGCCGAACTCGCATCGGCGCAAGAGAAGCGTGGCGTCAATCCGACAAGCGGCGCTGGGCCTTCATTGACATGCACGCGCCCGGAGGGCCAGCAACTTGCCAGACGCGGTAGGTTGCCCTGCGTTCACTCATGAGCTGCGGCAAGTCCTGATGGCCCAGCCGTAAAAAACTTCAAACCAGACGCGTGCGGAGAAGTATGATGGCGGACGCATCCGTCGGAGTTCCTCGGCATCTACACCATCGCGGTGCAGGCTGCGGGGACGGGACGACAAGATCCTCGCCAACTACTTCCCGCCGTGCTCAAGCCCAACGCCGATCTTGGCTCATGCACTTGCCGGACAGCTCCATATCCTCTTGGCAGATCTGTGCCATCGGTTTGTTGGCGCCTTCACGTGGCCACAAACCTCATGGCCAAGAGAGCGACCTTCACTTGCTCGCCCGAAGCAAGGAGAGTCCTGCGCAAGTTCATTCAGAGATTCAGCCGTGTGCACTACAACATCCTGCACGTCCACCCCGCCGTGGTGATCAGCGATTTCATCGTAATGTGCGGAACCGCAGGATGAGGGAGGAGATGGCGATGTGCAAAGTCAAGGACGCTGCGAGCTGTACGCCTTGGCCGACAAGTGTGCTGCTACCGAGGAAGGGAGGAGACTCCATGAGAGAATGCGAAGCAGGATCTCGACAAGGATGACACCGCCCGGCAAAGAAGGGCCGCGGCGAGGCAAAAGGAAGAAGAAGGCGAGAGAAGTGCTAGCTGTTGAGCAGTCCGGCAATGGAGGTGTCGACTAGGACGCCAAGGCTGGTGTCTCCGGCAAGGAGATTGCCGCTGACGCCAACCACCAGTCGGTGGCGGCCGAAACAAGCGTGACAGCTCCGGCAAGCGATACTACAAGATCCACCGCACCAAGGGCCCACGACCTCCAGAGCTGCAAGAAAGTCGAGCAGCTTGTCGAACAGCAGAGAGCTGAGTACGAGCGCGACAAGGAGAAGGCCTGGGAAGGTGCCGGGGAGCAGCAAGAAACGCCCCCGGCCGGGAAGGACGCCTTGCGGCAAAGTCAAGCAGCGACAAGGAGATCGACCTCCCAGCCGCGACAAGGATGAAGATGATGATGACGACGAAGATATGGAGGACGCATTTACGGCGATGAGCAGGAGTTTCAGAAAGCCACAGAGGTTCTCTGCGTTGACGAGGGTGCTTCCCTGCATACCTCCCACCGCCAACTCAAGCAATGGATGCGGGAAGTCAATGCAGCGGAACCATCCGTAGAGTCACGCAAGCCTCTGAAGTGGTCCAGCACGCCTATCATTTTTGATATTGAGGACCACCCTGATCGCATAATCTGCGGTCGGGTGCTTGCCGATGTTGGTCTCTCCAACCATCCGCAACCTCAAGGTCACAAAATGTTAGTTGACGGCGGGCCGGCTTGAATCTGATCTCCTCCGCGGTGCTCCGTAAGCTTCAAATCCAGATAGCGAGCTCGAAGAGACCGGAACCTTCCAAGGAATCAATTCGGGAAGGAGCAAGCGAAGGGAAGATTACGTTGTCGGTCACATTTGGCAGCGAGCTGAACTTCAGGATCGAGAGGGTTACGTTTGACGTCGCCGATTTCCCATTGCCTTACAATGGGATACTTGGTCAGCCCAAAGCACTCGCCAAGTTCATGGCAGCCTCTCACTACGCCTACAACCTACTCAAGATGCCGGGCCCGATAAGCGGCATCTCTGTCCCATGGCGACAAGAAGGATGCCCTTATACGTGCCGACAAGATCTTCCGGGATGCGCATGGCGACAGATTGCAGACACTTGCGGCTGAAGCTCCGGGGAAGAAGACCAAGTCCAAGTCCGGCAAGGGCTCGATGCTCACTCCGGCAAGCGCACTTCTTCGGTGCTGCGCTACCGTCGAGGACGCACCAACGAGCTCCACCGCAAGTGCAAGAAGACGGTGGCTCCGCCAAGACCAAGAAGGTGCCCGCCAAGGAGGACGGCGCTGGTGGTACCTTCACCATCGCTGCCTCTCGACCCCAAATAGGAAGGCGCGCTCGTTGCTTTTCCTGCGGCGAATGTCGACGTGTTTGCATGGCAACCGTCGATATCCCGGTGTTCCCGTGAAAGTGATTGAGCACCGCCGGCCGTTGTCCTCAGCGCGCCCGTCAAGCAAAAAAGTCGAAGCAAGCAAAGGAGCGCCAAGAATTCATAGCGAAGAGATCAAGAAACCGGAAGCAGCAGGCCTTGTCGAGGAGTGCTCCATCCTACGTGGTTGGCCAATCCTCGTAGTCGCGCAAGGCAAATGGGAAATGGAGACTTTGTATTGACTTCACGGATGTTAATAAAGCTTGCCCCAAAGATCCATTTCCTTGCCGCGCATTGACCAGATTGTTGACTCCACGGTGGATGTGATTTGCTTTCGTTTCTTGATGCCTACTCGAGATACCATCAGATCTTTATGGCTGAAGAAGATGAGGAGAAGACCGCATTCATCACACCATGTGGCACATACTGCTTTCATACGGATGCCTTTCGGTTTGAAGAATGCTTTGGTTCAACATTTGCAAGGGTAGTCCATGACGCTTTTAAGCCGCAAATGCATAGAAATGTAGAAGCCTACATGGATGACATAGTGGTCAAGAGCAAGGACAAAGCAACTACGGTTCAAGATTTGGATGAGACCTTTGCAAATCTGCGCAAGATCAACCTCAAGCTCAACCCGAGAAGTGCGTGTTTGGAGTCCCTTCCGCAAGCTTCTCGGGTTCTTCGTGTCTCGGCGAGGAATTGAAGCTAACCCCGACAAGATCAAGGCCATTGAGCAGATTGAAGCACCAAAGCGCGTCAAGGATGTACGAAGACTTGCGGTTGCGTGGCTGCTCAAAGAGTTTATTTCTAGGTCTGCTGAGCGCGCCCTGCCATTTTTCAAGATTTTGAAAAAGGCAGGTCCAGTAAAATGGACTCCCGAAGCGGAAGCTGCGCTGCAGGACTTGAAGAGATACCTGTCCTCCACTCCAACACTTGTCGCACCTAGGCCACAAGAGAAGTTGCTGCTATATATAGCGGCAACCAATCAAGTGGTTAGTGCTGTGTTAGTGGCGGAGAGGGAGGCGGATGACGAGCCAAAGAATCATGGCAAGCACATCCAAATGACAAGGTGGGGCTTCACGACAAGCTCTAGTCCCGACAAGGACGAATCCGCGCAGACACATGAACAGATACGGAAAAGGATGGTGCAGCGCCCAGTCTATTTTGTCAGCTCCCTCCTGCAAGGGGCTAGGTCAAGGTATTCTGGTGTGCAGAAATTGCTTTTCGGCCTCCTCATGGCCTCGAGGAAGCTGCGCCATTACTTCCAAGCACATGAGATCACAGTTGTCACTCGCTTTCCACTGAAGAGGATACTGCAGAATCCGTGGTTTACAGCGGGATTGTCGAGTGGGCCTTTGGAGCTGTCAAGCTTTGGTCTCAAGTTTGAAAGCACATCAACTATCCAAAGCGAGCCTTGGCAGAATTCATAGAAGAATGGACGCCAACGCCAGATGAAGAGATTAGGAGACGAGCATTCCTGGCCAAAGAAGCCAGCAAAGAGTGGCTGATGTACTTTGATGGTGCCTTCTCGCTGCAAAGGCGCGGTGCGGCGTCTTGCTTATCGCGCCACCGGAGAGCACCTCAAGCACGTCGTCCGGATGCACTTTCCTAAGGAGCAAGCGACAAACAATACTGCAGAGTATGAAGGTTTGCTTGCCGGTCTCGAGGATCATGATGGACCTTGGGATCAAGAAGCTTATTGTCAGGGGTGACTCGCAACTCGTCGTCCGCCAAGTCAACAAAGATTACCAGAGTTCGTTGATGGAAGCCTACGTTGATGAAGTGAGGAAGCTAGAAGGGCACTTTGACGGCCTGCAAATGGAACATGTTCCAAGAGCTCAAAATGATATTGCTGACGGCCTGTCAAAGTGCGCTGCGCTTAAGTTACCTGTGGAACCAGGGATTTTCATGCTCAAGCTGACTCAGCCAACCGTAACACCGTCGGCTGGACAGAGCAAGAAGAGGAAGTTGGCCTCTGGTGACTACTTTCCCAGTGAGCTTCCGAAGCCGTCGTTGTAAAGGTCCCCAAGATCAACACCAACAGTCGAGGAGCGATGCCTGCTTCCGACAGACCCTGTGGTTTGTTCCGTTGAAGCAGACGCTCCCGACAAGTCTTGCTCCGGCAAGCTTGTCGGGGAGCATCAAGCTCCGGCAGGCCGCAGTCCTTGCCGTGTGGAAGCCGATGTCCCGCAGCAGTTGATGTGCCTTTAGTCCTTGTTGTCGAGCCACAAGCTCCGGCATGGGCGCAGCAGATTGTCCATTTCCTTCAGACGGAGAACTTCCCGAAGAGCAGAAGAAAGCGGAAAGAGTAGCCCGGCAGTCAAGTATGTACCAGTTTGTCGACAAAGATAATGCATGTAAGAAGGCTCAACGGTGTGAAATTGAAGTGTATTCCTGGGAAGATGGATGAAAGCTATTGGCAGAGATACATGGAGGCATATGTGGTCACCACATTGGCGCAAGAGCACTTGCCAAGCAAAGCTTTCCGCAAGGTTTCTTCTAGCCGACAGCCCTCGAGGATGCAACCGCACAAGTAACCAAGTGTGAAGCGTGCAGTTCCATTCCAAACAGATACACCAACCAGCTCAAGCTCTCCAGACGATCCCTTTATCCTGGCCATTTTCGATCCGGGGCTCGACATCCTCGGCCCCTTCCCGAGCTGTCGGGGCTTTGAGTACTTGTACGTCGCCATCGACAAGTTCACAAAGTGGCCGGAAGTGGAAGCGATGAGGAAGGTGGCGACACGGTCGTGATCAAGTTCTTGGTCGATTGTTTGCCGTTTGGAACCCTAACAGGATCATCACCGATAACGGCACACAATTCTGAGTCGCACCTTCATGCAAGACGTCCAAGACCTTGGCGCCAAGGTGCTTTGCTTCATTGCTCACCCGAGAAGCAACGGTCAAGCGAGAGGGCAAATCTTTGAAGCGCTGCGGGCTCAAGACCAGAACTTTGACCGGGCTGCACAAGTGCGGAAGAAATCGGATCGAGGAGCTGCCGGTGGTTCTTTGGTCGATCAGACGACGCCAAATCGAGCCATCGCCGGGCACCCTTTGCTCTAGTCTATGGAGCAGAGTCAGTTCTCCCCACTGAACTCTTATACGGATCGCCTCGAGTACTCGCTTATGATGAGATTGAGCAAGAGCAGCTGCGACAAGATGACGCGCTGCTCCTCGAGGAGGATCGTCTTGAGGCCAGGCGAGCCGCCGCTTTCGCTACCGACAAGCCCTCGCGTCGCTACCATAGCCGCAGGGTTAGTGCGAAGCCTCGAGGAAGGCGACCTTGTTCTTGGCGGCGTTCGATCCGCCAAGAATTCAAACAAGTTGGCCTTGAAGTGGGAAGGCCCTTATCGGGTGAACCGAGTCACTAGGCCTGGCGATGTCCGCCTTGAGACCGAAGATGGCATTCCGGTGAGCAACTCCTGGAACATTGAGCATCTTCGTAAGTTTTACCCATAAGGCGCGGTTGTCGGAATCCGTTCCGGCAACCACCTTTTGTACAAGTCTTGCCGCTGTTGCATGTAATCGCCATTACAAAGCGGGCGCAGACCCGTGCATCGATAAAGCTCATGTGTTGCGACATAGCTTGTCAAGTTCATGCTTTCATCATTTTATTGCATGCTTTGGCTAACACTTTGTGCAGCAACCATACCCGTAAGCGTAATCGAGCCGATAGGCTCCATAATGTTATTTCCTCTTCTTTTCTTTTCTCAAAGGAAAAAGGCCTCCTCGCACAAGTTAACCAGGGGGAGGAGGAGATAATACTGGACCGTGCACCGCCGAGGAAGTTTCACCTCATCGGGAAGCAAGAAATGAAAAGCTAAGTTGCCAAAGTTTGAGCAATCAATTTTTAAATTTTCAAGTTATCTTCCTTGAACGATAGTACTTTGTATGAAAAACACATGCGCAGAGGAACCAAATCGTGATCGGTCGCGCCTTACTTTGTTTCGAGTCCGCTCAACAACTTAAGCGAGCTGCGGCTGATCCGCGACAAGGTTGCTTGTCGGTGGCGACCCTTGACGAGCTCTTTGAAGTTCCGCACTTTTCGGCGCTCGCGGCAAGGGTGCCTGCACCGCAAGTTTCCTGAAAAGCGTGGGGCGATAGCATTACAAAGGAAGAAATCAAGTAGAGGAAATAACATTGCATCAATCGATTCAGATCAGTAATAAGTTTTAAAGTTATCTTCCTTGAACGACCCGGCGCTTTGTATGAAAAACCCGTGCGGCGGAGGAACCAAATCGTGGATGGTCGCGCCCTTACTTTGTTTCGAGTCCGCCAGTAAATTAAGTGAGCTGCGTTAGTCCGCGACAAGGTTGCTTGTCGGTGGCGATCCCGCCAGCAGGTTGCTGAAGTTCAAGACTAAGGCCATCGGCAAGGGTGCTCAGATCGCAAGTTTCCACAAGCGTAGGGCGATAACATACAAAGCCAAGAGTCGAGTAAAGGAAGTAACGTGTAAGCGTTCCCAGAATAAAGTTATATTGCAAAAATAACTTATTACGGCATCGGCTGCTACATCGTTCTCGTAACTGAAATAACTTAAGAGGGGAAGAAGGGCGCGGCACCCAAGCCCGGCAAGCGAGTTATCGGGGCTGCGGCAAGCGGAGTTGCCGGTGGCCACGACAAGCCGAAGTTCTTTGGGGCTGCGATATCAGATAAGCCTTCGTCCCTTTTCAAGCATCCTTTTTCATTAAAAACATTCTACTTCGGATACAATCCGTGGGGAATGAAAAACATGAAAGAGAGGATTACAAGCTTTAAATGCCGATAAGGCTCAAGGCTTACAAATTAAAAAGATAAGATGCCCGTAATCCCTTTCCTGTCCCTCTTTTCGTGAGGTAGGTCAAGGAGGCGAGAAGGGCAAAAGAAACGCCTAGACGAGCTACAGGTGCGAAGGCACCAAGGGAACATCCCGGAGCTCCCGAGGGCTTGACGGAGATGGCAGCGCCCGAAGCGGGCTCGAAGACGGGCGGCAGGGGCGTCGGCGCTGCCGAGGGCACTCACGCCCTCGTACTCCGACTTTGACGGCCTTGTCGCCATCCCTCTTCCCTTCCGCAGCCTCCCACGCCATCGCCCAAGGAGAAGACCCCGGGAGTTCAAGGAGCGGCGACGCGGATGATGGGGTCGCCCGGTGACTTGCAAGCGGCGCCCGACAACTAATCAGGCCCGCCACCCTCGCCGTCGCTGTCGCTCTCCTCCTCGTCACTCTCGCTCGAGGAATCTTCATTGTCGGAGGAGCTATCCACACAGCACTTCGCCCGAAAGTGCCAAGATCCCGAAGACCTTGACGGAGAGGAGATCACCCTCCATTAACTTAAAATGGAGGGTAAACCCCGCCTCGGGCTGTGGATGCAGTGAACGCGTCTTCCACCCACGATCGAGATACATCACATTAGGGGCTGGGAATACAACACGGACTCGCATGCCGCTGATTCCACAACCCCTCATGTGCGCCTCAGCGTCTCGGGTGGATCCGGCTCACTCATCGCCTTTCATGACAGAGCTGGAAGCGGGAGGCGGGCTGACGACAAGCGCCCGGCGCAACTGACGAAAGAACTTCAAGAAAAGGTCGTCCCTGTATGGACCGCCGCAGGGAGGGAAACCGCGGCGGAGGCAGACGGCGCCGCCCGCCCGCCTCTTCCCCGGCGCCTCGACCTCGTCCACGACCTCGCCCCTCCCTCTTCCTCTTGTGGCTGGCTCTGCCACCCCCGGGCGTGGGGTTGGGAGGCGCTGTCTAGCGGCGACCCTCGCCGCCACCGATGAAGAACCAAGGTTCCTTTTCTCCATGACGAATGAGAGAAAGGGGAGCAGAAACTGAGGAAAGGAGGAGGTGGGAGAGTGCGGGCTTCTGCGCTCCCTTTCCGCTCTTTTTAAGGAAGCAAGGTGGAGGCTCGACCGCCCCGCTCGACAAATCAGGGGATAGGAAGAGCAGGGAATCGGGGCCGACCTGCTGTCTCTGCTCGTAACGACCCAGTTTCCCACTTCCACCGTCCGTGACCCCAAGAGCATGGGAACCACGTGGCGGGGATGCAGAACGGAGCCGACGGGTGGAGCGACCCCGCACGCCGCCCACTTCCCCACGACGCCGCAATTGACGGCAGGCTGCGTTCACGGGGGACGCGCGGATCGGAGTGGGTTTGGTCTGGACCCAGGCAGCGCGTGCCGTGCCTGTTTTGGGCCTGGCCCAACAGCGCTTCGGCACCGTGTATGGCCCGGACCGGGGCTCTGTCGGTGTGTACTAAAGTAGGGGTACCTTAGTACCCGAACTTGTGCACGGGCAGTCGCATGGCGTCCCGTGGCAAGCCTCGCCAAGGCGTCCGCCAAGACCCTCCGCAACCATTACGAAGACAAGACCCGACAAGAGGAGCTTGCCGGAAGGCCTCTCTAGGCAGACAAGGCCCCGACAAGAGGAGCTTGTCGGGTAGGCCGCTTCGAGCACGCAGAAGACAAGGCCCGGCAAGAGGAGCTTGCCGGAAGGCTCGGGCGCGACAAGTCTCCGGGCGCGACAAAGGATTCGGCCCGCGGCAAAAGGCGCTTGTTGCTGCGGCATGCAACTTATCTCCGTCTCCGCTCCAGCTCACCCAGCTGACGTGGTCGCCATGGGACCGTTCCATGGGCGCGTGTCGGCGGTTTGTGCAGCCAGCGGAGAGCAGCGATAAGCGGCGCTGACAGGCTCGCCATCGTGGCAAGCGGAGGCGCACTGACGGTCTCTCATACCTTTGTTTGGGCGACAACGACGGGCATTTATTGCTTTTGTCCCTTGCCGTCGAGTTTGGTATTTTGCAATGCATAATGTCAAGTAGGTGTACCAACTCCTGTTTTTACATTTGTACCCCCGCCTATGTTGCCACCTGTCGGAGACCCCTTGAGCATATAAAAGGAGGTCCGAGTGCAACGTAGAAAAGGTTGGGTTCCGTTCAGTTCAGTTGGCCAGGTTCGTCTCGTTCGGTTCATTCGACCCACTCGAGACCAGATAGACTCACGCTAGTTTTTGTAGCTCTCGTGGCTCCCTAGCAAGAACACAATATATCAAACAAGCAGCAGTAGGAGTTTTATCTCTCCGGAGAGCTCCGAAGCTGGGTAAACCGCTCGTGTGCATCGCCTCGATCCGCTCTTCGTGCGACCTCCGCCCTCCTCTGAACCACAAAGGGGCCCGCTCCGCTGGCCCCATAGGTGTCCGTGGGTACGATCAGCCTCCCCGACAGTCGCCGCCCCCAGTCAGCCCCTGCCCTGCCCCCCATCACCGTCCGCTCCCAATCCACCCCTCCCTCGCCTTCACCGCACCCACCCACCCCCTCCCTCGCCTTCCTAGCCCTCGAGCTCCACCGTGCGAGGCGACAGGCAAGGCGGCGGGCAGAATCTTCTTCAACACCGGGCCGGCGAGCCGCGGAACCAGGGCGCGACGGCGCTCAACCCTCCACCCCCTCCACCTCTTCTTCCTCGGGTGCATGTTGTCTTCCTCAACTTCGGCCACCTCTGTTGCTACTAAGCTGTCGAAGGGCCTCCTTGCGCCTCCCCGGTGAGCTCCGCCTCCTCTCCCCTCTTCCTTCTCGCGTGCCAAGAAATGCATAGCAATTATTTGTTTCACTTAGTCATTGATGGTCATTCAGTATGAAATTACAACCTGCAGGTATTGGTTGGAATGTGCAACTACAATTCTGTGGGAAATGTTTGCAGTTAAGTTATGTGGTTGGAAAGATCATGTGTCATTAGAAACTTGGAAGCTAAAAAAATTGCGATCCTCACCATAAGGATGATTTTATCTTCCATGCATGAATAGCTCTGCCTAAATAATAAATAGATAAAGGTAAAACTAAACCATGCTCAGCGATGAGATGATGTCAACTGACAACCAAAGCAAACTTGTTCATCATTACAAAAGCAAACTTGTTCAACATAACAAAAGCAAACTTGTTCAACATAACAAAAGCAAACTTGTTCAACCACATAACTACAAACTTAGACACGAGTAGGGGTCATCCCAATACCACAAACAACTCAATATCCCCAGAGTAGGGGTCATCCCAATGATCCTCCGCCTCTTGCCAGAGCTCGAAACCTTCTTTGGTGATTTCGATTTTCTTCCATGCCTCGTAGGTGACGTACGCATCTTTCGCGGTGTACTCGATGAGCTTGTTTGGCAGTGGGCTGTTCCCCCATAGTAGGTGGTCCGAATTCCTGTCGATCTTCTGCTTCATTTTTGAGTTGGATGGGTGGATGAGGCTGGCTGCAAACTCAGCCAAAGACTGCCACTTCTTTCCATTGTTTGGAACTCTCCATTTGCACTGCAAGTCGACGTACTTGTTGGGGTTGATCTCCAAACCAGACAACTTCAGCTTCTCCTTGTCGCCTCCAATGCAGAAGCCAACAAAGGTGTACAACTTCTTCTCCTGCAGGAGCGGGCGGAGTTCCTTGGGCCTGCATCAAAATAATCTTTAGCATTCAAATTCATCTACTTCAAAACTTCAGAAACTATAGAATTAAAATGGGTTGATTGAAGCAAAATTCAGTTAAAATAGCATCTTGATTCGACCAAAATTCAGTTAAAAACAGTATGATCACAACAACTACTAAATGATCACAACAACTACAAGACAACATGCAGTATGATCAAAACAGCAAGCATAACATCTCAATGATGTATTTTTTGCAATCTTTTGCATTACAAGACAACATTCATAACAGCTACTAAATGATCACAAAAACTTGTAGACAAAATTATGTATGATCACCAAAAAACTACTTGAGCTGGATGTTTTACCATTTGGTTGTCAGCGGTGATGTGGTATACCAGACGAGATCCTCCACGCATAATCGCAGAATCGCAGCAATTTGGCGGAGGTTTGTCTTCCTGGTATACTCGACATCAACGCCGATATTCCGAGAAAGCATGCCGCGAGCCTCCTCCTCATCTTGCGGATCATCTTTTTCGGCTTAAATGCGGATTCTTTGGTGCATACGACATCCGGTGGCTCCTTCAGGTGGATATCAACCTTGAGCGGCACGGTGTAGTCCCGCTTCGCCCGAGGACCGGAACGTGGTAAATGCGACCACCAGCTGACTCCTTGCTGACGCCTCACCACGGTGATGCTTGGCAGATGGAGGGGAGTTGCTCCATGATGCCTCCGCCATTCTCTTGGTAGACGAGGGGAGTTGCTCCATGATTCCTCCGCCATTGCCCTCCAGGCCAGCGATGGTGGAGGTAGAGGGGAGTTGCTTGATGCTGGAGGCAGAGGGAGGTAGAGGGAGGAAGATGGAGCGGCAGTGGAATGAGGAGGGAGGCAGAGGGAGGAAGATGGAGCGGCAATGGAATAGGAGGAGTTACACGGACGTGGGAAGAAAACCCCTCTGCGTCGTGGGGAGTTGCGGTGGAGGGAGACGTGGGGAGTTGCCTCAAATTCTCAAACGTCCCGCCCTTTGGAGGGGACACGTGGGCCCTCGAAAACTCTGGAGGAGGCGTGGGCCCTCCCGATTACAAACGTCCGGGGAGGGAGACGTGGTAAAATTCAGTTATAATGTGTTTGTCCCGCGTTCAACTTCGCAGCTTTTACGCTCTCTATTTCTCTTCTTATTCAGCGATTACATAGCTAATGTAAAAACGAGAAACTAGGCCACTTCCGGGTCGTGAGCACTGCCATCCCGGCGCTCCCAGCGCGTCACCAGCGATGCAGCCATGACCGTCTAGTTCGTGCCATCACATGGTCGGGTCAGGGCATGGAGAAACCTAACAAACTACGCACCGAGGCGCAGCTCGGATTATTTGAAACTGAAAGCAAACTTCTACGATGAAACCGACAGAGACTGAAAACTACACCTATATCTCGATTTAAATCAAGGTGCTCTTCAAAGTGATTAAAATTCAGTTAACAACAACATCAAGAAAATTACATTAATTAATCAAGAAGAGAAGAGAGAAAGTAGAGAGCAAGAGGAGTCGTGCATTAACTCAAACGCTTTTACTTTAAACTTGCATGCATTCTTTGCTTGTTTATATTCATTCTTGTAAACTGAACATGCTCATCTATCTATCTATCTATCTATCTACCTGCTTAAGTATGTATGTATGCATTGTATTTTTATTTCCTTTGGAAAGTAAAGTTTATTTCTGGCTGGCTGGCATGATGGCTCATGGATCCTCACCGCAGCTACGCTTGGAGCTCAATATGATCTCATCTGAAATGAATCTATAAATACAGAGTGTAGTTAGTTCTGAGAGTAGCGTAAATAGTTGTTGGATGCAGTTACTTGCATGGGCCTGGCTGATGAAGAAAAACTTTATATATATTCATACTGATGTTGACTCTATAAATCATACTTATTGGACATGTTTTATGTGTTGATCCATCAATTGATCACATTGAGGAAGACCATCGTGTCTCCGACCATTTTGCAAAGGTCATGTCTCCGACCATCCTGTCGTGATGAATTTGCAGGTACCCCGAGAGGCCCTTGAGTTTGTCGGAATGTTGATTAACTTCCGTTCCGGCAAATTCGGGTACTCCATATGTCCTATTTTCAGCAAAGGTCATGCTGAAATTTTCCGTGAATTTTAGCATGACTTTGCTAAAATAGGACATATGGGGTACTTAAACTAATGCATGGGCAGGGTATCTTAGTACTTAGTTAAGTAGGATCAATCGCCCGCCATTCTTGCTGCATTAAACCATAGGTGGCAATAGAGCCAAGTGATTAGGCCCAACTTAGAGTTCTCCTTAGCATCGATAAACCCTAGATGATAAACCCAACATAGGTGGATATAGAGCCAAGTGATTAGTGCCAAGTGATTAGGCCCAACCTAGGGTGCCTCGGCATCGATAAACCCTAAATGATGAAAACTTAACTTGGCTGCCCCGGATGCCTCGGTGTCGATGAGAACCTAAATGATGTACGCTTTGGCTTTTAGGGTGCCTCGGCGTCGACAAACCCCAAATGATGAAAGATTAGGCTTTTAGGGTGCCTCGGTGTCGACAAACCCTAAATGATGAGACCATGATCTTGTTCCTTGACAATAACCAACTTTTTGACCAAACTTTTTTCCTATTTAGAGCGAAACATGGCCCACAACGATGAGGCCGGTGGTTCGGGCGGCAAGCAATTCTGGGAGCTGTCCTAGGAGATGGAGGAGCAACCTCACCGCTATGAGGACGCCGCGGAAGACATCGATCCTGATTACACAACCCCTAGTGGCGTCGGGGATGACACCACTGTTGGTGCCGCCGAGGATGCCACCACTGATGATGGCGGCGCACACACAGATGGAAGCCAATCGAAGAAGCAAAGGAAGGACCGGCGTCCGAATGCGCTCCGCACCGTCAAGGAGGAATTCACTCAAGTACAAGGGTAAGGTTCCGGAGTCTCGATGATCGGGAGGAGTGTCGGAGACAGGTTCACCGTTTCAGCGGTAACAGTTACAAAGGGTACACCACTAGGGCGGAGGCCGAATCTAGATATGCCCGCTATCTAGCGGGAGCGAGGAGGGAGCATTGGAGGAACCGGCTGAGGACCAGTTTGATCGCGATGATGCTCATCGTGATGACCACAACTCTCTTTTATGTGATGGTACTTTAGATGATCGATATCGACTTGTAATGTGAAGACAAACTCGATACATCATGATCTTGAGACTTGTAATGTTTTATCATTGTTCGGTCTTTTGAATTCGGAGACTAATATGATTAATTGTATTCGGAGACTAATCTTCTATTGTATTCGATGAATCTGATGTTGCTGTGTGCTGCTGTCTATATTCTGTCCAATAATATATTTTGTAACCTGTGCAAAAATCAGAAAAGCAAAAAAAAACCGAAATATTCATACTAATGGCGCATCAAGGCAGAGTGCGCCATTAGTATGCCAAAGGATACTAATGGCGCACCAAGGCAGAGTGCGCCATTAGTGTGACAAAGCACATGGTTACATATGGCCCCCCCGGGAGGCATACTAATGGCACATGGAGTTACATACTAATGGCGCGATCGCCAGTGCGCCATTAGTATACCGAATACTAATGGCGCTTCCAAAGGTGCGCCACTAGTAAAAAATTCTAATGGCGTGCTACTAATGGCGCACCGGTAGTGCGCCATTAGTAGGCAAAACCGGTGCGCCATTAGTAGGCCTTTTCCTACTAGTGTTCCTACTCGTACGGCAACAAATCGGCCGCAGACAGCATGGTCCACCTTTGACCGCCATGTCCAAGGTTCGTGCTATCTTTTATTCAATCTCACCGTGGTTCCATCGTACCAATTCATGCGGTGGCCCGTTGCATGGCTGATCCCAATGTTGGACAAAGGTTCTACGGGAACGGTGTCACCGTTGTAAATGTTGTTCAAATTGATGTTGGTACCTTCCCGTACATATGCAAGCCAATCTCCACTGCACCAAGCCTAGCCTCGTGAAACAAGCAAGGTGGGGGAGAATTAGGAAATGGGCACGGAAGTAGTCTTTAGAATGCATTTACTACGTGATCAAACTCATCTTACCTGCTCATTGGAGGAAATCCGAGTGCCCCTCAACGTCGGCATCTCAAGGGCGTCAACTTGCAACTACGGCCACGCCGCTACCGGAGAGACCACCAAGGAAATATCCTCGTATGCTCCATGGAACATCAAGATGCATTTGTATGAGTAGTTTATCTTGTGAGAGAAAAGGATGAACGAGGGAAGGCCTCTAGAGATAGAGATGGACACTACTACTACCAATGTGCTGGAGTGCATTGCAATGGATCCAAACTAGTACTAGAATAATACTTGTTCACGTGCTTGAAATATAAACACTCTAGTTTTGATATACATGTGTCGCCAGACATGACAGCTTGTCCATGGAAGTTGAACCACGGCGACCATCACGCTTTCTTGTTTCTACCATCGCCACACCCACACGCCGATTCCGACAATGCCGCTCCAACCCACGGCACGACGCCCTCGACGAGGACATGGATCCTCCGACGTGGCTATCATCGCCTTGCCTCGCTTTTCCTTCGCTAATGTGTGGGACCCACGCTTATGGATCCCACATGTCGCTGATGTAATGGTAGGATTGTTCGTGTCCTCATCCTCTCGGCCCCACCGCTCCTCTCGCCTTTGTGTGCATGACATGCGGGCCAGCTGAATCTGGCGACCATCAACTTTCTACCACAGACACACCCGATTGGGCGCGGTTTGCTCGCTTCGCTGTTGTGCTCGATCCGTACTCCCGCACCATCGAATTTTCATCCAGCGGTTGTGACACATTTCGTCCGGGCATCAATCCTCGGTGGAGTACTTATGTACTACGG
Source organism: Aegilops bicornis (assembly GCA_021605145.1). NCBI lineage: Eukaryota > Viridiplantae > Streptophyta > Magnoliopsida > Poales > Poaceae > Aegilops > Aegilops bicornis. The sequence goes on from CM038670.1 coordinate 86,440,005, forward strand.
TAGTACCACGGTGTGGCCATCTACGCCTCATAACGCCCGACGCCACCTTGTGGTACCTCGCCATGGCCACGCCACCACCGGCTGGTTCATCTCGAACTAGTGAGTCGCGAACCACGCCACCACCATGAGAATGACATGTGGGCCAGCCGCATTTAAGGCCCGCATGTCATTGACTCATAAGCCGGGCACTAAGCCACTGAAGTTCGGTCCCGTGGGCCCCGAGAGGGAAATGTAACTCCTGCGGCAGGCCTTGTGGTGCTCCCGCAGTACAAGCTCGTGCCAAAACTGGAATTTTTTTTCTTACTACTACCAACTAGTACTAGTAAGGTACACGTGCATTGCACGCATGAGATTCTGGTGGTCTGTGCATTAGTTTGATTAACTCAGGTGAGTGTTTGGTTCAAGCCACACCTTAGGCAAGCCACACTGGCCCCACATGACATACACACAAAAAATGTGGCAAGATTCCCTTAGGCTTGCCAACTTGTGGCTCTCATTTTGAATAACTTATTAATAACTTTGCCTGAGCTTAGTTGTGGCAAAGTTAGTCATGAATTAAGTTCAACCATGGAGTCTTCTAGATTATACATGTGGCGTAATCCGGTGGATGATATCCAATGGCCAGTAGTGCTCGGATTTGCCATATTTGTACCGTCGGATTGGCTTCATCCAAGGACCAACTTTCAAAGTTTTTCACACAATATATAGGGGGTATAGATATAGATGTGCCGGTCCGTTGCAATGGATCCAAAGTATATCTATTTAGTGGAGTGCACTCTAAACACATTATCTATTTAGTTTTCTCTAACCTTCCGTAGCCATGCAACCAAGCCACATAAGCTTCATGGGTGGCCCCCACATCATATTATTCATACTACGTTGATTGAAAAAAAGATAAATCACCCAAAACAAGATCTTCCCGTTTTTTGTTCCTACAATGTTGTGCCGTGCACGTATCTACTAGTTGTATAGTGGTAGTACTACTAATATAGTATTAGGAGTACAAACATGGTAAGTACTAGTAGGAGTAGTACTAGTACGGAATGCTCCTACTCTATCAACGAGCCCCGTGCTACAGCTAGATCTTCCCCTTGTTTCGCTTTTCCAACCCGGCGCGGGCGGGGTGTCGGTTTGCTCAACAGGCGGTCCCACATGATAGTGAAAATGCTAGGCACAGTGGGCGGAGGTAATGCGTGAGGGCCAACACGTGCCCTGGCCCGCCCAACCTAGCAGGATTTTCGTAGTTGTACATCCAGTTTTGAGGCATGGAGCGTCAACGCAAGGGTAATTTCTATAGCCTGGCTAGACTGGCACGCCCAATGTTTTGCTTCAAGCTCCGCCACTGCTAGGCAACACGCCTTCCCTAAGTTATGTGTCGTGCCGGACGGGCCGTGTTGTACTCCCGATTCCCGGGCGTGTGGGGGTGCGACGCGAACATGGCAGACCTTTTCCTTTTACTAGCAATGTGCCCGTATGCTATGCACGGATCCAAAGTAGTAGAATAGTAGTATTTGTTCACAAACTTGAAAGAAATCACTATTGTTTTGATATACTCCTAATATATTACTCACTCCGCACCTAAATATTTGTCTTTTTGAGATTTCAAATGGACTATCACATATGGATTATATAGACATATTCTAGTGTTTCTAGCAAGATGCCCGCTGCTGTACCTAAGTTGATGGAAAAGGTAAGCACAACTTATAAATTGACGGATGGAGTACTAGTTACAGTGATGCATATAATTAAGCAAAGGGATCGCACATGTCAGTATTGACTGGAACGAGAATGCAATAACACAATAAGAATTAAGGCCATGATGATGCGATCGCAGTGGTGGTTACAGAAGGCAAGAAGAAAGATGGATCCATGAACGTATGACCTCCTCCTCCTCAACTTTGTGCGCCGGGCCACCGACCGGCGGCTAAGGAGCGGCGGCTTTTGTGGCGAGGTCGAGGTGCTTCTCAAAAAAGGCATCCAAGGCTTCCAGCCGGTTGAGGAAGGCCAACATCGTAGCGTCCTCACTGGCCTTGTAGATACCTCTGTACATGATTGCTCGTATGTTTGGATGTGTAGGTCGATGAATTCTTGCAGGGCGAGGCGCCTCGCGGCGAGCGCGACCTCCAGGTGGACATTCTTCGTGGCGTCGGCGGGCAGTAGCAGGGCCACCAGTGCTTGAAAGAGGTTCCGGCCATGGAGGCCGATTAGGGTGGCAGGCATTGAGGAGCCCGAGCGCGCAGGCTGGAGGAGTACGGCGATGTTGTCCGCGAGCTTCTTGAGGACGATGAACATGTTGCTGGTGGCAACGATCATCTGGTCCAACTGAGGGTCGTAGTTGGCATCGACGGCGGCCATCCACCAACCGATCTCCAACACCGTTTGGAGACGATCCTTGGCGCCATGCTGTGGGCCGGCGTCGTGGACCATCTGGCGCAGCCGCTGGCCGCTCACGCGCATCGCCGCCATGGGTCTGGAGCGAGCTCTTTTGCGCTTAGTGTAGGTGCTTAGGCAAGTGCTTAGGTGCGTACGATGTGGTAGATGCATTGGAATGGAGGAGGGGCGCCTTTATATGAGGGCAATGAGGGCAAACTGTGTTGCATTCACATCGTGCAGCCTCTTTTCTCGGACCTCCTCCCATTACTGCCCTCATGCATTAATTGAAGGAGGATGCATTGGCCGTTCAACATTTCGGGAACCGCTACTCCCTCCCTCGTCTGCATTAAAGGCGTATCGGGAACTGCACCGCCCGCTGTCAAATCGAATACTCCCTCCGTCTAGGTGAGTATTAAGTCATCTTACGAAAACCAAATACTAGTAAACACATAGGCGTGGTGCATTAACTCTCACGTTGTTTCTTATTTTTTGACATAAATAGAGGAATCAACCAAGAAGAGATGTGGGGCTTGTATGCTTTTAATGACTTGAGACTATCAAACATGACATGCAAAGTGGTCAGTTCGCTGCACAAGAACAAATACAACCCACGCCAAAGACACACGAATCTTATAGAATCACATCCAATGGCTATAAAAGATGAATGAGACCAAATTATATCTCATCTAGATGAGTTCTAGCAAAATTGTATTAATAATACTTAGTACTCCTGCGCCATGTATCATATAAGTATCATGTAGTACTTTATTTATTGCCATGCATGACACATAGTTCACGAGCGCTCTCTATATGTACCACTTTTTTTAATTTCAAGTTTTGCTCCATGGCGCAATCCATCGATACTACTACTGTACAAAAGTGGAGTATATACATTTTTTAAAGGCTAGAGGGCGGGGCAGTCTAGCTTGGTCGGTTTCACGAGAGGCGAGGGCCTTTGTGATTTGACGGCTCATTAATGATGTCAAATCGAATAGTACTGCGCCGCCCGCTGCACACCCGGCGCCTCCATTAAACCCCTCCGTTAAACCCGCATGCAAACCGAGAATCCTACTCCAGCCACACGTATGTTCATGAGCGGGCCGGAATTAAATGCAACACCGGCCGAGCTCCTCCCGTCCACCCTCAGTTTAAACAACGCCAGACGCCGGCCAAGCTCCTACCGTCCGCCCTCTATTTACACGAGGCCAGACAGACAACAGGCAAGAATCGCACCCCTCCGCCGCTCCCCCATCTCCTCCTTCACCATTTTCTCCACCCTCACGATGGCTTCCGGCGAGCCGTTTCTCAAAGATATTACCCGGCTGGGTGGCCCGCTGAACCCTCCGGATACGGGCGAGGCCGCTCGGTGCTTCACCAAACTCGCTTGGCCCGACGGAGCCAGTTGCCGCCTGAGGGATTCCGGGATTAGGGGGTGTCCGGATAGCCGAACTATCACCGTTGGCCGGACTCCTAGACTATGAAGATACAAGATTGAAGACTTCGTCCCGTGTCCGAATGGGACTTTCCTTGGCGGGGAAGGCAAGCTTGGCGATACGTATATGTAGATCTCCTACCGTTGTAACTGACTCTGTGTAACCCTAACCCTATCCGGTGTCTATATAAACCGGAGGGTTTTAGTCCATAGGACGAACAACAATCATACCATAGGCTAGCTTCTAGGGTTTAGCCTCTCTGATCTCGTGGTAGATCCACTCTTATACTACCCATATCATCAATATTAATCAAGCAGGAGTAGGGTTTTACCTCCATCGAGAGGGCCCGAACCTGGGTAAAAACATCGTGTCCCTTGTCTCCTGTAACCATCCGCCTAGACGCACAGTTCGGGACCCCCTACCCGAGGTCTGCCGGTTTTGACACCGACATTGGTGCTTTCATTGAGAGTTCCTCTCGTGTCGCCGGGTGAAGGATGCCTCATCCCGTCTTTAAAGACGTCACCGTTGCTAAAGGAGCTTTGGCCACCGCCAAACTCTCCGCTAAGCGGTTTTCTTATGACCGCTGCCGCCGCCTGGCCGATGATGACTTCTCGGGTCATCGAAAGCAATCTTCACGTTAACTCGGAACTCGCCGAGCAGTTAGATCTGATGGAGCTCTCTTCCTTGAACGAGCTCTTGGATCGCATCGCCGCCCGGGAGTCGCTACAGACTACGATCAGATTGGGCCTAAAACCGATCTGAGAGAGATCAACTCTCCCCAGGCTACCCACCACGTTGCTGTGGTAGAGGAACAATACGGCGACTCTTCTCCTACCTTAAGGACTAGCTATGTCCAGATTCCTGATCCCTCCATGCCGGATTCCTGCGGAGGGGAGGACACCACTCAAGCCCTGAACTTAAAGTCAGGCAGCGGGCTAGATTCATTGGACAACCTCCAAGAACCCAAGCTTCCATGTTCGGAAACTTCTTGGCCCCTGAGTCTTAGATCGGACGGGGTTCGGAATTCAATTCCACCCGCCCACCCAAACATAAGCGATCTATCCCAAATCCGGCAAGAGCCCGATGAAACAGCACATCATTACTGGGCCAGATTCCTCCTGGTTATGGACAGGATAAAGGATAGCCATGACGAGGACGCAATCTCATTCTTCTGCAATAATTGCACGGACAAGGGAATCCTAAACGCCATAAGTCGTCGTGAAATTACACGCTTCGTTGACTTGGCGTCCATAGTATGAAAGTATCAGCGATGGAGAGCGCTGGAAAACCGAAATCAAATTTTGGGATAATCCGCCCCGAATCGACCCTAGTCCGAAATAAAGGGTGCATCATCACCGTGCACCGGGTTACATACCAAAAGCACAAACCCCCAAAGGGCATGGAACTGCATCTTTGGAGGGATGGCTCAATGGACCTGCAAAATTCATAGCACGAGGGCGCCACCCAAACTCATAGCCTTAGAGCATGTTGGATACTACGGAGGTGGCCAAAAGTGGCGAAGAGCTCTTAGCTCCAGAGCACCAGCCAAGCAATACGATGACGGTCTTAACGATCTTGAGACTTTCGCATCAAATAATATGCGGAAGCGAACACTCCAGCCTTGCGAAGTCTACCAGATAGCAACAATAAATCCATGGAGGACACGGCTATTACCTTTAACGCCATGTGAACCTAAATTCCGAACAGCCCGAGCACCAGCCGCATTGGTCCTCAGTCCAATAGTGGACGGCTTTCGCCTTACCAAGGTACTCATGGACAGCGGCAGTAGATTAAACCTCATCTACGAGGAAAACCTTCGAAAAATGGAAATAGAGTGGAGCCGCATTGAGCAAAGCAGCACAACCTTTAGAGAAAAATCCTACCGGAAGCATGTCAGACAGAAAGATCACACTCGATGTGGTGTTAAGACACGGACAATTATAAGTCCGAGGAGGTCACATTCCAAGTGGCCTCTGCTCAAAGCGGATACCACGCTCTATTAGAGGCGAGAGGCATTCACAATTTTTCAAGCTATACCCCATTACGGGTACATGAAGCTCAAAATGCGGACCCAACGGAATTATCACTCTCGCTAGTGACCGGACATAGCCCGCTACCGAAAATAAAACAAGCACTTGCCCTTGAGGCACTACCAAGCCCTAGCGGCGAGGAACTCAACATCTGCGCTCCACGGTGAACAGGGGACGATGTGATACTCGATAAGAGATCCAAGTCCACCTCTTTTAAACCGGCAGACGAAATAGTCAAATTCCAAGTCAATCCAACGGACCCTACAAAAACGGCCTCCATCGGGGCACAATTAAACCCTGATGTGGACGCTGCACTACGAGAATTCCTACGCGAAAATTGGGACATTTTTTCCTAGCACCCTTCAGACATGCCAGGAATCCCACGCCGGCCGAGCGAGCAGCCTAAATATCCTAAAAGGATTCAAGCCAGTCAAATAAGCTCTTCGGCGTTTCTCCGAACCCAAGAGACAGGCCATGGGAGAGGAGCTAGTCAAACTATTTGAGGCCGGATTCATCAGAGATATTAAACATCTGGACTGGCTAGCAAGCCTGGTAATGGTACCAAAGAAGGACAAATCCTGGCGCCTATGTGTCGATTTTAAGGACCTTAACAAGGCTTGCCCAAAGGATCCCTCCCCCCTCCCTCGCATCGATCAAATTATCGACGCTACCGCAGGACACAATCCATTGTGTTTCGTCGATGCATACTCCGGCTACTACCAAATTAAGATGGCAGAGCCAGACCAAGCCGCAACGGCATTCATCACTCCATACGGCCCATTCTGCTTCAACACAATGCCCTTTGGGCTGAAAAACACCGGCGCAACATATCAGCGCATGATTCAGACATGTCTGGCAAACCAGATCGGCAAAACATTGGAGGCATACGTAGACGATGTGGTCGTCAAATCTAAGCATGTCGAACCCCTAGTCGACGACTTGAGGCTCACATTCGATAATCTCCGAACATATGACATCAAGCTCAACCCGGAAAAATGTGTTTTCGGCGTACCATCCGGAAAGCTCTTGGGTGTCATTGTCTCCGGTAGAGGAATTGAAGCAAACCCAGCCAAGATCCGAGCTATGTCACAATTGGATATCCCCAAAGACCTCAAACAAATACAAAAATTGACTGGATGTGTGGCGGCTCCAAGCCGCTTTATCTCCCGCTTAGGAGAAAAGGCATTACCCCTTTATCGCCTCCTCCGGTGCAATCAACACTTCGAGTGGATGGATGCCGCCACGGCGGACTCGAAGAAATCAAAGCCATATTGGCAACAAATCCGGTCTCGCCACGCCCAACATGGGCGAACCAATGCTATTATACATCGCAGCAACCCATCAAGTTGTAAGCGCGGTGCTTTCGTTGTCGAACGAGAAGCGAATGGACACAAGTTCCCTCTCCAAAACCAGTTTACTACATGTCCACTGTCCTAACTCCATGCAAGTCACGGTACCCGCATTATCAAAGGATAGCATACGCGGTGTTCATGGCATCCCGGAAGCTGCGACACTACTTTCAAGAGTGTTCGATAACTGTAGCCTCCGAAGTACCTCTTAATGACATTATAAACAACATGACATAACGGGCCAGATTACTAAATGAGCCATTGAGCTCCTCCGCTCGACATAACCTACAAGCCACGGCGAGCTATTAAGTCGCAAGTTTTGGCTGACTCGCCGAATGGATCAAGTCGAACTCCCTAAAGAGTACAACGCATATTCCAACTGGATCATGCACTTGACGGCTCCAAAATGTTGGCGGCTGGGTCAAGCGTTGTTCTGACGTCCCCAACCAGAGATACAGTCCAATACATACTTCAAATAATGTGCACGGACTCCAACAACGCAACCGAATACGAGGCCCTTCTAAATGGTCTCCGGATGGCAGTCTCCATGGGCATTCAACGCCTAGAGGTGCGCGGGGATTCGAACCTCGCGATATCCCAAATGAATTGGGACTTTGATGCCAAGGATCCGAAAATGGCAGCTTATCGCAATGTCATCCTAAAAATGTCAGCTCCGTTTGAGGGGCTCGAATTTCACCATACAGCTCGGTCCTAAAAATGGCAGCAGACGCGTTGGCACGCATTGGCGCAAAGCGCGATGCCGTCCCCCCCCCCCCAACATCTTCCTAGAGACGCTTTTCAAGCCATCCGTATTATTGGAGGGAGAGTCCGGAACTAACAACCCGGACCCAACCACACTGCCCCACACCGAACATTCCGACATAGTTGGTGGTTCCGCCAACGTAATAACACCGTCAGCACACGCAATAATGGCAGTCATCGCCCCGTTGACAGAACCATTCCTAGCCTACCTAATTAGGCAGGAACTTCCCGAGGACCAAAACGAGGCCCGCTGCATAGTGCGGCGGTCTAAAGCCTATAAGGTCCATGAGGGAGAGCTTTATAACAAAAGCACAACCGGAGTCCTTCAAAGGTGTATCTCCGAGGAGGAAGGGCGGAATCTCCTGGCTGAAATTCATGCAGGACTCGGTGGGCACCATGCCGCAGCCCGGGCCCTTGTAGGCAAGGCCTTCCGTACAGGATTTTATTGGCCGACGGCCTGGGCAGATGCTCAGGACTTAGTCCAACGATGCGTCGGTTGCCGCCTCTTTGCTAATCAAAGCCACATGCCACCCATCTCCTCAAAACTATACCCATCACTGGCCCTTCACGGTGCAGGGGCTTGACATGGTTGGAACCCTTAAAGGAGGAACCCACAAGCAAAAATACCTATTGGTCATGGTGGATAAATTCACCAAATGGATAGAGGCCAAGCTCAGAAGACGGCGAATCCGGACCGTGATAGACTTCATATCGGGGGTAGTACACCGTTACGGCGTCCCCATAGCATCATCACCGATAAGGGCACGAACTTCCACGGCCGACGAGGTCAAACTCGTGCAAAACATGGGCATCAAGCTCGACTCACGCTTCAGTCTATCACCCCCAAACTAACGGTCAAGTCGAAGCGAGCAAACGGTCTAATCATGAGCGGCATTAAACCAAGACTAGTGCGGTCCCTCAAGGAATCTAATCATGCAGGGGTAGAGAGCTCGACTCCGTACTCACGGGGCTCTGCGGACCACGCCCGAATCGCACTACCGGATTCACACCATTTTTATGGTATACGGTGCAGAGGCAGTTTTGCCTGCGACATAATTCATGACTCACCTCGGCGCATGTACGAAGAAAGAGAAGCCGAGCTCGATCGACAGGACAGTTTGAACGCCTTGGAGGAGGAGCGCTGACGTGGCAAAAGCTCGTTCGCATTCTATCAACAGCAGGCTCGAAGATATCAAAGCAGGGAAGTACGGGCCAAAGCTTACAATGTTGGCGAACTAGTTCTACGCCTGCCGGACAAGAATAAGGACAAACTCAAGCCCAAATGGGAGGGTCCCTTCATCCTCGACCAAGTCCTGACCGGCAGAGCGTACCGTCTGCGAAACGCATCAGATAACCAACTCGAGCCGAACACAAGGAACGCAGCCCGTCTCCGAAGATTCTACGCCTAGCGCCGGATTCTGAGTTCGTCTCCTTCCTCCGTCTATATTTTATACTTTAAGCTGTCTTTTATTTCTCTCCTTCTTCCTCTTTTTTTCGAAGCCGTGAAAGGCTCGTTTTGCGCATTGTCACTTGACACACTTGACGCGCTTATCCGCGCTCATTATACTGGGGCTTCTTTAATGAAGCTTATTTATACGGGCTTTATGCCCAACACATGTGTCACACTTCCGCATGTACCTTTTATTCACCATTATATGCATCGATATGACTTAAGTTTTGGCCAAGTTGGGTTGCTCGGCTCTGTGCTTACCCCTACATTCTCGATTGTTCGGCTAGGTGGTAAAGGGAGAACCTCTCGCGATTGTTACCGCTGGTCACGGACGCTGTACCTCAGACTGGGTGAAGCCGAAAGCTAAGCGTTCTTAAGGGAATATTCGGTCGGTGAACTAAAAGACGATTTTTTTATTTTCATTTATCTGCCCCGTGATGCTTTTTCTCGCTTTTTTCAGTCCGGACATGCACTTTAGGGCATGCCTCCCAGTGGAAAGGAACCCCTAATGGAACTATTCTCCTGGAAGATGTTTCTTACTAACCATGTAATATGACATAACTAGTTGGGCACTTGTCCGATAAAGCACTCATGACCCCTACGCTTTGGTCTCCACGCATGACCCGGTTTTTACATAACCATGAGGGAATACGGACACACTCCGGACTATACGGACCCGAGGATCAAGCGAAAAGGTCCGCTACGACAAACGATCTACAATCCGGCTAGAAGGCATTTTACATGTCATTTTAAATTACATAGTCAAATCGACTGATTGTATTCCTCTTCAATACCATCTAACAGGTTGTCTAGTTTACAGTCCTACTGGGAATACTTTATGCCAACTCTACTTGGCCGTACACTAAGCTCACAGGATCTCCTTCCCGCTGGCCCCACAGTCCGACCTCGGCCATGTGGTTTGGGTCATAACCGTGTCTGCGTCTTCACCATGGCCCAGCCTCCTGGCGCCTTGACGACAGGCCGATATCTTCCATAATCGGAAGCACCGCCATGCTCCTCAAGATTCTCTCGCAAGCTCTCCAAGGCATTGAGGCAGGGAGATAGATGGCCACAAGGCCTCGGGCGACGCCTTTCATCACTGCCGAACTTCGTTCGTAGTTGCAATAGCTCGGGAAGAAGGTCACCCAGAACCGGCATTTCCTCTGCAGGACGACCGGTGAGCATACCTCTGAGACATATAACTCATTAGTTGACTTCCTCGCCGATCTCTTTTCAAATTTCGCTCAAGCACTTACTATAAATGTCGCGACGAAGTCGCCGATTCTCCTTCACGGAGTCGCATACGGTGAGCACGAACATCCTTTAGTTCCTCACCCAGCTGGGTGTTGGCATCTTGGAGATTATTTTTCTCTTGTCTCACCCTTGTAAGCACATTCTCTCCGGCCTTCAACCGGCGCACGAGTTGTTGCTTGCCGGATCTATTCCGGCGCCATCTGCAATATTATTGCCAGATTTACACACGCGCCGCACTTCACAAACTACTTATCTTTTGAAGCATATATTACGGAGAGGGTCTCTGGCTCCCCTATAGCGGCTAGTGCGGCCTCAAGTTGGGCCTTGCATTTTTCAAGCTCCTGGGACAGTCGGGTATTCTTTTTTGTAAGATCCTGCATAACAAATGATCCTTAAATTAGTTATTCTAACTATTTTAAGCCTCGGGGGCTACTGGCATATATAACCGTCAAAATTCCTCACCCGTATGTCCTTTACATACTGCTCCATGGCTCTGGCTAGACCATCTTGAGCGGCACGGAGGTGCGCATCTCCCGAATTGAAGGCATTCAATGCCTCTTGGGAGAAACATGCGTCACGAAGAACTGTCCGGCGGCGCCTGTGATTCATGGCACTCTCCACCTCGGAGTTGGTGGCGGACAATCGGTCGGCACCCTTTGTCCGGGAGGAGCATCCGACGACGCCTCGTGCTTCGCCTCCGCTTCGGACCCGGCTTTGGAGCCTGGCTGGCGGAGGCTCGATTGGCAACCTCTCCGGACACAGTCCGGTGAGTGCTCTTTTTCCTGAAAAGAGCACCAGCATTAGTACGCCTTCCAGGAATCAATCGTGGGAATATGGTGACGCGCCATACTGTTGCAGCGGTGTTTCGATCCTGACCACACTTCTTTTTAGCCTGCGGGGCCGTGCTGCCCCTTGTTGGCTAGCCGCCGCGGGCTCGGCCTCCTGCCTCGAAGGCACCCCCTGTGAAACACCATTGGTATACGGTGATCAAAAATAAGCACGGATAGGTCATTATCAGAGTATTGGGACCTCGGTCTCGCCATTACTGTGAGCTGGAAGTATTCCGGGTAATCGGCCGTAATGGCAACCAAGGCATTATCGATGCTCGATTGGTGAAATACCCCATTAATCAGCTCCACCAAAGATGTCCGGATCCTCTTGGGGGGCCGGATCGAGGAGCCGTTCCGGATCCTCGGGTTGTGGAGGCGGGTTGTTTATGTCTTTTACGGCCTGACGCAGTTCCTGCGTCAAAATCACAAAATGAGATACCTAACCATGGGAATACGGGTCGGAATTGCAAAAAAGAAATGTTCGCTTACCCAGCTTCGAGGATTGTTCATAGAAAATCCGTTCAATGGACTGACGCGGAGAAAATCCTCCTCTTCTCCCTTGTACAGCGCGGACAAGATCTTCACCAGATCGGTGACCGATCCCAACCCCTTACGGCCATGACGGGTGGCATCGTCCTCCCTGTTGGAATCCCACATGGGGTGGCCCCTATACTGGAGCGGATGCACCCCCCGCATAATACATGTGGCCATGACAACGATCATGGTCAGTCCGGAATGAGCTAACAATCTTATTTGGCTCATCAGGTAAATGACGTCCCTGTCGTCTTCCCTCCGGGGCTCCGAGGCGCCAACTCAGGCGTTACTTCAAAGGAGCATTACTGAACTCCGGGAGACCGATCCGAACAAGATCCGGCAGCGGGACATCTTCTATATAAAACCGTTCCGAAGGCCAGTCTTCGGACGCCTTCTTCGGGGTTCCGGATAGATATCCGGTCCCGGTGATGCGCCACAGCTCGGCTCTGCCCACTTGATATATTGACCCCTCATGAGAACGGGGTACAAGGCAGAATAATCTCTTCCACAGTGCAAAATGAGCCTCGACGCCAAGAACAGTTTGCAAAGGGCCACGAAGCCCGCGATGTGCAAAATGGAGGCAGGCGTAAGGTGGTGCAACTGGAGGCCGTAGAACTCCAAGAGCCCCCGGAGAAACGGATGAATTGGAAATCCGACTCCTCTTACTAGATAAGAGACAAAGCATACCCGCTCTCCTTTGAGGGATCGGGGACACTCTCCGCTTGCTTTCCGCCCTTATAGGTGGCGAGTGCAGCTCGAACCGGAACCATGAAGGCCGGGGAAGAAATCCCTTGGTTTGGAGTGTCACTAGCTCGCTATGCGGGATCGAGCATCTCTCCCAATTTCTGTGCCGAGGGCTGGGAGCGCGAGAGGAGGAGCCGCGTCGACTGTCCATGATGGAATGGATTTTTGTCAGAGGTGCTCCGATGAAAGCTTGCGGAGGGAGGATGGTGTGACTCGGATCTAGATCCTCGTCTCTTTTATAGACGGCTCATTTGCGCAGCTAGGGGGATAAGTGTAAAAATACCCTAGCTTTTCGCATTCATTCAACACGTGGAAGATGGCCATTATTGGGCGTGGAAGCCAAGGAGCGCAGCATTTATCAGAAGCCGGACACTATTCGACAAATATATGGAATTTGGAGAAGAACCCGCCTTGCAATGCCAAAGACAATATGTGCGCCGGACTCGTCGTCATTGAAGCCTGGTTCGGGGGCTACTGAGGGAGTCTTGGATTAGGGGGTGTCCGGATAGCCGAACTATCACCGTTGGCCGGACTCCTGGACTATGAAGATACAAGATTGAAGACTTCGTCCCATGTCCGTATGGGACTTTCCTTGGCGTGGAAGGCAAGCTTGGCGATACGGACATGTAGATCTCCTACCGTTGTAACCGACTCTGTGTAACCCTAACCCTATCCGGTGTCTATATAAACCGGAGGGTTTTAGTCCGTGGGGACGAACAACAATCATACCATAGGCTAGCTTCTAGGGTTTAGCCTATCTGATCTCGTGGTAGATCCACTCTTGTACTACCCATATCATCAATATTAATCAAGCAGGAGTAGGGTTTTACCTCCATCGAGAGGGCCCGAACCTGGGTAAAAACATCGTGTCCCTTGTCTCCTGTTACCATCCGCCTAGACGCATAGTTCGGGACCCCCTACCCGAGATCCGCCGGTTTTGGCACCGACACCGCCCCTAGCAGGCGCGTGGTTCAGCAACTCGCTGCTCCAGTTTAGCTTGATGAGGAGTGGCGAGTTGCTCCACGTCGGCACGGCGGCGAGCACGCCGGTACGGGCGCCGTCGCTGCCGCGTCGTACCGCGCCACCAGTGTCTACGGTGGTCGCGCCTCCCATGTCTGTGGACGCGCCTCCTGTGCCTGCGGCAGCACGATGCAGGAAGAGACAGAAGCCGGGTGCGTGGAGAGCGACGAGTCGGTGGCCAGCTTCTCCGTGTCCGCCGACATCATCGAGGAGAAGTAGAACACGGGAGGCCGCCGCCACTTGGGACCCATGAAGGCCACCACCGAGGCGACGACCATGGATTCGTGTGGTTTCTTTGCTGCTTGCCTCTTCCGAGGACCTTCGTCGACCCCGCAAGTGTCCGATGACATGAGGAAGACAAAGGGATCATGAGCGCCATTTAGAACTAAAATAAGTCTAGATATATCCATTTCTACGACAAGTATTTCCGGACGGAGGGAGTATTAATTATACAAGAGAGCCGGATTGGCACCTCTTAGTTCATGTAAATGTAATGAAATCCATCATGTTTATATGAAGATCCGTCTTTTTATACGAAATCCTTCATGCTTATATGAAATCAGTCCGTGTTTGCACGAATTTCATCTGGTTGGTTAGAGTTGTAAAAATGTCTGCCGCTGGCGTTTGATGTCGTCCTCCGCGGAAGGAAGCGGGAGGAAATTTGTCGGCTGCCGTTGGAGATGCTCTTTATGCTGGAAATAATAGAGTGACATCCAATCCATTTGAGTTAATTTCCTGTATGATTGTCCCTCTATAAAAAGTTAATTGCATGTACAGTGTACACGTGACTTGTAGGGTGGCTACTGACTTAAATGCAGAGAAAGTTAAAAAGAAACAAGTCCATCCTTAATATTCCAAGTACTATGTGGGTTCCACTGTCAGTACAGTAGCGAAAGAAGTATATATTAAATAACTAGAGTAATATATAATATACAAATCTATAGTTAAAAGACAGAATTCGAACTCATGTCATCGCGTTGCGAGCATCCGGCACTAACAAGCCCAACACATTTTTGTTGTAGACCATGCTGGAGATATATCTCCATGTCTACTCTTATATATACTCCATTCGTTCCTAAATATTTGTCTTCTTCAGATTTCAAATGGACTACCACATACGGATGTGTATGTAGACATATTTTAGAGTGTAGATTCACTCATTTTGCTACGTATGTCTTTTCAGGAAGGGGTCATATTTGTCCTTGATTTATTTATGAGGTATCCAGATGGCACTGCACCGCCAACAAAAGAGGGTAACATCAAAATTATGGGCTACTTTTTTGAGTATGTTGGTAAGGTCCGGTCATAGTCACTTGTTGAAATCTCTAAAAAGACAAATACTCCCTCCGTCCGGAAATACTTGTCATCAAAAGGGATAAAAGGAAATGTATCTAGACGTATTTTAGTTTTAGATACGTCTATTTTATCCATTTTGATGACAAGTATTTTCGGACGAGGGAGTAGAAAACAGAGTTGGTGATGATGGTGTGCGTGCCATCACGCAATATAGGCCGTCGATTTATATCTAATGGATAGGAAAGAAACTCCGGCAATTTTGCAAAAATATACCGACATCGCCTCTCCATCGCTCGCAAATAAGGCCTTCCCTCGTTCAGCCTTTTCTCTCACAAGATAAACTACTCATACAAATGCATCTTGATGTTCCGTGCAACGCACGGGCAACTAGCTAATTTCTTTTAAAATAGTTGCTGTGATAATTGGGTTGAAGTGATATATTTTATGTCTGCCCTGAATAATTTCAGATTCACTAGTAGTAACAAAGAAAAGGTTGCCTTGTTAATTAACAGAAAACAGGGTGAAAACTATCACATGAGGCCGGTAAAAACAAGGCACACTGGGTTCAGCGTCATCGTCACTACAACTGTGCGCGCGCGAGAAGTCTACATATCGAGGGGGCTACCGAGCGAGGCACCGAGACACAATGTTTGAGAGAGAAACCAATTGACAGATTATGATCAGATCGAGTTGTCACCCTTCTGCTGTCATTGTTGGCGGGGGGGAGGGAGAGAAAGACGTATCGAGAGTGTGCGCGGTAGGCACAGAGGCACAACTAGTGTGTGTGTGTGTGTGTGTGTGTGTGTGTGTGTGTGTGTGTTTGAAAGAGGAGTCGATAGATTATTATCAAGATCGATGCGCCACCCTACTCCTTCGGTGCCGGGTAGTGTGTGCGTGTGTATGTTTGAGAGAGAATCCAGTCGATAGATTAGTATCAAGATCGAGGTGTCACCCTACTCCTTCGGTGCCGGGTAGTGTGTGTGCGTGTATGTTTCAGAGAGAAGCCAGTCAATAGATTAGTATCAAGATCGAGGTGTCACCCTACTCCTTCGGTGTTGGGAAGTGTGGGTGTGGGGGCGGGGGGGGGGGGGGCAGTGACACTCCCATATCTCTACTCTTATAAAAAAACAGAGTTGGTGATGATGGTGTTCCTGCCATCCTGCAATATAGGCCATCCGATTTATATCCAACGAACAAGAAGGAAAATATGGCAATTTTGCAAAAACATACCCACACCCCTCTCCGCATTTGCAAATAAGTCATTCCCTTGTTCATCCTTTTCTCCCACAAGATAAACTTCTCATACAAATGCATCTTGATGTTCCGTGCAACGCACATGGGCATCTTGCTAGTAGGGAGAAGGAGTTTGTGTGACACATATCTAGCTATATTAAGGGATAGGTAGATAGCATATGTGTGAGAGACATTATTATACTTTGAGACATTAGTGGCTGTGGGTGGCGGAATTAAAGGGGTGGGCGTGTTAGACATAAAGAGCGTGTGTGTTTCGTGTGAGAGACTTGTAGGACGGGGTAGAAAGACAAATTTAACTCCTCGACGGAGGGAGAGAAATACATGAAGTGCGGCGTGTGTGATTCCGATGCCCACAGGGAATGAGATATGTATGCATGTGAGAGAGATTGCACAATTCATTCACGTATCACTATCTAGCGATCGTGGACGTGCATCGCTTGAACATAAGTCAATATCTACTTCGTATCGTGGCCAAAGGTACAATATCGATTCAACGCTATAAAGATTGGACACTCACATATCACATTTTTTATTTAAATAAACCTTTTCAGTTGTGCATGCCAAAGTTACAGTGATGTTTCTTCAAACAACCAATGTAGCTATCATGCACATGCACCATTGTTACTCTTGCATTCAAATTCATTAGTCTTGGATGATTTAAGTTTCTATTTTGAAGTAATATATGTAATATTCATATATGAATTCAACGGGTACGCAATTTATGAAATGGGGGCTATGTAATCATATGAGGTAACACTTTTAAGTAGCTAACTACAATATCCATTTCTTTTTGTGCGCCTCTACACTAACACGTTAATGCATTATGTTTAAAGTAAATAACGAATGGCACTAAATTATCTATTTACACGAGAAATACATAGGCTGAGCGTTTGATCCCTTTTCTGTGAACGCGCCACTACACCCGTACGATTGGCCGCGCCCATGTGAACGGCCAAGTTATCGGCGCATCATCCTGAGTTATTGTATTTTTTTTGGGGTGGACTTCACACCAGTTATTAACTGCTGACGCGTGCCCCGTGTACACAGTCTAGCATGCCCTTCCCGCTAGCACGGTCCAAAATTAGTTGAAACTGGATACGAACGATCCATGCTGGGCAAAATCTCCGCCTCCTTCTAAAATTTCCACCACCTTAGTCTTTAGCATGAAATCCCCCTTTTGTCCTTGGTGCACGGAGACCAACAGTTACAATACTGCCCTCATCTACATGATAGGTCGGGGCTGCTTTGGTAACTTCCGGTTCCCCCACTACACGGCACCCCCATTTCCTCTCCCCCTCCCGCAAAAACGACTAACTCCACAGCACCAGAGCATCTTACATCACGCCCATCCGTACTTCATCGCCCTTTCTCCTCCCTCTCGAAACCCTAGACTGCTCATCCACCGGCGCATTATAGCCCATTCATCGCCAACAAGGCGTCCACCTCGCCGGATCTGCTTCTGCGGCCGCATCTACCCCTCCCACCTCCCCTAGAAACAAGTAGACTGCTCATCCACCACTGTACCACAGCCAATTCAGCGACGGCCTTGTCCACAGTGCCGGATCTGCTTCACTGGTACTCTCGTCAACTGTCGCGCATCTACCGCGGCTCATTTGTACTCCCCACCGGAGACGCTTCGTCCACACCCCCCGGAGCCGCCCCACCGACGCCTCCGTCGATGGCCTCTGATCCTCTTCACCGACACCTTCCTCAACCCTACCGGATCCGCTTCGCCGACACCTTCTCAACCCTACCGGAGCCGCTTCGCCGACACCGGCGTCAACCCTACCGGAGTAGCTTCGCCTATACCATTCTCAACCCTACCGGGGCCGCTTTGCCAACTCACAAGTCCACGGCCTCAGATCCGCTTCCTCGCACCCTCATCTAACCTATCGGAGCATCTTCCGACGCCTCGTCCACGGTCGCAGATCCGCATCGTCGACACCACCCTTAACCCAACCACCGGAGCAACCGACGCCCGTCCCACGGCCGCAGATCCGTGATCGTCGGCACCATCCTTAACCCAACCACCGGAGCAACCGACGCCCGTCCACGGCAGCAGATCCGGCGTCGTCGACACCATCCTTAACCCAACCACTGGAGCAGCTTCACCTACACCCTCATCCACGGCCATAGATCCGCTTCGCCCACACCGTAGTCCACCCTACCGAGCCGCTTCCACAAACACACTACTCGACGGTTCTAGATCTCCATCGGACCCCGACAGCCAAAGACGTCATCACCCTCGACGCTTCTAACCTGATTCTCACTGCTCGAGAGATGCCAAGCACCCACCACGGCCTAGGTACTTGTCACCTTTAAACCCGTCCAAAGATCACCTACCCGATGTACTTCAAATATACTAACCGTCATGTTACGTTATGCAAATTGGCAAAAACTACAAGGACGATATTTCTTCCGGATCTAACAGCTTGGCCAACCAAGATCCTCGGATCGACGCATTGCTATGATATTGTAAGTTGCCTCTCTCTCTTGTATTGTTACGTGCGGCTTCGCCGTGCTTTGCTAGGATTTTCGACCAGTAATCCCTTTGTGCAGACAATGGTTTCTACTACTTGCTGCTAAATTAGATATGTAGATGTCATACATGATACTACCTCATACCTCCGTTCCTAATATAGGCTACATACGGAGCAAAATGAGTGAATCTACACTCGAAAATGCATCTATATACATCTGTATGTGGTCCATACCGGAATCTCTACAAAGACATATATTTACGAACAGGGGCAGTACATTACACAAAATCGTAGGTGGCATGTAGGAATTCCAGTGCACTACATTAGGCACCCTTAGAGTGCCTGCTAGTCCAGCATACAGAGTCATGGCAAGTTTATGGTACGCACACAATCGTTAATTGGTGGTTTAAATATGCGCAAGGGATATGCAATGTAGTATCATGTAGAGATGTCTGAAATTAGCCGTGTCAACTTGCAGATAGGGTTACACAATGAAAAAGTATAAGATGTATGTGGCAATTTCATGGAACATCACAAAAAAGGAGAGGCAGCGGTGAGCCTATATAGTGTGCTATGGTACGCCACTCCTCCATTGAATTCATCGTGACATGTTATTTGTATGCCAGTTCTATTAGCCAAGTTTCTTAGGGACAGTTATTACGAGTTATCTTAAGAAAATAAGCACCTGTGAATATAAGCTCCATGTAATACGCCAACCAGTTCTTTTCATTGCGTTTTCAGCTTATGATCAGTGGAAAGTCTAGATCGCATTATATATATATATATATAAATATATATATATATATATATATATATTTCATTTTGCTGCCCATATGGAAATTAATTTGACTTGCAAACATCACAAATTGTACCCAGTGCAGTAATTAATATGCTAGGAAAACAGACCATCACTATTTGCTCAAAATGCAAATACAAAGATGCCATCTACTTGGCACAATCTACTTTGGTCAATGTTTTCCATAGAGATCCCATTGCCTAATTTAAACGAAGAACGCACGACCCACATTTAAATGAAGAACAATTATTTATTGAAATTCGATGGTCCAAGTGGTTGGTTATTATCATATAGCAGCACCACCTGAAAGCATCAT
The DNA here is from genome assembly GCA_021605145.1 of Aegilops bicornis. Classification (NCBI taxonomy): domain Eukaryota; kingdom Viridiplantae; phylum Streptophyta; class Magnoliopsida; order Poales; family Poaceae; genus Aegilops; species Aegilops bicornis. The sequence continues at coordinate 86,459,926 of CM038670.1, forward strand.
ATAGCAGCAGCAGCAGCTCATAGCAACTCATCATACAGCAGCAGCAGTCTGCAATTCATCATATACCAACAGCAGCTCATAGCAATTCATCATATAGCAGCAGCAGGAGCAGCTCATAGCAATTCATCATATAGCAGCAGCAGGAGCAGCTCATAGCAATTCATCATATAGCAGCAGCAGGAGCAGCTCATAGCAATTCATCATATAGCAGCAGCAGGAGCAGCTTGTAGCAACTCATCATATAGCAGCAGCAGCTCATAGCAACTCATCATACAGCAGCAGCAGCTCATAGCAATTCATCATATAGTAGCAGCAGTAGCAGCTCATAGCAATGCATCATATAGCAGCAGCAGAAGCAGCTCATAGAAATTCATCGTATAGTGGATCAGAATGAAAAATTGGCAAAAAATCAGAGGAGATCCTCACCTTTTTGGATGAGCTCATCCTTCAACAAAGACCTCAAGGCCATGGCCTCGGGAGGAGGAGGGGAACAAGGTGCCTTCTACCGCATGTGGCATCAACAGTAGTTGTGCAAATACCACGGGAGTAGTGCGTTGGACTAACCAATCGTGGAGCACTGCCGGAGACCATGAGAATGAGGCGGCGCCAGAGGAGGAGCAGCCGTGAGATTTGCCCCTACCCGCCGCCATGTAGCCTAGCTGGACATAGCATCGCCGAGGACCGTGCCAGATGGGACCAATGGCGACGGCTCATTGGAGTACCCTTGTGCCGCAGCAGGGGATCGAGGTAGAGAGAAAGGGAGAGGAGATGCAAGCGGGCAGGGCAATGAATGCTTGCGTGTTTGTTTTACTTGAGGGTCGTGTGACACGGGCGCCAAGATTGCATTTTGAGTGTAATATAGGCGCATAACAGAGTCATTTCACTATTCCCTTCCCTTCAATTTTTAGTGAGGTTCTACCCAAACACCCCTCCACAGCGAAATTAGTTAAGTCCAAGCCCATAACTCAAAAATGACTTCTTTACATCTTTTATGGCTTATTTTGACAATATGCCCTGAAAAGGCGGAATCGAACTGGCCCTTAACATGCAATTCAATTGTGCGTGCAATGATGAATCACTCCTGCCTGCTATCTGTACATCTAGGCATCATCATACATGGCATAACCTAATACATGTGCATTCCATTGTAGAATCTGGAATATGCAATGTTTATTTTAGTTCATACGTTGCACATGATGTTTAAATACCCCTTAAATCTGGTCAGTCAAGTGATGGTCTTTAAGCCTCCTTCTTTGCTTCTTTTCTTGATATGTAAGATTTGCTCACACATCTGTTCAATTGCTTGTTTGCGTCAGCCAGCCATACTAGGAATGTTTGCTTTGATTACTTGTTGTTCTTGACCTAACACTCTAACAGAGCTTGTCAACGATTTAAACACTAAGGGCTGCTGTAGTGGGGGCTTGTCTAACTCTAGGTGACACAAAGGTTTGGTCAGATGACTACAAAGAGGGCTCTCCAAGAGTACCGGAGATCCATTTCAAGGTATGCCTAGTTTTTACATAGTGCGTACATAGTAAATGCTCATTTCATTGTGTGCAAGTGCAAGAGATGCGGCATGTTTCATTATGTGGTGTTGTTTTGTTATAATCTCATCCTTTTGTGTTCACAGACGTGAAAGTATGCATATTTATCTTCCAACGAGACGAGTAACTAGTTTGTGTCACCTTGCGAGGGGTGCAATGAAGATAAGATTGAGGATTTCCATGTACAAGATGTTAGGAAGGAGCCTTGCAAGAGAAGTAGGAGCAGCTACTGAGCCTCTTCAACCTGCTAAGGTAAGTCAACGTATGCAACTCAACAGTTCAATTCCTTGTTTGTTTCAGGCATAGTTAATTTTCTCTTTTCAATTGCTTTATTTGTCCTCACTTAATGAGATGCCCAAATAATTATGCCTGATGTTTGGTACTTGTATCACTATTAGTTGACATAGTTAAAGGCCCTACCATTTAATTACTCTGCCGAAGTGTGCATGAAGCTTTGAAGTCTATTAACCAACTATTATTGCATGAGGCTCACAATCTAGTTTATACTACGCTAATGATTGCATAGTTTTGCCTGCTGTAGTATGTTTGTATGAAACCCTCTGCTGTTCATTATGCTCCCTAAGACTTTAATTGAGGTACAGAATGGCCAACTGCTCGCTTACTTATACGCAACATGTTGTTTAAATTTCTAACTTGTTTGTGTTTTCGATTGGGCCCCAACATCATGCTCCTCTGGTGAGCTAAGAGGGATTTCTGTATGCAGGCTGCATAGACTATCTTTTTTATAATTTTTAAAATATCACATGCTTATGCTTCATGACGTGTAACATTTTTTTTGTGAAAGTGACGTGTAAAATTATTGTTAGTCCTGTTTTTCCATGTAGTACAAAATAGTGTCTTGTTCGCTTAATCGTTGTAACTATATTTTTGCCCTAGTCATGTGTACTTACGTAAACATTTCGTGATGAAGTGACATCAACACAAAAATTCATGAAAGCAAAGGCGGCATGGCTGTTACCGAATGATTATGGATTGAATTGGAATGTGCTGATGTTCTCGAGCATCAACTAGAGGTGGCAAGACAACGTGTACATGATTGTCAATGTATAATCAACAAGTTGAGACTGGACATGCAGGTATTAGATGCAGGAGTCAAAAAAATGAAACAAGACACCGAGGTAACCATGAAGGAATTGGAGATTTTGCAGACTGAAATTTGTGCTATCCGGCCAATCCTATTTTCTGAAGAGATTATAGTTCAAATGGAGTTGAGTTGATGCGCGTTCATGATGTATGAGCCGTATTTGCCCAGTGTATGTAATTTGCTGTTTGTGTATGCTTTATTATCACATGTGTCGTACCATAATGCCCAGTGGGTTTAATCGGCTGTAATTTCTTTATTGTATAGTGTAGGATTATTCTACTTTTCTATGCCTTGATCTCTTTGTTGTATAGTGTATGCTTTTTAGTAGGATAATTCTTTGAATATGCGATATCGTTCAAACGGGGGCCAACTCGCCCCACCATGGGCCTTCTACGCCTCGTAGAGATCCATGGGCCTTCTACGCCTCGTAGAGATCCATGGGCCTTCACGTCTCGCAGGATCCATGGGCCTTCTACGTCTAGCAAGATCCATGGGCCTTCACGTCTCGCAGTGTCCATGGGCCTTCTACGCCTCGCAGGATCTATGGGCCTTCTACGCCACGTAGGATCCATGGGCCGACTCATTTATGGGTCTTATCGGCCTTTAATGGGCCGTAGACGGCCTATAATGGAAATCGACGCTTTTATGGGCTGACCATAACGGGCCGTTAATAGGCCGTATTTGGTGATGCTATGAAAATGACCCAACAGACTAACGGACCACAAACATGCCGACTGTAACGACGGGCTGAATTTGGCCCACAAGCAGAAAATGACAGTAACGGGTCGTAAGTAACCGAATGATGCAAATGAGCCCAAAAATTAATGGGCCCTCAGAAGGCCGAAAGTTAACTTGGGCTGGAGACGACCCAACGGAATAACGACCCGCTAATGGGTATAAAGTGTTACACTGTTCATTACGGGCCAGTTTCACCGCGGGCCGTTAATGGTTGTAAAGTAATACACTGTTCATTACGGGCTGCCAAAGACGGGCCGCTAATGGGCCAAGAGTTACAAAGGGCCTCATATGGGCCGAAGACGCCATGGGCCATACATGGGCCAAGGAAAAACGGGATGGAATCATATTGGATGGCCCAGATGACGCCATCGGGCCTAATTCGCATAGGGCGAACGGGCCTTGGGTTAGCGGGCTGTAAATGGGCTATATGCTAACGTGCCGTTAACGGGCTTTCCATGGGCCGCCCGCCACTTTTGACCAAGTCAAACGAGTCGTCCTTTTCACGTGAATGGGCCATTGTTGGGCCGTGCCACGGTGTCGACGTATCATAGGCGCCTTACATCCAAAGGAGTGGATGACATCTGTCTCAATGATGAGCCGACATGTGTTTCCTCCAGCCAATGATGATTTTACACGTGGAAAATCCCCATTGATCGGGGCTGTTAACAGGTTATCGGATCCAAAACCCGACCCGATAGCTTAACGACATTCCGTTACGGTGGATGCCACGTGTCGGTCACCATTGACGAAAACACTTATGTGACGCGCGATTTATCGTCATGGAAGTGGACACTTCCGTGATGATAATTTTGGTAATGTCATGGAACACTTCTACGACAACACGTGTATGACTATCTTGATTACATCATAAGTTTGTCATGGATGTACATGCATGACAAAAACGCGACTCATCGTGACAAACACGTATCATCATGGAAGTGTATTATTTTTGTAGTGGAATATCGTCAAGCTAGTTTTCATCATGCTCATATGATTCGCGTTCGGTACTTTGATAATTTGGCATGTGGGTGGACCGGTGCTTGGGTGCTGTTCTTACTTGAACAAGTATCCCACTTATGATTAACCTCTATTGAAAGCATCCGCAAATACAACAAAAGTATTAAGGTAAACCTAACCATAGCATGAAACATATGGATCCAAATCAGCCCCTTTAAGCAACGCATAAACTAGGGTTTAAGCTTCATCACTCTAGCAACCCATCATCTACTTATTACTTCCCAATGCCTTCCTCTAGGCCCAAATAATGGTGAAGTGTTATGTAGTCGACGCTCACATAACACCACTAGAGGCTAGACAACATACATCTCATCAAAATATTGAACGAATACCAAATTCACATGACTACTAATAGCAAGACTTCTCCCTTGTCCTCAGGAACAAACGTAACTACTCACAAAGCATATTCATGTTCATAATCAGAGGGCTAATAATATGTATAAAGGATCTGAACATATGATCTTCCACCAAATAAACCAACTAGCATCAACTACAAGGAGTAATCAACACTACTAGCAACCTACTAGCACCAATCCCGGACTTGGATACAAGAATTGGATACAAGAGATTAACTACTGTTAAGAAATGAGATGGTGATGGTGAAGAATTTCATGGAGATTTCCTCTCTCGATGAGAGGAGCGTTGGTGATGATGATGACGATGATTTCCTCCCGGAGGGAAGTGTCCCCGAGAACAGCTCACGAGCCCTAGATTGATTCTCGCCAAGGTTCCGCCTCGTGGCGGCGGAGTCTCGTCGAAAGGTTGCTTAATGTTTTTCTCATCAAAAGACTTCATATAGGAGAAGATGGGCGCCGAGAGCCACCAAGGGGCCCACGAGGTAGGGGCGCGCCTGTGGGGCGCCTACCCTCGTGAGCAGTGGTGTGGGCCCCTGGCCTTCATCTTTGGCGATGATTTTTCTTTATTTATTTTAAGATATTCCGTGGAGTTTCAGGAATTTTGGAGTTGCATGAATAGATCTCCAATATTTGCTCCTTTTTCCACCTCAGAAGTTCCAAATTACCGGCATTCTCCCTCTTCATTTAAACCTTGTAAAATAAGAGAGAATAGCCATAAGTATTGTTACATAACGTGAAATAACAGCCCATAATGCGATAAATATTGTTATAAAAGCATGATGCAAAATGGACGTATCACGCGCCCCCCACCCTCGTGGGCTACCGTAAGGCGGTTGATGCCCTTCTTCGGCCGCAAGAAAGCTAATTTTTGGTAAAAAATCACGGCGAAGGTTTCAGTCCAATCGGAGTTACGGACCTCCATATATATACGAAACGGTGAAAGGGCACCAGAACAGAATGCAGAAACAGAGAGATAGATCCAATCTCGGAGGGGCTCTCGCCCCTCCCAAGCCATGGGAGCCAAGGACCAGAGGGGAAACCCTTCTCCCATATAGGGAGGAGGTCAAGGAAGAAGAAGAAGAAGGGGCCCTCTCTCCCCCTTGCTTCCGGTGGCGCCAGAGCACTGCCGGGGGCCATCATCATCACCGCGATCTTCACCAACACCACCGTCATCTTCACCAACATCTCCATCACCTTCCCCCCTCTATCTATAGCGGTCCACTCTCCCGCAACCCGCTGTACCCTCTACTTGAACATGGTGCTTTATGCTTCATATTATTATCCAATGATGTGTTGTCATCCTATGATGTCTGAGTAGATTTTCATTGTCCTATCGGTGATTGATGAATTGCAATAGTGATTACCGGTCTAGTAACATAGTCAATTGCTTAGGGACAATTCCACAACTCCTACCACCACTTTTCCACACTCGCTATATTTACTTTATTGCTTCTTTATCTAAACAGCCCCTAGCTTTTATTTACGTGCTCTTTATTTTCTTGCAAGCTTACCCAAAAACACCTACAAAGTACTTCTATTTTCATACTTGTTCTAGGTAAAGTAAACGTTAAGCGTGCGTAGAGTTGTATCGGTGGTCGATAGAACTTGAGGGAATATTTATTCTACCTTTAGCTCCTCGTTGGGTTCGACACTCTTACTTATCGAAAACTGTTGCGATCCCCTATACTTGCGGGTTATCAATGTACGTGGTTACCGAATGTTCTTCGGAGTCCCGGATGAGATCCCGGACGTCACGAGGAGTTCCGGAATGGTCCGGAGGTGAAGATTTATATATGGGAAGTCCGGGCCATCCACCGGAAAGGTTTCGGGGTTTATCGGTATTGTACCGGGACCACCGAAGGGGTTCCGGGGTTCCACCTGCCCCGAAGGACCTAATGGGCTGTAGTTGGGTGGGAACCAGGCCCTTAGTGGGCTGGTGCGCCCCCCAAGGGCCCAAGGTGCCTAGGGTTGGAAACCCAAGGGGGCCGCTGCCACCCCCCCCCCCCCCCCGTTGGGCCGCCACCCCGAGGGTCGCCACCCTGGGGGCCGCCGCCCCCCTCTAGATGGATCTAGGGGCCGGCCCCCCTCCCCTTCCCCTATATATAGTGGGGGTTTTGGGGCTGCCAGAGACACGAGTCTCCCTCTCTCTTGGCGCAGCCCTGCCCCTCTCCCTCCTCGTCTCTCGCAGTGCTTGACGAAGCCCTACTGGAGTGCCAAGCTCCTCCACCACCACCACGCCATCGTGCTTCTGCTGGACGGAGTCTTCCTCAACCTCTCCCTCTCTCCTTGCTGGATCAAGGCGCGGGTGACGTCACCAGGGCTGCACGTGTGTTGAACACGGAGGCACCGTTGTTCGGTGCTTAGATCGGATTCGGCCGCGATCTGAATCGCTTCGTGTATGACTCCACCGACCGCGTTCTTGCAACGCTTCCGCATCGCGATCTTCAAAGGTATGAAGATGCACTCCCCTCTCGTTGCTAGTAAGCTCCATAGATTGATCTTGGTGATGCGTAGAATATTTTGAATTTCTGCAATGATCCCCAATAGTTATGCGGTTTGACCAATAGAGATCTTCGTAGAATATGTAGGAACCAATATGAGCATCCAGGTTCCGCTTTTTGTTATTGACCGGAGATGGGTCTCGGTCATGCCTACATAGTTCTCGAACCCGTAGGATCCGCACGCTTAACGTTTGGTGACGATCGGTATTATGAGTTTATGTGATTTGATGTACCGAAGGTTGTTCGGAGTCCCGGACGAGATCACGGACATGATGAGGAGTCTCGAATTGGTCGAGACGTAAAGATCGATATATTGGAAGGCTATGTTTGGACATCGGAATGGTTCCGGGTGAGTTCGGGCATTTACCGGAGTACCGGGAGGTTACCGGAACCCCCTGGGAGAAGTTATGGGCCTTATGGATCATAAGAAGGAAGCACACCAGCCCACAAGGGGCTGGTGCGCCCCCTTGGGTAGGAGGCCAAATTGTAATTGGTTTGGGGGGGGGGCCTTTTCTTCTCTCCTACTCCTCCTTCCCTTCCTCTCCTACTCCAACTAGGGAAGGGGGGAATCCTACTCCCGGTGGGAGTAGGACTCCTCAAGACATGAGGCTAAATTTTATTGTATGAGATGATCATGTTTTCTAACAGAGTTATTGGCAACTGGCAGAAGCCATATGGTTGTCTCTTTATTGTATGAAATGCAATCGCCATGTAATTGTTGTACTTTATCACTATGCGGTAGCAATAGTCGTAGAAGCAATAGTTGGCGAGACGACAATGATGCTACAATGGAGATCAAGGTGTCGTGCCGGTGACGATGGTGATCATGACGGTGCTTTGGAGATGGAGATCAAAGGCACAAGATGATATTGGCCATATCATATCACTTATATTGATTGCATGTGGTGTTTATCCTTTATGCATCTTATTTTCCTTAGTTTGGCGATAGCATTATAAGATGATCTCTCACTAAATTTCAAAGTATAAGTGTTCTCCCTGAGTATGCACCGTTGCTACAGTTCATCGTGCCAAGACACCACGTGATGATCGGGTGTGATAAGCTCTACATTCAAATACAATGGGTGCAAGCCAGTTTTGCATACGCAGAATACTCGGATTATACTTGACGAGCCTAGCATATGCAGATATGGCCTAGGAACACTGGAGACCGAAAGGTCGAGCATGAATCATATAGTAGATATGATCAACAGAGTGATGTTCACCATTAAAAACTACTCCATCTCACATGATGATCGGACATGGTTTAGTTGATTTGGATCACGTGATCATTTAGATGACTAGAGGGATATCTATCTAAGTGGGAGTTCTTAAGTAATATGATTAATTGAACTTTAATTTATCATGAACTTAGTCCTGATAGTATTTGCATATCTATGTTGTAGATCAATAGCTCGCGTTTAGCTCCCTCGTTTTATTTTTTATATGTTCCTAGAGAAAAGTAAGTTGAAAGATGTTAGTAGCAATGATGCGGATTGGATCCGTGATCTGAGGATTATCCTCATTGCTGCATAGAATAATTATGTCCTTGATGCACCGCTAGGTGATGTAATCGATTGCAGGAGCATATGTAGACGTTATGAACGTTTGGCAAGCTCAATATGATGACTACTTGATAGTTTAGTGCACCATGCTTTACGGCTTAGAATCGGGGCTTCAAAGACATTTTGAACGCCACGGAGCATATGAGATGTTCAAAGAGTTGAAATTAGTATTTTAGACTCATGCGCATGTCGAAAGGTATGAGACCTTTGACAAGCACTTTGCCTACAAGATGGAGGAGAATAGCTCAGCTAGTGAGCATGTGCTCAGAATGTCTGAGTACTACAATCACTTGAATGAAGTGGGAGTTAATCTTCCAGATAAGATAGTGATTGACAGAGTTCTCTAGTCACTATCACCAACTTACTAGAAATTCATGATGAACTATAATATGCAAGGGATAACGGAAACGATTCCCAAGCTCTTCGTGATGTTGAAATCAACGAAGGTAGAAATCAAGAAAAGCATCAAGTGTTGATGGTTGACAAGACCACTAGTTTCAAGAAAAGAGCAAAGGGAAGAAGGGAAACTTCAAGAAGAACGGCAAGCAAGTTGTTGCTCAAGTGAAGAAGCCCAAGTCTGGACCTAAGCCTGAGACTAAGTGCTTCTCTTGCAAAGGGACTGGTCATCGAAGCGAATCGCCCCAAGTCTTTGGCGGATAAGAAGGATGGCAAAGTGAACAAAGGTATATTTGATATACATGTTATTGATGTGTACTTTACTAGTGTTTATAGCAACCCCTCAGTATTTGATACTAGTTCAGTTGCTAAGATTAGTAACTCGAAACAGGAATTGCATAATGAACATAGACTAGTTAAGGGTGAAGTGACGATGTGTATTGGAAGTGGTTCCAAGATTGATATGATCATCATCGCATACTCCCTATACTTTTGGGATTAGTGTTGAACCTAAATAAATGTTATTTGGTGTTTGCGTTAAGCATGAATATGATTTAATCATGTTTATTGCTATACGGTTACTCATTTAAAGTCAGAGAATAATTGCTGTCCTGTTTACATGAATAAAACCTTCAATGGTCATACACCCAAGGTGAATGGTTTATTGAATCTCGACCGTAGTGATACACATATTCATAATATTGAAGCCAAAAGATGCAAAGTTAATAATGATAGTGAAACTTATTTGTGGCACTACCTTTTAGGTCATATTGGTGTAAAGCGCATGAATAAAATCCATGCTGATGGGCTTTTGGAATCATTTGATTGTGAATCAGTTGATGCTTGCGAACCACACCTCATGGGCAAGATGACTAAGACTCCGCTCTCCGGAACAATGGAGCGAGCAACAGACTTGTTGGAAATAATACATAATGATGTCCGATGAGTGTTGAAGCTCGCGGCAGGTATCGTTATTTTTTGACCTTCAGAGATGATTTGAGTAGATATGGTTATATCTACTTGATGAAACATAAATCTAAAACATTTGAAAAGTTCAAATAATTTCAGTGTGAAGTGGAAAATCCTCGTAACTAGAAAATAAAGTTTCTACGATCTGATCGTGGAGGAGAATATTTGAGTTATGTGTTTGGTCTTCATTTGAAACAATGCGGAATAGTTTCGCAACTCACGCCACCCGGAACACCACAGCGTAATGGTGTGCCCGAACATCATAACCGTACTTTATTGGATATAGTGCAATCTATGATGTCTCTTACCGATTTACCACTATCGTTTTGGGGTTATGCATTAGAGACAACTGCATTCACGTTAAATAGGGCACCATCTAAATCCGTTGAGACGACACCTTATGAACCGTGGTTTGGCAAGAAACCAAAGTTGTTGTTTCTTAAAGTTTGAGGTTGCAATGCTTATGTGAAAAAGTTTCAACCCGATAAGCTCAAATCCAAATCGGAGAAGTGCGTCTTCATATGATACCCAAAAGAAAATGTTGGGTACACCTTCTATCACAGATCCGAAGGCAAGATCTTTGTTGCTAAGAATGGATCCTTTCTAGAGTAGGAGTTTCTCTCGAAAGAAGTGAGTGGGAGGAAAGTAGAACTTGATGAGGTAATTATACCTTCTCTTGAATTGGAAAGTAGCTCATCACTAAAATCAGTTCCAGTGATGCCTACACCAATTAGGAGGAAATTAATGATGATGATCATGAAACTTCAGATCACGTTACTACTGAACCTCGTAGGTCAACTAGAGTACGATCCGCACCAGAGTGGTACGGTAACCCTGTTCTGGAAGTCATGTTACTAGACCATGATGAACCTACGAACTATGAGGAAGCGATGATGAGCCCAGATTCCGACAGATGGCTTGAGGCGATGAAATCTGAGATAGAATCCATGTATGAGAACAAAGTGTGGACTTTGGTGGACTTGCCCGATGATCAGCAAGCCATTGAGAATAAATAGGTCATCAAGAGGAAGACGGACGGTGATAGTAGTGTTACTATCTACAAATCTCGACTTGTAAAAAAGGGTTTTTGACAAGTTCAAGATGTTGACTATGATGAGATTTTCTTACTCGTATCGATGCTTAAAGTCTGTCCGAATCATGTTAGCAATTGCCACATTTCATGAAATCTGGCAAATGGATGTCAAAACTACATTCCTTAATGGATTTCTTAAAGAAGAGTTGTATATGATGCAACAAGAAGGTTTTGTTAATCCTAAAGGTGCTAACAAAGTGTGCAAGCTCCAGCGATCCATCTATGGACTGGTGCAAGCATCTCGGAGTTGGAATATACACTTTGATAAGGTGATCAAAGCATATGGTTTTATACAGACTTGCGGTGAAGGCTGAATTTACAAGAAAGTGAGTGGGAGTACTACAGCATTTCTGATAAGTATATGTGAATGACATATTGTTGATCAGAAATAATGTAGAATTTTCCTAGAAAGCATAAAGGAGTATTTGAAAGGAGGTTTTTCAAAGAAAGACCTTGGTGAAGCTGCTTGCATATTGAGCATCAAGATCTATAGAGATAGAACAAGACGCTTGATAAGTTTTTCTTTTCAATGAGTACATACCTTGACAAGATTTTGAAGTAGTTCAAAATGGAACAGTCAAAGAAGGAGTTCTTGCCTGTGTTGCAAGGTGTGAAGTTGAGTAAAGACACAAAACCCGACCACGGCAGAAAAATAGAAAGAGAATGAAAATTCATTCCCTATGCCTCAGTCATAGGTTCTATGAAGTATGCTATGTTGTGTACAACACCTATTGAGAACCTCAGCATGAGTTTGGTAAGAGGGTGCAATAGTGATCCAGGAGTGGATCACTTGACAGCAGTCAAAATTATCCTTAGAAGACTAAGGAGATATTTCTTGGTTATGGAGGTGATAAAGAGTTACGCCGATGCAAGGTTTTACACCGATCTGGATGACTCTGAGTCTCAATCTGGATACATGTTGAAAGTGGGAGCAATTAGCTAGATTAGCTCCATGCAGAGCATTGTAGACATAGAAAATTTGCAAAATACATACTGATGTGGACACAAACCTAGGGTAGGGGTAATAGGCCTGACCTATACATCCTGCCTAAGGTCCTTGTCCTAAGAACAAAGAAGTTCAAGAATCAGAAGAAGGGATCCAGCAAAGGCGTCGAGTGAAGTCCACTCGACCTACCATCCACTTGGAGATCCCACTTTATCCAGGTCACTCGACCATCAAACCACTCGACAACAAGAAGACCTAAAGGCTCCAGCGACAGCAGTCGGGCATTTACTCAGATATTTAATGATCATTTGTAGCACTTCAATACAGGCATTACCTGTAACGCCACCTCTTTATGTACATTGAATCCTACGTAACGGAGGGGAGCTGGGGTCCTGGCGCACTCTATATAAGCCACCCCCCTCCTCTAGGACAAGGGTTCACACCCCCTGTAACTCACACGCTTATAATCCAGTCGACCGCCTCCGTGCTCCGAGACGTAGGGCCATTACTTCCTCCGAGAAGGGCCTGAACTCGTAAAACTAGCGTGTACAACTCCTCCATAGCTAAGATCTTGCCTCTACATTCCTACCCCCTATTCTACTGTCAGACTCAGAACCACGACAGTTGGCGCCCACCGTGGGGCAGGTGTCTTAGCGACTTGTTGGAGAAGTTGCAATCTTTCCGATCCCCTTCATCATGGTTTCGGGCGGAGGTTTGGCTGAGGGCCACGAGATCCGTCTCGGCGCGCTCGTATTCGTCGCCGACGACTCCGCTTGGCTTCAGGAGGCTCCACTCGACGCCGATGCACTCCCCGTCCATGGGGTGACGCACTTTCGTGCGTGCGTCCGCGGCATCCTCCTGAGGCAGTCGTCGACCCAGTATCGGTCGGCACATGTGGCCCCGTCGCCCGCCGGTGCAAGCGCTCCGGTCGGTCAAGGCTTTAGTGGTGGGTGAGGCACGTGGTGGCTCGCCAGACGGCCACTCCCCAATTCGCGGCGATCGAGCCCGACGAATCTCTCTACGGCCTGTTCGACTGGCTCCGCAGAGACCGCATCCAAGTGCGACAGCAGTGATCCAGTGGCGGAGGTCCTGATGGTCGATGGACCTCGCAGTCCTCCCGGCTTCCCTCGCGCCGACGGCGGCGACGGCAGAGGCGATCCGTTGCATGCCCATGAGGAGTATCTCCCCGAGCCCCTCTCTTCGGAGCAGAGGGAAGAACTTCACCGCCGGAATATGGATGCTCTTCACACTCCTATCGTTGGAGAAACCCCCGAGGCCCGGGCCTTGGAGGACGCGCTACCGCCAATCTGGTCGAGCGCACTCGACCGAAAATCTCCAGCGAGTACTCGATGAGTGTCGCGTGGCAAAGGGTTCTAGAATCGGTCGACGCCTTGACTTTTTTCCACCTCCGACTCAGGTATATCGAACTCCGATCCAAAATCTTACAGCTGCAGCTCGAATAGCAGAGTCAATTCAGCCCTCCCAGTCAGAAGCTGGCAGAGGTTTAATGCAGATTAGAGCTTTACTCCGGGCAGCGGGAGAGCAGAATACGGCTGTGTCACAGTCACGGAATAGGATCCATAGCAGGTCCGTTGTTGCAGATACAGTCCAGTCGGCTCACAGCCCAAGATCGCCCCCGAGGCGTGAGGGACAGGATGACCGACGTGATCAGTACAAAAACCGTGAGCAGTATGATCACCGACTCGATCGTGATGATCATCGTCGAGTGCCCACACCACCCCCAAGGAGTGGATCATACGTGTCTCGATAGCAGGATGACAGACGCCCTCATAGTGCTGGTTGAAGGACTCCAGTCGACCCCAGGGAGCCAGGCTTTGATGCGAGATCTATTCTCATTCAGGGTTTGGTCGACAGGAACAGAGCTCACCGAGAAGGTCATGACAGAGATGTACCCACCAGCAGCAGAGTGTGTGTCTCAGGTCCAGAGTACTTTAGCAGAGCCATCAGGGCCGCGGTGATTCCTCCCAACTTCAGGTTGTTAACTGGAGTCAGTAAGTTCACCAGTGAGTCCAAGCCTGATACTTAGCTCGAGGATTACCGAGTGGCTGTTCAGATTGGCGGCGGCAATGATGAAGTGGCCATGAAACACCTGCCTCTGATGTTAGAGGGTTCGGCCAGAGCATGGCTGAATCAATTAGCACCCAGCAGCATTTACACTTGGGAAGATCTTGCCCGAGTGTTTGTCAGAACGTTTGAAGGGACATGCAAACGACCAGCAGGGTTAATAGAGCTGCAATCTTGTGTGTAGAAGACAAATGAAACTTTGAGGGATTATATACAGAGATGGATCACACTGCACCACACAGTGGAGAATGTGTCTGATCACCAAGCAGTTTGTGCCTTCAAGGAAGGCGTCAAATATCGAGAATTGAACTTGAAGTTCGGTCGGACCGGAGACATGTCTCTGAGTCGGATGATGGAGATTGCCACCAAGTATGCTAGTGGTGAAGAAGAGGATCGGCTCCGGAGCGGCAAGCACAAATCAGTCGCCCATGAAACCGGAGGAGGAAACTCTAGTCGGAAACAGAAGTGCAAAGCTGAGCCAGCTGCTCCTGGAGAAACCTTAGTCGTGACTCAAGGAAAATCCAAAGGGAAGCCCAAGGGGCCATGGAACCCTAAGAAGATAAAAGATCAAGATGGAAATGATGTGCTAGATTTGCCATGCCACATCCACACAAAGAAAGATGAAGAGGGTAAAATCATTTATCCGGAGCATACCACTCGGCAGTGTTGGCTCCTAATCCAATAGTTCTGAGAGAAACAACCCAAAGACAAGGAAAAAGAGTCAGACAAGGTTGAAGACAAGGAGGAGAGTGATGATGGTTACCCTCACGTCAATTCCACTCTGATGATTTTTGCTGATGTTGAGAGTAAGAGTCGACTGAAAATGATCAATAGAGAAGTGAATATGGTCGCTCCGGTGACACCCAGTTATTTGAAATGGTGTCAGACTGCCATCACATTCGACCAGTCCGATCACCCGACGCACATAGCCACCCCTGGGAGGCAAGCTTTGGTGGTCGATCCAGTTGTCGAAGGCACTCAACTGACTAAAGTTCTGATGGATGGTGGCAGTGGCCTGAACATTCTGTATGCAGAAACATTGAAAGGGATAGGCATTCTGATGTCCAGACTGAGTAAAAGTAATATGAGTTTCCATGGAGTCATTCCAGGCAAGAAGGCTGAATCACTCGGCCAGATTGCTCTTGACGTGGTTTTCGGTGATTACAAGAATTACCGCAAAGAAAAGTTGACATTTGAAGTTGTGGACTTCCAGAGTGCTTATCACGCCATTACGGGCAGGCCGGCTTATGCATCGCTTTTATGGCTCGACCATGCTATGTGTACCTCAAATTGAAGATGCCTGGTCCCAAAGGTGTAATCACTATCACTGGCAATCGAAAGAAGGCAGAAGAGTGCTTCCAGAAGGGCTCGAAGATCGCCGATGCACAGATGGCAGTAGTGGAATTGTAGGAGTATTAGAAAATGCAGATCCGATCGATTTTCTCCGAGCTAAGAAGCTCGCAGAACGGATTCACATTTGACCGTCCGGTGAAACAAAACCGATTCATATCCACCCGACTGACCCCAATGCTGCTCCGACCCACATTTCAACAACTCTTGACTCCAAATAGGAAGAAGCGCTCATCGAGTTCCTCCGTGAGAACTGGGACATCTTTGCATGGAAACCTTCCGACATACCGGGTGTTCCCAGGGAACTGGCTGAGTATCGTTTGCGAGTCGACCCAAAGGTAAAACTGGTCAAGGAACATCTTCGATGGTCCTCCGTACAGAAGAGAAAAGCAATCGGTGAAGAAGTGGCTCAGCTCCTGGCAGCTGAGTTTATTCGAGAGATTTACCACTCCGAGTGGTTAGCTAATGTTGTCATGGTCCCTAAGAAGGACGATTCACTTCGCATGTGCATCGACTTCAAGCATATCAATCGGGCTTGCCCGAAGGATCACTTTCCTCTCCCTCGCATCGATCAGATAGTCGATTCGACTGCGGGGTGTGAGCGTTTGTCCTTTTTGGACACCTATTTCGGGTATCATCAGATCCGTCTGTATGGACCCGATGAAATTAAAACAGCTTTCATCACCCCATTCGAGTGCTTCTGTTATGTCACTATGCCATTCGGTCTGAAGAACGCCGAAGCCACATTCATGCGGATGATTCAGAAGTGTTTACTCACTCAAATCAGTCGGGATGTGGAAGCGTACATGGATGACATTGTGGTCAAGTCACGTAAAGGTTCCGACCTACTGGCTGACCTTGTTGAAACCTTTTCCAACCTCAGAAGGTACGATATCAAGCTTAATCCATCAAAGTGCACGTTCGGAGTTCTAGGAGGAAAGTTACTCGGTTTTCTTGTTTCCGAACGAGGGATCGATGCTAACCCCGAGAAAGTTGGTGCCATACTCCAAATGAAACGCCCTGTGCATCTGCATGATGTCCAGAAGCTTACTGGTTGTTTGGCCGCACTAAGTCGATTCATTTCCAGACTCGGTGAGAAAGCGCTGCCTCTCTACCGACTAATGAAGAAGCCAGATAAGTTCAAGTGGTCTCCTGAAGCTGATGCAACGTTTGCAGAGCTAAAAGCCCTGCTTTCCACCCAGCCGGTGCTTGCTGCCCCAATCAGCAAAGAACCTCTACTGCTTTATATAGCAGCCACTGGACAAGTCGTCAGTACAGTACTTACGGTCGAGCGAGAAGAAGAGGGAAAAGCATATAAAGTTCAGCGCCCGGTTTATTATGTTTCTGAAGTTCTGACTCCGTCTAAACAGAGATATCCGCAATATCAGAAGCTTGTTTATGGGATTTACATGACCACGAAGAAGGTTGCACACTATTTCTCTGAACACTCTGTTACAGTCGTCAGCCACGCTCCATTATCAGAGATTCTACAAAACAGAGATGCAACTGGTCGAGTGGCAAAATGGGCGATTGAACTCCTTCCCTTAGATATTCAGTTTGAGGCAAAGAAAGCTATCAAGTCCCAAGCAATAGCTGATTTCCTCGCCGAGTGGATTGAACAGCAACTGCCAACTCAAGTTCACTCGGAGCACTGGACCATGTTCTTTGACGGTTCCAAGATGTTGAATGGTTCTGGTGCCGGGGTGGTACTAGTATCCCCCCGAGGAGACAAGCTCAGATATGTACTCCAGATTCACTTTGATTCCTCCAATAACGAAGCAGAATATGAAGCACTCTTATATGGGTTATGCATGGCCATTTCACTTTCGGGCCCGTCCGCCTCATGGTCTATGGTGACTCGATTAGGTAGTCAATCAGGTGATGAAAGAGTGGGATGTCAGAAGCCCAGCCATGACTGGCTACTGCAATGCGGTGAGAAAGTTGGAAAAGAAGTTTGAGGGGTTAGAGCTCCATCATATACCCCGACTGAAAAATCAAGCAGCCGGTGATTTGGCGAAGATAGGTTCCAAGAGAGAAGCCATTCCCAGCAATGTGTTTCTGGAACACATTCACACACCGTCAGTTCAAGAAGATACTTTTATAGAAGAGCCCCCGCAACCTAAGAGCGCCACAGATCCGACTGAAGTCGAGGTCCCAGCCGTGGTCAACATGGTCATAGAGGTTCTAGTCATCACTCCCGACTGGACAGTGCCTTACATCGTGTACATCCTTAGGAAGGAACTCCCAGAGGATGAAGAGGAGGCTCGACAGATCGTCCGTCGATCCAAGGCCTTTACGGTGATAAGGGGACAATTGTTCAAGGAAAGTGTGACTGGGGTCAGTCAGAAATGCATAACACCAGAAGAAGGTTGAATGATCCTCAACGATATCCACTCGGGGACCTGTGGTCACCATGCGTCCTCTCGGGCCATTGTGACTAAAGCATACCGAGCCAGATTTTATTGGCCACGAGCAAATGAAATGGCGAAAGATATAGTCGACAGATGTGAAGGTTGCCAGTTTTACTCTGATATGTCTCACAAGCCCGCATCAGCCCTGAAGACCATTCCCCTCGTCTGGCCCTTTGCTGTTTGGGGATTGGATATGGTTGGGCCACTGAGAACTGGTAGGATCGGATTTACTCATGTGCTTGTAGCAGTCGACAAGTCTACCAAATGGATCGATGCTAAACCTATCAAGAATCTTGAAGCCAGCACCGCTGTCAGCTTCATCATAGAATTGACATTCAGATATGGAGTTCCACACAGCATCATCATTGACAACGGGTCGAACTTGGATTCTGATGAGTTTAGAGCTTTCTGCGCTTCTCAAGGCACACGAGTCGACTATGCTTCAGTCGCTCACCCGCAGTCGAATGGACAAGGTAAAGGGCAAATGGTCTAATCCTCAAAGGATCGAAACCCCGATCGATGCGTGATCTCAAACACGCGGCAGGCGCCTGGGTCGATGAACTTCCATCAGTTCTTTGGAGTTTGAGGACAACTCCCAATCGGTCGACCGGACGAACTCCTTTCTTTTTGGTCTATCGAGCCGAAGCTGTTCTGCCAAGTGACCTGCTCCACAACGCACCCCGAGTCGAGCTCTTCTCTAAAGAGGAAGCGGAACAGGCCCGGCAGGATTCACTCGATCTCTTAGAAGAGGAAAGAGAGATGCCATCGATCCGGCCGACCATCTATCAGCAAGATTTGTGTCGATTCCACGCCAGAAACGTGAAGGGTCGAGCCTTTCAAGAGGGAGACTTGGTTCTTCGAGTGGATCAACAGAAGCCACACAAGCTTACCCCTGCTTGGGAAGGCCCCTTCATTATCACCAGAGTTCTCCACAATGAAGCATACCATCTTTACAATGTCGAGCATCAGAAAGACGAGCCACGAGCTTGGAATGCGGAGCTGCTCCGCCTTTTATCTTCAAGTACTCACTCGGATGAGATGTAATAAGAAATACCTTTGTAGTTTATTTATCAAAGACAAGAGCTTTATAATCTTCCTAAACGATTGTTGTTTCTTATGTTTCCGTTTGAAATCCCCCAGTGGGTGACTTCGCTGCGAATCCGTTTCGCCCAAGTCTGAAAAATCCTATCGAGTGGTGAGCAAGCCTCTCACTCGGAGGCTTAGCTGCGAATCCGTTTCGCCTAAGTTCAAAAAATCCTACCGAGTGGTGAGCAACCCTCTCACTCGGGGGCTTAGCTGCAAATCCGTTCGCGTAAGTTCAAAAAATCCTACCGAGTGGTGAGGAAGCCTCCCACTCGGAGGCTTAGCTGCAGTCAAGTACTCGCCTAAGTTCAAAAAATCCTACCGAGTGGTGAGCAAGCCTCCCACTCGAAGGCTTAGCTGCAGTCAAGTACTCGCCTAAGTTCGAAAAATCCTACCGAGTGGTGAGCAAGCCTCTCACTCGGGGGCTTAGCTGCAGTCCAAGTACTCGCCTAAGTTTGAAAAATCCTACCGAGTGGAGAGCAACCCTCCCACTCAGGGGCTTAGCTGCAGTCCAGTACTCGCCTAAGTTTGAAAAATCCTACCGAGTGGAGAGCAACCCTCTCACTCGGGGGCTTAGCTCCAGTCCAAGTACTCGCCTAAGTTTGAAAAATCCTACCGAGTGGAGAGCAACCCTCCCACTCGGGGGCTTATCTGCAGTCCAAGTACTCGCCTAAGTTTGAAAATTCTCACCGAGTGGAGAGCAACCTCCCACTCGGGGGCTTAGCTGCAGTCCAAGTACTCGCCTAAGTTTGAAAAATCCTACCGAGTGGAGAGCAACCCTCCCACTCGGGGGCTTAGCTGCAGTCCAAGTACTCACCTAGGTTCAAAAAATACTACCGAGTGGTGAGCAAGCCTCTCACTCGGGGGCTTAGCTGCAGTCCAAGTACTCGCCTAAGTTTGAAAAATCCTACCGAGTGGAGAGCAACCCTCCCACTCGGGGGCTTAGCTGCAGTCCAGTACTCGCCTAAGTTTGAAAAATCCTACCGAGTGGAGAGCAACCCTCCCACTCGGAGGCTTAGCTGTAGTCCAGAACTCGCCTAAGTATGGAACCCATCCCTATCCGCATGGACGACGAGGTGCAGGTCAACTGCAACCTTCTCCTTTGGAGCTACGCCACAAGTACAACGTGCACTCCATCCCTATCCGCAAGGACGACGAGGTGGAGGTCGATTGCAACCTTCTCCTTCGGAGCTACGCCAAAAGTACAATGTGCGCTCCATCCCTATCCGCAAGGACGACGAGGTGCAGGTTGACTGCAACCTTCTCCTTCGGAGCTACGCCACAAGTACAACGTTCGCTCCATCCCTATCCGCAAGGACGACGAGGTGCAGGTCGACTGCAACCTTCTCCTTCGGAGCTACGCCACAAGTACAACGTTCGCTCCATCCCTATCCGCAAGGACGAAGAGGTGCAGGTCGACTGCAACCTTCTCCTTCGGAGCTACGCCACAAGTACAACGTTCGCTCCATCCCTATCCGGAAGGATGATGAGGTGCAGGTCGACTGCAATGCGCGCCCCATCCCTACCTGCAAGGACGATGAAGCGCAGGTCGGTTGATATCACTACCTCAGAGCTGCATCTCAAACACAAAGATTATTCTGAGTGAAAGACAAAATCCACTCGAAGGCAAACGCAAGCATATTCGGAAATAAACCAAGTTCGGATAAATCCTAAAGTTTCGAACGACGGATCAAAAGTATTCGAGCATCAAGCCTGAAGAAGTTTAACGGTTACACAATCACTCGACATTCCGAGGCAAATAAAGGTGAAGCTTAATGCTTTTCCGGTCACGCATCAGGAGAAGGACTGGCTGGGTCGCAGAAACTGTCAAGGTCAATGATGTCTGCAATGCGAGTGGCGCCGGCAAGAAAGGTGTCCATGAAAGACTGGAAATTGTGCCTCTTCGTTTTAACAACCTTGAGCTCCGCCAGTTTGTCTTCTTTGGCATCCTTGCAGTGCACTCAGACTAGAGACAGAGCGACGTCAGCACCACAGCGAGCAGATGACTTCTTCCATTCTTGCACGCGCTCAGGGATTTGATTCAGTCGAGCCATCAGAGACTCGAGATCTTGAGACAGTTCCGCCTGAGGCCAAAGTTCCACATCAACCCGGGTCATTGCAGCTTTCAGACGGGCCAGATAAGCAACCGCGATGTCCATACGAGACTCCAATCGCATCACGTTCATCGCAACTTCATCCTTGACTGGACAGTTGATGGGAATAAGACCCGTCTCGACCCGCCCAGTTTCTGCTTCAAAGTCTTGGCAAAATTCTGCACAGTCGAGTGAATGATGAGTCGACGGCGCAATTAGAATTGTCAGTCGACAGAAATAAGACAGATTAATCAGTACCTTCAAGTTTCAAGACCAGCTTCGCAGCAAGTTGGCTCAGATAAGACTCTAGCTCGCCATTCTTGACCTTGAGACTTCCAAGTTCGTCGTTCAGTTTCTCCTTGTCCTTCTTCAGTTGCTCGACCTCTTGATTGGCGTCGGAAACAGCAGTCTTCAGTTTGGAGTTTTCTTCTTCTAACTTGCCGACTAAAGCAAGCTTCTTGTCAGCAAGCGTTGTCTTCTCGCTACGCCTCCTTCCGAGCTGCAGCTAGATCCAGATCCTTCGCTCCAAAGCTCGCTTCATTTCTCTAAAGAAATAACATTATTCAGACAGGCTTGGAGTTGGCGGTTTTCACTAAATACATCTTCTCGAGTGGAGTCACTCGGTTCAAAAAATGGAAAGGAAAAGTGCCAGCAGTGGGAAAAATAGTCGGCGATTGATTACCTCCCATGGCAGCCACTTCATCACCAGCGCTCTGGAGATTCTTCTTGGCCAATTCCAGATCAAGGTTGAGGCTGATTTGCTGCTTTTTCATTGCAGAGAGCTGAGCCACAAGATCACAAGATTTCTACAATCACAACCAATGTCAGTCGACAGATATAAAAAGACATCACAATGCTAGCTACTCTAAGACTACCACCGAATCAAACATTCAATGGCAGTCTCGGGGACTACACCCAGTGGGTGCACTTAGCGTGCCCCCACTGATTTTGCAAAAAAGAAAAAGAAGGTTCTAAGACCACAGTCGACTGCCCGCAGTCACCTATGGTCTCGAGGACTACACCCAGCGGGTGCACTCAGCGTGCCCCCACTGGTTTCGATTCCACTCGACGTGGTCTGCCCAGCTCGAGTGGCAAAAAAAAAGAGAGAGGTTCCCATTATCAGACCACAGTCGACTGCCCGCAGTCACCTATGGTCTCGGGAACTACACCCAGTGGGTGCACTCAGCGTGCCCCCACTAATGCAAATATTCAGTTCGAATCAACACAAAGAGACATACAACATCAAAACAGCCACACCCCAGTGGGTGATCAGACAAGAAATACGGTCGATCGGAAAGTCAACTAACCTGGACGTTGGCCTGCAGAGCAGCTCCGGTGTTGAAGGCTACCTGACTAGCCTCATGCACCATTTTCATCTGTCCCATCACAAGGTTCAACTGAAGAAGAGCTTCCTTGGCAGCAGCTGGTGGATCGTCCGGAGTTTGATATGCAGTGAAAAGTGATGGAGGCAGAGCAATCGAAGCAACTGTTGGATCTGAAGCAGAGAGTTGTATCGGCGTAGTAGAAGTCTGAGCAGCTGATCCTGAGGGGCAATTAGTCGACAGCGGAACAGCGATGGTGACGTTGGTTCAAGCCGAATCTGTTGAGCGCTCGACCACCGTCCTAGGCGTCACAGTCGACCGAGGAACTTGGACTTCAGGTGACTTCCCGCCTAGTTCCTTGTCCTTCTTCCTCCTCCCTCTCAGCGGCACCTCTTCGTCATCGTCCGGAAGCACAACAACATCTCGTGGATCTGCAAGGAACAGAGAAAGCCATAAGGATAACTGACAAATCATTCAGTCGACCAGGCGAATTCGAATCGACCAGACTTACTGGCTTTGGAGGTGACAGCGTCGTCAGCTTCCTCGTCGGCTGGAGTCTTGTCGATATCCATGTCGGTCGCAGCTGAGGTCGGGCTACACAAATTCATCGTCCACTCGGTCAGAATAAGAAAATTGATCGGAACAAGAAGATATGAGAAGAGTGTTTACCCAGAGGCAACGGGGACGTCCATCTTAATCCTAGGCAAGGTCTTCTGAGCCTTCGAAGGATTAGCTTTGGGCTGCTTGGTGACCTTGTCAGTCAAATCTGGAGTTGGGGACCGAGCGCGCTTGTGAGATGGAGCACTCGACACCACAGCTTTGCCGCGCCTGTTCGCGGGATCATGCCGCTGCTTGGATCAACGTTCGGAGCGTGGCGGTGAGTCAGCTACCTCCTCATTGTCCGACTCGTCGCTCTCATCTCCATCATCATTAGCTAGGGATTCCCACTCGCCGCTCTCCTCAGCACTGTCCTCGCCCTCTTGGTCTTGCTCCAGAGCTTGTTCACCATTGGGCATCGAATACATCTCCGTGTAGATCTGCAAAACAAGAGACCGATCGTAAGTCAGTCGGAACAACAATCAGTCAGAAAATGAAGGAAATATGCCCTAGAGGCAATAATAAAGTTATTATTTATTTCCTTATA
The DNA here is from genome assembly GCA_021605145.1 of Aegilops bicornis. Taxonomy (NCBI): domain Eukaryota; kingdom Viridiplantae; phylum Streptophyta; class Magnoliopsida; order Poales; family Poaceae; genus Aegilops; species Aegilops bicornis. The sequence continues at coordinate 86,483,641 of CM038670.1, forward strand.
TCATGATAAATGTTTATTATTCATGCTAGAATTGTATTAACCGGAAACATAATACATGTGTGAATACATAGACAAACAGAGTTTCACTAGTATGCCTCTACTTTACTAGCTCGTTAAATCAAAGATGGTTATGTTTCCTAACCATAGACATAAGTTGTCATTTGATTAACGGGATCACATCATTAGGAGAATGATGTGATTGACTTGACCCATTCCGTTAGCTTAGCACTTGATCGCTTAGTATGTTGCTTATGCTTTCTTCATGACTTATACAAAGTTCCTGCAACTATGAGATTATGCAACTCCTGCCACCGGAGGAACATTTTGTGTGCTACCAAACGCCACAACGAATCGGGTGATTATAAAGGTGCTCTACAGATGTCTCCAAAAGTATATGTTGAGTTGGCATGAATCAAGATTAGGTTTTGTCACTCCGATTGTCGGAGAGGTATCTCTGGGCCTTCTCGGTAATACACATCACATAAGCCTTGCAAGCATTGCAACTAATGAGTTAGTTGTGAGATGATGTATTACGGAACGAGTAAAGAGACTTGCCAGTAACGAGATTGAACTAGGTATTGGATACCGACGATTGAATCGCGGGCAAGTAACATACCGATGACAAAGGGAACAACGTATGTTGTTATGCGGTCTGACCGATAAAGATCTTCGTAGAAAATGTAGGAACCAATATGGGCATCCAGGTCCCGCTATTGGTTATTGACCGGAGATGTGTCTCGGTCATGTCTACATTGTTCTCGAACCGTAGGGTCCGTGACGCTTAAGGTTTCGATGACGGTTATATTATGAGTTTGTGTATTTTGATGTACCGAAGGAGTTCGAGTCCCGGATGTGATCACGGACATGACGAGGAGTCTCGAAATGATCGAGACATAAATATTGATATATTGGACGGCTATATTCGGACACGGAAAGGTTCCGGAAGTTTCCGGAGAAAGACGGAGTGCCGAGGGGTTACCGGAACCCCTGGGAAGTAATGGGCCTTATTGGGCCAAGAGGGAGAGAGAGGGCTGCGCCAGGAGGTGGCGCCCCCATGGGAGTCCGAATTGGACAAGGAGGGGGCGGCCCCCCTTCCCTCTCCCTCTCCTCTCTTTCCTTCCCCTTCCTCCTTCCTAGTTGGACTAGGAAAGGGAGTCCTACTCCCACTAGGAGGAGGACTCCCTCCCTTGGCGCACCTCCTAGGGCCGGCCGCCCTCCCCTTGCTCCTTTATATACGGGGCAGGGGGGCACCCTAGAACACACAAGTTGATCCTTGAGATCGTTCCTTAGCCGTGTGCGGTGCCCCCCTCCACCATATTCCACCTCGGTCAAATCGTAGCAGTGCTTAGGCGAAGCCCTGTGTCGGTAAAACATCAAGATCGTCACCACGCCGTCGTGCTGACGGAACTCCCTCTCCCCGGAGCTTTGCTAGATCGGAGCCCGAGGAGCGTCATCGAGCTGAACGTGTGCCAAGAACTCGGAGGTGCCGGAGTAACGGCGCTGGATCGGTGGATCGCGAGGAGAACGACGACTACTTCCTCTACGCCAGATCGACTCGAGGCGCCGGAGTAATAGCGCCGATCGGCTGGATCGCGAGGAAAACGACGACTACTTCCTCTACGTTGTGATCGCTTCCGCTTTGGTCTACGAGGGTACGTAGACAACACTCTCCCTCTCGTTGCTATGCATCACCATGATCTTGCGGCGCCAGAGGAAAATTTTTGAAATTACTACGTTCCCCATCGGTGGCATCCGAGCCTAGGTTTCTATGGTTTGATGTTTTGCACGAGTAGAACACAAGTGAGTTGTGGGCGATACAAGTCATACTGCCTACCAGCATGTCATACTTTGGTTCAGCGGTATTGTGAGATGAAGCGGCCCGGACCGACATTACGCCAGACGCTTACGCGAGACTGGTTTCACTGCTACGAGCACTCGTGCTTAAAGGTGGCTGGCGGGTGTCTGTCTCTCCCACTTTAGTTGAACTGAAAGGCATACGCCCGGTCCTTGAGAAGGTTAAACGGAGTCTATTTGACAAGTATCGTTGTGGTCTTGATGCGTAGGTGAGATTGGTTCTTGCTTAAGCCCGTAGCAGCCACGTAAAATTTGCAACAACAAAGTAGAGGACGCCTAACTTGTTTTTGCAGGGCATGTTGTGATGTGATATGGTCAAGACGTGATGCTATATTTTATTGTATGAGATGATCATGTTTTGTAACCGGTTATCGGCAACCGGTCGGAGCCATATGGTTGTCGCTTATTGTATGAAATGCAACGCTCGTAATTGCTTTACTTTATCACTAAGCGGTAGCGATAGTCGAGAAGCAATAGATGGCGAAACGACAACGATGCTACGATGGAGATCAAGGTGTCGCTACCGGTGACGATGGTGATCACGACGGTGCTTCGGAGATGGAGATCACAAGCACAAGATGATGATGGCCATATCATATCACTTATATTGATTGCATGTGATGTTTATCCTTTATGCATCTTATCTTGCTTTGATTGACGGTAGCATTATAAGATGATCTCTCACTAAAAATTATCAAGAAGTGTTCTCCCCGAGTATGCACCGTTGCTAAAAGTTCAGACTACCTGCATACACCACGTGATGATCGGGTGTGATAAGTTCTACGTCCATCTACAACGGGTGCAAGCCAGTTTTGCACACGCAGAATACTCAGGTTAAACTTGACGAGCCTAGCATATGCAGATATGGCCTCGGAACACGGAGACCGAAGGTCGAGCGTGAATCATATAGTAGATATGATCAACATAAGATGTTCACCATTGAAAACTACTCCATCTCACGTGATGATCGGTTATGGTTTAGTTGATTTGGATCACGTGATCACTTAGATGACTAGAGAGATGTCTGTCCTAAGTGGGAGTTCTTAAGTAATATGATTAATTAAAACTTAAATTTATCATGAACTTAGTACACGATAGTATTTTGCTTGTCTATGTTTACTTTGTAGATAGATGGCTCGTCTGTTGTTCCGTTGAATTTTAATGCGTTCCTTGAGAAAGCAAAGTTGAAAGATGATGGTAGCAATTACACGGACTGGGTCCGTGAATTTGAGGATTATCCTCATTGCTGCACGTAAGAATTACGCCCCGGAAGCACCGCTGGGTGCGAACTTCGCTTGAGAGCAACGGAAGTTGTGAACGTCTGGCAGAGCAAAGCTGATGACTACTCTATAGTTCAATGTGCCATGCTTTACGGCTTAGAACCGGGTCTTCAACGACGTTTTGAACGTCATGGAGCATATGAGATGTTCCAAGAGTTGAAGTTAATATTTCAAGCAAATGCCCGGATTGAGAGATATGAAGTCTCCAATAAGTTCTATAGCTGCAAGATGGAGGAGAATAGTTACAAGGGTGAGCACATACTCAAAATGTCCGGGTATAATAATCACTTAATTCAGCCGGGAGTTAATCTTCCGGATGATAGTGTCATTGATGTAATTCTCCAATCATCGCCACCAAGCTACAAGAGCTTCGTGATGAACTATAATATGCAAGGGATGACTAAGACAATTCCTCGAGCTCTTCGCAATGCTAAAAGTCATGGAGGTAGAAATCAAGAAAGAGCATCAAGTGTTGATGGTCAACAAGACCACTAGTTTCAAGAAAAAGGGCAAAGGGAAGAAGAAGGGCAACTTCAAAAGAACAAAGAAGAAAGTTGCTGCTCAAGAGAAGAAACCCAAGTCCGGACCTAAGCCCTAAATCGAGTGTTTTTACTGCAAGTAGATCGGACATCGAAGCGGAACTGCCCCAAGTATTTGGCGGATAAGAAGGATGGCAAGGTGAACAAAGGTATATGTGATATACATGTTATTGATGTGTACCTTACTAGAGCTCGTAGTAGCACCTGGTATTTGATACCGGTTACATTGCTAATATTTGCAACTCAAACAGTGGACTACGGAATAGACGAGCAATCGCAAAGGACGAGGTGACGCGCGCTGGGAAACGGTTCCAAAGTCAATGTGATCGCGGTCGGCACGCTACCTCTACATCTACCTTCGGGATTAGTTTTAGACCTAAATAATTGTTATTTGGTGCCGCGTTGAGCATGAACATTATATCTGGATCTTGTTTGATGCGAGACGGTTATTCATTTAAATCAGAGAATAATGGTTGTTCTATTTATATGAGTAATATCTTTTATGGTCATGCACCCTTGAAGAATGGTCTATTCTTGTTGAATCTCGATAGTAGTGATACACATATTCATAATGTCGAAGCCAAAAGATGCAGAGTTGATAATGATAGTGCAACTTATTTGTGGCACTGCCGTTTAGGTCATATCGGTGTAAAACGCATGAAGAAACTCCATACAGATGGACTTTTGGAATCACTTGATTATGAATCACTTGGTACTTGCGAACCGTGCCTCATGGGCAAGATGACTAAAACACCGTTCTCCGGTTGTATGGAGAGAGCATCAGATTTATTGGAAATCATACATACAGATGTATGTGGTCCGATGAATGTTGAAGCTCGTGGCGGATATCGTTATTTTCTCACCTTCACAGATGATTTAAGCAGATACGGGTATATCTACTTGATGAAACATAAATCTGAAACATTTGAAAAGTTCAAAGAATTTCAGAGTGAAGTTGAAAATCATCGTAACAAGAAAATAAAGTTTCTACGATCTTATCGTGGAGGAGAATATTTGAGTTACGAGTTTGGTCTACATTTGAAGCAATGCGGAATAGTTTCGCAACTCACGCCACCGGGAACACCACAGCGTAATGGTGTGTCCGAACGTCAGAATCGCATTTTACTAGATATGGTGCGATCTATGATGTCTATTTCCGATTTACCGCTATCGCTTTTGGGGTTATGCTTTAGAGACGGCCGCATTCACGTTAAATAGGACACCGTCAAAATCCGTTGAGACGACACCTTATGAACTATGGTTTAGCAAGAAACCAAAGTTGTCGCTTTCTGAAAGTTTGGGGTTGCGATGCTTATGTGAAAAACTTCAACCTCGATAAGCTTGAACCCAAATCGAAAAATGTGTCTTCATAGGATACCCAAAGGAGACAATTGGGTATACCTTCTATCACAGATCCGAAGGCAAGACATTCATTGCTAAGAATGGATCCTTTCTAGAGAAGGAGTTTCTCTCGAAAAGAAGTGAGTGGGAGGAAAGTGGAACTTGATGAGGTAATAGTACCAGCTCCCTTATTGGAAAGTAGTTCATCACGTAAATCGGTTTCGTGACACCTACACCGATTAGCGAGGAAGATAATGATAATGATCATGAAACTTCAGATCAAGTTGTCACTTTGAATCAGAGATCAACCAGAATAAAATCCGCACTGTGAGTGGTACAAGAATCCTATTCGAAATCATGATACTAGATCATGGTGAACCTACGAACTATGAAGAAGCGATGGTGAGCCCAGATTCCACAAAATGGCTTGAAGCCATGAAATCTGAGATGGGATCCATGTATGAGAACAAAGTATGGACTTTGGTTGACTTGCCCGATGATCGGCAAGCCATTGAAAATAAATGGATCTTTAAGAAGAAGACCGACGGCGATGGTAATATAACTATCTATAAAGCTCGACTTGTTGCGTAAGGTTTTCGACAAGTTCAAGGGGTTGACTGCGATGAGACTTTCTCACCCGTAGCGATGCTTAAGTCTGTCCGAATCATGTTAGCAATTGCCGCATTTTATGATTATGAAATTTGGCAAATGGATGTAAAACTGCATTCTTGAATGGATTTCTAGAAGAAGAGTTGTATATGATGCAACCAGAAGGTTTTGTTGATCCAAAAGGCGCTAACAAAGTGTGCAAGCTCCAAATGATCAATTTATGGTGCAGTGCAAGCCTCTCGGAGTTGGAATAAACGCTTTGATAGTGTGATCAAAGCAAATGGTTTTATACAGACTTTTGGAGAAGCCTTGTATTTACAAGAAAGTGAGTGGGAGCTCAGTAGCATTTCTAATATTATATGTGGACGACATATTGTTAATTGGAAATGATATAGAATTTCTGGATAGCATAAAAGGATACTTGAATAAAAGTTTTTCAATGAAAGACCTCGGTGAAGCTGCTTACATATTGGGCATCAAGATCTATAGAGATAGATCAAGACGCTTAATTGGACTTTCACAAAGCACATACCTTGATAAAGTTTTGAAAAAGTTCAAAATGGATCAGGCAAAGAAAGGACTTTTACCTGTGTTACAAGGTATGAAATTGAGTCAGACTCAATGCCCGACCACAGCAGAAGATAGAGAGAAAATGAAAATGTTCCCTATGCTTCAGCCATAGGCTCTATCATGTATGCAATGCTGTGTACCGCACTGACGTATGCTTAGCAATAAGCTTGGCAGGAAGGTACCAAAGTAATCCAGCAAAGGATCATCGGACAGCGGTCAAGAACATCCCGAAATACCCGAAAAGGACTAAGGATATGTTTCTCGTATATGGAGGTGACAAAGAGCTAATCGTAAATGGTTACGCCGATGCAAGCTTTGACACTGATCCGGACGATTCTAAATCGCAAACCCGGATACGTATTTTTATTAAACGGTGGAGCTGTCGGTTGGTGCAGTTCTAAACAAAGCGCCGTGGCGGGATCTACATGTGAAGCGGAGTATATAGCTGCTTCGAAGCAAAGAAATGAAGGAGTCCGGATGAAAGAGTTCATTTCCAACCTAGGTGTCATACCTAGTGCATCGGGACCAATGAAGATCTTCTCGTGACAATATCGGTGCAATTGCCTTGGCAAAGGAATCCAGATTTCACAAGAGGACCAAGCATATCAAAAGACTTCAATTCCATTCGGGACCAAGTCCAAGTGGGAGACATAGAGATTTGAAAGATTCATACGGATCTGAATGTTGCGCACTCCATTGACTAAGCCTCTTCCACGAGCAAAACATGATCGCACCAAGACTCCATGGGTGTTAGAATCATTCTTGTATAAACTAGATTATTGACTCTAGTGCAAGTGGGAGACTGAAGGAAATATGCCCTAGAGGCAATAATAAAGTTATTATTTATTTCCTTATATCATGATAAATGTTTATTATTCATGCTAGAATTGTATTAACGGGAAACATAATACATGTGTGAATACATAGACAAACAGAGTGTCACTAGTATGCCTCTACTTTACTAGCTCGTTAAATCAAAGATGGTTATGTTTCCTAACCATAGACATAAGTTGTCATTTGATTAACGGGATCACATCATTAGGAGAATGATGTGATTGACTTGACCCATTCCGTTAGCTTAGCACTTGATCGCTTAGTATGTTGCTTATGCTTTCTTCATGACTTATACAAAGTTCCTGCAACTATGAGATTATGCAACTCCGTTTACGGAGGAACATTTTGTGTGCTACCAAACGCCACAACGTAAATGGGTGATTATAAAGGTGCTCTACAGATGTCTCCAAAAGTATATGTTGAGTTGGCATGAATCAAGATTAGGTTTTGTCACTCCGATTGCTCTGGAGAGGTATCTCTGGCCTTCTCGGTAATACACATCACATAAGCCTTGCAAGCATTGCAACTAATGAGTTAGTTGTGAGATGATGTATTACTGAACGAGTAAAGAGACTTGCCAAGAACGAGATTGAACTAGGTATTGGATACCGACGATCGAATCTCGGGCAAGTAACATACCGATGACAAAGGGAACAACGTATGTTGTTATGCGGTTCCGGCCGATAAAGATCTTCAGAGAGAAAATGTAGGAACCAATATGGGCATCCAGGTCCCGCTTATTGGTTATTGACCGGAGATGTGTCTCGGTCATGTCTACATTGTTCTCGAACCGTAGGGTCCGTGACGCTTAAGGTTTCAAGGACGGTTATATTATGAGTTTGTGTATTTTGATGTACCGAAGGAGTTCGGAGTCCCGGATGTGATCACGGACATGACGAGGAGTCTCGAAATGATCGAGACATAAAGATTGATATATTGGACGGCTATATTCGGACACGGAAAGGTTCCGGAAGTTTCCGGAGAAAGACGGAGTGCCGAGGGGTTACCGGAACCCCCGGGAAGTAATGGGCCTTATTGGGCCAAGAGGGAGAGAGAGGGCTGCGCCAGGAGGTGGCGCCCCCATGGGAGTCCGAATTGGACAAGGAGGGGGCGCCCCTTCCTCTCCCTCTCCTCTCTTTCCTTCCCCTTCCTCCTTCCTAGTTGGACTAGGAAAGGGAGTCCTACTCCCACTAGGAGGAGGACTCCCCCTCCTGGCTCCTCCTAGGGCCGGCCGGCCCTCCCCTTGCTCCTTTATATACGGGGCAGGGGGGCACCCTAGAACACACAAGTTGATCCTTGAGATCGCTCCTTAGCCGTGTGCGGTGCCCCTCCACCATATTCCACCTCGGTCAAATCAGAAGCGGTGCTTAGGCGAAGCCCTCGTCGGTAAAACATCAAGATCGCCACCACGCCGTCAGGTTAACGGAACTCCCTCTCCCCGAGCTTTGCTGGATCGGAGCCCGAGGAGCGCCATCGAGCTGAACGTGTGCCAAGAACTCGGAGGTGCCGGAGTAACGGCGCTGATCGGCTGGATCGCGAGGAGAACGACGACTACTTCCTCTACGCCAGATCGACTCGAGGCGCCGGAGTAACAGCCGCTTAGGATCGGGCTGGATCGCGAGGAAAACGTACGACTACTTCCTCTACGTTGTGATCGCTTCCGCTTTGGTCTACGAGGGTACGTAGACAACACTCTCCTCTCTCGTTGCTATGCATCACCATGATCTTGCGTGCGCGTAGGAAATTTTTTGAAATTACTACGTTCCCCATCAGAAAATACGTTCAAAAATTCAGTCATGATGACCAGACCTTCTCTGGGTTCTTTATTCGAAAGGGTCGACTCTCCTAGCGCCCCTGGGGTTGTCCTTGTTCCCGGTGGTACCCATCAACCACTCGGCTACGGTTTCGGCCTCCACCTCCTCCGGATGAACCCGAGCAGTGTCACCAGCCCCAGAGTACATCCACATGGAATGGTCATGAGCTTGGAGAGGTTGGATCCGCCGACTGAGGAACACCTCGAGCAGGTCCATACCAGTGACACCTTGGTTGATCAGCTGAACTACTCTCTCAACTAGCATGCCTTTCTCCGCCTTCTCCGCAGCAGTCACTTTCAAGGAAGATGGAGTTTGAACATGGTCGAAAGAGAAAGGAGGAAGCCCCATCGACTGACCCGGGGTCGCGAGGTCCTGGCAGTAGAACCAGGTCGACTGCCAGCCCCTGACCGACTCAGGAAGAGTCATCGGAGGAAAAGAGCTCCTCTTCCTCTTCTGAATGCCCAGACCCCCACACATCTGAATGACATGGGTTTTCTCGTCTTTCGAGTTCACTTTTTCACGGTTTGGGATCGGATGGTAAAGATGTGCTTGAAAAGACCCCAAAGGCGGTCGGCACCCCAAGAAATTCTCACACATGGAGACGAACGCAGCAAGATATGTGATAGTGTTGGGAGTGAAATGGTGGAGTTGGGCACCAAAGAAATTCAGGAAACCGCGAAAGAAAGGATGCAGGGGAAGCGAAAAGCCATGGTCGACGTGGGTGGCGAGCAGGACACACTCACCCGGCCGCGGCTGTAGCTTTGTCTCTCCCCTCGGTAGGTGCGCAGACTTATGAACGATCAGCCCCAGCTCAGCCATATCGTCCAAGTCCTCTTGCCGAAGCGAAGATCGGATCCAGTCTCCCTGGATCCAACCCGACGGCAACCCCGAGCGCGACGAAGACCCCCGATTCATCTTCTTGCTCTTCGCCGCCCCCGTCGCCTTCTTCGCACGCTCTAGCGCCACCATTTTGTCCTTCCCCATGGCGGTGGAGCGACGGTGTCGAGAGTGGTTGGTCTGGGCAAAGCAGAGTTGCGAGAGGAAGAAGAAGGGGAATGGGCACGCACAGTGCAAACGCCTCGGCCTCGCCGCTTTTAAAGGCCTACTTCCGAGTGGCTGACGCGTGGGCCCGAGCGATCCCGTCAAATCCCCCCAACAGTTGCGCACGGGATACATGGCGAAAAAGGTGGCACAGAAATCGAAAAGTCCTATTTATCTACTCCACTTACCGCGGAGCGCTCCGCCTGGCGCGCTTCCACCAAAATTTTGAATCCCAGGAAATCCGGTATCCTTCACAACCGATCACGCCAAAGATTTCATGTCAGAGATATCATTCGACGGATGTGGTGATATAAACGATCGGCAATTTACGAATCGATCTAGGCGACTGAAACAAAGCTGAAGTTCTAACAACTGGCCTCCACTTGGAGATAAAGACAAGGCAATCAAGAGTAAAAGCAAGGTCAACTCCATCCTTCTTTTTCACTCAAACCTCGATCCATTCGGGGGCTAATGATGTGGACACAAACCTAGGGTAGGGCAATAGGCCTGACCTATACATCCTGCCTAAGGTCCTTGTCCTAAGAACAAAGAAGTTCAAGAATCAGAAGAAGGGGTCCAGCAAAGGCGTCGAGTGAAGTCCACTCGACCTACCATCCACTCGGAGATCCCACTTTATCCAGGTCACTCGACCATCAAACCAATCGACAACAAGAAGACCTAAAGCCGCTACGCGCAGCAACGGTTGAGCATTTACTCAGATATTTAATGATCATTTGTAGCACTTCAATACAGCGCACTGTAACGCCACCTCTTTATGTACATTGAATCCTACGTAACGGAGGGAGCTGGGGTCTGGCGCACTCTATATAAGCCACCCTCCTCCGGGACAAGCGCTCACACCCTCAGAACTCACACGCTTATAATCCAAATGACCACCTCCGGGCTCCGAGACGTAGGGCTATTACTTCCTCCGAGAAGGGCCCGAACTCGTAAAACTAGCGTGTAAAACTCCTCCATAGCTAAGATCTTGCCTCTACATTCCTACCCCCCTATTCTACTTTCAGACTCAGAACCACAACACATACGGCTTTCAATGTGACAGACCCATTGACTAAGCTTTCTCTCACAAGCAAAACATGATCACACCTTAGTACTCTTTGGGTGTTAATCACATGGTGATGTGAAACTAAGATTACTGACTCTAGTAAACCCTTTGAGTGTTGGTCACATGGCGATGTGAACTATGGGTGTTAATCACATGGTGATGTGAACTATTGGTGTTAAATCCCATGGCAATGTGAACTAGATTATTGACTCTAGTGCAAGGGGAGATCAAGGAAATATGCCCTAGAGGCAATAATAAAGTTGTTATTTATATTTCCTTATATCATGATAAATGTTTATTATTCATGCTAGAATTGTATTAACCGGAAACTTAGTACATGTGTGAATACATAGACAAACAGAGTGTCACTAGTATGCCTCTACTTGACTAGCTCGTTGAATCAAAGATGGTTAAGTTTCCTAGCCATAGACATGAGTTGTCATTTGATTAAGGGATCACATCATTAGAGAATGATGTGATTGACTTGACCCATTCCGTTAGCTTAGCACTTGATCGTTTAGTATGTTGCTATTGCTTTCTTCATGACTTATACATGTTCCTATGACTATGAGATTATGAAACTCCCGAATACCGGAGGAACACTTTGTGTGCTACCAAACGTCACAACGTAACTGGGTGATTATAAAGGTGCTCTACATGTGTCTCCGATTGTTGAGTTGGCATAGATCGAGATTAGGATTCGTCAATCTGATTGTCGGAGAGGTATCTCTGGGCCCTCTCGGTAATGCACATCACTATAAGCCTTGCAAGCAATGTGACTAATGTGTTAGTTGCGGGATGATGCATTACGGAACGAGTAAAGAGACTTGCCGGTAACGAGGTTGAACTAGGTATTGAGATACCGACGATCGAATCTCGGGCAAGTAACATACCGATGACAAAAGGAACAAAGTATGTTGTTATGCGGTTTGACCGATAAAGATCTTCGTAGAATATGTAGGAACCAATATGAGCATTCAAGTTCCGCTATTGGTTATTGACCGTAGATGAGTCTCGGTCATGTCTACATAGTTCTCGAACCCGTAGGGTCCGCATGCTTAAGGTTTGGTGACGATCGATATTATGAGTTTATGTGATTTGATGTACCGAAGGTTGTTCGGAGTCCCAGATGAGATCATGGACATGACGAGGAGTCTCGAAATGGTCGAGACGTAAAGATCGATATATTGGAAGGCTATCTTTGGACATTGAAATGGTTCCGGGTGAGTTCGGGCATTTACCGGAGTACCGGGAGGTTACCGGAACCCCCCGGGAGAAGTTATAGGCCTTATGGGCCATAAGTAGGAAGCACACCAGCCCACAAGGGGCTGGTGCGCCCCCCTTGGGCAGGAGGCCGAATTGGAATAGGTTTGGGCGGGGCGGCCCCCCTTTCCTTCTCTCCCACTCCTCCTTCCCTTCCTCTCATACTCCAACTAGGGAAGGGGGGAATCCTATTCCGGGTGGGAGTAGGACTCCCCTAGGGCACGCCATAGAGAGGGCCAGCCCCTCCCCTCCTCCACTCGATTATATACGGGGGAGGGGTACCCCATAGACACACAAGTTGATCATTGATCTCTTAGCCGTGTGCGGTGCGCCCCTCCACCATAATCCACCTCGGTCATATCGTCGTAGTGCTTAGGCGAAGCCCTGCGCCGGTAGCTTCATCATCACCGTCATCACGCCGTCGTGCTGACGAAACTCCCCGACACCCTGCTGGATCATGAGTTCGTGAGACGTCACCGAGCCGAACGTGTGTAGATCGTGGAGGTGCCGCACCTTCGGTACTAGGATCGGTCGATCGTGAAGACGTACGACTACATCAACCGCGTTGTCATAACGCTTCCGTTTACGGTCTACGAGGGTACGTAGACAACACTCTCCCCTCTTGTTGCTATGTATCACCATGGTCTTGCGCGTGCGTGGGAATTTTTTTAAAATTACTACGTTCCCCAACAGTTTCAACTGGTCCAGAGTGGTTAGACGTGGACGTGGCAGCGATCAAGACGCCCACAAAGCCCCCTACTTTGTCTCCGATTTGCGGAAAAAAAGTACGTCTGGACCGCCAGCTCATTTTGCAAACGGGCGCCTGCAGCGCTGCGAGCTGGGCAGGCCATCTACTTTTTGTCTTCTCTTTTTTAAAATGAAAAAATAAGTGCGTACCGCGACTCTAACCGATAACCTCCTGGTACGAGCTACAATGCACCAACCACCCCACCAACAAAAGTCAAGTGACTACATTCATCTTTCCACTTTTCTTCTCCTTTTTCCTTTCTTCTTTTTTATTCTTCCTGGTTTGTGTATTTTTTTTTAAATGCATGAACTTCTAAAATTTTTTGAACTTACGTTCAGATTTGGTGAACTTTTTTTCAAATTCGATGAACATTTTTCAATTTCAGTGAACTTCTTCAAATTCGATGAACTTTTTTAATTTCGATTAACTTTTTCCAAATTGATAATTTTTTTCATTATTTATGAACTTTTTTCTAAATTGATGAACTTTCTTCAAAACCAACGAACTTTTTGCAAAATCAGTGAACTATTTTTCAAATTTGATGATTTTTTCAAAATCGATGAACCATTTTTCCAAATCGGTGAACTTTTTCAAAATCGATGATCCTTATTCAAATTTTTGAACTTTTTTCGAAACTTCATGAACTTTATCCTAAATTTTGAGAACTTTTTTCAAATTCATGATTTTTTTCGCAAATTCACAATTTTCTTCAGTTTGTACGCACCTTTCTCAATTTTATGAACTTCTTAAAATTCACATTTTCTATATTGTGCGTTCATTTAAAATAATACGCATAATAGGCTGGGTATATAATAAGGGTAGTTTGTCCTCAAAATGAACAACTAAGGAAGTATGACCTAGTGGCTGTGTTTGAATGTTTGGCTACAGGCGGTCCGAGATCGAATCCGGGGTCTACTACATTGTTTGCGATAGGCGCTCTTCACTGTGTTTCCTGGCCCTGCCGCTACGTGAGGCGTGCGAGCGCCAGTATCGCTAGCCGGCGCCAGCGTCGCCGAACAGGAGCTCCCAGATTTGGTTTATCTAAATGAAATGGATGGTGAAACCTATCTTTTGTCCAAAAAAATCTCTAATGTGTACTGAGCATACAAATCATTCATTTTATTTATGTTGGTGCAATCAATGGCTGGATTTTAAAAAATGTTCACATTTTAAATATGTCCATACCGTTTAAATGTAAAAAAATTCTACCATTTTTATAAAAAAATTACCATTAAAATACATATTCATGACATTATTTTTTCACACATTTAAAAGTATGGCCATGAGATTTTAAAAAGGATTAATAAAATGTCAAAAATTATTCACTTGATTTTAATAAATGTGTGTACTATTCAAATAAATGCTCATGCCATTAAAATATTTACATGTTAAAATATTATTTTAAAAATTAAGAATACCGGGACAAATAAACGAAAGGTTGGCTAAATGAAAAAAATAAAAATAAAAATAGAAATATGAATACACAAAAAATTAGTTGAAGCAACCATTTACCACGTCAAAATGGCGGACGCAGAGAGAAGAAACGACACTCCGATGAGAAATAAACTGCTCCCGCACTTGCTGGTGGGCCAAGACTTACACTGGGCCCCGCCTGACAACGCGAGACACGCGTCACGAGCTGCACGTCCTTTTTCAAGCATTTTTCCTTTTTCTTGAGAGCCAAGTGTACATTTTTTATTTTCATTTTCCTACTTTTATTTATATTCCAAAATATTTTAAATATGTATATGGAAATAATTAATTTATGATATTTTTAAAAGCGTCCAACGTGCATTTACAAAATGGTAATGCAGTGTAAAAATTATTCAGGCAGTTTATAAAAATGTTCATGACCTCTAAAACGTTCACGCATTTCAAATATATGTTCGTGACATTTTCTAAAAATCCATACACGCACCCGATCTATAGCAGCGCCCCCATGGCCCGTGCGTTTTCAGACTTCTTCCACCAGTTCACATGGGCCAAGGTTGATGTACACGGGCGAGTGGGCGACTTAGCAGCCTTCTCCCGTTCCCCTGAGAAGAGAAAAAGAAATGGAAACTAAATTCGCCGGTTCATTTGAAGCTAGCACTACTTCTAGCTCCTGCTGAAAAACAGAGACGAAAAGATAAACAGCTATACTCGTAGATGCCTTGACGACAGGTTTGGATCCGTTTCGCGCGCCTCCCCTCGTCTTCTTATTCCAGGAATCATGCACGCACGCATGACGGGCAGCAACCCAACCCAAGAATCCTGGGCTCGTTGATCCCGAGGCAACCCAAAGAACGACTCAAAAGCATGGACCGATTTAGAGCATCTACGCGGGCAGCAACCCAACCCAAGAATCCTGGGCTCGTTGATCTCGAGGCAACCAAAGAACAACTCAAAAGCATGGACCGATTTGGAGCATTTACAGCCGGATTTCGCAAATCCGGTACCTTAAAAGCCCGCCTACTGACAGGGCACTCCTCAAAAAATGCAATCTACATTCGGACACTTTAATTACCATATCTCAAATCCGTATAAACTCATGCAACTACGACGACGCATACGCATCGTCCGGCCACTCCAACACACTACACTAAACATGGCATCGGACTACCAAAATTTGGCATGTTTGGCTATGGTGGAGTTCATCCACGGCTGCCCTTGCCCTTCTCGGCGCCCTTGCCGTCATTCTCACGGAAGTACCGATCGAAGACGCAGTATGGATCGAGCCAGATCTGCCCGTCGCCGGAGCTGTCCTCCTTCTCCTCCTTCGGTGGCAGTCCAGCCATGGCATGGACCACCCGATTATGCTCACGGGCGAGGGCGCGCGTGTTCCTCCACTGCTGTTTTTTTACAATGCGAGTGCGGATGGTTTCCTCCTCTGCGGCCGCCCGCACCGCCTCTTCGCCCCCCTCCGCCTCCGCCACCGCCATTTCCACCAGGAGACGGACCTCGGCGGTCCTTATCCTCTTCTTCCCACAGTCGGCCGCCTGTTCTCGGGGGACTCGTACTCTCTGCCCGACCGGTGACGGGGAAGGAGAGGTGTTCCGCCCGGGACCGCGAGGATCCAGCACCAAAGGAGCCGAGCGCCCGCTGAGCTGACGCTATGGCGTCGCGGCGGACGGATCTGTCCGTCGGCCGGGCACTGTCCTCCCGGGAGCGGGGGAGTGCAATGTGGACTGCCATTGCCTCCTCCAACCCACACGGGACGAAACCCCAGTTGATGGATCCGGACTGGTCGGAGTCCGATCCGCTGCCTGCCATGGCGGAGAACCGCCGGAGGTGAGCTCGGGTGACGGAGGAAAGTGGAGGGGACTGGAGTGAAGTGGCTAGGATTTGGTCCGTCGAGAGGATGAGGAAAAATATAAATGGGGTCGAGTGGGCCAGCATGGGCCTGGTCCGACGTGGCGGGCGTACCATATTCGCCCCATATTTGAGCTGGATATGGAGGGTGCCGGCCAACCGGAGTGTTTGAGGGCCGTTTGAGGGGTCCGTCTGGCTCCAAATTTTATGACCAGACAACGATCGAACGGCCTACCCTGACGTTTGAGACGGATTAAAGAGCAACTCCAAAGGGCTGACCCATTTCGTCCGCCTGCGTCCGTTTGGGTCAGTGCAGACAAAAGTGGCAGCCCAACGCGCCGACCCAAACCCAAATCACGTCCACGTCGCGTCCGCGCCAACGCATTTGCGGCCCAAATTTGCGCCCCAAATGCGTCGGCACGGACGCCAAACGGACGCTTCGCGCGCCTTCTCGCTATCCGCCGCGTCCCCACATGGCGGCCGTCCAACTACCCGCTGCCCACGTGGTCAGCTTAATTTATGACGATGGGCCCACGCGTCAGCGACGGCGCTCGTCCTTTTTTAAGCCGACCGTGCGGCCGAGCCGTCCTCATCCAAACTCGCCGCGCCAACCTTTGCTCCCTCGTCGCCGGCAAACCCTAGCCACCACAACCACAGCGAGATGGGCCTCTTCTCCGGCGCCAGCGGCAGCAAGGCCAAGGGCAAGTCCCCTGCCACCCTTTCCTCGAGAGTTCTCCCGCCGCCGACGCCGGGTTTCGCCGACAGAGGCGTGAACGTGCGCGAAGGCACCAAAGTAGTGGCATCCGGCAAGACCGCCACTACCGCCAGATCTCGACGTGACGCCGCCAAGACGATCGACATCTCGGATCGATAGATCCTGCGGCGGCGCGCCATGGACGGCTCGTGCTCACGCGGAGGAGGTGCGGCGCCAGCTGGCGCCGCCGACGCCGAGCAGCGCCGCGACCTCACGACAAGAATCACTTCGCCTAATCGGGCGAGGTGGTTCGCCTTCGAGCACGAGGAGGCGAGGCGACGGGGCGTGCGCGAGGTCGACCGGAGGTCGCCGCCACCGGCGCTCGTCGTCCGCGAGGAGGACCAGGCGGCGGAGGACGCCTACCAGGCGGCCCTTGCGGCCGTCTACCGGGAGAGCGAGGAGGACGAGCGGCGCAGGGCGGAGGCGGAAGAGGAGGCTCGGTACGAGGCGGCAATGGCGCGGGCCCTTGCCCTCTCGGCGGCGGGCGACAGCGTTGTGCCGCTGGTGGCCCCGTCGTCCCCCATCAAGCCGGAGCCGGAGCGGGAGCCGTCCCACATCGAGCGCTACTCCTGGACGGGAGTAGTGCGCGAGTGGGTACGCGCGCCGCCAGTCTGGATGGGAGTGACGCCGGCGCAGGAGCAGGCGTACCTCGAGCACTGGCTCACAATCAGGGTGGCCGAGGAGCGCCGCGACGGCGAGTACCTCGAGATGCTCGAGCGTGACCTCGAGGAGGAGCAGCGCGAGGCCGAGGAGGAGGCGCGCCAGGCCGCACAGCCCCCCGTGCCGGCACTGCCTGCGCCGGCATAGCCCGACATGACGACTCTCTGGAACACGGCGTTCTCCTGGGCCGGGCCGGCGCTGACGTTCATCGACCTCACGGACCCCGATGACGACGACGACGACGCTGAGGGCAGCGCGCCGCCTCGTAGTTTAGGCTGTTTTATTTTTTTTAAATGGAAATGTGGATGCATGGAGTCTCGCCGGCCTTCGTGGCCGGCTTTAATGTTTAATTAATGTTGTTACTCTTTATTAATATGCATGCATTCATTTTTTTTGCGCTATTAAAATGGGTTCAGGTCAGCGTTGGGCATACGCGTCGACCCAAATACGAAAGCGAATATTTATGTCCGTTTGGCCGACCCAAACGGACAAAAAACGAACAAAATCGCCGTCCATCTGGATCAGCCCGTTGAAGTTGCTCTAAGGGGTCTGGTTATAGATACTCTTACCTTCCTGCTAAACTTCACACGAGGACAAACCGTCGAGACCGCATGCACGGACGGACGGTCAGACGCGGGATCTGCGGGTCCATATTGCGGCTACTCCAGCTAGCCTCATTCCCTTCCAGGCCGCACGAGCGCGAATATGCCTTGGTTTCACTGCCGCCCAGGTCAAAACGCCTACTACACGGAAACCTATGCCCAGATCGGATCGCCGGTGGCTTATGCGCTCAGATAATTCGCTAGTTTTGCCTTTCGATTGATTGAACTGGTGTTTCTGCAGTCCGGGGAAGCCACCGACGGTAGCAGCTCACCACCTTAACACTTAAAGAAACAACTATAAGGATATATCTGCATGTTGTATATCAACGGTAAAGTCGCGTATAAAATACTACTTCCTTTGTTCCCAAATATAAGTCTTTGTATAAATTCCAACAAGTGACTACATACGGATTAAAATAAATGAATTTTTATTTTAAAATATGTCTATATATATTCGTATGTTGTAGTTCATTTAAAATGTTTAAAAAATTTTATATTTAAAAACAAAGGGAGTAGAATGCGCCAAAGTCAGGCAGAATAACCTGCGTGTAAATAGCATATGCAGTGGAGGTTCTGAAAAGCTAATCAATCTAAATCTAGCTAGGAAGGTGACGTTTCTGTACCGGTAGCCAACTTCTTTCAATGACCTGTGCAATACCCGTTCAAGATTAGTGTCGGTGTAGATCGTAGACAATTTTTTTTCGGGGAAGTAGATCGTAGACTAATATGCTGTATATTTTGCAAGTTGATCGTAGACTAACATAACATTTTTTTTTTGAAACGGAGGCAAAAGCTTTGCCTCATCCATTAATTAAGATAGAAAAGAGTTTCTACAGGACACCCAACAAACACGGCATGCGGATTATTCGCGTGAAATAAAAGACCCTAGCTTCTTTGCGCCGGCGATGACCCAAAGGTTGGCCTCGGCAGAGATGGAGGAGAGCAAGATTGGCGGTGGAACACTCTTATGCTTAAACACTCTTGCATTACGCTCGTTCCAAATCATCCATGAGACGAGCATAGTGAGGGAGGCCTTGGCTTGGCGGTTCGGCATACCATCGACGCATGTGCTTGCCCACCACTCGTCCACCGAGTCGAACAAGGGCCAAGCGGAAGTGTCGAGCCCGTGCATGAGGAATTTCTCAATGACCAAAGACCAAAGACGCCGGTTGTACCGGCACTTGTAGAAGAGGTGAGGTCCGCATTCTTGCACCGTCCTGCAAAGAGGGCAGAGATCGCAATTTGGCCACCCACGCTTTGCCAATCTATCCGCCGTTCAAACTCTGTCTTGAAGGGCCAACCAAGCAAAACAATTGACTTTGGGGGGGGGGGGGGGCAAAACTTACAAAACATTTTGTACAAGGGAGAAATGACCATCCCAAGGAATCAGGTGCCCTATACGCGGAGGTCACGAGTATTGCCCACAGTGTCGTGTGTGTTTCCAAAGGATATCATCTTCGTTGAGCTCGTCAAGCTGGACCTCATTTAGTATCAACCATAGAGCGAAGAATTGTGTGATGTGCTCGACAGAGACATTGGTAGGGAGGTTTATCTTGAGAATCCAAGCGTTGTGCTTCATGGCCTCCCTCACCTTCCAATTCTTTCTCTTGGAAGCTTCATAGATGAGCGAGGCAATGTCTTTAGGCTTTCGCCCAAGGAGCCAAGGAGAGTCCCAAAAGGGGGTCCTCGCACCGTTACCAACGGTGATGGTGGTGGAAGCATAGAAAAGTTGAGGTCCTCCTCATTACATGGGTTTCCCATTCCCACCCACATCTTGGAGGGCTCCTTTCATTCTGCATTCACAGCCATCGCAAACGGAGAGCCCTCGTAAACTTGTCAGTGTTGAGTACCCCAAGGCCTCCGTACTCAAGTGGCCGGCAAACATACTCCCAATTCACCTTGCATTTGGCCCCCGTTGTCTTATCCGAACCGGACCAAAGGAAAGCTCTCTCGAGCTTGTTGACGCTGTGAAGGATGGTTGTTGGGATGACCAACGGGGTGGCGGGGTAGACCACTTGGGAAATGATCACGGACTTGACAAGGGCCGTACGTCCAATGGTGGTGGTGTTTTGGTCATCGTACGTTGATAACTTGCTTGCAACTTTGTCCACGAGAAATTGGAGATCCACCAACTTTAGCTTCCAAACAGAGAGGGGGAGCCCCAAGTATCGCAGTGGGGAAGAGGTCCGTGCAGCCGGCAAACTTTGAGTTAGGCGACCCAAATCCAGGTGGTTGCAACGAATGGGCACCACCGCGCTTTATTGGAAATTGGTGCAAAGGCCCGTGACCTCCCCGAACCCCTTCAAAATGCTTGCCAGGTTGTCAACATCCTTTTTGATTGGAGCCAAGAAGACAGCCGCATCGTCCGCATAGAGGGAGGCCCTCAACATGGCTCCCCGCCCCCTTATTCTATGTAGGAGACCCCTCCGAGTTGCCACATCTAAGATTTTTTGTAGTGGATCGATGGCGATGACGAATAGGAGCGGGGACACGGGGTCTCCCTGCCGAAGGCCCTGCCCATGCTTGATGGGGCTGCCGGCAATGCCATTGAGGACGATCCTCGAGGAAGAGGTGCTAAGGAAGGTTGCGATCCAATCCCTAAATTTGCTCGGAAATCCTCGCCTTTGGAGGAGATCAAGCAAGTATTCCCACTTAACGGAGTCGAAGGCCTTCCGAATATCAAGCTTGAAAAGGAGTGAGGGGGTCTTCCTCGCATGGAGGCGTCGAGCAAGATTGCGAACATACAGAAAATTGTCATGGATGCTTCTTGTTTTGATGAAGGCGCTTTGGGCGTTGGAGACGAGATTTTTCATATGGGGGCCAAGTCTCAAGGCGAGCACTTTCGCAATAATCTTGGCGATCGCATGGATGAGGCTAATGGGTCTATAGTCGGCGATTCCCTCCGCCCCATCCTTTTTAGGCAAGAGGACCACATTTGCGGAGTTGAGCGACTGGAGATTTGATGTTTGCAGGGAGTCGAAATGTGAAATGACCGTCATTAGGTCGGTTTTGATAATGCCCCAACATTTCTTGAAGAAGAGGCCTGTGAAGCCATCCGGCCCCGGCGCCTTGTCGCTAGGCATGTCATTGATCGCTTCAAGAACCTCACACTCGGCCATTGGATCGCCAAGGCCATGCAAGTCAAGCGGCTCCAAATTAAGCTCCTCCCAATTGAAATCTTTGCGACTACGGGGGCCTCTCTTCATGACCTTGGAGAAGTGCTCGTGGATTAGCTTTTCTTTGGCGCCGTGCTCGGTGACCCACCCATGCGCATTCTTGATCCTATGAATATGATTTTTCCTCCTCCTTGCATTAACTCAAGGTGAAAGAATTTGGTATTTGCATCACCTTCTTTAAGATTGGAAATTCTTGCACATTGCTTCTTACGCGATATTTCTAGCACGGCCAAGGCAATGACCCTTCTCTTGAGCCTAGCCCGGAGCTCAAGTTCGTCGGCGGAGAGGAGTCTATTCTCTTGAGCGATGTCAAGGCGAAGGATCAGCAAAAGTGCGGCCTGGTGGTGAATTTTTGCCTTCGAGAAAAGGCCCCTACTCCATTCGGAGAGTCGGAGTGCAGTCTTTTTGAGTTTGTGGTAAAGCACTTGGTATGGCTCGGTGTGGTCAATCCTCTCATTCCACGCCTTTTGGACCACCTCTTCAAACCCGGGCATGGATGCCCAAAAGTTTTAGAACTTAAAGATCCGAGGTCTTCTTGGCCCCTTGTCATCGGCAAGTAGAAGTGGACAATGGTCGGAGAGGGAGGATGAAAGTGCATTAAGCACATGGGTGTTGAAGGTTGTGTCCCAATCGGCGTTGCAGAAAAAGGAGTCTAGCTTGCACAAGGTTGGGTTCGTCCTATCATTGCTCCAAGTGAAACGCCGGTTCTGGAGGTGGATTTCTTTGAGCTCACAGCTCTGGAGTGTTGCCACAAACGGTTTATCCTGCTTCGGTTGACATTTCTCTTATTTTTATCTCGCGCCCGATAGATTTGGTTAAAATCACCGGTGGCAAACCAGGCCGTCCCTAACGGTGGCTTCTCAGCCAGCAACTCGGCAAAGAAAGCATCTTTGCAAGAGTGGTCTGTGGGGCCATAGACGGTCGTGATTTTGAAAAGCACGTCAGTCCCTCGCACCCGGACCATGGCAGAGAGGCAATATGTCGTGAAGCTGATGCCAGAAACATCCACAAGGAGATCATCCCAGAGCATCAAGATGCCACCCCTAGTGCCCGAAGCAGGTCTTTGCGCGAAGCTACGCAACCTGTGCCCGCCCAAAAAAGCTGCTGTGCTCAAGACTATGTCATGTTGTGTGTTTGGCCCGTGTATGGGGTGTTCAACGTGTTTCGAGCAAGAGTTGTGCTGGCCTGTGGCCATGTATCTGTAGTGGATTAAGTGTTATGTCCGTTTGCACTGCTTCTTGGAAGACAGTCCTTAAGGTGCTCTCTGTTTTTCATGATAGAGCAACCAATTAACTTCCTCAGTTGGAACGTAAGGGGTCTAAACTGCCCGGACCGATGATCTACGGTGAATGCAACGATTGCCTCCTCGTCGTGCCATATTGTGTGCCTACAAGAGACTAAGCTCGACTAACATAACATTGGTGTCTGGAGTAAATTATTTATATCACTACTTGTGTCAAAGCGTACCTCATGATAACGACACGCTGATTTGGAAGAGGATCTAGTGTCAATGCCAC
The DNA here is from genome assembly GCA_021605145.1 of Aegilops bicornis. Taxonomy (NCBI): domain Eukaryota; kingdom Viridiplantae; phylum Streptophyta; class Magnoliopsida; order Poales; family Poaceae; genus Aegilops; species Aegilops bicornis. The sequence continues at coordinate 86,506,600 of CM038670.1, forward strand.
GTAAGTACTAGACCTACCCTTATTTCGTCAACAGAAATGGAGAAACAATAGAGAAAGTATAATGCATGAGAATGCCAAAGAAAAGATGCACCACTAGATCCTGGCCACATGACAACAGAAGAACCCATGGAATAAATAATACTCTTTGTTTGTAATACATATGTTACAACGAGAACGGACGTTTGGCTCTCGGCCTTCATGGAGGCCTTTATTTGAAAACAAATCAAAATTCAAACTTTTTGGTTTCAAAAAAATCTGAAAAAATTTGTGCAAGTAAACAAAGATGTTATGTGTAAGTATGTGAAATTTCAGGATGAAAAACGTTGAAATGCGACGTGTACAAAAAAGACAAATTCATGGCCTGTGAGGATGAATAGTATCATGTGTTAAAAAGCCTCAGATTTGTCTTTTTTGCACAGCACTCATTTCACCGTATTTTGCCCTAAAAATTTACACACATGTGTGTTAAGCCTTCATGTATATCTGTGATTTTTTTCAGAATTTTTTGAAACGTAGAAAATATGAAATTTGACGAAATTCGAATTTTTCAAAACCGAGCTCCATGGAGCTCGGCCTCCAAAGACAATATTCGTGTTACAATACTCTTTGTTTCTTTCTATAGTCGATTTCCTGGCCGGAGTAGCGGATTCGTCGTCGTCACGCTTTGAATATTGCTGCTCAATGATGCGCTGATTTGGACGTCCTCGTAGACTTACTGTTCATCTGCCATGCCTCCGCCCGCATCTCGAACGTCCTAACCCGGCAGGGTCTCTCAATTCTATAATTGAAGGCCAGGCCGGACGAAGTTCTCTCTGAATACACACACGCAGTGCATTTCATTAATTGAACAGCTAGCAAGCGTACGTATATACGTATCAATCTATGTCGTCTACGCATTGGATCGATATTCCGTGCATATCGACGAGCGTATGTATCTACCACTGAACGTGGCTCTCAAGCTCCTGTACGTACGAATTACCCTGATGAACACACAAGTACCGCAAAGTCCATCCAGTACAGCTGGGTGCCAAGCAGCGGCACGTAGCCATTGCCCATTGCCTATTACATTATCCGGCTCAGAAGAATTGCCCACTAGATTAGTAGTATATCTATTTGTAGCGCTAGATTAATTGTTCTATTTTGGAGAAGCCGTTGAGGTGGCGGCCACATGGCCAATCCCCAATTAAATATCTGAGAATACCGGTCCATTATCGATGTCTCACTATTGCTGAGTGGAAGCATGTGAAGCTGCGTTTAGAGAAACGTTTGAGCAGTTGGAAACAAAAACTGCTCTCAGTTGGAGGACGATTGATTTTGATTAACTACGTCCTCACAAATGGTTCTCTATATGCTTTCTTTCTTCCAACTTTCAAAAGGGGTCTTGCAAAGACTAGACTATTTTAGATCCAGATTCTTTTGTCAAGGAGATAGTGAAAAGAATAAATACAGGCTAGCCAAATGAAGCGTGGTTTGTAGGCTGAAAGACCAAGGTGGCCTTGGAGTTCATGACCTGCAGGTAAAAAATGAGGCCCTGCTCAGTCAATGGTTGTTCAAACTTATTATTGAGGATGGTATTTGGCAAACCATGCTGCACAACTATTATCTAGACCAAAAAGCGGTGTCTCGGGCATATTGAAAACCTGGTGACTCGCACTTTTGGGCTAACCTAATGGCGACAAAGAAGCATATCTTTCGCTTTGGATCTTTCGCGATAAAGGACGGGTCGGAGATTCGTTTTTGGGAAGACATCTGGCTAGGTAATGCCAGTCTCAGATAATAGTATCCAACCTTATATAACATTGCTCGCGATAAGAATAATACTATTGCACACATGCTCAGTTCATCCCCGCTGAATATTTCGTTCAGGCAAGATTTGATTGGCCCTCGACTTGTGTCATGGCATAATCTTTTATCCCGGCTGGATTCGATTAACCTGACACAAGGCCGGGATGTGTTTCGCTGGAACCTTAGTACATCAGGGTCTTTCATAGTAGACTCTATGTACCATGCGCTCACGCATTCTGAGGTACCAATCAGTAATAATAAGAAAATTTGGAACTCCAAGATTCCACTAAAAGTGGAAATCTTCATGTGGTATTTTCGTAGGGGAGTTATGTTAACCAAAGACAACCTCGCATGGCGCAAGTGGCCTGGGAGTAAGAAGTGTTGTTTTTGTACTCATAACGAGACAACCAAACACCTCTTTTTTCAATGCAAGTTTGCATGTTCTACGTGGTCAGTCATCCAAGTAGCGTCATATTTTTGGTCATTGGTTGAACGGTATTCTAGATAAATTCAAAACGCTAATAAAGGTGGGAGTGTATGCCTTAATTTGGTCGCTTTGGCTACATAGAAATGATTTGATTTTTAATGACAAAAATGCTTCTTCGCTACAAGTTATCTTCCGGTGTACGCACTCGCTATGTATGTGGTCTATACTGCAACGACCGGAGCACCAGCCGTTGTTCAAGGCGGTGTGTATGCGATTGGAGCAGATGGGTATGGAGATTTTTTCCCAACATGGGTGGCAGCATAACCTACTGATTGATAGACCACCTTCTTTGATATAGGCACAGTGTCGGTCTATAGGATTCTACTGTTGTCGATTTATCTGTTTTATTTCATGCTTTTTTTCTGACATTTGAATTTAACTGTATGCATACTAATTATGCAGATGCCGGATGTTACTTATAATGTTCTATATTCTCTTGATGCTATATTTTGAGATAATACAATTGCCCTTTATTGAAAAGGATCAATGTAGATGCATTGAGATGTACACGGTGGTGCATGCATGCGTCATTCCCGCGGGTTAGCTTCTCGTGTCAGTAACATATGGGCGCGTGATCGATCGACCGAGCTGTTGCTTCAGTGTGTTGGTGAAGCACCAACAGTTTAGATCATCTAGTTTATATTTACAAATATACTTACATTGACAATGACATGGTTAATTAATCGGCCATCAGGCCGCGTGGTGCGGACATGTGGCCAGGGAGGTGAGGGGAGGGGAGGCTTGTGCGTGTTGCAATATCTCATGTCGTTGTCGTGCGAGGTGCTACGCCGCTAGCTAGCTGCATGAGCGCGCGCGCGCGCGCACGGCGGCGGCAAACCCGTCCGACGAAGTCTCTCCACGTACCCAACGTCGGATTGTTCCCACGCAGCTCTGCATATTGATCCGCTAAACTCCAAAGCTGCGTAGGAAATGCTAGCTGTGTAGTAAGAAATGTGCACCCAACAATTGTCAGGTTCGATCATGGATGGGTCAGTCGTGATCTGGACAGAACGAGCAATATCGTTCTTGCTGCGAAAGTACCATTCTATACCCAGGAGCATTTGCAAATGCTCCTGGTATGAACAGTAAAATCAAAAAAAAATTAAAAAATTCTGAAATTTTTTGGTGACATACTTTCACAAGTGTTTCTTGTGCATAAAAATTCTCATCACGAAATCACATCTGTAGAAGTCGTGCCGAAAAAAACAAAATCAGAGATGCAAAATGCTTTTGTAAGTAACATTTTCAGAGCATCGATTTTGTTTTTTTTATCACACCTTCCACCAATGTGATTTCGCGACGAAATTTTACGTGCACAACAAACATTTGTATAAGTATGCCACAAAATAAATTCAGAATTTTTTAACATTTTTTTAATTTTTTTTATTCTACTGTTCACACCAGGAGCATTTGCTCCTGGGTGTAGAAACTCCACGTCTTGCTGTTTCTTTTCACAATGTTGCTGAACTATGTCTGTTTGGTTTGGCTGTGCTGGCACTTGAACTCTCATCCCAGCGTGGTCACCTAATGCTTCCAGTTTCGTTGGCTTCACCACTGTTGTGGCCTTTGGGCATTGCTTTACCTTTACACTTTTGGTTAACCTGCAATAACATTGCCGGTGGAGGGCTATGTTTTTGGATGCTTTCCTAAGTATTGTTAGGGTTTGTGCCATAATCAAGAAAACAAGGTGGCGGCGGCTTTTCGAAGATGGAATAAGGTTCTCCTCGTCTAGCCCTGTCTCGGTGATGCTTCAAGTATTGTCGGAGAACGTGTGGAGGTGTGTCTCCGACGGATCTCGTGGGATCCGGTTGACATTTGTCTTCGGTGGATCAGCGTGGATCTGGTCTTTGTTCATCTACGTTTGTGTATCTGTAGGTTGGATCCTTCCGATCGACGCTTCTCTTCATCGGTGGCGGTTAATGTTTTGGTGCGCTAGTCCTATAAGGCCTTAGGACGATGACTTTCTGACTGTCTACTACAATAATATTTGCCCGGCTCTGACGAGGGAGGGTTGATGACGGCGGCAGGCCTTCACCTCGCTCCAGTGCTTGTAATCGTCGCTAAGTGGTCTATGACTTGGATATAATTTTTTTTACTTTTGATGTTCTTTGTATTACCTTGACTAGATTGAAAGTTTTCTTAAAAAATAACATTGGTGTTTCTTTAATAAAAATTGATGAAGCGTGCTCGCTGTTTAATAATATAAAAAATATGTGATGGCAATGCAAGCAGCATATGCATGCATGAATCATGCTAACCGAGAGAGAGAAGACAAACGCGTCCATATCATGAACAGCTCAAACCGATGACCTCTCTACAGTGAGCGTGAGTTCTACTTCTATATATCACCGTCCAGCACTAGTTGCAAATCAGCGTGGATAGTGCCTCGACCATGCGCGCACGGAGACGTAGGCAACCAATCAGAACGTACCGAACGTCGTTCGGGCAAAGGTCGATCTGTGATGATGATTGCATTTATTGCCGTCGATCTCTTCTCCATAAATCCCACGCACTAGCCTCCAAATTGATCCTTATTGCTTCAAGCATGTATGCATGATACATGCATGCGTGCCAGGGTCGACCTGAACGTCATATTCTCTGCTAGACTGCTACGGACATACTGCAACAGTAGCCATGAAACCTTGGAGTATGATCGATCACTGGAGCACCACGTACGTTCGTACGTAGGGCCCTACTGTTGTGCCTTGGCCGTGAAACGTGACGGACGGGCCATGTGGTCATGTGGTGGACGTGGACGACAGTGCACTAGTATAAAAATGGCCATTTGTCCCGGTTCGTAAGGGCTTTCTGTCCCGGTTTTGGAACCGGAACTAAAAGTTGTTACTAACGCCCTAGGCCTTTAGTCCCGGTTCTTATATGAACCGGGACAGATTCCACGCGTGGCCATGGCGGAGTAGAGGGTTTAGTCGCCGGCACCAACCGGGACCAAAAGGCATACACGCGTCAGCAGCTGGCAGGAGCTGTGGTTTTTGTTTTTTTTTTCTGAAAGGGGTGGTTTAGGGGTTTTGGGGGTTTAATTTAGGTGTTTCATATATTGTGTTAGCTAGCTAACTAATAGAGAGAAGTGTCCTCTTTTATCCTCGTGCTTGGTCGACGCTACGTATTATACGTATAGAGATGACTTGACACGCTAGCTAGTAAGCAAATAAAGGAAACAGAAGATCGTTATGAACAGACCACCTCTCCTTCTCCGAGAGATTGGTCGAACAACAAGTTCTCGTATATCTATCCGACGCTACTGGCTACATATATACAATATAAAATCTCTTACAATATAATCTCCTAATTATATATGAAGTCGGGGTCCACAAGGTATTCTCTGTCTTTATCGATCACGTGGTCAAGAAAGAATGCCGCCAATTCCCCTTGAATTGCTCGCATACGATCTAGTGGTAGGAGTTCATCCCGCATCCGAAATATCTAATTTGAAGAAGGGGGTCAATACATATATATGAATAAATGAAACTCAACACAAATGATGATAATAAAATAAAATTGTGAATATTATTATTTACGCACTTCATATTGTTTGTCAGAGTAGCCCCGCTCACAGGTCGTGTGGCGGATGGACTCGCAAACGTAGTATCCACAATAATTATTCCCGGCTTCCCGCCACAACCACTTTACAAGAAATAGAGGTCAATCAAACTGATAAGCAAGCATGCTAAATGGTATTGATGAAACTAGCGCGCGCTTGAATCACTAGGAGATGCGCGGAACATGCTAGTAGTACTTACTTTCGGGTGTTTAAATTGCAGCTTCTTCGGCAGTCCCGGAGCTTTTGAGGTGAATTTTGTCAAAACCCTGCCAGACAAAGAAAACAAATATTGATATCAGGAAATGAACAAAGTTTCCGATATGGTGCGGTAACAATCGATTTAACTTACTTCTCGAGCATTTCAGTCATGTCCGCATACTCCTTGGGATCTTTTCGTCTCAAGTCTAAGACGGATACTAGTCCCTTCTCAAGCTTAATCTCTAGGAGAATATAGTGAAAGCTGCGCACCCATGCATAACTCATCAATTACATTACTAGCTATAATCTGGACTAATAAGGGAAACCGAATATGCACAAGACAGTAACACTCACTTAAAGTTATAAGGAAAGAGTATTATATCTTTGTTTTTATTTATTACCAACGATCGTAGCAAGTTGGCCTCGGTCTCTCTGGCCTTAAATTCAACCGTATATGCATCTATGAGATTTGTGTTAATGAACCCAATATCACCGATTTGTCTTTTCTTCAATTCGGCGATCTTCAATCTGCATAATATAGTGAGGATAATTATAAATGCATGCAATGAAAGAGCTGACCTATATATAGAGACTTCATGACATAAGTAGTACTTACAGACAGTAGCAAGTGACTGTTAATTTATCGAGGGCATGTTGATTGAAAAACTGGAAGAACTCCTGAAATGGAACATTCAACAGATCAATTCCAACGAGGTCATGCTCCTGTTTAACTCTCAGCGTCAAAATATTCCTCCCCCCGGACTCTCTGCAGGTTTTCATGTACCAATCATGAAATCTTCGCATCATCGTTGTTAGAGAGCTTTCATCTTTGACGAGAGGCTTCCCGTACCGTATACGTGTTCGTCCACCTCCAAGAAATCATAATGTACATCGTCGGGCAGGTAATCTCCAAGATTGGAATAACCGGGCACCATCCTCGGATCATTAGCGACGATGTCGCTAGACACCTTGAGCGGGGGGCACGATTGGTTCGCTTGTTCTCCGAGCTGGGCAATTTTTTTCCCAGCTCATCGTTCTTTTAACCTTTGATCACTTCTAGTACTTCCCGACCGCTCCGCTTCGATAAATGACCTTTCAATAATGCGCTCATAGTTTCCTTTCGGCGGAGACTTTGGTGGTTTCTTCAGGGCAGCCAGAGTGCGCTTCGCTTTCACCGGATCTATCTTCTCCTCTGGAGGTGGATGTTTCTTTGCTTTCACCCCTTCAAAGAAGTTCGTCACTTCGGCTCGCACGATCTTCGCGTTTTCCTCCAGGGTCCTCGCGTATGGTAACTTCTCTGGAGTCTTCAGAGAAGGACCAAATCTGTATTGCCTCCCGCCTCTGGCTGTACTGCTAGACGCCGGAGTAGACGGAGCGGCTGTGGCTGTCTTATTTCCTTTCTTACGAGGCATAGGAGAAGGACTACGACGCACGGGAGCAGCCGGAGAAGTGGCGGGTCTCTTTCGCCCTTGCTGACGAGGCGGAGAAGGAGGAGGCTGGCTGCTCGGGCTCGCCGGCGCAGGCGGAGAAGGAGGCGGAGTGCCACCACGCGCCAGAGAAGGAGGCTGAGTGCCCTGATCACTCGCCGGAGGAGGAGGCGGAGTGCCCTGACTCGCCGGAGGAGGAGGAGGAGGAGGCGGAGGCGTCCAGTTCGGAAGGTTGATGAGCTCCTTCCGCTATAGGCATGGAGTCTTCAGAGAAGAACCCGACCGAGTCTCCCCATCAACCGTAGGGTGCTCAAGCTCGAGGTCCTCAAATCCGTCCGTTATTTCATCCACCATCAGCCTAGCATATACTTCTGGAATCGGCCGGCAGTGGTAGGTTGCGCCAAGTTCAGGAGGTAAAACAGAGCCAACAGCCGCCCTGACTTTCAATTTCATCCATTGCGTCATAAGGTGGCAATGTTGAGACTCCGTGATAGCATCCACGAGGTAGCTAGCAGGAGCCGTGAAGACAGGCTCCAGCTGAAGCTGCTCGGTGGAAGCCACGCTGCTTCTCCGCTGAGATGGCGGGGTAGCTTCAGGGGAAGCTTCGGCAGGTCGTTTGCAGCGATTTGCTTCTCGTTCCTCTATCGCTTGTACCCTTGCGTGCAGCGCCTGTAGTTGGGTATGCTCCACTTTCTTCCTCCTCTCCTGGCATTTGTAACCGCCAGCGTCCGGAAACCCAGCCTTCCATGGAACGGGCCTAGCGTGCCTCGTGTCCGTCCAGGGTGCTCAGGATTCCCGAGGGCCATTGTGAGCTCGTCGTTCTCTCTGTCTGGAACGAACGTCCCTTGTTGTGCTGCCTCGATATACTCCTGAAGCCTCGTGATGGGTATTCGCAGTTGCTCGTTCGTCCAAACGCACTTCCCTGATACAGGTTCCAAGGTTCCGCCAACCCCGAAGAACCAAGTCCGACAACGGTCTGGCCAGTTCAATGTCTCTGGTTCGACCCCTTTATCAATCAGGTCATTCTCAGCCTTGGCCCACAACGGTCGGGCTTTGAGTTAGCCACCTGAACCCGTGTGATGGTGATGCTTCTTCTTCGCAGCATTTTTCTTGTTTGTTGCTGACATCTTCTTACTCTTGTCCGATGTCTTGTGGGCCACAAATGCGGGACAGTGATCTCTGATCTTCTCATACCAGCCAGTGAATTCTGGTGTCTTTTCTTTGTCGATAAACGATGTTTTCAACTCATTCTTCCACCTCCTGAATAGTTCTACTATCTTCTTAAGAGCATGAGACTTGATCAATTGCTCTTTAACTGGCTTCTCCGGATCCTCCTCTGGCGGTAGGGTGAAATTTGCCTTCAGCGCGGTCCAAAGATCATCTTTCTGCATATCGTCGACATAAGACACCTCAGGGTCTTCATTCTTAGGCTTTAACCATTGGAGGATACTGATCGGGATCTTGTCCCTAATAAGAACCCCGGACTGAGCAGCAAATGCTTCCTTTGTCCGGATGGGTTCAAACCTTTCATCCGAGCGCAACTTTTTCTTCGGGCCTCGTCTCTTTACCGAAGTTGTGCTCGATCGGAGGGCTAGAAAAAAGACGAAATACGAGAGTTAATTAATATGTGTACATATACCAAAACATTGAATGCATCAATTAGCTAGTCAGCACAGGCTTAACTAATATATATACCTGGCCGGACTCGGTTCAGTCACCGGAGCCGTCATCACGGTCTCCTTCTTGCACGGGCATTGGGTCACCGGAGCCGTCATCAAGGTCTCCTTCTTGCACCGGCATTGGGTCACCGGAGCCATCATAATCATAGCCTGCTTCTTCACCCTGTCCTTCCAGACCATCGGTGTGATTGAGAAACGACAAAACTGTTGGGGAACGTAGTAATTTTAAAAAAATTCCTACGCACACGCAAGATCATGGTGATGCATAGCAACGAGAGGGGAGGGTGTTGTCCACGTACCCTCATAGACCGAGAGCGGAAGCGTTAGCACAACACGGTTGATGTAGTCATACGTCTACACGATCCGACCGATCAAGTACCAAACACACGACACCTCCGAGTTCAGCATACGTTCAGCTCGATGACGTCCCTCGAACTCCGATCCAGCCGAGTGTTGAGGGAGAGTTTCGTCAGCACGATGTCGTGGTGAGATGATGATGTTCTACTGACGCAGGGCTTCGCCTAAGCACCGCTACAGTATTATCGAGGTGGACTATGGTGGAAGGGGGAACAGCACACGACTAAAAGATCAAACGATCAATTGTTGTGTCTCTAGGGTGCCCCCTGCCCCTGTATATAAAGGAGCAAGGGGGGAGGTGCGGCCGTCCAGGAGGGGCGCGCCAGGAGGAGTCCTACTCCCAGGACTCCCTCCCTTTTCCTTGTTGGATTAGGAGTGGAGAGGGAAGGAGATAGAGGGGAAAGGAAAGGGGGGGCGCTGCCCCCCCCCCTCCTTGTCCAATTCGGACCTAGGGGGGAGGGGCGCGCGGCTGCCCCTTGGCCGCCTCTCCTCTTCCACCAATTGGGCCCATGAGGCTCAATAGCCTTTGGGGGGGGGGGGGCTGTCCGGTAACCCCCCGGTACTCTTGTATATATACGATAACCTCTGGAACCATTCCGGTGTCCGAATATAGTCGTACAATATATCAATCTTCATGTCTCGACCATTTCGAGACTCCTCGTCATGTCCGTGATCACATCCAGGACTCCGAAAAACCTTCGGTACATCAAAACTCATAAACTCATAATATAACTGTCATCGAAACTTTAAGCGTGCGGACCCTTCGGGTTCGAGAACTATGTAGACATGACCGAGACACGTCTTCGGTCAATAACCAATAGCGGAACCTGGATGCTCATATTGGCTCCCACATATTCTACGAAGATCTTTGTCGGTCAGACCGCATAACAACATACGTTGTTCCCTTTGTCATCGGTATGTTACTTGCCCGAGATTCGATCGTTGGTATCTCAATACCTAGTTCAATCTTGTTACCGGTAAACGGGAGTTGCATAATCTCATAGTCATAGGAACATGTATAAGTCATGAAGAAAGCAATAGCAACATACTAAACGATCGAGTGCTAAGCTAACGGAATGGCTCAAGTCAATCACATCATTCTCCTAATGATGTGATCCCGTTAATCAAATGACAACTCATGTCAATGGCTAGGAAACATAACCATCTTTGATCAACGAGCTAGTCAAGTAGAGGCATACTAGTGACACTCTGTTTGTCTATGTATTCACACAAGTATTATGTTTCCGGTTAATACAATTCTAGCATGAATAATAAACATTTATCATGATATAAGGAAATAAATAATAACTTTATTATTGCCTCTAGGGCATATTTCCTTCAAAGACGGCATCACTTCCTTGTGCGATTATGTCCCCCAACACCGCTTCTGTTGCTTCGTCTCGGGGGTGCTCCATAGTTTCTGCAAATATTTACAACATGGCAATTATTATTCAAACATGACAGATGGATATATTAGTGGAAAACGTAGAACTAGCTAGCTAATCACAATAAGGAATCATATTAGTGGCCTCGATGCTGCTTCTTTAGGGTTTGGGGTGGCCTCGACAATGCTTCAAGGGTTTGAGGTGGCCTCGACGACAACGCTCTTTTAACTTGGTAAATTTGGGTGGCCTCGAGAGAGTTTTTCGGGTAGGGGCGCGGCGGGAGGGGGTAGGAGACCGACATCGTTTTTTCTAGGGTTTGGGTGTCCTCGAGAGTTTTGGTCGAGCGAGAGGGCCGGGGGGGGGGGGGGGTGCTCCTGTGGTATAAGTTATCACGGTCGAGAGGGGGTGCTCACTTTTCTAAAAATCTAACTTTTGCATATATGAACATATATACACAGAGAACATACATACATATATACACTTCTCTAAACATGAAGCAGGTGGATATATTAGTGGCAAACGTAGACCTAGCTTCTTCCGGGTTTGGGGTGGCCTCGGCAACGCTTCACGTTTGTCTAGCTAGTGTCAAAGGATTCAACAAAACCCCTCGGCGTTCCTCGACCCCTCGACGACCCTCGCCCCTCGAACCCTCGATGACCCTCGACCCCTCGGTGACCCCTCGACCCTCGCCCCTCGACCGCTGGCGATCCTCGACACCCTCATTCTTGATAAAAAAGAAGAAGAAAAAAAAGAGTAGAAAAAGAAGGAATAGAGGAGTAGAAGAAAAAAATAGATTTCCACTCCTCTATTCCTTCTTCTTCTCCTCTTTTTTTTATTCTTCTTCCTCTTCTTATTTTTTCACACGTCCCCCCTCATGTCATGTCCGACGCCCCCCCCCCCTCGCCTCATGTAATGTCCGACGTCCCCCCTCACTTTAACAAAGAACTACCTTAATAAAAGATTTTCTTCGCCGCGGGTGCTCGATCGGTGCGACTGGACTCGGTGGAAACACTTTATGAAAATGCGGTAGTGGCCGGGCCGGGCGGTTTTCTTTTCCTTCTCCATTTTTTCCTTTGTTTTTTCTTATATGTTTGTTTTCGTTTTCACTCTACATTTTCATACATATGAAAAAAAAAGTTTCTATACAAAAGTGCACAATTTTTATAAACCGGGAAGCAGAGGCCTTTGGTCCCGGTTGGTGGCACCAACCAAGACTAAAGGGGGGCATTGGTCCCAGTTGGTGCCACTTAACCGGGTACCAATGCACCCCTTTAGTCTCGGTTGGTGCCACCAACCGGGACCAAAGGCCTTGCACAGCGGCGTGGTGGTGGGAGTTTAGTCCCACCTCACTAGTTGAGAGGGGCGAGCAGTGGTTTATAAGCCCCACTACCGCACCCCTCTGGAACTCCTCTCCATTGCAGGCTTACGGGCCTAATTGTGACTGCTATGCCTGATGGGCCTACTGGGCCTTCTGCGGGCCTGAATCCTGCCCCATGGATCGGTTTCTAGTCGTATTCAGGCCGTGGTGGCCCAGTAGGTGGCAATTTTTTTATTTTTCACCAGTTTTTTATTTTCTTTTTTGCTTTATTTATTTTGTTTTGTTTCTACTTACAAAAAAATACTTATTTGTTTTATTTTATTTTGTTTCTAATTACTTATTTATTTTATTTTATGATAATTCTTTTTGCTATTAAAGTTTCTAACAAAAAAAAGTTCTTTACGAAAATTCTTTTTGCTTTTAATGATTTTGAACAGAAAATACTTTGACAATTTTAGTTGCATCAGTTTTATATAATTTTAGTTTCAATAATACTAGAGGTTGCTTATAATGTTTTGAACAGAAAATACTTTGATAATTTTAGTTTCATAAATTTTATTTGTGTTATTAAAGTTTATTTTATTTTATTTTGTTTCTACTTATATATTTTGTTAAAGTTTATATTATTTTGTTTCTAATTACTTATTTATTTTATTTTATGATAATTCTTTTTGGTATTAAAGTTTGTAACAAAAAAGTTGTTTATGAAAATTATTTTTGCTTATATTATTTATTTTATTTTATGATTATTTTGAGCTATAAGACCCTGAAATTCGTCTGTTACAAAGAGATTCCGTTTTTTTGAACTTATTCGGACTCCATAGTTTTTCCGTGTTCAAAATGCACCATTCAAAGCCACATCATCAATTTTCAACCTTTCCGACTTCATTTGTTATTTTTCATGCATTTACTGATTATCTTGAGCTATAAGACCCTGAAATTGAAATGCATTTCAAATGAACTCTGAAAAGGTTGAAAGTTGGCATGGTATCATCATTTCATCCAGATAGCATGTGCAAGAAAGTAGAGAGGGTTACGACAAAAACTAGATGCACTTCATGTACAAAACGGACAATCTTTTTCGAAGTATCAGGGTTTCATACGGAAACTCGTTTGTTATAAAGGGATTTCATTTTTTTGAACTTATTTGAGCTCCATAGTTTTTCTGTGTTCAAAATGTACCATTCATAGCTACATCATCAATTTTCAACCCTTTATGACTTCATTTGTTATTTTTATGCAGTTACTGATTATTTTGAGCTACAAGACCCTGAAATTGAGAAGTATTTCAAATGAACTCTAAAAAGGTTGAAAGTTGGCATGGTATCATCATTTCATCCACATAGCATGTGCAAGAAAGTAGAGAGGGTTACGGCAAAAACTGGATGCACTTCGTGTACAAAACGGACAATCTCTTTCGAAGTTCGAAGTTCAGGGTTTCATTCGGAAACTCGTCTGTTACAAAGGGATTTCGTTTTTTTGAACTTATTTGGACTCCATAGTTTTTCCGTGTTCAAAATGCACCATCCAAAGCCACATCATCAATTTTCAACCTTTCCGACTTTATTTGTTATTTTTCATGCATTTACTGATTATCTTCAGCTATAAGACCCTGAAATTGAAAAACATTTCAAATGAACTCTGAAAAGGTTGAAAGTTGGCATGGTATCATCATTTCATCCACATAGCATGTGCAAGAAAGTAGAGAGGGTTACGGCAAAAACTAGATGCACTTCGTGTACAAAACGGACAATCTCTTTCAAGTATCGTGGTTTCATACGGAAACTAAATGCATTACAAAGGGATTTCATTTTTTTGAACTTATTTGAACTCCAGACCTTTTCTGTGTTCAAAATGCACCATTCAAAGCCACATCATCAATTTTGAACCCTTTCTGACTTCATTGTTATTTTTCATGCATTTACTGATTATTTTGAGCTATAAGACCCTGAAATTGATAAGTGACCAAATTAATAGAAGTTCATCATCACATTAAAACCAAAGTACATACATAGTTCTCATTGAACAACATATAGCTCTCTAAAGCATCTAATTAAACCATACATTGAAATTATGTAAAACATTTCAATGCAACAACAAATGCGATCATAATCGCAACCAAGGTAATAATTGATCCAACTGCATAATGATACCAAGCCTCGGTGTGAATGGCCTATTTTCTAATCTTTCTAATCTTCAACCGAATTGCATCCATCTTGATCTTGTGATCATCGACGACATCCGCAACATGCTACTCCAATATCATCTTCTCCTCCTCAATTTTTTTATTTTTTCCTTCAAGTAATTGTTTTCTTCTTCAACTAAATTTAACCTCTCGACAATAGGGTCGGTTGGAATTTCCGGTTCAACCACCTCCTAGATAAATAAAATCTATGTCACGTTGGTCGGCATAATTGTCATAAACAATAAATGAACCAAATATTTATAAAAAGGTAATATATACCACATCCGAATCATAGACAGGACGAGGACCGACAGGGGCGGATACCAAAACCATCGCACTATATAATAACAAGGAATAATAAACGTAAGAAAATTAGACAAGTATCTATCTGAAGTAAGAATTGTTTTCTTTCAGAAAGAAGATAAGAATAAGAGGCTCACCACGGTGGTGCCGGCAACGAGATCGGCGCGGGCGATCGACGGCGGTGAAGACGGGGACGGGACGTGACGGACCGCTAATATAAACCTAGACAAATCTCGGGTAAAATGGAGCTCGGAGGTCGAGCTTCGAGAGAAGAAAGCTTAACTAGTGTGGCTCGGGCATTTCATCGAACACCTCATGTGCATAGGAGGTGAGCTGGAGCACCCAATGCCCTCCCCCTCGCCGGCCAGCAAAAAACAGAGCACTGTGGAGTGCTCTGGTGCGGCGATGGGTATATATAGGCAACTCATTTTCCCGGTTCGTGGCAGGAACCAGGACTAAAGCTCCCCCTTCTATCCCGGTTCAAGCCACAAATCGGGACCAATGACTGTGGGCCAGGAGCGAGGCTCATTGGTCCCGGTTCGTGCCTAGAACCGGGACAAATGGGTCGAAACGAACCGGGACCAATGCCCACGAGGCCCCGGCCGCCCCCTGGCTCACGAACCAGGACTAATGCACCCCATGGGTCCCGGTTCGTGCAGAACCGGGACTAATGGGCTGGCCAGGCCCGAACGAAAGCCCTGTTTTCTACTAGTGAGTGTTGCCGTATACATGCATCTACTATCAGCTAGCTGTGGAGAAGAAAGAGAAAAGTGCAGATTAATTATTGGGGCTTGGTTGACACGTGTTGTGTTATTAGGGAGCCATTTTGTTTTACGCGAAAAAAAGACGGCGAGCCCACCTACGCATCGCGGCTCGTCGCGCGTCGAACGATCAGTCTGGCATGCTACTCTAAGGGCATGGCCAATGCATAGCCCCAGGGTGATGCCTCACATGCCATGTAGGATCGGATAACAGAAAAAGTAGGTTCGGATGGGGAAGCGGGATCCTCTCCAGGAGGCGGGTGCTTAGAGACAAAAAGTATGGTCCAGTGCATAAAGTTGAAAAGGTTGAAATGAAAAGGAGGGATGCATGTGTAGTGAGAGTCAATTTTTATTCTTTGATGAGGTCCACTAGTAGTAGCTTGCATTGGGGAGAAAAAATCAATACCTATGCTTCAAATTGCTTTTTGTCATGAGGCATATGTATCCATATGCTATCATTGTACATGCCTTAAGACTATGGCTGGATCAACTCGAAAAAGAGGAGATGCCTCCCTTCCCCTTGACAAACGAAAATGATCAACCCGATCGGGAAAACTCCAGGCTAGTAGGTAAATTAATCAAGCAACGCACGGGCATGACATCCCTGTCACGCGTCTAATCACGTTCTACTTACCAAGAGTCCCTGACGACCTAAACACTGCGTTAAACTAAATATACGGTGCTAGCCATATTCGATCATGCCTGCCGCTTTGATCCCATCAGCGATAGCATCAGCACCCTACCAATCCGCTCCGAGCAAATCATTGACCTGACCGTCGTCGATGTAAACGCCGTTTGTGATTACCCAAATTAATTAGGCGCGCATGATCGATCCCGAGGTTGATGCATTGTTCTGCCTACCCGCGCGTCCTTTTCCCAGTTAATTTATCCGCCGATCGTTCTGGGTCATGAGGCCATGGCATGTGGCGGCCGGCCGGGCTCTCCGTACGGCGGCGCCGCGCCGCACGGGCGCTTTCGGCGGCATGGCAGTGCCACGGCGGTGCCCGGAGATTACCGCCGAGCACGCGCGCGTTGAATTTACTACCCGCTTTTACCTGCTAACAAGGACGGTCGAGACGTCGAGTACTGAATGATCAAAGCGACCGGCCGGCCATATAATTGGCGCACCGTCGTGCAATTTGGCATGAGGTTCTTCGAGCCTCGTTACTTGATCCATGTAGCTAGCGCAATTAACGTCGCTCTTATTGGGGCTCTGTCTTTATACGATTATTAGGCCAAGAGATGAGATTTTTTTTAAAGGCCAAGAGATGAGATATTTTTTCAAAAAAAAAGGCCAAGAGATGAGATAAGAATATGGAGTGAGCAAGTATTTCATGGTCGCCCGTTGTGATCTGTCGGAAAAAGTCTGAACCTCCCGTCACGGGCCGCAAGATTCAGAGGAGATTACATACTTGTTCCCGCTCGATGTGTACGTACGTAGGTCACCTAAACCATTGACCCGACGCACTCTTAGACCAAGAACAAATCAGGATAATGCTTTTTTTTTAGGGGGAGGTCAGGATAATGCTGGCTGCTCTATCTTACTCCATAGTCACCACTTTGACGAAAGGAAAGTGGACAGAAATCCGGTCAGAAGAGCCAAAATCATACTGAGTGCTAAAAATAACCGAATTCCAGTTATTGACATAGAGGAAATAACACAATGGATAGATATCGGAAGGCAGATCGAATTAAGTAGACTACTAGTATTATCATTGATCTGTTAAAGTCTCTGGATATATTGAGTCAGTTGCAACGGAGCCCAGCGATGGACTGGCAAGTTGCCGGCCGGTCGCGTCAGCCCACCGTTGTCCCCTTTGCCGCCGTGCGTGCTCGCTCTCCCTTCCATCGTCTCGCTCGTGGACTCCAAGCACAATGTCCGCACCGCAATCTCGAAATCCAGCCTGCCACTTTCGCTCGCTCATTTCCGTCTGCAGAAAACGGCTTCATCCTCTCTGCTGCAACAGCACAATGCCCAGAAAACGGCTTCATCCACTTGGCTGGCTAGCTAGCTAGGCCGGCGCCTCCCAGCTACTAAAACTGACACGGCAGTGCGGTTCGGTTTGTTATTATACGTATAAATTTTCCCGTATCGTTCCGTTCCTTGCCCAATAAGGCTACGTTGAGTACGTCCTCACATCCGATCTACCACAGCCAGACAGAGAGCGATGGGCGCGCAGCGCTGCTGCCGCCACGGGAGAGGTGATGGTGCCATGCCAAGTGCCAAGGTCGGCGCGCGGTACCGACACTGCAGCCCTTCGAGTGGGCTGGAGGCCGCGTGCGTTCCAAATGGCAATTGCCGGTGCCTGCACAGCCTTGGCCAGGCCACCTCACTTGCCCAATCGCCGTCCACCACGTCTTGAAATGTAACTAAACATCATGACGCAGCAGGAGTGTAGTATAGATTTTTTTTTGAGCGGTAGGAGTGTAGTTTAGATGGTTAGATTGTTTGTGATGAAATTAATACATCATGGTTAAAGTGATATAATTATCACTGGTGCTTGCATTCTCTAGATTTATTTAAGGTTTTTTGACAATATTCGTTCAGTGGGTTCATGTGGACGAGTGTGTATGCATGTACATGAGAATATGCGTCTGTGCTGTATTCAAATTAAAAAAAAGCAGCACTGTCCCACTTGTATTTTTCTATGAACACCACATTGAAAGTTAGTTTTGTAGAAAATCACCACCTTACATTTTTGTTGTAAAAAACACCATGTCCGCGGTAATCTTGTTTGATCAGTTTTTCGACAAGTGGGGTCCAAAATCTGGTGACATGGGGGTAACGGCTCGGTCGGACAGCCTTAAATGTTCGTTGGTCAAAACGACCCGATCGGCTCGCGCGAGACCGGCTGCACTTTCTCTCTCTCGCTCACTCTGTTCTCTCTCTCCCATGTTCTCTCTCTCCCATGTTCTCTTTGTTCTGCTCTGCCGCCGCTGCTCGCCTTTGCCCGCCGCCATGGTTTCCTGGAACGATGGTGTGACAAGCGAGGACTCTCTCAAGTACGTCTTCTCCTTCGATGACGCCCCAAAGGCCAGTGCATTTTAGCTTGTAGTGTTCTAGACTTTTTTATTTGGGGACTGTTTTTAGGCTTGATTTGGGCAATTTGCCGAGGTTGGTTTGAATACATTGCTTTTGTTTGCGCCTTCACCTCCCAACTAGAATGGATGAACCCAATTTCTGCGGCATTGACGACGATCTGATGGTGATGCGTGACAACGGCAAGCCGGCGGAGAGATGTGTTGCTTTCGAAGGGATCAACATGGGGAGTTTGTTTATTGCATGTGTTGAGCATGTAAGCTACAATTTTGCGCAAATTTGTGGTTGCTACTCCCGTAGGAGTTGTTGGATTTCCTCGAAGAGGAACGGTGATGTAGCACAGCAGCAGAAACCAAGGTTTAATGGAACCATTGGGCGTCTACAAGCTAGCAAGATAAATAGCACCTGCACACACAAAATGTTAACACCCAACTTGGAAAGGGGGTTGTTAATCCCCTCGTCTTGCTAGTTGCAAGGTTAAAAGGAAACAATGATAGATAGTGATATGGCAAACAACAAAATAGTAAAAGTAAATAAGAGAGCAAGTAGAGTAACACAAGTACTAATACATCCATTTTGCATCATGTTTTTATATTATTATTTCTACTATTTTAAAGTTTATTTCACCTTTTGATGCAATTATAATGCCTTTTATCACTTAGATTTCAAGTTCCATCACAACAGGGAGATTGCTGGTAGCTGAAATTCTGGACCTGAAAAGAGCTACAACAGAGATAGCTATTCTCCGGAGCTCCAAATGACCTGAAAACTTATAGAGATTTATTTTGGAATATATAATAAATACTGGACTACTTGAGAGGACCCATCAGGGACCCATAAAATCATGTGGCACCCCCCCCCCCGGGGCGCACCATGTGAGCATGTGGGTCCCACAACAGGCCTCCGAGGCCCATCTTCTGCTATATGAAGACATTTTCCCTAGAAAAAAAATCAGAAGAAGACTTTCGGGATGAAGTGTCGCCGTATTGAGGCGGAACCTAGGCAGGAGCACTTTTGCTCTCTGATGGAGCAATTTCGTCGGGGATACTTTCCTCCGGGAGGGGGAAATCAAAGCCATCGTCATCATCAACGATCATCTCATTGTGGGAGGACTCATATCCATCAACATCTTCACCATCACCATCTCATCTCCAAACCCTAGTTCATCCCTTGTATTCAATCTTTGTCTTAAAACCTCATATTGGTACCTTTCGGTTCCCAGTAGTGTTGATTACATGTTGTAGTTGATGCTAGTTGTTTACTTGGTGGAAGATTATATGTTCAGATTACTAATCATCTATTATTCTCTTCTGATCATGTATGATTTGTGGGTAGTTCCGTTTGTTCTTGAGGATATGGGAGAATCCTTATTATAAGTAATCATGTGGATTTTTTTAATGTTTTAATGGTGTGTTATGTCGTTCTTCCTCTAGTCGATGTCGTGTGAATGTCTACTACATGACACATTACCATACTTGGGCCTAGGGAAAGGCATTGTGGGATTAGTAAGTAGATGATGGGTTGCGAGCATGATAGAAGTTTAAACCCTATTTTATGCGCTATTCCGTAAGGGACTGATTTGAATTCATATGTTTAATGCTATGGTTAGTTCTGTCATAATTCTTTTATTGTAGTTGTGGATGCTTGCGAGAGGGGGTAATCATAAGTAGGTTGTTTGTTCAAGTGAGAATGATATCGTAGCACCGGTTCACCCACATAATAACTTTTCAAAGAAGTGAACGTGAGTCAATGAATCTTGATGAAATTAACTAGACGAAATTTCCATGTGTTCTCGAGAACGCTTTGCTCACTATAAAAAATACTTCCGGCTTGTCCTTTGCAATAAAAATGATTGAGCCACCTTGCTGCACCTTGTTATATTAGGTAATTATTACTTGCTACAAATTATATTTCTATCAAACTATAAGTCACAACTACTTTACAACACTTGCAGAGAATATCTTACTGAAAACCGTTTATTTACTCCTTCTGCTTCTCATTGGGTTGAACACTCTTACTTATCAAAAGGACTATGGTTGGTCCACTATACTTGTGGGTCGTTAAGTATTAATGGAGAATGGGCCCATGCGCCACAGGTTCACTAGTGACTTCTCTCTCGAATGCAAGTAGTGGCATGGTAAGCAAATTACTGTTCGTCTATTGACAGATAAGTAACATTCATAACTATGGTCATTCATGGCATAATCTCGTATAGGCATCACGTATGTGACAATGAGACAATAATCGAACTACATCTACTACTATTACTCCACCCCAGGGCCGCTATCTAGCATGCCTCTCAAAGTATCAATTTTAATGAAAAACAAACTAAAGCAATAAGCAAGATGACATGATGCATAGAGAAAGAAACCTAGCAATAAGATCAATCTCCCCCGTTTTATCCTTAGTAGCAACAACACATCACGTGCTTTTGCCCCTTTTATCACTGGGCAAGAGCATCGTGAGGTTGAACCCACTACTATGCACCACTCCCGCTAAAGAACATTTGATCTATTGGCCAGAGAAGACAAATAACTCGGAAAGCATCCGTAGCTACTCAATCATACAACAAAGAAACTTCAAAAGATTCAGTTATATTCAATGAACAATCTGATCACAAATCCACAAATCATCGAATCCCAACAAACACACCACAAGAATTAAAGCGGGTTGATCCCATAGGAGATCAATGTATTGAAGATCCAAAAGAGAGAGAGGGACAATAGGACATCGACCCATAGGTCCTAAAATAACAACTCACACATCATCATGGAGGCAGCAAGGTTGATGAAGAGGCCTCCCATGGTGGCTTCCCACTCCGGCAGAGCACCAGAATAGGGCTCCAGATGGGATTGCTTCAGAACAGAGACTCGCGGTGGAGATATTTTTCTCAGGTTCGCTTCCGAGGGTTTTGGGATTTATGTGAATTTATAGGCCATGAATTAATTCAAAAGGAGGCTTAGGGAGCCCACATGGGCAGGTGGCGCGACCATGCCCTGGCTGCGCCAGCAGGCCATGTGGCTGCCTCGTTGATCCCCTTGACTTCTCCTGAAGCTTCTAGGGTCCTTCGTTGGCCAGAAAAATGGTAAAACTTTGGCATCGTATTTGGACTTTCATAGATATGGATTTTCTGCGAAACTAGAAACAAGCAAAAATCAGGAACTTGCATTGGACACTAAATTAATAAGTTAGTCCAGAAAATAATATATAACATATAAAAGTGATAATATAATAGTATATAACAATAAGAACTTATAATAAGTTTCCAAATTGTTCTAGGGTTCACTGTTCATGTGTTGTCCATTGCAATTATTTTGTTGAGCATGAATCTGATGGTGATGTGGTCATGTTCTGATAGTATATCGTGATAAAAAAATTGTAGTTGTCTCAACTCTAGTTATGTATGTTATTTAGTTTTTGGCCCTTTAACTTTAGGAATTAGAGGTGAATAATTTAACTTTTGTGTTGTTCATTCAATTTGTAAATTGTTCTATTCATTAATTTTGCAATGGGCACTGAGCATGCATAGTAGACACTGATTAATGTAGACAAGGAATAACTTAAAAGTCTTAACCATCGGATAAGTTTGTAAATTATTGCAGGAGGGGAGAAACTATGGACTATTTCAATGGGTAGATTAGGAGTGGCTAGACTCACTTCAGAATGCTCTACACAAGTTAAGAGGTTTGTATGAGGAGAACAAGCATACTAATAGGCTTGCACGTCTGGAACATTCATCTAGTGTCCATAATCTTATGGAAGAGAAAATTAATATAGAGGACAACCACGCCAAGTTGGTTGTGGGTGTCCTAGTAGAAGAGTGCTCAAGAATACAACTATCAATAGATTGGAGGGACAATGAAGAGAGAATATCTTTGTTTTGGACAATAACATGAGCAATTTGAAGCAAGAGCTTGGTGCAATGGAGGTAGAGAACACTAAACTGAAGAAACGAGTTGGCATATTGAAGTTCACACATCTGAAAGAGAAGGAAAAAACTCAACACTTAGAGGAGGAACTTGGATTTTTTCATTGTCGACCTCGTGAAGAGCCAGTCAAAAGAACACGATCACGCTCAAGGGCACCAAGGCCATTTGTGATGAAGAATAAGATATAGTCTAATTATCTAGGTCATTATGTATCTTTTGAACAAATCTTTAGTATGAAACTTTGAACCATGGCTTGTTATGTTGAGTATGTGAACTACGGTGTGTGATGAATCCTCTGAACTATGTTTAGTTTGAGTATGTGAACCTTCTTGATATGCTTATATGAACGAAGTTAGTTTGAGTGTGTGAATCTTCTTGTAATTTAAATATGATGGTGTTGGATGCATTAATTTCAGGTCTTCCATCAACGCCGAGCCACCCTAGATGGTTAAATTGGGGTTTTAGGTGTTCCGTCGAGGCTGAGGCACCCTAGATGCTTAAAGTAGGGTTTGCGGGGTTCCATTGATGCAAAAACATCCTATATGGTTAAATTAGGGTTTTACGTGTTCCATTGACGCCGAGGCACCTGAAAGTCTCAAACATATCTTCAATTTTTAACTTTTTCATGGCATGACTATATCATTTTGGCAAAGTTTGACATAATTTTTTTTGGAATAACCTATTAATTCAGTGTGTAATGCTAGTTGATGTTTTCTGCATGTTTTTATATTTTTAGAAAAACTAAAATTTTCAGGATAAAAATTCCAGAACAATCTGGAGAAGTTTTGTATTGGCAAGCTTGTTTCTAGGCGTGCTTGGATTCGAGCCCTCGGAAGATCATGTTTACACGCCAGGCGCCCTTTTGGGATGCCTTCTGCCTTATCTCGCCTAAGCTGCCACCTTTGCCCGTGGAGCGGAGTCCCTCGGTGGAGAAGCAGGTCCCTCGGTGGAGTGTGATGTCTACTATGCAACCATCTTCTTGTAGACGTTGTTGGGCCTCCAAGTGCAGAGGTTTGTAGGACAGTAGCAAATTTCCCTCAAGTGGATGACCTAAGGTTTATCAATCCGTAGGAGGCGTAGGATTAAGATGGTCTCTCTCAAATAACCCAGCAACCAAATAACAAAGAGTCCCTTGTTTCCCCAACACACCCAATACAATGATAAATTGTATAGGTGCACTAGTTTGGCGAAGAGATGGTGATACAAGTGCAATATGGATGGTAGATATATTTTTTGTAATCTGAAAATATAAAAACAGCAAGGTAGCAAGTGGTAAAAGTGAGTGAAAACGGTATTGCAATACTTCGAAACAAGGCCTAGGGTTCATACTTTCACTAGTGCAAGTTCTCTCAACAATGATAACATAATTAGATCATATGACAATCCCTCAACATGCAACAAAGAGTCACTCCAAAGTCACTAATAGTGGAGAACAAATGAACAGATTATTCTTTCAGATCGATCTATTGGGCTATTCCTGTAAGTGTCACAAACAGGCTACAGTTCGTACTAAAATAACACCTTAAGATACACATCAACCAAAACCGTAATGTCACCTAGATACTCCAATGTCACCACAAGTATCCGCGGGTTTGATTACACAATATGCAGCAGACAATCTCAGATTCAACTATTCAAACCAACACAAAGAACTTCAAAGAGTGCCCCAAAGTTTCTACCGGAGAGTCAAGACGAAAACGTGTGCCAACCCCTATGCATAAGTTCACAAGGTCACAGAACCCGCAAGTTGATCACCAAAACATACATCAAGTAGATCACGTGAATATCCCATTGTCACCACAGATAAGCACATGCAAGACATACATCAATATATAGGGGAAACTCCACCTAGTCTCAATTTGGATGAGATCTGCATGAAATTCATTTTCATATCTATATGCACATATTTATGTGGAGTTTGTCCTATGTATTGGTGTTTCTAACTATTTGGTCCCGATGAGTTTGGGTACCATTTTGTTTGTGTTGTTGTTCTAGGAACAATTGGAGATGCATTGGATACTCGGCTCATTCAAAAGGAAGGTGTGTCACCATGTGCTTATTGGAGTCAAGCTAGGATGATCAATGAACTACTCTACCTTCAATTGGTTTCTACTACATCCTTCCAATGCTATCTCGGTAACAAGTATCATCATCTACTACATGCACACATTTATTGCATCAACCGTGTGTAGGTTGTATCATGGCATGTTATTCATTCTATCTTGTGATACTTGTTTCCTTTCTCAAAGCACCTCAACGATGATCTCATGTTGCTAGTTGTGATGTCTTTGATGGTTGTGTGGTAGGAATTCATCTATATCCAATAAGACCATATCTAGCCATGTGCTATGCTTCCAAGCAAATATCTTATTGGTATATCTATGACTTCCTTATGAATATCTTGTTCCTTCATGTTGTAACTATTTCGGGTGTACATCCTTCTTTGTAGACATATATTATCATGATTTCGTCTACCTAGAACCTTATACACTTGAGAGAAATTACATCTCTAGATGATATCCTTTCTTTCACGTCCACCTTGTCTTTCTTTTGTTTTTTTTATTTGGTGGCTCCGTGAAAGCTCTTGCCTTGAGTGTGTGTCTTCTATCGTTGTATCTTGATGCACTCTTGTGTGGTGAAGATTATTTTCCTCATGCTTATCTGTACGAGGCTTTTGCCATCTTAATTGGTATCCCTCGTCTTGATGAGGCTTTCATCTTCTATCTTCACCACGGGTTGTCATAAGCATATGTTCTTTATATGCTTATTAGTAAGCTTGTGAACCCATTTGCTAGTTGTGCGTGGGAATGATAGGCATTGCACCGTGTGCCTCATTCCTTCAAGACTTTATTGATGCTTAATGCTCATCCGTACATTAGTCTAGAGGCAATAATAAATTAGTTATTATTATATTTCCTTGTTCACGATAATCGTTTATTATCCATGCTATAATTGTATTGATAGGAAACTCAGATACATGTGTGGGTACATAGACAACACCATGTCCCTAGTAAGCCTCTAGTTGACTAGCTCGTTGATCAATAGATGGTTACGGTTTCCTGACCATGGACATTGGATGTCATTGATAACGGGATCACATCATTAGGAGAATGATGTGATGGACAAGACCCAATCCTAAGCCTAGCACAAAGATCGTAGTTCGTATGCTAAAGCTTTTCTAATGTCAAGTATCATTTCCTTAGACCATGAGATTATGCAACTCCCGGATACCGTAGGAATGCTTTGGGTGTATCAAACGTCACAACATAACTGGGTGACTATAAAGGTGCACTACAGGTATCTCCGAAAGTGTCTGTTGGGTTGGCACGAATCGAGATTGGGATTTGTCACTCCGTGTAAACGGAGAGGTATCTCTGGGCCCACTCGGTAGGACATCATCATAATGTGCACAATGTGACCAAGGGGTTGATCACGGGATGATGTGTTACGGAACGAGTAAAGAGACTTGCCGGAAGCGAGATTGAACAAGGTATCGGGATACAAGCGATCGAATCTCGGGCAAGTACAATACCGCTAGACAAAGGGAATTGTATCACGGGATCGATTGAGTCCTTGACATCGTGGTTCATCCGATGAGATCATCGTGGAACATGTGGGAGCCAACATGGGTATCCAGATCCATTTGTTGGTTCTTGACCGGAGAACGTCTCGGTCATATGCGCATGGTTCCCGAACCCGTAGGGTCTACACTTAAGGTTCGATGATGCTAGGGTTATAAAGGAAGTTTGTATGTGGTTACCGAATGTTGTTCGAGTCCCGGATGAGATCCCGGATGTCACGAGGAGTTCGGAATGGTCCGGAGGTAAAGATTTATATATGGAAGTCCTTTTTGGTCACCGGAAAAGTTTGGGTTTTTCCGATAGCGTGCAGGACCAGGGAGGGTCCGAGGTCCACCAAGTGGGGCCACAAGCCCGGAGGGCTGCATGGGCCAAGTGTGGAAGGGGACCAGCCCGGGTGGGGTGGTGCGCCCCCCACAAGGGGCCAAAGGCGCCTCCAAGAGGTAAGGGGGGAAAACCCTTGGGCAGTTGGGCCCTATGGCCCACCCTAGGTGCGCGTCCCCCTCTCCCCTTGTGGCCGCCACCCAGATGGGATCTGGGCTGCCGCCACCCCGGGAGGGAACCCTAGGTGGGCGCAGCTCCTCCCCTTCCCTATATATACTTGAGGTTTGGGCTGCCCAGAGACATGAGTTTCTCTCCTCTTGGCGCAGCCCTACCTCTCTCCCTTCTCCTCTCCGCGGTGCTTGGCGAAGCCTGCAGGATTGCCACGCTCCTCCATAACCACCATGCCGTTGTGCTGCTGCTGACGGAGTCTTCCTCAACCTCTCCCTCTCTCCTTGCTGGATCAAGGCGTGGGAGGCGTCACCGGGCTGTCACGTGTGTTGAACGCGGAGGTGCCGTCCGTTTGGCACTAGGATCTCCGGTGATTTGGATCACGACGAGCACGACTCCTTCAACCCCGTTCTCTTGAACGCTTCCGCTTAGCGATCTACAAGGGTATGTAGATGCACTCTCCTTCCCTCGTTGCTAGTTTCTCCATAGATAGATCTTGGTGACACGTGGGAAAATTTTGAATTTACGCTCGTTCCCCAACACCGCATCATGAGCTAGGTCTATTGCGTAGATTCTTTGCACGAGTAGAACACAAAGTAGTTGTGGGCGTTGATGATGTTCAATATGCTTACCGTTACTAGTCCAATCTTGTTTTCGACGGTATTGTGGGATGAAGCAGCCGGACCGACCTTACACGCATTTTACGTGAGACAGGTTCCACCGACTGACATGCACTTGGTGCATAAGGTGGCTAGCGGGTGCCAATCTCTCCCACTTTAGTCGGAACGGATTCGATGAAAAGGGTCCTTATGAAGGGTAAATAGCAATTGGCATATCACGTTGTGGTTTTGCGTAGGTAAGAAACGTTCTTGCTAGAAACCCATAGCAGCCATGTAAAACATGCAAACAACAATTAGAGGACGTCTAACTTGTTTTTGCAGGGTATGCTATGTGATGTGATATGGCCAAGAAGAATGTGATGAATGGTATGTGATGTATGAGATTGATCATGTTCTTGTAATAGGATTCACGACTTGCATGTCGATGAGTATGACAACCGGCAGGAGCCATAGGAGTTGTCTTTATTTATTGTATGACCTGCGTGTCATTAAACAACGCCATGTAATTACTTTCCTTTATTGCTAACCGGTAGCCATAGTAGTAGAAGTAATAGTTGGCGAGACAACTTCATGAAGACACGATGATGGAGATCATGATGATGGAGATCATGGTGTCATGCCGCTGACGATGATGATCATGGAGCCCCGAAGATGGACATCAATGGAGCTATATGATATTGGCCATATCATGTCACTACTATATATAATTGCATGTGATGTTTATTATGTTTATGCATCTTGTTTACTTAGAACGACGGTAGTAAATAAGATGATCCCTTACAACAATTTCAAGAAGTGTTCTCCCCTAAGCGTGCACCGTTGCTAAAGTTCGTAAGCTTCTAAGCACCACGTGATGATCGGGTGTGATGGATTCTTACGTTCACATACAACGGGTGTAAGACAGATTTACACACGCCAAACACTTAGGGTTAACTTGACGAGCCTAGCATGTACAGACATGGCCTCGAACACGAGAGACCGAAAGGTCGAGCATGAGTCGTATAGTAGATACGATCAACATGAAGATGTTCACCGATGATGACTAGTCCGTCTCACGTGATGATGATCGGACACGGCCTAGTTGACTCGGATCATGTAATCACTTAGATGACTAGATGGATGTCTATCTGGTGGGAGTTCATAAGATGAACTTAATTATCCTGAACATAGTCAAAAGACCTTTTGCAAATTATGTAAATGGCTTCGCGTTTTAGTTCCACTGTTTAGATATGTTCCTAGAGAAAATATAGTTGAAAGTTGACAGTAGCAATTATGCGGACAGTAGAAAGCTTACGTCATTAATGCACCGCTCAGTGTGCTGAACCACAAACGTCGTTTGTGGATGTTGCGAACATCGGACATACACGTTTTGAAAACTACGTGATAGTTCAGTTAAACGGTTTAGAGTTGAGGCACCAAAGACGTTTTTTTTTCAAAACGTCGCGGAACATATGAGATGTTTCGAGGGCTGAAATTGGGATTTCAGGCTCGTGCCCACGTCAAGAGGTATAAGACCTCCGGCGATTTTCTTAGCCTGCAAACTCAGGGAGAAAAGCTCAATCGTTGAGCTTGTGCTCAGATTGTCTGAGTGCAACAATCACTTGAATCGAGTGGGAGTTGATCTTCCACATGAGATAGTGATGTTTCTCCAAAGTCATTGCCACCAAGCTGCTAGAGCTTCGTGATGAACTATAACATATCAGGGATAGATATGATGATCCTTGAGGTATTCATGATGTTTGACACCGCGAAAGTAGAAATCAAGAAGGAGCATCAATTGTTGATGGTTGGTGAAACCACTAGTTTCAAGAAGAACGCAGGCAAGAAGGGATACTTCATGAAACGGCAAATCGATTCTTGCTCTAGTGAAAAAACCCAAGGTTGAACCCAAACCTGAGACTAAGTGCTTCCTTAATAAGGGGAACAGCCACTGGAGCAGCATTACCCTAGATACTTGGTAGATGAGAAGGCTGGCAAGGTCGATAGAAGTATATTGGATATACATTATGTTAATGTGTACTTTACTAGTACTCCTAGTAGCACCAGGGTATTAAGATACCGGTTCGGTTGCTAAGTGTTAGTAACTCGAAATAAAAGAGCTACGAAATAAACGGAGACTAGCTAAAGGTGAGCTGACGATATGTGTTGGAAGTGTTTCCAAGTTTGATGTGATCAAACATCACACGCTCCCTCTAGCATCAAGATTAGTATTGAACCTGAATAATTGTCATTTGGTGTTTGCATTGAGCATAGACATGATTGGATTATGTCTATACTTGTCTGATTATTCATTTAAGGAGAATAATGGTTACTCTATTTATTTGAATAAATACCTTCAATGGTCTTGCACCTAAAGGAATGGTTTATTGAATCTCGATCGTAGTGATACACATTTCCATGCCAAAAGATATAATGATAGTACCACTTACTTGTGGCACTGCCATGTAAGTCATATTGGTGTAAAACGCATGAAGAAGCTCCATGTTGATGGATCTTTGGACTCACTCGTTTTGAAAAGTTTGAGACAGGCGAACCATGTCTATTGGTGTATACGCATGAAGAAACTCCATGCAGATGGACCGTTTGGACTCACTTGATTTTGAATCACTTGAGATATGCAAATCATACCACATGGGCAAGATGGTGAAAAGCCTCGGTTTGAGTAAGATGGAACAAGATAGCAACTTGTTGGAAGTAACACATTTTGATGTGTGCAGTCCAATGAGTCTTGAGGCATGTGATGAATATCGGTATGTTCTTACTTCATGGATGATTTAAGTAGAATCTTGTTGTATTTACTTGATGAAACACAAGTCTGAATTATTGAATGGTTCAAGTAATTTCAGAGTGAAGTTAAAGATCATCATGACAAGAGGATAAAATGTCTATGATATGATCATAGAGATGAGTATCTGAGTTACGAAGCTTTAGACGCTATTAAGACATTGTGGAAATTATTTCACAATTAATACCGCCTGAAACACCATAGTGTGATGGTGTGTCCGAACATCAGAGTTGCACCCTATTGGATATGGTGCGTACCGTGATGTCTCTTATCAAATTACCACTATCGTTCATGGGTTAGGCATTAGAGACAACCACATTCACTTTAAATAGGGCACCACGTAATTCCGTTGAGATGACATCGTATGAACTATGGTTTAGAGAAACCTAAGCTGTCATTTCTTAAAAGTTTGGGGCTGCGAGCTTATGTGAGAAAGTTTCAGGTTGATAAGCTCGAACCCAAAGCGGATAAAATGCATCTTCATAGGACACCCAAAACAGTTGGGTATACCTCCTAATTCAGATCCGAAAGCAATAGGGATTGTTTCTTGAATCGGGTCCTTTCTCGAGAAAAAGTTTGTCTCGAAAAGTTGAGTGGGAGGATGGTGGAGACTTGATGAGGTTATTGAACCGTCACTTCAACAAGTGTGTAGCAAGGGCACGGGAAGTTGTTCTGTGGCACCTACACCAATTGAAGTCGAAGCTTATGATAGTGATCATGAAGTTTTGGATCAAGTCACTACCGTACCTCGTGAGGGTGACAAGGATGCGTCTTTGCTTGAGTGGTACGGTGATCCTGTCTTGAAGGTCATGTTGCTAGACAACAATGAACCTACGAGCTATGGAGAAGCGATGGTGGGCCCAAATTCCGACAAATGGTTAGAAGCCATAAAATCCGAGAGAGGATCCCTGTATCATAACAAAGCCTGGACTTTGGTGGACTTGCCCGATGTTCGTCTAGCCATTGAAATATCTGGATCTTTTAGTAGAAGCCGGACGTGGACGGTAATGTCACCGTCTATGTAGCTAGAATTGTGGCGAAGAGTTTTTCTCAAGTTCAAGGTGTTGACTACGATGAGATTTTCTCATCCGTGGCGATGCTTAAGTCTGTCGGAATCATGTTAGCATTAGCTGCATTTATGAAATCTGGCGAGATGGATGTCAAGACGAGTTTCCTTACGGTTTACGTAAGGAAAGGTTGTATGTGATACAATCGAGAAAAGTTTTGTCGATCCTAAGGATGCTAAAAGGTATGCTAGCTCCAGCGATCCTTCTAAGGACCGGAGTAAGCATCTCGGAGTTGGAATATGCACTTTGATAGGATGATCAAAGATTTTGGGTTTATACAAAGTTTATGAGAAACTTGTATTTCCAAAGAAGTGAGTGGGAGCACTATAGAATTTCGATGAGTATATGTTGTTGACATATTGATGATCGAAATGATGTGGAATTCTGGAAAGCATATAGGGTTATTTGAAAGATGATTTTCAATAGAAAACCTGGATTAGGCTACTTGAACAATAAGCATCAAGATCTATAAGATAGATCAAAATGCTTAATAATACTTACAAATGAGCACATACCTTGACATGATCTTGAAGGTGTTCAAGATGGATCAGTCAAAGAAGTAGTTCTTGCCTGAGTTGTAAGGTATGAAGTTAAGAGTTAAAAGCTCGACCACGGCAGAAGAGAGAGACAAAGGGCGAAGGCCGTCCCTACGCTTCAGACGTAGGCTCTATAGTATGCTATCTTGTGTACCGCAGGAAGTGTGCCTTGCCATGAGTCGGTCGAGGGGTACAAGAATGATCCAGAACAGATCATTGGACAGCGGTCAAAAATTATCCTTAGAAGAATAAGGAAATATTTCTCGATTATGGAGGTGATAAAGAGTTCGGCGTAAAGGGTTACGTCGATGCAAGCTTTAACACCTATCCGAATGACTCGAGTAGCAAACCGGATACGTATAGTGGAGCAACCATTTGGAATAGCTTCAAGTGGAGCGTGGAAGCAGCATTTACAATATGACATAGAGAATTGCGAAGTACATACGGATCTGAATCTGCAGACCCGTTGACTAAAACTTCTCTTACAAGCAAAACATGATCAAACCCTAGAACTCATTGAGACTTAATCACATGGTGATGTGAACTAGTTTAAGACACTAGTAGACTCTTTGGATGTTGGTCACATGGCGATGTGACCTATCGATGTTGATCACATGGCGATGTGAACTAGATTATTGACTCTAGTGCAAGTGGGAGACTGTTGGAAATATGCCCTAGAGGCAATAATAAATTAGTTATTATTATATTTCCTTGTTCACGATAATCGTTTATTATCCATGCTATAATTGTATTGATAGGAAACTCAGATACATGTGTGGGTACATAGACAACACCATGTCCCTAGTAAGCCTCTAGTTGACTAGCTCGTTGATCAATAGATGGTTACGGTTTCACGACCATGGACATTGGGCGTCATTGATAACGGGATCACATCATTAGGAGAATGATGTGATGGACAAGACCCAATCCTAAGCCTAGCACAAAGATCGTAGTTCGTATGCTAAAGCTTTTCTAATGTCAAGTATCATTTCCTTAGACCATGAGATTGTGCAACTCCCGGATACCGTAGGAATGCTTTGGGTGTATCAAGCGTCACAACGTAATCGGGTGACTATAAAGGTGCACTACAGGTATCTCCGAAAGTGTGCATTGGGTTGGCACGAATCGAGACTGGGATTTGTCACTCCGTGTAAACGGAGAGGTATCTCTGGGCCCACTCGCTAGGACATCATCATAATGTGCACAATGTGACCAAGGGGTTGATCACGGGATGATGTGTTACGGAACGAGTAAAGAGACTTGCCGGAAGCGAGATTGAACAAGGTATCGAGGATACCGGCGATCGAATCTCGGGCAAGTACAATGCCGCTAGACAAAGGGAATTGTATACGGGATCGATTGAGTCCTTGACATCGTGGTTCATCCGATGATATCATCGTGGAACATGTGGGAGCCAACATGGGTATCCAGATCCCATTGTTGATTCTTGTGGGAGAACGTCTCGGTCATATGCGCATGGTTCCCGAACCCGTAGGGTCTACACATAAGGTTCGATGGCGCTAGGGTTATAAAGGAAGTTTGTATGTGGTTACCGAATGTTGTTGAGTCCGGATGAGATCCCGGACGTCACGAGGAGTTCGGAATGGTCGGAGGTAAAGATTTATATATGGGAAGTCCTTTTGGTCACCGGAAAAGTTTGGGTTTTTCCAAGATGCACTGGGACCACCGGGAGGTCCCGGGGGTCCACCAAGTGGGGCCACAAGCCGGAGGGCTGCATGGGCCAAGTGTGGAAGGGACCAGCCCGGGTGGGCTGGTGAGCCCCACAAAGGGCCCAAAGGCGCCTCCAAGAGGGAAGGGTGCAAACCCTAGGCAGATGGGCCCTAAGGCCCACCCTAGGTGCGCCTCCCCCTCTCCCCCTTGTGGCCGCCACCCAGATGGGATCTGGGGGCTGCCGCCACCCCTGGGGAGGGAACCCTAGGTGGGGGCGCAGCTCCTCCCCTTCCCCTATATATACTTGAGGTTTGGGCTGCCCAACAGACATGAGTTTCTCTCCCTCTTGGCGCAGCCCTACCTCTCTCCCTTCTCCTCTCCCGCGGTGCTTGGCGAAGCCCTGCAGGATTGCCACGCTCCTCCATAACCACCATGCCGTTGTGCTCTTTCTTTGGGCCGGAGTCTTCCTCAACCTCTCCCTCTCTCCTTGCTGGATCAAGGCGTGGGAGGCGTCACCGGCTGTACATGTGTTGAGCAGCGGAGGTGCCGTCTGTTCGGCACTAGGATCTCCGGTGATTTGGATCACGGCAGTACGACTCCTTCAACCCCGTTCTCTTGAACGCTTCCGCTTAGCGATCTACAAGGGTATGTAGATGCACTCTCCTTCCCCTCGTTGCTGGTTTCTCCATAGATAGATCTTGGTGACACGTACGAAAATTTTGAATTTCTGCTACGTTCCCCAACAGTTGTCACAAGCGTATGTTCTTTATATGCTTATTAGTAAGCTTGTGAACCCATTTGCTAGTTGTGCGTGGGAATGATAGGCCTTGCACCGTGTGCCTCATTCTTTCAAGACTTTATTGATGCTTAATGCTCATCCGTACATTAGTCTTCTCAAGTGCATTGCCTTGACTCACATACATCATTTTGGTTGAGCCCTTTCTTAAGTTGCCTCTTTTACTTGTTGCTCAACCATGTGTTTGTTGCAAGTACTAGGCTTTGTTTCCTATATGCTCACTTGCACTTGTTGTAAGTTCCTACTGATTTTGGGGGAGCTATGATCCTATCTTGTGCACTTGGTATCCTAATACAAAAAAAAATCTTATGTGTGCACAAATCATGGGGAGATTCTCTAGTTTCTTTAGATCACTCCATTGCTCTTATCATAATATCCTTTATTCATGTGGCTCGTAGGATCATTGGTCTAGTTGGATCAATTGATATCCGTTGATTGCTTGCTTCAATTGGTATCTTTTGATTGCTTGATTGCTTGTTTCTCTCTTTGTTATGTCTTTGTGGCATATCATTCTTTTGCAATCTTGGTGCCTCAATATAGTTGGTCTTCCTCCAAGTATTACCTTTGGATATGTGTATGGCATTCCACTCTCTTGTTGATAAATGCACAACTTTTGGAGGAACACCTTTTATATTGGTCTTCTTAGCTTTTCGCCCATTTTGGCAATCGATGCCAATGGGGGAGAAGTTTCAGAGAGTTTTGTGGAATAGTTTAGAGATTTTTCTACTCTTGCTTTGGTTTTGGTTTTGTTCCTTAGCATTTTCATCTCTTATGCATGCATTATTGGTTGTTGTATTGCATGGTGATGCATAGTTCCTTGTATAAACTCTCTTGAAAGTGATTGTCATCAATTACCAAAATGGGGGAGATTGAAAGAACATGCGGTGCCCCCATGTTTGGTTTTGGCAATTGATGACAATCTCTATGGACTAATGGTTGCCTTGAGTTATATTTGAAGAGCTTGTCCATAGGTTTTTCTTGGAGTCCATTTGTTGGTTTCAAGGAGAGTTTGTGATGACCAAGGTGCTATTAAGGAATTATCCAAAGATTGGTCTTATGAGTATTGAGCTTATAACAAGCATGTCTTGAAGAAGAAGAGTGTGTGATCATTCATGTTTACCTTCAAGACATCATCCAAATGAAGAGAGTTGGAAAGATTCAATGTTGATCAAGACTAAGTCAAAGAGTGAATCAAGTTGATCAACACACAAAGCATAGAAGATGTACCGAGAGGGATCAAGCAATCCCATGGTATGGTAAGCGCGGTCAATTACACTTTGTGTACTAACCCATGGTCTTCGTGAGAGTTCTTTGTGGGGTTAGGTTGCGGCGTGCAAGTTCAAGTAGGATCATCACGAAGAGATCATATGCTTGAAGCTTGCCGTCCATTGTGGCGACAATGGACTTGTGAAGATGTCTTGAAGAGTGGCTCACCCATAGTGGAGTATGGGGAGCAATCTACTAGTCTTCATCGAGCCAACGCAATCAAGAAAGGTGGTCCATCTTGAGGAGGAGAAGATCGTCATCATCTAGCTCAAGTGGATCATGTGCGAGGCAAAGGTTTGCCCTTGATAGGCTTTCTATTTTACCGGTCTGATGGTAGTTGTGGGAGACCGGGTTATAGGATCGATTGCCGTACTATCAAGGGGGGCTCTCGATGAGGTTCTTGATCGTATCGTTCGTAGAGAGCTCAAACCATTGCATCCTTGCATCATCTTTATTGGTTCTTGTTTGGTTCTTCTCCTTGTGAGATTTGGAGCTTATGGTCATTTTTATGACAAGCTCGAGTTCATCAAAAACGGAGTTCACTTGCATCTTCTATGATGTTTTCGATGTTGGAGAGTAATGCCGGTTCTTCTCTGTTGGAGTTTTCACTCCTTTATTTGTAATGCTGTTTTGATGCTACTCGTTGTCTTGTATCCAACAAGCTTGAGTTTGCTCAATTCGGAGCTCATATGAAGAAGTTATGGCATTTCTGCTTTTCTCCCTGCTCTGGTCTGAGCGGTAGTACCCTTGGGCGGGCGGTAGTACCGCTTGGGTGCTATAAGCGGCAGTACCGCTTCACAGCGGTAGTACTTCTTGTAGCCCCAGCCATAGTACCGCTGCGGTTTTGTGCTAGTGCCGCCTCGATTCGAGGGCTCGTTTTTTGTGTCGGTCTTTACGGTACCTGCCGCAGCAGGAGTGGCGGTAGTACCGCTCTCGAGCGGTAGTACCCTTGAGGAGGATGATAGTACCGCTTAGGCTGTTAAGCGGTAGTACCGCTGGCCCAGCGGTAGTACCGCTCCGGTCGGGCTGTAGTACCGCTACTGCTTTTCTACCGCCCAAGGTTCATGTGTTGTTGCTCCTTTTCCCTGCTTCTTCCGCCCGAGCGGTAGTACCACTCGTGTGCGGGCTGAGCACATAACGGTTGGATTTTCCGCCTCCTATAAAAGTGTCTTCTTCCCCATTGAACCTTATCCTTTGAGCTCGTGTTCTTCCCCCATTGTTGACCTTCTTCGAGCTTGCTAACTCTCAATCCCTCCATGGATTCTTGCTAGTTTTTGAGGGAAAAGAGAGAGGAGATCTAGATCCACATTTCCACCAATCACTTTCTTCTCTATGTGAGGGGAACCCCTTGGATCTAGATCTTGGATTTCTTGGTGTTCTCCTTCTTGTTCTTCCTCTCTTTTTCCACCCTAGCATTAGTTGCTTTGGTGGTATTTGAGAGAGAAGGACTTGGGCACTCCGTGTGCCCTTGCCATTGCATTTGGTGCATCGGGTTGAGTTCTCCACGGTGATACGTGGAAGTTACAAGTTGAGAAGATTATTACTCGTGGGTGCTTGGTGCCCTTGAGCTTGTTCCTCTTGGGTGCTTGGGCGCCCTAGGCAGTTAGTGGTGTTCGGAGCTCAATCATTGTGGTGCAAAGCTCA
This sequence comes from Aegilops bicornis, assembly GCA_021605145.1. Classification (NCBI taxonomy): domain Eukaryota; kingdom Viridiplantae; phylum Streptophyta; class Magnoliopsida; order Poales; family Poaceae; genus Aegilops; species Aegilops bicornis. The sequence continues at coordinate 86,543,468 of CM038670.1, forward strand.
AGACAGCGTCGGGGTCTCCAATTAGGTTGTGGAGATCGCCCGAGCGATTTGTCGAATACCGATAACCGCCCCCAAGGGTTGCCAAAGTGTCTGGGTTCGGTGACCGCCCCAAGGGTTGCCATTTATGCAGGTTCGGTGACCGCCCTCAAGGGTCCCTTAGTGGAATCACGGCATCTTGCATTGTCTTGAGGCGTGAGGAGATTACTTGTGGCCCTAGTGGCTTCTTGGGAGCATTGTGCCTCCACACCGCTCCAAACGGAGATTAGCATCCGCAAGGGTGTGAACTTCGGGATACATCGTCGTCTCCGCGTGCCTCGGTTATCTCTTACCCGAGCCCTTTACTTATGCACTTTACTTTGTGATAGCCATATTGTTCTTCATCATATATCTTGCTATCACATAGTTGATTATCTTGCTTAGCATAAGGTGTTGGTGCACATAGGTGAGCCTAGTTGTTTTAGGTTTTGTGCTTGACAAATTAACCGCTAGGTTTATTCCACATTTGTTCAAGCCTAAACCGTAATTATTTTAAAGCGCCTATTCACCCCCCCTATAGGCGACATCCATGATCTTTCAGGTGGCTTCGCCACAAATACGATGTCAACTACATGATCATGCAAAGCAATATGACAATGATGGTGCGTGTCATATAAACGGAACGGTGGAAAGTTGCATGGAAATATATCTCGGAATGGCTATGGAAATGCCATAATAGGTAGGTATGGTGGCTATTTTGAGGAAGGTATATGTGGGGTGTGTACCGGTGAAAGTTAGGCGGTACAAGAGAGGCTAGCAATGGCGGAAAGGTGAGAGTGCGTATAATCCATGGACTCGACATTAGTCATAAAGAACTCACATAGTTATTGCAAAATCTATTAGTTATCGAGACAAATTACTACGCGCATGCTCCTAGGGGGATAGATTGGTAGGAAAAGACCATCGCTCGTCCCCGACCGCCACTCATAAGGAAGATAATAAATAAATAAATCATGCTCCGACTTCATCACATAACGGTTCACCATACATGCATGCTACGAGACTCACAAACTTTAACACAAGTATTTCCCAAATTCACAACTACTCACTAGCATGACTCTAATATCACCATCTCCATATCTCAAAACAATCATAAGGAATCAAACTTCTCATAGTATTCAATGCACTTTATATGAAAGTTTTTATTATATCCCTCTTGGATGCCTGTCATATTAGGAATAAATTCATAACCTAAGCAAATTACCATGCTGTTTAAAGACTCTTAAAATAATATAAGTGAAGAATGAGAGTTCAAAAATTTCTTCAAAATAAAACTACTATCATGCTCTAAAAAGATATTAGTGAAGCACTAGAGCAAATGACAAACTACTCCAAAAGATATAAGTGAAGATCAATGAGTAGTCGAATAATTATGTAACTATGTGAAGACTCTCTAATATTTAAGAATTTCAGATCTTTGGATATTATTCAAATAGCAAGCAAAACAAAATAAAATAAAATGACGCTCCAAGCAAAACACATATCATGTGGTGAATAAAAATATATCTCCAAGTAAGGTTACCGATGAATGAAGACGAAAGAGGGGATGCCATCCGGGGCATCCCCAAGCTTAGGCTCTTTCCACTCCTTATTCCATAGTCCATCGAAACTTCACCCAAAACTTGAAAACTTCACAACACAAAACTCAACAGAAAATCTCATAAGCTCCGTTAGTATAAGAAAATAAATCACCACTTTTGGTACTGTTTTGAACTCATTCTTTATTTATATTGGTGTAATATCTACTGTATTCCAACTTCTCTATGGTTCATACCCTCTGATACTACTCATAGATGCATCAAAATAAGCAAACAACACGTGAAAAACAGTATCTGTCAAAAACAGAACAGTCTGTAGTAATCTGTAACTTTCGAATACTTCTGTAACTCCAAAAATCCTGAGAAATTAGGAAGTCCTAGGATATTTGTCTATTAAGCTTCTGCAAAAAGAATCAGTATTTTATCACGCTTCTGTTAAAAATGAGAATTATTTTCCTGAGTGCAAAAGTTTCTGTTTTTCAGCAAGATCAAATCAACTATCACCATAGATCATCCCAAAGGTTTTACTTGGCACTTTATTCAAACAAAATCTATAAAACATGATTACTACAGTAGCATAATCATGTGAACACACAAAGAGTAGGTATAAATGTTGGGTTGTCTCCCAACAAGCGCTTTTCTTTAATGCCTTTCTAGCTAGGCATGATGATTTCAATGATGCTCACATAAAAGATAAAAATTGAAACATAATGGGAGCATCACGAAGAATATGACTAGCACATTTAAGTCTAACCCTCTTCCTATGCATAGGGATTTTGTGAGCAAATAATTTATGGGAGCAACAATCAACTAGCATAGGAGGGCAAAACAAGCATAACTTCAAGATTTTCAACACATAGAGAGGAAACTTGGTATTATTGCAATTCCTACAAGCATATATTCCTCCCTCATAATAATTTTCAGTAGCATCATGAATGAATTCAATAATATAATTATCACATAAATCATTCTTTTCATGATCTACAAGCATATAAATTTTATTACTCTCCACATAAGCAAATCTATTCTCATCAATAGTAGTGGGAGCAAACTCAGCGAAATAACTATCATGTGAGGCATAATCCAATTGAAAATTAAAATCATGATGACAAGTTTCTTTATAGCATACACGTCATCACAATAATCATCATAGATAGCAACTTTGTCCTCATAATCAATTGGAACCTCTTCCGAAATAGTGGATTCATCACTAAATAAAGTCATGACCTCTCCCATTCCACTTTCATAATTATCACAATAAGATTCAACACCCTCCAAAATAATGGGATCATTATTTCCTAAAGTTGACACTCTTCCAAACCCAGTTTCATCAATATAATCATCATAAATAGGAGGCATGCTATCATCATAATAAATATTCTCATCAAAACTTGAGGGACTAAAAATATCATATTCATCAAACATAGCATCCCCAAGCTTATGGCTTTGCATATCGTTAGCATCATGGATATTCAAAAAATTCATACTAACAACATTGCAATCATGCTCATCATTCAAAAATTTAGTGCCAAACATTTTAATGCATTCTTCTTCTAACACTTCGGCACAATTATCAGAATCCTTATTTTCACGAAAGAAATTAAAGAGATGAAGCATATGAGGCAACCTAAATTCCATGTTTTTGTAATTTTTTATTATAGACTAAGCTAGTGATAAAACAAGAAACTAAAAGATTCAATTGCAAGATGTAAAGATATATCTTCAAGCGCTAACCTCCCCGGCAACGGCGCCAGAAAAGAGCTTGATGTCTACTGCGCAACCTTCTTCTTGTAGACGTTGTTGGGCCTCCAAGTGCAGAGGTTTGTAGGACAGTAGCAAAATTTTCTCAAGTGGATGACCTAAGGTTTATCAATCCGTGGGAGGCGTCAACCAAATAACAAAGAGTCTCCCGTGTCCCCAACACACCCAATACAATGGTAAATTGTATAGGTGCACTAGTTCGGCGAAGAGATGGTGATACAAGTGCAATATGGATGGCAGATATAGTTTTTTGTAATATGAAAATATAAAAACAGCAAGGTAGCAAGTGGTAAAAGTGAGCGAAAACGGTATTGCAATACTTCAAAACAAGACCAAGGGTTCATACTTTCACTAGTGCAAGTTCTCTTAAAAATGATAACATAATTAGATTGTATGACAATCCCTCAACATGCAACAAAGAGTCACTCCAAAGTCACTAATAGCGGAGAACAAACGAAGAGATTATTGTAGGGTATGAAACCACCTCAAAGTTATTCTTTTTGATCGATCTATTGGGCTATTTCGATAAGTGTCACAAACAGCCCTAGAGTTCGTACTAAAATAACACCTTAAGATACACATCAACCAAAACCCTAATGTCACCTAGATACTCCAATGTCACTACAAGTATCTGCTGGTTTGATTACACGATATGCATCACACAATCTCAGATTCATCTATTCAAACCAACACAAAGAACTTCAAAGATTGACCCAAAGTTTCTACCGGAGAGTCAACGAAAACGTGTGCCAACCCCTATGCATAAGTTCACAAGGTCACAGAACCCGCAAGTTGATCACCAAAACATGCATCAAGTAGATCACGTGAATAACCCATTGTCACCACAGATAAGCACATGCAAAACTTACATCAAGTGCTCTCAAATCCTTAAAGACTCGATCGATAAGATAACTTCAAAGGGAAAACTCAATCCATCACAAGAAGGTAGAGGGGGAGAAACATCATAAGATCCGACTATAATAGAAAAGCTCGTGGTACATCAAGATCGTGCCAAATCAAGAACACGAGAGAGAGATCAAACACATAGCTACTGGTACATATCCTCAGCCCCGAGGGTGCACTGCTCCCTCCTCGTCATGGAGACCGCCGGGATCATCAAGATGGCCACCGCTGATGATTTCCCACTCCGGCAGGGTGCCGGAACAGGGTCTCGGTTGGTTTTTGGTGGTTACAGAGGCTTGCGGCGGCGGAACTCCAGATCTAGGTTCTGTTCTGGAGGTTTGGGGATATATCACTACAAGAAATCTGTTAATACATGACGGTTTCAGTCTGTCATGGACTTGAGCAAGTCCGTCATCGAGGGGCATGCATGACGGATTTGAATTCCATCATGTATATCGCGTCATAATTTAACCACAGCACACTCCATGACGGATCATCAAAAACCGTCACGGACCATGACGGTTTTTAACCGTCATCGATGTGATTAAGCGGCATGCTCATAACGGCGTTAGTTTGTCTACCACGTCATCATGTGACATGGATCTGACATGGCAGCCCATGTTGTAATCAGCCCATCTAAAATTTTGGCCCACTAAATTTCAACTCTTCAAGAGTTGTGGCCCATATGGTAATCAAGCCAATTTGAATTTAGGTCCATTAAGTTCAAGAAAGGCCCACTAATTTCTCAAGTCTAGGACATTAGCCCATCACGCATTTCTCTTGGTCCATGAAAATTTTAAGCCAATAATAATTTAACAGAAAATATATGTTCAGATCCTTAAAAATTACATAAACACACCCAAAAATACACATGTACAGGAGCAAAAAAGAATCCAAAAAGATTAATTCTACAAGCATGTCTCGAGAGAACACTATGCTACTCTCTGACCAGCACCACACCTATCAATCAACACACAATGCTCGTCGAACAACCAGGGGACCCGACATTCCTGGCCGTGGATCCGCTCGTCATGTCTTTGTTGTTGAAAATGCTCCCATAAACCAATATCTGCCACATGATGAAAAATATGTCACACTATAAAATATTATAGTCAGTGGGTGAAAAGCAGTAGAAAGCTGGAAGTAGCTTACTACACGTATCAAGTTCTATATTTTTTCTACGCCATGATGCAAAGTAGTGAAACAAAATCATTCATGTCAAAAGAAACAACTGATGGCAACAAAAAGGAATGATGAGCATACATAGATCAATAGTTGGTAGTAAACTCCACTGTGCTTATTTGACTAGAAGTCCTAAGCTATCACTACACTAAACTCGAACCATGCTATGAAAAACTTCTGAATTTCCTACGATGCAGTCTCTCATGTGGTGGGAAATATGAAGTATGTGAAACTAAGAAAAGTATAAAAGTCAAGGGGGGCACTTCCGTAACCTGCCCAAAATAAATAACATAAGCAATACTTTTATTCTGGTAACAAAGGAAAACATCAAAACGAAAAGGGAACAAAACTTTTTTCATCTTAATAAGATTATTATGCTACAGGAGAATAATAATATCACAAGTAGTCCTACCTTCCAACAACAACAAAAATGATAATAGCTTATCGTACAACAATCAATCATACCGTAATGCATCCACAGTTCCAATCTATGATAGAGAAAGCAGACTGCCACGGTGAAAATGTTCATTTCAACCATGAAAAGGGGTTACCATTGGTATGAAAATAAGTGATAATTGATGTATCATATGTGTAGTGTGGGATAGAATATTGAATAGAAGGGAATTCAGTTACCATGTAATCCTAAACACTATTTTAGAATATGGAACTTGTTGCTTTTGTATTAACAAGAAAACAATAGGAGCGTAATTAAAGTCCACATCTGTTCAAGCAAAAATATAGTTACTTGAAAGGAAATAAAAATGCAAGTAACAATAATAGCATATGGCAACATAAACAAAATTACACTTATAGTTCTAAGATGCTGATGATAAAAGTACAATTTTTTAGGTTTTCTCTCAAGTACTACATACACGCATATGTAAAACAAGTCCATTCTAGCAAGATACACAGTCGCAGCTGAATTTATATCTAACAAGCTGGAACTTCCAAATTAACTCCCAAAAGATCAATACGAAAGCAACATGAAGAACGGTGCATGTTAGAAAAAAATAGCTATATCCTATTGTGTGGATCAGCATTAGCTTGCCCTAATTAAATTATGTGTAATAGTGCAAGAGAATCAGATCCACAAAACCGTCGACAACTAATCAAGCTCACATATTCATCTCAAAGAATCTGAATCCGCCTATAAACTGAACGAAACATGATCTGTATTCAGATTGAAAGTATCATCTAGATTTGGGGTAAAGTGGGGAGAGGCTCACCACGCTAGGAGGTAAGGAGGGCGCAGCCATCGGTGAGCTCATCCGGCGATGTAGGACAGGATGCAGGGGCCAAGGGGGTGCTGGACTTGCTTCTACACCTATTCCGGCAAAGAGAGCTCATTGGGAACAACTGCATCGAGGAGGAGGGCGTCTTGTACGCCGTTGGATGGGTGGAGAAGGCAGTAGGCATTAGTGGCATAGAAATCAATCCTAATAAATAGTTCAAATTTGACAGCACAAGCAGCCTGACCAGAATATGATTCTAAGAGAGAAAAACACTGTCCAAGAAAAAGAGAAACAGAAACCACATGTGAGAAAGCAGCAGGACCATTCATTGAGGAGCAGAAGAGGTAGCAAAAGCAGCAGCGGGTAATCCTTATAACTAGAGGCTACGCATCCATCATTGGCTCCGATCGGCTACTTCATAGTAACTAACACGGCGAATAAAAAGTAGCACAATTAACTTGTCATATAATCTAAACATTTAAAGTTCAAGTCCAGATTTGATGTTATATAGCTAAAGAGCAGCTGCAATAACAAATGTCCAGAATACAAAATGTTAATCCTTCCAACAGGAAGTATATTCCAAGGTACTGATGTTATGTAGGCAAACTAAAATTTTAAAGTGCTAATTCTTTGAGCGAGAAGTATATGTCAAGGACCTTACTACAAAGCGAAACCAGCATGATAGCAGAGGTAAATAATTACAGGGAACCACAAACTAGTGAGCTCCAGGCCCCAGTGGTACCCATACACATGGATGTATTAGTATCGCAGAGAACATTTGCATAAGAGATCAGATTATTTTTCTAGAGAAATGCAAGACTATAGTTAATGGAAGAAGTCGTTTCTATAGAAAAATATACATGCTCAGCGATCTTGATGTTGTAGAGATATTGAATCAATAATATAAAAGTTTCACTGTTGATGTTATGCGGACAAAGATTCATGGCTGACTGGTGGCCCAGTAGTTAAGATAGTGAATCGATACCATTAAAGTATTAGTGTTGATGTTGTACAGATTAATAACAGATTCCACACACAAATATATAAAAGGTTCAGAGCAATTCCACACTACTTCATTACACTCTAGCCAAACAAGACATCTTTCTGAACTTATCTACACCTGAGCTTCTGTACATAGGCTACACAATCAACTTGCCATGTAATATAAACATATAAAGTTCAAGTCAGATTTGATATTATGTAGCTATACAGATAAAGAGCAGCTGCAATAACAAATGTTCAGGATATAAAATGTTAATCCTTCCAACAGGCAGTATATTCCAAGGTCCTGACGTTAAGTGTACACTAAAATTTTAAAATACTAATTCTTCAAACGAGAAGTATATGTCAAGGACCTGACTACAAAGCCAAATTCATCATGATAGCAGAGGTAAACATTACAGGGGAAACACAAACTAGTGAGCTATAGGCCCGATGAACTACACATACACGTGGATGTATTATTATCTCACAGAGTACATTTGCACGCAAGAGATAATCTTTTTTTATAAAAATGCAAGACTGTAGTTAATGGAAGGCAAGTCATTTACCCAATGCCAGCAAGTGTTGTGTTACAAAGATTTGAGATTTCTACGTACAAAAATGCAAGCTCGGCAGTGTGCACCGTGAAAACTGTATGCTGCTGCTACATTTAACTATGCGCAGAACTCAACCCATAAATTATTACTTGAGCACTAATTGTTATTTTTATTTGAAAATATTCTAATATGTTGAGCACAGTCACGCACCCATATCCAGTCATCCACACTAGCTACGCAATATCAACAATATCAACAAATCCACATGGAAGCACCAACGCATGAGAGATGGTGGTACTTGGGCAGCAAGCATGCATCGACAACAAATCTATAGAGAGGAAGAGGGAGGGAGCGGGGGAAGAACAACACAGGGGCGAGAAGCTCGCCATGGAGTGGCTAGGCGGCGAGGTCGGGAAGAAAATCTCCCAACCTCCGTACATCCATGGTATTGAGTGCCTCACTGCGACCAACCAAAGCGGTAGGAAAACACATCAGCCATGGAGATCCATCCATCGATTTAGGGGTGGGATTGGGAACCGAGAGGCGATACCGTCCGGGGTTAGCGCCATGGACCACCACAGAAAAGGAAGGAGGCCAACCTTGGCGCAGAACAAGCGAAGAAGGAGCCGACCTCTGGCGCTTTCGGCGGATCTGGAAGAAAGCGGCCAAATCGGGAAGCGCCTCGGCACCTAGATTGCTGGGGCCGCCTAGTTTAAGGAGAGAAGGTGAGAGCGGGGGATGGGGAGAGGGTGGGGGCGGTGGCGGTTAGGGAGAGGGCACCGAGGTTGCCCGATGGTGGCGGCGGATGAGGAGAGGAGATGGATAGGATTGAATTGGGGGATGGAGGATGGAGAAGAAGATGGGGAGCGGCGGTGGTGGAGGCGGTCAACCACCGTTGGGCCATGTACTGCCGTGCGATCCGAGGGAGTGGGCGGTTGTGATGCGCGATCCGCGAGAAGGACGGATCGACCAATCGAGGATTCAAAGATACGCATCACATCGGATACATGCCACATCGGCACGACCATCGGTGACGGTCCGGCTTAGGTCCACATGGTCTGTCCATGACAGTTTCCATGATAGTCTTTCATTGTCCGTCATAATGAGGCATCATTTCAGTGGCCATTTGCATCTTGCTGATTCGTGACGATTTCTGTGACGACCCGGAGGGACCGGCGTTGTATCTGTGATGGTTTTCAAGAACGTCACCAGAAATCCGTCATGGATTAACAGATTTCTTGTATATAAGAGATGTTGGCGTCGAGAACAAGTCAGGGGAGTCCACGAGGGGCCCACAAGGTCGGAGGGCGCGCACAGGGGGGGGGGGGGGTAGGGCGAGCCCTCCACCCTTGTGGAGGCCTCATGGCTCTTCTGGCCAAACTCTTTTGCTTCGGGGGCTTCTTTTGGTCCAAAAACAACCGTCGTAAAGTTTCAGGTCAATTGGACTATGTTTGAGATTCCTTTTCTGCGAAACTCAAAGACAAGGAAAAAACAAAAACTGGCACTGGGCTCTAGGTTAATAGGTTAGTCCCAAAAATCATATAAAATAGCATATAAATGCATATAAAAAATCCAAGATAGATAATATAATAGCATGGAACAATAAAAAATTATAGATACGTTGAAGACGTATCAGAGTGAGGGTGCTTTCATTTCTTAGGAGTCTCTGTGCAAGTTTCTAATGAAGTATGTGAATGTTTCTCTTTCTTGATGAATGCACTTTTAGCATTAAAAATGAGGTTGTTCATATGTAGCACGAGCCAAATGGCAACCGCAATGGCGTGAATTAGACTAGTAGGCCTATACTCAATGTTGACTTCCACCTCCGCTTTCTTAGGCAAGGGTACAATATTTGCGGAGTTAAGACACTTAATAATGGATAAACATGGGGGGTTCCAGAATAGGTAAATGTCCATAACGTCCTGTTTACCCAGATATATATTTTTTTGGGGGGGGGGGGAGGCACCGGTAAAGCCGTCCTGACTGGGTGCCTTATCTCCCGGCTTTCGGTTGACGACATTTCCATAACGTAAGAATAGGTAAATGACTTCCATAACGTCCTATTTACCCAGATATTCTGTAAAGCCGTCCAGACCGGGTGCCTTGTCTCCCGGCTTTCGGTTGACGGCATTTTCCACCTCCTCGGTGAAATGGTTCGTCAATGCCCCGAAATTCAAGCCCTCTATAAAGATTTTGGGATCAAAATTGCTTCTCCAATGTGATTGGTAGACGGAAATCTTTCTACTTATCGAATTTCTATATCATTTTGTTAACATCATGCCTTGCCTTAACTAGGTTATAAACGTTCTCTCATCTGATCATAGCTAGAGCATCCTGCCAAGGAGATGGTGGCAACGAAACAGCAACACGTTGGGGTGAGTTGGAAGCTGCGTGAATCCAAACAATTAGGAGAAGTTTTCTATTGGCAAGCTTGTTTCTGGGCGTGCTTGGATTCGAGCCCTCGGAAGATCATATTTACACGCCAGGCGTCCTTTGCGGATGCTTTCTGCCTTGTCTCGCCTAAGCCGCCACCTTTGCTCGTGGAGCGGAGTCCCTCAACGGAGAAGAAGGTCCCTCAGCAGAGTGAGGGCGCTTTCATTTCTTAGGAGCCTTTGTGGAAGGTTTCTAATGAAGTATGTGAATGCTTCTCTTTCTTGATGAAGGCACTTTGAGCATTAGAAATGAGGTTGTTCATATGTAGCACGAGCCGAATGGCAACCGCAATGGCGTGAATTAGACTAGTAAGCCTATACTCAATGTTGACTTCCACCTCCGCTTTCTTAGGCAAGGGTATAATATTTGCGGAGTTAAGACACTAGAAATGGATAAACATGGGGGGGTTCCAGAATAGGTAAATGGCTTTCATAACGTCCTGTTTACTCAGATATTCTTTTTTTTTTGAGGAAAAGGCACCAGTAAAGCCGTCCGAACTGGGTGCCTTGTCTCCCGGCTTTTGGTTGATGGCATTTTCCATAACGTAAGAATAGGTAAATGACTTCAATAACGTCATGTTTACCTAGATATTTTTTTTGAAAAAAGGTCACGGTAAAGTCGTCCGGACTGGGTGCCTTGTCTCCCGGCTTTCGGTTGATGGCATTTTCCACCTGCTGGTGAACGGTTTGTCAATGCCCTAAAATTCAAGCCCTCTATAAAGATCTTGGGATCAAAATCGCTTCTTCAATGTGATTGGTAGACAGAAATCTTTCGACTTATCAAATTTCCATATCCTTTTTAATCGCAAAAAGAATTTCCATATCCTTCTGTTTAACATCCTTCCTTGCCTTAATTAGGTTATAAACGTTTTCTTATCTGATCACAGCCGGAGCATCCTGCCAAGGAGATGGTGGCACCGAAACAGAAGCACACTGGAGTGAGCTGGAAGCCGCGTGAACCCCGTCACAAACGTCGCTCCGGCGCACAGCCTTGAGCTGGACCCGGGCCGAGTGACGGCGGTGCCTCGTCGCTCACCGTCCAAAACGAAGACGTGGACGGGACCCACGTAACCGGGCACGCAACGGAAGGCAACGACCGTTGCTACTTTCTACGGGGTGGATCAAGTCACCGAAATCTTTCCAGGAGTTACTCAACTGAAAAAAGCTTTTCATAGGCCACTATCAAAAAATATAGCCTATGCTAGGACTAGCAAAAAATATAGCCTATGCTAGCACTAGCAAAAAAGCTTTTGTTTGCAGTGGATTGCGCCCTTCACGTACAAATAGCACTACGCCCGTGCTGGGGCTAAAAGTGCAAATTATCTTTCTTACTCTTGGCCACGAAAAAAAGAGAGAAGAATCAAGCAAAAAGGATAGGTAGACTAGATCAACAGATGGTTAGGTGAGAAGGGTTTTACAACCTGTGATTGGATGGTTAGAGGAACTATAGTATCAAATCGTGAGTTCAGTCGCAGTCTTTCACATTTATTTATGAATTTATTTGGGATTTTCGGCGATGCACATTCGATTGGAAAGAGGCGTTCCGTCGATAATGATTGCCTCTGATGACTTCATAAATTTCAAGATGATATGTCGGCTCAGTCTTTCGGAGGCGCTTATAGGGGTATGGTGTGCGTGTGTGCGCTCATAGGGGTGAGTGTATGCGTGTGTATATGAGCGCTTCTGTCTGTACTGTATTTAAACATAGTTTTAAATAGCCGGCTATAGCCCCGCTATAACTTTTTTTAACAAGGTGCCGCTAAATGATCTAATGTACAAACAATCCGATATAGCTCCGCTATAACTGATTTGAAGGTCTGCCGCTATTTAGCATAGTCTGCTATTTAAAACATTGTCGCATCTGCCATGGATTTGCATTTCGTTTCTGCCCTTTGGGACCAAGCAAATCCATCGATCCCTGGCCTCGGCCTGCGATCGTGGCAGACCACAGCAATATAAAAATCCCGTTTAAAATTGGCCGGCTTTGTAGTAAAACATTAGCAGAGAATCTCTCTCCTCTCTCTCTCATGTGCTGTGGGGTTTTATATGTGACGTTGTGATAATATAAATGCCAACGAAACTTTCATTTCAATCCATTTCCGTGATTTCTGAGGAAGGTACAGTGTTGCTGTCGAGGAATGATAAGGAAGACTTGTCTGCTTCCGGAAACCGACAATGTGGCCGGCGACACGGACTCTGAGTCTGACCGATGATCAGGTCCACCAAACACCACGCCGTATATTTTTGGATCGAGATTCCCCGTCGTTCAGCTTCTAGCAACAAAGCCATGATCAATTATGGAAATGTTAGCAGCAAAAAAGAGCTTGCTAATTACTGATCATCAGTTGTTGATTGCATACATGTATAGCATTATCTTCTTCGGTATCCTTGTGAACCCACAGGTTTGTGAATTGCGGTGTGCGTGAAAACGCTTGGTTTTGTGCCAATGAACTGATGATTTTTTCGACGCTAGCTAATTACCACATATAAAATTCAGATAACCTTTTCTATTCCGTACTAACAATCTAGGACTAGCTAGGATGCATTACAGATATGGGATAGTATTTCAGCTCCAGGAAAGGCAGCTAGGGCATGGACAGGCGAAGAAATGTCCAGGAAACAGCATACGTTGCAACTGTATCTAGTTTACAGATATGACATGATTTGCTGAATTAATTACACATATTTTTTTTCAGACACTCATGTGACTTGTGATTGGACCAACCACGGCAGCATACGCGTTGGCCAACGCCTGACATAAGCATTTCGCGCCTCGGCAGCGTCATGGCCGGATTTTTCCGTAGCGCTCACTACACAATCAAATTGATTAGTACTATACGAGATAGGAATGTTAATTCCAAGTGTATTTAATGCACTCAAGATTTAGTCTTTGCGTACATAAATAAGTGCATATCCAAGCACTATACGCGTCAAGACTAAGCACGTTGATAACATATTAGTGCTTAGTGGCTAAGTATCTGGTCGCATTTTTTTCCCCAGTAACAGATAGAACTACTGTCTTTCAATTAGAAGAAGAGAACATTTTAAAGAATATAAATTAGAAGAAGAGAAACTCATTACAGATAAACTTATATCGATGGCAGACTTTTTTGTAAGGTAAAATCGGGAGAACAGTAAAACGCCATGCGGACTACTCGCGTAAGAGAAAACGGTCGCGGTTTGTTAATGCATTTTCTCTGAGTACAATGCAAGTGGAATATATGATAGTACATACTATTATGCACTGTCAGACATTTGGATTTCTTTCCCTGGACAACTTCAAATTAGTTTGTATTTGACAATACGAGTTTCCTACCTACCACCATCTCCACTAGAAATTCGTCTCGTCGATAAACTCCGTGGATTGCAGTAGGCATTGCATATAAATAGTGCATTTCACGTGCCATTTTGTGCGTTGTCCAGTTAGTGAAAAAAGGATCTTGAAACTATGGATTTAACCCTCGATTTGACAACGCATACCGGTATGTCGTCATCTGTTTTTTTTTATATTTTCTGTGGCTGCATATGGACGACCTCGCTAGAAACAGCTAGACGATAACGCTCCGGTGTTACTGGTATCTTTCATGGCGACTGTACAAGTGGAATTCTGGGACGAATTATCGACTGCTCTTTTTCTCAGTCACACACAAAAATAGCAGCGACACTGACGTGTGCACTACTAACCACCTAACGGTGTGTACATAATCATTAACAACTAACTCTCTCTCTCTCTCTCTCTCTCTCTCTCTATGTGTGTGTGTCAAATAGAATTAGCACATATCATTAGCAGGTTAATGCTTGGTGATTACACAGTGCTTATCCAGAAGTAGTATCATTAGCAACCAAGGATTAAAATCGCGGAAGAAAGAATTTAGCGGCAGGAAATGCTCTATCTCCGACAATTTCAGCGTTATCTCCCGCGATTCACAACGGCATTCAAATTGCGGGGCAGTTTCCGAACGGAGATAGTGCCGCGAATTGCGTCGGTTTCATCCGCGATTTAAAATCATTTTAGCAACCTATTTTTAATTTTTCTGCGGGATATGTAGCAACCTATTAACTCTTGATGATTCCAGTTCTTATCCAGGATGTTATCATGAGCAATTCATTCGGACATGCTTAGCCGCTTGGTCGTAGGAGCATTAATTTACTGCCTTGGAATTTTTTTTTTTTTTTGAAACGGAGGCAAAAGCTTTGCCTCATCCATTAAATAAGAGAGAATAGAGTTTGTTACACGCCACCGAAATACACCACATGCGGATTACTCGCGTGCGATAAAAGACCCTAATTTCTTAGCTCCGGCGATGACCCAAAGGTTTGCCTCGGTAGAGATGGACGAAAGCAAGATTGGCGGTGGGGCACTCTTATGCTTAAAAACTCTTGCGTTCCGCTCGTTCCAAATTGTCCATGAGACTAGCATAGTGATGGAGGCCTTGGCTTGACGATCTGGCATTCCTTCGACGCAAGTGCTTGCCCACCAGTGTTGAACGGTTTCAAACAAGGGCCAAGCGGAAGTGTCGAGCCCGAGCATGGGGAATTTCCCAATGACCAGAGACCAAAGGCGCCGGGTGTAGCGGCACTTGTAGAAGAGGTGAGGCCGCACTCTTGCACTCTCTTGCAGAGAGGGCAAACATCACAATTGGCCATCCTCGCTTTGCCAATCTATCCGCCGTCCAGATTCTATCTTGAAGAGCTAGCCAAGCAAAGAATTTTACTTTTGGAGGCGCCCAAACCTTCCAAACCATCCTGTCCATGGGCGACAAGACCATCCCTAGAAATTGCGCTCTGTATGCGGAAGTCGCCGAAATCTTGCCCATTGCTCGTATGCTTCCAAATAATTTCATCCTCGGTGAGCTCGTCAAGGTGGACCTCATTAAGAAGCATCCAAAGAGTGAAGAACTGTGTGATGTGGTCGGCGGATTACGTTGGTGGGGTTTTGATCTTGAGGATCCAGCGTTGTGCTTGAGGGCCTCCTGACCTTCCAACTTTTTCTCTTGGAGGCTTTGAACATGAGAGGGGCAATGTCTTTTGGCGAACGCCCAAGAAGCCAAGGAGAGTCCCAAAAGGGTGTTCTCGCTCCGTTACCAACGGTGATGGTGGTTGAGGCATAGAAAAAGTTGAGGTCCTCCGCATCACATGGGTTTCCCATCCCCACCCACATCTTGTTGGGCTCTTTCCATTCGTACCACGGCCATCGTAACCGGAGAGCCCTCGTAAACTTGGAGGTGTTCAGGACCCCAAGCCCTCCGTACGAAAGAGGCCGACAAACTGTCTCCCAGTTCACTTTGCATTTGGCCCCCGATGTCTTTTCTGAGCCGGACCATAGGAAGGCTCGTTCAAGTTTGTTGACGTTGTGGAGGATGGATGGCGGTATGACCAAAGGGGTGGCGGGGAAGACCACTTGGGAAGTGATTACGGACTTGACTAGGGTCGTTCGCCCGATGGTGGTGATGTTTCGGCCATCATACGTTGGCAACTTGCTTGCCACTTTATCCACGAGGAATTGGAAGTCCACTAATTTCAGCTTCCACACTGAGAGGGGGAGACCCAAGTATCGCAAAGGAAAAGACGCCAGCAGCCGGCAAGCTTTGAGTTAGGGAATCCAAATCGAGGTGGTTGCAACGAATGGGCACCACCGAGCTCTTTTGAAAGTTGGTGCAAAGACCTGTGACATCCCCAAATCCCCTCAAAATGCTAGCAAAGTTGTCAACATCCTGCTTGATCGGTGCCAGGAAGACGGCTGCATCGTCCGCGTAGAGAGAGGTCCTCATCATGGCCCCCCTTCCCCGGATTTTATGGAGGAGCCCCTTCTTTGTTGCCACATCAAGGATTTTTTGTAGCGGGTCAATGGCGATGACAAAGAGAAGCGGGAAATAGGGTCTCCCTGCCGAAGCCCCTTCCCATGCTTTATTGGACAGCCGGCAATACCATTCAGGATGATCCTCGAGGATGAAGAGCTAAGGAGGGCTGCGATCCAATCCCTGAATTTACTTGGGAATCCTCGCCGCTGGAGGAGATCAAGCAAGTACTCCCACTTCACGGAGTCAAAGGCCTTGCGGATGTCGAGCTTGAAAAGGAGGGATGGGGTCTTCCTCTTGTGAAGGCGACGGGCAAGGTTATGGACATACAAGTAATTGTCATGAATGCTTCTTGTTTTGATGAAGGCGCTTTGAGCATTAGAGACGAGATTTTTCATGTGTGGGCCTAGTCTCATGGATAGCACCTTCGCAATAATCTTTGCGATCGCGTGAATGAGGCTGATGGGTCTATAGTCGGCGATCCCCTCCGCCCCTTCCTTCTTGGGCAAGAGCACCACATTTGCGGAGTTGAGCCACTGAAGGTTTGAGGTGTGTAGGCAGTCAAAATGTGTGATCACCCTCATGAGATCAGGCTTAATGATGTCCCAACACCTCTTAAAGAAGATGCCCGTGAACCCATCTGGCCCCGGCGCCTTGTCACTTGGCATGTCGTTGATCGCATCCAGGACCTCACTCTCGGCCATTGGGGAGCCAAGGTCATGCAAGTCAAGAGGCTCCAAATTTAGCTCATCCCAATTGAAATCTTTGTGGCATCGGGGGCCTCTCTTCATGACATTGGAAAAATGGTCATGGATTATATTTTCCTTGGCGTCGTGCTCGGTGACCCAACCATGCTCATTTTTTATTCTATGGATATGATTTTTTCTCCGCCTTGCATTGACTCGGCGATGGAAGAATTTTGTATTAGCATCCCCATCTCTAAGGTTGGCAATTCTCGCACACTGCTTCTTGCGCGATCTTTCGAGCGCCGCCAAGGCGATGACCCTTCTCTTGAGTCTGGCCCGGAGCTCAATTCCGTGGATTTCCTCACACTATATAAGCACCCCCACCTGGCCGCTCTTCCAAACCCCAAACCGTTCAGACAATCACCTCTCCACATATCTAGTCCTCCTCAGCCCCCGCTCCCATCAAGTTCTTCCACTCCACAGCGTAGCAAGGCAGTAGATCCGAGAGGGTGCCGCCGCGATGTCGGACGTGACGGCGGTGATGGATCTGGAGATGGAGGAGCCGAAGCTGGCGCTTCCGCCGGGCTTCCGGTTCCACCCCACCGACGAGGAGGTGGTCACCCACTACCTCACCCGCAAGGTCCTCCGCGAATCCTTTTCCTGCCAAGTGATCGCCGACGTCGACCTCAACAAGACCGAGCCGTGGGATCTCCCGGGTGAGTACTACTACTTCCTCCTTGACAGGAGCGTTCGTTTGATTCGATTTGCAGCGCGCTCATGGCCGGCGGATCGTTTTGCAGGGAAGGCGAAGATGGGCGAGAAGGAGTGGTTCTTTTTCGTGCACAAGGGCCGGAAGTACCCGACGGGGACGCGCACCAACCGCGCGACGGAGAAGGGGTACTGGAAGGCGACGGGGAAGGACAAGGAGATCTTCCGCGGCAAGGGCCGGGACGACGTCCTTGTCGGCATGAAGAAGACGCTCGTCTTCTACACCGGCCGCGCCCCCAGCGGCGGGAAGACGCCGTGGGTGATGCACGAGTACCGCCTCGAGGGCGAGCTGCCCCATCGCCTTCCCCGCACCGGCAAGGTACGGCCGGCAAGATTCGATTGTCCCCGTTTCCGTGTCGATCGGTCGAACCGCCGGAGCATCCGGAGATGCTGCTGGACTGGACCACGCGCTCACATGTCGCGCTCGCGATTTGCTTCTTGTTTCTTATTCTTCTCGTGTAGTTTTCTCAACCGGCCTGTTGCGTGCGTGCAGGACGATTGGGCTGTTTGCCGGGTGATCAACAAAGACTTGGCGGCGAGGAATGCTCTGCAGATGGCGCCGGCGGCCGGCGGGGGCATGGAGGACCCTCTCGGCTTCGTCGATGACTTGCTTAACAATGATGACTTGCTCAACAACGCCGAGCTGCTCGACAACGCCGGCCTGCTTGACAACGCTGACCTGCCGATGCTCATGGACTCACCGTCTGGCGCCGACGACTTCGCCGGCGCTTCAAGCTCCTCATCCAGCGCCAACCTGCCGCTTCAACCGGACACAGAGCATCTGACCATAAAAACGGAGCCGACACCGCCGCAGCAGCAGATGCAGAGCCCATACTACTTCATGCCGGCGGCTGCTAACGGCAATCTTGGCGGCGCCGGGTACTCACCCTACCAGGCTATGGGGGACCAGCAGGCCACGATCCGCAGGCAGGTAGCGTCTTCGTCCGCGCTGCTGAGCCCTTCGCTGGGCTTGGACACGGCAGTGCTCGCCGGCGCGGACACCTCGTTCCTGATGGCGTCGTCGCTCGATCTGGAGGAGCTGTTCCGGGGCGAGCCTCTCATGGACTACTCCGACATGTGGAAGATCTGATGTGGAAGATCTGGAGCGTCACAGTTTGCTGGTAGCAATAGATGGTTATTTGGTTGATGGTAGCTCTTTGATTGATTAGTTGCTTCATTAACTTTCGATTAAGGATTGAGTTAATTAGGCGGTGGTGATTCGAGGAGGATCGTCGTGTGTTTGTTGTTGCGTCCAAGGCATAATGCTGGCCTGTGACGGAGGGAGTGCTGATTAATCTTAGGATAAGATATCAAACTACTAGGAGGCATCTGTAGTTTGTACATATAGTTACATGATTGCTATCATACAGTTTAGCGAGTGGGAGGAATGAACCCTATCGAGTTGGTTGATAATGATAAATTTGATTGTGTGTTGATGGAGCTGAATTATTCCCGTTGTAAATGTTCAATTTATTCGATTGTTAATCGTACATGCCATGGTTGATTCTAGGGTCTTGGTTATTACACTAGTAGAAAAAAGGCCTATAGTCCCGATTCTAGAACCGGGACAAGACAAACGGGACTAATGCCCAAAACCTTTAGTCCCGGTTGGCTTACGAACCGGGACTAAAGGAGCTCCACGTGGCCGCTGTCTGGAAGGAATTGTTTTGATTTTTTTAATTTTTTTTTATTTTTTTTCTGATTTTTATATTTCTGAATTATTTGATAATTTAATCTCTAATCACCCCTCATCACTGCTCAAGTGTGGAGCACTCATTCTAAATCGTCTAACTTCCCGGCCGGTCACACATCCTCTCACTGCTGCAGCCTGAGCACGCTTAACTTCCAAGTTCTATCCCCCCTCATTTCCAAGTCTGTATTTGTTGTTTTCCTGACAATAGTAAGCTGTTAATCCTATTAACCCTTAGGAGTTGAACTTGAGCATGAAGTCACATGTTTCGTCGTTTGAGTTTGAAACTATTATTCTAAAAAATAATAATTATTTAGTAACACTAATATTTCTTGAATAAGTAGTTTGACCAGAATTTGGCAAAAAATTCAAAAAACATAAAATTTAAGGACACTTTTTTTCCTTTCAGAATTTGATGATTCTAAAAATTGGCAAAACGGCCTATGGCCATCAAAATCGGAACCGGCTTTTAGTGCTGAATATTTTGATATATTATACTTTTTTATATCGTATGCAAAAGTTATAGCCATTTTACTTTTTCATAACATTTTTTGAAGAACATGTCCATATTTATGTTTTTTAATTTTCCTAACTAGTAGATGTAGTAACATAACTACATCTCGAAGGACTTTAGTTTTTGAAGTTTTTAACATTTGATTTTGTGTTTTTGAAAACTGAAATGGCGATACACCTGGGGGGGGGGGGGGGTAGAGTTTGAAAATTGCAGAAGCCCTTTAGTCCGAGACGGTGTCCATCCAATTCTACCGTTGACTACATCTGCTTGCACCATCCCAGCCAGAGTCACAACTAAAATTAACCAAGCCAGAGTCACGTTCTATTAAAGTGGCAAAAAGAGTTACTTTTTAATATAGCAAAACTAATTCTATCAACTATTATTAAAGGCTAAACAAATATTAATACAAAACAATAGAAAAATTAATATTAATTAATTGTAAAAATTTATATACTGTTGTCTAACAGAAGCATACTACAACATGTTAAAATCTATAGAAAAAAACTAAGTAAAAAAAATGAAAACAATAATTAAAGGACTAAAACAACTATATAAGCAAAACTATACTGTTTTATTTAAAATCCTAATTTAAATTATTCTAAAAATAACAAAATAAATCTTACTGTGACAACAATCTAACATGTGACTAGGATAAAAAAGAACTAAATTAAAAACTTTTTTAAACTCAAATTATTCACAATCTAGGGTTTGAAGCAAATTTAAACAAATTCATATTTAAATCATTCAAATTTAAAAACTTATGGCACAAATAGAAACTAGACAAAATTTTGAATCTAATGCAAAAAGAATCACTCAAAAATAAGCAATTTAAAACAGAAACTAAAAACAAAAAATAAATGAAAAAACAAAGAACAAATTTCAGAACCCCTTTAGTCCCGGTTGGTGGCTAAAACCACCTTTAGTCCCGGTTGGAGCCACCAACCAGGACTAAAGCCTCAACCCCTTTAGTCCCGGTTCGTGTCTCCAACCGGGAGTAAAGGTGACACGAACCGGGACTAAAGGGCATCCCACCCTTTAGTCCCGGTTGCTGTCTCAAACCGGGACTAAAGGTCCCATTTAAACCGGGACTAATGCCTTCTAGATGCCCTAGCCACTCGAACCGGGACTAATGCTCACATTAGTCCCGGTTCATAATGCAATGCAACTGGGATTAATGTGGAGATTGAGCTTGGACCAAAGGTTCAAAGCCCTGTTTTCTACTAGTGTTAGATGATACAATTCTGTAATCAGCATTCGCGATCCCGACACCACATGTGTTACCGAGCAAAATATACCGAATATCTCTAAAGATTTTGAAGCGCCCAGTCACCGAGCCAAGCTGCACTGTAGTTCCATCCCATTCCTTGTAGAGGTCACGGGTTTCATTTCCCTATGTGTTTATTCAATGGTTTCAAAATTATAGTGGTTTAGACTTTACGCGTTTATTTACTGGTTCCAAAAGTAGTGGTCAAGATGGTTTGAACATGCGGATAGTTCCGTGCTTTCCTCATAGAGGTCGCCTGTTTAATTTATCTACCAATTTATTTATTGTTTTCAAATATAGCCAAAAGTGATCGAGCTGTTTCGAACAGACGACCTGTAGGACATTAGTGGAGCTACGGTTGGCAAGCAGGATAGGCCATATGGTCAAATTTGCTTTCACGCCTCACCGATTTACATATAGATTGCGTGGGCCGCAACCCATTTGGCCTTGCTGTAGCCCCTCCTCTGTCAAGGAGTATAGAAGAATATAGTGAAACCCTTCGACTGCATTAACGAAATGCCCGTACTTGATTCGACTTCAACATACCGTTTTCTCGGATTGAACTCGTTCTTCATATGGGGTTTGTTTTATATTTTTATGTAACTAAATTGCAAAAAGGTGCAATGCCATGGACGGCCGATGTGGGATGCGCGTGATTAGTTTTTTTTTTTTTGAATTGAGGATGTACGTAATGCTCTTATATTTCTTGGGAGTGATTAGTTTAAATGGACCAAGAAGCATGGGCCTCGCCTGGTTCTGTACGTCGCACAGGACTCGAACCGTTTCCCATGCATGCGTGTACCCAATCGTTCGCATTCATTTCCAGGCCACGGGACGTCGTCATCGAATCCACTTGCATGCACGCGCACAAAAAAAAGACCTAATCAAATCAATTCCTGTTGAAAAATACAAAATAAAAAAAGAGAACTGGAGCGCGCGCTAATTGGAGTCTCTAATCAAATCAACTATCAGGTCGTAATTAAACAACAGCTCCACTTGCTAGTACTGCTCACTGGCTGGCTGGCCAACGGGGGCATGCTCGCATGGAGGGCTTCGACCCGTTCTCGACTGCTCAACAACGACCTATGGAGCATTGTAACCTGTTGCGTACTTTTTCTTATCTAATAATGTCAGATATCGCCGTCCAAAAAAAAAAATACCGACCTACTGCTCACCACTCCCCAGGAATAACTGATCCATGGGTGTTTAGTATTTTTAGAAAAAACTTCCAATATATTCACCAAATATCATGACTATAGAAAGAACATCAGAAGGGGCATAAATTACATAAATGTTTCTAGTTAGTTGTTTATCGAGTGTGTTTTCATGCACTCGGTCAACAACGTTTTAACTGAGTGTCGTATAAATAAACACTCGGCAAACAGGAGAAACTCGGTAATGTGGGACCTCTGCCAAATATCTTGTAAAAAACACTCGGCAAAGCATGGGCGCTCGACAACAAGAACACAAGACACTGGGCAAAGCAGTTATCTAGAAGAAACAAAACAAATGGTACTTAACTAATTTGTCTAAGCAGATAGAAACTTTTCTTCTTCAGTTGGAAAAAAAGGAGGCATGGGTTGAGCACCACATATATGGGAGAACGGATGGGAGCATTCGTTGGGGGTAAGCAAGCCCCGCCCACTCTCACATTCTCTGGTGGTGGCAAGTAGCGTACCTGTCGCAACTTGCGAGTTTTGGTGCAATTTCTCCATGCGCGCAGGAGAGATGCGATGGTTTGTTTGTGGTCTTTTATAAATTTGATTTTCAAACCGATTTATCTCTGGAATCATAATCCAAATTATGAACCGATTTCACCGTTCTGTTTCTCACAAAGTGATTTTTTTAATCCCATGTGGTAGGGTCTGATGATTTTTTTTGACTGAAAATTGTGCTTTCAAAGTGAACCAACATGTGCTTTCAAATTATAGGGCCAATAGCTCCTGTGCGACGTTTTTTATGTGAATTGGCTAGAGTGCGACGTTATTCGAGGAAATGGCTGTGGTGCGACACATTTAAGCAGTTAAATAGCCCAGGGCCACAGGGGTGTTAAATGTGGTTTAATTGGTTGTCAACCAAGCCCGTTTATGTTAGGACATGTGGGTCCAACTTAATTGCTCCTCAAAACAGCTGACCGTGCCTCGCCGCCCGACCGTGCGGGCCCGCCACTCTGCCCCTCCCCTTCTTCTCCGGTGGCGGCGGATCTTGCGTTCTCAACGGCGGCGGAGCCCTCGTTCTCTCAACGGCGGAGCCTTCGTCCTCAAAAAATGGTGAGTGAGAACACTAGTCCCCCTCCCGTTCCTCTCTTGGCCCCGTAGATCTCAGCTGCCCCGTTTCCTCTGTTTTCGCTTGTTGAATTGATAGGTTGTGAGGGGAGCCCGTGGGCATACTGAGATGGAGCCGCCAGATTCAACTTCGAATAGGTAATGCTCCTCTCTCTGATCAAATTTTGCATGAAATTAGGGCCTAGTCTGCTCTTTCTCACGGGCTCACACCGTCCGCCATCGACAGAGGGGATCTTGCCGCCGGACCTTGAATTGACGGTCAATTTCTTTCCATCAAAGGCAAAATTAGTTGATTGTAGCATTAGAACATTGAGAGAGACACAATTGTTAAATGGGAGGTTGAGTTTACAGAGATTGATCCACAAGTTCTACGTAACATGGGAGAGAAGGCAAGAAGAAATGGGTGGAAAAATTGGGGAGAAAGTTGTTTGGGGTCCAGAGCAAGAAGTATCACTTTATGCGGTTTGATGATTGGAAAGGAGAGTATGTGAGAATGGAAGATGGTGAACAGATTGTTGATGAAATCGATCGGCAAAAGCAATTTGGACAAACAAACGAGCTAATTTTTTTTTGAAATGGTTGATCTGAATATTTTTGAAGGTTGGATATGTGCCATCACAATTGGCTGCGCAGATGGTAGATGATGAGTGGGCTACACAGAGGCCATTGATTCCCATGTGTACTGAACTTACAGTAATAGCCGAAGAGGGACAGGTCACTGGAACTGAAACTGAAATTGTAGCAACTGTTGATTGGAATGTAGTTGAATTAGATGAGCCTACTGATTTGGTCATTGCACCAATGCCTGACATTGAGATGGCCAAACTTTTTGGCATTCCAGTCGATGACAGAGATAAGCAGGAGAGGGGAGAATCTAGTTTGCCCGCTAATGTTGATGAAGATGTAGATGGGCAATTGATGGAACAAGCTGCAGATGAAGTAGATGATGCACATGATGATGAGCTGGTGCATGTGTATGACAAAGAAAACCCTGTCATTGAAGTAGGAAAGTTGTTCCCAAGCATGAATGAGTTTAGGATGTGTTTCAAGACTTATGCAGTGAAACATGAGTTTGATGCCAAGACTGTTTGGACTGATAGGAAGAAGTTTTATGCGAGGTGCAGAGGATTTGATGGTAGTGTCAAGCCTTGCAAGTGGTACATATCTGCTAGACTGCAACTTTGATGGAAATCTTGTCGGGGTTAACCAAATCCCCAATCAACATACTTGTATTACAAGTTCACAGAGAGTATCAACCATGACATCACAACTTTGGGTTGCAGAAAAGATCACCCCAATTTTAGCCAAAACACCAAACACTACCGCCAAGAAACTCAAAGTAGACTTGGAAAAGATGTACCCCATTAAACTGAAATATACTACGATTGTGGAAGGCAAAACAAAGGACAATGAAAAATTTATATGGTGATTGGGCAAATACATTTAGGATGCTTTACAACTTCAAAGCAGAGGTGGAAAAGAGGTCACTGGTAGTGTTGTGGAGATAGATACAGAGGTATCGTACCAAAGGTGAAGTCAAGTTCTCCAAGTTTTTATGGCTTTGAAGCCTTGCATAGATGGCTTCAAAGGTGGTGTCGCCCATATTTGAGCATAGACTCATCATTTTTGACAGCAAGTGGAATGGTCAGTTGGCAGCATGCAATGCTCTAGATGGACACAACTGGATGTTTCCTATTGCTTTGTTGGCTTGTTTGATCGAAACCGAGGCTTCATGGACATGGTTCATGATCCAGTTGAAAAGATGCCTAGGGCCGGTGTCACCTTTGGCTATACATACAGATGCATGTAAGGGGCTTGAAAATTCAGTGAAAAATGTTTTCCCACATGCTGAGCGGAGAGGGAGTGCTTGACCATTTGTGGATGAATTTGATCAAAAATTTAGAGGAGAAGAATTTGGGCGCATGTGGCCAGCAGCAAGATCTTACACTAGACAGACACACCAATATCATCTTGATAAGATAATGGCAGCATGTGATGAGTTTGGTCCATGGCTGAACACCTACCATTCTTTGTTATGGTACAGGTCAGCATTCAACACTGCCATCAAGTGTGACCACATAACACTACAATTTCGCAGAGAGTTTCAACAACAAGGTGAAGGAGTTAAAAGATTTGCCTGTGCATGACATGGTTGACCAAATCAGGATCATGCTCATGCGGTTGTGGGAATTGAGAAGAAGGATAGGTGATTATGCGCAAGGTGATAAACTTCCAAAGAAGTGGTACAACAGTGGTCAATAGGAGCAGAAGTCGTTCACATTTGTTTGTTGAAAAATCATCACCTTGGGGTGCTGAAGTTAGAGATAACAAAACTGGAAGGAGACATGTTGTTAACACTGAATTGCATGATTACACTTGCCTCGAGTGGCAACACACTGGTAAACCATGTGAGCATGCCATTCTTTTCTTAGCATCCCAACCGAAGATAAACATGCACCCATATCTGCATGAATATTATTCGGTAGCAAGATTCAAAGCTGCATATGCCACTCCAATTCCAGCACTTACAGATCAGTCTCAGTGGCCTGATGTGGACATTGAATTTTCCATGTGTCCTCCCTTGACTAAAAGAAAGGCTGGCAGGCCTAAACAGAGTAGATTCAAGGCATGGTTTGAGAAAGGTGGGAGTAGTAAGAAGGGAAAGAAAGATGAAAAGCCAAAAAGGGCCCAAAAAGGTAACAAAAACAGATGCAAGTTGTGCCAGGAACTTGGGCACAGAGTGGGATCATCAAATGCCGTTACACTCTGATAAGCCAAAGTATGTTCTTATTTATTTGTACGTGTTTTGATTTGGTGCTTTTTCCAATTACTATATCTATAACATTTTCTGCACAGGAGGAAGCGAGCAAGTCAGCCCCTTGTTCTTGAACAGTGTTGGCCAACAAAAAAGCAAGAGTCAATGGCGGTAGAAAGAAGAGAAGTGTGCTGAGCACAAGCAGATCAAGAAAATCCTGCTGCAGTCAACATTCAGATGAAGAAACTGATGTGGAGGTGCACACCAAGAAACTGAACTTGAGCGTGTCGAGGTTCAGATGAAGAAACTGAACCTCGAGCGTGTCGAGGTTCAGATGAAGAAACCCATGTTGAGGTACACACCAAAGAAACTGAAACTGGTGTCAAGATTGAGGCCGAAGACACCGATCACGAGGGTATTGACGAGGTGTTGAAAAGACCGGTGAAGAAAACCAAGATGATCAGTGAACTTGTGTGTAGTAGAACCAAAAATAAGAAGGGCTAAGGCGAAGAAGGTCACACGACGAGGAAGGAAGAAGTAGAACAGAGAACAAATTGAAAATTTGGGGCATGTAATAATATTTGTAACTTGGTGCGTCTTTGGTAGTCACTATGTATCCCCATATTTCTATTCGAACTTGTTTGTCTAAACCAGCCAAATAAAATTCAAATTCAAATTTAAATTTAAATTTAAATTTGGGCTATTGATGTTTTAGTGCTATCTAAAGTACCTCAACTGAAATATGTTTGCTTGCTGATCATTCCGAGCCCTTTTGGTAAGTTGAACTCATAGTCATGAAAAGTGTGATTCAAATGACCTCCAAAGGTAGGGTAAACGACCTCATATTTAAGCAAGTTCTTTTGGCACCTTGTCTAAACCAGCCAAATGATTTTTCTACACATCTATTCTACCTATATAGTGTAAATCTAAAGTCTCACTATTTATTGAATTAATTTTCTATTTTTTCTTTTCTTTTTGAAAAAACAAGGTTTAATAGAAAATTATATATAAAACAAGTTTAAAACATGAAAATGAGAAAAGTAAGTTCAGATCTTTCTTAGTCAATCCAAAATGAAGTTTTGGTGAGGTTTTCACACTTTTCATTTTCAAAACTCCACCTACTCTCAGGTCCGCACTACTCTCTCCCTTGAACTCCATACTACATTGATTGAGGAATGACAATTTTGTGAAGGATTTTTCAGAAAATGTATGTAAACCATATTTCTATTTTTTCTAGTTACTATACGACATAATAAGACTATGTGCGCAAGTTTTATATTTTTTTGATTTTTTTTAAATTAGTTATGCTCAACCCTAATCAGTCAAAACCTCTCAAAACCCCTCAAAACCCCTCAAAACCCCGCACACTACCTGGACGGTTGAGATCAGGCGCTAGGGTTAGCTACAGTGTGCAGCGATCCGCATGAGACGCGCTGATTGGTTGACGCGGTGGGGTTTGGATCAGCCTCTCTCGTTGGAGCATCAGGACCGTTCATTTGAATCCAACGACAAGAGTTGACGCGTGCATGGACCAAGCCTACGACCGCCCTTTCCATCGTTGCATGCGTGCGCGTGCCTACCCGCAAGATGCATGCCCACCCGCAGGATCGCGCCCGCGCGTTGCATGCATGCCTCGGCGTAGCCTGCTCCGCCACCCCTATCAACGCAGTAACCTGTCGCATGCCTACCATTAGAACCGATGCAGCGTCGCATCAAAGCATGCACCCGGCCACAATGCAGCAGCCCGATGAAGACAAACCAAAAGCCAACGCTGCATGGCGTGGTGTGCACGCTGTGCATGGCATGCTCCTCTTTGAGGACGCAATACTGGCATGGGGTATCGATGTGGGTATCGATGCAGTTCAAATGGCGTGCTGCCCGTTACAAGATGGGCAAAAGAAAGCGTCCATTATTTTCACGTCTCCCATCGACCGAACCTTGCCCTCTAGCCAGGCCCTAGCAAGATGAGCAAATTAATGGGCAACCGCATGCATGCACGGGCGGCACACGCAGAGAACCCGGGGAAGGCGTGTCCCCTTGACCCACGACGCACAGACGCTGCGTCGTGAGCCCGTCCCCTTGACCCGCGACCGGTGGCACGAAGCGTCAGATCCGCTTCCCACGGCCACGCTTTCGTGTACACACACTTTCATTGGGGCGCCACCAAATGCCGCCCGCCCATTAATTCTAGGGTTTCGACGGGGTGAAACCACGTCGCACTTGGGATATTTAAGCCGGGCACTATCGTCCTCTCCCTCCTCATCCATCATATCCCATCCTCTGCCTCCTCTGCCCTTCTTCTTCCTTCTCCATCAAACCCGACCGAGCACTCGAGCCACCCCGCCACCATGCAGTACACCGCCCCCACCTACAGCTTCCCCCCAACCGTGCCGGAAAGGCTCTACCCGGCCGGAGTGTATGTAGAGAGAACCCTTAGGGTTTGGGCGATCTCGAGGTGGAGGGGCGCAAGGGAGTTAACGGAGTTCTTCCTTGCGGCCGGCTTCCGCCACCTCCCCCGCAACTCTCCTCGGATGTACCATGTTGAGGAGGTCAACCACAACGGCGTTGTGGTTGGGCTCCTCGCCACGTTCACTAACCCTTTCTATGCTTTCCATCTCCTCGGGCGAGCGTATTGGGTTGGTTGTGAGTTCATAGCTTTCACCACCTACAATATCTTCACCGACTTCCAGAGCATCTTCCCCAACAATGGTGTTATGCACACGCTCCCGTACCCCATCAACAACGGGGAGGAGTGAAGGACGGCGCCCGGAGGAGCGAGGTGGCATTGTTCCCCCGGAGGAGGAGGAGGAGAAGAAGAGCCCCAAGAAGAACCCGCGTTTGGTGCCCCCCGATCTATCTAGCTTATCGTATTAGTTTTTTTAAGTAGTAATCGTTATTGTATTAGTATTTTAAGTTGTAAGGCTATCATGGAGTTGTAAGGTTATCGTGGAACTATGGGTTGCTACTATATATATTGTGTGTTTCGTGCTATTATTTGAAGATTGCTATGGGTTGTTCTTGCTTATTATTTGTGTATTGCTATGGGTTGCTACGAGCCCGGATTGCTACACCTCAATCTCACCACACACACACCATCTTCAAAATATTGGCCAAATCATGGACATGCAACTAGGAGCCCCATGCAAACCCACTATGGACATGCCACTAGGAAATGCAAACTAATTTACTTCATGCAACTCATTTAGTTCATGGAACCGTAGACATGCATAAAAACAATTAACATTTGGTTTTATTGCATCAAAAAATGATCCATCACAAAATTTAGTGCAAGAAAAAGGCCAAAGTAAAAATAAGTAACATTTTTTTAGGGGTAAAAAAAATAAGTAACATTTTATTTGCCGAAGTTAGAGGTGGGCTGGTGCCGCTACGCGGGTGGGCTGGTGCCCCTACGCGGGCGGGCTGGTCTCTATTTTGGGCATGGTTATTTTCTCAGGGCCCATTTTCTCACGGCCCAACATCTATTCGGCAGCCCAGTTTTGTTTTTTTACTAGAAACTTAATTTGGGTGTGTACTATGTTAATTGAAGAACAAAAACAGAGGAAACAGAGCATGAACACTGAATAGGGCCCCTGAGAATATCAGTACAATAATTCAAGCAAGTTTTGCTTCACACAATTCAAGTTCATCTAACAAATGATCCTGGCTAACTCAAACCATCTGGGCACCCCTAACTAGCTGACTAACTAACTGAAACTATAACAAATTCTAGCGATTGATGAACATCAAGTAAAATAAACCCATAGCAATGACACAACCATAAAATGCTCCGCCATCTTATTTGCTTGCTGCTTCAAATCGATCGATGCTTTAGTTGCTTGCCGATTTTCTTCAATTCACACTTCAGTTCTGCACTATGCATCATCGGATCGGCTCTGTCCGCCAAATTGGGGCTTGTTCCACGGCAAGCCGCCCCCCAAAATTGAGCTCTTGGGTTGGGGTTGATCCCTCCAATTTCAACCTTTCAACATATTCATCGAGCCACTCAAAATGCCCACATTTCTTCAGAATCTGAAAATAGGGGGCCGACGGCGCATGAATCCTAGATCCACCACCCAGATCCACCGCCCTAATTCGAGGGAAAAAGAAAGAAGTCGGGAGAAATTAGACCATAGAATTGGTCAAGAACACAGATCTAACCTGCCCTGGCTGTGGCTTGCTCAAACATTTCACAAACTCGCGCCCACGGTTGCCATTTTCTTCCCTCACACAAGTCAAACGCTTCAGAGGCTCCATGCGCGGGCAATCGGGGCATCTTGTCAACGGCAGTGGACACATACCGTGTCCATGATTGGCAGGTGGCCGAAGTCGAGCTAGACATCACGCCGTGGCGGCGGCCGCTGCGGAGCAGAGGAAGAAGAAGGTGGGAAAGGAAAGGGCAGGGCAAGCAATGGAGGGGCGGGCTGGCTCGGGCTCGTGGCTGGCTCGGTCGGGCACGCTGATGAGCACGGGCATGCTTGTGTGGATAAGTTGTGGGTCCCACCCGCATGCGAGTAACTGGTGGGTCCGGCGTGTCATAACTCAAATCGCTAACCCCTCGTGTTTTTCATTTCACGGGTAAACAGAGCCATGTCGCATTGGAGCTATTTACAAGCTCAAGTGTGTCGCATCACAGCCATTCAGTCGAACAACGTCGCACTCAAGCAAATTCACATAAAAAACGTCGCACAGGAGCTATTGGCCCCAAATTATACAGTGTTCCCGAGTGAATCTAACTTTTGCTCCTGTGTGGTGAAACACAACAATGTTTTCCAAGTAAATTAACATATGCTTCCCGCACAGGGTGAAACACACATGTGCTTCAGGAAATCACACATGTGCTCAACCCGGGAGCACAATACACTTGTGCTTCTGCGTGAAGAACACATGTGGTCCATGCCGGAGAAAAACACACTTGTCCTCCTGGCAGCGAATGGAAAAAAGGAGGAAGCAAAAGAAGAGAAAATAAAGAAATAAAAAACCAAAATCCCAAAAAAAAACCCAACAAAACAGAGGAAAGAACGGGGAAACCACGACAGATCTGTGCATATCGACGAACCTATGTATCTACCACTATACATGGCTCCCAAGTTCTGGTACGTACGAATTATACCTTGACGTACACGCAACGCGTAATGGCGTGGCTGAGCGAAAGCATCGCCAGCTTCTTGAGACGGCTCGTGCGTTGATGATCATCGCTTCTCTTCCACCTCATTTTTAGGCCGAGGCTATATTCACCTCCACCTATCTCATCAACCTTCAGCCATCCGCTGCTCTCAAGGGTGGTGTTCCTTTCGAGCGTCTCTTTGATCGTTCTCCTGATTATTCGACGCTTCGCTTGTTTGGTTGTGTTTGCTATGTTCTTCTTGCCCTCGCGAACGCATCAAACTGACCGCTCAGCATGTTGAGTGTGTTTTCTTAGGCTATAGTGATGAGCATAAGGGCTATCGTTGTTGGGATCCTATCGGTCGTCGGATGTGTATTTCTCAGGATGTGACTTTTGATGAGTCTCGTCCCTTCTACCCGCGTCCATCTTCCTCGACCTTTTCAGTGGAGGATATATCTTTCTTCACTTTTCCCGACACATCTATCACTCCAGTTGAGCCCTTGTCTCTCCGTCCTGCTCACACTACTTCTCCGCCTCTTGCCGATTTGCCGCCACCATCACTCGATCCAGCACAGCTCGGCGCCAAGCAGCGGTACGTACTATAGCCATTGCCCATAGCCTATAACATTATCCGGCTGAGAAGAATTGCATAGTGCTTTCTTTGTTTTAAAACGAGTGTCACTGATCTAGTACAATTATTAAGTATCGTGATTAGTTAGGAAATATAGGACAGCTTAAAATTATTTCTATCTTATCTTGTATTTTAAGTTGATCATGTCCTACACATACGCCCATGAGGCTCAAGCAACAAACAATGATTTCACCAATTCCCTCTCTATTCCTTCTACAAGGTATCAGCCTAACCCCGATCCAAAACCATAGCCGCCGCAGCTTCCACACCGAGCCACCCCCATGGCGGTTGATCTCCATAGTCGCCACCGGGGGACGCGCTGCCCGTACCTAGGGTTAGTCCGCCGATCGTGTTGATCGGCTGCCCTAGAGAGTCTTATTTCCAATCCTTTAATCCGGGTTTTTCCCTCACACAGGTCGTCTTGACCGGGTTTCGTTTTTGGGTTTTCCGACCTATGATCGGGTTGAGTCGTCCGCCGCCGCCTGTCGACCCTCGTGTGCCTCTAGTCCTCTACTTCGACACCAACGCGACTACCTGGCCTCTTCACCAACTAGGCGGCTTCAAGCGACGCGGCGCCTGACGGACGTCGTCCGCGCATTCGTCCGCCCATCGTTCTGGGCCGCCCGTCGTCGCCTTCTTCCGATCAGGATCCTGCATTAACCATACCTCCACCCTGCTCGGCCGCATCTGTCCGCCGGCCCTGGCGCCACCAAGCACGTGGTGCGTTGACCGATTGTGTTGTGATGCGCAGCTTGCGCCCCACTCGGCTGTGGGCCGCGTGCACACGCCGGCTGTTGATGCGTCCTCGCGCATGGCCTCGGTTTGCTCGGGCACTTCATCACTGAGCGGCGTCCCGACCTCGCAATCGGTCAGATTGATCACTTGAACGCCACTCCGGTCTATCCGCACAACCTAGCTAGGCGCTTGCGTGCGCCTCCGCAGGTCCTGTGAAGACCGTCCATGAGTCCAGCACACCCCTCCACCGATCGGGCAACGGGCTGACGCTGCGTCGCCTCATTGGGCTGCAGCACAGCGGCCTCATGGTTCTCCCAGCGGCTGCACCGACTCACGCGCCGCCACTGCGTCGCCCATTCGGATAGTAGCACCGCTATACAAGGTGCACGCTTCCGACCGAAGGCCGTCCCCATGGTTGCACAGACCCACGCGCTGCTACCACACCAGCACTTTGGGCGTAGCGCTGCGGCCAGCGTTCCACACCGCCGCCCTAAGGCCATTCCCGTGGCATGCGGACCACGCCGTTGTCCTGAGGCCGTCCCCGTGGTTGCACTGACCCTTGCGCTGCCGCTGCATCGCCCCTTCAGGCGGTAGCACCGTGTCACGCCGTCCACTCCGCTGCCCTGAGGTCTTCCCTGCCGTCATCCCGACCCGCGCAATACCGTTGCGTTGCCCCTTCAGGCCGTAGCTGTTGAAATATGCCCTAGAGGCAATAATATTTGTATTATTATATTTTCATATCCATAATTATAGAGTTTATATTCTATGCTATAACTGCTATGATCCTGTAATATGCGATTCAGTGGAAATCACAAAAGAAAATGTGTAATGATAAACGGTAAAGTAAAAGTTTCCTAGTCTTGCCTCTAGGACTAGCTCAAGTGATCATGCTTTCCAGATCTTAGGATATCGCTAAGTGTAATGATAATTCTAAAATAACATTGAGATTATGACGTTAGAAGAACGATCATATTGAATCGACTCAATCTTGTTTGTTATGAATTGAGTTAATATCGTTTGTAATCAATTGTAATAACGTGGAGTGTTAACGTGTGATTTTACTTATTAGACCTTGAGAGTATTGTAGTCACTTCTTACCATACAGTGGGCTTTGGGTTGCTCAAATGTTACCTGTAACACGATGATCATAACGACAACTTACAGGCTCGTCCAAAAGTTTGACAAGAGACTAGATAGCTCGAGAGTGGGATTTGCTCCTTCAATGACTGTGTGATATTTTTAGGGCCCTCTCGGTGTGACGGCATCCATCATCGTCTAGCTAGACCCAGGTGACTTCGTCACGAGGATGCCGAAACACGGTAACGAGAAAGAAGAACAAAACTGGTAACGAGGATAGCAACGGTATACTGAACATGTGATTACTTAGGAGCATACATCATTAAACATATATATATATATATATATATATATATATATATATATATATATATATATATATTACTCCCTCCTTTCCTAAATATAAGTCTTTTAAGAGATTCCACTATGGACTACATACGAAGCAAAATGAGTGAATCTACACTCTAAAGTATGTCTATATACATTCGTATGTAGTTTGTAGTGGAATCTTTAAAAAGACTTATATTTAGGAACGGAGGGAGTATATTTATTTGATATTTTTTAAATACTTTTCTCACTACACTTGGTCAAACTAAACAAAGTTTGACTTCAGAAAATCATATATACACACTATATTTTGAAATAGAGGGAATACGAAAACACACACACTCCTAGATGCCTTGACTACAGGTTGGATCCGTTCCGTGCGTCTCCCCTCGTCCTCTTCTTCCAGGAATCATGCACGTACACACGCCGGCCAGCAACCCAACCCAAGAATCCTGGGCTCATCAATCCCGAGGCAACCCAAGAAAGACTCACAGCATGGACCAATTACCGTTCTGCTACTTCACACGAGGACAAACCGTCCAGACCGCACGCACGGTTGGTCAAACGCGAGATCCGCGCGTCCATATTGCGGCTACTCCAGCTAGCTTCACTCCCTTCCAGGCCGCACGAGCTCAAATATGCATTGGTTTCACTGCCGCCCAGGTCAAAATGCCTATCAGCACCTTATTAAAACTTACAGAAACAGCCAGGATATATCTGTCTGTCCGCGTGCAAATAACATATGCAGTGGAGGTTCTGAAAATCCAATCAATCTAAATCTAGCTAGCA
The DNA here is from genome assembly GCA_021605145.1 of Aegilops bicornis. Classification (NCBI taxonomy): domain Eukaryota; kingdom Viridiplantae; phylum Streptophyta; class Magnoliopsida; order Poales; family Poaceae; genus Aegilops; species Aegilops bicornis. The sequence goes on from CM038670.1 coordinate 86,578,513, forward strand.
AGGTGACGCTTATGTACCGGTAGCCAACTCCTTTCAATGACCTGTGCAATACTCGTTCAATATTAGCGTAGCTGTAGATCGTAGACATTTTATTTTTGTGCAGGGAAGTACGTGGATCATACACACAATGCTGTATATTTTGCAAGTGGATGGCACTAACACGACATTTGTGTCTGGAGTAAATTATATGTAGCACTACTTGTGTCAAAGCGTATACATAGTGACAACGACACGCTGATTTGGAAGAGGATCTAGTGTCAATGCCACGTAAGTACGCGACCTGCTAACGGAACACCTATCTATACCTTATTTTGTCAACAGAAATGGAGAGACGATAGAGAAAGTATATTGCCAAAGAAAAGATGCACCACTAGATCCTCGCCACATGACCACAGAAGAACCCATGAAAAAAAATATATTATGCAATAGTATATTCTGGCAATCTGTAATATATATGTTGCAATTGCGATTGCATAATACTCTTTGTTCGTTTCCTATTCGATTCCCTGGCTGGAGTGGCGGAGTCGTCGTCGTCACGCTTTGAATATATTGCTGCTCAATGATGCGCTGATTTGGACGTCCTCGTAGACTTACTGTACATCTCCCATGCCTCCGCCCGCATCTCGAATGCCCTGCCCGACGGGGTCTCTCAATTATGAAATGGATTGAAGGCGTACACACGTACGAAGTTCTCTCTGGATATACACACGTAATGTGTGCCAGAATTTTTTTTTTTGCGAATGCGTGCCAGAAATTAAACAGCTAGCAAGCGTACGTATGCAAGTACTCCCTCCGTTTCTAAATAATTGTCTTTTTAAAGATTTCAACAAATGACTACATACAGAGCAAAATGAGTGAATCTACAATTTAAAACATGTCTACGTACATCTGTATGTTGTAGTTTATTTGAGATGGCTAGAAAGACAAATATTTAGGAACGGAGGGAGTATATATCAGTCCCTGCCGTCTACGCATTCGATCGATCCATGCATGTCAACGAGCCTGCGTATCTACCACTGAAGGTGGCTCTCAAGTTCCGGTACGTACGAATCAACTTGATGTACACACATGTACTACAATGTCGATCCAGTACAGCTCGGCACCAAACAACGGCACGTGCTAGCTATAGACATTGCCCGTTGCCTATTACATTATCCGGCTCTGAAGAATTGCGTACTAGATTAGTAGTATATCTATTTGTAGCGCTAGATCAATGTAGATGCCTTGAGATGTACACAGTGCATGCATCGCATGCGTCATTCCCGCGGGGTTGGCTTCTCGTGTTGGTAACATATGCGCGCGTGATCGATCGACCGAGGTAGCTGTTGCTTCAGTGTGTTGGTGAAGCACCAACAATTTGGATCCATCTAGTTCACCAATGACATGGTTAATTAATCGGCCATGAGGCCGCGTGGAGCGGACATGTGGCCAGGGAGGGAAGGGGAGGCTTGTGCGTGTTGCAACGTCTCATGTCGTTGTCGTGCGAGGTGCTACGCTGCTAGCTAGCTGCATGAGCGCGCGCGCACGGCGGCGGCAAACCCGTCCGACGAAGTCTCGCCACGTACCCAACGCCGGATTATTCCCACGCAACTCTGCATATTGGTCCGCTACACTCCAATGCTGAGTAGGAAATGATGTGTACTAAGAAATGTGCACTCTACAATTGCCAGATGGATTTGTCAGTCGCTTATAAAAATCAATTGGAAAAATCGGCCATATGTGATGGCAATGCAAGCATGCATATGCATGAAGCGTGCTAGCTGGGAGAGAAGACGAACGCGTCCAGATCATGAACAGCTCAAAACGATGGCCTCTCTACAGTGAGCGTGAGTTCTACTCCTGCTTCTATGCATCACTAGCTAGCCCCGTGCAGTACTACAGTTGCAAATCTGCGTGGATAGTGCCTCGACCATGCGCGCACGAAGACGTAGGTACGTAGGCAATCAATCAGGACGTACCGAACGTCGTTCGGACGAAGATCTGGGATGATTGCATTTATTGCCGTCGATCTCTTGTCAATAAATCCCACGCACTAGCCTCCAAATCGATCCTTATTTCATCAAGCATGTGTGCATGGTACATGCATGCATGCGTGCCAGGGTCGACCGGAACGTCATATTCTCTGCTGCCGACATAGCTGCATCCCAGTAGTATGCTACAGTAATCATGAAACCTTGGAGTATGATCAATCATTCGAGCACCACGTACGTACGTACGTAGATCCATACTGTAGTGTTGTGCCTTGGCCGTGAAACGTGACGGGCGTGCCATGTGGTCATGTGGTGGATGTGGACGACAGTGTTGCCGTATACATGCATCTACTACCAGCTAGCTAGCTGCAGAGAAGAAAGAAAAAAGTGCAGATTGATTATTCGGACTTGGTTGACACGTGTTGAGTTAAGGAGCACTTCTTTTCTTTTCCTTTTTGGAGATAAAAGATGGAGAAGAAGAAGTAGTTGGTGCGTCGATCGACCAGTCTGGCGTTCTACTCCAAGATTAATTGACATATATGGCTCGATCAAACCTGCAACTAAACAACGGAATGGAAGAAATGGAGATGCCTCCCTTCCTCTTGACAAACGAAAAAGATCAACTCGAGAAAACTCCAAGCTAGTAGGTAAATTAACCAAAGCCACACACGGGCATCACATCCCTGTCACGCGTCTGACCACGTCCTACTTAGCAAGAGTCCCTGACGATCTAAACACTGCGTTTAAACTAAACATATACTACTGGCCATATTCGATCCATGCCTGCCGCTTTGATCCCATCAGCGTAACATCAGCTCCCTACCAACCAATATAGGCTCCAAGCAAATCATTGACATGACCGTCGTCGATGCAAACGCCGTTTGCGACTACCCAAATTAATTAGGCGTGCATGATCAATCCCGAGGTTGATGCCTTGTTATGCCTACCCGTGTGTCCTTTTCCCAGCTACTCCCTCCGTCTCATAATATAAGAACGTTAGTATAAAAAACGTTTTTATATTATGAGACGAAAGGAGTACTTTATCAGTCGATCGTTCTGGGTCATGAAGTCATGGCATGTGGCGGCAGGCCGGGTTCTCCGTACGGCGGCGCCGCGCCGCACGGGCTCTGTCGGCGGCATGGCAGTGCCACGGCGGTGCCAGGAGATTATCGCCGAGCACGCGCGCGTTTAATTTACCCGCTTTCACCTACTAGCAAGGACGGTCGGGTAGTAAACAAGCGGAGCCCTGAATGATCAAGCGGTCGGCCGGCCATATAATTGGTGCACCGTCGTGCAATTTGGCATGAGGTTCTTCGGACCTCGTTACTTGATCCATGTAGCTAGCGCAATTAACGTCGCCGTTATTGGGGCTCTGGCTTTAGACGATTAGGCCAAGAGATGAGATAATAACATGGAGTGAGTAGAGTATTCGATGGTCGCCCTTTGTGACCTGTCGGAAGAAGTCTGAACCTGCCATCACGGGCCGCAAGATTCAGAGGAGATTACATACTTGTTCCCGCTCGATGTGTACGTACGTAGGTCACCTATAAACCATTGACTCGACGCACTCTTACATCAAGAACAAGTCAGGATAATGCTGGCCGCTCTATCTTACTCCCAAGTCACCACTATGACGAAAGGAAAGTAGAAAGTAATCCGGTCAGAACTCAGAAGAGCCAAAATCATACCGAGTGCTACCGAATTCCAATTATTGACATAGAGAAAAGGACACACTGAATAAATATCGGAAGGCAGATCGAATCAAGTAGACTATTATTATTGATCTGTTAAGGTCTTTGAAAATATATATCGACTCCGTTGATGCGATTGGTTGGGTCCGTTGCAACGGAGCCGATCGATGGACTGGCAAGTTGCCGGCTGGTCGCATCAGCCCGCCGTTGTCCCCTTTGCCGCCGTGCGTGCTCGCTCTCCCTTCCGTCGTCTCCCTCGTGGACTGCAAGCACTCTGTCCACACCGCACTCTCGAAACCCAGCTTGCCACTTTTGCTCGCTCATTTCCGTCTACAGAAAACGGCTTCATCCTCTGCTGGAACAGCACCATGCCCAGAAAACGGCTTCATCCACTTGGCTGGCTAGCTAGCTAGGCCGGCGCCTCCCAGCTACTTGATACGGAAATGCGGTTTGGCTTGTTATTACACGTATGTTTCCCGTATCGTTCCGTTTCTTGCCCAATAAGACTACGTTGAGTACGTCCTCATATCCGATCTACCACAGCCGGGCAGACAGCGATGGGCGCGCGGTACCGACACTGCAGCCATTCGAAGTGGGCTGGAGGCCGCGTGCGTTCCAAATGGCAATTGCCGGTGCCTGTACAGCCTTGGCCAGTGGCCACCACACTTGCCCAATCCCCGACCACCACGTCTTGAAATGTAACCAACGGACACACAACGGCAAATCATAAACCGGCTCAGATTCTCTAACTTGCTTATAGCAAGTCAGAGGCAGCCTTGAGGTAGCTGGATGCCGTTTCTTTTCCATCGTGTGTCCCCTGCTCTGTTTCATGTTTTCTTCCCTCACACAACACAGTTTAGCCAGGCCAGCCCACATAAGCGACAAGGGAGGCCCATTCGGGAGCAAACAGCCCAGCTGCAGCGACAAGTGCATCTATGGACAGTTAACTGAATGTAAACAGCAGAATAGAACAGAACATATTGATTTGGATAGAAACCTGTAAAAAAATACTCCGTTTTCAACCAGAATTCAACCAAAATCAACCAGAATACAAACATTAGTCATGATACAAATAACCATAATAACCTCCAACAAAATATAGTACTAGAGCTGCAGGTTCTACACAAAAGAACACCATTTTGCAGTGTTTTTCACAAATTTCTTGAAGCTGAACATATTCAGGCCAAAAGAAGAAGATGGACTATCTTCTTCTTGTCATGAAATAGGAACCTAAAGAAGATCTCCAAAATCCATATCATCAATTCCATTAGAACCCTGCAAAGAAAGAGGATCAAAATGAAACGTTGGAATAGAATAGTAGTTTAGAGAAGATACAACAACATTTAAAGTACCATTAGCAAGTCTGTGTAGCTCCTGAATGCATTGCTGGCATTATTAGCATTTTCAGTTGTTGCTTGAGTTTCTCCACCAACTTGATTCTCTTTCTCTTGCTGCTGCACAAAGAAACCCAACAAATTTATATATGATGTAGTAATAAATAAGTACACTAAATTGCAAGAATTTTCAGCAACATACGCTAGATTCCTTTGGGTCTTTCTTTTTTGTACTTGTGTGTCTTCTCGATCCAAGGTTTAGGTCTCTTTGAACTTTTCGGTTGAACCTCTTTTTTCTTGAGGCGTGCAGAACTAAGCAAACCCTCATCTTGTTGAACATTAGGCTGCACATTAGAGGATTCACTCAAAATACTTCTAGATATCCTCAGTTTTTCCCGTACTTGCTTGGCAAGGATGTCCAATGCATTGTCCACCAACAAGATACATTCCGGATCGCTATGCGGCTTCACTTGCAAAATCATGAAATTTGTGAGAAACAAACTTGTAACGCAACATAGCATCCAATTTTGGATCTTCAATTATATCCCTTCCTTTGGTATCTTGTATAGTTCCAGATTTTGCTTCTCGGGTCCATCTCTTTAAAAGATAATGGTTTGGCAATAACTTGATATTCATCAAGTCAAGAACTTTTAAAGCATGCGCACACAATACTCCGGTCCTTTTAAACTGAAAACAGCTACAAGAAGCCGTTTGCTCCAAAGGGTCACCGACAACTATGCGCTCTAGTTCGGAACTCAAATCACCATTAGCCCTCACAATTGTAACAGCATATGTATTATCTCCATCCAATGCTCTACTACATGCAGCCATGGATCTTCTATATTCAGATTTGAATGCTTCAAATATGGTCGGTGTGTAAGCTTCGCTTGTTTGCAACAACATAGGAGTCTCCATCCCTATTCTAGGCAGTTTTTTAGTAGCTTCAAATTCTGCATCTAGCTCCTTGTTTCTTTTTCCTTGCACAGCCCTTTCAAAATGTTTTAAGAAGCGAATGATGTCAAAATCTGATTTGAGATGTTTTTCAAATCACTATTGAAACTCTCACTTAATTGTGTGCTTCTCATTCCCAATGTGAAAACATCCCTCATGTAACATTCAGTCCACTTTTCTTTTAACTTGTAGATGATATCTAGCCATGAGGCCTTCTTCTTATCCACCTTATTTCTCATGATGTCAAATGCCTCTTCAAAGGCTGCCTTGTCCTCAATATTATACATACAAGCGCTGAAATCTAAGAGGATATGAGGTTCTTCATCTTCCTCTTTTTTTGATTCTTCAACTTTGCTATTGCACAAGTGCTTGACGGCATTTTGCATGATGTGGTAGGTGCACAAGCCATGCCATGCTTGGGTGAAAACATCCCCAACAGCCAATCCCATTGCCGTGTCTTGATCGGTAAATATAGCTCTAGGTTGCTTTCCGTTGTGTGCCTCTACAAAAGCCTCAAATAACCATTTGAAAGAGCCACGTGTTTCATCAAACAAAAGAGCAGCACCAAAAATAACGGTCTCTCTAAAATGATTGAATCCGACGAAAACACCAAAAGGCCTATATTCTTTGTTTGTGCCAAAAGTAGTGTCAAAGGCGATAACATCTCCAAAGTGTGCATAATCAATGCACATCTTTGCATCAGCCCAGAATATAGTACTTATTTGTTCTTCGGAATCCAATTGTAAAGTATACTGGAAAGACGGATTCTCAGCCTGCTTTTGTTGAAAATACTTCAACATGCTTCCCGCCTGACCATATGCTAACTCTCTTTGGCGCCTGCTCTGCAAGTGATTTTTGTGATCACGAGGCGTGTAGCTGAGATTCATTGGCCCCCCAACAAGGCGACTAGCCAAGTCATGTGCATGCCTTGGCCTAATTCCAGAGTCATCGGCAGCCTTAATTTCAACGGCTTGCAATTCTGAAATCCTCCGTTGTGATGACATCAAATGAAAAGTTTGTGGTAAGTAGACACCATGATTGTGAGCAAGCACTACCCCCACCACTTCATAATGTCCTGCCACTCGATCTAATGAAAGACACATATGGACATCACAATTTGTTCTTGTTTCAGCTCTAGGGTTCTTTGTGAGACGATCCCTCTTGTCTTGTACTCGACGACCCTCCTTTGCACACACATATCTACATGAAGTTACCACTCCATCAATTTTACTTTTCCAGCTTGACCTTTTTCTGACCTCAAAACCTGCCCGGCCTCCATAGTTAACCCAAAATGACCATGCCTCAGCCAAGTCTGTGAATTTCTGACCAACTTGAGGTAAGGACGCATTTGAATCACATTCTCCCTGCACCAAAATAAATTATAGGTAATTCCAGTGTAAGCCTAACTTGCTATAGATCTAGATGTCAGCAAAGGAATTCCAGTGTAAGCCTAACTTACTTGTTGGTTTCTGCCATTATCTCTTAATTTGAAGACATGAACTCAATAATTACTGCAGGAATCATCAACAAATACAAGTAAGAAAATTTCCAATTTGTGAAGAAAATACAAGACAAAGAGGGGAGATTTGTGGTTGCTACCTGTAATCTGGAAGGAGGAGGAGGAGGAACGATGGCTGGAATCGATCGCCAGAAGTTTTCCTTGATCGGCCAACTGATTTCCTTGGGGTTGCCGCAGCGATCGCCCAAAGCTGAGACAGCGCGCGACAGAGCAGCGCAGCACACGTTTCCCCGCCAAAATCCTCTCGTGCTCCCTTTGAAGTTTTGTTTTCCCTCCACTGTGTTGAAGTAGGCCTTTAGGTGGGCTATGAAATCTGGGCTGGGCTACTTATTTTAGGCTGAGTGAGGGATCGAAAGAAGCAGCCGACCAATCGAGAACGAGCGGCATCTGGCGTGCGCTGGGCTGCCTCTGACTTGCTATAAGCAAGTTAGAGAATCTGAGCCGATCATAAACATCATGATGCAGCAGGAGTGTAGTTTAGATTTATTTTTTGAGCGGCAGGAGTGTAGTTTAGATGGTTACATTGTTTGTGATGAAATTAATACATCGTGATTTAAAGTGATATAACTATCACTGGTGCTTGCATTCTCTAGATTTATTTAAGGTTTTTCGGTGATATTCGTTCAGTGAGTTCATATGGATGAGTGTGTATGCATGTATATGAGAATATGCGTCTGTACTGTGTTCAAATTAAAAAAAAAGCAGGACCGTCCCACTTGTATTTTTTCAATAAACAAGTTAATTACAAAAAATAACCACATTGAAAGCTAGTTTTGTAGAAAACCACCACTTTATATTTTCGTTGCAAATACACCATGTCCACGGTAATCTTGTTTGATCACTTTTTCGACAAGTGGGGCCCAAAATCTGGTGGCGTGGGGTTAACGGTTCAGCGGGACGGCGTTAAATGTTAGTTGGTCAGAACGACCCGATCGGCTGCACCCCCCCTCCCCCCCCCCCCTCTCTCTCTCGCCCGCTCTCTCTATTCTCTCTCTCTCTTTCCCATGTTCTCTCTGTTTTGCTTTGCTGCTGCCGCTCGCCCGCCGCCATGGTTTCCTGGAACCATGGTGTGACGAGCGGGGACTCTCTCCAGAACGTCTTCTCCTCAGATGACGCCCCGAAGATCAGTGCATTTCAGTTTGTACCGTTCTAGATTTTTTATTTGGGGACTGATTTTAGGCTCGATTTGGGCAATTTGCTGAGGTTGGTTTGAATAGATTGCTTTTGTTTGCGCCTTCACCTCCCAACTACAATAGATTACCCCAACTTCTGCGGCATTGAAAACGATCTGATGGTGATGTGTGACAACGGCAAGCCGGCGGAGAGATGTGTTGCTTTCGAAGGGATCAACATATGGAGTTTGCTTATTGCATGTGCTAAGCATGTAAGCTACAATTTTGCGCAAATTTGTAGTTGCTACTCCTGTAGGAGTTGTTGGATTTCCCCGAAGAGGAATGATGATGTAGCACAATAGCTGAAAGTGTTTACCTTAGTTAAGAACCAATGTTTAATCGAACCAGTAGGCATCTACAAGCTAGCAAGGTAATAGGACATGCACAAAAAAAATGTTAACACCCAACTTGGAAAGGGGTTGTCAATCCCCTCATCTTGCTAGTTGCAATGTTAAAATGAAACAATGATAGATAGTGATATCGCAAACAAAAAAAAGTAAAAGTAAATAAGAGAGAAAATAGAGCAACACAAGTATTGATACTTTTATTTTGCATCATGTTTTCTACTATTATCTCTACTGTTTTAAAGGTATACTTCAACTTTTGATGCAATATTCTAATGCCTTTTATCTCTTAAATTGCAAGTTCCATCACAAGAGCGAGATTACTGACAGCTGGAATTCTGGACCTCAAAAGAGCTACAAAAGAGATAGCTATTCTCCGGAGCTCCAAATGACTTGAAAATTTAAGAAGATTTATTTTGAAACATATAAAAATACTGAAAGCAAAATCTACTGAAGAGGACTCATCTGGGACCCATAAACACATGTGGCGCCCCAGGGGCACACCATGTGTGCTTGTGGGTCTCACAGTAGGCCTCCGAGGCCCATCTTCTACTTTGTGAAGCCATTTTTCGAAAAAAAAAATCAGAAGAAGACTTTCAGGACGAAGCGCCGCCGTCTCGAGGCGGAACCTAGGGAGCACTTTTGCTCTCCGATGGAGCGATTTCGCCGGGGATACTTTCCTCCGGGAGGGGGAAATCGAAGCCGTCGTCATCACCAACGATCATCTCATTGTGAGGGGACTCATCTCCATCAGAATCTTCACCATCACCGTCTCATCTCCAAACCCTAGTTCATCTCTTGTAATCAATCTTTGTCTCAATACCTCAGATTGGTACTTTTGGGTTGCTAGTAGTGTTGGTTACATCTGGTAGTTGATGCTAGTTGTTTACTTGATGGAAGATTATATGTTCAGATTATTAATTATACATTATTCTCCTCTGATCATGAACATGAATATGGTTTGTGTGTAGTCCCTTTTGTTGTTGAGGATATTAGATGACCCGTTGCACGGCGCAAGGGGCAAGAGTAAGGCAAGTATGGAAAGAGTGAACCTAAATATATTAGGGGCAGATTGGTACACATGGATCATTCACGATACATAGCGTTCTAAGAAGCTTATGATAGAATATTTACAATGCTATTAGGAAGTAAGGTAGAAAGGGGGAGATTCATCTCATAGGCTTTATGCTTGGTGGACCATCGGCGCTGCAATTGTTCATAGTGGCTGGGGTTGAATGTTTTCATTGTTCATAACAGAAATCCCTTCAACATCATCATCCAGGCTCCATTAGTACTTGTGCAAGATTGTTCAACGTTGTTGTCAAATAACTGATGATTGAAGCAGAGGAAAGCAGCAAAGATAGAAAATCATACATAAGATCAATAGATGGATGTGCTGCCCATGAGTAATAACAACTGGGGTTACATAGGTTATAATATCGCGGGCAGTTGTACAAAAGCAACGTATGGCATCGTCGGCAACCACAAGTAAGGTTCATCTTATCATAGAGGCAAATTAGATCTTCTTAAGACGACATGCTATGCATGCAAAAGGCATGGGTTGCTGTAGATGGTCCGTCTAGAGGACATGGACGATGAGAGTCAGGCGGTGCTCTGCGGTAACCTTGAAACGAAAGGCGCACATACGTCCTTCATGGATGTTTGCACGGTGGCGGATCTCTGACCAGTTTTTGGTTATTGTGGCTCTCTTGTCTGTTCCCACATGATACGACAACTGGTGTGTAGACTACTGTTTGCGAGCTTGACCTTGAGTGTGTCATCATCTGGTTTGATGTACTCTTTCTGCTTTTCTTTGGTGTAGTGGACCTGAAAATATTGGCATACAAGAGGAATTAATTGAGTAGATTGCAGAGTGTCATTTGACTTTGAGTAAAAAGCTTCAAATGTACAGTTTAAATATAGTTGTTTTTGTATGTATGGCACTCTAGTGAAGGAGAACAAATATAGGAAGAAAGAAAACATGTATATCAGACTATATGAATATTAGTTTCTAAAGTTACATGCAGCAAGTTGATGAGAATTGTTATGCTGGTGCTAATAGCAGGGGACACAACTTTTGCAATATTTTGCGATAAAGTCAATTTGGTGAATCAAAAGCACACTGCAGGTTGTGCCTCTGATGATTAGTCAGGTAAGTAGTTTGGTTGTGAGGCATAAGCAAAGATAATTCTATTTTTCAATGAAGTGGGAGGAAGGAGTGTACCATCCGTTGGCCTGGCTTTGCGAATGTTTTGTTGATGGTGCAGACATAGTATTTGATATCTGGTTTTTTGCGGCGGAACATTGCCTACAACTTGTTCAAATGGTGTTGATAGAGATTCACTTCATTGCCCCAGTGACAGTACATTTCAAGCTCTCCGCAGTATCGGATAGCAGGGGGTGGTCCTGAATTTTAAGATCGAAATGAAGCAGCACATGTAAGAAGGCTGAATACTATTTATTGTTAGGAGACTAAGTTCTGACCAAGAGAAAAGTAGAATTAAGCTTTAAACATATAGTAGGAAGAATATACTAACTAAGTTAGTTAAGTTGAGCATTATTGATTGGGCTGATATATGTTTTTCTCGGTTCTAAGGCAGAATATTGGCATTGTAGAAGTATAGCAGATCATAAAAACTATTTGGTCATTTTATTTTAAATGGAAAATATCAGAACAGGATAATAAGCATTGTAGCCTGGCATTGGCTCACCGCGAATGATATACTATGGATGCTCATATTCTTGATCATGTATTAAATATCAAGAGAATTGTTAGTGCAAGGAAACAGAAAATTGGTTGCTGGCAAAAGCAAACCCACTCTCATCAATAGAAGTTCCATTTTGAAATGACTTTGGGAATCTTTTTGAGCAAACACCTTTTTTCATGCAAGGGCACTTTGGGCCATCAATGCCACAGGGCCCATGCATCATGAACTAAGCGACAAGGGCATATCCGAAAGGATCCTGTACAGGATCAGGGATCTGAGCCGAAATATAGGAATCTATAAGAGCCGGCCTGACAACTCTATCATCATCCTTCTTTTGCCAAACAGGATGTGTGGGTGTAGCAATCCCCTCTTCTGAAACTCAATACCGTGCAAGATTGAAAATAAGAGAGAAAGGCGACGTAAAAACCGTAAGAAAGACGTAGAAAGAGAAAGAGCAAAATGAAAGAGGCTTGCAAGGGGCAGTTCCAGAACAATAAGACCAAAGGCATTCCCATTTTTGATTCGATTAAGATACTGCATAAGCTTCATGTGGTACACCCTAACAGCTTCCGAGAAAATATGTTTCGACTTGTAGCTAATTATGAACATGAATCATATAGGACAAGACCATAAAGAGAACTATCCTTGGGCTAATGAAAATAATTGTGAATACTGAATCTGCTGCGCAGTATAAAAGAATTTAGTTATTACCTTGGCTGACTTAGGAAGCAAATGCACGAGCCATCATTAACATCAATTTATATATTCATCTTGACAGGGGTTGAAGAAAGATAATCAGGAAACTAAAGGCTGACATGCAAAGTTTAGTAATCAGAACACCAACTCCTACAGCTTCCGAGAAAAAGCTTAACAACCCGCAAACATCATCTGGAACATTTCAAGCATTAAGGATTTAAAATTAAGAGTCAGAGATACTATTTGTGGTGTCCACCATTATCCTCATTTTTTGGTATTTCATAAAATGGAAGATAGATATGATGGATACTTTATTGGCAAATATCAGTAGGCGGTGCTGCAACTGTTAAAATAAGTTTCCTTGGTTATTAGTTTCCATCTAATTGGAAGATACATGACACAAATATGAAATGTTAGTCATCCAGTATGTCTAAATGGAAGATCCATGGAAAAAATATTGAATGGAACATCAAGCCATTAAAATGCATTTGAGATCAAAATATATCATGCACAAAGAAATGGAATTAGCTACGCTGTCGTTATTCTATTGTAAATAAAAAAGAGAAGAAAAACACGGAAAGATTAAAGATGCAGACTGATTACCTGAAGGGCCATATAATTTTGACCTCTTCTCAGAAGACTAATGCTAATTCTTTCAGCTTCCACTCCTATTGTATATAACACAACATCAAACTTTCATGTAACTGTTGATTCAGTATCCTGTAGTGTACAATGCAAAAAATAAAAACCATGGAGAAAAATGATATTCAAGGCTAGGAATTTATTCAAAAGAGAATCAAAATATATGAGAGGGTAGCGGCCTAACTATTTTATCAAAGAGCAGAAAAGATTATTTACCCCTAACACACAGTTCTTTCATGCTTCCTCATATATAGAAAGAATAACTAACAATTTCAGAATGTTATGTTATATTTATACAACAGATCACACAGACACATGGAGTTGCACAACAACAATAACTTACATACAAAACTACTGGCACCAAAAGCATGGTCGATAAATCTATAAACTCTGTTGCACAGCAGTTTTATAACGAAAGAAATAGTAGTAACACCAGACCTAAGTAAAGCCACTCTGTATGTATCAGGCATATCCTGCTAAACTGTGTAGATAATTTTGCTGCTTCATCCTCTTAACGATACACATACAACACTCTTTTGTTAAAAAAACAAAAACAAAATGGCATAGATATCCTTCTCTGAAGCTCAAATATATGAGTGATATTAATGGAGAGCACATTCGCCTACCAAAAGGTACATATTCACTTATATCAAATATCTGCATATGAACAGAATGAAAATACCAGTCCACTTCACATTCTACCTCTCGAAGCCGAAACAGAACATAATAAATTATATAACCGAAAAATCATTCTTTTCAAAGGTCCTGCTGAATAGTTAAAGGAGGCAATGCAAGAAAACAATGAAGGATCGGAGGATTACTGGGTTGATACAGTATCCAAGGGTTAACATACATGGTGGAAGTTCAAGAGCTCACTCTTATTTTACCAAATAGAAAAGGTTTCACTTATAGAATGAAGAATCGATGCAAGAAAGTAAACGGTTGTGCAGAGTACCATTGCTTCGATTTCCATACAAAAAGAACTCTTTAGCTTGATTGTATCTTTAGGACAAAACAACTCAGCTAAATAGTATACAATCCATCAGCCAAACTCACATTTTCTGCACATAGAAATAACAAAAGAGTGTCAATCAAGTTACCTTCTACAGAAATGATTGTGTATTAACATCCACACATAATCAAGAGAAAATAGGTCGCATATCCATCAAATTAAATTTCTTGCACAAAGTAGAAAAATGCCCTAAAACATGGCCATGCTTCCTAGTACTCGCTGCCTTGAATTGACATTATCTAAATTAGAATTGTAACATCACAGGAGTATATACACAAGTATCTCCAGAAGTCATTGCATGACCAAAAAACTCATCAAACCCATAATTTTAGTAGTACACTCTTGATTAATGTTCAGAGTATTCATATATCATACAAGTTACTCCCCCTGATTCAAAGCAACAGACTGTTAAATACATGTCAATTTGCATCAAATCTACTACAGTACTCTAGCTACCAATCCATGTCCTCAATGCAGCCGTGAAGCGAAAGTGAGCATAAAACATTTATCACTAATTAAACATTTCCCATTTCAAATTCCTCTGACGATTATATATGTGCAAAACACTAACTATCTCTGGCCAACGTATGATGCAGATCTTTCTCATTTCAAATGACTCTGGTAAAAAAAAATAGACACTATCTCGCAACTCGTTGAAGTAGACGGCCTGGCATTAGATCAAGGCGAACCTCAAGTTGCAAAACATGGGCAATAATAACCTTAAAGTAAGCACATATGCATATGCATATGAACCTAGGCAACAATAGGGAAGACTGCCATGAATATAGAGGACCTCTGGAGAGACCAATGTGTACCCATTACAGAATTAGTTCACGAAAAGTAAGTTGACACCAATGGAATACAATTGTATCACTTCACATACAGCAAGAAGAGCAGAAATGAGTATGAAAATAAACATCCGCTCAAGAAGACCAGATCCAATTAGCTAAACAGCTGTAGCATAGATAGACCATAGTATTTTCTTTACCTCGCCTATTTCTGGCACCAAAGTCCTCTGCCCTCACCCCCTCTCCAAGCAGCAAGGACACAGCCAACATCAGCAAAGGACCTATGAAAGGTGAGGGAGTCCTGGATTAGGGGGTGTCCGGATAGCCGAACTATCACCGTTGGCCGGACACCTCGACTATGAAGATACAAGATTGAAGACTTTATCCCGTGTCCGGATGGGACTTTCCTTGGCGTGGAAGGCAAGCTTGGTGATACGTATATGTAGATCTCCTACCATTGTAACCAACTCTGTGTAGCCCTAACCCTATCCGGTGTCTATATAAACCGGAGGGTTTTAGTCCGTAGGACGAACAACAATCATACCATAGGCTAGCTTCTAGGGTTTAGCCTCCTTGATCTCGTGGAAGATCTAATCTTGTACTACCCATATATCATCAATATTAATCAAGCAAGAGTAGGGTTTTACCTCCATCAAGAGGGCCCGAACCTGGGTAAAAACATCATGTCCCTTGTCTCCTGTTACCATCCGCCTAGACGCATAGTTCGGGACCCCTACCCGAGATCCGCCGGTTTTGACACCGACATTGATGCTTTCATTGAGAGTTCCTCTGTGTCGTCATCCTTAGCCCGATGGCTCCTTCGATCATAAACAACGATGCGGTCCAGGGTGAGACTTTTCTCCCCGGACAGATCTTCGTATTCGGCGGCTTCGCACTGCGGGCCAATTCGCTTGGCCATCTGGAGCAGATCGAAAGCTACGCCCCTGGCCATCGAGTCGATTTGGGAGTTTGAACTACACGGCCGACATCCACGGAGACTTGATCTTCGACGGATTCGAGCCACAGCCAAGCGCGCCAAGACTGTCTCGATGGGCACGATCTAGCTCTGCCGAGCAAAGGTGCTCGAGGCCGCACAGAGTCCGCCGACCCTTAGCTCGGAGCCGACTCCCGATTGAGGACGAGTGGTTGGACACCGCCTCGGGGCTACGATCTCTACGACGATTGAGCCGAACTCCATCCTCGTCCTTATGGAGACCGTGACTCCAAGGTGCGGACTCCTCTCCGGCTCCGAACCTCCGCACTTCGCCAATCGAATCCGATTGGGCGCTGGTCATGGAGTTCATCGCCAGACATCTTTCAAAGACTCGCCTTTTGCGACATCCTGAATTCACTAAAGTCTATGTCCTTATCAGGAGAGCCCTGGCCGGACTACGGTCAGGAAGGTTGGGATGCGGACGACGAAGAAATTCAACGCCCACCCACCACCTACTTTGTAGCCACTGTCGACGATTTAACCGACATGCTCGACTTCGACTCCGAAGACATCGACGGTATAGCGACGATGCTGGAGACGACCAAGAACCAGCGCCTACAGTGGCAATCGGAAGGCCACCTCACATCGACATATACATGGTGGACATCCCAAAAGATGGGAACGACGATGGAGAAGCGGAGGATGACCCTCCAAGAAATAGCCCAAGCGCCCGGCGTCAAGCGCCGCTCTAAATCCCGCCACAAAGAAAAGCGGTGATTCAAGACGGAGATAATAACACCGGACAAGGTCAAGACAACCCTCCGGCAGGATTCAAGACAGAGGAGGGCGAAGCCAGCCCTCATGATAGAGCGATGAGACAGGGAGGTGGAGGACGATAATTATATGCCTCCTCCTCAAGATGAGGCAAGCCTCTCGACGACATTTAATTTGTCGTGCTCGAGGATCCCGCCGAACAGAGGCGTTTCAAACGCAGGCTTATGGCCACGGCAAGCAGCCTCAAGAAAGCAGCAGCCTTAGAGTCGATGAAGACACGCTAGTCGATGATGGATCAAGTCCTTGCGGTACCAAGAGTATGAACTCAACGCCTCTAAGAGATACCCAAACGCAGCTGCTACCCCAATTAGAGGAAGCGGCACCCAAACCTACATCACCGGCGCATGATGCGGCCGAAGCCACCCGTGTGGTCGCGACAGAGAGGCCTCTAGACGCCCATTCAAGCCGCACTCGGCGTCGCCGAAAAGTACCAAGGCACGGGAAACGCGCGGACTGCGAGACATATTGAAGGACAAGGCAAGGCAAACAAGATCGATCTACGGATCGCGTGGCGCCTACGACACGCGTGATGATAATCGTCACGCCGGATATGACAATTCGGTGGGCGAACACGATGAGACAAAGCTCATTTGAGCTGCGCCGTGATATAGCTCAATCTGAGGCGCCAAGACACCCACTATGCTTCACAGACGAAGTAATGGATCATCAAATCCCTGAGGGTTTCAAACCCGTAAACATCGAATCATATGATGGCACAACAGATCCTGCGGTTTGGATCGAGGACTACCTCCTCCATATCCACATGGCCCGCAGCGATGATCTACATGCCATCAAATACCTCCCACCCAAGCTCAAAGGACCAGCTCGGCATTGGCTTAAGCTTGCCGCCAGAATCAATTGGTTGTTGGGAGGACACGGAAGCCGCATTCCTTGATAACTTCCGAGGAACGACGTGTGACCACCAGACGGCGATGACCTCGGCCACATAATTCAGACGGAAGAATCGCCGGACAATTCTCGACACGGTTCCTAACCAAGAAAAATCAAATCGTTGATTGTCCGGGATGCGAGGCCCTTGCGGCCTTCAAACATAACATCCGTGATTTAGTGGCTTCGCCGGCACCTAGGACAGAAAAGCCGAAATCCATGGCAGCCCTCACAACGCTCATGACCCGCTTTTATGCGGGAGAGGACAGCCGCTAGCTCGTAGCAACAACTTGACCAAAAACCCGGTAGTTCGGATACCAAGGACAGCAATGGCGTGTCACGTCGCAACAAGCACAAGCGCCGCATTAATAGCGATAATTCGAAGATCGGCATCAATGCCGGATTCAGAGGCTCTAAACCCGGTCCGGAAAAAGCCGTTCAAAAGAAATATTCAGGCTGTCTAATCTGGACCGAATACTCGATCGCTTCGTGCAAATACATGGCACCCCGAAAAACCAGCCAACCACACCAACAGGATTGTTGGGTCTTCAAACAGCAAAGGCGAGTTAAATGCCGAACTCAATGACAAGGGGCTGCATAGCGATGACGAGGAGGAGCCCCGGCCGCCGAACAATAGAGGACAGAAGGGCTTCCCCCACAAGTGCGGACGGTGAACACGATATACGCAACCCACATACCCAAAAGGGAGCGGAAGCGTGTACTAAGGGACGTATATGCGATGGAGCCAGTCGCCCCGAAGTTCAACCCATGGTCCTCCTGCCCGATCACGTGTGATCGAAGGGACCACCCCACTAGCATCCGCCACGGCGGATTCGCCGCATTGGTTCTTGACCCAATCATCGAAGGATTTCACCTCACTAGAGTCCTGATGGACGGCGGTAGCAGCCTGAACCTGCTTTATGAGGATACAGTGCGCAAAATGGGCATAAACCCCTCAAGGATTAAACCCATAAAGACGACCTTTAAAGGCGTCATACCGTGTGTAGAGGCCAATTAGACGAGCTCGATTACACTCAAGTGGTCTTCGGATCCGGATAACTTCCGGGCGAAGAGTTAATCTTCGACATAGTCCCGCTCCGCAATGGCTATCACGCGATCGCTTGGACGAACCGCATTTGCAAAGTTCAATACGGTGCCGCACTATGCATACCTCAAGCTCAAGATGCCGGACCCTCGAGGAGTAATCACGGTCAACAGAACATCAACGCCTTCTCCGAACGGAGGAGCACACGGCTGCCCTCGCGGCGGAGGTGCAAAGCGACCTCTCAAAGAATTCTCGAGTCCGGCTATTAAACGTCCGCCACCGACAAGCACGCCGGAGTAACCTACAACAAGACCGCTGGCATGATCCAAGCACGCGTAGTAATCCGGCTAACCCGGCCCTCGCGAAGCTGGCTGAAAGATTACGCGTACATAACTACGCTCTGGAGATACCATGGGCATAAGAGGAGGGCAAACCACGGCACGCCTGCACGCGGCTCAACCGCACTGTGGGCTCCGATTGTTTCATTCTTTTCTTTTCTTCCTTTTCTTACTTTCAGACTCCGCTTTTCCGTAAGTCCTCTCCGCACTAGAATTGCCGAACTCACGATGCAACACTAGGAAGCTACGCCAGTGTCGTGTGGTCTCTACTACGATCATTATACCTATTTTACATACCATCCATGACTTACCCTCGGAGGGACATGTTAAATAGTCCCATCCCTTGCTTACCGCACTATTTGTATCGCTCTGCTTCCATTGTAGTACCTTTTTGAATAAACAATACATAGCTTTTTTCTATTATTGCACTCCTTTCTTTATCTATATATATGTTATTTTCATGACATGTTGCACCCGTACACTTTGGTACGGCCAACACACCAGGGGCTTAAGTACCCCAAAAGTATGGTGTGATAAGTCCGAACACTTTCACAAGTGCGGCACCCCGAACTTATAGCATTATATGCATCGGCTCGAATCATGTCTTGGGTCAATAGTTGGGTTTTTGGCTCCATGTTTTGGTACCTTACGTTCCGTTATATCGGCTAAGGTAGCGCTTAGGAGAACCAACGCGATTGTGCCCGGTTGAGCCGGGTTGAGCACCTCGATGGAGAAAGTTAAACCGACCATCATGATAGGACGAGAGCCGGTCATTGCTCGAGGTTTTTGGGTCCCTAAAGACTTATGCCGCTTAGAGCGAGGAGTCGGCATTGTCTCGGCCAAGGCGTGGATAGCGCCTCAACTCGGTCTTAGAATACTAGGGGCTTCGTCGAAATTTAAAATTATAGAATTCTATAGCTAAGTGAGAGTGTTCAAGCACTATAAGTCCGGTTGCCTTGTTCGTTATGCTGAGCGCCTCCTCAAGGACCCAAGAATGGGAACAAGAGCGCCAAGTTTATCCCGAACACCCCAAAGACTGTGGGCATGAAATTTGAAGCCAACGACTTGCCATCTCTCAAATTTGATAAATGGCCGCACAAAAGGTAATATTTTAAATTCACAAGCGTTGCTTAGCGCATATGAACAAGTTTTTAGCGTACAGGATAACAAATGCGAGTCTATTAAAAAATTACATCTTTGGAGCATTCACCCCAGATACAATGGGCACCCTTCAGACGCCCTCATAGTACATTTCGGGCTTGTGATGCTCCTTGCCCTTTGCGGCCCGTCCGTCACAAGCTTCTCGCATCCGGCTTGCCCGGTGCACTTTAGCATGCAGGCGAGGCCCGACGGGCACCTTCAATGCAGACGAGGCGCTTGATGACTTCAATCCATGGACAAAGGCCCACCAAATTACCGTGACTAGCCCGAAGTAGCTCCCAGGCATGGCTTCCAATGGCCACAGCCGAACTATGAGGCCCTTCATGGCCTGTTCGGCGACCATAGCTCTCAGGGGCACCGGATGTTCGGCCTCAGCATACTGAGACCAGAACACCTTCTCCGTCGAGCTCCCCTCCTTAGCGCGGTAGCATCAGATACACTACGGGGCAGATCTGCGAATGCTCCTGGAGAGCTCCGGATTCGGATAAGTAATAGGTAATTCACTTTCACATGCTTGCTTTGCATAAAGAATACCTTACCCACCTCTATCTTCTTTAATGATTCAATCTCTTCGAGGGCTTTTTGGGCTTCGGCCTTAGCTAATTTTGGCACTCTCAAGAGCCGAAGCGAGCCGAGGCGAGCTTGGACTCTCGAGTCTTCGAGTCACGCTCCAAACTCTCGTGTTTTTCCACGAGAGCCTGGAGCTCTTGCCGCACCTCCGCCACCCGCTCCTCTTGCTTCTCTCGCTCGGTGCGTTCCGCGACCGCTTTGCTTTCGGCCGCGGACACCGCTTCCTTCAGGTCCGTCACCTCGTTCATGGCCCCTGCAATACCTACGTTATTCCTGTCATTTTTGCAACCAAATCCTTTCTATAAGGTATTTCTTTAATAAGGTATTACTTACCTTCCCTGTCCTCAAGCTGCTTCTTGGCAAGGCCGAGCTCGTTCTCGGACCGCTCGAGGCTCTGCTTCAATAAATTGACCTCCGCATGATCGGTAGAGGTCAAGCGGCGCACTCGTGATTCGCATATTGACATACTTATGTTAGACTCTCACAGATATCTTTTTAGATCCTTAGTCCGTCTTTTTCTTTCCAACAACACCGAACTAAGCATCGTGGGCTACTGTCTATGCGGTAATATTTTTACATATTACAAACTTACCTCAAAGCCTGTTAGAAGGTCGGTATGCAGCCTATCGGCCCGCTCTTGGCGGATCGAACTTTCGGATCACCACACTCATAACAGTGCGGTGCTCCTCGTCGATGGAGGCGCCGTTAAGCGCCTCCAGCAAGCTATCCGGTGCCTCCGGATGGACGGAGGTGTAAGTGCATCTAGTGCCCCTTAGTGATTTTGGTGTATTGAAGACTTATAGGTTAAGGAACTAATGCGTTTGTGAGTGTACACAGGTCTATAAGTCTATGAGGAGTTTGATATTTACAGAGAAAGTCGACCCTAAAATGAAGTTCTTCGTCTCAAGACTTTGATATTTTGAAGACTTTAAAGACTTTGAAAGTGAAGAAATTGGTGTGACCTTGAAGACTTGGTATTCATTTGAGGAACATGAAGCGTGAAGACTTATGTTTTCGTAGTTTCATTTTCTCTTTCTTGAGTCATAGGAAACACCGTCATCGTTAAAGGGGGTCGAGGAAATACTAAGGAAAAATGTTCATGTGATGCTCAACTCAAAATCCTACACCTACCAATCCTTCGAGTGAAGTCTTTGGAAATCTCATACTGATTCGATTAATTTCTTCAAAGGATGTAGACGAAGTTCTTACAGTCATCGAGGAATTTGTTCTGACCGAGGAGTTAGGAATTCGCCAGATGGATTGCCTACGATGAGGAACATGATAGCCCCGAGGAATTTGAGATTCAAATTTCCGACCGTTCTGTATCTTTGCACGCCACTGTCCCAAAATATCTTATCCACCTAACGGTCATATCATTGAAGGGCATTTATGTCTTATCATGTCGGGTCGCTTCCTAGGCTATAAATAGCCGCCCTACAACCACTAATTTGGTTGGTCGCCCGAGAGAACTTGACACTTGTCATTTGAGAGCAACCCATCCTCCGAGGACTTTGAGCGAAAATCATCGAGTGAGGAAAACCCAAAAAACCAAACCTCATAAACCCAAAGTGATTGAGCATCATCAAGAGATTGATCTGCGTGGATCCGACGCTTGTTACCTTTGAAGATCGTGCTTCTTCCGCATTTATTAGGCGTCATGGTCTAGAGCATCCAAGAGGAATTGTTGATCGCCGAGTGACCAAGTCTGTGAAGGTTTGGAAGTCGCTCAAGACTTACCACGAGTGATTGGACGAGGTTTGTGTAACCTTAGTTCAAGGAGAATACGGTGAGGACTTGGTGTCCCGAGCTGCGTGCTTTCGGCCGATTGGGTGTCCGTGTTCGTGTCCTCGAGTTTAAATACTCACCGCTCCAACCAGACGCATAACCGAGACAATAGATTGAACCGGTCTACCAAATCATTGTCTTCACCAACCTAATCGGGTCCTATTTCCTCAACCCTTTCATTTCCTCATTATTGTGTTGAGTGTTTGTTCATATCTGTGTTTGAAGACTTTGATCAAGACTTCCTCGGTTTCCTCAGTTCAATTTCTTGATCTGTTTGTCTTCATCTTGTGCTATCCTCGTGTTTACGCTTTACGTACTCTTTGTTTGTCTTCATTTCATGATGATGACCATGCCCGCATTCTCTTATGCTTACTCGAGTACTTATTCATTGCAAGTAGTTCTTCGCTAAGGAATTTCCTCACCGCAAGAAATTCCTCGATGAAGAATTCATAAAATCGCCTATTCACCCCCTCTAGTCGATATAACGCACTTTCGTGGAGGTCAATGTCGTAGTCTTGCCCTTCTTCACGAAGGAGCCGCTTAGAACTTCTAACCATCAAGGTTCAGACGGAGTCCGACAGGGGCGGACTTAGAGCCCTCTCGGGTTTCGCCTTTGCGCCTAGAGTCCGGGAGGTTGCCTTGCAGCGCCTCCAGACCACCTCCTTTGTCTGGGCCCCTTTGGGACTTCCACCATGTGTCGCTTCGGCGACACGAGGAGAGGAGGCGGTCGGAAGTGAAGTGCTATTCACATCCAAGACGAACCCAGTGAGCCGCTTCGGCAAGTGGCGAGCTCGTCCTTGGGCGGGCTGCATGGTCATATTCGGCGTTAGAAGACACTATGCGACAAATAAAAAGTCATGAACTATTCCGGAGTCCGGGCACTTACGATCTCGCCAGGGGCTTGTCCCTTGTTAGCCACTCCTCCTCGTCGTTGTCGGCGTTGGTGGAGAAGTCCGGAGGAAGGGTCCTTCCTTTCTTGGACCCTCCGGCCTCCCCGGTTGGGGCGGCCTTCCTTTTCTTCTCTCTTCACTGGGGAGAAGCTTTTTTCCTCCTCTTCCTCAGAGGAGGATTCCATGAGTCGCTTGGACGATGAGTCCGACAACACCGGGCGTCGGGCGCTCCTTCGAGTCCGTGGCCTCCTTCTTGGCCTTCTTTTCCAGCACCACATGAGGTGCCGGAGCTGTGAGTCTCTGGCCAAACGGGCGTCCACTGGGTTTTTCGGCAAGGGGGACGGTTAATCTGTCCGGACGTCTTCAAATCTGTCAAAGGTTAGGGAGTTTTTAGATCCCGCATAGAGTCAAACTATGAAAAAGAGTCCCATAAAGGGTAAAATAACTTACCTCGGCGGCTTGATGTCATGAAATGAATCCGCGATCTTGATGGCGGATGTGGGAGCCTCGGCGCCTTGAACAAAGACTTGCGTGCATCTTCATACGTAGTGTCGAAGAGCCTTTTCAGAGTTTGGTTCTGTGCGGATCGAACTCCCACAATTTAAAGGCCCGTTCTTTGGCATGGGAGAATCCGGCGGATGAGCATCACCGGATTACATCGACAAGCTTGAGATTCTTGTCCACCGTGTTCCACGGGTTTGGGGTCCGGACGACTCTTTTTGAATCACCCCACGCCAGCCCGTCTCTTTCCATGACGTGATCCGTGTGGGGAGCGGATCGAATTGGGGCCGCCGCCCATTGAGAGTCGCCTTGACTCGGTGATGTAGAACCACCCCGATCACACCCTTTATGGTCTCCACAAAGGAGCCCTCGAGCCATAGGACTTTGGCCATCTTGCCAACCATGGCGCCTCCGACTCGCTTGGCGGCCGCCCGCTACTACCGGCTTGACATTGAAGGTCTTGACCATAAGCGAAGTGAAATTTGGATCTGAAGGAAGGCCTCGCACACTGACGATAAACACCGAGATGTTGAGGATAAAGTTCGGGGCCGGATCGTGGAAATCCAGCCGTAGTAGAACATGAGCCCATGGACAAATGGGAGAAGTGGAAAACCTAGTCCGTGGAGGAAGTGGGTGAGGAACACCACCCTCTCATGGGGCCGGGGTGGGAATGAGCCCCTCGCCGGGTAGCCGGTCTTGTGATGTCATTGGACAAGTATCCGCCTTCCGCATGACTTTTTTGATGTGCCCCTCCGTGACGGAGGAGGCCATCCACTTGCCTCCCGCTCCGGACATAGTTGGAGAAGGTTGAGGTGGGATGCGCGGACTTGGGCGATGGAGCTCGAGTGCGTGGAAATGGATGAGCAAAGGAGGAAGAAGGCGTAGGTGAAAAGGTGGATCCTTATCCCCTTATATGGACGGACGAAGCTATGCGTCCCCGCCACCGGGTAAAACTCGCTTATCTCCCAAGCGCCAGTAATCAATGGCAGTTGGGTTACCCACGTCCGTATTGATGGGAATCCCGGAATAAGGGGCACGATCTCCGCTTTGATAAGACGTGCCAAGGAAACCGCCGCTAAACGCTACCGAGGTGGAGCAAAGAAAACGATTCGTATAAAGGCTCGCCGTGGTGTAATGTCACGCCGCTGAATACGTCGCCAGATCATGCAAAAGTTATTCTCTACGGTGGTATGTGAAACTTGTTTTGCAGAGCCGGACACTATCCTTGTGTTCGTAATCTTCTATGAAGTATTCGGAAGAGGAACCCGTCTTGCAATGTCAAGACAATATGCGCGTCGGACTCGTCGTCATCAAGCTTTGGTTCGTGGCTCTTGAGGAGTCCAGGATTAGGGGTGTCCGGATAGCCGAACTATCACCGATTGGCCGGACTCTGGACTATGAAGATACAAGATTGAAGACTTCGTCCCCGTGTCCGGATGGGACTTTCCTTGGCGTGGAAGGCAAGCTTGGCGATACGGATATGTAGATCTCCTACCATTGTAACCAACTCTGTGTAACCCTAACCCTATCCGGTGTCTATATAAAGCTGGAGGGTTTTAGTCCAGAGGACTAACAACAATCATACCATAGGCTAGCTTCTAGGGTTTAGCCTCCTTGATCTCGTGGTAGATCTACTTTTGTACTAGCCATATCATCAATATTAATCAAGCAGGAGTAGGGTTTTACCTCCATCGAGAGGGCCCGAACCTGGGTAAAAACATCGTGTCCCTTGTCTCCTGTTACCATCCGCCTAGACGCACAGTTCGGGACCCCCTACCCGAGATCCGCCGGTTTTGACACCGACAAAAGGCAGGAAAAAGAGCGATACACCCTGGCCTGAACCAATCCAACATAAGAAATGCAGACAGCTAACCAAGGAAGAACACCTAATTTTGAGTGTGTTTTATTGCTAATCTAGATCAAACATCGGTAAAGCAAAATTCTTAAACATTAAATCAAAGCAATCAATAGAAAGTAAATGCTAAACAGGGGAACCATAGCTTGATGCGGAAATTAGAGATATTAGATTTTAACACTCCACAAGCTGTGGGCATGATCTGAAAATTAGGACTAACATATAATTATGAACACACATATATCACACTTGCAAAGGGAGAGACAAAGTGCAATTATAATTATGAACACACACATATAACTACGTGACATATGGCAACCGCAGCAGCAAAGAAAAAACTTGGCTTATTGGTTTATAAAATATAGCTTCAACGAAATTTGCATTTATACATGGATATAACACTACTCAAATGTACAAATCTGGCATCAACAATAGAGCTTCACAAGTAGCCTCAAAGATTTCTTTAGTTTCCATTGCCAGCAATGTAAGCGGTAATATAGTTATGAAGAAACAAATTGTGTATTGTAAAAACAGATCATCTAAAAAAGAAAAAGAATGAATAGGTGACATCAAGCCTACAACAAATATATACCAACTATTGCCAGTTGATTTACTCACTAATCAGCAAAATGTACTTGTATTTGAGGTTCTAGATTAAAAAAAAGCTTGAGAAAAAGCTAACAATACACATGAGAAGTTGAACAAAAAGGATAGAAGGAAGCGATAGAAGTATACCTTAAATCGAGTAGCTTAATTGAGTATCTTGGCCAACCCTTTGCACCTCTCATATGTAGTTCTGAGGCAAAGAACGGAGAATAATCATTTGAATTGAGTGCACAACTGTAGACCTGAATGGAAGAGGAATGGTCAAACACGGCATAGTAGAGTAGGATAGTGAAAGTTAGAAATCTGTCCTTACAACGATGGAGACGTGCTACCAAAACGTACGTTGGAGGAGATGAGGATCATACTACATACTGGCAGCCTTCCCGGTGTCAGTCTTGATCACGGACAACGGCTTTCTTTGTCAGCCTTGACCGCCAACACCCACGATGGGCCCACGATGAATGACGCGTACATGATTCCACAAGGAAGGCGATCGAGGGCCGTCGCTCACGGTGCGCTCTTGTCTTGACCGCCGCCACCTGTCTAGGGAAACTTTTCTTTCCCTGAACTTGGTGAACCATTAGCTTGTGTGCCTGAGACACTCTGCAAATGTCAAATGGTATGAGAACAATCACGATTATTTAATGTAAAAGGGAGGTCATTGTATTTACTGGTCTGAAAGTGCTGTATATGATAAAATCAAAATAGCTAGAAGCCTAAAAGTGACCCAACAATACTTTCAACAGGTTGCTATTTATGCAAGCAGTAGTATGCTTTAACATCATAAATCAAAACATAACATGTTCAGGGTAAAAAATGTTGACCAAAATAAAGCGGTAGCATGCCTATTTAAATTCATGACCGGTGCAGCCTCCTAGCTTAATAAATATATTGTTGTCAACAAAAGGTAGAGCAGTCCCTTTGGAAAGGGCAAAAGGGAATAAAAGCACGGTTAAAATATAGACCATTCATGCCCTCTCTCAACAATTTCTGCATCTCATCACAACTAAAACCTGATTCGCATCTAATCAGAACTAAAAAACAGTTAACACCTCGATCAATGCCAGCATTTAAAATCTAAACACCCTACAATCCTGTAATGCAACAACAAAGAAATCTGAGTAGTGGCAAGTACTACTTACGTTCGTTCTCCTTCATTTCCCTGCATGTCCTCTCTTCTGCCTCCCTATCCTACAATAATACAACCAAGAAATGGAGCAATTAATCATAAGCGCGTAGCAATACGACCAGAAAGATTGGGCTCAATTGAACTAATAGTAAGCAGGAGGCACGACGAAGATCAAGAATTTACAGGCATCTTGTGCAAACATGCAACATAGCACCATTGCAGCACTGGCACAAGTATCGACCACTCATTACAATATCATGACAGAATGCTCGTGTGGCCATTCTTATTCCAAGATATGCCACATCCTTCTATGTGGCATATTCTAATGCAAGTATGGACCAAGATATGTTCTAGTTACTTGCCAGCACTCCAAGATAATTAGAGAACATGCAAGTATGGACCAGAGAATCGATTATATGTGCAAGCACAAAAGATAAAGTGGATACCCAGCCAATGCTAAAACTGTAAAATAATAATTAAACACCTGACTATACTTCCACTGAAACTATTGCAACATAAGTAGTTCTTATCTCTTGGTCTGCACCAATGGACCCAAGGTATCATGCTCTTGTGTTAAAGAATACCATGTTTTCTTTTTTTATTCTTTGTTTATCTTGGCATGTGAATACAATTCACCACTTTGTACTCTGACCTGTTTTGCCCAGACACCAAAAGCACCAGAAGGCTAAGATAAACAAAAAACAGGAGGCAACAATTAATTAAAAAACAGAGGATATGCTAATGAATTAGAAGTAAACATTTGGAAATATCCCTAATAGTAAATCTATCACAAGAAGTTTCTTATGATTCTTTGTAACATTTTTTAGAGAGCATCAAACATGTAATCAAATAATGGGGCAGCAGATCAACACCCCCTGCGGTAAACAAACAGCCACCCCTGGCAGTACTACAAAAGAAATCAAGTAGCTGAGATAAGCACTGAAATAGCCATAGAATATTTGAACAATTAGCATGGCGACCATGCTCATTTCGGCAAGTACATCCTACAATCTACCTGTGCACCACAATGGGCAATCGCAAGCCCCAACTCATGCAATCCTACAATCCAGGTCTGCACAAAAAACAATCATCATGAACAAAAGGAAATGAAAACATGAACGCGGCAAGGTTGATAGGCTAAATCAATACAACTATACATTAGCCCACTCCGGCGTATACATCGCTAACAACCATAGCAATATATTTGCAAAGAAGAAACATAATAATAGATCAATAATTCTTTCTTCGTCCTTCATGGCTTTTATGTGTGTGTCCTTCACGGGATTATCTAACAGAAGAGAGGTATAAATGGCTCTCTTTGCTAGTTCATTTGTTACCATGAGTTTGAGTTCTTCAAAATACCTGTTGCCAAACAATCAGTTAGGAAACTACTCTGCAAGATATGAGTACAAAGAAACCAGACTATCAGATTCAGTTGGCCACTCTGTTCCTGCCAATGCGCTCCATTAGCTACTGAGAAGATCGGTTCAATTGAAGAAGCTTTCTAGCAACAACATGGCTAAAACCATACGTGATTGCAAGCACACGGGTTTGCTTAGTACAGATAAATTGAACCGTTCTTCAAATCCTCTGATTAATTTAACCCACACTAAAGAACGACTCTCTTAGGCTTGCCGGTAATGAAACTAAGCTAAACAAAATCCCTTGATTAATCTGAAACAGCCATCAAGCAAGTGCAATCCAAAGTTCCAACAAACAGCAACAAAAGGAGACACGGAGAGAAAGAGGTAGGTGGATTTGAGTCATCACCAAGTCACCATGAACTGGACGAGCTCGTAGTAAGACGCATGGCATCTGGTCTTGCAACTTGCTCCCTCTATGGAAGCTAAAGCATTAAAATGTATATATAATATGTTTGTATCTCTTGCATTACTCAATCTGGAATACTCTGCTTCGCTGGACATAATGCATACCTATCGCAGACAAATACTACCGGATGACAGGTTCCAAGGATTCCTTGTTATTTACCAATGATCAGACATCACCTTAAGGAATCTTTCCCAGCACAAGTTAGTCCTCTTCAATAAAGCAGAAATATATTGCATCAGATATGGAGCATTGCAGCTTAGAAGCATCCCCTACAAAATACAAATCACTGAGAATTAGAAAATGATAAATCTCAAAGTTCCAGTCATAGTCAAATTAAAGATAACTAAAGTTAATGTCGCCCTATAATCTATCTTCTTCTGCATGCCAGTGAAAAATCAACATGAAAAGAATAAGAGTGAGAAGAAAATGAAAGACAATGTGCAATACATCATGATTGGCTAAAACATTAGCTAATCTAGCCAGCCAGATGCTATATTTGATGACCACAGTTGAACAACTAAACTCAGGTCAACAACAATTAGGTAATTAATTAATTCTGTCCGGATTAAGAAAACGAAATACAAAGATTTATTACGCAAGGGACTATACAACCAGTAAAGCACCTCTGTATCTGTCCATTAGTCCAATCTATTCAAGATTGAGATAATGGAAAATACAAAAATATCAACATCGAGACCATTTCTCCAAGGAAAGAGAAGCTAACAAATAAGTGGAACTGAACCACCACCTCCTGCTCCTTGCCATCAAACCACTGAATCGTTTGTGGCGCACATAAGAGGAATTAAATCACCACCTCTTTCTTTCATTGCCATCAAACCACATAATTCTTTGTGGTGCAACGCACGATGACTGAAAAAGGAGACCACCACTGCCATGTCGGGAAGCACCCAGATGGGATGGAGTTGATAAGCTGCACTGCGACCACATTTCTTGGGTCTGGATTAGGCCTTGGTCTGGATACAACCAATAAGGCAAAAAAGGGGAAGAGCATGAGAGGGGGGAAGATACCTAAGCGACGGGCAGCTGCGGCTGGACCTCAAGGTCAGCAACCGAGAGCACGATGGACTGCGGCTGCAAGCACCTAGTCCATCAATCTCCACAATAATTGCTGCTTCAGGCCACGACAACCACTGAAAAAATTGCCTGTCAAATCCAGCAATAAACAACAAAAGTGGCAATTCAAAGGTATATAATGCCTTCGTCCCTGAACAAAGGTTAACTTCAGATTGATGTTAAAAACTTTTGAAACTTTTACCATTAAACACTAATATATATTTGCTAAACAAAATGATTCTATTTGATTTGTCCTTTTATGGTTATTTCACTTAGTTTGGTCTACATGACAAACGAAACAATTAATACCAATGGCACTTCAGACAAATCATTGGTTGAGAAAAATCATGAGTACAGGAAAATGTTAACACACACAATGGAGCGCCTGTATTGCTGTAGTGTAGTGTGGAAAGGTTGGAATATAGAGGTCATGGTAAGAAGGAACTGGGATATGTACCTGGTTGTTTTAGCAAGGCTAGTTATCAAGTGACGCACCTGCTACCACCCTCCGATTTGCCTCCCTCTCCCTGTACAAAATTCTTCAGATTTGCACCTCACCTTTTGCATCAGTATGAAATAAGAGGAGAGAAGGAGTTAGCGTACCTTCAAAAGGGCCCATGACGCTGCAGCGCCACAACAAGGAAGTGGGGGACCTTGCGCCATCGTCAACTCTCCCCTAAAGCTGAAGCGGCCCACGTCCGATGCATAGGCCAGCATCTTGCTGTTTTCCTCGTCCAGCCGACGACAATGCAGAGGCGTCCCCGGTGGCCTGTGGCGGCGTCTGTCCCCCGATCCAATCGAGAATCTGGGAGGATATGAGGAGAGATGGTGGCCTCCTCGTCGCTCACCGGCGCTCGCTGCCGGCCGCATCAATCACTTCTTCCCCACAACACCGTCCACCTCACCCCCCTTCTCCTCGCACCCGAGCTGAAGACCTCGCCTTCGCTTCTCTCCAATGGCGGCAGCCTGCGCCCAATCCTGAACCACAGCACGTGGCGGCGTAGATCAAGAACGCGGGACGATATGAAGAGGATTGAGGAGACGAGAGGGAGGCGGCCACCGCTGGAGAAGCTCGCCTCCGCGCCCGCACGCCTCAGATGCGACACGGGGCAGAGGAGAGGGGTGGCGACGAGGAGGGACCGCCGCTCGGGAGGACGGGCCTGCGCCAAGGTCCGTGGTCTCTGGTGGCGTGGTCATCGGCCACGGCGAGCGGGACGGGCGGGGTGAGCGGCTGGGAAGGGGGCGAGCGGGATGGGTGGAGCGGCGTGGTGAGCAGGTCGAGCGGGGCGGCAGATGGGGAGGCGGCTGGGGTTCTACTACGTTGCACGGGAGCTGCTGGGATCTATACCCAAAGGTGAAATGACTAAAATGCCCTCGGCGGGGCACCTAATTAACAGGTGGTGACACGAGCGATTTAAAGGCGACGTGGCCACCTTGGTCCTGCCTAGCAGTTCTCTAGGGTTTATAGGTTAAATGAGAAAAATCTTATTATAAGTAATCATGTGAAGTTGGGTTTTGGTTCAATGTTCTGATGATGTGTTATGTTGTTCTTTCTCTAGTGGTGTCGCGTGAATGTCCACTACACGACACATTATCATACTTGGGCCTAGGGGAAGGCATTGTGGGATTAGTAAGTATATGATGGGTTGTGAGCATGACAGAAGGTTAAACCCTATTTTATGCGCTATTTCATAACGGCCTGATTTGGATCCATATGTTTCATGCTATGGTTAGATTTATCTTAATTCTTCTACTGTAGATGTGGATGCTTGCGAGAGGGGGTAATCATAAGTAGGTTGTTTGTTCAAGTAAGAACGATATCTTAGCACCAGTCCACCCACATAATAACTTTTCAAAGCAGTGAACGCGAGTTAATGAATCTTGATGAAATTAACTAGATAAAATTCACATGTGTACTCGAGAACGCTTCGCTCACTATAAGAAATACTTCAGGCTTGTCCTTTGCAATAAAAAGGATTGTGCCACCTTTCATAACTATGGCTCGAGAACTATAAGAAATACTTCCGGCTCGAGAACTGCACCACCAGGCCATGTGGCTGCCTCGTAGGTCCCCTCAACCTCTCGTGAAGCTTCTAGGGTCCTTTGTTGGCTAGAATTTTTTTCAATATTTGGCATCATATTTGGACCATCGTAGATATGGATTTTCTGCGAAACCAGAAATAAGCAAAAAATAGGTGCTTGCATTGGACATTAAATTAATAAATTAGTCAAGAAAAATAATATAAAACATATGAAAGTGATAATATAATAGTATATAAAAAATATAGATATGTTGGAGATGTATCATTGGCACTGGCCTATCTTTTATAATAAGTTTCCAAATTGTTCTAGGGTTCACTCTTTATGTGTTGTCCATTGCAATTCTTTTGTTGAGCATGAATCTAATGGTGATGTGGTCATGTTGTGATAGTAGATCATGATAAAAAAATTGTAGTGGTCTTTGATTATGTATGTCATTTAGTTTTTGGCCCTTTAATTTTAGGAACTAGAGGCGAATCATTCTATTTTTGTGTTGTCCATTCAATTTGTAAATTGTGCTATTCATTAATTTTGCAAAGGGTACTGAACATGTATAGTAGACACTGATTAATGTCGACAAGGAAGAAATTTAACAATTTTAGCCATCGGATAAATTTGTAGATTATTGCAGAAGGGGAGAAACTATGGAATATTTCAGTGGGTAGATCAGGAGTGGCCAGACTCACAACTGAATACTCTCCATAAGTTAAGAGGTTTGTATGACGAGAACAAGCATACTAATAGGCTTGGACGCCTAGAACATTCATCTAGTGTCCACAATGTTATGGAAGAGAAAATGAAAAATAGAGGACAACCATGCCAAGTTGGTTGTGGATGTCCCAGGAGAAGAGTGATCAAGAATACAACTATCCATAGAGTTGGAGGGACAATGAAGAGAGAAGATCTTTGTTCTGGACAGCAACATGGGAAATTTGAAGCAAGAGCTTGGTGCAATGGAGGTTGAGAACACTAAACTGAAGGAACGAGTTGGCATGTTGAAGCACACCCAGGTTGCTCAAGCCAGTGCCATTAGGAATTTGAAGTTACACATCTGAAAGAGAAGGAAAAACTCAACACTTGAACTTGGAGTTTTGCATTGTCGGCCTCATGAAAGCCAGTCAAAAGAACAAGATCAAGCTCAAGGCCAGCAAGGTCATTTGTGATGAAGAATAATATATGATCTGATTCTCTTGGTCATTATGTATCTTTTGAACAAAACTTTAGTCGGAAACTTTAAACTATGGCTTGTTAGATTGAGTATGTGACCTGCGGTGTGTGATGAATCCTCTGGACCATGTTTAGTTTGAGTATGTGAACCTTCTTGATATGCTTATGAGAACTAAGTTAGTTTGAGTGTGTGAACCTTCTTGTAATTTAAATATGATGTTGTTGGATGCAATAATATTAGGTCTCCCATCAACGCAGATACACCCTAGATGGTTAAATTAGGGTTTTAGGTGTTCTGTCGACGTTGAGGCACCCTAGATGCTTAAAGTAGGATTTGCGGGGTTCCATTGACGCAAAAACATCCTATATGGTTAAATTAGGATTTTACGTGTTCTGTTGACACCGAGGCACCTGATAGGTCTCAAACATATCTACAATTTTCAATTTTTTCATGGCATGCTTATATCATTTTGGCATAGTTTTGACACCAATTTTTATTATTTTTCTGGAATAACCTATTAATTCAGTGTGTAGTGCTAGTTGCTGTTTTCTGCATGTTTTTATATTTTCAGGAAAATCAAAATTTTCAAGCTAAAAAATCTAGAACAATCAGGAGAAGTTGTGTATGGGGAAGCTTGTTTCTGGGCGTGCTTGGATTCAAGCCCTCGGAAGATCATGTTTACATGCCAGACATCCTTTGGGGATGTATTTTTGCCTTGTCTCGCCTAAGGCGCCACCTTTGCCCATGGGGCACAGAAGAAGGTTCCTCGGCGGAGTGAGGGCACTTTCATTTCTTAGGAGCCTTCGTGCAAGGTTTCTAGTGAAGTCCCCGAACGTTTCTGTTTCTTGATGAACACACTTTGAGCATTAGAAATGAGCATGTTCATATGTAGCACGAGCAGAATGGCAACCGCGATGGCATGAATTAGATAAGTAGGCCTATAATCAATGTTAACTTCCATCTCCGCTTTCTTAGGCAAGGGTACAAGATTTGCCGAGTTAAGACACTAAAAATTGGATAAACATGGGGGTTCCAGAATAGGTAAATGGCTGCCATAACGTCCTGTTTACCCCGATATTCTTTTTTGTGTGGAAAAGGTGTCGGTAAAGCCATCCGGACCGCGTGCCTTGTCTCCCGGCTTTTGGTTGACGGCATTTTTCATAACGTAAGAATAGGTAAATGGCTTTCATAACGTCCTGTTTACCTAGATATTCTTTTTATTTTTTTGGAAGAAGGTGACGGTAAAGCCGTCTGGACCAGGTGCCTTGTCTCCCAGCTTTCGGTTGACGGCACTTTCCACCTCCTCGGTGAAACGGTTTGCCAATGCCCTGAAATTCAAGCCCTCTATAAATATCTTGGGATCAAAATCGCTTCTCCAATGTGATTGGTAGACGGAAATCTTTCTACTTATCAAATTTCCATATCCTTTTTATTCGCAAAAAAATTTCCATATCCTTTTGTTTAGCATCCTGCCAAGGAGATGGTGGCGCCGAAACAGCAACACGTTGGAGTGAGCTGGAAGCCGCGTGAATCCCGTCACAAACGTCGCTGCGGCACACAACCTTGAGTTGGAGCCGGGCCGGGTGACGGCGTCGCCTCGTCCCTCACCGTCCAAAACGAAGACGAGGACCGGACCCACGTAACCGGTCACGCAACGGAAGGCCACGACCGTTGCTACTTTCTACGGGGTGGATCAAGTCACCGAATTCTTTCCAGGAATTACTCAACTGAAGAATGCTTTTTGTAGGCCACTAGCAAAAAATATATCCTACGGGATACCAGCAGTAGCTCATACTACTACCATGCTAGCACTAGTGAACATACCAGTTTCTTCGCAGTGGATTGCACCCTTCACGCACAAATAGCACTACGCCCGTGCCCGGACAAAAAGAGCAAATTATCTTTCTTACTTCTGGCTACGAAAAAAGAGAGAGGAATCAAGCAAAAAGGATGGTACTAGATCAGCAACATATGCTTAGGTGAGAAGGGTTTTGCATCTGCCATGCATTTCCATTTCGTTTCTGCCCTTTGGGACCAAGCAAATCGATCGGTCCCTGGCCTCGGCTGCGACCGTGGCAGACCACAGCAATATAAAAATCACGTTTAAAATTGGCCGGCTTTGGAGTAAAACATCTCCAGAGAATCTCTCTCTTCCTGTCATATGTTGTGGGGTTTTATATGTCACGTATTCACGTTGTGAGAATTTAGTGCCAACGAAGCTTTCATTTCAATCCATATCGGTGATCTCTGAGGAAGGTACAGTGTTGCTGTCGAGGAATGATATGGAAGACTTGTCTGGTTCCGGAAACTGACAATGTGGCCGGAGACAGGGACTCTGAGTCTGACCGATGATCAGGTCCACCAAACACCACGCCGTATATGTCTGGGTCGAGATTCCCCGTCGTGCAGCTTCTAGCAACAAAGCCATGAGCAATTATGGAAGTGTTAGCCGCAAAATAGCTTTGGTAATTAACCGATCAAGTTGATGATCGCATACATGCATAGCATTATCTTCTTCTGTATACCCACAGGTCTCTGAATTGCTGTGTGCGAGGAAACACTTGGTTTTGGTTTAACATTGTGCTAATTACTTCACATACAAAATTCAGATCATCCGCAAAAAATAAATAAAAAAATTCAGATGACCATTTCTTTTTCGTACTAGCAATCTAGGATGCTAATATTTCAGCCTCAGAAAAGGCAGCTAGGGCATGGACAGGCGAAGAAATGTCCGGGAAACTGCATACGTTGCAACTGTATCTAGTTTACAGATATGGCATGATTTGCTGAATTAATTACACACATATATTTTTCCAGATACTCCTGTGACTTGTGATTGGACCAACCACGGCAGCATACCCGTTCGCCAACGCCTGACATAAGCATTTGGCGCCTCCGCAGCGTCATGGCCGGATTTTTCCGTGCCGCCCACTACACAATCAAATTGATTATACGAGACAGGAACGTTAATTCCAAGTGCATTTAATGCACTCAAGATTTAGTCTTTGCGTACATAAATAAGTGTATATCCTGGCCAATCCAAGCACTATAATACGCGTCAAGATTAAGATCGTTGATAACATACTAGTGCTTAGT
Organism: Aegilops bicornis; assembly: GCA_021605145.1. NCBI lineage: Eukaryota > Viridiplantae > Streptophyta > Magnoliopsida > Poales > Poaceae > Aegilops > Aegilops bicornis. The sequence goes on from CM038670.1 coordinate 86,615,084, forward strand.
GGCTAAGTATTTGGATTGCATTTTTTTCAGTAACAAATAGAACTATTACTCCCTCCGTCGCATAATATAAGATCGTTTTTCAAGCTAGTTGTAGGATGGAGGGACTTATTATTGATAAACTTATTATTGATAAACTTATATCAACGGCAGATTTTTCTGTAAGGTAAACTCGGGACAACTGTAAAACGGATGCGGACTACTCGTGTAAGAGAAAACAGTCGCAGTTTCTCAAAGCATTTTATTGGAGCAAAATGCAAGTGGAATATATGGTGGTACATACTGTTCTGCACTGTCAAACATTTGGATTTCTTCCCCTCGACAAAGTCAAATCAGTTTGTATTTTACTATACGAGTCTTCTATCTACCGTCTCTCTTAGAAATTTGTCTCGTCAATACACTCCGTGGATTCAACTACTAGGCCTGATTAGGCACTACATAAAAATAGGGCATTTCACGTGCCATTCTGTGCGTTGTTCAGTACCCGTATGTGTCCGGTTAGTGAGAAAAGGAGAAAAGGATCTTGACACTATGGATTTAACCCTCGATTCGACAACGCAGACCGGTATGCTTTCACTCCCGAACTCGTCGGCCGTTTTTCTGAATTTTTTGGGGCTGCATATGGACGGCCTCGCTAGAAACAGCTAGACGTTAACGCTCGTTGTTATTGGTGTCTTTCATGGAGACTGTACAAAGTGGAATTCTTGGACGAATTATTAGCCGCTCTTTTTCTCGGTCACACACAAAACAGCAGGGAAACCGACGTGTGCACTACTAACCACCTAACGGTGTGTACATAATCATTAACAACAAACTCTGTGTATGTGTGTATGTCAAATAGAATTAGCACTCATCATTAGCAGGTTAACACTTGGTGATTACACAGTGCTTATCCAGAAGTAGTGTCATTAGCAACCAAGGATTAAAATCACGGAAGAAAGAATTTAGCTTCAGGAATTGCGTGGCAAATCTCTGACGATTTCTGCGTTTTCTCCCGCGATTCACAATAGCACTGAAATTGCGGGGCAGTTTCCGAACGGAGATAGCGCCGTGAATTGCGTCGGTTTCATCCGCGATTTAAAATAAAATCATTTTTAGCAACTTATTTTTTTAATTTTTTGCGGGATATGAAGCAACCTATTAACACTTGATGTTTGCAGTAGTTATCCATGATGTTATCATGAGCGACTCACTAGGACATGCTTAGCCGCTTGGTAGCAGCATTAATTTACTGCCTTGGAATTACTACGAAGCAATTAGCAGCCATCCTGACGCTATATAAGCCCACCCCGCCCGCTCTGCCAAACCCCAAACGATTCAGCCAAAAGCACCTCTAACATCTCGATCTAGCTCTTCCTCCTCCTCAGCTCTCGTTCCATCAGGTTCTTCCACAGCGTAGCAAGGCAAGCCAGTAAATCCTCGAGAGGGTGCCGCCGCGATGTCGGACGTGACGGCGGTGATGGATCTGGAGGTGGAGGAGCCGCAGCTGGCGCTTCCACCGGGCTTCCGGTTCCACCCCACCGACGAGGAGGTGGTTACCCACTACCTCACCCGCAAGGTCCTCCGCGAATCCTTTTCCTGCCAAGTGATCGCCGACGTCGACCTCAACAAGACCGAGCCGTGGGATCTCCCCGGTGAGTACTACTACTCCCTCCTTGACAGGAGCGTTCGTTTGATTCGATTTGCAGCGCGCTCATGGCCGGCGGATCGTTTTGCAGGGAAGGCGAAGATGGGCGAGAAGGAGTGGTTCTTTTTCGTGCACAAGGGCCGGAAGTACCCGACGGGGACGCGCACCAACCGCGCGACGGAGAAGGGGTACTGGAAGGCGACGGGGAAGGACAAGGAGATCTTCCGCGGCAAGGGCCGGGACGCCGTCCTCGTCGGCATGAAGAAGACGCTCGTCTTCTACACCGGCCGCGCCCCCAGCGGCGGGAAGACGCCGTGGGTGATGCACGAGTACCGCCTCGAGGGCGAGCTGCCCCATCGCCTTCCCCGCACCGCCAAGGTACGGCCGGCAAGATTCGATTGTCCCCGTCTCCGTGTCGATCGGTCGAACCGCCGGAGCATCCGGAGATGCTGCTGGACTGGACCACGCGCTCACATGTCGCGCTCGCGATTTGCTTCTTGTTTCTTATTATTCTCGTGTAGTTTTCTCAACCTGCCTGTTGCGTGCGTGCAGGACGATTGGGCTGTTTGCCGGGTGATCAACAAAAACTTGTCGGCGAGGAATGCTCTGCAGATGGCGCCGGCGGCCGGCGGGGGCATGGAGGACCCTCTCGCCTTCCTCGATGACTTGCTCAACAATGATGACTTGCTCAACAACGCCGACCTGCTCGACAACGCCGGCCTGCTTGACAACGCTGACCTGCCGATGCTCATGGACTCACCGTCTGGCGCCGACGACTTCGCTGGCGCTTCGAGCTCCACCTCCAGTGCCGCCCTGCCGCTTGAACCGGACACGGAGCATCTGACCGTAAAGACGGAGCCGTCACCGCAGCAGCAGCAGCAGACGCTGAGCCCAGACTACTTCATGCCGGCGACGGCCAACGGCTATCTTGGCGGCGACGGGTACTCACCCTACCAGGCTATGGGGGACCAGCAGGCCGCGATCCGCAGGTACTGCAGGCCGAAGGCGGAGGTAGCGTCTTCGTCGGCGCTGCTGAGCCCTTCGCTGGGCTTGGACACGGCGGCGCTGGCCGGCGCGGACACCTCGTTCCTGATGCCGTCGTCGCGGTTGTACCTCGATCTGGAGGAGCTGTTCCGGGGAGAGCCTCTCATGGACTACTCGGACATGTGGAAGATCTGATTGAATCCATCCATCTCATCTATTCGCTGGATTGGAGCGTCTCAGTTTGCTCGTAGCTATTGATGGTTATTTGGTTGATGCTAGCTCTTCGATTGATTAGTTGCTTCATTAACTTTCGATTAAGGATTGAGTTCATTAGGCCGTGGTGATTCGAGGAGGAACGTAGTGTGTTTGTTGATGCGTGCAAGGCATAATGATGGCCTGTGAGCGGAGGGAGAGCTGATTAATCTTAGAATGTGATATCAAATTACTATAGGAGTCATATGTAGTTTGTACATAGTTACTTGATTGCCATCATAAAGGTTAGTGATTAGGGGGGATGAACCCGATCAAGTTGGTTGATAAATCTATTTAACTGTGTGTTGATGGAGCTGAATTATTCCAGTTGTAAATGTTCTATTGATTCGATTGTTGATCGTACATGCCATGGTTGATTGTTGATTCCGGGGTTTTGGTTACTGACGGCACCATCCTATAATCACGATTCACGATCCCCGACGGCAGAGATGTGTTTACCCAGCAAAATATACCGGAGCACCCACTCACTGAGCCAAGGTGCATTGTAGTTCCATCCCATTTCTTGTAAAGGTCACATGTTTCATTTTCCTACATTTTTGTTTAATGGTTTCACAATTATAATGGCCCCGGTTTCTCTACGTGTTTATTTACTGGCTCCAAAGGTAGTGGTCAAAATGGTTTGAGCCTATGAGTTGTTCCACGTGTTTTTCTTGGAGAGGTTGTCTGTTCAATTTATCTGCCAGTTTATTTATTGTTTCTGAATATAGCAAAACGTGATCGAGATGTTTCGAACGCACGACCTGTAGGACATTAGCGGAGCTACATTTGGCAAGCTGGGCGGGCCATATGGTCAAATTTGGTCTCATACCTCGTTGGTTTTCTTTTACACTACGTAGGCCGCAACCCATGTAGTCTTGCTGTAGCTCCGCCCCTACCGAAGGAGTATAGAAGAATACAGTGAAGCCCTTCGAGTGCATTAACAAAATATTCATACATGATTTGACTTTAACCTACCGTTTTGTAGGATTGAACTCGGTTCTTCATACGAGGATTTTTCTTATATAATTAAATTGTTGGTGCAATTCCATGGACGGCCGACGTGGGGCGTACGTGATTAGTTTTGTTGTTGTTGAATGAACTGGGGGCGTACTCGATTAGTTCAAACTGACCTTGACCAACAAGCATGGGGCCTCGCCTGGTGCTGTGTACGTCGCGCAGGACTTAAACCGTTTCCCGTGCATGCATGTACCCAATGGTTCGCATTCGTTTCCAGGCCACGGGACGTCGTCATCGAATCCACTTGCATGCACGCGCACAAAGAAAACCCCTAATCAAACGACGCCCGCTAATTGGAGCGCGCCCGCTAATTAAACAACGGCTCCACCGACGGGGGCATGGTCGCATGGAGGGCTTCGACCCATTCGCCTTTCTCGACTGCTCACACCGACCTATTGCTCATCACTACCCAGTAATAACTTGTATTTAGTATGTACTTCCTCCGTCTTAAAATAAATGTCTTCACAACGTTTTTACCGAGTGCCGTATAAAAAAACACGAGGCAAATAGGGGAAACTCTGTAATGTGGGACCTCTGCCAAATACTTTGTAGAAAACACTCGGCAAACCATGGGCACTTAAAATGAAGATTTTTGATAAAATAAGCCCCAAAAGACAACAACAACAACAACAACAACACAAGTCACTTGGCAAAGCAATTATCCAGAAGAAACCGAACAAAAGGTACTTAACTAATTTGTCTAAGCAGACGGAAACTTTTGTTGAGAGGCATGGATTGAGCACCACACATATATGGGAAAACGGATGGGAGCATTCGTTGGCGGGTAAGGAAGTCCCGTCCACTCTCTCATCCTCTGGGAGCATTCGTTGGCGGGTAAGGAAGTCCCGTCCACTCTCTCATCCTCTTGTGGTGACAAGTACCGCACCCATCACATGTGCGTCCCTTGTCGCAACTTGAGAGTTTTGGTGAAATCTTTTTCATGCGTGCAAGAGAGATAGGAGGGTTTGTTTGTGCTTTTTTCATAAATTTGATTTTCAAAACAACTTATCTTTGGAATCATAAGTCCAAATAATGAACCGTTTTCACCGTTGTGTTCCTCCCGAAGCGATTTTTTATCCCATGCTAATAGATTTTGATGATTTTTTTGACTGGAAAATGTGCTTCGAAAGAAACTAACATGTTCTTTCAAATTGTACTAACTCGTTCTCCCAAGTGATCTAACTTATACTCCTGTGGGGCAAAACACAATCGTGCTTTCCAAGTAAATTAATGTGTGTGGTAAAACACACATGAGCTCAACCCGGGAGGACAACACACTCGTGCCTCTGCATGAAGCAGACATGTGGTCTGTTAGAAGGAAGAGAGGGAATTGATTATATATATATATATATATATATATATATATATATATATATATATATATATATATATATATATATAGAAGTACAATTATCAACTTGGAGTACAAGACAAGCCAGAACAAATTCTAGTCTATCTCATCTTTCCTAATAATCAATATACTCAACATCTCCCCGCAGTCACAACGGTAGCGACACAGACGGTGAGACTGGAGAAGAATCCGAAGGCAAGTCGAAGGACACCTCCCCACAGTCATAACGGTCGACGCATCACGGAGTCGTGGCTGGAGTGGCAACCGACGAGATTGCTCATGAAGGAAATATGCCCTAGAGGAAATAATAAAGTTATTATTTATTTCCTTATATCATGATAAATGATTATTATTCATGCTAGAATTATATTAACCGGAAACATGATACATGTGTGAATACATAGACAAACAGAATGTCACTAGTATGCCTCTACTTGACTAGCTCGTTAATCAAAGATGGTTATGTTTTCTAGCCATAGACAAAGAGTTGTCATTTGATTAACGGTATCACATCATTAGGAGAATGATGCGATTGACTTGACCCATTCCGTTAGCTTAGCACTTGTTCGTTTAGTATGTTGTTATTGCTTTCTTCATGACTTATACATGTTCCTATGACTATGAGATTATGCAACTCCCGTTTACCGGAGGAACACTTTGTGTGCTACCAAACGTCACAACGTAACTGGGTGATTATAAAGGTGCTCTACAGGTGTCTCCGAAGGTACTTGTTGGGTTGGCCTATTTCGAGATTAGGATTTGTCACTCCGATTGTCGGAGAGGTATCTCTGGGCCCACTCGGTAAGGCACATCACTTAAGCCTTGCAAGCATTGCAACTAATGAGTTAGTTACGGGATGATGTATTACGGAACGAGTAAAGAGACTTGCTTGAACGAGATTGAACTAGGTATTGAGATACCGACGATCGAATCTCGGGCAAGTAACATACCAATGACAAAGGGAATAACGTATGTTGTTATGAGGTTCGACCGATAAAGATCTTCGTAGAATATGTGGAGCCAATATGAGCATCCGTGTTCCGCTATTGGTTATTGGCCGGAGACGTGTCTCGGTCATGTCTACATAGTTCTCGAACCCGTAGGGTCCGCACGCTTAAAGTTCGATGACGGTTATATTATGAGTTTATGTGTTTTGATGTACGGAAGGTAGTTCGGAGTCCCGGATATGATCACGGACATGACGAGGAGTCTCGAAATGGTCGAGACATGAAGACCGATATATTGGACGACTATATTCGAACACCGGAATGGTTCCAGGGGTTATCGGATATATACCGGAGTACCGGGGGGTTACCGGAACCCCCCTCCCGGAGGTTATTGGGCCTCATGGGCCCCGGAGAGGCAGCCAAGGGGCAGCCGCGCGCCCCTCCCCCCCCCCCCCCCAAGTCCGAATTGGACAAGGAGGGGGGGGGGGCGGCGCCCCCCCTTTCCTTTCCCCCTCTCTCTCTTTCCCTCTCCTCTCCTACTCCAACATGGAAGGGGGAGTCCTACTCCCGGTGGGACTAGGACTCTTCATGGGGGCAGCCAAGGGTGGCCGGCCCCCTCCCCCTCCTCCACTCCTTTAAATACGGGGAGGGAGGCACCCCCTTGAGACACAACAATTGATCCCTTGGATCTCTTAGCCGTGTACGGTGCCCCCCTCCACCATAATCCACCTCGGTCATATCATAGCGGTGCTTAGGCGAAGCCCTGCGACGGTAGAACATCATAATCGTCACCACGTCGTCCTGACGGAACTCTCCCTCAAAGCTCGGCTGGACCGGAGTTCGAGGGACGTCATGGAGTTGAACGTGTGCTGAACTCGGAGGTGCCATGCGTTCGATACTTGATCAGTCGGATCGTGAAGACGTACGACTAACGCTTCCGCTTTTGGTCTACGAGGGTACGTGGACACGCTCTGTCCTCTCGTTGCTATGCATCGCCATGATCGGCATCCGAGCCAGGTTTTATGCGTTGATGTTATATGCACGAGTAGAACACAAGTGAGTTGTGGGCGATACAAGTCATACTGCTTACCAGCATGTCACACTTTGGTTCGGCGGTATTGTTGGATGAAGCGGCCCGGACCGACATTACGAGTATGCTTGCGCGAGGCTGGTTCTACCGACGTGCTTTGCACACAGGTGGCTGGCGGGTGTCAGTTTCTCCAAATTTAGTTGAACCGAGTGTGGCTACGCCCGGTCCTTGAGAAGGTTAAAACAACACTAACTTGACGAACTATCGTTGTGGTTTTGATGCGTAGGTAAGAACGGTTCTTGCTCAACCCGTAGCAGCCACGTAAAACTTGCAACAACAAAGTAGAGGATGTCTAACTTGTTTTTGCAGGGCATGTCGTGATGTGATATGGTCAAGACATTATGCTATATTTTATTGTATGAGATGATCATGTTTTATAACCGAGTTATCGGAATCGGTGTGAGCCATATGGTTGTCGCTTATTGTATGCAATGCAATCGCCTGTAATTGTTTTTACTTTATCATTAAGCGGTAGCGATAGTCGTAGAAGCAATAGTTGGCGAGACGACAACGATGCTACGATGGAGATCAAGGTGTCGCGCCGGTGACGATGGTGATCATGATGGTGCTTTGGAGATGGAGATCACAAGCACAAGATGATGATGGCCATATCATATCACTTATATTGATTGCATGTGATATTTATCTTTTATGCATCTTATCTTGCTTTGATTGACGGTAGCATTATAAGATGATCTCTTACTAAATTTCAAGATAAAAGTGTTCTCCCTAAGTATGCACCATTGCCAAAGTTCATCGTGCCCAGACACAAAGTGATGATCGGGTGTGATAAGCTCTACGTCCATCTACAACGGGTGCAAGCCAGTTTTTGCACATGCAGAATACTCAGGTTAAACTTGACGAGCCTAGCATATGCAGATATGGCCACGGAACACTGAGACCGCAACGTCGAGCGTGAATCATATAGTAGATATGATCATCATAGTGATGTTCACCATTGAAAACTACTCTATTTCACATGATGATCAGTTATGGTTTAGATGATTATAGGGATGTCTATCTAAGTGGGAGTTCTTAAGTAATATGATTAATTGAACTTAAATTTATCATGAACTTAGTACCTGATAGTATTTTGCATGTCTATGTTTGTTGTAGATAGATGGCTCGTGCTGTTGTTCCGTTGAATTATAATGCGTTCCTTGAGAAAGCAAATTTGAAAGATGATGTTAGCAATTACATGGACTGGGTCCGTAACTTAAGGATTATCCTCATTGCTGCACAAAGAATTACGTCCTGGAAGCACCGCTAGGTGCCAAACCTGCTGCAGGAGCAACACCTGATGTTATGAACGTCTGGCAGAGCAAAGCTGATGACTACTTGATAGTTCAGTGTGCCATGCTTTACAGTTTAGAACCGGGACTTCAACGATGTTTTGACCGTCATGGAGCATATGAGATGTTCCAGGAGTTGAAGTTAATATTTCAAGAAAATGCCCGGATTGAGAGATATGAAGTCTCCAATAAGTTCTACAGCTGCAAGATGGAGGAGAATAGTTCTGTCAGTGTGCATATACTCAGAATATCTGGGTATAACAATCACTTGATTCAACTGGGAGTTAATCTTCCAGATGATAGCGTCATTGATAGAATTCTTCAATCACTTCCACCAAGCTCCAAGAGCTTCACGATGAACTATAACATGTAAGGGATGGATAAGACAATTCCCGAGCTCTTCACAATGCTAAAGGCTGCGGAGGTAGAAATCAAGAAAGAGCATCAAGTGTTGATGGTCAATAAGACCACCAGTTTCAAGAAAAAGGGAACAGGGAAGAAGAAGTGGAACTTCAAGAAGAACAGCAAACAAGTTGCTGCTCAGGAGAAGAAACCCAAGTCTGGACCTAAGCCTGAGACTGAGTGCTTCTATTGCAAGCAGGTCCTTTGGAAGCGGAACTGCCCCAAGTATTTGGCGGATAAGAAGGATGGCAAGGTGAACAAAGGTATATGTGATATACATGTTATTGATGTGTACCTTACGAGCTTGCGTAGCACTGGGTATTTGATCTTGGTTACATTGCTAATATTTGCAACTCAAACAGGGACTACGGATTAAGCGGACACTGGCTAAGGACGAGGTGACGATGCGCGTGGGAAACGGTTCCAAAGTTGATGTGATCGCCGTCGGCACGCTACCTCTACATCTACCTTCGGGATTAGTATTAGACCTAAGTAATTGTTATTTGGTGCCAGCGTTGAGCATGAACATTATATCTGAATCTTGTTTGATGCGAGATGGTTATTCATTTGAATCCGAGAATAATGGTTGTTCTATTTATATGAGTAATATCTTTTATGGTCATGCACCCTTGAAGAGTGGTCTATTTTTGATGAATCTCGATAGTAGTGATACACATATTCATAATGTTGAAGCCAAAAGATGCAGAGTTGATAATGGTAGTGCTACTTATTTATGGCACTGCCGTTTGGGTCATATTGGTGTAAAGCGCATGAAGAAACTCCGTAATGATGGACTTTTGGAATCACGTGATTATGAATCACTTGGTACTTGCGAACCATGCCTCATGGGCAAGATGACTAAAACGCTGTTCTCCGGAACTATGGAGCGAGCAACTGATTTGTTGGAGATCATACATACTGATGTATGTGGTCCAATGAATGTTGAGGCTCGCGGCGGGTATCGTTAGTTTCTCACCTTCACAGATGATTTAAGCAGATATGGGTATATCTACTTAATGAAACATAAGCCTGAAACATTTGAAAAGTTCAAAGAATTTCAGAGTGAAGTTGAAAATCATCGTAACAAGAAAATAAAGTTTCTCTGATCTGATCGTGGAGGAGAATATTTGAGTTAAGAGTTTGGTCTACATTTGAAACAATGTGGAGTAGTTTCGCAACTCACGCCACCCGGAACACCACAGCGTAATGGTGTGTCCGAACGTCGTAATCATACTTTACTAGATATGGTGCGATCTATGATGTCTCTTACTGATTTACCGCTATTGTTTTGGTGTAATGCTTTAGAGACGGCTGCATTCACGTTAAATAGGGCACCATCAAAATCCGTTGAGACGACGCCTTATGAACTGTGGTTTGGCAAGAAACCAAAGTTGTCGTTTTTTAAAGTTTGGGGCTGCGATGCTTATGTGAAAAAGCTTCGACCTGATAAGCTCGAACCCAAATCGGAGAAATGTGTCTTCATAGCATACCCAAAGGAAACTGTTGGGTACACCTTCTATCACAGATCTGAAGGCAAGACATTCGTTTCTAAGAATGGATCCTTTCTAGAGAAGGAGTTTCTCTCGAAAGAAGCGAGTGGGAGGAAAGTAGAACTTGATGAGGTAACAGTACCTGCTCCCTTATTGGAAAATAGTTCATCACAGAAACTGTTTCCTGTGACGTCTACACCAATTAGTGAGGAAGTTAATGATGATGATGATCATGAAACTTCAGATCAAGTTGTTACTGAACCTCGTAGGTCAACCAGAGTAAGATCTGCACCAGAGTGGTACGGTAATCCTGTTCTGGAGGTTATGTTACTAGACCATGACGAACCTACGAACTATGAAGAACCGATGGTGAGCCCAGATTCCGCAAAATGGCTTGAGGCCATGAAATCTGAGATAGGATCCATGTATGAGAACAAAGTATGGACTTTGGTTGACTTGCCCGATGATCGGCAAGCCATCGAGAATAAATGGATCTTCAAGAAGAAGACTGACGCTGACGGTAATGTTACTGTCTATAAAGCTCGACTTGTTGCAAAAGGTTTTTGACAAGTTCAAGGGATTGACTACGATGAGACCTTCTCACCGTAGCGATGCTTAAATCTGTCCGAATCATGTTAGCAATTGCCGCATTTTATGATTATGAAATTTGGCAAATGGATGTCAAAACTGCATTCCTGAATGGATTTCTGGAAGAAGAGTTGTATATGATACAACCGGAAGGTTTTGTCGATCCAAAGGGAACTAACAAAGTGTGCAAGCTCCAGCGATCCATTTATGGACTGGTGCAAGCCTCTTGGAGTTGGAATAAATGTCTTGATAGTGTGATCAAAGCATATGGTTTTATACAGACTTTTGGAGAAGCCTGTATTTACAAGAAAGTGAGTGGGAGCTCTGTAGCATTTCTGATATTATCTGTGGATGACATATTGTTGATTGGAAATGATATAGAATTTCTGGATATCATAAAAGGACATCAAGATCTATAGAGATAGATCAAGACGCTTAATAGGACTTTCACAAAGCACATACCTTGATAAAGTTTTGAAGAAGTTCAAAATGGTTCAAGCAAAGAAAGGGTTCTTGCCTGTGCTACAAGGTGTGAAGTTGAGTAAGACTCAATGCCCGACCACTGCAGAAGATAGAGAGAAAATGAAAGATGTTCCCTATGCTTGACCATAGGCTCTATCATGTATGCAATGTCGTGTACGGACACGATGTGTGCCTTTCTATTAGTTTAGCAGGGAGGTACCAAAGTAATCCAGGAGTGGGTCACTGGACAGCGGTCAAGAACATCCTGAAATACTTGATAAGGACTAAGGATATGTTTCTCGTTTATGGAGGTGACAAAGAGCTCGTCGTAAATGGTTACGTTGATGCAAGCTTTGACACTGATCCGGACGATTCTAAATCGCAAACCGGATACGTGTTTATTTTAAACGGTGGAGTTGTCAGTTGGTGCAGTTCTAAACAAAGCATCGTAGCAGGATCTACATGTGAAGCAGAGACATAGCTGCTTCGGAAGCAACACATGAAGGAGTCTGGATGAAGGAGTTCATATCCGATCTAGGTGTCATACCTAGTGCATCGGGTCCAATGAAAATCTTTTGTGACAATACTAGTGCAATTGCTTTGGCAAAGGAATCCAGATTTCACAAGAGAACCAAGCACATCAAGAGACGCTTCAACTCCATCCGGGATCAAGTCCAGGTGGGAGACATAGAGATTTGCAAGATACATACGGATCTGAGTGTTGCAGACCCGTTGACTAAGGCTCTTCCACGAGCAAAACATGATCAGTACCAAGGCTCCATGGGTGTTAGAACCATTACTTTGTAATCTAGATTATTGACTCTAGTGCAAGTGAGAGACTGAAGGAAATATGCCCTAGAGGAAATAATAAAGTTATTATTTATTTCCTTATATCATGATAAATATTTATTATTCATGCTAGAATTTTATTAACCGGAAACATGATACATGTGTGAATACATAGACAAACAGAATGTCACTAGTATGCCTCTACATGACTAGCTCGTTAATCAAAGATGGTTATGTTTCCTAGCCATAGACAAAGAGTTGTCATTTGATTAACGGGATCACATCATTAGGAGAATGATGTGATTGACTTGACCCATTCCGTTAGCTTAGCTCTTGTTCGTTTAGTATGTTGCTATTGCTTTCTTCATGACTTATACATGTTCCTATGACTATGAGATTATGCAACTCCTGCCATCAAGGAACACTTTGTGTGCTACCAAACGTCACAACATAACTGGGTGATTATAAAGGTGCTCTACAGGTGTCTCCGAAGGTACTTGTTGGGTTGGCGTATTTCGAGATTAGGATTTGTCACTCCGATTGTCGGAGAGGTATCTCTGTGCCCACTCGGTAATGCACATCACTTAAGCCTTGCAAACATTGCAACTAATGAGTTAGTTGCGGGATGATGTATTACGGAACGAGTAAAGTGACTTGCCAGTAACGAGATTGAACTAGGTATTGAGATACCGACGATCGAATCTCGGGCACGTAACATACCGATGACAAAGGGAATAACGTATGTTGTTATGCGATTTGACCGATAAAGATCTTCATAGAATATGTGGGAGCCAATATGAGCATCCAGGTTCCGCTATTGGTTATTGACTGGAGACGTGTCTCGGTCATGTCTACATAGTTCTCGAACCCGTAGGGTCCGCACGCTTAAAGTTCGATGATGGTTATATTATGAGTTTATGTGTTTTGATGTACCGAAGGTAGTTTGGAGTCTCGGATGTGATCGCGGACATGACGAGGAGTCTCGAAATGGCCGAGACATGAAGATTGATATATTGGACGACTATATTCGGACACCGGAATGGTTCCGGGGGTTATCGGATATATACTGGAGTACCGAGGGGTTACCGGAATCCCCACAGAGGTTATTGGGCCTCATGGGCCCAAGTGGTGGAAGAGGAGAGGCGGCCAAGGGGCAGCCGCGCGCCCCTCCCCCAAGTACGAATTGGACAAGGAGGGGTGGCGGCGCCCCCCCTTTCCTTTCCCCCTCTCTCTCCTTCCCTCTCCTCTCCTACTCCAACATGGAAGGGGGGAGTCCTACTCCCAGTGGGAGTAGGACTCCTCATGGGGCGCGCCAAGGGTGGCCGGCCCCCTCCCCCTCCTCCACTCCTTTATATACGGGGAGGGAGGCACCCCCTTGAGACACAACAATTGATTCCTTAGATCTCTTAGCCGCGTGCGGTGCCCCCCTCCACCATAATCCACCTCGGTCATATCGTAGCGGTGCTTAGGCGAAGCCCTGCAACGGTAGAACATCATCATCATCACCACACTGTCGTGCTGACGAAACTCTCCCTCAAAGCTCGGCTGGATCGGAGTTCGAGGGACGTCATTGAGTTGAACATGTGCTGAACTCGGAGGTTCCGTGCGTTCGGTACTTGATCGGTCAAATCGTGAAGACGTACGACTACATCAACCGCGTTGTGCTAACGCTCCCGCTTTCGGTCTACGAGGGTACGTAGACACACTCTCCCCTCTCGTTGCTATGCATCACCATGATCTTGCGTGTGCGTAGGAATTTTTTTGAAATTACTACATTCCCCAACAGCTCAAGCAGGCGGTAGCCCTTTGTGTCGTTTGTTGATGTAGCCAAGAGCGTGGGTGGTGGAGCCGTGGTCGAGGAAGCCGTGCGAAGAATGTCGTGGTCGATGTCGAGTCGGGGTGGCCGGTGTTGAGGAAGTCGCCGTGGAGCCGCGGGCGGAAGAGGGCGCCGAGTTAGCATGGGCGCAGTGGTGTCGAAGTAGGGGTGCGCCGGGGAAAAAAAGTTGTTGACGACGCGTCGTGGCGGGTATGCCAAGCCCGGGGACACGTCGTGGATTAAGGCACGCTTCGGTGTTGTCAGCACCGGGCATGCGTAGACGAGGGACCTGCACGAGCTGTACACCATGTTGGAGAAGTCGGAGGGGCCAGCAAAGAAGAACTCGACGATGATTGTGGTGTCCATCGGCGCGGGGCCGTTGTCACCAACGGTGGTCGGAGTAGACGAAGTGGTAGGGGTAGATGACGGTGACGTTGGCGCCGGGCTGGTGCTTGGACGAAGACGAAGGGGGTGGACGGGTGGCGGCAGCCGCTACAAAGGTAGTGGCGGCGGCGGCCAAAGAAGAGCGGCGGCGGCGGCCTGATAGCGGCGGCGGCCTGATAGCGGCGGCGGCTAGGTTAGGAGTGCGGCGGTGGTGCTCGAAGTAGGCGAAGAACCCTGACAGCGTGACGAAGACCGGCGCGGACGGTGGCGTTCCCGCGCCAAGGGAGATGGCGCGACGCATACCACGGGAGGTCCATCCGAGGTGACGGCGAAGTGGACCGTGGGCCGCGGCGCTACGGCCCAAAGGGGCAACGCAGCGGCAGCGGGAAGTTCGGGGCGATGGCAGGAAGATCTCGGGGCGGCGGCGGGGACCGCCGGCCACGGCCCTACGGCCCAAAGGGGCGGTGCAGCAGCGGAGCACGGGTCGGTGCAACCGCGGGGACGGCCTCGAGGCGGCGGCTGGGACCGCGTATCGCGGCACTACGGCCCGTAGGGGCGACGCAGCAGCGGCGCACTGCAGTCGATGGCAGCGAGGAGAACCACAGGTGGTGGCGTCTGCCGGCTCGACAGGCGACGAAGCGGCAACCCGATGCTCGATCGGCGGAAAGGCGCGCGGTACTCGGGACGATCTTCATGGGACCCGCGGAGGCGCTCTTTAGCAACGGGCCAGGTCGGTCGCGCGGCGTAGAGGAGGCGGATCGCGGCGGCGAGCGGGTGATCAAGCCGATCGCGTGTGAGGTCGGGGACGCCGCTCGGTGGAGGAGTGGTGGCGGCGGAGTCCAGGATGAGGCCGGCGACGACGGACGGCGTGGGACATCGCGCGGACGAGCTTGTCGGCACCGGCACCCGGGCTGCGAGGCCTGACCGACCAATGTAGCAGCAAGGCCCGAGCTGAGGTAGCCGATGAGTCTGACGCAGTCAGCCCGACGCAGTCGAGGACGAGGCCGGTGAGGTAGACCGCCGGGCCGCCGTGCAGACACGACGGAGGCGGGTGACGTGGATCGATGGGCGGGCCGGCGCGCGAGCGACGGCTATGATTGGCCGTCGCATGGCGCGAGGCCGCCGGGTCGGGGCGATGCAGGTGTCCCGGTCGGAGCAGGGCGGTGACGGCCGGCGCAGGGCGACGGGCCGATCGACGCGCTGGACGATACCGGCTCGAGGGGCTGCCTCGGCGCGCGTGGCCGCCCGGTCAGAGGAGAGGCCGGCTGGTCGTGCCGGGGTCGGAGTAGAGGCGCACGAAGGTCGACGGCGACGGTGGGCGACGCAAACCGATCAGGAGTGGATCAGAAAACCAAAAAGAAAAACGACGATCAAAACGACGATCAAAACGACCGGCGAGAGACCGAAAAAACCCGGAGCAAGGGCTCGGAAAAAAGACTCTCTAGGGCAGGCGGCCAACACGGGCGGCGGACGAACCCTAGGTACGGGCGGCGCAGCCCCCGACGGCGGTCATGGAGGCCGACCGCCCCAGGGGCGGCGCGCGGGTGCGAAAGCGGCGGTGGCTAGGGTTTGGATCGTGATTAGGCTGATACCATGTTGGAAGGAAGAGAGGGATTTGATGGAATAGTTTATTGTATTGCTTGAGGTTCATGGGCATATATATAGGAGTACAATAATCAACTTGAAATACAAGACAAGCCAGAAAAAAATCCTAGTCTATCTCGTCTTTCCTAATAATCAATATACTCAACATCCCCCCGCAGTCACAACGGTAGCGACGCAGACGATGAGACTAAAGAAGAATCTGAAAACAAGTCAACGGACACCCCCCCAGTCGTAGTGGCTGATGCATCGCGGATTCGTGGCTGGAGTGGCAACTGGCGAGGTTGCGCAAGCAAGGCGGTAGCCCGCTGTGCCGTTTGTCGAGGTAGCTGAGAGCGTGGATGGTGGAGCCGTGGTCGAGGTGAGGCCGACGATGATGGACGGCGTGGGACGTTGTGCGGACGAGCTTGTCAGCACCGGCACCCGGGCTGCCAAAGCAGCGCCGGTGCCCGGGCAGCGAGGCCCGAGCGACCAACGGAGCAGCGACGGCCGAGTTGAGGAAGTCGACGAGCCTGACGTAGCCGTCCCGATGCAGCCAAGGACGAGGCCGGCGATGTAGACCGCCGGGCCGCCGCGCAGACGGCTATGATTGGCCGTCACATGGCGCGAGGCCGCCGGGTCGGGGCAATGCCAGGTGTCCCGGTCGGAGCAAGGCGGTGACGACTGGCGCAGGGCGACGGGCGGACCGGACGCATGACGGCGGCCGGCTCGACAGCCGCTTATGGCGCGGCCGTCGGGTCGGAGGAGAGGCCGGCTGGTCACGCCGGGGTCGGAGTAGAGGCGCACAGGGGTCGATGGCGGCGGCGGGCGACGCAAACCGATCAAGATTAGATCGGAAAACCAAAAAGAAAAACGCCGATCAAAACGACCGGCGAGAGAGCAAAAAAACCCGGAGCAAGGGCTCGAGAAAAATACTCTCTTGGGCAGCCGGCCAACACGGCCGGCGGACGAACCCTAGGTACGGGCGGCGCGGTCCCCAGCGGCGGTCATGGAGGCCGACCGCCCCGGGGACGGCGCGCGGGTGCGGAAGCGGCGGCTGCTAGGGTTTAGATCGTGATTAGGCTGATACCATGTTAGAAGGAAGGGAGGAATTTGATGAAATAGTTTATTGTATTGTTTAAACCTCATGGGCATATATATAAGAGTACAATGATCAACTTGAAGTACAAGACAAGTCAGAATAAATCCTAGTCTATCTTATCTTTCCTAATAATCTATATACTCAACATGGTCTATGCCGGAAACAACACACTTGTGCTCCTGACAGCCAATGGAAAGAAAAAACCGAGGAAACAAAAGAAGGAAAAATAGGGAAATGAAGAAACAGAAAACCCACAAAATACCCAGGAAAACATAGGGAAGAACCGGGAAACTACGACAGATCCGTGCATATCGACGAGCCAATGTATCTACCAGTGTACATGGCTCCTAAGTTCCAGTTAGTACGAATTACCCTGACGTACACACAATGCAAATACAAGTTCATCCAGTATAGCTCAGCGGTCGGCGCCAAGCAGGCGGCATGTACTATAGCCATTGCCCATTGGCTATAACATTATCCGGCTCAGAAGAATTGCGTAGTATTTTCTTCATCTCAAAATAAATGTCTCTGATTTAGTAACATTTATTTTGAGACGGGGGAGCATCAGACTATTATCTATTTGTAGCGCTAGATGTAGGTGCATTGAAATGTACTACTCCCTCCGTTTCCAAATATTTGTCTTTTTAGCCATCTCAAATAAACTATAACATACAGATGTATATAGACATGTTTTAAATTGTAGATTCATTTATTTTGCTCCGTATGCAGTCATTTGTTGAAATCTTTAGAAAGACAATTATTTAGAAACAGAAGGAGTACACGCTACATGCATGCGGCATTCCCGCGGTGTTGGCTTCTCGTGTTGGTAACACACGCGCGCGTGATCAATCGACCGAGCTAGCTGTTGCTTCAGTGTGTTGGTGAAGCACCAACAATTTGGGTCCGGACGGAGTACTATACATACATAGTGCACATGACAATGACATTGTTGTTTAATTAATCTGCCATCAGGCCGCGTGGCGTGGGAGGTGAGGGGAGGCTTGTGCGTGTTGCAACGTCTCATGTCATTGGCGTTGCCAGGTGCTACGCTGTTAGCTGCAGCGCGCGCTCATGGCGGCAAACCCGTTCGACAAAATCTCGCCACGTACACAATCCAACGTCGGATTATTCCCACGCAACTCTGCATATAAATCCGCTCAGCTCCAATGCTGAGTAGGAAATGCATGCTAGCCGTGTAGCAAGAATTTTGTGCACCCAACAATGATGGGTCAACCGCTGATCAGACGGACAAAACTGTATTGATGAAGGTCATATTCTCAGATCCGTATTGCTTCAAGCATGCATGATGCATGCGTGAAGCGGATCGATCGGAACATCATCTTCTCTGCTGCCGACATAGTACACTACAGTAGTCATGAAACGTTGGAGTATGATCGATCAATGGAGCACCACGTAGGTACGTAGTAGGTTCATACTGTTGTGTCTCGGCCGGGAAACGTGACGGGAGTGCCATGTGTTCATCTGGATGTGGACGACAGTGCTGCATATACATGCATTCATCGGCTAGCTGCAGGGAAGAAAGAGAAAAGTGATTAATAATTGGGGCTTGGTTAACACGAGTTGAGTTAGGGAGTCCCTTTGTTTTTTTAGGGTGAGTCCCTTTGTTTCTTGGAGAGAAAAGAGATGTAGTACGCATCGCGCGGCTCGTCGTGCGTCGATCGACCAGTCTGGCGTTCTACTCGAACACTGGCATGTATAGTAGTATGACTCGATCGAAACCTGAACTAAACAATGAAAGAAATTAAGGAGATGTAGGTAGATGCATCCGTTCCACTTGACAAACAAAAAGATCAAACCAAGAAAACTCCAAGTAAGTAGGTAAAATTAATCAAGCCACGCACGGGCAACAAATCCCTGTCACTCGCCTAATTACGTACTACTTAGCATCAGTCCATGCTGATCAAAACACTGGGTTAAACATATGCCATGCCATATTCGATCCATTTCTGCTCCTTTAATTCTATCAGCGTTAACATCAGCACCCATCAATCCGCTCCAGGAAAATCATTGACCTGACCGTCGTCATTGCAAACGCCGCCTGTAATTAGCCAATTTATTAGGCGAGCATGATGGATCCCGAGGTTGATGCCTTCTATTCTGTCTGCCAACCCGGGTGCCCGCCGATCGTTCTGGGTCATAGGTCATGGCATGTGCTGCCCGGCCGGAGTTCTCCGATCTCCGTACGGCGGCGCCTCTCCGCACGGGCGCTTTCGGCGGCATGACAGTGCCACGACGGTGCTCGGAAATTACCGCCGCACGCGGGCATTGAATTTAACCGCTTTCACTTGCTAACGAGCACGGTTGAATCGTAAACAAGTGAAACTCTGAATGATTAAGCGACCGCCACATAATTGGTGCACCGTCGTGCGGGCGAGCAATTCGGCACGAGGTTCTGGCAGGCTCTTTTTTTTTTTGAACAACCAAAGGCGCCAAAGGCGCCAGTATTGCAAAATCATTCAGAATACAAGCAGTTTACATTGAGAGTTACAATTCCCCGAATTTTCATACATGCACATAATAACTTCAAAGGACAATCTTCCTGAATATGATTCACATTGCTACATGAGACTTGAAATGTTTGAGTTGCTTTATGCTGGATTGCTAGTTGGGCTAAATTATGAGCTTCTTTATTATGGATTCTTGAGATATGGAACACCTGGACTGAAGTAAGATCAGTGATTGCACAAAATTCTGCAAGTAAACCTCTAATTTCCCAGTGTCCTGAATCTGTTCTTGGTGATCTTGTAGCAGCTATGTTTGCCAGGGACAAGTTGTCAGTGGAGATTGTCACCCCCTGAATTTGTAACTTGATTATTATGTTGGCTGCTAGCACTAAAGCTTGCGCTTCTGCTTGAAAGGCCGATTTTGCTTGATGACATGTAGCCCAGATTTGAACCTTCAATCTTCTGCCTCCTTGATTTACCTGCAATAGAACACCTAATCCAGTTCTTGTACTGTTATTATGTTTATCTTGTTCCTTCCGTGCCGCATCTATGAAGGCTATATTTTTTGCTGGTAGATGTGTCAAATCTATTGTTGTTCTCTGCAGATGAGAACTTATTGTTTGGATTTCCTTCTTTCTTTCCTTTTGGTGTGCTTGCTCCAGGGCTTCCTCTTCTTGTGATAAACACTTTTCAATAGCTTGAGCTGCATAAAAAACCCGCAGAGGGGAGCTTTCTTTTTTCTGAAATAGTTTGTCGTTCCTTGACTTCCACATACACCACATAAATGTAAATATATTGCTTAAAGTTGCATGTGGATGGTTGGAGTTAAGAATGCAAGAAATCATATCTGTAACAGATCTACAATCTTTCAAGAGTTCATCTATTCTGATATGCCATGGATGAACAAACAAAGCAGCTTTGGCGAAAGGGCATGAAAAAAGAATATGATGTTCATCTTCTTCTATTCCACATCCAGAGCAAAATTTATTTATATGAGTAGTGTATCTTCCCCTATTTCTTCCAACAAAGGATATCTTCCCCTATTTCTTGAATGATTGGAACTTGCTTCATGACCAAAGCAGCTTCTGGATGAAAGAGATTATCAATCAATTGATTATTCCATTGTTTCTGATTTGGAAGCCAGAGTTCTTTAACAAGAGATGGATAAACATAATCTCTAGATTGGACGATGAGATGGTCGTAAATGGTATCCCACGAGTTATACCAAGGGTTGCTCCAAAGAGAAATGTTCCCTTCTGTAAGTTGATAGAAAGAATTTGCAATAAGCATATGTCTAACTTTCAAGATGGATGTCCAAAAGGCTGATTTGGGAACACTGTGGCTAGCTTTCCAAAAAGAAGTATGAGGATAGTACTTGGATTTGAGGATTTTAGAGAGATGGCTATTCGAATCCTCAACTATTCTCCAGGCTACTGAAAGAATTAAACTTTGGTTTGTTGCTTGCATATTTTTTATCCCAAGGCCTCCTTCATTTTTTGGAGAACAAATATCTTTCCAAGCTCGAAGACAAAGAGATTTTGAATTGTTTTCCTCTCTCACCCCTGTCCACCAAAAGTTCCTAATGATAGCAGTGAGTTTGGATAAGAATTTTTTGGGGAAAAGTATATTGGACATGTAATATACGGGGATGGAAGCAAAAACTGAATTAATGAGGGCGAGTCTCGCTGCATGGGATAGTTTATTTGCCTTGTAACCTGGGAGCTTAGCTCTAAATTTGTCAATGACAAAATTATAAGTTGTGGATCTATCCTTGGCCGGGAGAATAAGGGGATGTCCCAAATGAATGGTGTGGTGATCTATGTCTCGAACGGGAAATATGCTTTTGATTGCTTGCCTAATGTTATTATCCACACCTTTGCTAAAAATAATTCCAGATTTATGCCAGTTTGGTGTCTGACCTGATTTATTGCAGAAAGCTTGAATGAGTTGACTCATTGTAGTTGCCTCTTGTATGGAAGCTTGGACACAAACTAATAGATCATCTCCAAACATGAGTGAGTGGATGGCAGAGCAATTAGGGCCAAGAGAAATTCCTGTGAGTTGGTTAGACATCATTGCTTCTTGTAAAGAAATGGATAGCTCATTTATTGCAAGAATGAAAAGATAGGGAGATAGTGGACAGCCTTGCCTGATGCCTCTGTTATTCCTAAACTTGGCATATGATTGGCCGTTAATAATAATGGAAAAAGTGGGCGAGGAGATGCAAGCATAGATCAAGTTAAGGAAATGCTCATGCAGCCCTTTACGTGCAAGAGCCGAGACTACGAAATTCCATTCTAGTCGATCAAAAGCCTTGGCAAGATCAATTTCAACCATGAAGGAAGGAGCATTCCAAGTGCTCAGATTGAAAGAGTGAGTAATTTCTTGAGCTATGATAATATTATTACTAATCCTCCTCCCCTGAATGAAAGCTTGTTGAGAGGGGTGAATATAATCAGGAAGATGAGG
Source organism: Aegilops bicornis (assembly GCA_021605145.1). Classification (NCBI taxonomy): domain Eukaryota; kingdom Viridiplantae; phylum Streptophyta; class Magnoliopsida; order Poales; family Poaceae; genus Aegilops; species Aegilops bicornis. The sequence goes on from CM038670.1 coordinate 86,637,189, forward strand.
CTTGAGCCTTTGAGCTAATGATTTGGCAATTATTTTATATACCACATTACATAGGCTGATGGGTCTAAAATCAGCAAGAGTAATGCAAACCAATTTCTTTGGAATAAGGACAATATTAGTTTTATTGATATGACTTGGCATTATACTTGTTTCATAAAAACTTCTCACAAGATTGACCACATCATCTCCAATCCAATCCCAGGCTGCCATGAAGAAGGCAACATTTAATCCATCAGGTCCTGGAGAAGCATTTCTCTTCATTTCTTTAAGAATTTGCCAAACTTCGTGCTTATCTGGAATGCTATTTGTATGGTCACTACTGGAATTAGCTTATTTGCCGTCTGCCAGTTCTTTCGGACGACAAAGAAGGTCTTTGCCGTTCACTTACAAAAAACGGACGACAAAGAATAGGCTGATGGCAAAGAATGTCTTTGCCATCAGCCTGTTCTTTGCCGTCCGCTGGCTGACGGCAAAGAGTGAGCTGGCCCCCACTAACGAGCTAATTGGGGAAAACTTAACGGCCCCCCTATTTGTCGTCTGCTAGCAGACGGCAAAGAGAAAACAAAGCGGACGACAAAGGGTGGGCGGACGGCAAAGAAGTAACCTAACTAACGGCCGAGCCCCACCCCGCCCCTTCCTCTCTCTGTTTCTCTCCCTCTCTCCTCCCCGACGACCAGAGCAGCCCCCGCCGCCCGCCGCCGCCCCCGCCACCCGCCGCCGCTTGCCCCGTCGACCCACCACCACGCCGCCCCCACGCACCGACGCCTCGTCGCCCCCCCACTCCGCCGCCTCGGCGCCAGTCTCACCACGTCGCCGCCTCGATCGCCCCACCGCCTCGGGCGCCTGTCTCCCCACCACCCGCCCACCACGGCGCCACCGCTGACCCCATCACCCCGCCTCCCTGTTGGCTCGGCGCCGCCTCCACCGCCCGGCGCCACCGTCGACCCAGCTCCACCGTCGCCCTGTCGCCGCCGCTCCGGTGAGTTTTTTCTGTTTTTTCTTTTTTGTTGTTTAATTGTTAGTGTTAGATTTAGTGCTAGATATGTCTTACTGTTAGATTTAGTGTTAGATTCAGTTTAGTTTTAGTGCTAGAATATGTAGAAGGGGAAGAAGAAGAAGAAGAAGAAGAAGAAGAAGAAGAAGAAGAAGAAGAAGAAGAAGAAGAAGAGGGGAGAGGGGAGAAGGGAGGAAGAGGAGGAGGGAGAAGAAGAAAGAAAATAAGAGGAAGAGGAAACCCTAAACCCTAGTTTTAGTTATAGTTTTACTTTAGTTTTAGTTTTAGTTTAGTTTTAGTTTTATTTTTAGTTTAGTTTATTTTAGATTAGTTTTAGTTTTAGTTTTATTTCAGAAGAAGAAGAAGAGTAGAAGGAGGAGGAGGAGGGAGAAGAAGAAGAAGAAGAAGAAGAAGAAGAAGAAGAAGAAAGAAGAGGAGGAGGAGGAGGAGGGAGGAAGAGGAGGAGGAGAAGAAGAGAAGAAGAAAAGGTTGTCAAGTGCCCCGACCCCGACCCACACCCCGACCCCGACCCCGACACCCCGACCCCGACACGCCACCCTGACACCCCGGCTCTACACCCCGACCCCCGACACCCTTTGTGTAATGGCAGGTGTTGAAAGATGGTGGGCGCTGGTCCGGAGCGCTCCGAGGCCCCTTCTTCGTCGGCACGTGGTGGGAGGTCTTCCATTCCACCCGCATAAATCCGCCAAGCGTTGCTGGATAGTATGGCGACACCGCCGGGCCCTTCTTCACAATCATTGCCCAGCAGGGGACGAGGAAAGGGAGGGAAGAAGAGAGGAGCTGGAGCACGTGGTCGCGGGAGAGGAGGTAGGGTGACTGTTAGGGTGCCTTCCTCGCCGCCACCCCCAGCTGTTTCACCCGAGCACGTGACTGCTAGGGTGCCTTCCTCGTCGCCACCTCCTGCTGTTTCACCCGAGCACGTGACTGCTAGGGTGGAATCGTCCGAGGAGGAGGCTACACGGACTCCGGTCCACGAGCCTTGGGTCCACGGGCCTTCGACCCACGAGAGTTGGGCCCACGAGACCCCGGACAAGCACACGTCTGGATGGGGTACCTGGCCGGATCAGCCTGAGGGGCCGAGTGGCCATGCTGATGATGGCGGGGAGCCAACTGATATTGAGGAGGAGGGGGGCACCGTCTACCAGCGTGGTTGTAGACTGCTCCCGTCCGTGCCGGCGACCCGCGAGCAGAGGTGGTTGATTTTCCCTTATGGGGAGAGGTAAGTGCATTTAATATTTTTGTACCTTTTGGATTCACGATTCTTCAAATATCTAATGCGTTGGCCTTGTCATGCTGCAGGGGTTGGGACCACCATGAGAAGGTTCGCCGGCCCAACTCCGTCCTTGGAGTGCTTTGCCGGCAAAACTTCCCGGGGTTTGTCATGTTGCGTGGTGAGGGTCGGCTTCCAGAGCTTGGATTGAGCTGGGAGCACTACTTGGCTGCCCCGGCCCCGCCGGGTGATACTATCGACGGTGTCTTGTGCGACACGAGGGCAGACTTGGTGATCAGAAAGTTCTGGGTAATTTCTCCTTTACACAATTAAAAATCTTCAACTAGCTAGTTATTAATTATACTAATCAATATTGTCTCATTTGATTGCAGACATTCTACAGGTGTGAGGAGGGATACGAGGAGGAGGCGGCAAATGTTATCGAGAACGTCTGCAAGCGCCTACTACAGAACTTACGGCACGAGGCTCGGGTGCAGGCTGTTCGAGACTACTATGCCTTGCGTGGTATCAAGAAGCCCAGGCCGGCGTGCCGCAAGAAGTTCCTGAGTAAGGAGCAGTACATGAAGGTAATTCTTAAGGCCTTGTACTTACTTCCTTCATTTAGTAATTCATAGCCATAGCGCTCAAGTTTCTATTTGCTAACTTAGGCGCCTCCGAGATGGTGTGCGGATCGGATGGATTGTTGGGAGGTGTTGGTCAATGAGTGGTGCTCAAAAGAATGGCTAGCCGTCCACAACGCGGCCAAGGACAAACTTGCCCAAATGGAAGGTGTCACTACTAGGGAAAACCCTAGTAGTAGCGCTGGTTTTGTGCTCACTAGTAGCGCAGGGGGGGGGGGGGCTACTAATAAGGCGCTACAGCTATTGCTTAGGTAACGCGTGCCCGCACGCGCTACTGCTAGGACAAATAGCTGCAGCGTTTGTTCGCTCCCACGCAACTGCTAATGCAACTAGTGGCAGCGTGTTTTCTCTCTATCGCTGCTAGTATTATTTTTTAATTTTTAAATTTTTAGTGTATTTATGCGCCATCATACAAATATTGGTACAATACCAGTTATGAGGTTTACATCATTATGTCCATAATAGTGTGTCAAATGAAGGTGGATTAGGTTCAAGTGGAGGCAATATGTGGTGCATATCAAAAGTATACTACTAATCCAAACTTGATCTAGTTTGGACTAGTAGTACTTTCGATGTGCACCACATGTTGTCTCCACTTGAATCTAATCCGCCAGCACAAGATATTTAATCATCATCATAGTCATTACCACCAACAGTATTTATTTAATCACCACTAACAGTAGCTAATAATAATCATCACAGTCATTACCACCAACACTAGCTATTTTATCATCATAGTAATAGTGTAGCACATCATCATCTTCAAACTCATTTCTAGCTAGCTAATCACTCCTGCTACTCTCTCTTAGGTGAAATAACATAAAACATGTATAACTCTCCTCCTTGATCAAGTTGGAGCATGCAGATGAACCTGTCTCCTAATCGTGGGTAGCGCATCTGTTTGCTGCCCCCTAGTACTTCTCTGCGCTCCCCCATCACATATTTGGTCCAGTCTTGCACTATTAAGAATCCGTCGCTAATCTTGAATGCACTAAAGTAATCTGTAGGATATCTTGGCCGTAAGCTAATAATACTCATGGTACCTTTAGTCTCAATCCCATAAGGCACAACATTCATCAGGAGTCCCTGTTGAAGAACATCGTATGGTAACATACTTAGCAATGAAGTTTAGCTTAAAAAATAATGTATGGAAAAGATGCACTGAGGACAAATAGTAAAAATCTAACCATCCTTCCTAAATAGATGTGACCGTAGTTCATTACGAACACTATTGGTCGCGACGTTTTCAGTACTAACATTTCTAAATGCAGGAAGAAAATTTGTCTTGACAGTATCAAGATCCGCAAGCCATGAAACATAATGACTGAGCTCCTCGCAGTTGAGTTCAGCCCCGGCACAGTATACGGTCGTGTCTACCAAGCGCTGGACATGTTTGCTTGCACCAAAATAAGCTGAGAATACAAATTAGTTGTCAACTATTTTTGAATAAACAATATCAAAGACATAAATATGGTTGAGAAACTTACATAATGGTATAACTGGAGGCATCTGCACATTGACCCAGATGTCGGTATTACTTTCAATATCATCTTCCGGACGAATATCAAAGGTGATAACTATATCAGGCTCAAATGCATAAGTCTTGCATAGTGCTCGCCATGTTTTGCATCCAAAATAGGTGTAGTCGTCTGAATTGTATAATTTTATGTTGAAAATACAATCATGCTCGGTCTTCAAGTAAAATTTCTTTACCTCTATAGTACGACTGAAACCTATCTTATCCAATACAAAAACTCTTGCATGGCAGGGGATACACTAGTAGAATAGTAAAAAAAATTATAAGTTGAAGCAAATGAAGCAAATGTCATGCTTAATTATGAAAAAAAGACTTGTCTTTGTGACTTACTGTATCCACTTCGAAGTTCTCGTCCAGCTTGATGCCGAAGGGCCTATCATCATCTAGGAAGATTCCGTCGCACAGGCCGCGCTCATATTCGCAGTATCGCAAATACCGAAATCCTTTTCGTCGTCAGACATTTCCTATGTTCATAGTTAAAACATTAATTGAAAATCGATCGAAGACAACTACCAGGATACCCAACACACGAATCCGGGGCACTCGATATTTACTACATATTCTGGCACAAGTCATGCCAAAATTCACGAAAAAATCCGGCATGACCTTTGCTAAAATAGGACATATCGAGCGCCTGAAATTTGCCGGAACGGAAATGAATCAACACTCTGGCAAAACATAGGCCACTCGAAGGTGTAACCTGCAAACATGACCGGCCACATGGGCAAGCACATATCCTATTTGAGCAACACAAGATATACATTTCAAAATATCTTATAGGACTCAAATTAGCATGCATTCAATAAGCAAAAGTAAATCATCTCATGCGTCCGTACATCGTCGAATATTATCACTAATACATCCCGAATAGTGTCATACATATAGCGTCACTAATACAACTAAAACCCTAGCACACGACGGGTATCGGCGCGGGCGGTGGACACCCATAGAGAAGGAACCATCACGGGATCATAGCTCCAGTGAGATCCCTGGAGAACCTGCCAGGTATTGGAGAACCTGTGCTGCAACGAAAACAAGTAGCGATGGACGTGCACGTCCTCCTCACTAACACGGTGGCGCACCACCTCCGCGGGGTCCTCGAGCCTCTGGACCGTCACTGGCCCACGCGTCCGCCACCAAAGAAGGTTCGGGTCAATGACAGGCTGGCTCATCACCAACCTGCGCCCCCCGGAAGGTAGCGCCTCCCAGTACCACCCCGGCGGAGCCCAGTCCCGGACATGGGCCGTCTGGTCAAGCAGGTGTCATCCTCCGCCGACTCAACGACGAGGATGCGGGATAGGCATCTTCCACGTCGATGCGGGAAAAATTGCTTTAACTAAAAAATAGCAACAAGTTCTTACTAACTAGTTCTATTAATTCAATTAGTTCTTACTAAAAATAAACTTACTATAAATAAAAATAAACTAGTACCTAATTAGTACCTAGTTCTTACTAACTAATTAGTACCTAGGAACTACTGCCCTAATTACCATCTAATTTGATGAACCTAGGGGTGGAAAGTGGTAGCGGATATTCCATTATCCAACTATAAAGTGAAATAAGTGGTCAAATTTTACTCGTTTTATGATTCAGCTTAGAAATTTGATTCGTTTCCACCCTTACATGAACCCTAACTCATTTCAGCCGCATCCGCATCCGATTCGTTTCCACCCTTACATGAACCCTAACTAATTTGATGCAACTAAAATATAAAGAAACCCTAGGCAGAGGTAGCGGAGAGGGAGGAGCAGGCGTGCTCACCTCGGGTGCCTGCGACGAGGAAGGGGTAGGCGGCGTCGAGGTCGGGGTCGGGGCTCGGGCGCGCGGCGGATGGCGGCGTCAAGGTCGGGGTCAGGGGCGGCGTCTGGGGCGTCTTTGAGGTCGGGGGCGGGGCGGCGTTGAATCTGGGGTCGGGGCGGTGTAGAGGGTGTGCGGAGAGCGCGCGGCGGCCGACGGGCGACGGCAGCGGCGAGAGTGTAAAGTTGGATTTGGGGGAAGTGGCCGTGGGGAAGGACGAACCTCGTGGTTTTGTCAGAAGTAGTAGTAGCGCTTTCCAGAAAGCGCGCTACTGCTACGTTAGCAACAAAGCGTTCTGGGATACACGCTACTGCTACTCCTTTTTCTTTTTTCCCCTTTTCATTTAGTTTTCTTCACATTTTATTTTTTTCCTTTCACCTTATTCTATTTCTTTCATTTTCAATGATCTTTCTATTTGCTTTCCATTTAATTTTATATCCTTTAGCAGTAGCGAGTTTAGATTAAAACGCGCTGCTACAAAGAAAGTAGCGGTAGCGCGGTTCGATATAGATCGCTACTACTATGTGTAGCCTATCGGCTAAGCCGTGGGAATTTTAGTAGTAACATGTTTAGAACAAGGCGCGCTACTTCTAGAACTTTATCTGCAGCGCGGTTTGCACAGGCGTGCTACTGCTACTTAGCACCAGCGTGCTGTTTTGACCCGCACTACTGCTAAAGTTCTGTGTATAAGGTTTTCCCTAGTAGTGTGTGCCACACCATCAAGGTAGCTCCAACTTATATCAGTTCGGGCGGAACTGGTTATGTGGTTTGCTTCATGATTCATGCAATTCATTCATCATGCTAGCTTGAGCCCTTTAATTACTAATTTACGTTGTTTCTCTCTTTCAAGCACGCTACAATAAGGCGGATAAGGTGCCAGAGGTGTACGACCTCTATGCCATGGCCCATACTGCCTCTTACAAGAAAGTCAAGGCATTCTCTCCGTTTGACCTCGATGATGCAAACAACTTCACCAACATCCCCTCCCACGACAAGCTCGTGAAATATAGAGATCAAGGGAAGGCGAGGAAAGGGGAGGACTTTAACCCGAGCCAGGGTCCCACTGATACAGAGCTGGTGGCGGGAGGTCCCATGGCTCGATAGCCATTGGATATGGACTTATTCGTTGTCCTAGCACTCTCCCGGAGATCAAGGCGTGCCAGCCGAGATCCGCTCCTGAGATAAGGCCTCGTGAACGGCCAGTCCAACTCGCCTTCAAGGTTAGTAATACGTACTCAGCTATCTTTCTCCATTACATTGTGTGCGCTTCCGTCAATGATTACAAATGCTAACGAGGAGTGGTGTTGCAGGCTGCTATACAGAGTGAGAGAGATAGAACGGAGAAACTTCTGTCAGAGGCGGCAGAGAGGTGATGTCTACTACGCAACCTTCTTCTTGTAGACGTTGTTGGGCATCCAAGTGCAGAGGTTTGTAGGACAGTACCAAATTTCCCTCAAGTGGATGACCTAAGGTTTATCAATCCGTGGGAATGTAGGATGAAGATGGTCTCTCTCAAGCAACCCTGCAACCAAATAACAAAGAGTCTCTTGTGTCCCCAGCACACCAAATACAATGGTAAATTGTATAGGTGCACTGGTTCGGCGAAGAGATGGTGATACAAGTGCGATATGGATGGTAGATATGGGTATTTGCAATCTGAAAATATAAAAACAGCAAGGTAACTAATGATAAAAGTGAGCCTAAACAGTATTGCAATCCTAGGAAACAAGGCCTAGGGTTCATACTTTCACTAGTGCAAGTTCTCTCAACAATAATAACATAATTGGATCATATAACTATCCCTCAACATGCAACAAAGAGTCACTCCAAAGTCACTAATAGCGGATAACAAACGAAGAGATTATTGTAGGGTACGAAACCACCTCAAAGTTATTTTTTCTGATCGATCTATTCAAGATTCCGTAGTAAAATAACACGAAGATATCCTTTCCGTTCGATCTATCATAGAGTTTGTACTAGAATAACACCTTAAGACACAAATCAACCAAAACCCTAATGTCACCTCGAGTATCCGTGGGTATGATTATACGATATGCATCACACAATCTCAGGATCATCTATTCAACCAACACAAAGAACTTCAAAGAGTGCCCCAAAGTTTCTACTAGAGAGTCAATACGAAAATGTGTGCCAACCCCTATGCATAGATTCCCAAGGTCACGGAACCCGCAAGTTGATCACCAAAACATACATCAAGTAGATCACATGAATATCCCATTGTCACCACAGATAAGCACATGCAAGACATACATCAAGTGTTCTCAAATCCTTGAAGACTCAATCCGATAAGATAACTTCAAAGGGAAAACTCAATCCATTACAAGAGAGTAGAGGGGGAGAAACATCATAAGATCCAACTATAATAGCAAAGCTCGCGATACATCAAGATTGTGCCAAGTCAAGAACATGAGAGAGAGAGAGAGATCAAACACATAGCTACTGGTACATACCCTCAGCCCCGAGGGTGAACTACTCCCTCCTCGTCATGGAGAGCGCTGGGATGATGAAGATGGCCACCGGTGAGGGATCCCCCCTCCGGTAGGGTGCCGGAATAGGGTCCCGATTGGTTTTCGGTGGCTACAGAGGCTTGCACCGGCGGAAATCCCGATCTATTCTATTCTCCGAAGGTTTTAGGGTATATTGGCATATATAGGAGGAAGAAATGTGTCAGGGGAGCCATGAGGGGCCCACGAGGGTGGAGGGCACGCCCCCTACCTCGTGGCTTCGTGGTAGCTTTCTTGACGTAGGGTCCAAGTCCTATGGATCATGTTCGTTCCGAAAATCACGTTCCCGAAGGTTTCATTCCGTTTGGACTCTGTTTGATATTCTTTTTCGGCGAAACTCTAAAATTGGCAAAAAATAGCAATTCTGGGCTAGGCCTCCGGTTAATAGGTTAGTCCCAAAAATAATATAAAAGTGTAAAATAAAGCCCAATAATGTCCAAAATAGAAGATAATATAGCATGGAGCAATCAAAAATTATAGATACGTTGGAGACGTATCAAGCATCCCCAAGCTTAATTCATGCTCGTCCACGAGTAGGTAAATGATAAAAATAGAATTTTTGATGTGGAATGCTACTTGGCATAATTTTAATGTAATTCTTCTTAATTGTGGTATGAATATTCAGATCCGAAAGATTCAAGATAAAAGTTCAATATTGACATAAAAATAATAATACTTCAAGCATACTAACTAAGCAATTATGTCCTCACAAAAAAACAAGGCCAAATAAAGTACATCACTCCAAAATAATATAGTATAGACAAGCTCCAATTTATAAACACAAGAATGCTCTCATCATTCACAACCCCGATGACAAGCCAAGCAATTGTTTCATACTTTAGTAATCTCAAACTTTTTCAACCTTCACGCAATACATGAGCGTGAGCCATGGATATAGCACTATGGGTGGAATAGAATATGATGATGGGGGTTATGTGGAGAAGACAAAAGAAGGAGAAAGTCTCACATCAACGAGGCTAATTAATGAGCTATGGATATGCCCATCGATTGATGTTAATGCAAGGAGTAGGGATTGCCATGCAACGGATGCACTAGAGCTATAAATATATGAAAGCTCAACAAAAGAAACTAAGTGGGTGTGCATCCAACTTGCTTGCTCACGAAGACCTAGGGCACTTGATGAGGCCCATTGCTGGAATATACAAGCCAAGTTCTATAATGAAAAATTCCCACTAGTATATGAAAGTGACAAAACAAGAGACTCTCTATCATGAAGATTATGGTGCTACTTTGAAGCACAAGTGTGGTAAAAGGATAGTAACATTGTCCCTTCTCTCTTTTTCTTTCATTTTTTGGGCATTCTCTTTTTTTATGGCCTTTCTCTTTTTTTATATACCTCACTTGGGACAATGCTCTAGAAAATGATGATCATCACACTTTTATTTATTTACAACTCAATGATTACAACTCGATACTAGAACAAAGTATGACTCTATATGAATGCCTCCGGCGGTGTACCGAGATAGGCAATGAACCAAGAGTGACATGTATGAAAGAATTATGAACGGTGGCTTTGCCACAAATACTGTGTCAACTACATGATCATGCAAAGCAATATGACAATGACGAACGTGTCATGATAGACGGAACGGTGGAAAGTTGCATGGCAATATATCTCAAAATGGCTATGGAAATGCCATAATAGGTAGGTATGGTGGCTGTTTTGAGGAAGATATAAGGAGGTTTATGTGTGAAAGAGCATATCATATCACGGGGTTTGGATGCACCTGAAGTTTGCACCAACTCTCAACGTGAGAAAGGGCAATGCAATCGCATCAAGAGGATAGCAATGATGGAAAGGTGAGAGTGCGTATAATCCATGGACTCAACATTAGTCATAAAGAACTCACATACTTATTGCAAAAATCTACAAGTCATCAAAACCCAAGCACTACGCGCATGCTCCTAGGGGATAGATTGGTAGGAAAAGACCATCGCTCGTCCCCGACCGCCACTCATAAGGAGGACAATCAAAGAACACCTCATGTTTCAAATTTGTTACATAACGTTTACCATACGTGTATGCTACGGGACTTGCAAACTTCAACACAAGTATTTCTCAAATTCACAACTACTCAACTAGCACAACTTTAATATCACTACCTCCATGACTCAAAACAATCATCAAGCATCAAACTTCTCTTAGTATTCAAAACACTCATAAGAAAGTTTTTACTATTCTTGAATACCTAGCATATTAGGATTATTTAAGCAAATTACCATGCTATTTAAGACTCTCAAAATAATCTAAATGAATCAGGAGAGATCAATAGTTTCTATAAAACAAGTCCACCACCATGCTCTAAAAGATATAAGTGAAGTACTAGAGCAAAAAACTATATAACTCAAAAGATATAAGTGAAGCACATAGAGTATTCTAATAATTTCTGAATCATGTGTGTCTCTCTCAAAAGGTGTGTACAGAAAAGATGATTGTGGTAAACTAAAATGCTAAGACTCAAATCATACAAGACGCTCCAAGCAAAACACATTGTGGTGAATAAAAATATAGCTCCAAGTAAAGTTACCGATGGAAGTAGACGAAAGAGGGGATGCCTTCCGGGGCATCCCCAAGCTTTGGCCTTTTGGTGTCCTTAGATTATATTAGGGGTGCCATGGGCATCCCCAAGCTTAGGCTCTTGCCATCCTTGTTCCATAATCCATCAAATCTTTCACCCAAAACTTGAAAACTTCACAACACAAAACTCAGCAGAAAATCTCGTGAGTCTGCTAGTTAAAGAAAACAAAAGACCTCTTCAAGGTACTGTAATGAAATCATTATTTATTTATATTGGTGTTAAACCTAGTGTATTAAAACTTCTCTATGGTTTATAAACTATTTTACTAGCCATAGATTCATCAAAATAAGCAAACAACACACGAAAAACAGAATCTGTCAAAAACAGAACAGTCTGTAGTAATCTGTAACTAACGCACACTTATGGAACTCCAAAACTTAAGCCAAAATAGGAAGACCTAGACAATTTGTTTATTGATCAGAAGAAATTGGACTCAATATTTTATCCCGTTCTGGTGATTTTTAACAATTATTTTCATGAACAGAAAGTTTCTGGAATTTTCTGCAAGATCAAATAACTATCATCCAAGAAGATTCTATAGGTTTAACTTGGCACAAACACTAACTAAAACAAAAAAACACATCTAAACATAAGATAGATGGATTATTTATTCCTAAACAGAAACAAAAAGCAAAAAACTAAAATAAAATTGGGTTGCCTCCAAACAAGCGCTAACGTTTAACGCCCCTAGCTAGGTATGATGATTTCAATGATGGTCACAAAAAGATAAGAATTGAAACATAAAGAGAGCATCATGAAGAATATGACTAGAACATTTAAGTCTAACCCACTTCCTATGCATAGGGATTTTGTGAGCAAACAACTTATGGGAACAATAATCAACTAGAATAGGAAGGCAAAACAAGCATAACTTCAAAACTTTAAGCACATAGAGAGGAAACTTGATATTATTGCAATTCCTACAAGTATATGTTCCTCCCTCATAATAATACTCAGTAGCGTCATGAATGAATTCAACAATATAACCAGCACCTAAAGCATTCTTTTCATGATCTACTTGCATAGAGAATTTACTACTCTCCACATATGCAAAATTGTTCTCATTCAGAATAGTGAGAGTATCATAAGAGACTCGAATACTATAAATTGTTTCCACATTAAATGAGTAATGTTCAGAAAAAGGGTAATCATAATCATGACAAGTTTTATAAATATAATCATCACCACTCTTTATAGCATAAGTTTCATCACAATAATCATCATAAGTAGCAACTTTGTTCTGATCATAATCAATTGAAACCTCTTCCAAGATAGTGGACTCATCACTAAATAAAGTCATGACCTCTCCAAATCCACTTTCATAAATATTATAACATCCTCTAAAATACTGGGATCATTACTTCCTAAAGTTGACACTCTTCCAAACCCACTTTCATCAATATAATCATCATAATTAGGAGGCATGCTATCATCATTATAAATTTGCATATCAAAACTTGGGAGACTAAAAATATCATCTTCATTAAACATAGCATCCCCAAGCTTGGGACAAACATTAATTGCAGCAAATATATTCTCAAAAACATCATCTTCATCAAACATAGCATCCCCAAGCTTGGGCCTTTTCATATCATAAGCGTAATCACTCTCATCATTAATAGTATGGATAGCACCAATAGTATAGCAATTACCATCATCACGATGAGTAATAGGAGCAACATCATTTGGGGGAGATACCTTTCTACCTTTGCTTCTTCGTCTTTTCTTTTTCTTCTTCACATCATGTGTGTGTACAATCCCCTTTTTGGAGCTCCTTATTAATGAGATTGGTTGAATAGAAAGCTCCTCCTCGTTACCTGATTCATCATAAGAAATAATAGGAGGATATTGGGAAGTCTCTTCCCTTTCATTAGTATTCTCTTCATCTTCTATTTGTTTTCTTTTCTTTATGTAATTGGCAATATAAGGATTTTCAATGCAATTCACCGCATAATACATATAAATTTCTTCTAGATCAATACCGAGGAATTTCTCGAGGTTATATTATGGAATAAACTTAGTTTGACGTTTCAATTCTTCATAACCCAAAAGAAGACTAAGTTCATTATGATGTGCAAGGGAAATCAAGTCATCACAATTTTTGGACACGATTCGATCATGAAACAATTTGCATTTGATATTTAAATGACCATGTTCATTGCAAAGTTCACAAGTATGGCTAAGATATTTTAAATTTTCAGCACTAACATTTAGCCTCTCTTGCAACCATTTAGTTTCTAAGTACTTGTGCCTCTTACAAAATCTATCTTCCCTTTTTGGTATGTATTTGCAAACTCTATGCACTCCACAGAAATCGACATGCTTATAGGAAACATTTTCATCATGACTAGTGCAATCATCATTAGTACCATGGATATTCAAAGAGTTCATACTAACAACATTGCAATCATGCTCATCATTCAAAGATTTAGTGCCAAAAATTTTATAGACTTCCTCTTCTAGCACCTTGGCACACTTTTCTTTCCATCATGCTCACGAAAGATATTAAAAATATGAAGCGTATGAGGCAAACTCAATTCCATTTTTAGTTTTCTTTTATAGACTAAACTAGTGATAAAACAAGAAACAAAAAGATTCGATTGCAAGATCTAAAGATATACCATCAAGCACTCACCTCCCCGGCAACGGCGCCATAAAAGAGCTTAGTTGACGGGGTGTGAGTGCCGCTTACCTAGCCTCCCAGGCAACGGTGCCAGAAAAGAGCTTGATGTCTACTACGCAACCTTCTTCTTGCAGACGTTGTTGGGCGTAGGATGAAGATGGTCTCTCTCAAGCAACCCTGCAATCAAATAACAAAGAGTCTCTTGTGTCCCCAACACACCCAATACAATGGTAAATTGTATAGGTGCACTAGTTCGGCGAAGAGATGGTGATACAAGTGCAATATGGATGGTAGATATGGGTATTTGCAATCTGAAAATATAAAACCAGCAAGGTAACTAATGATAAAATTGAGCGTAAACGGTATTGCAATGCTAGGAAACAAGGCCTAGGGTTCATACTTTCACTAGTGCAAGTTCTCTCAACAATAATAACATAATTGGATCATATAACCATCCCTCAACATGCAACAAAGAGTCACTCCAAAGTCACTAATAGCGGAGAACAAACGAAGAGATTATTGTAGGGTACGAAACCACCTCAAAGTTATTCTTTCTGATCTATCTATTCAAGAGTCCGTAGTAAAATAACACGAAGCTATCCTTTCCGTTCGATTTATCATAGAGTTCATACTAGAATAGCACCTTAAGACACAAACCAACCAAAACCCTAATGTCACCTAGATACTCCAATGTCACCTCGAGTATCCGTGGGTATGATTATACGATATGCATCACACAATCTCAGAATCATCTACACAACACAAAGAACTTCAAAGAGTGCCCCAAAGTTTCTACCAGAGAGTCAAGACGAAAACGTGTGCCAACCCCTATGCATAGATTCCCAAGGTCACGGAACTCGCAAGTTGATCACCAAAACATACATCAAGTAGATCACGTGAATATCCCATTGTCACCACAGATAAGCACATGCAAGACATACATCAAGTGTTCTCAAATCCTTGAAGACTCAATCCGATAAGATAACTTCAAATGGAAAACTCAATACATTACAAGAGAGTAGAGGGGGAGAAACATCATAAGATACAACTATAATAGCAAATCTCGCTATACATCAAGATTGTGCCAAATCAAGAACACGAGAGAGAGAGAGATCAAAAACATAGCTCTTGGTACATACCCTCAGCCCCGAGGGTGAACTACTCCCTCCTCGTCATGGAGAGCGCCGGATGATGAAGATGGCCACCGGTGAGGGATCCCTCCCGGCAGGTGCCGTAACAGGGTCCCGATTGGTTTTCGGTGGCTACAGAGGCTTGCGGCGGCGGAAATCCCGATCTATTCTGTTCCCCGAAGGTTTTAGGGTATATTGGTATATATAGGAGGAAGAAATACGCCAGGGGAGCCACGAGGGGCCCACGAGGGTGGAGGGCGCGCCCAGGGGGTAGGCGCCCCCTACCTCGTGGCTTCCTGGTAGCTTCCTTGACGTAGGGTCCATGTCCTCTGGATCATGTTCGTTCCGAAAATCATGTTCCCGAAGGTTTCATTGCGTTTGGACTCCGTTTGATATTCTTTTTCTGCGAAACTCTGAAATAGGCAAAAACATCAATTCTGGGCTGGGCCTCCGGTTAATAGGTTAGTCCCAAAAATAATATAAAAGTGAAAATAAAGCCCAATAATGTCCAAAACAGAAGATAATATAGCATGGAGCAATCAAAAATTATAGATACTTTGGAGACGTATCAAGAGGCAGCGGGTGTTGGAGGAGAGGACGTCAAAGATGTTGGAGGAGGAGAGGGCACGGAATGACATGCAGGCAAGGGCAATGTACGAGCTCCTTGTGGTAAGTTTCTTTTGCTGATTAGCCAAATCATTCATGTATTGTTTGTTTCATTACTAACTAGTATGACTGAGTCGTCAAAACCAAATGTGCAGTCTGTGTGCGAGAAGTCCGGTCAGACCACTCCGCCGATGCCAGAGATTGCTCCTGGGACGACGGTGACTTTAATTTGAATGGACACTACTTGCTAGTCTTAACATTTGAGTGTCATCATGCTAACGAGACATTGGAAATGATCTTTGGTGCAGCGTAACTGCATAAGCATCGCACGATCCTTCTCCAACTACCGACACGAGCCACCCGCCCCACACCTCCATGATCACGGTAAGTTTCTCTAGTGTTTTGCTTAACAAATGCATAAAGACCTAGACTTAGCTTTATTTCCTCCAAAATGACTTAATAAGCTTACTGACCTCCGAAACCATCCATTTTACCTAAGTTAGCTCTAAAACGATCTATACTTAGCTTTATTTCCTCCAAAATGACCAAAGTTAGCTCTAATATGCTTAGTTAACTAGGTTTGCTCAATAATGACATGTACTTAGCTTACTTATGTCAAAAATGGCATAATTAGCTTAGTTAGCTCATAAACAATCCATTTTACCTAAGTTAGTTCTAAAATGATCCATTTTACCTTATTTAGCTCATAAACGACCCATTTTACCTAAGTTAGCTCTAAAATGACCCATTTTACCTTACTTAGCTCATAAATGATCCATTTTACCCAAGTTAGCTCTAAAATGACCCATTTTACCTAGGTTAGCTCCAAAATGATCCATCTTACCTAGGTTGGCTCTAAAATGATGCATTTTACCAAAGTTAGCTCATAAGCGATCCATTTCACCTAGGTTAGCTCGTAAACGATCCATTTCACCTAAGTTAGCTCACAAACGATCAATTTCACCTAAATTAGCTCATAAATGTCATATATTCTTCTTCTTCATTTTCTTCTTCTTCTTCTTCTTCTTCTTCGCTTCTAATCTTCTTCTTCTAACTTTCTTATTTCCCATTTTGCAAAATTCATTCGCTTCACGAAAGCTTGCATAGATGGAGTGCTTGTTTGGATGAACTATGTTTCTTTTGTATCGATGAACTATGCATGTATGGTAGGATGACACTATTGTAATATGTATGGTTGGATGCATGTTTGTGGAACTTGCTATGTATGGTTGATGGAACTATGCATGTATGATGAAATTATAAGTGTTGGATATCTCATATGTTTGCTGTGAACTTGCCATGTGAAAAATATATATGTATCATATATTTGCTGTGAAAATGGTTGGGTATAAGAAAAAACAGAAAAAAAGAGGCAATGCGTGCTCTTTTGTCATTCGCCATCGACAAGAACGGGCTCTTTTCCCGTCTCACTGACGGCAAAGAAGCCACGTGGCAACCACCTGTGCTTCCTGGCAGCTGATCCATTTGGTCAGTTTGCCTACAGTAGCAGACAGCAAAGGCTTGATGCTCTTTGCCGTCAGCCACGTACGGCAAAGACTACCGTTAGCCACCTAACGGACTAACAACGAATTTATTGCCGTCGGCTTTCTTTGCCGTCCGCCGCTGATGGCAAAGGCTCCTTTGCCGTCCGTGTCAGGAAGCAGATGGCAAAGAAGGTCTTTGCCGATCCTTTCTTTGCCGGCGCCTTTTGCCGTCCGCGGCAGACGGCAAAGGCCTTTGCCGTCTGCCTTCCATGCCTTTGCCGTCTGCCTTGGCAGACGACAAAGTAGCTGATTCCTGTAGTGGGTCCTGCTGGTCTGCACTCATCTCTGTCCTTATGTCTGGGCTGCCTTGGTTAGTTCTATCAGAGGCAAAAATCTTCTTGAAATATTGGACAAAAGTGTTGGCAGTATTTTCAGGTTTAAAATGAGTCATATTGTTTTGGTCTCTAATGGAAACAATTTGATTTTTCCTTCTTCTTTTCAGAACAGCCTGATGAAAGTAAGAAGTATTCCTGTCCCCTTTTGTTGCCCAATGATTTTTTTCCCTTTGTCTATAAAATTCAATAAGTTTAGTCATATTTTCTTCATACCTGCTTATGAGTGAGGCCTCTAACTTGTGGTCCTGTTCCAAAATTGGCTTAATTTGTATACTTTTTATCTGTTCTTCAAGGGAGTTGAGTTCCCGATTGATAGGCTTCTTCTTTTTGCACCATCTCTTGAGAGATCCTGCAAGATGATTAGTTCTAGCATAGAAAGGTTTATGAGCAGTACTAGCCCACACAGCCTTTGCATATGAATGAAAATCCTTTTCCATGAGCCACCAATTTTCAAATTTGAATGTTTGCACAGGTTTTCGAAATTTACCATCAGTAGAAATAAGTATGGAGCATGATCACTCAGAGTAACCGGAAGATTATAGACATTTGTATTCGGGTAAAGAGCACACCACTCAGCATTCACCAAACATCTATCAAGTCTTTCATAAGTTGGATTAGTGGAAAAACGTTTGTTAGTCCAGGTATAAGCAGGCCCACTATAACCAAGATCAATCAAACCACAAGATTTCAAAAGATTGCAAAAAGCATTCATACGACTAGTATTAACATAGGGAGTATTTTTGTCCATATCATACAGAATGCCATTCATGTCTCCCATACAAACTACAGGCTTGCTGGCATTATCATACACAAAAGATGCCACTATCTCCCAAATCTGGTTCGTTTGGCGATGGTATGGATCTCCATATATGCAAACTAATGACCCACAAGTATAGGGGATCTATCGTAGTCCTTTCGATAAGTAAGAGTGTCAAACCCAACGAGGAGCAGAAGGAAATGATAAGCGGTTTTCAGCAAGATATTCTCTGCAAGTACTGAAATAAGTGGTACCAGATAGTTTTGTGATAGGATAATTTGTAACGAGCAACAAGTAACAAAAGTAAGTAAAGTGCAACAAGGTGTCACAATCCTTTTTGTAGCAAAGGACAAGCCTGGACAAACTCTTATATGGAGAAAAGCGCTCCCGAGGACACATGGGAATTATCGTCAAGCTAGTTTTCATCACGTTCATATGATTCGCGTTCGGTACTTTGATAATTTGATATGTGGGTGGACCGGTGCTTGGGTGTTGTTCTTACTTGAAAAAGCATCCCACTTATGATTAACCTCTATTGCAAGCATCCGCAACTACAACAAAAGTATTAAGGTAAACCTAACCATAGCATGAAACATATGGATCCAAATCAGCCCTTACTTAAGCAACGCATAAACTAGGGTTTAAGCTTCTGTCATTCTAGCAACCCATCATCTACTTATTACTTCCCAATGCCTTCCTCTAGGCCCAAATAATGGTGAAGTGTTATGTATTCGACGTTCACATAACACCACTAGAGGCTAGACAACATACATCTCATCAAAATATCGAATCTAATACCAAATTCACATGACTACTAATAGCAAGACTTCTCCCATGTCCTCGTGAATAAACGTAACTACTCACAAAGCATATTCATGTTCATAATCAGAGGGTATTAATATGCATAAAGGATCTGAACATATGATCTTCCACCAAATAAACCAACTAGCATCAACTACAAGGAGTAATCAACACTACTAGCAACCTACTAGTACCAATCCCGGACTTGGAGACAAGAATTGGATACAAGAGATGAACTAGGGTTTTGAGAGGAGATGGTGCTGGTGAAGATGTTGATGGAGATTGCCCTCTCCCGATGAGAGGAGCGTTGGTGATGACGATGGCGATGATTTACCACACCCGGAGGGAAGTGTCCCCGGTAGAATAGCTCTGCCGGAGCCCTAGATTGGTTCCGCCAAGGTTCTGCCTCATGGCGGCGGAGTTTCGTCCCGAAAGGTTGCTTATGATTTTTCTTTGGACGAAAGACCTCATATAGCAGAAGATGGCCACTGGAGGGGCAACAGGGGGCCCACGAGGCAGGGGGCGCGTCCAGGGGGTAGGACGCGCCCCCACCCTCATGGCCAGGTGGGGCCCCCTCTGACTTACTTCTTCCAATCAATATTTTTTTTATTTCCAAAAATAACCTTCGTGGAGTTTCAGGACTTTTGGAGTTGTGCAGAATAGGTCTCTAATATTTGCTCCTTTTCCAGCCCAGAATTCCAGCTGCCGGCATTCTCCCTCCTTATGTAAACCTTGTAAAATAAGAGAGAATAGGCATAAGTATTGTGACATAACTGCCCATAATGCAATAAATATCGATATAAAAGCATGATGCAAAATGGGCGTATCAACTCCCCCAAGCTTAGACCTCCCTTGTCCTCAAGCGGAAGCCTATAACGATAAATATGTCCACATGTTTAGAGGTAGAGGTGTCAATAAAATAAATTACGGACATGAGGGCATCATGATTATTTTCATAACAGCAACATATATGGATCTTGTCATATTTTTTTTTGACACTTGAAACAGTAGGAGTGGCTCCTACTGTATGTATTAAATTAGGAGAGGATCTTGTCATATGATTTCTTATGCTCAAGTAATAATCTATTCACAATGCAAAACTACGAATCATAAAACTTTATTGAGAACCAACAAACTATGATCTCAGTCATTGAAGCAATTGCAATTTATCATAACATCAGAAAGAGTCTATGTCAGAGCTTTCTAGCAAGTCCACATACTCAACTATCATTTAGTCTTTCATAATTGCTAACACTCACGCAATACTTGTGGTTACGGAGTTTTAATCGGACACAGAGAAAGATAGGGCTTATAGTTTCGCCTCCCAACCTTTTACCTCAAGGGTAATGTCAACAATAATAACTCATGCTCCCCTACATCCAATTAGATATATCTATCAGGATCTTTCCAACACCCTGTGCTTGCCAAAGGATAAAATGTAAAAAGGAAAGGTGAAGATCACCATGACTCTTGCATAAGGTAGAAGATAATAATAGAAGATATGCCCTTCGCAGAGGGAAGCAGAGGTTGCCATGTGCCTTTATGGTTGGATGCACAAAATCTTAATGCGAAAGAAAGTCACTTTATATTGCCCCTTGTGATATGAACCTTTATTATGCAGTCCGTCGCTTTTATTTCTTCCACATCACAAGATCGTATAAAGCTTATTTTCTCCCACACTAATAAGTCATACATATTTAGAGAGCAATTTTTATCGCTTGCACCGATGACAACTTACTTGAAGGATCTTACTCATTCCATAGGTAGGTATGGTGGACTCTCATGGCAAAACTGGTTTAAGGGTTTTTGGAAGCACAAGTAGTATCTCTACTTGGTGCTAAGAATTTGGCTAGCATGAGGGGGAAAGGCAAGCTCAACATGTTGGATGATCCATGACAATATACTTTATCTCAGATATAAGAAAACATAACCCATTACGTTGTCTTCCTTGTCCAACGTCAACTCTTTAGCATGTCATATTTTAATGAGTGTTCCCAATCATAAAAGATGTCCATGATAATATATTTATATGTGAAACCTCTCTTTCCTTATTACTTCCTATTAATTGCAACAATGAACAAAGCTATGTTTGCCAACTCCCAACAACTTTTAATCATCATACTCTTTTTATGTGAAGTCATTACTCTCAATAAGATCAATATGAACTCTTTATTTCTTTTTATTCTTTTTCTCTTTTCTTTTATTCACTCAAGTTCATGGCAAAATAATCAACCGCTTGACTCAGCACTAATCTTTATTATATAGCTCACAGACTCGATTACATAGAGAGATCATAAAGCAAAAAATCAAAACTAGATCATACCATAAACTTTATTCTACTAGATCAAGATACTACTAATAGGATCGAACTAAGAAAACGGTAAAGATAGGAGTGTGATGGTGATACGATACCGGGGCACCTCCCCCAAGCTTGGCAGTTGCCAAGGGGAGTGCCCATACCCATGTGATTATATCTCCTTCTTCGGTGATGGTGTTATATTCTTGGCGATGACGCCCCTCAGGATATGATTCTCCTCCTCGAGCTTATTGCCATGATGCTTGAGGTCCATTATTTCCTTACGAAGCTTTCCTGTAACGGCTAAAGCTCCTTGCACCCAAGGGTGTTTCATGGCTGCGGGAGAACAAGACACACTTCTCTTCATATTTTCATAAGAAAGAAATCTAACATTGGAAGGGATAACCGAGTTTGGAATAGCTGAGCTCAGATTTCCCCATCGTGAATCCAGCTCGAAGCGAGAAGTGACTTCTTGATCCTCCATAGCATCTATCCTCATCAAGTTAGCCTCCATCTCTTCCTCCGTTGCTGGCCCAAAGTGGTCAGCATCGCTGTTTGTCCTTGGTTCTGATGCCGGATGAGACACCCGGCTCTCCCCAACTGACTCTTGAGAAGACATCTTGCTCTAATCTGCAGCAGCAATAACTCGAAACAAGAACAGAGGATATTTGCGTGATACATGAGTCAAAACCTTCAGGAGAATATATAATGATTTTTTACCGACCAAAATATGTATCTTGCAAGAAAACGGAGTCCAGAGAGCGCACGAGGTGCCCACGAGGTAGTGGGCGAGCCCAGGGGGGTAGGGCGCGCCCTCCACCCTCGTGGAGCCCACGTGTCCTTGCCGGACTGCTTCTTATTTTTCTATTTTTCTAAATATTCCAAAACGGAGAAATATTGCCTTAAAAACTGTTTTGGAGTCGGTTTACTTACCGTACCACATACCTATTCCTTTTTGGAGTCTGAAATGTTCCGGAAGGTGTCCCTTATGTATTCCTCCGGGGTTACGGTTTCAATAATATTAGTTTCAACATTTATGGGATTACCTGAGATATAATGTTTGATTATTTGACCGTTCACCACCTTCGGGTTTGTACCTTCGAAGCTGTTGATTTTTATGGCACCGGAACGATAGACTTCCTCGATAACGTAGGGACCTTCTCATTTAGAGAGAAGTTTTCCTGCAAAAAATCTTAAACGAGAGTTGTATAGTAATACATAATCACCTACATTAGACTCACGCTTTTGTATCCTTTTGTCATGCCATCTTTTAACTTTTTCTTTAAATAACTTGGAATTTTCATAAGCTTGGGTTCTCCATTCATCAAGTGAGCTAATATCAAATAACCTCTTCTCACCGGCAAGTTTGAAATCATAGTTGAGCTCTTTAATACCCCAGTATGCCATATGTTCTAGTTCGAGAGGTAAGTGACATGCTTTTCCATGAACCATTTTATACGGAGACATACCCATAGGATTTTTATATGCAGTTCTATAGGCCCATAATGCATCATCAAGTTTCTTGGACCAATTCTTCCTAGACCTATTGACAGTCTTTTGGAAAATTAATTTGAGCTCTCTATTACTCAATTCTACTTGACCACTAGACTGTGGGTGATAAGGGGATGCAATTCTATGATTAACATCATACTTAGCAAGCATTTTACGGAAATCACCATGAATAAAATGTGAACCACCATCGGTCATTAAATATCTAGGGACTCCAAACCTAGGAAAAATAACTTCTTTAAGCATCTTAATAGAAGTGTTATGATCAGCACTACTACTTGGAATAGCTTCTACCCACTTAGTAACGTCATTGACAGTAACTAAAATATGTGTATATCCATTAGAGGCAGGAAAAGGTCCCATATAATCAAAGCCCCAAACATCAAATAGTTCAATAACAAGTGAATAGTTCATAGGCATTTCTTGACGTCTACTAATATTACCAATTCTTTGACATTCATCACAAGATAAGACAAACTTACGGGCATCCTTGAAGAGAGTAGGCCAATAAAAACCGGATTGCAATACCTTATGTGTAGTTCTATCTCCAGCGTGGTGTCCTCCATAATCCTCAGAGTGACACTAGCGTAGGATCTGTTCCTGTTCAAGCTCAGTACACAACGTCTAATAACACCATCTACTCCTTCTTTATAAAGATGTGGGTCATCCCAAAAGTAATGTCTCAAATCGTAGAAAAACTTTTTCTTTTGCTGATATGTGAAGCTAGTTGGTATAAATTTAGCAACAATGTAATTAGCATAATCAACATACCACGGAGTACTACGAGAGGCATTTATGACATTTAATTGATCATCAGGAAAGCTATCATCAACAGGTAGTGGGTCATCAAGAACATTTTCTAACCCAGACAAGCTGTCTGCAATGGGGTTCTCAGCTCCCTTTCTATCAACAATATGTAAATCAAATTTGTGTAGCAAGAGAACCCATCTAATAAGTCTAGGTTTAGCATCTTTCTTTTCCATAAGATATTTAATAGCAGCATGATCCGTGTGAATAGTTACTTTAGAATCAACAATATAAGGTCTAAACTTATCACAAGCAAATACAACTGTTAAGAATTCTTTCTCAGTAGTAGCATAATTTCTTTGAGCATTGTCTAGAGTTTTACTAGCATATTGAATAACATTTAATTTCTTATCAACTCTTTGCCCTAGAACAGCACCTACAACGTAATCACTAGCATCACACATAATTTCAAAGGGTAAACTCCAATCAGGTGGCTGAACAATAGGTGCAGAGATCAATGCTTCCTTAAGTATTTCAAATGCTTCTACCCAATCATCATCAAAGACAAATGGTATATCTTTTTGTAATAAATTAGTCAGAGGCCGAGAAATTTTTGAGAAGTCCTTAATGAACCTCCTATAAAACCCGGCGTGACCAAGGAAACTTCTTATACCTTTGATGTCCTTGGGACATGGCATCTTTTCAATAGCGTCAACCTTGGCTTTTTCAACCTCAATACCTCTTTCAGAAACTTTATGCCCCAAGACAATACCTTCATTAACCATGAAGTGACACTTTTCCCAATTCAAGACAAGATTATTTTCTTCATATCTCTGCAAAACTCGATCAAGATTGCTCAAGCAATCATCAAAAGAGGATCCATAGACGGAGAAATCATCCATGAAAACTTCACAAATATTTTCACAAAAGTCAGAGAATATAGCCATCATGCATCTTTGAAAGGTAGCAGGTGCATTACATAAACCGAAAGGCATACATCTATAAGAAAAAGTACCAAAAGGGCAAGTAAATGTAGTCTTTGATTGATCATTAGCTGACACAGGTATTTGAGAGAAACTAGAATAACCATCTAGAAAGCAATAATGTGTATGTTTGCATAATCTTTCTAGCATATGATCGATAAAAGGTAAGGGGTAATGATCTTTCTTACTAGCCTTATTTAATTTGCGGAAATCAATTACCATCCTATAACCTGTAATAATTCTTTGCGGGATCAATTCATCTTTATCATTAGGAACAATAGTAATACCTCCCTTCTTAGGTACACAATGGACATGACTTACCCACTGACTATCAGCAACGGGATAAATTATACCTGCCTCCAGAAGCTTTAGTATTTCTTTTCTTACCAGTTCTTTCATCTTAGGATTCAGCCTTCGTTGATGATCACGAACTGGGTTGGCATCTTCTTCCAAATTTATTTTATGTTGACATAGAGTGGGACTAATGCCCTTAAGATCATCAAGAGCATATCCAATAGCAGCTTGGTGCTTCTTCAGAGTTTTCAATAATCTCTCTTCTTCATGCTCTGAAAGGTTAGCACTAATAATAACAGGATATATCTTCTTTTCATCAAGATAAGCATATTTAAGAGTATCAGGCAACGGTTTAAGCTCGAACACGGGGTCACCCTTGGGTGGAGGAGGATCCCCTAGGATTTCAATGGGCAAGTTGTGTTTCAGAATAGGTTTCTGTTTAAAGAACACAACATCTATTTCCCTTCTTTCATGCATAAACATATCATTTTCATGGTCTAGAAAATATTGTTCTAAAGGAGCACTAGGAGGTACGGCAATAGAAGCAAGACCAATAATTTCATCCTTACTAGGAAATTCTTCTTCACGGTGTTGTCTACTAAATTTAGAGAAATTAAACTCATGAGACATATCACCCAAGCCAATAGTAACAACATTCTTTTCAGATCTATTCTAGCATCGATAAAGTTGTTCAAGAAGGGTCTACCAAAAATAATGGGACAAAAGCTATCTTGTGGGGAACCAAGAACAAGAAAATCAGCAGGGTATTTAGTTTTTTCCACACAAGACTTCAACATCTCTAACAATTCCCATTGCTGATATAGTATCTCTATTGGCAAGTTTAATTGTAACATCAATACCTTCTAACTCAGTAGGTGCAATCGCATGCTTAATTTCATTGTATAAGTCATGAGGTATAACACTAGCACTAGCACCCATATCACATAAGCCATGATAACAGTGATCTCCTATTTTAACGGAAATAACAGGCATGCCTACTTCAGGTCTATGTTTATCTTTATCACAAGGTTTGGCAATTCTAGCAGTTTCACGCAGAAATGAATAACATGCCCATCAATATTATCAGCCAAGAGATCTTTAACAATATCAATATTAGGTTAAACTTTAATTTGCTCAGGAGGTGTATAAGTTCTAATATTGCTTTTACGAACCACAGTTGAAGTTTTAGCATGATCCTTTATTCTAACAGGGAAAGGTGGTTTCTCAACATAAGAAGTAGGAACAATAGGATCATTATAAGTGATAGTCTTTTCTTCAACTTCAGTAGGTGCAACTACTTTTACTTCTATGGGAGGATGATATTTAAACCACTTCTCCTTGGGGAGATCAACATAAGTAGCAAAAAGATTCACGTAAAGAGGCTACTATCTCAGAGTCAAGTCCATATTTAGTGCTAAACTTACGGAAAATATCGGTATCCATAAAAGATTTAACACAATCAAACTTAGGTGTCATACCTAACTCCTTACCTTCGTCGAGATCCCAATCTTCAGAGTTGCGTTTAATTCTATCCAATAAATTCCATTTGAATTCAATAGTCTTCATCATAAAAGAGCCAACACAAGAAGTATCGAGCATGGATTGATTATTACGAGAAAGTCGAGCATAATTTTTTTGAAGAATTATTTCTCTTGAGAGCTCATGATTGGGGCATGAATATAACATTGATTTAAGCCTCCCCCAAGCTTGAGCGATGCTTTCTCCTTCGCGAGGCCAAAAATTATATATATATATAATTGCGATCGTGATGAACAAGATGCATAGGATAAAACTTCTGATGAAATTCCAATTTCAACCGTTTATAGTTCCATGATCCCATATTATCACATAGTCTATACCATGTCGATGCATATTCATTCAAAGATAAAGGAAATACATTCTTCTTAACAACATCATCGGGTATACCTGCAAGCTTAAATAATCCACAAACTTCATCCACATAGATTAGGTGCTCATCAGGATCCTTTGTTCCATCTCCTAAAAAAGGGTTAGCTAGCAGTTTTTCTAACATACCCGAAGGAACTTCAAAGGGAACATTTTCATTTGTAATAGGCTCAGTAGGTTGAGGATCAACTCTTTGCTCTACTGTTCGGGGTGAAGATACCCAAAACAAGCCCCTCAGAGGATTACTTTCCATAGTAACAAGTGACAATAAATTTCAGCACACTATATAAATTTTTCCTTACCAAATTCCACCTACCAAAGGCGCTTCACTCGCAACGGCGCCGTAAAAAGAGTCTTGATGAACCACAAGCATAGGGGATCTATCGTAGTCCTTTCGATAAGTAAGAGTGTCGAACCCAACAAGGAGCAGAAGGAAATGATAAGCGGTTCTCAGCAAGGTATTCTCTGCAAGTACTGAAATATGTGGTAACAAATAGTTTTGCGATAGGATAATTTGTAACGAGCAACAAGTAACAAAAGTAAGTAAAGTGCAGCAAGGTGGCCCAATCCTTTTTGTAGCAAAGGACAAGCCTGGACAAACTCTTATATGGAGAAAAGCGCTCCCGAGGACACATGGGAATTATCGTCAAGCTAGTTTTCATCACGTTCATATGATTCGCGTTTGGTACTTTGATAATTTGATATGTGGGTGGACCAGTGCTTGGGTGTTGTTATTACTTGAACAAGCATCCCGCTTATGATTAACCTCTATTGCAAGAATCCACAACTACAACAAAAGTATTAAGGTAAACCTAACCATGACATGAAACATATGGATCCAAATCAGCCCCTTACGAAGCAACGCATAAACTAGGGTTTAAGCTTCTGTCACTCTAGTAACCCATCATCTACTTATTACTTCCCAATGCCTTCCTTTAGGCCCAAATAATGGTAAGTGTTATCTAGTCGACGTTCACATAACACCACTAGAGGCTAGACAACATACATCTCATCAAAATATCGAATCTAATACCAAATTCACATGACTATTAATAGCAAGACTTCTTCCATGTCCTCAGGAACAAACGTAACTACTCACAAAGCATATTCATGTTCATAATCAGAGGGGTATTAATATGCATAAAGGATCTGAACATATGATCTTCCACCAAATAAACCAACTAGCATCAACTACAAGGAGTAATCAACACTACTAGCAACCTACTAGTACCAATCCGGACTTGGAGACAAGAATTGGATACAAGAGATGAAGTAGGGTTTTGAGAGGAGATGGTGCTGGTGAAGATGTTGATGGAGATTTCCCTCTCCCGATGAGAGGAGCGTTGGTGATGACGATGGCGATGATTTCCCCCACCCGAAGGGAAGTGTCCCCGGCAGAATAGCTCCGACGGAGCCCTAGATTGGTTCCGCCAAGGTTCCGCCTCGTGGCGGCGGAGTTTCGTCCCGAAAGGTTGCTTATGATTTTTCTTCGGACGAAAGACCTCATATAGCAGAAGATGGCCACCGGAGGGCCAACAGGGGGCCCACGAGGCAGGGGGCGCGCCCAGGGGGGTAGGGCGCGCCCCCCACCCTCGTGGCCAGGTGGGGCCCCCTCTGACGTACTTCTTTCGCTTAGTATTTTTTTTTATTTCCAACAATAACTTTCGTGGAGTTTCAAGACTTTTGGAGTTGTGCAGAATAGGTCTCTAATATTTGCTCCTTTTCCAGCCCAGAATTCCAGCTGCCGGCATTCTCCCTCCTTATGTAAACCTTGTAAAATAAGAGAGAATAGGCATAAGTATTGTGACATAACGTGTAATAACTGCCCATAATGCAATAAATATCAATATAAAAGCATGATGCAAAATGGACGTATCACAAACCAGAGCAAACTCCTCCTTACTGGCTATACTAAGAACAGTAGCGAAGATAACATGGAAATTAGAAGTATGTACATTCACTTGTAGATCATCACTCCACATCAGCCAAAGTCCCCCAAAGCGCCCCTTGGAAGGAACTACAACACTGTTGGCCATGTCAAAACGAGTGTTCAAATCAACAAGTTTTTATCTTAGAGGTTTTAATTTCTGAAACAAAGGCTACCTTGGCTTTTGTGACATGAATCGGTCTTGCCAGGTAGCACATCTTCTCACTGCCGAGACCCTGGCCCATGCCTCGACAGTTCTAGGCTATCATGTTCGTGGCCCATGCAGCCAAGATATTAACGTCTCTTTTATTGGGTTCTAGGCCAAGATATGAAATTAATTGATAATATGGGGAAAATAGAGTATTTGATGGTCGCGTATTGTTAGACTAGCCACAGTGGGAAGTACTCCCTTCGTAAACTAATATATGATTGTTTAGATCACTCCTTTAGTGATCTAAACGCTCTTATATTAGTTTACAGAGGGACTAGTAACATGCATATGTTACTAATCTATATTACTATATCTATAGTGAGGACTAACATATGTGTGGTGTTATGCAACACTTCATTTGTTAGGTTGTAGATTCATCTTGTCTTGATATTTGTAATGTTACTCATACTATGAGTAACTAGGTATGTTATCACATGCCTGTCTTTCTTTATTATTAATTACTTGGCACATCATTTTTTTCCTAGAGATGTGGGCAAATTTGACGATTTTAACCTGTGGACGAAAGAAAATCATAGAATGAACTGCCCACAAAAGTATTTCACACGGCTGACCTTTCTGTGTGGCGCCCGACACGCCGGCGCCACACCCTATGGTGCATCGCCTAGCTCGGGGGCGTTGCACCTCTGTGCATCATGGCAGCCCCTGGGCCCGCAACCAGCAGTGCAGTACCTCTGTGCTAGGAGCCACACACGTAATGTGCAGCGCCTAGCGCTCGGGCGCTGCACGGTGACTTAGATGCAGCCGCCGCGGCCCTCTCCTCCCCAACCCACCCCATTGCACCAGTTACAGAAGAAGCGGCGGCGGCCCTCTCCTCCCCCCTCTCAATCCCCTCTCCCAAATCCTTTAGATCTGACGATTTGGTCCGTGGATTCCTTCACCAATCCATCCTAGAAGGTACTCTCCTCCGATCCCCTTCTTTCTATCCATAGAATGTATGCTATTTTGAAGATTTGGGGAACCTTTGTTTGAAACTTGCATGTATTAGATTTGGGGAATCCTTGTTAGATTAGGATGTTGCATGTATTAGAATCTAGCATGTATTAGATACCTAATTTTGCAACCCCAGTTTACTTGATTTTATTGAAAAGATATGGTTTGGATACATAGGTTGACATGTTATTTCTATGAAAAAGATATTTGTATTGAATGTTGCATGAAGTAGGCCTAGTTTTGTTTATTTGTATTGAAATTATATTTGTATTGACAAGAATGATTTGGATACATCTGCTTTGAATTTTGCATATAGTAGGCGTACTTTAGTTTATTTTTCTTCAGAAGATACTCGTTTTGACAAGAAAGCTTTGTTTGAAATTGTTAGGATGGTTTGGCTTCTCGATGATCACTGGGACCATCAACACCGGTCGTGCGCTATGTCGGTGGAGCAGCGGGTAATAATCAAATTGGCCGGTATTATGAATTTCTTGTTTATTTGAAACACAAATGCCCCATATGTAATTTTCTGATTTGCTTGTTTGTAGGAGCTTCAACCTCTGAAGAATCGGTCTCACGGGGTCAACCTTGGGGGCATGCGCTATGATGAGCGAAACACACCGTATGTAAGGGAGACAGGACTCCTCCCTTTCATTCAGTTGGTTAGCCGGTCGATGCCACCCCTCAATGTTGCAGCAATCAACGCGCTTGTTGTTCGTTGGAGGCCGGAGAGACATAGTTTCCATCTTCGGACCAGGGAGATGACCGTGACGCTCCAGGATATTGCTATGATCACCGGTCTTCCTATCGAGGGGAATCTTCTATGTATGAGCACCGATTCTGATGGATGGCGCGCGCAGATGCATGCCCTTATCGGTATGGTTCCTCCAGAGCGTCCAGAACCAGCAGCAGAAGACAAGAAGAAGGAAAGATTCGCAGCCGGTGCTCCTTTCAGCTTGATTACATGGAACTTTGGTACTTGTCCCGAGGAAGCTAATGAGGATGAGGTCAAGACATTTGCTCGTGTCTACATGTGGTATGTTATATCTAGGACTATGTTTGCTGACGGCACATGCAAGAATGCTCCATGGATGTGGCTGAAGGCGTTGACCGTCTTCGATAGCAAATGGAGTTGGGGTTCGGCGACACTGACTTACTTGTATAGACATGTACAAAGTTGTTTCTTTTTCACTTCATTGGTACATTATCAATGTGATCTTCCTGTTAATTCAATCATGTTCTCTTTTATGTGCAGTTGGATGACGCCTGTTATAGGAAATCTGGAGGTATTGGTGGTTGTATGCTCGCACTATCTATATGGAGCTGGGAGCGATTTCCGGTTGGACGACTGAACGCCGTGAAGTTCGAGGATTGGGATGACAAAGATGACCCACTACGGCTCCCCACTTGGGCTTACAAGTGGGATGTGATAAATGAGACGACGGATGATCCCTCGGTGATGTACAAGTTGTACACGAGCGAGCTGGACACGATCACGGCGGAGCAGGTGACTTGACATTGCATAAGTGATTCTCATGCTTCTATCGTAACTCGAAATCAATTTTGCATTCTATGCTATTTTGCAGGTGGAATGGGAGCCGTATGGAAGAGGGCATGGTTTTTGTAACCCTATAGAGTTCAGGCTGAATCCTATGTGCACTAGGGATATGGATCTTTGGCATATGCGGTGCCCACTCATATGCAACTGGGCGGTGGAGCTTCACCCGAGCATATGCTATGGGGGTTGGGGTGTGTGGGGTGGGGGGAGTGGGGAAGGGGGGCCAGCCAACTAGTAACAGACAGTGCAGCGCCTGAGCGACAGGCGCTGCACATTACACGTGTGGCGCCTAGCTCGGAGGCGCGGCACTGATGGGTGCGGGCCTAGGGGCTGCCACGGTGGACTGAGGTGCAACGCCCAAGAGCTAGGCGCTGCACCGTAGGGTGCGGCGCCGGCGTGTCGGGCGCCACACAAAAAGGTCAGCCGCGTGAAATAGGTTCACGGGCAGTTTATTCTGTGATTTTCTTTCATCCCGAGGTCAAAATTGTCAAATTTGCCATAGATGTGTGATGTTACCACCTATGTTACTCCCACTGTGGGTAGTCTTATTGGTCGAAAGAAGTCTGTACCTCCCGTCATGTGATCTCTGCAAGATTCAGAGGAGATTAGAGCATCTACTGCTGGGAACCCCATACCTCCTAAACGCTCGAACCTATGGCCCGGTCAGTGACTTATAAAAAACCCCGACTCAGACGGACGCCTCAAACGGGGCTCAAGCGCCCAGGTTGATCGGCACCCCTCATATTCAGCATAAATGTAGTGCGTATATGAGGAGGCCCGGACTGACGATGGGGTCCCACTGAAAAATAGCTGGATACCCAATGGTCCGACGGGTGTCTTCTTCGGCGTGATGTGAACACCACGTGGCGCCGCTCTGGCTCGCCCCCCGAGGGCCAAAGTCCAGCTATTTAATTCGGCTGGTGTCCCCCCAGCCCTAGCCACACCCCTTCCTCCCTCTCCACGTCGCCAGCCTGAGCCCATCCTCCTCTCTCCCGCTCCGCCTCACTCTTCCTACGTCGTCTGGCTTCGCCATGGCCCGGTAAAAGGAGACGGCGTATACTATGCTCACGCCGGAGCGCCAGTTCCAGATTGCGGAGGAGATCTAGGCGAGGCGTGCCGCCCGCTTCCCAGCCGGCCTGCCTCCGGACTCGGGGTATCCGGTGGAGGACGAGGCGGGGTAGCTGGAGGAGGAGCTAGAGTCGGCTACGGGCTTCGACATGGAGGACGCCATGGCGGAGTTCGCGGTCGCCCAAGCGACGGAGATGGCGGAGCAGCAGGCCATCCTGGAGACCATCCAGGATGAGACCTATGTCGAGGCAAACCGGTAGTTCATCCGGCAAAAACGGGCAGGCACCGACGTGCTTTTCCCCGAACTTAACGCGGAGGCGGAGGCGGAGCCCAACACGGAGCAGCCGCAGGAACCGGAGTTGCAGCTGTCGCCTTGTACCCGTAGCCAGGCACAGAGATAGTGGACATCTTCGACGAGGAATAGGGCAGTATAGGTTATTTGATCTAGGTAGTATGTTGATTTCCTCGTTGCACGTTTTGTATCAATATAAGGTTTCAAGTAGGAGACATTAGGATGCAAAGGAGTAAATTTAAGATTTGACCGATCATTGTCCACAGACATGTTCGGTCGCGTCTATGGACGTTTGAGAAATCGGATTTGCTATCCGCAGATGTGGATACTCTAACGTACTTGTTCCCGCCGTACACATATACGTCACCTGACTAAACGCACTCCCAAATAAGAGTCAGCAAAGTCAGTATAGTGCTGGCTGCTTTATCTTACTCCCAAGTCACCACATTGACGAAAGAAAAAGAGAGAGAGATCGAATCAGAAGAGCCAAAATCATACTGAGTGCTCAAAATAATTAAATGTAGTGCGGATATGAGGAGGCCCGGACGCGTCCGCCGTGTCGGATTGACGATGGGGTCCCACTAAAAAATAGCCGGATACCCGATGGTCTGACGGGTGTCTTCTTCAGTGGGATGTGAACACCGCGTGGCGCCGCTTCGGCTCACCCCCTGAGGGCCAAAGTCCAACTATTTAAGTCAGACGATGTACCCCCAGTCCTGGCCACACCACTTCCTCCCTCTCCATTTCGCCAACCCGAGCCCATCCTCCTCTTTCCCAATCCGCCTCACTCTTTGTACGTAGTCTGGCTTCACCATGGCTTGGTAAAAGAATACAGCGTATGCTACGCTCACGCCGGAGTGCCGGTTCCAGATTGCGGAGGAGATCTAGGCCAGGCATGCTGCCCGCATCCAACCGGCCTGTCTTCGGACTCGGGGGATCCGGTGGAGGACGAGGCGGGGTAGCCGGAGCAGGAGCTGGCGCCGGCTACGGGCTTCGACATGGAGGGCGCCATGGCGGAGTTTGCGGTCACCCAAGCGGCGGAGATAGCGGAGCAGCAGGCCATCCTGGAGACCATCCAGGATGAGGCCTATGTCAAGGCAAACCGGTAGTTCATCCGGCAAAAACGGGCAGGCACTGACGCGCTTTTCACCGAACTTAACTCGGAGGCGGAGGCGGAGCCCCACACTGGCAACCGCAGGAACCAGAGTTGCAGCTGTCGCCATGTACCCGGAGCCAAGCATGGAGATAGTGGACATCTTACGATGAGGAATAGTGTAGTATAGGTTATTTGATCTACATAGTATGTAGATTTCCTCGTTGCACGTTTTGTGTCGATTTAAGATTTCAAGTAGGAGACATTCGGATGCAAAGGAGTAAATTTAAGATTTGATCGGTCATTGTCCACAGACGTGTTCGGTCGCGTCTACATACATTTGAGAAATCAAATTTGCTATCCGCGGCTGTAGATGCTTTAATGTACTCGTTCCCGCAGTATACATATATATAGGTCACCTGACTAAACGCACTCCCAAATAAGTCAGCAGAGTCAGTATAGTGTGCTTTATCTTACTCCCGAGTCACCACATTGACTAAACAAAAAAAGAGAGATCGAATCAGAAGAGCCAAATGTTGGGGAATGCAGTAATTTCAAAAAATTTCCTACGCACACGCAACATCCATCTAGGTGATACATAGCAACGAGAGAGGAGAGTGTTGTCCACGTACACTCGTACACCGAAAGCGGAAGCGTTATGACAACGCGGTTGATGTAGTCGTACATCTTCACGATCGACTGATCCTAGTACCGAAAGTACGGCACCCCCGCGATCTGCACACGTTCAGCTCAGTGACGTCCCACGAATTGTAGATCCAGCTGAGTGCCAAGGGAGGGCTTCGTCAGCACGACGGCGTGATGACGGTGATGATGAAGTTACCGACCTAGGGCTTCGCCTAAGCACTACAACGATATGACCGAGGTGGAAATATGTGGAGGGGTGCACCGCACACGGCTAAACAATCAACTTGTGTGTCTATGGGGTGCCCCCTCCCCCGTATATAAAGGAGTGGAGGAGGGGAGGGACGGCCCTCTCTATGGCGCGCCCTAGGGAAGTCCTACTCCCACCGGGAGTAGGATTCCTCCCTTCCCTAGTTGGAGTAGGGGAGGAAGGAAGGAGGAGAGAGGGAGAAGGAAAGGGGGGGCGAGCCCCCCTCCCAATTCGGATTGGGCTTGGGGGGCGCACCCCCACCTTGGCCGCCTCCTCCTCTCTCCCACTAAGGCCCATTAAGACCCATGTACTTCCCGGGGGATTCCGGTAACCCCCCGGTACTCCGGTAAATGCCCGAACTCACCCGGAACCCTTTCGATGTCCAAACATAGCATTCCAATATATCGATCTTTATGTCTTGGCCATTCTGAGACTCCTCGTCATGTCCGTGATCTTATCCGGGACTCCTAACAACCTTCGGTACATCAAAACACATAAACTCATAATACCGATCGTCACCGAACGTTAAGCGTGCGGACCCTACGGGTTCGTGAACTGTGTAGACATGACCAAGACTCGTCTCCGATGAATAATCAATAGCGGAACCTAGATGCTCATATTGGTTCCTACATATTCTACGAAGATCTTTATCGGTCAAACTGCATAACAACGTACGTTGATCCCTTTGTCATTGGTATGTTACTTGCCTGAGATTCGATCGTCGGTATCTCAATACCTAGTTCAATCTCGTTACCGGCAAGTCTCTTTACTCGTTACGGAATGCATCATCCCGCAACTAACTCATTAATCACATTGCTTGCAAGGCTTATAATGATGTGCATTACTGAGAGGGCCCAGAGATACCTATCCGACAATCAGAGTGACAAATCCTAATCTCGATCTATGCCAACTCAACAAACACCATCGGAGACACCTGTGGAGCATCTTTATAATCACCCAATTACATTGTGACGTTTGATAGCACACAAAATGTTCCTCCGGTATTCAGGAGTTGCATAATCTCATAGTCATAGGAACATGTATAAGTCATGAAGAAAGCAATATCAACAAACTAAACGATCATCGTGCTAAGGTAACGGATCGGTCTAGTCAATAGCATTATTGTCTAATGATGTGATCCCGTTAATCAGATGACAACTCATGTCTATGGCTAGGAAACTTAACCATCTTTGATTCAATGAGCTAGTTAAGTAGAGGCATACTAGTGACACTCTGTTTGTCTATATAATCACAAATGTACTAAGTTTCCAGTTAATACAATTCTAGCATGAATAAGAAACATTTATCATGATATAAGGAAATATAAATAACAACTTTATTATTGCCTCTAGGGCATATTTCCTTCACCAGAATCATACGAGTGCTAAAAATAACTGAACTCCAATTCTTTTTTCTCTCGAGTTGACCAGATCCCAATTACCGAGGCATCTATGGCCAGACTAGGCAAATTTGGTCCCTCAAACGTCTGCGGGCGCACCCGGTCGGTGTCCAGACGTGTTTGTATTGACTCTCTATTTTTTCATCCACGCAGCCATGTCTCTCACCTTTTCCCCTATACGTCTGGTCACATATGTTTGATTGGTGCAAAAGGAGAGAGAAAGAAAAGAAATAATAAACATAACAAAAAGATGCTCTGTGGTGGCTCAAATTCTATGTGGCGGACGCAGGACCACTGACCGGACACGCCCGAACACTCCTCATACTCAATTCATATATAAGGCCAATATGAGCAATGCCGGACAGCCTAGGCATTTAAGGAGGCTTTCAGGGATCCGGTTGGGTGAACTTTTTCCTTTTCACTTTTGTCTGATCAGTGGTGTTGTGTTCGCCCGATCAATTTGACACAACAAACTGAATAAATATCAGAACACAGATCGAACCAAGTAGACTATTGCTAATCTGTTAAAGTCTCCATAAGAGCAAGCACAATAGTAAAGTCGGTTGTCGGCTGCAAGATCATGCCATGTCAGCTAAAGTAAACACTCGTACAATAAGCTGGCTCCTTGGCTGGCTCTTAGGCTCGTTGTATTTAAGATTCAAGCATTTAATATATGGATATGCATATCATCCATTGTGATCAACAATAATATGCATCTTTGTGGCCATTTTAAACAAGACGATGGCACATCGACATAACAAAACACTACATGATTCTTTATAAGAAAACATAAACCAAAACAGTATGAGATTCTTCATAAGAAAGCATTAACCAAATAAGATCTCCGGCAAACAAGGTAGTTTTCATCTAGACAAATTCATAACAAACGGATGGCTGGCACATAGTACCATGACACCAACACTTAAACATTACACAAGTCTTTATAAGAAAGCATTAAGTAGACATAATAATCGATAATATCTTTGGAAAACAATCCCTTAATTTGGATGATCTAGACGATGATAAAGCAGAAAGCCATAGTTGGAACTTCAGTAGAAAGGAGCACCGATCCATTCGCATCAACAAGCTTTGTTCACTATATATATGGAAGAAAAGGAACAGAGTCAATTATTAATATTTAGCCAATGCACACTTAAAACAATCCACTAGTATCACCTGCTTATTTTAGTTACCAATTGGTATAGGTCCGTAAAAGCAGGAACATATCAAATATATTGGAAATTCAACAAAAGGTTCGAAAGCCTATTATATATTCAGTGAGTTGATTAAACCACTCCCCTTCCCAAACAATACTAGATGATCAAACAACTAAGTACATACTACAACATGGTTAGCTTTTATTCATGATGTTTGTCTATCATGCATAAGAAAACATAAGCTGCATAGTAGACTTTCATTTTTCACATATTTGAAGAGAATTTGTGTGAACAAAAGATTTACATATTTTTTCCGATGTATCATCATCAAAATAAGTTGGCTGCTCTCAAATAGGATTAGCACAATAAGCAATAACAACACTACCAGGATGACAATGTGCCATCTCTCATGATAGAATTAGCTTTTACTCTACCCTCAACATACATGGAGATCTAAACTACTTGCAATTACATGGATATGAAGACACAAAACACTTTTTTCATAAGGATCATGCACGTTGTTTACAAAGACTAGTGAGTTGTCAATATTATACAAAAGCACACAACTCCATATCATGCAAATATTTGACACTAATTTTCAAATAAGCAGGGACACAAATGTTGCATATAGTAGGCTAGCAGAGCATACAAAAATGATGATTAACCATCTTGACCACAGATGCATAAGCAAGGGAGAACACACACCATGCTTGTGGGTTGGAGTCGTCAGTATTATCAGCCATGTGCCAAGGGAAGAGCCACCATTGCCGGCAGGCGCGGCCCACAAACGGCCTTATGGCCGAGCAAGATTGCATGGTGCAGAGGCCGCGCGGATTGTGGTGGTCGTGGGAGGATCCAGACGCCTTGTAGTGGCCTTGGGACGGGCTGGGCGGTACAAGGTGAGGCGCCGCCGTCGGGACGAGATGAGGCACCTGTGCACGCGTCCTCCTGGATTGCTGGCCCGTCTGATTGAAGCAGCGCCAGCGGCAGTTCTATGGTTTGGGAGGAGGCGATTTGGGGGGTGTTTGGGGGGCTTCAAGCTAAAAGATTTGGGGGATACATGGGAGGATGCAGAACCATAGGAGGTAGAAGCGTGGGAGGAGAATATTTTGGCACAATGGGAGGAGAAGAAGCACGAGAGGCAAGAGAGGAGCGCAGGAACGAAATCGCCATCGCTAGCACTAGCAGCGGGCTGCGTGGGCGCAAGTTTTTTGTGGTTTGCGCTATAGCCCAGCGATTAACGAAGTGCCCGTTCGCTTCTCTCTCCTACTTTTTTCTCTCCTCCAGCTCAGATTTTGATGACGTGGTCGCATACAGCCTGCTGAGTAGGCCCTATTGCACTTGCTCTAAAACAGAGATATCGACTCCGTTGATGCGATTGGTTGGGTAGATTGGAACGTAGCGGAGCGATGGACTGGCAAGTTTCCAGTCGCGTCAGCCTGCCATTGTTCCCTCTGCTGCTGCGTGTACGTGCTCGTGGACTCCAAGCACCATGTCCACAGTCCACACTGTCCTCTCGAAACCGAGCCTGCCACTTTTGGTCTTTGCTTTCTCATTTTCGTCTGGAGAAAATGGCTTTCATCCTCTCTACAATAGCACAATGGACAGTTGCCCAGTCAGGCCACTTATAACTTGTTGGCTGGCTAGCTAGGCAGATAGGCCGGCGCCTCCCATTGGGCTTGTGGAGAAGGTATATGTTCTGATGGAAATTTACATATAACAACAATAGAACCGCATTGCCGTTTTGGGGAGAAGGTAAAATGCAAAGAAAATTAATGGTTCTTATTACTCTGTTTTGAATTTGCTCTCACTATTATCTTGGCAATAATCCTGTATTCTTAAGAAGTTGATCCCCACTACTATCAATTCTCTCTACATGCACTCTATCCACATCGGCATGATGCCAAATCAAAATTCTCTCAACATTCAGCCTCCACCTTAGCACAAAAAAATATCAACAAGTCATTAGGTCATCAGAATTATTTTAGGCGTTACATGCGACATTAATCCTTTTTTGAGAGCTCAACATTCGTTTATCAGTCGTTCGGTTTGACGGTGAGGTTCCAGCCACCATGAGTTAATTAATCTTTAGTAAGCAATTGTTTCCTCTTCCTAACCAGCGAATCCTAAAAAGTTGAGGCGCATCGCTTTTCTCTGCACATCTCATCTCCCTCCAATCTATTCCTAAAAGCTCCATGGAAGATGGGTAACAACTACGAGTGTGCGCTGCCCTACTCAATGGTGGTTGACCCTGGCCCGAATCCACCCCCTAGGTCTCTAGAACCTCTGGTCTCTGGCTTCCCCGGCAGTCTATCTTTCTCGTGCGGAATAGTGGAAGAGGGACCGTTGTCCTTGTTTTGCGGACTACGGAGGTCGGCGCCCTACTACCACACTACCGGCCCCAGCGGCGCATCCAAGCATCTTTTGAGTAGAGACATCAAGTCACCGGAATTGTCGATTTGGTCGACGCGATGCAGGACGGGCGCCATGGACTCATGGCATCTCCAACTTCGCTGAATATTTTTCTGAATAGAGCTATCCCTGATTGATTAGAGCAGTACCGTGTGCGGCACAGGTCGTTACTGCCGCTCCCACATCTCCTTGCCTGCTGCCAGCTCGCGTACACCTCTCCATGGCTCCTGCCAGCTTGCCTCGGTTGTAAGTTGTAACGCTCAAGCAGCTCCGCAGCTGACTGAACTTGAGGTGACAATTTTATTCAAAGCAGATGTCTTCTTTTCTTAGTGCATGTACTAGTAGGGAGAAGCCTGCAAAAACTTCCAAACTATTGTTATGCATCTTCATGATTGTGTCCATGCCCCTTAATGTGTGAGAAAAGCTCTTTTATCTAAAAAACAAGCTACAAAGGGTACTTTCATCATGTTGAAATATTCTCAAAGATATATGAAGACAAGCCTATCCTAGACAATCGGTTCCCTGTAATAAATTTACAGTTGCTTTCATGACTAGCCATGCTCAGTAAATAGTGGAAAAACATCGTACATTGCCATTGTTTTAACCTGTGTAGGCATTGGTTTCGCATCGTTCAATACTTAATTTTGATCTTTGATGGTTGCACGAGGTGCAAAATTCTGAGAGCGCACTTACAGGTGTAACATGGGCAATAAGAGCAAAGTGCACACTCTGCTCTTCATAACAAACACAAGAACATAACATCTTTATACTCCCTCCTTTCTTTTTTAGTTTGCATATAACATTTGGTCAAAGTCAAACTTTGTAAAGTTTGACTAGCTTTGTACGAAAAGATATCAACATTCACAGTATGAAATTAATATTATTGGATGCATGATGAAAATAATTTTCATAACATATAACTTTAGTATTATAGATGTCAATATTTTTTTCTATAAAGTTAGTCAAACTTTACAAAGTTTGACTTTGACCAAAATCTTATATGCGGACTAAAAAGAAACGGAGGGAGTAACAACCAACAATCCCTTTGACAATGTCTTCTTCTTTGTTGTGTGCAGAACATGGGACGGTGTTCATGGCATCATTGTCATTCATAGGACAACACGCCACAGAACATCACACGAGTTGACAATCATACAGTCTAGGCCCTGGCTCTTTCTAATAAGAAAAAATATTAGCAACATATTGGTTTGCATAATAGTCTTGTGTTCCTTTATCATGTATGGTTGTCAAATGCAGAGGGTAAAATAAAGTTGTGTTATGAGGGATGTAAGTTGAATGACATTGTACGTAACCACTCGAGTAAATGGGTCGGGAAGCCTAGTGATCTTGGGTTCGTCAAACTCACCCCTTGGAGAGATGTTTTCAAGGTTAGCCTAGTGTAGACTATAAGTATTATTTTAGTAAGGTGTTTCAGGTTATGAGTAGTCTTCTAATGCACTTTCATATATCCATATTTTACTAGCCTCTTCGGTACTGTGACAAGGTAGTGCATCTTTCGGCGGTACATCCAAATCCTATGGGAGAACTTCCTCTTATTCACCTACACATAAAAGACACATCTCCTCAAAAGAGCCACCATACGTATCTATCATGGCATTTTCATAGTCATTCCGAGATATATTGCGATGCAACTTTCATTATTACATTACATGACTTGAGTTCATTATTATTTTTGCTTTGCATTATCATATAGAGCTGACATGACATATGTGGGAAGGCCACCGTTTATCATTATTTATATGTTATGCTAAACCATTGCACATCCTGGTAGACTGCCAGGGTCATTCATTTGTAGCCATCATTTTTTGAGTTATGAGTAAATAAAAGTGTGATATCATTTAGAGTGTGCCTCTAAGGAATAAAAAAGAGAGGCCAAAAAGAGCCCAAGAAAAAGAGGGAAAAAAGAGCGCACCCAGAAAGAGAAAAAGAGAGAAGGGGCACACTACTATCCTTTCTCCACACTTGTGTTTGAGAGTAGCACCTCGTACTTCATATAGAGAGTTCTCATATATTTCATTTCCATACTAGTGGGATCTTTTACATTATAGAACTTGACTTGCATATTTTGTTGATGAGCTTCCTCAAATGCCCGAGGTTTTGAGCAATCAAGTTGGATACACACCCACTTAGTTCATATGGGGATCTTTCGTACACTTATAGCTCTAATGCATCCATTGCACGACAATCCCTATTCCTTGCACTAATATTGATTGTAAGGCATCTCCATTGCCTAACGGCCAGCTGCATTGGTGTGAAATTTTCTTAGTTTCTGTCTTCTTATAAACCCCCACCATAATTTTGTTTGCCATATAGGTGCGAAGATCAAGGCTTGTGGCCTGGGCATTAAGCAAAGTGTCGAGTAGTTCAAAAGGGAGAGTCGTGGTTTGGTTATTTGACCGACGCTCTAGGTTCTGTTATGATAAGATGTTTGAATATGATAAAGCCTTCAGTTATTGGAACCATGAATGTGATACATACGAGTATTGATTGGTATTACATGAAAACATTGAACCATTAAAAGCAAGAGTAATTTTATTCGCACATTTTGATATTACTCTCTTGTTATCAATTTTAGATTATTGCCTTGCATCACTTTTATCCTGAGTTCACAACACATTACATCATTTTCTCAAGATTATGCTAGGTGGCATTGCACATCAAAAATTATCTTTGTTTTTATCATCTACCTACTCGAGGACGAGTAGAGATTAAGCTTGAGGATGTTAATACGTCTCAAACATATCTATAATTTTTATTGTTTCATGTTACTATAATATCTCTTTCGTATACTTTTTATATTATTTTATATTATTTTTCTGGACTAAATTATTAATTTAGTTCCTAGTGCCGGTTGCTGTTTTCTGCATGTTTTTGACTAACTTATTATTTAAAAATTCTAAGGACTTAATACGGCTTTTTTCGGGGCATGTATATTCCAGTAGGCACCAGAGGGAAAAGGGAGGGGCTACATGGCCTCCAAACTAGCATGGGATAT
Organism: Aegilops bicornis; assembly: GCA_021605145.1. Taxonomy (NCBI): domain Eukaryota; kingdom Viridiplantae; phylum Streptophyta; class Magnoliopsida; order Poales; family Poaceae; genus Aegilops; species Aegilops bicornis. Next base: position 86,680,020 of record CM038670.1, read on the forward strand.
GTCCTAGGACGCGCCACCAGCCTATGTGGGCCCAACAGGCACCGCCTTACGTCCATTCTTTCATTTATAAATTGCATATTTCGCGAAACCCTTGAAATTTTCGCCGATCTATCTATCTTCTTTGACCAAATTCAATAAGTATTTTTTTAGAAGGAGTGGTGCATTGTAATGGGTTCTAATCTTAGTATGCTAGAAATAGTTACATGTTCTTCGAATCGAGTGCTTTTAATCAAGTAGTTCAAGCTTATGTTATGCAATGCTTGATGTAGCACTTTTGTTTCAAGATGTGTTTGAATTGAGTGGTTTCAATTAGTGTTTGAAATGTAGTTTTATGCAAACTAGTTCTAGAGAGTTCACTTTAAGAGTGTTACTTGTACACGAATGAATGGCCTAACTTGTCGCGACATAATTTCAATCTAAACCATCACTTTTTTCCAGTGGAGAGAGAAATATCATGTTCTTGTAGTGAAATGGCTCAAGAGGGCAACGGGGATATCCACTAGGAGCTAAAAAGCGTGGAGCAGCCGCGAACAACTATACGCACCAACTACGTATGTATTAACATACAATTTATATTTGTAGTAATAGTGGATGAACTACCCATTTTTAATTATCTCAGTATAAGATTTATACCAGAGAGGACAAAAATTAAGTGCTCTCCACTATGAACAATTATAGCACAGACAACGACTATTACATGTTTGACAGTTTGATGTATACTATACAAATTAAGTGCTCTCCACTATGAACAATTATAGCACATACAACGACTATGAACAATTAAGTGCCGTCCTCTCTGAAGGTGGTCCCGGAGGAGAAGGCTCAGGTCAAGGTTTTGGTCGAGCGTGTAGTCCAGCTCATCCGTGACAGGGTGACTGGTATGGATCTTCTAGAGGTTTTTCTTCGACGGCGCATCCAGCCACTTCAGTATCGAGACCATCCGATGTGGATGTATTCGCACCGATGACACCACTCGGGTCCACCCGGAGGAGGTCGAGGATGCCGTGACCGGAGAGATGGATGACCGCCATCACTGGGAACAAAGATAACCCCCGAGGAGCCAGGAGGATCCCTCCACTCGACCAATCGTATGAGCCAGACAAGGTTCAATCCCGTATCTTTGACACTGACTCGGCTTACTCCATCTTGTTTGCTTAAATCGGTCGACTGACTTTCATCTTGTTTGTCTTCTTCCAGGTCACCACTGAGATGTACTCGATGCCCAACGGGGCGCAAGAACCAGTTGAGCAGGAGGAAGGGAGCGGAGGTGAAAGCCAGGAGGAATGGCAGTCCGATGGTGGGGGAGACGAAGATGACGACAGTTCCGACGAAGAGGAGGAGGAGGAAGAGGAGGAAGAAGTCGACCCTCCTCGCATGGAAAGGCGGTCCAAGCTCACCCATGACCCCGCGGTCGAGCGCGGCAAGGCTATCGCGCCTGTCGGGCAGTCGACGAAACGTCCTCGGACGACCTCTCCGGCGCCGACTGAAAAAGCGCCGAAGAAACCCCGAGCGACGGCCGACAAAGGTTTTTCCTAAGATGAAGATGGCTATCCCCACTATTTCCGGGTACAGCAGAACTTGAGCTTTTTTGTTCAGCGCGAACATACTTTTGGTCGACTTGTTGACTGATCAACTGATTTCTGAAATCTGCAGCGCTGCCACCTCCGAGACCTCAGTCAGGAACGAAGACCAGGAGATGGAAGATGCTGTTACCTCTAACCTTGGTATGATCGCTGCAATTTTGCTTTTGGTCGATTGGAGTTCCGTTTTTAACTTTGAATTTTTCCTGTAGTCCCTCCTCATGTCATTGATCTCCCTGATGATGATGATGAGGCGCCGTTGAGGCGGAGGAGAACTAAGAAAGCACCTGCCAGCAAGACTGCTCAGGTTGCATCGATGCCTGAGGCGCTGGTTCATGAGGGTGGTAACACCACTCGGACTTCTGTGTCTTTCGCTGTGCTGCTGACGAGTATCCGGCCTTCAATGTCGACTGCTGATCCGCCTTCCCTTTTCGCCACGCACCGCGTCCCGGAGGTCCAAGTGGGTGCTGCTAAGGAGGCTATACACCAAGCGGGGCTCATTATGGAGCAGATGAAGGTGGTCCGGGAAGCCAGCCAAGCGGCCTATGATGCCAGTTCAGCTCTTCAGAGCAACGTCCAGGTTAGTTGATCACCACTTGTTCTGTTAGGATATGCTACCTGAAAAACTCTTCTTTCTGAAGATCTTCGTATCTGTACACCCACTGGGTGTGTCGAGTGAATTTTCGGACTGGTGGGGGCACGCTGAGTGCACCCACTGGGTGTAGTCCCCGAGACTATGGTGGACTGCTGGCAGTCGACCGTAGTCTTTATACTTTGTATCTCTTTGATAACTTCTTCACTCGGTCTGGTCGGACCATGTTGAGTAGAATCTTGAAACCGGTGGTTGCACGCTGAGTGCACCCACTGGGTCTAGTCCCCGAGACTATGGTGGACTGTTGGCAGTCGACCGTAGTCTGAAGAACTCCTTTCTCTTTTTTTGTCTCTTTCGGTCGACTGATCGAACCGAAGTTGGTAGGATCGGTGGGGCACGCTACGTGCACCCACTGGGTGTAGTCCCCGAGACTACTGTCGAATATTTTGATTCGACTGTAGTCTTAGAAACGCAATGATTTTTCTTGGTCACTCGGAAGTAACCCATCTGTGACGTCTATCGACTAATTCTTTGCAGAAATCTTGCGAGCTTGTGGCTCGATACACTGAATTGGAGAACAAACAGATCCAGCTCAACCTTGACTTGAAGCTTGCACAGGAGAACTTGCGTAAGGCAGAGACGAAGCAAAAGGTATGGCTGGTGAGATCTTGACGACTGTTTTTGTTTTCTCGTCCTTCCTAATTCGACCACTGTTATTTTGCAGACAAAATGGAGGAGGCTCTGAAGAAGAAGGATCATGACCTTGCCGAGGCGCAACAAACGGCTTTGAACAAGACCAAGCTCGCGGAAGAGAAGCTGTCTTCAGTCGGAAAACTTGAAGAAGAAAACACCAATCTGAAAGCTGCTCTTGATGCGGCCAACAAGGAGGTTAGACGACTGAAGAACGACAAGATAGCTCTGAGCGACAAGGCTGGTGAACTGGCGGGGAAGAGGAATGATCTAGAGGCTTATCTGGGAGGGGCTCGCCAAGAAGCTATTCCTCATGCTTGAAGGTAATTCCTCTTATCCGACTGACTTGTTATCATCGAATCATCATAGAACCATTAGCTTGAAATCGAGTCGTGTTTGCAGAATTCTGTCAGAACTTCGAGGAGGCGACTAGTCGAGTGGAGACAAGTCTGGACCCCATTAACTCCCCCGTGAAGGATGAAGCTGCCATGAACGTGTTCGACCGAGTCTCGTGTTGCCGCTGTGGTGGACTACCTCGCTCGACTGAAGGTTGCGGTATCGCGGATCGACTCAACACTCTGGCCAGGCGAAACACTTCAAAATGACCTCGAGTCTTTAATGACTTGACCGAATGACGTTCCAAGTCGAGTGCAGGAATGGAAGAAGTCTTCCGCCAGATGTGGTGCTGATGTCGCGCTGTCCCTGGTCCGCGTTCATTGCAAGGAGGCGCGAGAGGAAAGGTTGGCGTCCATCAAAGTTGCCAATACAAAGAAGGACTACTTCAGATCTTTCATGGAGACCTTCATTGGTGCTGCCACCCGAATCACTGATGGGATTGACCTGGACCAGTTCGTCGCGCCTTCCAGTCCTCCGCCCGAGGAGTAAAAAACTTCTATGATTCGTCTTAAATTTGCCTCGGAATGCCGAGTGATCCTGTAACCGATAAACTTTAACAGGCTTGAGGCCTGGGTACTTCTGCATCCTTAGGATGTTATCCGAACTTTACTTATCATCGAAATATGCTTTTGTTTGCCTTCGAGTGAACTTTGCTCTTCACTCGGATTATGCTTTCAATGCTTGAGATGCAGTTCTGAGGTGGATCCAGTCGACCTACACTTCGTTGTTCTTGTAGGCGCAGGAGAAGGAAACAGTCGACTTGTACCTCGTCGTCCTTGTGGATCGGGATGGAGCGCACGTTGTACTTGTGGTGCAGCTCCGAAGGAGAAGGTAACAGTCGACCTGCACCTCGTCGTCCTTGCGGATTGGGATGGAGCACACGTTGTAATTGTGGCGCAGCTCCGAAGGAGAAGGTAACAGTCGACCTGCACCTCGTCGTCCTTGCGGATCGGATGGATTTCGTACTTAGGCGAGTACTGGACTGCAGCTAAGCCTCCGAGTGGGAGGGTTGCTCTCCATGCGGTAGGATTTTTTTAAAAAAACTTAGGCGAGTACTGGACTGCAGCTAAGCCCCCGAGTGGGAGGTTTGCTCTCCACTCGGTAGGATTTTTCAAACTTAGGCTAGTCTTGGACTGCAGCTAAGCCCCGAGTGGGAGGTTTGCTCTTCACTCGGTAGGATTTTTCATACTTAGGCGAGTACTGGACTACATCTAAGCCCCCGAGTGGGAGGTTTGCTCTCCACTAGAGGATTTTTCAAACTTAGGCAAATCTTGGACTGCAGCTAAGCCTCCAAGGAGGATTTTGTGTCGTAGCTCAAGGGGAAGGCAACAGTCGACCTGTACCTCGTCGTCCTTGCAAAGTGCACATTGTATTAAATACTTAGGCGAGTACTTGGACTGCAGCTAAACCCCCGAGTGGGAGGCTGGCTCCTCACTCCGTAGGATTTTCAAACTTAGGCGAGTACTTGGACTGCAGCTAAGCCTCCGAGTGGGAGGCTGGCTCCTCACTCGGTAGGATTTTCAGATACTTAGGCGAGTACTTGGACTGCAGCTAAGCCTCCGAGTGGGAGGCTGGCTCCTCACTCGGTAGGATTTTCAGATACTTAGGCGAGTACTTGGACTGCAGCTAAGCCCCCGAGTGGGAGGCTGGCTCCTCACTCGGTAGGATTTTCAGATACTTAGGCGAGTACTTGGACTGCAGCTAAGCCCCCGAGTGGGAGGCTGGCTCCTCACTCGGTAGGATTTTCAGATACTTAGGCGAGTACTTGGACTGCAGCTAAGCCCCCGAGTGGGAGGCTGGCTCGCCACTCGGTAGGATTTTCAGATACTTAGGCGAAACGGATTCGCAGCTAAGCCCCAAGTGGGAGGCTGGCTCTCCACTCGGCAGGGGATTTTTACAAACTTAGGCGAAACAGGTTCACGACTAAGCCACGCACTGGGGGAAATTTCTTATGTAAACGAAAAGTAATAACAATCACTGGGAAAATTATAACATTCTTGTCTTTGATAAACAAACTACAGAGGTACTTTTATTACATCTCACCCGAGTGAGTTCTTAAGTGTGAAAGGGGCGAAGCAGCTCCGCATTCCAGGCTCGAGGCTCATTGATCTGGCGTTCGACGTTGTAAATATGGTAAGGTCCATTGTGGAGAACTCTGGTGACGATGAAGGGACCTTCCCAAGTGGGAGCGAGCTTGTGTGGTTTCTGTTGATCTACTCGGAGGACCAAGTCCCCTTCTTGAAAGGCTCGGCTCTTCACATTTCTAGCATGGAATCGACGCAAGTCCTGCTGATAGATGGTCGAGCGGATCAGGGCCATCTCTCTCTCCTCTTCAAGGAGGTTGACTGCATCTTGCCGGGCTTGCTCCGCTTCAGCTTCAGAGTAGAGTTCGACTCGGGGCGCATTGTGAAGCAGGTCACTCGGCAGAACTGCTTTAGCTCCATAGACCATAAAGAATGGAGTTCTTCCAGTCGACCGATTAGGAGTGGTACTTAATCCCCAAAGAACCGACGGAAGTTCGTCGACCCACGCTCCTGCTGCATGCTTGGGATCACGCATCAGTCGAGGTTTCAGTCCTTTGAGAATTAGACCATTTGCTCGTTCTGCTTGTCCATTCGACTTGGGGTGAGCAACTGAAGCATAGTCGACTCGCGTGCCCTGAGAGGCGCAAAAGGCTTTGAACTTGTCGGAATCGAAGTTTGACCCATTGTCAGTGATGATGCTGTGCAGAACTCCATATCTGAATATCAACTCTCTGATGAAACTGATAGCAGTGCACGCATCAAGGTTCTTGATAGGTTTAGCTTCGATCCACTTCGTAAACTTGTCGACTGCCACAAGCAAATGAGTGAAATCGCTCCTGCCAGTTCTCAGTGGTCCAATCATATCAACCCTCAAACGGCAAAAGGCCAGACGAGTGGAATGGTCTTCAATGTTGAGGCGGGTTTGTGAGACATATTGGAGTAGAACTGACATCCTTCACACTTGTCGACTATTTCCTTTGCCATTTCATTTGCTTTTGGCCAGTAAAAGCCCGCGGTATGCTTTAGCCACGATGGTCCGAGAGGACACATGGTGACCACAGGTCCCCGAGTGGATATCGTCAAGAATTACCTGACCTTCTTCTGGCGTTATGCACTTCGGTGACTCGATCCACGCTTTGTCCGAATAATCGTCCCTTGATCACAAGAAAGGCCTTGGATCGGGCGGATGATCCGTCGAGCCTCTTCTTCGTTCTCCGGAGCTCTTTCCTCGGGATATACGCGATGTACGGCATCGCCGATTGGGAGTGATGACCACGACTTCCATGATCAGGTCGACCAAAGGTCTTTGGGACCTCAACTTCAGTCGGATCGGTGGCACTTTTTGGCTGTGGAGCTTCTTGGTGAAAGGATCCTCTTGAATCGACGGTGTGCGGATGTGCTCCAAAAACACATCACCGGGAATGGCTTCCCTCTTGGACCCTATTTTTGCCAAATCATCAAGAACTTGATTTTTCGATGGGGTATATGATGAAGCTCTAACCCCTAAAACTTCTTCTCTAGCTTCCTCACTGCATTACAGTAACCAGTCATGGCTGGACTTCTGACGTCCCACTCCTTCATCACCTAATTAACCACTAGGTCCGAGTCGCCATAAACCACGCAGGTATTTGGACGCCGAAAGTGAAATGGCCATACGCAACCCATACAACAGTGCTTCAGATTCTCGCTTCATTGTTGGAAGAATCAAAGTGAATCTGGAGCACATATCTGAGCTTATCTCCTCGGGGAAACCAATACTACCCTAGCACGGAACCATTCAAAGCATCTTGGAACCATCAAAGAACATAGTCCAAAGGTTCGAGTGAACTTGAGCTCGGTAATCGTTGTTCAATCCACTCGGCGATGAAATCTGCTATTGCTTGGGACTTGATGGCTTTCTTTGCCTCAAACTTGATATCAAGGGGAAGAAGTTCAATCGCCCATTTCGCCACTCGACCAGTTGCATCTCTGTTGTGCAAAATCTCTGATAATGGGGCGTCGCTGACGACTGTAATGGAATGATCAGAGAAGTAGTGAGAGACCTTATTCGCGGTCATATAAATCCCATACACAAGCTTCTGATAATGAGGGTATCTTTGCTTTGACGGGGTTAATACTTCAGAAAGATAATATACTGGGCGCTGAACTTTGAAGGCCTTTCCTTCCTCTTCCCGCTCGACCGTAAGTACTGTACTGACGACTTGTCCTGTGGCTGCAATGTAAAGCAACAACGGCTCCTTGCTGATTGGGGCAGCAAGCACCGGCTGGGTGGAGAGCAGAGCTTTGAGCTCTGCAAACGCTGCATCAGCTTCAGGAGTCCACTCGAACTTGTCTGACTTCTTCATCAGTCGGTAAAGAGGCAATGCCTTTTCACCGAGGCGAGAGATGAATCGACTTAAAGCGTCCAAGCATCCAGTAAGCTTCCGGACATCGTGCACACGCACAGAGCGTTTCATTCGGATTATAGTGCCAACTTTTTCTGGGTTAGCGTCGATTCCTCGTTCAGAAACGAGAAAACCGAGTAACATTCCGCCAGGAACTCCGAATGTGCACTTTGATGGATTAAGCTTGATATCATACTCCTGAGATTGGCAAATGTTTCAGCAAGGTCAGTCAACAGGTCGGAACCTTTCCGTGACTTGACCACAATGTCATCCATGTATGCTTCCACATTCCGACTGATTTGAGTGAGTAAACACTTTTGAATCATCCTCATGAACGTGGCTCCGGCATTCTTGAGGCCGAATGGCATGGTGACATAACAGAAGCACCCGAATGGAGTGATGAAAGCTGTTTTGATCTCGTCGGGTCCATACAGATAGATCTGATGGTACCCGGAATATGCATCTAAGAAAGACAACCGCTCACATCCCGCAGTCGAATCGACTATTTGGTCGATGCGGGGGAGAGGAAAATGATCTTTCGGGCAGGCCCGATTGATATGTTTGAAGTCGATGCACATGCGCAGTGAATTGTCCTTCTTAGGGACCATGACAACGTTGGCGAGCCACTCGGAGTGGTAAATCTCGGATAAACTCTACTGCTAAGAGCCGAGCCACCTCCTCGCCAATGGCCTTTCTCTTTTGGACGGCGGACCGTCGAAGATGTTCTTTGACAGGTTTAACTTTTGAGTCGACTCGTAGACGATGCTCAGCCAGTCCCCTAGGATCACCTGGCATGTCAGCAGGCTTCCATGCAAAGATGTCACAGTTCTCATGGAGGAACTGGATGAGCGCTTCTTCCTATTTGGAGTCGAGTGTTGTTGAGATGTGAGTCGGAACAGCATTGGGATCAGTCGGATGAATATAAATCGGTTTCGTTTCGCCGGACGACTGAAATGCTGACTCCGTGGCGGGCTTCTTGGCTCGCAACAAATCACTCAGGTCTGCAGTTTTCTGGTACTCTTGCAGCTCGACCACTGCCATCTGAGCATCGGCGATCTTAGAGCCTTTCTGGAAACACTCTTCTGCCTTTTTCCGATTGCCAGTGACATTAATCACACCTTTGGGACCTGTCATCTTCAGTTTGAGGTACACATAACATGGTCGAGCCATGAAACGCGCATATGCCGGCGTCTCCGGGATAGCGTGATAAGCGCTCTGGAAATCCACGACCTCAAAGGTCAAGTTTTCCTTCCGAAAATTCTTGTAGTCACCAAAAACCACATCGAGAGCAATTTGGCCTAGTGACTCAGCCTTCTTTCCAGGAATGACTCCATGGAAGCTCATGTTGCTGGTGCTGAGTCTGGACATCGGAATGCCCATCCCTTTCAACGTCTCTCTGCATACAATATGTTCAGGCCATCGCCACCATCCATCAAAACCATAGTTAGTCGAGTGCCTTCGACAACCGGGTCGACCATCAACGCTTGCCTCCTGTGGGTGGCTATGTGTGTTGGGTGATCAGACTGGTCGAACGTGATGGCGGTCTACGACCATTTCAGGTAACTGGGTGTCGCCGGAGCGACCATATTCACTTCGCGGTTGATAACTTTCAATCGATTTTTGCTTTCAACGTCAGCAAAAATCATCCGAGTGGAATTGACCTGAGGGTACCCACCGTCACTATCTTTCTTGTCCTCAACTTTGTCCGACTCCTTTTCCTTTCCTTGGGCTGCTTCCCCTGGAACTGTTGAATCAAGAGCCGTCATTGTCGAGTGGTATGCTTTGGGTAAATAAGTTTACCCTCTTCATCTTTCTTCGTGTGAATGTGACACGGTAAGTCCAACACATCATTTCCATCTTGGTCTTTCACTTTCTTAGGGTTCCATGGCCCCTTGGGTTTCCCCTTGAACTTTCCTGGAGTCACGGCCAAGGATTCTCCTGGAGCAGCTGGCTCGGCTTTCCGCTTCTGTTTCCGACTTGAGTTCCCTCCCCCGGTTTCATTAGCGGCTGACTTGTACTTGCCACTCCGGAGCCGATCCTCTTCTTCACCATTGGCGTACTTGGTGGAAATCTCCATCATCCGACTCAGGGTGATGTCTCCTGTCCGACCGAATTTCAGACTCAACTCTCTGTTCTTAACACCTTCCTTGAAGGCACAGACTGCTTGATGATCGATACATTCTCTCGTGTGGTGCAAAGTGATCCATCTCTGAATGTAATCCTCGAGTTTCATTCGACTTACGCACACATGATCGCAACTCTGTCAACCCTTTGGTCGCTTGCAAGTTCCTTCAAATGTCCTGACAAACACTCGGGCAAGATCTTCCCAAGTGTAAATGTTGCTTGGTGCTAACTGATTCAGCCATGCTCTGGCCGATTCCTCTAACATAAGAGGCAGGTGTTTCATGGCCACTTCATCGTTGCCGCCGCCAATCTGGACAGCCACTCGGTAGTCCTCAAGCCAGGTATCCGGCTTGGACTCACCAGTGAACTTACTGACTCCTGTCGCCAACCTGAAGTTGGGAGGAATCACCGCGGCTCTGATGGCTCTGCTAAAACACTCTGGTCCCGAGACGTGTACTCTGCCGCTGATGTGTGCATTTCTGTCATGGCCTTCACGGTTAGCTCTGTTCCTGTCGACCAGACCTTGAACGATGACGGATCTCGCATCAAAGCCTGGTTCCCTGGGGTCGACTGGAATCCTCCGCCCAACACTGTGCTGGCGTCTGTCATCTTGCTGCCGAGGCGATATGACCCACCCTTGGGGAGGAGTAGGCACTCGACGTCGATCATCACGATCAAATCGGTCCTCATATCGATCACGCCGCCTCCATGTCCCTCACGCCTCGGGGCGATCTTGGGCTATGTGCCGATCGATCGTATTCGCAGCGACGGATCTGCTGTGAATCCTGTTCTCATGATCGCGATACAGCTGAATTTTGATCTCCTGCTGCCGGAGCAAATCTCTCATCTGGAGTAAGCCTCGCCAGCCTCCAACCGGGAAGGCTGAATGGACTCGCTATACAGGTTGCACCTGCTAGATTACGAACAGGAGTTCGGTATACCTGAGTTGGTTGTGGAAAGAGTTGACATCGATCGACGACGGGACCCGTTGTTGCGCTGCTCATGGAGCACTCGCTGGAGATTTTCCAATCGAGTGCGCCAGCCAAGTTGGCCAAACGCGCATCTTCTAAGGCACGGGCCTCGGGGTTTCTCCGACGATAGGAGTGTGAAGCGCATCCATGTTCCGCGGCGGAGCTCCTCCCTATGCAGCGAAGTGAGGGGCTCGGGTTGGTACTCTTCGTGAGCTCGCGCCGCTCACCTTCGCCAATGCCTCCGTCGGTGCGGGGAAACCAGGAGGACTGCGTGGTCCGTCGACCATCGAACCTCCGCCATTGGATCGCTTCTTTGTCGCTTTTCGGATGCGCTCTCTGAAGCCACCGATGATCGAACAGTCAGAGAGATTCGTCCAGCTCGATTGCCGCGACTTGGGGAGTGGCCGATCAAGGGCCACCGCGTGCCTCACCCACCGCTGAAGCCTCGATTGACCGGAGCGCTTGCGCCGGCGCGAGATTGGGAGGGAGGACGGCACAAGAGCTGACCGATACTGGGTTGACGGCTGTCGCAGGAGGACGCCGCGGACGCACGCGCGAAAGTGCGTCGCCCCGCGGACGGGGAGTGCGTCAACGTCGAGTGGAGCCTCCTGCAACCAAGCGGAGTCGCCGGCGATGAACGTGAGCGCCGAGACGGATCTCGCGCCCTCAACCAAAACTCCGCTGAAACCATGATGAATGGGATCGGAAAATGCAAATTCTCCAACAAGTCGCTAAGACACCTGCCCCAAGGTGGGCGCCAACCGTCGTGGTTCTAAGCCCGACAAAGAGAATGGGGGTAGGTATGGAGAGGCAAGATCCTAGCTATGGAGTAGTTGTATACGCAAGATGTTTACGAGTTCAGGCCCTTCTCGGAGGAAGTAACAGCCCTACGTCTCGGAGCCCGGAGGCGGTCGATCATTATGTGCGTATGAGTTGTGAGGTGCGAACCCTTTACACCGAGGAGGGGTGGCTTATATAGAGTTCGCTGCACCCTCCGGCCCTCAGTTATGCAGGGTTAAAGGTACATTAAGATAGGGGGTTACTGGTAACGCCCACGTAAAGTGCTATGATGACCATAAAAGCTACTTAATGACCGACTGTTTGTGTGCAGACTGGCTTTTGATCTCCTGGTGGTCTAGTGGTTGGCTTCATGGTCGAGTGTCTTCCAGTTGGTCGAGTGGAACTCTTCCAGGTCGACTGAAAGGTAGTTTCTTCTAGAGATGTCCTTGGGGAGGGTGTCTTAGAGAGGTCCATGACCCTACCCTAGGTACATGACTTCATCAGCGATAGCTCTAGCATCTCGCCAAAATGCTTAGGTATGGGCAATAGAGCACAGAGTCTCGACACCCTCATCTGTGATGAACCGTGGAGCAGACTGTCGTGGCGAGGTATGATGTGGACGAGTGGCGGGTGGGCGAGGAATCTTATAGCATTCACATTACCTTAGGGACACGAGGAAGTCTAATGGTTTGAGAAATCCTCTCCGAAGCAGGGGATCAAGACGGCGACAAGGCCTCACCAAAGGCGGAGAAGAAGGTCACATGCATCCGAATCTTTATGCCTCCGAGGCAGAGAAGAAGGTGTTGGGAAACGTAGTAGAAATAAAAAACCGCCATACGATCAGCCAAGAACCATATGAAGATGCATAGAGGGTTTGGATCAATGATTGTTACTAACTCCGAAGTGCAGGGGAACTACACGAGTCAGTGTAGATCATACTTGGAGTCCCTTGAACCATTGCTGATGATCCCGCAAACTGCCCTCGAACGATCCCTTGAACGAAATACCGAAAGCACGACCTCTCTACTGGTTGCAAGCGTACGGTCTTCATGATCCGACAGCGCTTCGCCGTCCATAGCTAATCATCGCTGGATAGAGGGAGGAGATTAGAACCATACTGGGCTTCTAATTATGAGGATTAGAGAAACTAGATCTAGCTCCAAATGGGTCAACTAGGATCTACTAGCAGTAGAACTAGATGGACTAGAGGAGGCTTCAAAACTTGTGTGTTCAATTATATATAGGTTAGAGGGGGAGGGAGAGGCAGCCACCAAGGAGGGAAAGCCTTCTTGGGGCGCCGGCCAAAGGGGGGGGGGCTCCTCCCCCCTTCTTGGGGGGTGGCCCTAGTAGGATTCGGCCCCCCACAAGGAAAGGGGGGCGCCTCCTCCACTTGGCCCTTGTGGCCCAAGTTGCTTTCCACCCCGTTGGTGTTTAATTTAATATAAAAGCCTTCTAATAATTACTGGACCCTTTTATTTATAATTTAACATCACTAGAAACATTTTCACCTATATATTTATTATCAAGGATATACCTTATTGCCCGATAAACTTCGAAACCCTTCCAGTTCCTCTTGGAACTATTCCGTATATTCATAAAAGAATTCCACAAATAAATCCTTGATACTCTCGTCCTACTAACACTCAGTAGATCGTGATTACCTTAACCTTGTGACCCCATAAGTTCGGTAAATCATATACATGAACGAAACTCCTTCGTTCAATAACCGATAGCGGAACTATGGACATCCATATCGATCCCTATGATTACACGATGGCATTCGAGTGAACCTTTGGTTATCATGTGATGTTCTCTTTTCTTCGTGGTACCTTACAAAACCCGGGGTGCATCGGTATCCTCCCCAGTCATCCACATGCTCGCTATATCGTTGCCCTCGTTACGGTTTTGTTCTTCTTTCTCGTTGAAGTATTCCGCATCCCCATGACGTAGTCACCGTGTTCCGCCGCATGCGGTGATGGATGCCATCACACCGAGAGGGCCCTAAGAATATCTCTCCATCGTCGGACGAGCAAATCCCACTCTCGAGCTATCTAGTCCCTTATCAAACTTTTTGATGAACTTATAAGTTATTGTTATGATCACCTAGTTACAGATGATGTTTTAGCAACCCCAAAGTCCACCATATGGTTGGAAGTGACTACGATACTCTCATGGTCTGAAGAACTAAAACACATGCTAACACTCCGTGTTATAACAATTGATTTCAGACTATGTTATCTTAAAGTATAACAAACAAGTTTGAGTTGATTCAATATGATCGTTCTTCTAACGTCATACTCTCAATGTCGTTTAAGACTATCGTTACACTTAACGGTATCTTAAGATCGAAAAACATGATCACCAACAACACTTGAGCCAGTATTAAAGGCAAGACTAGGAATCTATTCTTTACCGCTTATTATTTCACACGTGCATATGAGTTTTCCATTGAAACGCATATTGCAGGATCATAGCAGTTATAGCATGAAATATAAACTATTAATTATGAACGCCAAAATATAATAATACAATATTATTGCCCCTATGGCATATTACCACCAGAAGGTCCTCGGTGGAGTGAGGGCGCTTTTGTTTCTTAGGAGCCTTCATGCAAGGTTTCTAATATACATAAAGTCCATGAATGCTTCTCTTCTTGATGAACGCACTTTGAGCATTAGAGACGAGCTTGCTCATATGTGGGACGAACTGAGTTGCTACATCTTTGTAATTTTCTTAGCGATGACATGAATTAGACTAGTAGGCCTATGCTCAATGTTGACTTCCACCTCCTCTTTCTTAGCAAGGGTACAATATTTATGGAGTTAAGAGACTAAAATTGGATAAACATGAAGGTTCCAGAATAGGCAAATGACATCCATAACGTCCAGTTTACCTGGATGTTTGTTTTTGGAAAAGGTGCCGGTAAAGCCGTCCGGACTGGGTGCCTTGTTTCCCGTCATTCGGTTAATGCAATTTTCCGCCTCCTCTGTGAAACGGTCGTCAATGCCTTGAAGTTCAAGCCCTGAATAAAAATCTTGGGATCTAAATCGTTTCTCAAATGTGACTGGTAGACGAAAATATTTCTAGCTTTCGAATTTCCATATCGTTTTCTTTACAATCCTTCCTTGCCTTTATTGGGCTACGTTATCTTATCCGATCACAGTCTTAGCACCAAAACGGCAGCGCGTTGGAGTGAGCTGGAAGCCGCGTGAATTTCGTCACAAACGTCGCCGCGGCACAGCGTCGCCGCCGTGCCTCCTCGCTCACCGTCCAAAACAAAGACGGGACCCACGTAACCGGCCACGCAACGGAACGCTGCAACCGTTTCCACCTTCTACCGGGGCTTCAACTCAACCGGAAAACGCTTTCCCGTGGGCCACTACCAAATAAGTATATATCCTACGGGATACCAGCACTAGACCATACTGCTATGGCGCTAGCACTAGCGAACAGAACCGTTTCTTGGCAGGGATTGCACCCTTCACGCACAAATAGCACTATGCCCGTGCCGGGACAAAAAGGGCAAAAGGGAAGGCAAAGTATCATCTGCCATGCATTTGCATTTTGTTTCTGCCCTTTGAGACCAAGCAAATCCTTCGGCCTGCGATCATGGAAGACCGCCACAATACTGTACTCACGTTTAAAATTGGCCGGCTTTGGAGTAAAACATTTCCAGAGAATTTTCTCCCCTCTCTCATATGCTGTGGGAGTTTTATATGACACGTTGTGAGAATTTAGTGAAACTTTCATCTCAATCCATATCCGTGACCTTGAGAGAGCGCAGCAGGTACAGTGTAGCTGTCGAAGAATGATAAGGAAGACTTGTCTACTACCGGAAACTGATGATGTGACTCTGACCAATGAACAGGTCTACCAACACCACATATTTGTGGATCGAGATTCCCCGTCTTGCAGCTTCTAGCAACAAAGCCATGAACAATTATGGAAGTGTTAGCCGCAAAAGAGTTGCTAATTACTGATCATCATTTGAGATTGCATGTATAGTATTATCTTCTTGGTATTGTTTTGAACCCACTGGTTTCTGCATTGCTATGTGGGAGGAAATTGCTGGTTTTTCTATGCCAATGAACAACTGATTTTTTTTTTATGATAGCTAATTACTGTACGTTACATACAATATTCAGACGACCCTTTCTATTTCGTACAAACAATCTAGGACGCATTACATATACGAGATAATATTTTAGCTCCAGAAAAGGCAGCTAGGGCATGGAAAGGGGAAGAAACGTCAAGGAAACTACATAGGTTGCAACTGTATCTAGTTTACTCATGACATAATTTCCTGAATTAATTCCGCATATATTTTTTGCTGATACTCCTGTAGGTTGTGATTGGACCAACTGCGGCAGCGTACGCGCATTAGCCAATTTGCTTCTTTTTGTGTGTGTGAGGAAAATCCAAGTGCATTTAATGTACTCAAGATTTAGTCTCTGCATACATAAATAACTGTATACCCTAGCCCTCAGCAGGATTATCCTTTTCACATTTGCAGCGCCGATCTATTAGTGCTTAGTAGCTAAGTATCCGGTCGATTTTTTTTTTCCCGAGTAACCGATAGGAGTATTGTCTTTCAATTCAAAGAGTGGAAAACTAAAAAATTCAAAGAGTAGAACCTTATTAAAGATATTTACGACAGGCTTTTTTAACCTAAAGTCGGGAGAACCCAAAAATGACCTACGGGCTACTCGTAAGAGAAAACCGTCAATTTTTTGTTGAGAAAACCGTAGTATTTCCTCTGAGCACAGTGCAATTGGAATATATGGTGGTACAGTTCTGCACTGTACAGTCCTCGTGAAATTTTTTTTGGGGCTCCTTTGATTTAAAGGAATTCTATAGGATTTCCAAATGATTGAAATCCTTAGGAATTTTTCATGCTGGTCTTTTGATTCATAGGATTGGATCTCATAGGAATTTTTCCTATGGAACTTTTTGTACTATATTTTATTGAAAATCTAACATCCACTCCAACCTCTTTTTACTATCCCTTTTTTCCCCAGGAATCAGACACTCATTGCTAATCCTATAGGATTGAAATGGGCATGCATGCCACTCCAATCCTATACTTTTTCTATTCCTATGTTTTCAAAATCTTGTGAATCAAAGAGGCTCTTAAACTCAAAAGGCATTTGGAATATTTTCTCTGAACGGATTCCCATTAGTTTGGATTTTACTATACGAGTGTTCTACGACCGCGTCTCCGTTAGAAATTTGTCTCCACGATAACTCCAGGGATTTAACATCTAGGCCTGATTAGGCATTGCATATAGATAGTGCTTTTTCATTTGCCATTTTTTGTGTTGTTCAGCAATGGTACCTGTCAGCTAGTGAGAAAAGTATCTCGACACTTCGGATTTTAGCCTCGATTCGTCAATGCAGACCTACATCCATCCAGTCCGGAACTATTCGGCCGTTTCTCTGAATTTTGCATCGCTAGAAATTGACTAGACATTAACGCCGTTGTTACAAAAGTCATCTTGGCTCATTTGAGCTCGGGATGAATAGTAAAATCCAAAAAAGTAAAAAAAATCAAATAAGATATCTGAATTTATTTTGGTGCAAACATTGACAAAAGTTTTACGTGCTCGCAAAATTTCATGTTGAAAAGACAATTTTGGAAGTCGTAGAAAAAACAAAATCAACACTCCAAAATGCTTTTGAAAGTAACATTTTTGAAGCACCATTTTTGTTTTTGCCACGACTTAAATAAATATGGTTTCAAGATGACATTTTGTGAGCACGTAAACATTTTGTCAATGTCTGAACCAAAAAAATAGTTTTTTTAATTTGATTTTATTTATTTATTAGATTTTACTGTTCACCCAAGCTCATTTGAGCTCGGGCTTAGAAACTCCACATCATCATTGTTACTGGTATCTTTCATTGCAACTGTAGAAACTAATCATCGGCGGCTCTGTTTCTTGGCTCACGTATACTAGAACGTACTTCTAACCACCTAACTAGCTCTGCCGCTGAATTTGTTTCGCGTGTATATAATCACTGCTCCCTCCTATGTGAATTAATTGACCCAACATCTATACAAGGATCGGAGCGAGTAACACCTATCGGTATGTGTCTATGTTTGCAAAATAGAATTAGTGTATTACTCCCTCTATATCAAAATATAAGACGTTTGAACTGCACAAACGATTTATATTTTCAAACGGAGGTAGTAATACTAAAAAAGGAAGAATTAGTAGCACTGAAATACTTGTTTGGTGAAAAAAGGAGGACTGCATCATTAGCAGATTAAGACTAGGTTATTACACAATGGTTATCCGGAAGTAGTATCATTAGCAACCAACGATTAAAATCGTGGAAGATAAAGGATTTATCAGCAGCCCTACATTAATTGGCTCAAGCTTTAGGCTAATATTGCGCTATCTTCAGCGATTTCGGCGCTATCTCCGCGATTCACAACACCACTCAAATTGCGGCGGTTTTCGAACGGAAATATCGCCTGATTGCGTCAATTTAATCTGCAATTTGAAATTATGTTTGCAAGTATTAACACTTCATATGACGGTAGTTATCCAGGATGCTATCATGAGCGACCCATTAGGACATGCTTAGCCGCTTGACAGGGGCATTAATTTACTGCCTTGGAATTACCAGTACAAAGCATTAAAAAGAATTAATAGCCATTAATTAGTACCTAAAGTATGGAATGCAGTAAATAAGTGAGGCTTCCCTCGCACAGCATTGCGGATGCTATAAAAACCAGACCCACCCCGCCGCTCTTCTAAACCCAAAAACGTTCAGACAAAACACCTCTTCACATCTCCCCAGCCTCTGGTTTTTCCACAACGTAGCAAGGTAAGCTGATCCGTGAGGCCGCAGCGATGTCGGACGTGACGGCGGTGATGCATCTGCGGGGGGAGGAGCCGTGGCTGGCGCTTCCTCCAGGGTTCCGGTTCCACCCCACCGACGAGGAGGTGGTCACGCACTACCTCACGCCCAAGATCTGCAACCCCGACTTCTCCTGTCTCATGGTTGCCTACGTCAACCTCAACAACACCGAGCCGTGGGATCTCCCGAGTAAGTGCAGTACTACTTGTCAATAATTTGCAGGCATGAGGCAGAGCGCTCATGGCCAGTTTGTTCTGCAGAAAAGGCGAAGATGGGCGTGGGCGAGACGGAGTGGTTCTTTTTTGTGCACAAGGATCGGAAGTACCCGACGGGACGCGCACCAACCGGGCGACGAAGAGTGGCTACTGGAAGGCGACGGGTAAGGACAAAGAGATCTTCCGCGGCACGGGACTGGGCGCCGTCCTCGTCGGCATGAAGAAGACGCCGTCTTCTACCGCGGCCGTGCACCCGCGCCGAGAAGACGCCGTGGGTGATGCACGAGTACCGCCGAGGGCGAAGCTGCCCCATCGCCTACCCCGCGCCGCCAAGGTACGCAAGAATCTATTTTGTTTTTCCGTCTCCGTCTCCGGACGAGTCGATCGATTCAACCGCTGGAGCATCTAGAGATGTTGCTGGACCACGCGCTCACATCACATGTCATGCTCGGGATTTGTTTCTTGTTTGTTATTCTCCTCGTGTTGTTTTCTCAACCTGCCTGTTGCGTGCGTGCAGGACGCTTGGGCTGTTTGCCGGCTGTTCAACAAAGACTTGGCATGAAGAATGCACCCCAGGTGGCGCGCGGCCGACCCGGGCATGGAGGAGGAGGACCCGTTCGCCTTCCTCGATGAGTTGCTCAACAGTGATGACTTGCTCAACAGCGCTGACCTGCTCGACAATGCGGACCCGCCGATGCTCATGGACTCTCCGTCAGGCGCCATAGACTTCGCCGGCGCTTCCAGCTCCACCTCCAGCGCGGCCCTGCCGATTGGGCCGTACATGGAGCGTCTGACCAGCAAGACGGAGCCACCGGCGCGGCAGCAGCAGAGCCCAAACTACATGTGGAACATGTGATGAGACTAATGAATCCATCCATCTATGACCCGGACTAGAGCGTCTCAATTTAGTGGTAGCTATATATAGATGGTTATTTGGTTGGAGCTACCTCTTCGATTGATTAGTTGCTTCATTAACTTCGATTAAGGATCGAGTTAGTTGATAAAACTTATTGTGTATTGATGGAGCCGAACTATTCCCCTTTTGAATGTTCTGTTTGTTCTATTGTTCTTAATCATACATGTCATGGTTGATTCAGGGGTCTTGGTTACATGATAGTACCATCCTATAATCGTGTTTATTTCCCAATCCCCGGCGGCAAATGTGTTTACCAAGAAAACGATACTGAGAGACGATGGAGCTGAACTATTCCCTTTGAATGTTCTATTTATTCTATTGTTCTTAATCATACATGCCATGGTTGATTCAGGGGTCTTGGTTACAGGACAGTACCGTACTGTAATCGTGTATGTTTCCCAATCCCCGACGGCAAATGTGTTTACCAAGCAAACTATACCGAGAGACTATGGAGCTTAACTATTCCCATTTTGAATGTTCTATTTATTCTATTGTTCTTAACTATACATGCCATGGTTGATTCAGGGGGCTTGGTTACATGACAGTACCGTCCTGTTATGTGTTTGTTTCCCAATTCCCGGCGGCAAATGTGTTTACCAAGCAAACTATACTGAAATACTATTTAATGATTTTGAAGCGCCTAGTCACGGAGCCAAGGTGCATTTTAGTTCCGTCCCATTTCTTGTAGAGGTCACAAGTACAATTTCCCTGCGTGTTTATGCAATGGTGTCAAAACTATAGGGGTTTCGATTTCTCTACCCGTTTGTTAAATGGTTCTAAAAGTAGTGGTCCGGATGGTTCAAACCTGCGATCTGTGGTAGTTCCACGTATTTTCTGCGTGGATGTTGCCGGTTTGATTTCTCTGACCTTTTTATTTTTTGTTCCAAAAATATAGCAATAATTGTTTTAGGGAATACAGCCATAAGTGGTAGGGATGTTTGAACCCAGTAGAGGCCTGTTGGGCGTGCCCAGCCTATATCGAAGCCCAATATTATTTCCTCATATGGCAAAAATTGATTTCACACCTAACTTATTTTCTTTTTAGACGGAGCGGGCCACTTACCCATTTAAACTTGCTGTTGTTCCACCCCTAGTGTTGGAGTATAGAACAATCGAAAGTGAAGCCGTTCGAGTACATTACCAAAATGTTCGTGTTTATGCGTCGACTTCAAAGTCTAGCTATTTCCATCCGGAAAAAAGCTAACCGTGTTGAAGATTTTTTTAAAGAAATTTTATGTGCAAACTTCATGCTAACAACATTGTATTTACAGAAATCCTATTCTTACATACACATTTCACAAGAAATTACGTATTGTGAGAGGGATAATAACTGCTTGGAGCTGAACGTGAGACTAACTGTCCATGGTTTCTACTAGCACGTAAGATTTTCGTAGAAGTGTTACATAAGAATAGCATTGTTCTTGTACTTTGTTCTGGTAATCAAGCCTTGAACCTACCGGTTTCTCTGATTGAATTTGGTTCGTCATATGTGGGTCCTTCTTAGAGCAAGTATAATAGGGTGACATAGACGGCCTATAAGACTTTACATATTACTCCCTTCGTTCCATATTATAAATGTTTTTGTAGTTGAAATTTAACTACAAAAATGGCTTATATTATGAAACAGAGGTAGTATATTTTTGTTGAGTTGAAGGAGAGAGAAGAGAATCGGGCAGCCGGTTGTAACACGGGCTGTAATTTTCTTGTAAGAATGGAAGGTGGGTCATATAATAATAAAGTAGTACTCTCTGTTCACTTTTGTAAGTTATTTTAAACAACTCAAAATGGGCTGTTTTGTACATTGTCTGAAATGTCTTCAAGGTCTTATAAAGTGAACAGAGGAAGTAATATTTTGTAGCCAGCTACTTATATATACTTCCTCTGTCCGTGAAAAATGTACATATAAATTTTAGGACAAATTATGGAGTGGAGTAAACAATGCATTGGCAATGTGTAAGTCATCATTTCTCTCCTCTTTAATTACTCAACCCCCAATGAGCTAAGTGCATGTAGAAATTAAGGAGACCATGTATAGAATGTTATTGGTCTTGGTTACCGTATGATGAGAGAGAAATATTTTTTTCTATTTTAAAATGCATTTGAAAGATAAAAATACATTCTTTTATGGACAAATTTTAAAGCCAAACGTACAATGTTCACTGGATGGAGGGAGACAGGGAGTATATTGGCTATTATGTCGACTGTAGATGCAATTCCATAACACGGCCGATGCGGGGGTAGTACGTGATTTTTTTTTTAATTGGGAGCGTACGTACCTGATTGGTTTAAATGAACCGAGAATCAAGAGGAACCGTTTCTTGTGCGGTCGCGGTGGAATCTAACCGTTTCTTGTGCATGCATGTATCCGTTCAATCGCGCTGGAATCAAACCGTTTCTTGTGCATGCATGGCTCTCGTCATCGAATCCATTTGCACGAGCCCGCGCATAAAAAGGAACCCTAATCAAATCTATACCTCACGATTAATTGGAGCGTGCGCCTCTCGCACTTCTAGTACATTATACTATCTCCGTTTAGGTTTACTCCGTATTGGTGCTTGTATTTTAGGTTAAAATTTGACTTTTGATTTAACTAATAAAAAATAAACCAGGCCAATATAAGTTCTCTGACATACAACATATATTTTGTTGGTCAAATCCACGGACAAAGTTAGACACAAAAATATGAAAGGGACCAATAAACTAGAACAGAGATAATCAATATATAGTAAAATAATATTTAAACGACAGCATGTCCACCTGCTACTACTGCTCGCATTCTGACAGTCGGGGGTTTGGAGAGCTATGACCCGTTCGCGCTCCTCGCCTGCTCAAGGCCATACCGGCCCATGCTCAACTCAGGTACTCTCCGCCTGGCACCGACGATTTCACCGGCACGTCAAGCTCCACCTCCCGTGCCACTCTACTGCTTAGCCCGACATGGGCGATCTGGTCATCAAGACAGAGCAGCCAACGCGTACAGCAGCAGATGCAGAGCTCTAGTCTCCAACTACTTCTTCATGCCGGCGACACCCAATGACAACCATGGCGGCAATGGCAGAGCTTGTGCCTAATCATTAGTGGGGAATGGGCCAAGGAGGGGCGAAATTATGAGGTCTCGGTTGTTTTAGCTGATTTCATGCCCCAACTAGAAGTATAGACGCGCCTTGTGGCATCGTTTTTTTTTCATGAGTGAGACATTTACACGTAGCAAAACTGGTGTCGATCATCGGCAGTCTTATTAGATGCGGTAATCTTGAAGCAGTCTTGAGCATCTTAAAGCCGTTCAATATAATCTCACGGCAGTCTTGAAGTAATCTTGCTATAGAATTGGAGCGTGAAGCAACCATGAAACTGTTCCATATGATATCATAGCAGTCCTGAGGCTGCAGTACTAAACACATTCTTATTCCTGCATTATTTGGGAAAATAAATATACAAGAGAATGTCTTTGTGGTAATTGTTGTTGTATGACGCTCGCACGAGATATACTACAGATGGAAGTTTTCATTTGTTGTCTTCAGTTAGCATCCAGTTCCAACTCGCTACAATGTGTATGCATGGTACTGTATCAGGGCATCTCCGACGCTGACCAGTAAACGGACACCACGATTGTTCATTTTTATGTCCCGTCATGGTCCACAGACATGATGCGGGAGGGACGCATCCAATGTATTCATAAATTAGCCCGGTTGAAAGAAGAGAGAGTAGAGGGAGACTATACATGTGCTGGGATATTGTGGTGTGGTATCCATTTGGGGGGAGAGATAAAACAAGTGAACCGACGTGCTGCATAGAAACACCATTGTTCATTGGTGCACCGCGTCGCCCTCCCGCGGGCGACATGGGCGCTAACCCTAGCCGCCCCCGAACTCCTCCTCCCCCGTCGTCTTCCTCCCCCGCCGCCGCCGGCAAGCGCCGCCAGGCAAAGCCCGTGCGGCGTCGGCACCGACGGGCCTCCCGGTTTTTTGCCCTCTTGCGCAGCTTCGGGCGGTGCGGGGCGCTCGTTCTGCAGGGGTGTTGGAGATGGCATGGCGAGCTGACGGAGGCGAGCGGGAGCGTGCGAGCTCGCAGAGGCATGCAGCGACGGGCGCGTGGCTCGTGGAGGCGTGGATCTAGGCGCGGCAAGCTGGCGTCGCCGGGCGCGCGTGGCTCGCAGAGGTGCGGAGGGCGCGGCGAGCTGGCGCCGACGGAGGCGACGGGCGGGTCGAGGAGGCACACGGCTGGACACGGGCGCTGGGGCGCTTCGTCAGGGAGGAACACGGCAAGCGGTGGATGCGACATTGCGGCGCGCGATCCGGGGCGCAGCGTGTGGAGGTCGCCCCCGCACGGATCTGCGGCCTGCCGTCGCGGGTGGCACGCGTGGGGCTCCGGGAAGGCCGGATCTGGCGCGTAGGAGGGGAGCTGGCCGGGAAGACTACGGGCAACGCGGATCTGGGTGTGGTGGCCCGTGGTGACCGCGGCCGGTTCTTGACCGCGGCCGGTGCTGGAGCAGAGGGGCTCCGGTCGCGGTTCGGATGCGGGTTGTAGGACCCGTTCTGGTCTCTGCAGGCCCGGCCATTGGGGAGGCTTGATGAGGGCCCCGCATGCTCGCTGTCTGTGTGTGGGGTGCACGGTCCGGAGGCAAGGGTCGACTTCGGCCTGCTGCGTGGGAGTGGCTGCCCGAGTGAAAGCCTGGTCGGTGCTGGCCGGCCGGCGGCGACTGTTGGGGAACGTTGCAGAAAATTAAAATTTTTCCTACGGTTTCACCAAGATCCATCTATGAGTTCATCTAAGCAACGAGTCAAGGGAGTGAGTTTGCGTCTACATACCACTTGTAGATCGAGTGGGGAAGCGTTCAAGGGATGGTGATGACGGAGTCGTACTTTCGCCGTGATTCGGATCACCGATGACCAAGTGCTGAACGGACAGCACCTCCGCGTTCAACACACGTGCAGATGCAGACGACGTCTCCTCCTTCTTGATCCGGCAAGGGGATGGAGAGGTTGAGGAAGATGGCTCCAGCAGCAGCACGACGGCGTGATGATGGTGGAGTGACATTTCTCCGGCAGGGCTTCGCCAAGCACACGCGGAGGAGGAGAGGTGTTGGGGAGGGGAGGGGCTGCGCCTTTACTTGTGTTTGCAGCCCTCCCCTCACCCCTCTATTTATAGGGGGAAGGGAGAAGGGGGCCAGCCCCTCTAGATGGCATCTAGAGGGGGGGCGGCGGCCAAGGGGAGGGGGGCGCCCCCCTTAGGGTCCCCCCCAACCCTAGGCGCATGGGCCCAAGGGGGGGGGGTGCGCCCAGCCCACCAGGGGCTGGCTCCTGCCCCCACGCAGCCCATGTGACCCCCGGGAGGGGTGGCCCCTCCCGGTGGACCCCCCGGAACCCTTCCGGTGGCCCCGGTACAATACCGATATGCCCCCGAAACTTTCCGGTGTCCGTTTGACAACTTCCCATATATAAATCTTTACCTCCGGACCCTTCCGGAACTCCTCGTGACGTCCGGGATCTCATCCGGGACTCAACAACATTCGGTAATCACATACAAGTCTTCCTAATAACCCTACCGTCCACCGAACCTTAAGTGTGTAGACCCTACGGGTTCGGGAGACATGCTGAACATGACCGAGACGCTCGGGTCAATAACCAACAGCGGGATCTGGATACCCATGTTGGCTCCCACATGCTCCTCGATGATGTCATAGGATGAACCACGATGTCGAGGATTCAAGCAACCCCGTATACTATTACCTTTGTCAGTCGGTATGTTACATGCCCGAGACTCGATCGTCGGTATCCCAATACCTCGTTCAGTCTCGTTACCGGCAAGTCACTTTACTGCATCGTAATGCAGGATCCCGTGACCAAACACTTGGTCACTTTGAGCTCATTATGATGATGCATTACCGAGTGGGCCCGGAGATACCTCTGTCATACGGAGTGACAAATCCAGTCTCGATCCGTGAACCCAATGAGACACTTTCAGAGATACCTGTAGTGCACCTTTATAGTCACCCGATTACGTTGTGACGTTTGGTACACCCAAAGCACTTCTACGGTATCCGGGAGTTACACGATCTCATGGTCTAAGGAAGAGATACTTGACATTGAAAAAGCTCTAGCAAAAGCGAACTACACGATCTTGTGCTATGCTTAGGATTGGGTCTTGTCCATCACGTCATTCTCCTAATGGCGTGATCCCGTTGTCAATGACATCTGATGTCCATAGTCAGGAAACCATGACTATCTGTTGACCAACGAGCTAGTCAACTAGAGGCTCACTAGGGACGTATTGTGGTCTATGTATTCACACGTGTATTACGATTTCCGGATAATACAATTATAACATGAATAAAAGACAATTATCATGAACAAGGAAATATAATAATAATGCTTTTATTATTGCCTCTAGGGCATATTTCCAACAGTCTCCCACTTGCACTAGAGTCAATAATCTAGTTACATTGTGATGAATCGAACACCCATAGAGTTCTGGTGTTGATCATGTTTTGCCCATGGAAGAGGTTTAGTCAACGGATCTGCGACATTCAGATCCGTATGCACTTTACAAATTTCTATGTCTCCATCTTGAACATTTTCACGGATGGAGTTGAAGCGATGCTTGATGTGCCTGGTCTTCTTGTGAAACCTGGGCTCCTTGGCAAGTGCAATAGCTCGGTGTTGTCACAGAAGAGTTTGATCGGCCCCGACGCATTGGGTATGACTCTAGGTCGGTGATGAACTACTTCACCCATGCTCGCCGATCCCTCTAACATAAGAGGCAGGTGTTTCATGGCCACTTCATCATTGCCGCCGCCAATCTGGACAGCCACTCGGTAGTCCTCAAGCCGTGTATCCGCTTGGACTCACCAAAGGAACTTATCGACTTCGCCGCCAACCTGAAGTTGGGAGGAATCACCGCGGCTCTGATGGCTCTGCTAAAACACTCTGGTCCCGAGACGTGTACTCTGCCGCTGATGTGTGCATTTCTGTCATGGCCTTCACGGTTAGCTCTGTTCCTGTCGACCAGACCTTGAACGATGACGGATCTCGCATCAAAGCCTGGTTCCACAGGGTCGATTGGAATCCTCCGCCCAACATCTGGTCAAGGCGTCTGTCATCTTGCTGCCGAGGCGCATATGACCCACCCCTTGGGGGAGGAGTAGGCACTCGACGTCGATCATCACGATCAAATCGGTCCTCATACTGATCACGCCGGCCTCCATGTCCCTCACGCCTCGGGGCAATCTTGGGCTATGTGCCGACTGGACTGTATTCGCAGCGACGGATCTGCTGTGAATCCTGTTCCGCGACTGCGATACAGCTGAATTTTGATCTCCTGCTGCCCGGAGCAAATCTCTCATCTGGAGTAAGCCCCTGCCAGCCTCCAACTGGGAAGGCTGAATGGACTCTGCTATACAGGTTGCAGCTGCTAGATTCTGAACAGGAGTTCGGTATACCTGAGTTGGTTGTGGAAAGAGTTGACATCGACTGGACGACGGGACCCGTTGTTGCGCTCGTTCGTCGAGCACTCGCTGGAGATTTTCCAGTCGAGTGCGCTCAGCCAAGTTGGCCAAACGCGCATCTTCTAAGGCACGGGCCTCGGGGGTTTCTCAAAAGATAGGAGTGTGAAGCGCATCCATGGTCGGGCGGCGAAGCTCCTCACTCTGCAGCGCAGTGAGGGGCTCGGGTTGGTACTCTTCGTGAGCCTGCGCCGCTCACCTTCGCCAATGCCTCCGCTGCGCGGGGAAACCAGGAGGACTGCGTGGTCCGTCGACCATCGTAACCTCCGCCGCTGGATCGCTGCCGTCGCACTTTTCGGATGCGATCTCTACGAAGCCGACAGATCGAACAGGCCGTAGAGAGATTCGTCAGGCTCGATTGCCGCGACTTGGGGAGTGGCCGACTGGCGGGCCACCGCGTGCCTCACCCACCGCTGAAGCCTCGATTGACCGGAGCGCTTGCGCCGGCGCGAGATTGGGAGGGAGGACGGCACAAGAGCTGACCGATACTGGGTTGACGGCTGTCGCAGGAGGACGCCGCGGACGCACGCGCGAAAGTGCGTCGCCCCGCGGACGGGGAGTGCGTCAACGTCGAGTGGAGCCTCCTGCAACCAAGCGGAGTCGTCGGCGATGAACGTGAGCGCGCCGAGACGGATCTCGACCCTCAACCAAAACTCCGCTGAAACCATGATGAATGGGATCGGAAAATGCAAATTCTCCAACAAGTCGCTAAGACACCTGCCCCAAAGGGCGCCAACTGTCGTGGTTCTAAGCCCGACAAAGAGAATGGGGGTAGGTATGGAGAGGCAAGATCCTAGCTATGGAGTAGTTGTATACGCAAGATGTTTACGAGTTCAGGCCCTTCTCGGAGGAAGTAACAGCCCCACGTCTCGGAGCCCGGAGGCGGTCGATTGTATTATGTGCGCACGAGTTAGGGGTGCGAACCCTTTACACCGAGGAGGGGGTGGCTTATATAGAGTTCGCTGCACCCTCCGCCCTCGATTATGCAGGGTTAAAGGTACATTAAGATAGGGGAGTTACTGTAACGCATACGTAAAGTGCTATGATGACCATAAAAGCTACTTAATGACCCATTTGTTTGTGTGCATCGGCTTTTGATCTCCTGGTGGTCTAGTGGTTGGCTTCATGGTCGAGTGTCTTCCGCTTGGTCGAGTGGAACTCTTCGTGTCGATTGAAAGGTAGTTTCTTCTAGAGATGTCCTTGGGGAGGGTGTCTTAGAGAGGTCCATGACCCTACCCTAGGTACATGACTTCATCAGCGATAGCTCTAGCATCTCGCCAAAATGCTTAGGTATGGGCAATAGAGCACAGGAGTCTCGACACCCTCATCTGTGATGAACCGTGGAGCAGACTGTCGTGGCGAGGTATGATGTGGACGAGTGGCGGGTGGGCGAGGAATCTTATAGCATTCACATTACCTTAGGGACACGAGGAAGTCTAATGGTTTGAGAAATCCTCTCAAGCGAGGGGATCAAGACGGCGACAAGGCCTCACCAAAGGCGGAGAAGAAGGTCACATGCATCCGAATCTTTATGCCTCCGAGGCAGAGAAGAAGGTGTTGGGAAACGTAGTAGAAATAAAAAACCGCCATACGATCAGCCAAGAACCATATGAAGATGCATAGAGGGTTTGGATCAATGATTGTTACTAACTCCGAAGTGCAGGGGAACTAGACGAGTCAGTGTAGATCATACTTGGAGTCCCTTGAACCATTGCTGATGATCCCGCAAACTGCCCTCGAACGATCCCTTGAACGAAATACCGAAAGCACGACCTCTCTACTGGTTGCAAGCGTACGGTCTTCATGATCCGACAGCGCTTCGCCGTCCATAGCTAATCATCGCTGGATAGAGGGAGGAGATTAGAACCATACTGGGCTTCTAATTATGAGGATTAGAGAAACTAGATCTAGCTCCAAATGGGTCAACTAGGATCTACTAGCAGTAGAACTAGATGGACTAGAGGAGGCTTCAAAACTTGTGTGTTCAATTATATATAGGTTAGAGGGGAGGGAGAGGCAGCCACCAAGGAGGGAAAGCCTTCTTGGGCGCCGCCAAAGGGGGGGGCTCCTCCCCCCTTCTTGGGGGGTGGCCCTAGTAGGATTCGGCCCCCACAAGGAAAGGGGCGCCTCCACTTGGCCCTTGTGGCCCAAGTTGCTTTCCACCCGTTGGTGTTTAATTTAATATAAAAGCCTTCTAATAATTACTGGACCCTTTTATTTATAATTTAACATCACTAGAAACATTTTCACCTATATATTTATTATCAAGGATATACCTTATTGCCCGATAAACTTCGAAACCCTTCCAGTTCCTCTTGGAACTATTCCGTATATTCATAAAAGAATTCCACAAATAAATCCTTGATACTCTCGTCCTACTAACACTCAGTAGATCGTGATTACCTTAACCTTGTGACCCCATAAGTTCGGTAAATCATATACATGAACGAAACTCCTTCGTTCAATAACCGATAGCGGAACTATGGACATCCATATCGATCCCTATGATTACACGATGGCATTCGAGTGAACCTTTGGTTATCATGTGATGTTCTCTTTTCTTCGTGGTACCTTACAAAACCCGGGGTGCATCGGTATCCTCCCCAGTCATCCACATGCTCGCTATATCGTTGCCCTCGTTACCGGTTTTGTTCTTCTTTCTCGTTGAAGTATTCCGGCATCCCCATGACGTAGTCACCTGTGTCTGGCCAGACAGTGATGGATGCCATCACACCGAGAGGGCCCTAAGAATATCTCTCCATCGTCGGACGAGCAAATCCCACTCTCGACCTATCTAGTCCCTTATCAAACTTTTTGATGAACTTATAAGTTATTGTTATGATCACCTAGTTACAGATGATGTTTTAGCAACCCCAAAGTCCACCATATGGTTGGAAGTGACTACGATACTCTCATGGTCTGAAGAACTAAAACACATGCTAACACTCCGTGTTATAACAATTGATTTCAGACTATGTTATCTTAAAGTATAACAAACAAGTTTGAGTTGATTCAATATGATCGTTCTTCTAACGTCATACTCTCAATGTCGTTTTAAGACTATCGTTACACTTAACGGTATCTTAAGATCGAAAAACATGATCACCAACAACACTTGAGCCAGTATTAAAGGCAAGACTAGGAATCTATTCTTTACCGTTTATTATTTCACACGTGCATATGAGTTTTCCATTGAAACGCATATTGCAGGATCATAGCAGTTATAGCATGAAATATAAACTATTAATTATGAACGTCAAAATATAATAATACAATATTATTGCCCCTATGGCATATTACCACCAGAAGGTCCCTCGGTGGAGTGAGGGCGCTTTTGTTTCTTAGGAGCCTTCATGCAAGGTTTCTAATATACATAAAGTCCATGAATGCTTCTCTTCTTGATGAACGCACTTTGAGCATTAGAGACGAGCTTGCTCATATGTGGGACGAACTGAGTTGCTACATCTTTGTAATTTTCTTAGCGATGACATGAATTAGACTAGTAGGCCTATGCTCAATGTTGACTTCCACCTCCTCTTTCTTAGCAAGGGTACAATATTTGCGGAGTTAAGAGACTAAAATTGGATAAACATGAAGGTTCCAGAATAGGCAAATGACATCCATAACGTCCAGTTTACCTGGATGTTTGTTTTTGGAAAAGGTGCCGGTAAAGCCGTCCGGACTGGGTGCCTTGTTTCCCGTCATTCGGTTAATGCAATTTTCCGCCTCCTCTGTGAACGGTCGTCAATGCCTTGAAGTTCAAGCCCTGAATAAAAATCTTGGGATCTAAATCGTTTCTCAAATGTGACTGGTAGACGAAAATATTTCTAGCTTTCGAATTTCCATATCGTTTTCTTTACAATCCTTCCTTGCCTTTATTGGGCTACGTTATCTTATCCGATCACAGTCTTAGCACCAAAACGGCAGCGCGTTGGAGTGAGCTGGAAGCCGCGTGAATTTCGTCACAAACGTCGCCGCGGCACAGCGTCGCCGCCGTGCCTCCTCGCTCACCGTCCAAAACAAAGACGGGACCCACGTAACCGGCCACGCAACGGAACGCTGCAACCGTTTCCACCTTCTACCGGGGCTTCAACTCAACCGGAAAACGCTTTCCCGTGGGCCACTACCAAATAAGTATATATCCTACGGGATACCAGCACTAGACCATACTGCTATGGCGCTAGCACTAGCGAACAGAACCGTTTCTTGGCAGGGATTGCACCCTTCACGCACAAATAGCACTATGCCCGTGCCGGGACAAAAGGGCAAAAGGGAAGGCAAAGTATCATCTGCCATGCATTTGCATTTTGTTTCTGCCCTTTGAGACCAAGCAAATCCTTCGGCCTGCGATCATGGAAGACCGCCACAATACTGTACTCACGTTTAAAATTGGCCGGCTTTGGAGTAAAACATTTCCAGAGAATTTTTCTCCCCCTCTCTCATATGCTGTGGGAGTTTTATATGACACGTTGTGAGAATTTAGTGAAACTTTCATCTCAATCCATATCCGTGACCTTGAGAGAGCGCAGCAGGTACAGTGTAGCTGTCGAAGAATGATAAGGAAGACTTGTCTACTACCGGAAACTGATGATGTGACTCTGACCAATGAACAGGTCTACCAACACCACATATTTGTGGATCGAGATTCCCGTCTTGTAGCTTCTAGCAACAAAGCCATGAACAATTATGGAAGTGTTAGCCGCAAAAGAGTTGCTAATTACTGATCATCATTTGAGATTGCATGTATAGTATTATCTTCTTGGTATTGTTTTGAACCCACTGGTTTCTGCATTGCTATGTGGGAGGAAATTGCTGGTTTTTCTATGCCAATGAACAACTGATTTTTTTTTTATGATAGCTAATTACTGTACGTTACATACAATATTCAGACGACCCTTTCTATTTCGTACAAACAATCTAGGACGCATTACATATACGAGATAATATTTTAGCTCCAGAAAAGGCAGCTAGGGCATGGAAAGGGAAGAAACGTCAAGGAAACTACATAGGTTGCAACTGTATCTAGTTTACTCATGACATAATTTCCTGAATTAATTCCGCATATATTTTTGCTGATACTCCTGTAGGTTGTGATTGGACCAACTGCGGCAGCGTACGCGCATTAGCCAATTTGCTTCTTTTTGTGTGTGTGAGGAAAATCCAAGTGCATTTAATGTACTCAAGATTTAGTCTCTGCATACATAAATAACTGTATACCCTAGCCCTCAGCAGGATTATCCTTTTCACATTTGCAGCGCCGATCTATTAGTGCTTAGTAGCTAAGTATCCGGTCGTATTTTTTTCCCGAGTAACCGATAGGAGTATTGTCTTTCAATTCAAAGAGTGGAAAACTAAAAAAAAATTCAAAGAGTAGAACCTTATTAAAGATATTTACGACAGGCTTTTTTTAACCTAAAGTCGGGAGAACCCAAAAATGACCTACGGGCTACTCGTGTAAGAGAAAACCGTCAATTTTTTGTTGAGAAAACCGTAGTATTTCCTCTGAGCACAGTGCAATTGGAATATATGGTGGTACAGTTCTGCACTGTACAGTCCTCGTGAAATTTTTTTTGGGGCTCCTTTGATTTAAAGGAATTCTATAGGATTTCCAAATGATTGAAATCCTTAGGAATTTTTCTGCGTTGGTCTTTTGATTCATAGGATTGGATCTCATAGGAATTTTTCCTATGGAACTTTTTGTACTATATTTTATAAAAAATCTAACATCCACTCCAACCTCTTTTTACTATCCCTCCTCCCAGGAATCAGACACTCATTGCTAATCCTATAGGATTGAAATGGGCATGCATGCCACTCCAATCCTATACTTTTTCTATTCCTATGTTTTCAAAATCTTGTGAATCAAAGAGGCTCTTAAACTCAAAAGGCATTTGGAATATTTTCTCTGAACGGATTCCCATTAGTTTGGATTTTACTATACGAGTGTTCTACGCACCGTCTCCGTTAGAAATTTGTCTCCACGATAACTCCAGGGATTTAACATCTAGGCCTGATTAGGCATTGCATATAGATAGTGCTTTTTCATTTGCCATTTTTTGTGTTGTTCAGCAATGGTACCTGTCAGCTAGTGAGAAAAGTATCTCGACACTTCGGATTTTAGCCTCGATTCGTCAATGCAGACCTACATCCATCCAGTCCGGAACTATTCGGCCGTTTCTCTGAATTTTGCATCGCTAGAAATTGACTAGACATTAACGCTCGTTGTTACAAAAGTCATCTTGGCTCATTTGAGCTCGGGATGAATAGTAAAATCCAAAAAAGTAAAAAAAATCAAATAAGATATCTGAATTTATTTTGGTGCAAACATTGACAAAAGTTTTACGTGCTCGCAAAATTTCATGTTGAAAAGACAATTTTGGAAGTCGTAGAAAAAACAAAATCAACACTCCAAAATGCTTTTGAAAGTAACATTTTTGAAGCACCATTTTGTTTTTGCCACGACTTAAATAAATATGGTTTCAAGATGACATTTTGTGAGCACGTAAACATTTTGTCAATGTCTGAACCAAAAAAATAGTTTTTTTAATTTGATTTTATTTATTTATTAGATTTTACTGTTCACCCAAGCTCATTTGAGCTCGGGCTTAGAAACTCCACATCATCATTGTTACTGGTATCTTTCATTGCAACTGTAGAAACTAATCATCGGCGGCTCTGTTTCTTGGCTCACGTATACTAGAACGTACTTCTAACCACCTAACTAGCTCTGCCGCTGAATTTGTTTCGCGTGTATATAATCACTGCTCCCTCCTATGTGAATTAATTGACCCAACATCTATACAAGGATCGGAGCGAGTAACACCTATCGGTATGTGTCTATGTTTGCAAAATAGAATTAGTGTATTACTCCCTCTATATCAAAATATAAGACGTTTGAACTGCACAAACGATTTATATTTTCAAACGGAGGTAGTAATACTAAAAAAAGGGAAGAATTAGTAGCACTGAAATACTTGTTTGGTGAAAAAAGGAGGACTGCATCATTAGCAGATTAAGACTAGGTTATTACACAATGGTTATCCGGAAGTAGTATCATTAGCAACCAACGATTAAAATCGTGGAAGATAAAGGATTTATCAGCAGCCCTACATTAATTGGCTCGAAGCTTTAGGCTAATATTGCGCTATCTTCAGCGATTTCGGCGCTATCTCCGGCGATTCACAACACCACTCAAATTGCGGGGCGGTTTTCGAACGGAAATATCGCCCTGATTGCGTCAATTTAATCTGCAATTTGAAATTATGTTTGCAAGTATTAACACTTCATATGACGGTAGTTATCCAGGATGCTATCATGAGCGACCCATTAGGACATGCTTAGCCGCTTGACAGGGGCATTAATTTACTGCCTTGGAATTACCAGTACAAAGCATTAAAAAGAATTAATAGCCATTAATTAGTACCTAAAGTATGGAATGCAGTAAATAAGTGAGGCTTCCCTCGCACAGCATTGCGGATGCTATAAAAACCAGACCCACCCCGCCGCTCTTCTAAACCCAAAAACGTTCAGACAAAACACCTCTTCACATCTCCCCAGCCTCTGGTTTTTCCACAACGTAGCAAGGTAAGCTGATCCGTGAGGCCGCAGCGATGTCGGACGTGACGGCGGTGATGCATCTGCGGGGGGAGGAGCCGTGGCTGGCGCTTCCTCCAGGGTTCCGGTTCCACCCCACCGACGAGGAGGTGGTCACGCACTACCTCACGCCCAAGATCTGCAACCCGACTTCTCCTGTCTCATGGTTGCCTACGTCAACCTCAACAACACCGAGCCGTGGGATCTCCCGAGTAAGTGCAGTACTACTTGTCAATAATTTGCAGGCATGAGGCAGAGCGCTCATGGCCAGTTTGTTCTGCAGAAAAGGCGAAGATGGGCGTGGGCGAGACGGAGTGGTTCTTTTTTGTGCACAAGGATCGGAAGTACCCGACGGGACGCGCACCAACCGGGCGACGAAGAGTGGCTACTGGAAGGCGACGGGTAAGGACAAAGAGATCTTCCGCGGCACGGGACTGGGCGCCCGTCCTCGTCGGCATGAAGAAGACGCCGTCTTCTACGCGGCCGTGCACCCGGCGCCAGAAGACGTCGTGGGTGATGCACGAGTACCGCCTCGAGGGCGAGCTGCCCCATCGCCTACCCCGCGCCGCCAAGGTACGCAAGAATCTATTTTGTTTTTCCGTCTCCGTCTCCGGACGAGTCGATCGATTCAACCGCTGGAGCATCTAGAGATGTTGCTGGACCACGCGCTCACATCACATGTCATGCTCGGGATTTGTTTCTTGTTTGTTATTCTCCTCGTGTTGTTTTCTCAACCTGCCTGTTGCGTGCGTGCAGGACGCTTGGGCTGTTTGCCGGCTGTTCAACAAAGACTTGGCATGAAGAATGCACCCCAGGTGGCGCCGGCGGCCGACCCGGGCATGGAGGAGGAGGACCCGTTCGCCTTCCTCGATGAGTTGCTCAACAGTGATGACTTGCTCAACAGCGCTGACCTGCTCGACAATGCGGACCCGCCGATGCTCATGGACTCTCCGTCAGGCGCCATAGACTTCGCCGGCGCTTCCAGCTCCACCTCCAGCGGCCCTGCCGATTGGGCCGTACATGGAGCGTCTGACCAGCAAGACGGAGCCACCGGCGCGGCAGCAGCAGAGCCCAAACTACATGTGGAACATGTGATGAGACTAATGAATCCATCCATCTATGACCCGGACTAGAGCGTCTCAATTTAGTGGTAGCTATATATAGATGGTTATTTGGTTGGAGCTACCTCTTCGATTGATTAGTTGCTTCATTAACTTCGATTAAGGATCGAGTTAGTTGATAAAACTTATTGTGTATTGATGGAGCCGAACTATTCCCCTTTTGAATGTTCTGTTTGTTCTATTGTTCTTAATCATACATGTCATGGTTGATTCAGGGGTCTTGGTTACATGATAGTACCATCCTATAATCGTGTTTATTTCCCAATCCCCGGCGGCAAATGTGTTTACCAAGAAAACGATACGGAGAGACGATGGAGCTGAACTATTCCCCTTTTGAATGTTCTATTTATTCTATTGTTCTTAATCATACATGCCATGGTTGATTCAGGGGTCTTGGTTACAGGACAGTACCGTACTGTAATCGTGTATGTTTCCCAATCCCCGACGGCAAATGTGTTTACCAAGCAAACTATACCGAGAGACTATGGAGCTTAACTATTCCCATTTTGAATGTTCTATTTATTCTATTGTTCTTAACTATACATGCCATGGTTGATTCAGGGGGCTTGGTTACATGACAGTACCGTCCTGTTATGTGTTTGTTTCCCAATTCCCGGCGGCAAATGTGTTTACCAAGCAAACTATACTGAAATACTATTTAATGATTTTGAAGCGCCTAGTCACGGAGCCAAGGTGCATTTTAGTTCCGTCCCATTTCTTGTAGAGGTCACAAGTACAATTTCCTGCGTGTTTATGCAATGGTGTCAAAACTATAGGGGTTTCGATTTCTCTACCCGTTTGTTAAATGGTTCTAAAAGTAGTGGTCCGGATGGTTCAAACCTGCGATCTGTGGTAGTTCCACGTATTTTCTGCGTGGATGTTGCCGGTTTGATTTCTCTGACCTTTTTATTTTTTGTTCCAAAAATATAGCAATAATTGTTTTAGGGAATACAGCCATAAGTGGTAGGGATGTTTCGAACCCAGTAGAGGCCTGTTGGGCGGCCCAGCCTATATCGAAGCCCAATATTATTTCCTCATATGGCAAAAATTGATTTCACACCTAACTTATTTTCTTTTAGACGGAGCGGGCCACGACCCATTTAAACTTGCTGTTGTTCCACCCCTAGTGTTGGAGTATAGAACAATCGAGTGAAGCCGTTCGAGTGCATTACCAAAATGTTCGTGTTTGCGTCGACTTCAAAGTCTAGCTATTTCCATCCGGAAAAAAAAGCTAACCGTGTTGAAGATTTTTTAAAGAAATTTTATGTGCAAACTTCATGCTAACAACATTGTATTTACAGAAATCCTATTCTTACATACACATTTCACAAGAAATTACGTATTGTGAGAGGGATAATAACTGCTTGGAGCTGAACGTGAGACTAACTGTCCATGGTTTCTACTAGCACGTAAGATTTTCGTAGAAGTGTTACATAAGAATAGCATTGTTCTTGTACTTTGTTCTGGTAATCAAGCCTTGAACCTACCGGTTTCTCTGATTGAATTTGGTTCGTCATATGTGGGTCCTTCTTAGAGCAAGTATAATAGGGTGACATAGACGGCCTATAAGACTTTACATATTACTCCCTTCGTTCCATATTATAAATGTTTTTGTAGTTGAAATTTAACTACAAAAATGGCTTATATTATGAAACAGAGGTAGTATATTTTTGTTGAGTTGAAGGAGAGAGAAGAGAATCGGGCAGCCGGTTGTAACACGGGCTGTAATTTTCTTGTAAGAATGGAAGGTGGGTCATATAATAATAAAGTAGTACTCCCTCTGTTCACTTTTGTAAGTTATTTTAAACAACTCAAAATGGGCTGTTTTGTACATTGTCTGAAATGTCTTCAAGGTCTTATAAAAGTGAACAGAGGAAGTAATATTTTGTAGCCAGCTACTTATATATACTTCCTCTGTCCGGTGAAAAATGTACATATAAATTTTTAGGACAAATTATGGAGTGGAGTAAACAATGCATTGGCAATGTGTAAGTCATCATTTCTCTCCTCTTTAATTACTCAACCCCCAATGAGCTAAGTGCATGTAGAAATTAAGGAGACCATGTATAGAATGTTATTGGTCTTGGTTACCGTATGATGAGAGAGAAATATTTTTTTCTATTTTAAAATGCAT
The DNA here is from genome assembly GCA_021605145.1 of Aegilops bicornis. Taxonomy (NCBI): domain Eukaryota; kingdom Viridiplantae; phylum Streptophyta; class Magnoliopsida; order Poales; family Poaceae; genus Aegilops; species Aegilops bicornis. Next base: position 86,717,908 of record CM038670.1, read on the forward strand.
TTGAAAGATAAAATACATTCTTTTATGGACAAATTTTAAAGCCAAACGTACAATGTTCACTGGATGGAGGGAGACAGGGAGTATATTGGCTATTATGTCGACTGTAGATGCAATTCCATAACACGGCCGATGCGGGGGTAGTACGTGATTTTTTTTTTAATTGGGAGCGTACGTACCTGATTGGTTTAAATGAACCGAGAATCAAGAGGAACCGTTTCTTGTGCGGTCGCGGTGGAATCTAACCGTTTCTTGTGCATGCATGTATCCGTTCAATCGCGCTGGAATCAAACCGTTTCTTGTGCATGCATGGCTCTCGTCATCGAATCCATTTGCACGAGCCCGCGCATAAAAAGGAACCCTAATCAAATCTATACCTCACGATTAATTGGAGCGTGCGCCTCTCGCACTTCTAGTACATTATACTATCTCCGTTTAGGTTTACTCCGTATTGGTGCTTGTATTTTAGGTTAAAATTTGACTTTTGATTTAACTAATAAAAATAAACCAGGCCAATATAAGTTCTCTGACATACAACATATATTTTGTTGGTCAAATCCACGGACAAAGTTAGACACAAAAATATGAAAGGGACCAATAAACTAGAACAGAGATAATCAATATATAGTAAAATAATATTTAAACGACAGCATGTCCACCTGCTACTACTGCTCGCATTCTGACAGTCGGGGGTTTGGAGAGCTATGACCCGTTCGCGCTCCTCGCCTGCTCAAGGCCATACCGGCCCATGCTCAACTCAGGTACTCTCCGCCTGGCACCGACGATTTCACCGGCACGTCAAGCTCCACCTCCCGTGCCACTCTACTGCTTAGCCCGACATGGGCGATCTGGTCATCAAGACAGAGCAGCCAACGCGTACAGCAGCAGATGCAGAGCTCTAGTCTCCAACTACTTCTTCATGCCGGCGACACCCAATGACAACCATGGCGGCAATGGCAGAGCTTGTGCCTAATCATTAGTGGGGAATGGGCCAAGGAGGGGCGAAATTATGAGGTCTCGGTTGTTTTAGCTGATTTCATGCCCCAACTAGAAGTATAGACGCGCCTTGTGGCATCGTTTTTTTTTCATGAGTGAGACATTTACACGTAGCAAAACTGGTGTCGATCATCGGCAGTCTTATTAGATGCGGTAATCTTGAAGCAGTCTTGAGCATCTTAAAGCCGTTCAATATAATCTCACGGCAGTCTTGAAGTAATCTTGCTATAGAATTGGAGCGTGAAGCAACCATGAAACTGTTCCATATGATATCATAGCAGTCCTGAGGCTGCAGTACTAAACACATTCTTATTCCTGCATTATTTGGGAAAATAAATATACAAGAGAATGTCTTTGTGGTAATTGTTGTTGTATGACGCTCGCACGAGATATACTACAGATGGAAGTTTTCATTTGTTGTCTTCAGTTAGCATCCAGTTCCAACTCGCTACAATGTGTATGCATGGTACTGTATCAGGGCATCTCCGGCGCTGACCAGTAGCGGACACCACGATTGTTCATTTTTATGTCCCGTCATGGTCCACAGACATGATGCGGGAGGGACGCATCCAATGTATTCATAAATTAGCCCGGTTGAAAGAAGAGAGAGTAGAGGGAGACTATACATGTGCTGGGATATTGTGGTGTGGTATCCAGTTGGGGGGAGAGAGAAAACATGTGAACCGACGGGCTGCATAGAAACACCATTGTTCATTGGTGCACCGCGTCGCCCTCCCGCGGGCGACATGGGCGCTAACCCTAGCCGCCCCCGAACTCCTCCTCCCCCGTCGTCTTCCTCCCCCGCCGCCGCCGGCAAGCGCCGCCAGGCAAAGCCCGTGCGGCGTCGGCACCGACGGGCCTCCGGTTTTTGCCCTCTTGCGCAGCTTCGGGCGGTGCGGGGCGCTCGTTCTGCAGGGGTGTTGGAGATGGCATGGCGAGCTGACGGAGGCGAGCGGGAGCGTGCGAGCTCGCAGAGGCATGCAGCGACGGGCGCGCGCGTGGCTCGTGGAGGCGTGGATCTAGGCGCGGCAAGCTGGCGTCGCCGGGCGCGCGTGGCTCGCAGAGGTGCGGAGGGCGCGGCGAGCTGGCGCCGACGGAGGCGACGGGCGGGTCGAGGAGGCACACGGCTGGACACGGCGCGCGGGGGCGCTCGTCTGCAGGGGAACACGGCAAGCGGTGGATGCGACATTGCGCGGCGGCCAGATCCGGGGCGCAGCGTGTGGAGGTCGCCCCCGCACGGATCTGCGGCCTGCCGTCGCGGGTGGCACGCGTGGGGCTCCGGGAAGGCCGGATCTGGCGCGTAGGAGGGGAGCTGGCCGGGAAGACTACGGGCAACGCGGATCTGGGTGTGGTGGCCCGTGGTGACCGCGGCCGGTTCTTGACCGCGGCCGGTGCTGGAGCAGAGGGGCTCCGGTCGCGGTTCGGATGCGGGTTGTAGGACCCGTTCTGGTCTCTGCAGGCCCGTCATTGGGGGAGGCTTGATGGTGGCCCTGCACAGCGGCTCGCTGTGCTGTGTGTGGGGTGCACGGTCCAGTGGAGGCAAGGGTCGACTTCGGCCTGCTGCGTGGGAGTGGCTTCCCGAGTGAAAGCCTGGTCGGTGCTGGCCGGCCGGCGGCGACTGTTGGGGAACGTTGCAGAAAATTAAAATTTTTCCTACGGTTTCACCAAGATCCATCTATGAGTTCATCTAAGCAACGAGTCAAGGGAGTGAGTTTGCGTCTACATACCACTTGTAGATCGAGTGGGGAAGCGTTCAAGGGGATGGTGATGACGGAGTCGTACTCGCCGTGATTCGGATCACCGATGACCAAGTGCCGAACGGACAGCACCTCCGCGTTCAACACACGCAGTGCGGACGACGTCTCCTCCTTCTTGATCCAGCAAGGGGAAGGAGAGGTTGAGGAAGATGGCTCCGGCAAAGACGACGGGCGTGATGATGGTGGAGTGACATTTCTCGGCAGGGCTTCGCCAAGCACACGCGGAGGAGGAGAGGTGTTGGGAGGGAGGGCTGCGCCTTGGCTTGTGTTTGCCGCCCTCCCCTCACCCCTCTATTTATAGGGGGAAGGGAGACGGGGGCCGGCCCCTCTAGATGGCATCTAGAGGGGGGGCGGCGGCCAAGGGGAGGGGGGCGCCCCCCTTAGGGTCCCCCCAACCCTAGGCACATGGGCCCAAGGGGGGGGGTGCGCCCAGCCCACCAGGGGCTGGCTCCTGCCCCCACGCAGCCCATGTGACCCCCGGGAGGGGTGGCCCCTCCCGGTGGACCCCCGGAACCCTTCCGGTGGCCCCGGTACAATACCGATATGCCCCCGAAACTTTCCGGTGTCCGTTTGACAACTTCCCATATATAAATCTTTACCTCCGGACCCTTCCGGAACTCCTCGTGACGTCCGGGATCTCATCCGGGACTCCGAACAACATTCGGTAATCACATACAAGTCTTCCTAATAACCCTAGCGTCACCGAACCTTAAGTGTGTAGACCCTACGGGTTCGGGAGACATGCAGACATGACCGAGACGCTCTCAGGTCAATAACCAACAGCGGGATCTGGATACCCATGTTGGCTCCCACATGCTCCTCGATGATGTCATAGGATGAACCACGATGTCGAGGATTCAAGCAACCCCGTATACTATTACCTTTGTCGATCGGTATGTTACATGCCGAGACTCGATCGTCGGTATCCCAATACCTCGTTCAGTCTCGTTACCGGCAAAATCACTTTACTGCATGCCGTAATGCAGGATCCCGTGACCAAACACTTGGTCACTTTGAGCTCATTATGATGATGCATTACCGAGTGGGCGGAGATACCTCTACGTCATACGGAGTGACAAATCCAGTCTCGATCCGTGTGAACCCAATGCAGACACTTTCGGAGATACCTGTAGTGCACCTTTATAGTCACCCGATTACGTTGTGACGTTTGGTACACCCAAAGCACTTCTACGGTATCCGGGAGTTACACGATCTCATGGTCTAAGGAAGAGATACTTGACATTGAAAAAGCTCTAGCAAAGCGAACTACACGATCTTGTGCTATGCTTAGGATTGGGTCTTGTCCATCACGTCATTCTCCTAATGACGTGATCCGTTGTCAATGACATCGATGTCCATAGTCGAGAAACCATGACTATCTGTTGACCAACGAGCTAGTCAACTAGAGGCTCACTAGGGACGTATTGTGGTCTATGTATTCACACGTGTATTACGATTTCCGGATAATACAATTATAACATGAATAAAAGACAATTATCATGAACAAGGAAATATAATAATAATGCTTTTATTATTGCCTCTAGGGCATATTTCCAACAGTCTCCCACTTGCACTAGAGTCAATAATCTAGTTACATTGTGATGAATCGAACACCCATAGAGTTCTCGGTGTTGATCATGTTTTGCCCATGGAAGAGGTTTAGTCAACGGATCTGCGACATTCAGATCCGTATGCACTTTACAAATTTCTATGTCTCCATCTTGAACATTTTCACGGATGGAGTTGAAGCGATGCTTGATGTGCCTGGTCTTCTTGTGAAACCTGGGCTCCTTGGCAAGTGCAATAGCTCCAGTGTTGTCACAGAAGAGTTTGATCGGCCCCGACGCATTGGGTATGACTCCTAGGTCGGTGATGAACTACTTCACCCATGCTCTGGCCGATCCCTCTAACATAAGAGGCAGGTGTTTCATGGCCACTTCATCATTGCCGCCGCCAATCTGGACAGCCACTCGGTAGTCCTCAAGCCAGGTATCCGGCTTGGACTCACCAGTGAACTTATCGACTTCGCCGCCAACCTGAAGTTGGGAGGAATCACCGCGGCTCTGATGGCTCTGCTAAAACACTCTGGTCCCGAGACGTGTACTCTGCCGCTGATGTGTGCATTTCTGTCATGGCCTTCACGGTTAGCTACATTTCTGTCGACCAGGACCTTGAGCGATGACGGATCTCGCATCAAAGCCTGGTTCCACAGGGTCATTGGAATCCTCCGCCCAACATCTTGTCTTTGGCGTCATCATCTTGCGGCCGAGGCGATATGACCCACCCTTGGGGAGGAGTAGGCACTCGACGTCGATCATCACGATCAAATCGGTCCTCATCTCGATCACGCCGCCTCCATGTCCCTCACGCCTCGGGGCAATCTTGGGCTATGTGCCGATGGGCTGTATTCGCAGCGGATCTGCTTGTGAATCCTGTTCATGACGCGATCTGACTGAATTTTGATCTCCTGCTGCCCGGAGCAAATCTCTCATCTGGAGTAAGCCCTCGCCAGCCTCCAACTGGGAAGGCTGAATGGACTCTGCTATACAGGTTGCAGCTGCTAGATTCTGAACAGGAGTTCGGTATACCTGAGTTGGTTGTGGAAAGAGTTGACATCGACTGGACGACGGGACCCGTTGTTGCGCTCGTTCATGGAGCACTCGCTGGAGATTTTCCAATCGAGTGCGCTCAGCCAAGTTGGCCAAACGCGCATCTTCTAAGGCACGGGCCTCGGGGGTTTCTCCGACGATAGGAGTGTGAAGCGCATCCATGTTCCGGCGGCGGAGCTCCTCCCTATGCAGCGAAGTGAGGGGCTCGGGTTGGTACTCTTCGTGAGCCTGCGCCGGCTCACCTTCGCCAATGCCTCCGTCGGTGCGGGGGAAACCAGGAGGACTGCGTGGTCCGTCGACCATCAGAACCTCCGCCATTTGGATCGCTCTTTGTCGCACGGATGCGATCTCTCTGAAGCGGTCGGCGGATCGAGCAGGCCGTAGAGATTCGTCGAGGCTCGATTGCCGCGACTTGGGGAGTGGCCGGTGGCGAGCCACCGCGTGCCTCACCCACCGCTGAAGCCTCGATTGGCCGGAGCGCTTGCGCGTGGCGAGATTGGGAGGAGGACGGCACAAGAGCTGACCGATCTTGGGTTGACGCTGTCGCGGAGGGCGCCGCAGACGCCTGTAGTCGTCGCCCAGCTGACAGGGAGTGCGTCAACGTCGAGTGGAGCCTCCTGCAACCAAGCGGAGTCGTCGGCGATGAACGTGAGCGCGCCGAGACGGATCTCGCGGCCCTCAACCAAAACTCCGCCTGAAACCATGATGAATGGGATCGGAAAAATGCAAATTCTCCAACAAGTCGCTAAGACACCTGCCCCAAGGTGGGCGCCAACTGTCGTGGTTCTAAGCCTGACAGTAGAATGGGGGTAGGTATGGAGAGGCAAGATCCTAGCTATGGAGTAGTTGTATACGCAAGATGTTTACGAGTTCAGGCCCTTCTCGGAGGAAGTAATAGCCCTACGTCTCGGAGCCCGGAGGCGGTCGATTTGTATTATGTGCGTCTGAGTTACAGGGTGCGAACCCTTTACACCGAGGAGGGTGGCTTATATAGAGTTCGCTGACCCCTCCGGCCCTCGATTATGAGGGTTAAAGGTACATTAAGATAGGGGTTCTTGGTAACGCATACGTAAAGTGCTATGATGACCATAAAAGCTACTTAATGACCCATTGTTTGTGTGCGTGATCGGCTTTTGATCTCCTGGTGGTCTAGTGGTTGGCTTCATGGTCGAGTGTCTTCCGGTTGGTCGAGTGGAACTCTTCGGTCATTGAAAGGTAGTTTCTTCTAGAGATGTCCTTGGGGAGGGTGTCTTAGAGAGGTCCATGACCCTACCCTAGGTACATGACTTCATCAGCGATAGCTCTAGCATCTCGCCAAAATGCTTAGGTATGGGCAATAGAGCACAGGAGTCTCGACACCCTCATCTGTGATGAACCGTGGAGCAGACTGTCGTGGCGAGGTATGATGTGGACGAGTGGCGGGTGGGCGAGGAATCTTATAGCATTCACATTACCTTAGGGACACGAGGAAGTCTAATGGTTTGAGAAATCCTCTCAAGCTAGGGGATCAAGGCGGCGACAAGGCCTCACCAAAGGCGGAGAAGAAGGTCACATGCATCCGAATCTTTATGCCTCCGAGGCGAGAGAAGAAGGTGTTGGGAAACGTAGTAGAAATAAAAACCGCCATACGATCAGCCAAGAACCATATGAAGATGCATAGAGGGGTTGGATCAATGATTGTTACTAACTCCGAAGTGCAGGGGAACTAGACGAGTCAGTGTAGATCATACTTGGAGTCCCTTGAACCATTGCTGATGATCCCGCAAACTGCCCTCGAGCGATCCCTTGAGCGAAATAATCAAAAGCACGACCTCTCTACTGGTTGCAAGCGTCACGGTCTTCATGATCCGGCAGTAACCGCCGTCCATAGCTAATCATCGCTGGATAGAGGGAGGAGATTAGAACCATACTGGGCTTCTAATTATGAGGATTAGAGAAACTAGATCTAGCTCCAAATGGGTCAACTAGGATCTACTAGCAGTAGAACTAGATGGACTAGAGGAGGCTTCAAAACTTGTGTGTTCAATTATATATAGGTTAGAGGGGAGGAGAGGCAGCCACCAAGGAGGGAAAGCCTTCTTGGGCGCCGCCAAAGGGGGCTCCTCCCCTTCTTGAGGTGGCCCTAGTAGGATTCGGCCCCCCACAAGGAAAGGGGGGCGCCTCCTCCACTTGGCCCTTGTGGCCCAAGTTGCTTTCCACCCCGTTGGTGTTTAATTTAATATAAAAGCCTTCTAATAATTACTGGACCCTTTTATTTATAATTTAACATCACTAGAAACATTTTCACCTATATATTTATTATCAAGGATATACCTTATTGCCCGATAAACTTCGAAACCCTTCCAGTTCCTCTTGGAACTATTCCGTATATTCATAAAAGAATTCCACAAATAAATCCTTGATACTCTCGTCCTACTAACACTCGATGAGATCGTGATTACCTTAACCTTGTGACCCCATAAGTTCGGTAAATCATATACATGAACGAAACTCCTTCGTTCAATAACCGATAAGCGGAACTATGGACATCCATATCGATCCCTATGATTACACGATGGCATTCGAAAGTGAACCTTTGGTTATCATGTGATGTTCTCTTTTCTTCGTGGTACCTTACAAAACCGGGGTGCATCGGTATCCTCCCGATCATCCACATGCTCGCTATATCGTTGCCCTCGTTACGGTTTTGTTCTTCTTTCTCGTTGAAGTATTCCGGCATCCCCATGACGTAGTCACCTGTGTCTGGCCAGACAGTGATGGATGCCATCACACCGAGAGGGCCCTAAGAATATCTCTCCATCGTCGGACGAGCAAATCCCACTCTCGAGCTATCTAGTCCCTTATCAAGCTTTTCGATGAACTTATAAGTTATTGTTATGATCACCTAGTTCTGAGATGATGTTTTAGCAACCCCAAAGTCCACCATATGGTTGGAAGTGACTACGATACTCTCATGGTGCGAAGAACTAAAACACATGCTAACACTCCGTGTTATAACAATTGATTTCAGACTATGTTATCTTAAAGTATAACAAACAAGTTTGAGTTGATTCAATATGATCGTTCTTCTAACGTCATACTCTCAATGTCGCTTTTAAGACTATCGTTACACTTAACGGTATCTTAAGATCGAAAAACATGATCACCAACAACACTTGAGCCAGTATTAAAGGCAAGACTAGGAATCTATTCTTTACCGTTTATTATTTCACACGTGCATATGAGTTTTACATTGATACGATTATTGCAGGATCTTAGCTGTTATAGCATGAAATATAAACTATTAATTATGAACGTCAAAATATAATAATACAATATTATTGCCCCTATGGCATATTACCACCAGAAGGTCCCTCGGTGGAGTGAGGGCGCTTTTGTTTCTTAGGAGCCTTCATGCAAGGTTTCTAATATACATAAAGTCCATGAATGCTTCTCTTCTTGATGAACGCACTTTGAGCATTAGAGACGAGCTTGCTCATATGTGGGACGAACTGAGTTGCTACATCTTTGTAATTTTCTTAGCGATGACATGAATTAGCGATGACATGAATTAAAATTTTTCCTACGGTTTCACCAAGATCCATCTATGAGTTCATCTAAGCAACGAGTCAAGGGAGTGAGTTTGCGTCTACATACCACTTGTAGATCGAGTGGGGAAGCGTTCAAGGGGATGGTGATGACGGAGTCGTACTCGCCGTGATTCGGATCACCGATGACCAAGTGCTGAACGGACAGCACCTCCGCGTTCAACACACGTACGGTACGGACGACGTCTCCTCCTTCTTGATCCAGCAAGGGGGAAGGAGAGGTTGAGGAAGATGGCTCCAGCAGCAGCACGACGGCGTGATGATGGTGGAGTGACAGTTCTCCGGCAGGGCTTCGCCAAGCACACGCGGAGGAGGAGAGGTGTTGGGGAGGGGAGGGGCTGCGCCTTGACTTGTGTTTGCAGCCCTCCCCTCACCCCTCTATTTATAGGGGGAAGGGAGAAGGGGGCCGGCCCCTCTAGATGGCATCTAGAGGGGGCGGCCAGGGGCGCCCCTTAGGGTCCCCCCAACCCTAGGCACATGGGCCCAAGGGGGGGGGTGCGCCCAGCCCACCAGGGGCTGGCTCCTGCCCCCACGCAGCCCATGTGACCCCCGGGAGGTGGCCTTGGTGGACCCCCGAACCCTTCCGGTGGCCCCAGACACACCGATATGCCCCGAAACTTTCCGGTGTCCGTTTGACAACTTCCCATATATAAATCTTTACCTCCGGACCCTTCCGGACCTCCTCGTGACGTCCGGGATCTCATCCGGGACTCGAACAACATTCGGTAATCACATACAAGTCTTCCTAATAACCCTACCACACCGAACCTTAAGTGTGTAGACCCTACGGGTTCGGGAGACATGCAGACATGACCGAGACGCTCTCAGGTCAATAACCAACAGCGGGATCTGGATACCCATGTTGGCTCCCACATGCTCCTCGATGATGTCATAGGATGAACCACGATGTCGAGGATTCAAGCAACCCCGTATACTATTACCTTTGTCAGTCGGTATGTTACATGCCGAGACTCGATCGTCGGTATCCCAATACCTCGTTCAAGATCGTTACCGCAAGTCACTTTACTCGTGCCGTAATGCATGATCCCGTGACCAAACACTTGGTCACTTTGAGCTCATTATGATGATGCATTACCGAGTGGGCCGGAGATACCTCTACGTCATGCAGATGACAAATCCAGTCTCGATCCGTGTGAACCCAACAGACACTTTCAGAGATACCTGTAGTGCACCTTTATAGTCACCCGATTACGTTGTGACGTTTGGTACACCCAAAGCACTTCTACGGTATCCGGAGTTACACGATCTCATGGTCTAAGGAAGAGATACTTGACATTGAAAAAGCTCTAGCAAAACGAACTACACGATCTTGTGCTATGCTTAGGATTGGGTCTTGTCCATCACGTCATTCTCCTAATGACGTGATCCCGCTGTCAATGACATCGATGTCCATAGTCGTGAAACCATGACTATCTGTTGACCAACGAGCTAGTCAACTAGAGGATCACTAGGGACGTATTGTGGTCTATGTATTCACACGTGTATTACGATTTCCGGATAATACAATTATAACATGAATAAAAGACAATTATCATGAACAAGGAAATATAATAATAATGCTTTTATTATTGCCTCTAGGGCATATTTCCAATGATCTCCCACTTGCACTAGAGTCAATAATCTAGTTACATTGTGATGAATCGAACACCCATAGAGTTACGTGTTGATCATGTGTTGCCAGCGGAAGAGGTTTAGTCAACGGATCTGCGACATTCAGATCCGTATGCACTTTACAAATTTCTATGTCTCCATCTTGAACATTTTCACGGATGGAGTTGAAGCGATGCTTGATGTGCTCGGTCTTCTTGTGAAACCTGGGCTCCTTGGCAAGTGCAATAGCTCCGGTGTTGTCACAGAAGAGTTTGATCGGCCCCGACGCATTGGGTATGACTCCTAGGTCGGTGATGAACTCCTTCACCCAAATTGCTTCATGCGCTGCCTTGAGGCTGCCATGTACTCCGCTTCACATGTAGATCCCGCCACGACGCTACGCTTGCAGCTGAACCAGCTTATCGCTCCACCATTCAACATATACACGTATTCGCTTGTGACTTAGAGTCATCCAGATCTGTGTCGAAGCTAAGCGTCGGCGTAACCCCTTCTGACGAGCTCTTCGTCACCTCCATAAACGAGAAACATGTCCTTTGTCCTTCTCAGGTACTTAAGGATATTCTTGACCGCTGTCCAGTGTTCCTTGCCGGTATTACTTTGGTACCTTCCTACCAAACTTACGGCAAGGTTTACATCAGGTCTGGTACACAGCATGGCATACATTATAGATCCTATGGCTGGGGCATAGGGGATGACGCTCATCTCTTCTTTATCTTTTGCCGTGGTCGGGCATTGAGCTGAGCTCAATCTCACACCTTGCGACAGGCAAGAACCCTTTCTTGGACTGATCCATTTTGAACTTGTTCAAAATCTTATCAAGGTATGTGCTTTGTGAAAGACCTATGAGGCGTCTCGATCTATCTCTATAGATCTTGATGCCTAATATATAAGCAGCTTCTCCAAGGTCCTTCATTGAAAAACTTTTATTCAAGTAGGCCTTAATGTTGTTCAAGAGTTCTATATCATTTCCCATCAAAAGTATGTCATCTACATATAATATGAGAAATGCTCTGAGCTCCCACTCACTTTCTTGGAAACGCAGGCTTCTCCATAAGTCAGCATAAACCCAAACGCTTTGATCATCTCATCAAAGCGAATGTTCCAACTCCGAGATGCTTGCACCAGCCCATAAATGGATCGCTGGAGCTTGCATACTTTGTTAGCATTCTTAGGATCGACAAAACCTTCCGGCTGTATCATATACAACTCTTCCTTAAGATAACCATTAAGGAATGCTGTTTTGACGTCCATCCGCCATATCTCATAATCATAGTATGCGGCAATTGCTAACATGATTCGGACGGACTTAAGCTTCGCTACGGGAGAGAAAGTCTCATCGTAGTCAATCCCTTGAACTTGCCGATAACCCTTAGCAACAAGTCGAGCTTTATAGATGGTGACATTACCATCCGCGTCCGTCTTCTTCTTAAAGATCCATTTGTTTTCTATCGCGCCGATCAGCGGGCAAGTCGGTCAAAGTCCATACTTTGTTTTCATACATGGATTCTATCTCGGATTTCATGGCTTCTAGCCATTTGTTGGAATCTGGGCTCGCCATCGCTTCTTCATAGTTCAAGGTTCACCGTTGTCTAACAACATGATTTCCGGGACAGGGTTGCCGTACCACTGCAGTGCGGAACGTGTCCTAGTGGACCTACTGAAGTTCAAGTAGCAACTTGATCCGAAGTACCTTGATCATCATCATTAATTTCCTCTCCAATTGGTGTAGGCACCACAGAACATTTTCTGAGCTGCACTACTTTCCGGTTCAAGAGGTAGTACTTCATCGAGTTCTACTTTCCTCCCACTTACTCCTTTCGAGAGAAACTCTTTCTCAGAAAGGATCCGTTCTTAACAACAAAGATCTTGCCTTCGGATCTAAGGTAGAAGGTATACCCAATGGCTTCCTTAGGGTATCCTATGAAGACGCATTTTTCCGACTTGGGTTCGAGCTTTTCAGGTTGAAGTTTCTTGACATAAGCATCGCATCCCCAAACTTTTAGAAACGACAGCTTAGGTTTCTTCCCAAACCATAATTCATACGGTGTGGTCTCAACGGATTTAGACGGTGCCCTATTTAAAGTGAATGTAGCTGTCTCTAGAGCGTATCCCCAAAATGATAGCGGTAAATCGGTAAGAGACATCATGGATCGCACCATATCCAATAGAGTGCGATTATGACGTTCGGACACACCGTTACGCTGAGGTGTTCCAGGCGGCATGAGTTGTGAAACGATTCCATATTTTCTTAAGTGTGTACCAAATTCGTGACTCAAATATTCTCCTCCACGATCCGATCGTAAGAATTTTATCTTTCGGTCACGTTGATTCTCTACTTCATTCTGAAATTCCTTGAACTTTTCAAAGGTCTCAGACTTGTGTTTCATCAAGTAGACATACACATATCTACTCAAGTCATCTGTGAGAGTGAGAACATAACGATATCCTCCGCGAGCCTCAACACTCATTGGACCGCACACATCGGTATGTATGATTTCCAATAAGTTGGTTGCTCGCTCCATTGTTCCGGAGAACGGAGTCTTGGTCATCTTGCCCATAAGGCATGGTTCGCATGTGTCAAATGATTCATAATTTAGAGACTCCAAAAGTCCATCAGCATGGAGCTTCTTCATGCGCTTGACACCAATGTGACCAAGGCGGCAGTGCCATAAGTATGTGGGACTATCGTTATCAACTTTACATCTTTTGGTATTCACGCTATGAATATGTGTAACATTACGCTCGAGATTCATTAAGAATAAACCATTGACCAACGGAGCATGACCATAAAACATATCTCTCATATAAATAGAACAACCATTATTCTCGGATTTAAATGAGTAGCCATCTCGCATTAAACGAGATCACGATACAATGTTCATGCTCAAACTTGGCACCAAATAACAATTATTAAGGTTCAAAACTAATCCCGTAGGTAAATGTAGAGGTAGCGTGCCGACGGCGATCACATCGACTCTGGAACCATTCCCGACGCGCATCGTCACCTCGTCCTTTGCCAGTCTCCGCTTATTCCGCAGCTCCTGCTGTGAGTTACAAATATGATTAATGGCACCGGTATCAAATACCCAGGAGTTACTATGAGTACTGGTAAGGTACACATAAATTACATGTATATCAAATATACCTTTGGTGTTGCCGGCCTTCTTATCCGCTAAGTATTTGGGGCATTTCCGCTTCCAGTGACCCTTCCCCTTGCAATAAAAGCACTCAGTCTGAGGCTTGGGTCCATTCTTTGACTTCTTCCCAGATGGCGGCTTATCGGGCGGCAACATCCTTGCCGTCCTTCTTGAAGTTCTTCTTGCCCTTGCCCTTCTTGAACTTAGTGGTCTTATTGACCATCAACACTTGATGTTCTTTCTTGATCTCAACCTCTGCTGACTTCAGCATTGAAAATACTTCAGGAATGGTCTTCACCATCCCATGCATATTGTAGTTCATCACAAAGCTCTTGTAGCTTGGTGGGAGCGACTGAAGGATTCTGTCAATGACCGCCTCATCGGGAGGTTAATATTCAAATTTGGGTCATGCTGTTGTGCAACCCAGACATTCTGAGTATGTGCTCACTAACAGAACTATTTTCCTCCATCTTACAACTATAGAACTTGTCAGAGACGTCATATCTCTCGACCCGGGCGTGAGCTTGGAAAACTTGTTTCAGCTCCTCGAACATCTCATATGCTCCGTGATGCTCAAAACGCTTTTGGAGCCCCGGTTCTAAGTTGTATAGCATGCCGCTGAACGAGGGAGTAATCATCAAGACGAGTTTGCCAAGCATTCATAATGTCTTGGTTCTTCTGGGACGGAGCGTCACCTAGCGGTCCTTCTAGGACATATTGTTTCTGACAGCTATGAGGATGATCCTCGTGTTCCGGACCAGTCCGTATAGTTGCTGCCATCATCTTTCAGCTTGGTTTTCTAGGAACGCATTGAAGTTCAGGTTGACATGAGCGTTGGCCATTTGATCTACAAGACATATTTGCAAAGGTTTTAGACTAAGTTCATGATAATTAAGTTCATCTAATCAAATTATCTTAATGAACTCCCACTCAGATCAGACATCCCTCTAGTCATCTAAGTGTTACACGATCTGAGTCAACTAGGCCGTGTTCGATCATCACGTGAGACGGACTAGTCATCGTCGGTGAACATCTTCATGTTGATCGTATCTTCCATACGACTTGTGTTCGACCTTTCGGTCTCCGTGTTCCGAGGCCATGTCTGTACATGCTAGGCTCGTCAAGTTAACCCTAAGTGTTTTGCATGTGTAAAACTGTCTTAAACCCGTTGTATGTGAACGTAAGGATCTATCACACCCGAACATCACGTGGTGCTTCGAGACGAGTACCTTTAGCAACGGTGCACAGTTAGGGAGAACACTTCTTGATATTGTCGTAAGGGATCATCTTATTTATTACCGTCGTTCTAAGTAAACAAGATGCATAAACATAATAAACATCACATGCAATTATATAGTAGTGACATGATATGGCCAATATCATATAGCTCCATTGATCTCCATCTTCGGGCTCCATGATCATCTTGTCACCGGCATGACACCATGATCTCCATCATCATGATCTCCATCATCGTGTCTTCATGAAGTTGTCACGCCAACGACTACTTCTACTTCTATGGCTAACGCGTTTAGCAATAAAGTAAAGTAATTTACATGGCGTTCTTCAATGACACGCAGGTCATACAAAAATAAAGACAGCTCCTATGGCTCCTGCCGGTTGTCATACTCATCGACATGCAAGTCGTGATTCCTATTACAAGAACATGATCTCATACATCACAATGTATCATTCATCATTCATCACAACTTCTGGCCATATCACATCACATGACAATTGTTGCAAAAACAAGTTAGATGTCCTCTAATTGTTGTTGCATCTTTTACGTGGCTGTAATTGGGTTCTAGCAAGAACGTTTTCTTACCTACGAATAACCACAACGTGATTTTGTCAACTTCTATTTACCCTTTATAAGGACCCTTTTCATCGAATCCGCTCCAACTAAAGTGGGAGAGACAGACACCCGCCAGCCACCTTATGCAACTAGTGCATGTCAGTCGGTGGAACCGGTCTCATGTAAGGGTACGTGTAAGGTTGGTCCGGGCCGCTTCATCCCACAATACCGCTGAAGCAAGATAAGACTAGTAGCGGCAAGCAAGTTGACAAGATCTACGCCCACAACAAAATTGTGTTCTACTCGTGCAATAGAGAACTACGATAGACCTAGCTCATGATGCCACTTTGTTGGGGAACGTTGCAGAAAATTAAAATTTTTCCTACGGTTTCACCAAGATCCATCTATGAGTTCATCTAAGCAATGAGTCAAGGGAGTGAGTTTGCGTCTACATACCACTTGTAGATCGAAAAGGAAGCGTTCAAGGGGATGGTGATGACGGAGTCGTACTTTCGCCGTGATTCGGATCACCGATGACCAAGTGCTGAACGGACAGCACCTCCGCGTTCAACACACGTGCAGTGACGGACGACGTCTCCTCCTTCTTGATCCAGCAAGGGGAAGGAGAGGTTGAGGAAGATGGCTCCAGCAGCAAGACGACGGCGTGATGATGGTGGAGTGACAGTTCTGGCAGGCTTCGCCAAGCACACGCGGAGGAGGAGAGGTGTTGGGAGGGAGGGCTGCGCCTTGACTTGTGTTTGCAGCCCTCCCCTCACCCCTCTATTTATAGGGGGAAGGGAGAAGGGGGCCGGCCCCTCTAGATGGCATCTAGAGGGGGGACGGCGGCCAAGGGGAGGGGGGCTTGCCCCCCAAGCAAGGGGGGCGCCCCCCTTAGGGTTCCCCCCCAACCCTAGGCGCATGGGCCCAAGGGGGGGGGGTGTGCCCAGCCCACCAGGGGTTGGCTCCTGCCCCCACGCAGCCCATGTGGCCCCCCGGGAGGGGTGGCCCCTCCCGGTGGACCCCCCGGAACCCTTCCGGTGGCCCCGGTACAATACCGATATGCCCCCAAAACTTTCCGGTGTCCGTTTGACAACTTCCCATATATAAATCTTTACCTCTGGACCCTTCCGGAACTCCTCGTGACATCTAGGATCTCATCCGGACTCGAACAACATTCAGTAATCACATACAAGTCTTCCTAATAACCCTAGCGTCACCGAACCTTAAGTGTGTAGACCCTACGGGTTCGGGAGACATGCGAACATGACCGAGACGCTCTGGTCAATAACCAACAGCGGATCTGGATACCCATGTTGGCTCCCACATGCTCCTCGATGATGTCATCGGATGAACCACGATTTCGAGGATTCAAGCAACCCCGTATACTATTCCCTTTGTCAGTCGGTATGTTACATGCTCGAGACTCGATCGTCGGTATCCCAATACCTCGTTCAGTCTCGTTACCGGCAAGTCACTTTACTCGTACCGTAATGCATGATCCCGTGACCAAACACTTGGTCACTTTGAGCTCATTATGATGATGCATTACCGAGTGGGCCCAGAGATACCTCTCCGTCATACAGAGTGACAAATCCCGATCTCGATCCGTGTCAACCCAACAGACACTTTCGGAGATACCTGTAGTGCACCTTTATAGTCACCCAGTTACGTTGTGACGTTTGGTACACCCAAAGCACTTCTACGGTATCCGGGAGTTACACGATCTCATGGTCTAAGGAAGAGATACTTGACATTGAAAAAACTCTAGTAAAACGAACTACACGATCTTGTGCTATGCTTAGGATTGGGTCTTGTCCATCACGTCATTCTCCTAATGACATGATCCCGTTGTCAATGACATCTGATGTCCATAGTCAGGAAACCATGATTATCTGTTGACCAACGAGCTAGTCAACTAGAGGCTCACTAGGGACGTTTGTGGTCTATGTATTCACACGTGTATTACGATTTCCGGATAATACAATTATAGCATGAATAAAAGACAATTATCATGAACAAGGAAATATAATAATAATGCTTTTATTATTGCCTCTAGGGCATATTTCCAACAGCGACGGCGCCTGTGGTCGTCGCCATCCTCCTTGGAGGCGTCGTCGGGAATCTCACAGCCGGAGCTCCCGGATCAAGTACTTCGGGTGAAAACTTAGATCCTGCTGCAGGGTCGGGCGGTGGCGTCATCTTGAACGTCGTTCCCCTCTTTAGGGCGCCGTCTTGAAGACTTTGATCCCTGTGGTGCCTTCCTATGACTGGACGTGCATGGTGGCTTCTGTTGCAATGATGACGGCGGTGAGCAATGCCGGAGGCGTGGCCCTGGTCGTGGTAGCCGGCTCTTCTTCTCCGGCGTGTCCGTGGGAGTGCCTCGAATGTCTGTTGCTGTGAAGTCGAAGCCGCGGTAGGGGACCGGTGGTATACGACGACACGTGACAGGTGGTTCGTTCGGTGATCCTCCGTGACGCCACCCCTGCCCAGTTTCCTTAGTAGTTCACCGTCGGAGTCGGAGCTGTGCTGCCTAGTGTGGTTTGTAAGGAGTGTTGTACTGTAGCTATTAGGGCTGCTGTTTTTTCTTTTTTGTTTTTTGATCTTCGGATCCTTTGGTCCTAGGACCTTCACCACCTTATTGTTTTCCGTTGCTTCCTGCTATTATCAATGAATGCTAGCAATGCTGGATCTTCCAAAAAAAAACATGTGAACCATGCATGTGAAGAGAGAGAGAAATAAGACGAGGACCATGTGAGGGCTTTTTGTTGGTCAATTGCATGCGTGGACTCTCGCATAGCTCCCTCATAGTTAGTTTCGATTTGCCAAAAAAGGATGTCCGGACTACTTCGCTGATAGATAGAGGTTTTCATTGGTGGACAAAAGTTGACACAAGTGATCCGAACACCACAATCCGGACATATACCAGAGCTTTGAAGGTCTTCTTTGGACATGCCCTCACATTCGATTATACTACAACGAACTAATAGTATAGGTTAAAAATAATAAATAAATGAAAAGGTTAGCTCACAGATTTGTAGACCTCGGAGTTGCCACTTTACAGTGACTACTGCATCTTCGCTTCAAACTAATGGACTCTGTTGTTGTTAGTTATTGCCCTTTCTTTGATTTGAGTTAGCAGAAGACAACAGCCAGCCAACATGGGTTTTCAGCTGCAATGTACGATGATACTATATAACGGAAAGCAATGAATAATACACCTGAATTTGACAACTGCATTTTCCATGAGGTGTTAAGTTGAGAGTTCTAAAGGTGGAAATCATGTTCAATCGGAGGAGAAAAGAAATATAGTCACAACAGACTTGTAAACTTATAAGTTATGGCCAAAGAGACATTTGTGATAATTAAACTCAGTGTAGAGAACAAACATATACATTTTTTTTTGATAAAGAGAGTATATTAATACCAAGATGATATCAATTATACCTGGCCTCTGCAACAACATAATATATCAAGAATGCACATAGCAGAAAGATCAAAAGAAGAAAAAGAAAACAAAGTCCCCGCTGAAGCAATTAGAGACTCGCAGCAGCAAGAGCAGTGGTGACACCACCTAAACTTTACAAAGGAATGAAGTCTGCCAGTGTTGTCATCCCCAATCACCACTTCTGCAAAAAGCCGATCTCTCGACACGCTTCACCTGATCCGCTATGAGAACATCCTGGAATCATCAAAAGACGAACGACATGATCTCCCCATCAACACCTTGGATATCATGGCACCGAACTAGCCCAATCGGATCCAAGATGAACAGGTGGCGCCGCTAGCCTTGGATATCGCCATCGACGACATCGGTAGAACGGATCAAACCCCATGACAAAGATACAACAGACAAATTAGCCGATGGCTCTGTGTACCATAGTATCGATCCGGCGCCTGCAAATCCGTGCACGACCAACACTGTATCATGCGCCCAACTCGTGGTGGCGCTAGTGGAGTCCCGCATCGGCCCTGTGCATCAGATCCTCAAAAGACCTTGCTCCCAGATCCTAGCGCTGGTGGAGTCCCGCATCGTATCCCACATAAATCGGGTCGAAGTCGTTGGCATGGTGGCGCTGGTGGAGTGCTGCTCCTGCGCATCTCCTCGGAAGGCCTACTTGGATCAAGCCGGGAACCAGCGATCCTGGCCAACTCGATGGCGGAAGCCCCACGGCATGGCGATCTGCTGATCCTCCAGAACGGCGGTGGCAGCCGAGTACGCTAGGGACGAAAAAAGAAAGACTGAAAAAAGGGGGCACCACACCGCTGCTGTCCGTCGGAGGCCTCCTCCGGCGACGGCAGAGTCAACGAGGCGGCGGGGACTGGGCTCTTGGGCGGCGGCTTGGAGACCTCTAGAGTCGCCCTTGGAGGCGACCCGGGAGGTTGCGGCTATGGTGGTAAAACGAATATATGCATAATTTTTTCCTGCTTGTAGGATAGTATTAGCCGATCGCTACATGTATCTTATTCTTGGGGATTAACATGCCCAAGGTCCCAAAGATCACATCGAGCTACCCTCAACCCATGTGCTCGAGCTGCATCAACGGGTTGTGCAGGCTGGGTAGCCTGCCCTATTCCATCAAAGCCTGATAGCCTCACCCTGGCAGCTTCACCCCGAAGTCATCATTGCCACTGCCCACCGGTCTGCTGCCCGAAGGTTCTGGCCCTCCTTGCTCATGACCACTAGCAACCTGACGAACCAGTCTGTGAGCCATTGCGTCGGCCTTGTCAATCGGGCTACGATCTGCCAGCCCATGAAGGGCCTGCCAAGGGGGCAGAAACTGATGACATGGAGCTTCCAATGGGGCTGGCGGTCGAAACGGTGGTGGCGATGAAGGAGGTGATATTACTTAGGGCATGGACAATGCATAGCCCCAAGATTATGCCCTGTAGGCCATGTAGGATCGGATGTCAGGAAAAGTAGGGTCTGATGGAGCAGCGGAATTCTCTGCAGGAGGTGGATGCTTGGGAAGAAAAAGTATGGTGCGGTGCATAAAGTTAAAAAAGTTGAAGTGAAGAGTAAAGATGTATATGTATTGAAAGTCTTTATTTTGTATTTTTTGATGATGCTTCACTAGTACTAGCTTGCATTGGGAAGAAAAAAATCAACGTACATGTCTTACTCTACTTTTTGTCACGAAGCATCGTCATCATTATACATGCCCTTAACCATCATCATGGTTGTTGGATCGCCTGCCCATCCACCTAACCTACCGACCGATCAAGAAGAAGCCAGAGGGAGATTGGCGACAGAGTGGTACATGCGGCACGACGATGCAGAGGCAGGGCGGCATCAGTGATATGTTTGGTGAAAGAAAAAAAGGGAAGAGTACACATGAGCGAGAGGTTCAAGAACCGTCGCTTGCTCAAGGTGACAAGCAGGATCCACTCGCCCCACACAACCCTGATGCACCAGGGAGCTTAGAATATGTATGAACATGCTCACATTTGGACGGCTGAGTCAAGACCAACGTAAGAAAACAAATCGGTCAACTCAATCGCTTCCTAGGAGTTTACCCATAGGAGCTTCGTGATTTAGAAGATTACTAACAGCTACTCAGCTATTTCTTCGTGGGCTGGGGGGCAGCAGCCCTGGCTGCCCCCATGAAGCTCGGCCACTACATGGCGGCGCCGGATGCTCGACCCACCAGGCAATGGGGACCAGCAGGCCGCTGTCCGTGGGTACTGCAAGGCAATCGTACCTAGATCCGGAGTAGGGGTTGATTGTCGAGACGAGAGGTTTTTTCTTCTAATAATAATGCTTGCGTAAGTTTTTGTGTGCTAAGGTACGTAGCCGACGACAAATTAATGGAACACAAATACTACTACTACTATTACTAGTGTCCAAGACAACCTAAGGCCTGCCTCCCTAAAAACAACTATGCCCTACGACTTACATGTATGCATGATATGCGCCTCACAATTTGCAAATCTTGCGTGCAGCTAGTACGAATCGCCTACACATACTCCATCACATACTAGCCATTGACGGGCCTGGATTCTTATCCAAAACAAAACGTGCCGGGCCTCGATCTTGTTTTTAGCTACACGCACATAGCGCTATAGCCTCGTCCCTTTGCATGGCAAAGCTCACTTTACGCTTACTTGATTCCCCCGGCGGGCCCCCCACCATCAATCTACTAGTACTGTGAGAGTATCTATCTAGCCATCTCCTCCAACAAGGCACCGACGTAGTCGCACCGATGGACATGGATGGATGGATAGCTTGTTGATTGCCCTTTTGACTCGCGTCTCCAGCGCTTCCGCGTGACGGCCACTAACGCTACGGCTTCCGCTTGACTTCTCACGGCGGGTACGTCCTGCCGGCACGCATCACCTCACCCCCGCCTCTAGCTTCTTCTGGCGGTGGTGGCTGCCACTGTGTGCATGGATGGATATCTACGGCCATATGCTGCTATCCGGTTCAGGACGAGCTGGGAGAACTAGAAAAGCTCCGTCAAGGGAAAAAAGGATTTCATTGCCGGTTGTGCTTTGTAAGAGCATCTTCAATAGATGATGTATATTTTGATGGTTCAAACCGATGATGGTCTAAATTTGAAGCATCAAAAAATACTTTTTACATCTCTGAAAAAGGCTCAACACCAACAAATGGTCCAAAACATAGATGTAAAAAAAGACTCCAACAGATGATCCAAAACGAAGATGCAAAACCGGCCGCCGGCCGCGCGGCTGCTGTTCAGCCACTGTGCAGCCGGCTGTGACGGCGATGGAGGTGGAGGAACGGTTCCTTGGCTGCTCGAGGACGCCGCCGGCCGTGGTTGTGAGTCGGCGGCCCGAGACGCCGCGGCTGCCTTCGAGATTTTGGTCGGCCGAGCGGCACTTTCGGCTTGGTTCCGGCCACGATTTGCCGGCCATTCGCCTCCTCCTCGTCCCTTCATTGCCTTCGGAGGAACCGCTAGCGTCGGGCGATGGGCGGGGCGTGGGGCGGAGGCGGTGGAGGGCGAGTTCGCCGCGGCGGCAACGAATGCGGCAACGTGGGTCAGCCCATCGGCTGCGGCGGCGGCGGGGTTCCCGGCTTCGGCCATGGCGGCGGTGGAAGGCGGGGGAGGCGGGGGGGCTGTGGGAGCAGGATCGCGGGTGGGCGGTCGCGAGGCGGAAGGCGAATGATCTTGCGGTTTGGCGTTGGCGTGCGGCCGTGATTTTTACATCACTTGTATCTCGTGATGTAAATTCGCATTGCTAAGTTTTTAATTTTACATCTTCGAAAGGTGGTGGTCTAATTTTTTTTACATATGAACCGTCTGTTGAAGGCTTGGAGTAGCATTTTTTAATCTCAAAACTTTAAAAGTTAGTTATTTTTACATATGTATCGTCTATTGAAGATGCTCTAACCATCTGGCCTGCACTTGCACATATGATGGTTCATGCACCGCCCGCGCTCTTTTCAACTTGCACATATACGTTTACTTGCCTGGCTATTAGCTAGTGGCTTGCAGCCTTGCACACACTGACTGACACACACATTCTGATGAGGTGATTCGTTAGTTCGTTTTCAGTTGCTGATGCCGATGGCTCGCTAGCTGCAGGCCTGGAGCACATACATACACGATCGTGCTTGGGTTATCCGGTAATAAGTTTACATCATTTCTGAAGATTAGTGCGGATTCTATTGGATTCAGGTGCTCGAAGTAGGATATTCCAGGATATGATACTTTCTGGCAAACGAGACAGCAACGTTGTCTATTTCTGGAAGCTTTGGGTCGGGGTCAAGGGCCTTGACAAATGACACACTGTTGAGTGCCTTTGCTGAACACTTCTCCGCAGTCAGGCAGCAATCACGGGGTCACTGATGAGTCATGGCACATCTGATTCTCAAACTTGTCGAAAACGATTCATCACACAAACACATACATATATTTGCCTATAAACGGTTGCTTCAATTAGGCTAATAATCCAACACATGCTATAAAATAAATAAAAACCAAACCCTTGCTTCTGAAACTCTCGAAAGATCTGCAACGCTCGGTGTGTGCGCCACCTGTTCACCGGCCGGAGAGCATGAGGAGAAGCCATCACCCATCAGGAGTGCCCGAGCAGCGCACTCAACTCCACACGTGCCCCGCCGGCGGGAGAGACCAGCCCAGCATCCTCCAGCAGATTCCTGGCACGTGGCCCTGTTCGTTAGGATAGGACTACGCCTTGCAGTAGTATTTCCAACGTTGATCCATCAGTTGAGGCCTCTTTAGGTTTAGAGGAATCTTGTAGAAATTTCATAGAATATAATTTCTATAGAAAAAATTCCTTTGAGCCATTTGATTTGTAGAAATGGAATCCTATTTCTATGAAGAAATTCTTTCTATTCTCCACATTTCATAGGAAAATAAACATTAGCCTAGACTCAATAAAAAATCCTATGATGTGAATTAAAGAGCATCCCCTTTCTTAGTCCTACTCATAGGATTTGAGATACATGTCATCTCATTTCCTATAACTTTCTCATTCCTAAGATTTTCCTACCCTATAAACTAAGGCCTCTTTTGGTTAATAGAATAGGATTATCATAAGAATAGAAATTTTGTAGAAAATGAGATGACATGTATCTCAAATCCTATGAGTAGGAATAGAAAACGAGATGTCATTTGATTGACACCAAAGAATTTTTCCATTAAGTCTAGGCTCATTTTTATTTTCTTATGAAATGTGAAGAAAGGAATCAATCCTATATAAGAATAGGAATCCATTTCTACAAACCAAAGAGCTCTATAAAAATTCTATCCTCTAGAATTTCTATGAAATTCATTCAAACCAAAGGAGGCCTAAAGAAGGCCTGAGCTCTGAAAGAAACACACAACGGGTCGAGTCATTTCAGCTTTTCGACTGACATACAGTTGATGGAGCTAAGCTCTGAGAGAAACAGTAGTAGTCCAGTGGAAAGTTGAACAAGTGCCACGACCAGAGACGGCAGTGTGATCTCGACTAGTGCCAAGGCCAGCAGTTGACCGTTCCTCATCTCTCAAACTCTGCAGTAGTACGACTAAAACATTGGTTGAACACTTGAACACTCGATTGCCGCGCATGGTTTTTGTGGGGCTGCTGTTACATTTGTTCTGAAAAATATAAGCACCATACTACTCTTTGGATCTTCTATTTTTCTCTCTGTCTTGTCTTGTATGCGCACCGTTTTTTCAAGGTTGCATGTAAAAATGGGCCAGGCTGAGTAGAGCTTGGTTGGGATGGTTGAGAAGATACATGTCAAAATACAACGTTTGTATGTTGATTGGTTACTTGAATATAGTTTGTCTGCATCATGGGGGACTCCTCTATCCGGTGTTTGGTTGCATACATGCATCGTGATTAAGAGTTAACAACTAGACTGAACAGAGAGGTTAAACTATAATGTTCATTGCCACTACGACCAGAACTGTCTGATCTCTGGTGGTTACTCCTCCACAGGCTTACTGCCATTGTCACCGCTGATGCAAGGGTCTATCAAGCACGTCCATCGCGCCCGCCTACGCACTGACCACCATAGCCGTCCTCGCCGCCCTCCTCTTCTTCATCCTCCTGCTGTTCAGTCGCACTATGGAGCTGCGTTTCACGACCAACTATGCCATGGACGAATGCGCCCCGCCCCCTGCCCCGGACGTCGCCCTTGCTGCCGCCTTTCGGGACACGCTCCTGCCGCTCATGGCCATGCTGCCTAGGGCCTCTGCCTGGGCGACCCTGCGCCAAGAGACCGCCTGGCGTGCCTCGCTGCGGCCGCCAAGAAGACTCTGCCCGGGCTGCCTCCCGGCCTATGCCGACGACAACACCTCTTCTGCACACGAGGATGCCTTCCACGATGTTGTCTCCTTCGGCGAGGAGGTCTACCCAGCAGTCATCTCCGTCGAAAACGGCACGCCGCCCTCCAACCTCCACACACAGTCACATGTAGATCTACTTGTCTATGATTAGTGAAACAGAAAACGCACAATACGAAAGTTGTGTGAAATAGCAAGGTGAAATTACTCCTCAAAGGAAACTTCAAATGGTCGACTGTGTCCTATGAATTTGTCAAAAACCGTCCAAAAAAGCTTTAAATATGAACACGGAAATCAACATATAAGTGAAGAAACTATGATCCGATCGCCTGAATGGAATCAGAACACGGAGGTGCATATTTTTCCTGTACAACTTGTGACAAATCGAAGCACGGCCGTGTAGAAGGAATGAAGGAGATTAAAGAGGTGCTTAGAAGAAAATATGTGCTAACCACGTATAGGCATGGCTCACCGGAGTCATGGAGAGCATTAATTGGGCTTGACTCGCTGGAAATGGTCGATTTGAGCATTTCGAGCGATGCAGCCAAAATGGTGCTTTATAAACCGTGCGATGCAAACCCAACACTGGTTGCATATAACCAAACAGCCCAACATGAAAAAGTTGCATCCAGCGGGTCTGGTTGGGCTTAATGCAGGCTACCAAACACATCCTTACGCGCGCACCCTGCATTTGACAAAGCGACGTGCGAACACAAACTGGTTGTCATTAGTTTTACATACATGGCCTTGTAATCTACCATGGGCAAATGTATCACTTGACTCCTCCTCTTCCCGTGTCGCCCCCGCGCTGCGGCCGGGAGGCAACCCTAGCTCCCCCCGGCCGCCCCCTCCCTCATGCACTTCTACTCCTTCACGGCGAGTGGTTACGTGGTCTGGTGTGCCTCGGTCGCCAGGGACGGTAGCGGCACGGCCGGATCGGCCGACAGCGGCACTTCCAGATCTTAACCTAGGCAACACGGGCCGTGGGCGGCGTGTGCGGCTAATGGGGGTGGAGGCGCAACGGCGGTGGTTGGCGGGCGAGCTGGCCGTCCTTCAGGTGTTTCGGTGGCTGGATGGCGGTGGCGTCGCGGATGGGCTCCCCGGTGAGCTCTCTTGGCGGTGGGTGCGAGTCTTTGGGTTGCCTCTTGCCGGTGGACGGGTCTTCGTTGGTGGCCACGCATGGTACAGAATCGGCCGATGGGTGGGCACGACACAGGGGGTGTCTGGAGGAGAGGTTGGTTGGAGGGATGGGTTGCGCCAATGTGCTCGGGCCACCCGTCGCTGGCACAGTGGTGTGCCGGTCGTGTATGCGTCCGCTCCCCACCTCTCCCTTTCCCCACTCGTGTGTGGCCGGTTGCCGCTCCAGCGATGTTTCAAGGCGGGACGAGTGCTGCGGTTTCGTCGGTAGAGCGTGTCCCCTTTGACCACAACCTATCTCTTTGGGATGGTCTTGGGGGTGTCTGGATATTGGGCGGCGAGAGATGTGGTGTTTGTGGGCGGAGTGTGCGTCTCAGGTGCGGGCGGGCAGCCATGGCCACGCGGGTGGCCTGGTTGCGGGTGGTTGGCGGAGCTAGGGTCCGACGGAGGAGTGTGTGTGCTGGGGAACATCACTTTCCCAGTCCGTGCATTGGCCTACGGTGGCAGCGTCCGTGGACGTTTCATCCTTCCTAAAGGCTCCGTCGCAGCGTCCCCGCTCCTTTTGTCATACTCCAGGTGAAAACTTAATCTGCACGATCGGGCGGCGGCGGCTCTGCGGTCGTTACCTTCTGGGAGGCACCGCTCTGGATACCTGGATTTGTCGTTGTCTGTTTCGCCTCTCCATTGTGGATTGTCATGATGGAGGTCTCCGTTGGATCCAAGTGGTTTTCTTCGCATATCCGTAGTAGCTTGGTGGTTGGTGGGGGTGGTGTTTCGGTGCACGGCACCTACGTATCTTGCCTTGATTGTGTATGTTGTGTGCATAGGTGGCGTGAGTTTGTATCGTCTCTCGGATGTATTGCGGTGATGGTTCAAAAAGCCACTTTAGAGGACAGGTGCATTGGAGCCCTATATTTTGAATAGTGCCAAAAATGCTATTTTGAAGTTTAAAAAAATCCTGAAAATAAATCAACATATTTATATGGATGTATATTACACATATGCAAATTTTGATGCTGAAACAAGTAACCATGTGAGTTACAAAAAAATGACAAATTGTGATTTTGGAAAGATGAATAGTGCATGCATTATTCACTATTTGGAAATCACCATTTTGTTATTTTTGTATAGGTTACATGTTTACTTCTTTCATCACCAAACTTTACACATATGTGATATACATCAATATGTTCACGTGGAATTATTTTGGGAGTATTTCAAAACTTTAAATGTGATTTTTGAAGTATTTAAAATAAGGTCCTCCAATACACCTGGGTTCCAAGAATCCACTCTTGGTGATTGTTGCTTTATAATATAAAGCGGGGGAATCCCTTTTTCTTAATGTATCACTTGACTAGGTTTTCCTTCTCCAAACAAGAACAGTAGACAGTGACGAAACTCTCCAACCAGTGTGCACCAAACCTAATTAACGTGATGATAGTTATAGTAGTTAATTAAAGGTCAGCACTGATTAGATGGTCACAAACCCTAGTTGGACATGCATTTTGTACTACAAGATGGATGGATTTGAGGTGTACTGCAACACACAGTAACGGCTCTGTCCCTTGGATCTTCTTCCCTAATGTAGGAACTTTTTAATAAGGGATGTAATGGTTGGGTGGTCCTGATTGGCGAGTTGATGGTCTGACAGGGATGTCTCATCATGTCAACACTGGTAATAAGCCATGTGAAGAATGCCTTGGTTGTTCCATCAAAACCAAGCATATGGGTATGGTGACTGATTATGCTCCTCATCTTGCTGGTATCAAGCTTCAAATATCTTGCATGTGCTAGCTTTGCACCTTTCCTTATCTTGCACTTTTTGGCTGCATTGATCACCAAAAAGGTTCAAGCACAAAACATGAATTCAGGAGTACTAGCACTGCATTATATTATGAGCAGAGTACTGGTGCCTGAGGTTCCTTCAGATATTGGTACCACAGTGTGCCTGGATTTAAAGTGTCACATGTTGTAGATTCCAAAAGAAAACCGCAAATTATAATAAAAAAACAATGTTGGCTTTTTGTAGATATTGGTACCTCTAACATGTTTAAAATAACAGCATATACCTGCCCCACTTCTGAAATGTTTTCACACAAAAACACAAAATATTTTCGTTTGCCCTTTTTGCTTGTTTGCTTGACTTTAGTCGCTACCATGTCTGAGTTTGTTATCGAAAAAAGTGAGGATGCTAAAATTCCTGAAGTTGAAATTCCCACAAATTTGGATTCTATTTTTTTATTGCGGGAAGTAGAACGTCATAGGAAAAAGTGTTATTAAGGAATTCTTGAATTGTAGGGGCGGCATTGGTTTGTGATGACATTCCTATTCTGAATAGAACTAAGAGTTATGCCAAAGCTATTTTAGCACTTGTTCTTAAACTTGAGAGAAGACTTACACGTACTCACCCCACTTTGCAGAGATTGTTCTATGAATTGCCTATTATAAATAACCCTAAGGCTAGAAAGATAGCTACTCTTGTCCTTATGAATGAATTTGATTATATGGTACGTGAGGCTAGTGAGATCTTTGATTTTTATAATATGAGCCATGAACGTTCTATTATAGATGAAATTTTATATGATGAAGATTACCTGAGGAGGTATTTGTTTCGTGATAATCATGATTTTGATGAAAATACCAAAAAGGAAGTTCCTCCTATACATATTATCCAACAAGTTTTAAATGGTATTAATCAATAATATTCTTGGATAGTAAAAATGAACCAACAAGGGTTTGAGGAAGGTTGCTTTGACAATGCTAAAATTTTGGTTAATGATGTGTTCCTCATTGTTTTTGAAAAGCCTCCTGATGAACATGTACCCAATGATGCAAATACTAAGGATGACAACACTTGAAACTATGCATCACGCCTAGCTAGGGGCGTAAAACAACAGCGCTTGTTGGGAGGCAACCCAGTAGTAATCTTTATTATTTTCTTGTTTCTTTTTTGTTTTTGTGTGTGCACACAATTATGCTACTATAAATTCAAAAAAACAATTATGCTACTATTATGGTTGTATTTTTGTGTTTAAATTAGTGGTTGTGCCAAGTAAAGCCTTGGGGATGATTTGGTTGATAGTTGATATGATTCTTAGAGAAAACATAAACTTTTACGCCTACTAGCAGAACTGTTTAAATTCACTGGAGCATGATAAGTTCTGAATTTTTTACACATGATTGATATACAAATTGCTCATGTTTTCCTCATTTTTCAGAATTTTGAAGTTACAGAAGTATTGCATTTGTCCAGATCATGATAAACTATTCTGTTTTTGATAGATTCTATTTTCGTTGCATTGTTTGGTTGTTTTAATGAATCTATGGATTCTATCGGGGGGTATAAGTACCGGTGAAGTTAGAACATAGTATGTATTATGTAATTATAATATATGAATAGATTTACAATAGTACCTAAAGTTTATGATTTGCCCTTTATACTAGCGGATCTCACGAGTTTTCTGTTGAGTTTTCTGTGCTGAAGTTTTCAAGTTTTGAGTGAGATTGCAATGGATGAAGGAATAAGGAGTGGCAAGACCCTAAGCTTGGGGGTGCCCAAGAACCCCAAGGTAATATTCAAGGACAACCAAGACTATAAGATTGGGGATGCCATGGATGGCATCCCCTCTTTCTTCTACCAACAATCAATAAACTACTTGGAGCTATATTTTTATTCATCACATGATATGAGTTTTGCTTGGAGCATCATGTATTATATGAGCACTTTCTTTGTTTGCTTTTAAGTTTGCCACAATCATCTTTCTGGACACACCTTTTGAGAGGGACACACATTATTCGTGATTTGTTAGAATACTATATGTGCTTCACTTACATCTTTTTAGCTAGGAAGTTGCTCTAGTGCTTAACTTATATCTTTTAGAGCACGACGGTGGTTACATTTTAAATAAATAGATGTACTCTCATGCTTCACTTATATCATTTTTAAGAGTTTGATAAATAGTAATGGCAATATGCACGGGTTATGAAATTGGTCCTAATACGATAGGTATTCAAGAGGGATATAATAAAACTTTCATAAAGATCACCGCATATGATAAGTTTGATTCCTTACAATAGTTTTGCAATATAAAGATGGTAATATCTGGGAGGTACTAGTGAATGATTGTGGTTTAGTAAGAATATTGATGTTAAGGTTTGTGATTCCGGAAGCATGCACGTATGGTCTCTCGTTATGCTAAGAAGTTGGAGCACGATTTATTATTGAGTGTCTTCCTTTGCGTGAAGGTCTAGGGCGCGTGATGGTTAACCCCTACCAACCTCCCCCCTAGGGGTATGCATAGTAGTACTTTGCTTCAAGGGATAACAGACTTTCGCAATACATATGTGAGTTCTTTATGACTAATGTGAGTCCATAGATTATACGCACTCTCACCTTTCCGCAATTTGCTAGCCTCTTCGATACCGTGCATTGCCCTTTCACACCTCGAGAGTTGGTGCAAACTTCGCCGGTGCATCCAAACCCCATGATATGATACGCTTTATCACACATAAGCCTCCTTATATCTTCCTCAAAATAGACACCATATACCAACCTATTATGACATTTCCATAGCCATTCCGAGATATATTGCCATGCAACTTCCATCATCATCATATACATGACTTGAGTATTCATTATCATATTGCTTTGCATGATCGTAAGATAGCTAGCATAATATTTTCATGGCTTCTCCATTTTTAGATACCCTTGCTACGCTAGATCATTGCACATCCTGGTATGCCTGGGTATTGATTTCCTTATGTCAAATTATAGACTATTGCTTTGAATCATTCAGATCTAAATATTCATACCATAAAAGAAATATTACATGATAGATATGTTAGGTAGCATTCCACGTCAAAATTTTGTTTTTATCATTTACCTACTCGAGGACGAGCAGAAATTAAGATTGGGGATGCTTGATACGTCTTCGACCTATCTAATTTTTTTGATTGTTCCGTGCTATTATAGTATCAATCTTGGATGTTTTATATGCAATTATACGCAATTATATATCATTTTTTGGGACTAACCTATTAACCTAGTGCCTAGTGCCAGTTGTTGTTTTTTGCTTGCTTTTGGATTTTTAGGAAATCAATATCAAACAGAGTCCCAACGGAGAAAAACTTGCACTACTGCAGGATGCTGCAAACGTGACACTACGATCAAACACCCTTTGAGAAACTGTGTGCGATGCAATAATCGCAAACGGTGGTGTATGAAAACTGTCAAAAATGTATAAAACGTTAGCGATGACGGATGCACCAAACACGTTTCAAATTTTATTTGCGTGTGCGATGAAGGGCATACGGTTCAGTTCAATTAACTGTTTGCGATGAGGAGGAACAAAAGAAACAGGAAGCTAGATGAAGGCTTGTGCGATAGACATCATACGGTTCACTCGGATGAACTGTTTGTGATTAGGCAACACAAAAGAAACGGGCAACCAGATGAAGATGTGTGCGATATACAACATATGGTTCACACGGATGAACTGTTTGTGATTAGGCAACACAAAAGAAATGGTCAGCCAGATCAAGGTGTGTGCAATATACGCATGCGGTTCACTCGGCCCTTG
This sequence comes from Aegilops bicornis, assembly GCA_021605145.1. Lineage (NCBI taxonomy): Eukaryota > Viridiplantae > Streptophyta > Magnoliopsida > Poales > Poaceae > Aegilops > Aegilops bicornis. The sequence continues at coordinate 86,749,889 of CM038670.1, forward strand.
TCGTCAGTGTGTGACCTCTGTGGCAACCGTTCGCTCCCCAGGCGCCTCATCGTGTACCGTGGCAACCGTCCACTGCCTCTTCGCCTTTCCCTCTCGATTTGGAACTGCTGTTGCACGCTCTTCCTCCCTCCTTTTGCCTTCACCCTTCCTTCTGCCATTGTTCGATCATCTTCTCCATGGAGGGAACAGGCCGGAAACGACCCCTTTATTCTTGCCCTGATCTGAAAGATGACATGGTGGAGGAACTCATTAATCGGTGCGACGTCATCACCTCGGCTAGCATGGCAGGTTCGTGCAAGACCATTCTCGACTCAACTAATAACATCATTACAAGGAACCCAAGGGTCCAGGAGCGGTTTGATCTCCCCTATCTTCTTCGTCGTGACCTCGCCGTTGGCGTGGGGGCGAGGGAAGCCTCGCCTTGTGCAAGTTGATGCCGCTTGATAATGATACGTATGATGTTAAGATGCCATCGCTTGAGGGAAAGGCTTGGGCAGGTGCAAATGGATATTGGGTTGTTTATATTGGGTACAACTGCGAATCGGAACTTGTGAATGTGTACACTCGTCACCGGGTTCCACTTCCAAAAATATCAGACGACTGCCCAGAGGTTGAGTACACCGGTATTCTACGTGAGTTCAAATACGATCATGGTGACTGTCGTCTACGGAAGATAGCAATTTGTCGATTTTCCAACCGCTCTTGGGATTACATGAACTATGAAGTTGTTGCTATCTTCGACAAGCTTGTTGCCGTCCTTACTTCCATGCCTCGATGGATATTGCTCAAAAATCTGTACAAGGATGAGTACTGTGATGCAATTCAATATGAGGGTCTTGTATTTGCTGCCACCACTCGTGGCACTGTTTTTGCATGGAATCCTGATGTTTTCGGTACGTTTTTCTTCCACCATAATTATAATTGTTTCATCCACATGCATGCGGGTTAGCTAGTTTCCCTTTACTAATTAACCTTCTTGTGTTTCCAAGGTCTTGTGAACATTCCACCACCTATACTTGAAAATTTTTATAACCAAGGGGAGATGATGATGTTGATGATCACGAGCATGAGGACGAGCAGGACCCATATACTCAGTGGCGCCTGGCAACTTATTCTGATGGATCACCTCTTCTTGTCTCAGATACAGTGGCAATCGCTGATGTTACTAAGGAAGCAGGTGTTGTCTCGCATGGTCACACTCTCCAGACCTATTCCAACATCCGTTGCAGGGTATTCGGGATGGATACTAGTGTACTAGTGCCAACACCTTCTCCCTGGTTCAGTATTGAAAGTCTTGGAGGAAACTCGCTCTTCCTTGGACAAAACTATCCAATGATGGTGGAAGGCGATCCAGCTGCTGTTGACACAACATTACTACCATTTATGAGAAGCAACTGTATCTATACCTCGGACATTGCTATGCTTCCCTACCGTCCCAATATGGGTCCTGACATAGGCCGCTTCAGCCTGGATGATCAGTCCTGCGTTGGTCTTGAGATTGACAGTAGCTGACCCTTCCCAGAGAATCACTTCTAGTTCAAAGCAAGCGTTTCCAACACCGACGAGTGGTTGAGCTGAAGTTCATTTCATCGCTTTGTTATTTGTTGTGTGAGAAAAACTTTACTACACTGTTTTGTTGGAAATGATCTATAATCCAACGTGTATCCTCATTGTCGTTGTGGGTTGATGACTTGTTGTATGTAATCAATGGTACATTTGCCTATGCGTCCATCAACTCATGCCTGCTAGTGGTGTCCATATGAACAATGCTAGTGATTTTAGTTGCAAAAATTAGATAGTGCTAGTGATTTTTAGCTGCATATTTTGACAAATCGTAGTGTTACAAGGTTGACAAATGGCAATGTTACCAGATAAACAAATGTCAATTTTTCTAGTTTGACAAATAGCAACATACCCAAAATGACAAATATGCAAATCTTACCCAATTGTTTGTACGTGGTTGCACATGGGTCATGCAAAACAACCGTTTGCGTTGAAGGGATGTAGAAATCCTACTCGGCACATTTTCCCCTGGCTTCCTGGTGAAGATGTCAGTTTGCATATGGGTGTTCTAACTAAAACTTTGTGATGAGTGTTTTATATTTAAAAGCCAATGACATTTTCTTCAAAAGAAAATCATTTGATAAGTCTGTACATTAAGAGAGAAAAACGCAAGTTCGTTCAAACCATATCTTTCATTCAGTCACACTGCGAATTTATATTCATATGATCGAGAATTTGAGATACAGTATTAATCCATGAAAAAACTATTTCCGGCGGCGGCAGAGGCGGTGTGCCGCACCGTTGTTGTCGTTGTCATCCTCCGGGACGCTGTTGTTGAAGTCTTCAAGGCAGCACAAAATGTTCTTCACTTGTAAATCAAACATCATGTCGTCGCACGATCGACGGGTGGGGCACGGGACGACGACAACTGGCGCCGCTGAGAGGTAGCGGTCGACGGCAGTGTCCCATGCCACTGAGGGGGGCGTGCGCACGGGCACGGGCATGGGCGCGGCGGGTGCAGCCAAACGCACGGGGACCGGCGCCTCGATGGGTGGAGGGGCGCGCATGGGCAGGGGCACGGGCGCGACGGGTGTAGCCAAACGTGAAGGAAATATGCCATAGAGGCAATAATAAAGTGGTTATTTATATTTCCTTATATCATGATAAATGTTTATTATTCATGCTAGAATTGTATTAACCGGAAACTTAGTACATGTGTGAATACATAGACAAACAGAGTGTCACTAGTATGCCTCTACTTGACTAGCTCGTTGAATCAAAGATGGTTAAGTTTCCTAGCCATAGACATGAGTTGTCATTTGATTAACGGGATCACATCATTAGATAATGATGTGATTGACTTGACCCATTCTGTTAGCTTAGTACTTGATCGTTTAGTATGTTGCTATCGCTTTCTTCATGACTTATACATGTTCCTATGACTACGAGATTATGCAACTCCCGAATACCGGAGGAACACTTTGTGTGCTACCAAACGTCACAATGTAATAGGGTGACTATAAAGATGCACTATAGGTTTCTCCAATGGTACTTGTAGAGTTGGCATAGATCAAGATTAGGATTTGTCACTCCGATTGTCGGAGAGGTATCTCTGGGCCCTCTCGGTAATGCACATCATTATAAGCCTTGCAAGCAATGTGACTAACGAGTTAGTTGCGGGATGATGCATTATGGAACCAGTAAAGATACTTGCAGGTAACGAGATTGAACTAGGTATGGAGATACCGACGATCGAATCTCGGGCAAGTAACAGACCGATGACAAAGGGAACAACGTATGTTGTTATGTGGTTTGATCGATAAAGATCTTCGTAGAATATGTAGGAACCAATATGAGCATCCAAGGTCCTCTATTGGTTATTGACCGGAGATGAGTCTCGGTCATGTCTACATAGTTCTCGAACCCGTAGGGTCCGCACGCTTAACGTTCGGTGACGATCGGTATTATGAGTTTATGTGTTTTGACGTACTGAAGGTAGTTCGGAATCCCGGATATGTTCACGGACATGACGAGGAGTCTCGAAATGGTCGAGACATAAAGATCGATATATTGGATGACTATGTTTGGACATCGGAAAGGTTTCGAGAGAGTTCGGGCATATACGGGAGTACCGAGGGGTTACCGGAACCCCTCGGGGAGTATATGGGCCCTAATGGGCTTTAGTGGAGAGAGAGAGGGGCAGCCAGGGCAGGCCGCGCACCCCTCCCCCTCTGGTCCAAATTGGACTAGGAAGGGGGGGGGGTTTCCTTCCTCCCTCTCTCCCCCTTCCTTCTCTCCTAGTCCAACTGGAGAAGGGGGGGGGGGAATTCTACTCCCGATGGGAGTAGATCTCCTCTAGGGCGCGCCATAGAGGGCCGGGCCTCCCCCCTCCTCCACTCATTTATATACGGGGGAGGGGTGAGGGAGTCCTGCATTAGGGGGTGTCCGGACAGCCGGACTGTATACATCGTCCGGACTATTGAAGCGTGAAGATACAAGACTCAAGACTTCGACCTGTGTCCGGATGGGGCTTTCCTTGGCGTGATGGCAAGCTTGGCGATCCGGATATTATATTTCCTTCCGTGTAACCGACTCCATGTAAACCCTAGCCCTCTCTGATGCCTATATAAACGGGAGAGGTTGGTCCTTAGAAGGCCGATCACAATTACAATCATACCATCATAGGCTAGCTTCTAGGGTTTAGCCTCTACGATCTCGTGGTAGATCTACTCTTGTACTACCCATATCTTCAATATTAATCAAGTAGGAAGTAGGGTTTTACCTCCATCGAGAGGGCCCGAACCTGGGTAAACATCTGTGTCCCTTGCTTCCTATTACCATCAGCCTAGACGCACAGATCGGGACCCCCTACCCGAGATCCGCCGGTTTTGACACCGACATTGGTGCTTTCATTGAGAGTTCCTCTGTGTCGTCGCTGCAGGGCTCGATGGCTCTTTCAACCCCGTCAACAACACGGTCCCGGGTGAGACCTTTCTCCCCGGATAGATCTTTGTATCCGGCGGCTTCGCCCTGCGGGCCAATTCGCTTGGCCATCTGGAGCAGATCGATAGCCACGCCCCTAGCCACCAGATCAGGGTTGGAAACCTGAACTGCACGGCGGACATACGCGGAGACTGGATCTTCGACGGATTCAGGCCTATGCCAGGAGCACCGGACAGTCACGACGAGCACGGCTTAGACCTGCTGTCGGACAAAGCTCGGGGTGTCACCCCCGCAGTAGCCTCGGACCTGAATCCGGAGCAGGCTATGTTGCCCAAGGACGGGGGGCTGGACCCCGCCCTGCAGGTTGCACACTCATTAACGTTGGAGCCGAACACGTGCCTTACCTCTGTGGTGGCCTGTGAATCCGGACCCCCGGATTCGTATCCGGATGTTGGTTCCGGTCTGCGCACTCCCGATCCAGTCGAGCCAGGTTGGGCTCCGGTAATGGAGTTCACCGCTGCGGATATCTTCCAAAGACTTCGCCTTCGCGACATGCTGAACTCATTAAAGTCTCTCTCTTTGTCGAGGCTCTTGGCGAACTATGTCCTGCTCGAGGGAAGCGGCGATGAAGGAATTCGTTGCCCACCCACCACCCACTTCATTGACACAGTCGATGATTTAACCGGCGTACTGGACTTCAACTCTGAAGACATCGACGGAATAGACGATGATGCAGGAGAAGAACATGAAGCACCGCTCACTAGGCGGTGGACAGCCGCCTATCCCTATGATATATATATATATATACGGCGGACACTCCGAAGGAAACCAATGGAGATGAGGCAGCGGAGGATAATCCCTCAGGGACAAAAGCAAATCATGGGCGTCATCTGCGCTGCTCCAAGCCCCGCCACAGGAATACCGGTCCAGAAGACGAAAACAATCCGGATGGCGCCGAAGATGAATATAACCCTAGTCGGCTTGTTTTGAAGGCCGGATGGCCATCGGGATACTTGGAGAGGGACAACTATACGCCCCCCTCCGAGGACGAGGCAAGCCTCGGCAATGACGAATTCGGCGTTCCTGAAGATCCAGTGGAACAAGCCCGCTTCGAGCGACGGCTCATGGCCAAGGCAAAGAGCCTGCAAAGGAAGCAACATCAGCTTAAAGCCGACCAAGATTTGCTGGTGGACAGATGGACCAAGGTCCTGGCCACCGAAAGATACGGACCCGACCGCCCCGACAAAGGGCACACAGGGCACAACCGGCCACCCCAACCTAAGCAGGAGAACCCAAGGCACATGCCCCGACGTCAATACACCCCTACGGTCCAAAACAATACGAAGGACACAAGAAGAAGCATCCTCAAGCCTCGGCACAATGATCATAAGCGTCAAGTCAGGAAGGCTGGTGCTAATTCCAGCAACTCCCAGTCTGGTCAGCGGACAAAGAACAGCTCAGACCTATCCGGCCCGAGCCACACACTCGATCAACCATGTGAAATTCATGGTACTCCTAGAAGGACGACAAAGCATACCAATAGAGAATGCCGGATCCTCAAAACAAAGCGGTTGGTCCTGTGCTGGAAACAATGAAGGGATGCGTCTAGTCAAGAGAACCCCCCCCTGCTCCATAACACATAAAGCCCCCGCAGGTGTGAAACCACAAACAAACATCTTCTCAAAGATTCCAGGTGCAAAGGCCAAGTTTTACTGGCCCACCACTCTAACGGTTGTCTTCGGATCACCAAAAAAAATGCTACGCCAAAGAATAAATCTTCGGCACCTCCCCACCATGCGGTAACTTACCGTATGCTAACGGGATGAACCACGTTGACTAGATTCCACGTGGTAAATCACTCAGGCCAACACCGTGTGATGCAATCACACCTGTGGGCAAGGCCGAATCCCGCCCTTAAAGCGGAAATCATACAACTGCCGGAGTAGCGAGTCGCGCATGCCTATCAAAATTTTGATATGACAGCCAACTATCCGGACACCAACTGAGGAGTCCGCGCTATTTCAGGGTATAACGGCTGGGTTTACCAGGGCCCGATCAGGAACCCTTTAGATCAACTAAAAGAGGACGTTCAGCTGCCTCCAAACACTTGCCTTTACAAACTAACTTTGACGCAGAACAAGATTGGCGGCGTGGAATCAGCCCGGACACATAACGGCAGGAACATGCAGTTAGAAGGCGGTGGGGATTCACTCTTGATCCACTAACAACCCCCTCCAGTCCGACCATCACATGTTCCGTCAAAAAACACCTCTTTTCATAATCATACTTCGTACTCATATGCATAGACATATCATTTTACTACAATGCGTAGACTTAAATAACACTTACCGGCCGTCGCTTTTCATCGACACCTCGTGTTACGCCCGATTATGCCAGGGGCTTCATGATACGGCAATAAAGTCCGACCACCTTCTCGGTCGTTCGGCACCCCGAACTTATAGCACTATATGCATCAGCTCCGAATCATGTCTTGGGTCATTGGTTGGGTTTGCCCGGCTCCCTTGTTTTGGTACCTTACGTTCCGTTATATCGGCTAAGGGTAGCGCAGGGAGAACTAATGCGATTGTGTCCCGGATCTGCCGGACGAGCACCTCAGTAGAGAAAGCCAAAACCGATCATTATGATACAAATGAGAGCTGGTCACCTGTTCGAGAGGTTGTAAAATCCTTAAAGATCTATTCCGCACAACGCCATTATAAATGCAGAGTGCGACGGATCGATCTTACGATCGGCGCCAATAGAGCCCCTAGTTCGGCCTTCCGAACACTAGGGGCTGCACCGACCATACTCGAATTCCTATTGCTAAGTGAGAGTAATAAAGCCTTATAGTCCGATTTCCTGGTTCGTGGTGAGAAACACCTCCTCAAAAGGACCCAACTATGGGATAAAGAGCGTTCAGATATATCCCGAACACCGCCGTATTCTTTTTACGTGGGGGCAGAAGCCGACGACTGGCCAACTCTCAGGATATACATATAATAAACAGCCGCATAGGAAGAACATATGTTCAAACAAAACAGGCAATATATAATAAAAATGCCATTATCCCATATTACAAAAAGCGGCATGAATGCCCTCAGGGAAATATAATGTCTTTGGTACATTTATCCGCCGCAAGGCGGGCTCCCTTCAGTACACCTTCATAGTACAGTTCGGGCTTGCGATGCTCCTTACCCTCTGGCGGCCCCTCAGTCATCAGCTTCTCCGCGTCAAGCTTCCCCCAATGCACTTTTGCACGGGAAAACGCCATACGTGCACCCTCTATGCAGACCGATCGCTTCACAGCATCAAGCCGAGGACATGCGCGCACGATCCACTTCACGAGCCCGAAGTAACTGCTCAGAATTGGCTCCGCCGGCCACAGCCGGACAACCAAGTCCTTCATGGCTAGTTCGGCCACCTAGTGCAGTTCGACCAGCTGCTTCAGCTGATCGATAAAGGGCACCGGATTGTTCGGTGCCAAATACTGCGACCAGAGATCTCTCTCCGCAGAATTCTTCTCCTCGGTTCGGTAGAATTGGACGGTATCTGATATGCTGCGAGGAAGATCCGCAAATGCCCCTAGAAAAATAAGAATTCAGCTTGTTGCTTAGAATTCTTCCCATTGTCATGAACAAATGGCTAAGAATACAGAAGGCCTGTAACATCCCAAAATTCTAAATTTTGGAATGTTATAAACAAATAGATAGATTTGATTGATTGCTTGATTGATTGACTGAAAGTGAGTGAATTCGAAACTTTTTGAAAGTTAGATGAGAGGGAATAAAAGGACTTGCCCAAACTTTCATTTTGCTTTTATGATCTTCGGGAATTCAAATTCTTTTCATCACAAAACCTTGGAGAGAAGATGACATGACTTCTTCCATTTATTTAAATGACAAGGGGTGTTGAAAATATTTGAATTTCATTTGAAAAAATATTTCCAATTATGAAACTTTATGCAACTCAATGATTTTCACGAGCGAAGATAAAATGACTTCTTCAAATTATACGAAAAATGAGTTGGGAGTTTTCAAAGAATTAAAATTCAAAGTTCTTTTGAATTTATTTTTCAATTTGGAGTTATTGGAGTTTTATTCAAATTATTTTTCTCCAAAAATAAAATACATAGAAAATAGGGTAACATGATTCCCTACAACAGAAAATTGGAGAGGAATAAATTGAATTCATTTTGATATTTTTAAAATGATTTTTATTGAATTTTATTAGAGCTGAAGCACTGTTTGTTTTATTTGAATTTGTGTGTATTTTATTTGAAGCTAGAATAAAGTTCATCATATAGGAAATCTTTTTCTGAAAATTTTGATATATTATATGCCTATATAATATATTTATTTATTTGGTTTTATTATTTTTCTTTCGTCTGGAAAATTTTTTTTAAAAAAAAATAAAAGAAAAAAAAGGAGCGCAGCGCCTTGGGCCAAAGGCCCAAGCCGCCATAGCCACCGGCCGGCCGAAGGCCAAGGCCACGCACGCACCACGCACCTAGGGGAGCCAGGGAGCCCCAAGTTTCCTATTCTTTTACGATTCCTAGTAGAATTTGACCCCGTTTTGTTATTCCGTTTTTTATTCCTAGGATTCCTAATCCTAATATATTTCTTGTCCCCTACCCCAAGCAAAACCCCTCCCCTCCCCAATATAAATACCCAAGCACCCCCCCCCCTCCAACACATCAAATCAACTCTCCTTTCCTCTCCTCCTCCCAGAAGAAGAAGAAGTGCCGCCGCCGCCATAGTCAGCGCCGCCGCCCTACGCCGCCGCCATAGCCGCCGCCGCCCCTCACCAGCTGCCGCCGCCCTCACCAGCGCCGCCGGGCACACCGCTACCGCCGCCCTCTGTTGCCGCGGAGCCCCTCGCCTCTTGAGGTACTAGCCTCGCCAAGGCCACGCTTTTCTAGATCGATTTACATTCCGTTTTCTAGATCGGTTTTCTAGATCGGTTTCCGTTCCGTTTTCTAGATCGGTTTTTCGTTTCGGTTTTCTTTCCGAAACCCTAGATCGGTTTTCTCGCCGGTTTTTCTTTCCGGTTTTGTTTAGCGAGCGTCGCTCGATAGATTTTTCTTTTTATTTTTAATTTTCGTCATGGACCTATCCGTAGTCCCTAATCTTCAAACGTTCATAACTTTTTACTCGTAAGTCGGAATCCAACGAAACCAACGCCCACTTCTTCGTTATGATCTCCTCTATCCAGCATTCCAACTCAAACATGTTTTTGAAATTTTAAAATTTGAATTAGATCAGATTTGAATTCAAACTTCGTTTGAGCATAACTTGAGTTTTATAACTCCGTTTGAGTTGATTCTTTTGCAAATCAAGCTCTTGACCTAAACTTTCTGATAAGGCCAAATACACATGGTTTTGGTATTGTTAGAAATTGTTTTATGTTGCAAGAGTTATTTGATTTGGTTTTGACGTTTTCCGAATCGTTTTCTTCGTTCTTTCCGATCTTTTGAGTGATTGCTTATGTGTGGTTACTATTGCTTGATTACGATAGATTGACCGGAATGTGACGAGTAGAGCTATCAAGAGTTTTGAGTGCGAATCATCTTCATCAACTTTGCGTGCAAGTAACACTTTGATCATACTCTTCTCATACCCAGTTTTTATGCATTAGATCTATTCCTCAAACACTTGCATGATTAGGATCTAATTAAATTGTGGGATGGGAAGTAGATTGAGGTAGTACCTATTACTGTTTTACTTATGAAACCACAGGAGTTACTTCTACGTTTGCTTATTTGTCATGCTATGCTAGTAGACGTGGATTGGGTGAGTGAATATCCATGACAGATGGGATATTGTTAATTTAATGGTTTATTTAAGGTGGCAACTTAAACACACATCTGGGTGGATTGAGGCACCTGGTTTCTATCGAGACTTGCCCGTATTTCTTCGGACCGCCACCCGTGCTCAAAGGGATCATAAGATTATTCAAACTAGAAACTTCCGTGTGCAGCCACAAGCCATTATGGGCTCTGGCATAGTTGACTAAGTTGTGCGAACTCTTACGGGTAGGCTAGCTGATGTAGGGGATGTAGGTTGGTACGGTCTACCCACATGTAAGGTGATAGTGCTTACGAAAGACTGTGTCTCGGTCATCCGTCTCTCAAACACCATGTAGTCACGAGAACCAAACGGAGGCGATCGAGTCTTGTGGGGAAAAGTGTGCAAACCTCTGCAGAGTGTATAAACTAATCATGATTAGCCGTGTCCCCGGTCATGGACAATTTTGAGTATCTAGTACACGGATATCCTGTTGATCTCAACACGTTACTTAATATAATTTGTTTGGGTTTAATGAGTACTTTTAATTGGGATTGAGGATGCTTGTCAACCATTCTCAATGTTCAACAACCACCATGATAGTTAAATAAATTTATTCCTTTGCGTAGGGAAAAATTGGCTTTTCGCAAAACCTTATAACCATAGAGCTTTTCCACCAGCCGTATATGCATGTAGTATAGGCTTATTCTTTCATTACTCTCTATGTGTTACTTTGCCAGATATTCCATGTCTTTGACCCGTTTCGGGCTGCAACTTTTCATGTTGCGAGACTTCTCGAACGACAGTAAGTGATACGTTAGGGTTACGATTTCCTATACTCAACTTTGCCGTTGGTGTTGATGGGAATCCACAACCTTGTTGCTTCCGCTATATTTTGGATCGAGGTAATAGTATTTACGTTATCTTATACATGTGATTTACCTCTGTTATAAATCCTTCGAGTACTGTGTGTGTCAGCATACCGATCCAGGGATGACACGAAAGCACAAAGACTTGATCCATTCGGGTCGGGTCGCTACAAGATGGTATCAGAGCACATGTTGACTGTAGGACGTGACCCTAGAAAATGGCAAGCCCATAGGAAAGATTTTTCTCTACAACTTTCTTTTTCAAAAAGATCTTTTACCTCTCTTCTCTTCTGAGCTTATTCAAATATTCCTTTTTAGTGAGACCATACCCCTTTTCCCTTTGACCACTCGAAGATTTGACTGATGAGACCACTCCAAGGAGACAAGATATCGGACAACTAAGACCATTTGGAATGAAGAGGATTTTACCGTGTAAATGGAAACTACAACTGTTGAAGACTCCGAAGACTATGAGATTTTGAAGGCTCTAAAGTATTTCCAGATCCTTATGACCTAGGAAGGTTACGCTTATGGAATTTGACAGACCATGGAAGTTATCAATACCCGAGATCAAGGTGTATTGGATCTGGAGTGTTACATCAGAAAGTTAAGATGGACCCACAAGAAGCTAAATTTTGACAAGGAAGTATTTCATGAAGAACTCAGGATCCAGAAGCTGAAAGTAGACAAGCTGAGGAGCAAAACCTTGAGACATCAAAGTTTTGTCAGGAACTGAAGGACAGTAGGACCATGGTTCATGTCAAGGAAGTTGAAACCAGAAGTTTGGAATGCAACTCCAGAAATATTACAGGACGTCGCGAGAGACTTCGCGTCAACAGAGATGATCTGGCAAAAGAACTTGAGCAGGACAAGCACGATTGGAAGAAGCCATCGGAGACATGAATAAGACTTGAAGAGTTTGATGGCGTTGAAGATTTATTGACCCTTAGAAGACCTAATCCCTGTTACATACCTACGTTAGATGCGACGATTGTGAGCTGTCATTTGTTTGATGTTTTTTCCGACAGCCACAATAAAATCTGTCTTTTCAAAACCATTGTTTGTATTGTGTGTATCCCTTCCTGTCTATCTCTCTTATCTCACCCCAAACCCATGGACCCAATAGAGGATGAATGGAGATGAGCTTATATTTTCTGGACCAATGAGTCAATTGGAGACAGACCAATGGATTCAGAACATGGAGAATCACATGAAGAACAACCCTATAGTCGAGAAAGGATATGGCCCAAAGATGCTCTTGAGTGCTTTGAAAGAGGTGCTGCTATTTGGTGGAGGATGTACCAAACCATCAATGGATTGCAAAGAGTAACCACTTGGGAAGAATTTAAGTTGACTCTGCAAAGATCTCATCTTGTGTCCCAGAAGTTGAGGCCTTATGGAAGTGATATGAAGAAACCATGCGCATGCAAGATTTGTGGAGAAATAGGACACACCCATAAGGAACACAAGGACGAATACCCTCATAATCGGAGGATTATCAAAGGAGTTAGCCGAGGATTTTCAGGGAACTTTGATTGGAGATTATTCCCAAAAGGTTTTGTTGCATCAATGGAAGTTGTTTCTTCATTGTTGGTAAAGTTCCTTGAAGCTCAGGAGGATGACAAAGAGATTTCTGAGGTAAAAGAGAGGATGAGTAAAGGAAAGGCCAAAGGTTTTCGTAAGGATGAGCACGACACCTTATGGTTTAAGGACAGTGTACATATACCCAATAATGCAGAGATCAGGAAGTTAATGCTTCAGGAGGCTCATGACTCACCATACTTGATTCGCCCTGGAAACACCAAGATGTATTCGGATTTAAAGGAGTGTTTCTGGTGGACTGGTATGAAGAAGGATATTGTAGAGTATGTAGTCGTAAGTGACGTATGTCAGAGAGTGAAGGCAGAGCATCAGAAGCTAGTCAGAGTACTACAGCCTATGCTAATACCTGAATGGAAGCAGGATAAGCTTGGCATGGATTTCATTACCGGATTTCCCAGAACCTGATCGGGATATGATTCTATCTGGGTAGTAGTTTATTCGCTTGATCAAAGTGGCTCGCTTTATCCCAGTGAAAACCACCTAAACAAGTGCGAAGTTGGCCAAGATATATTTGACAAGGATCGTATGTCTGCATGGAGTTCCGAGGACCATCGTAGAGGAACACAGTTTACCTCAAAGTTTTGGAATCAGCTGCACGGACTTTGGGTACTAGGCTAGAGTTCAAGATCTGACCTTTCATCCGCAGTATGATGGATAAATCAAGAGAGTCAATCAGATTTTGGAGGACATGTTGAGAGCGTGTGTGCTAGATTATGGATCTAGTAGTGATGATAATCTACCCTACGGGGAGTTCTCATACAACAACAGCTACCAAGTCAGTTTGAAGATGGCCCCTTTTTGAAGCTTTGTATGGGAGAAGGAGCCAGACACCGTTGATGTGGGATGAGGTTGGAGATCGTCAGTTGTTTGGACCAAATGTGATCAAGGATTTGTAAGAGAATGTTAAGTTGATTCGAGATAGACTGAAGGTAGCTCAGTCCAGACAGAATAGTTATGCATACTCAATAACGCAAGAAGGTAGTCGATAAAACCGGAAACAGAGAATATCTTCGTGTGCCCCCTCTGTGAGGAGTTAATCGATTTGGAGTTAAGGGAAAGTTAGCCCCGAGATTTGTAGGACCATACCGAGTTGGAACGTATGGGAGAAGTTACCAAAAAGTTGGAGTCACCCGAAGGACTGTCAAGAGTTCATGATGTGTTTCACGTTTCCCAGTTGAAGAAGTGCCATGCAGAGATGGACAATATTCCCCTGTAAGAACGCTTGACCCAGGAAAGGATAATGATGTTCCACGAAGTGGAGTATGGACTTCATAAGTATAAGTTTTTTTTCACGGTAGGTGGGATATCCCACGAGGATGAAGAGATGAAGTACTATTGGATATAAAGGAGGTATGATGTTGGAAATATGGATCAATGGAAATTCCATGACGAGTCTGAGTAATCATGTCTAGTTTGGTTCCAATAGAAGGAAGGAAGACAGTACAATTGAATGGATTTAAGAATACTGGAAGTTGAAGGTCGGAATAAGGATCAGTTGCCCTGATGAGGTGTTCAAGGATTACAAGTGAGGAGATGGGCCATAACCCACAGGCCTCAGGACCTGCCAAGTAGCAAGCACACTATTGCTGAAGGAAAAACCCTGGAAGAAGTTATGATTTTATCGATAGACGATCCTATAGGAGTTTACGCAAAACCTGAGAGTTGTTAAGGAACGATAGATGTTTGTTTGGCTTGCAGAATCAATGGATTTTCCGAACTTGGTTCGTCGACAAGAGAAATTCTGCAATGCTTGTGAGGATGACCGAGTGTTAGAATGCGAGATTCGCTAAACCATGTACAAGGAAATGATTTGGGTGCGGGATGGATTGATCACCATACCGACTTACTCTTATTATTCGCTTTGCTATATGGGATGGTAAATCTGAGTGACTTACCTATAGTAGCGAGACGACGATCAAAACCCTGTTCAAAACCTTAGAATGGTTTAGGTATTTTTCCCTTGTACACGGCAGTTGTTGCCAACCGTAGGTTATACGGTGAGGTTCAACCCAGACCCATTTCATGCAGGACAAACCATAAATGGTTGACCACCAGGAGATATCGATAGTTGTTTAGAATTGGCGCCAGACCCGTCAGCTAAGAAGACCCAGTTTTGGGATAACCTTACCAAGATGAAAGGACAAAGGAATTGAGGAAAAGGTTATGCCACTACCGGAAGAGCCCAGAGAAGGAATTATCCTTAATATCTGAGAAGACCGACACTGTCAACGATAAGGATGGAGTATATGAGTTTTGATGGAACCGTAACCATGCTTCTAAGGGTGGTAGCACCGAGACCACAGAGACGATCGATGGATTTTGAGAAAACCCCAAACCATAACCTATTTCTTTCTAGCCTCTCCGAATCTCGAGGACGAGATTCATTTTAAGGTGGTAGTTTGTAACATCCCAAAATTCTAAATTTTGGAATGTTATAAACAAATAGATAGATTTGATTGATTGCTTGATTGATTGGTGAAAGTGAGTGAATTGAAACTTTTGAAAGTTAGATGAGAGGGAATAAAAGGACTTTCCCAAACTTTCATTTTGCTTTTATGATCTTCGAATTCAAATTCTTTTCATCACAAAACCACGGAGAGAAGATGACATGACTTCTTCCATTTATTTAAATGACAAGGGGTGTTGAAAATATTTGAATTTCATTTGAAAAATATTTCCAATTCTGAAACTTTATGCAACTCAATGATTTTCACGAGCGAAGATAAAATGACTTCTTCAAATTATACGAAAAATGAGTTGGGAGTTTTCAAAGAATTAAAATTCAAAGTTCTTTTGAATTTATTTTTCAATTTGGAGTTATTGGAGTTTTATTCAAATTATTTTTCTCCAAAAATAACATACATAGAAAATAGGGTAACATGATTCCCTACAACAGAAAATTGGAGAGGAATAAATTGAATTCATTTTGGTATTTTTAAAATGATTTTATTGAATTTTATTAGAGCTGAAGCACTGTTTGTTTTATTTGAATTTGTGTGTATTTTATTTGAAGCTAGAATAAAGTTCATCATATAGGAAATCTTTTTCTGAAAATTTTGATATATTATATGCCTATATAATATATTTATTTATTTGGTTTTATTATTTTTCTTTAAATGGAAAATTTTTTTAAAAAAATAAAAGAAAAAAAAAGGGCTGCGCCTTGGGCCAAAGGCCCAAGCCGCCATATAACCGGCCGACGAAGGCCAAGGCCACGCCGCACCACGCACCTAGGGGAGCCAGGAGCCCCAAGTTTCCTATTCTTTTACGATTCCTAGTAGAATTTGACCCCGTTTTGTTATTCCGTTTTTTATTCCTAGGATTCCTAATCCTAATCTATTTCTTGTCCCCTACCCCAAGCAAAACCCCTTCCCTCCCCAATATAAATACCAAGCACCCCCCCCTCCAACACATCAAATCAACACTCCTTTCCTCTCCTCCTTGAAGAAGAAGCAGTGCCGCGCCGCCATAGCCGCGCCGCCGCCGCCTCACGCCGCCGCCATAGCCGCCGCCGCCTCACTCACCAGCCGCCGCCCCTCACCAGCGCCGCCGCCGCCACTTGCCGCTGCCGCCGCCCTACGCCGTCGCCGCCGGAGCCCCTCGCCTCTTCGAGGTACTAGCCCCGCGCCGCGTCACGTTTTCTAGATCGATTTCTGTTCCGTTTTCTAGATCGGTTTTCTAGATCGATTTCCGTTCCGTTTTCTAGATCGGTTTTTCGTTTCGGTTTTCTTTCCGAAACCTAGATCGGTTTTCTCGCCGGTTTTTCTTTCCGGTTTTGTTTAGCGAGCGTTCGCTCGATAGATTTTTCTTTTATTTTTAATTTTCATCATGGACCTATCCGTAGTCCCTAATCTTCAAACGTTCATAACTTTTTACTCGTAAGTCGGAATCCATGAAACCAACGCCCACTTCTTCGTTATGATCTCCTCTATCCAGCAATCCAACTCAAACATGTTTTTAAATTTTAAAATTTGAATTAGATCAGATTTGAATTCAAACTTCGCTTGAGCATAACTTGAGTTTTATAACTCCGCTTGAGTTGATTCTTTTTGCAAATCGAAGCTCTTGACCTAAACTTTCTGATAAGGCCAAATACACATGGTTTTGGTACTGTTAGAAATTGTTTTATGTTGCAAGAGTTATTTGATTTGGTTTTGACGCTTTTCCTAATCGCTTTTCTTCGTTCTTTCCGATCTTTTGAGTGATTGCTTATGTGTGGTTACTATTGCTTGATTACGATAGATTGACCGGAGTGTGACGAGTAGAGCTATCAAGAGTTTTGAGTGCGAATCATCTTCATCAACTTTGCGTGCAAGTAACACTTTGATCATACTCTTCTCATACCCAGTTTTTATGCATTAGATCTATTCCTCAAACACTTGCATGATTAGGATCTAATTAAATTGTGGGATGGGAAGTAGATTGAGGTAGTACCTATTACCTGTTTTACTTATGAAACCCTGGGAGTTACTTCTACGTTTGCTTATTTGTCATGCTATGCTAGTAGACGTGGATTGGGTGAGTGAATATCCATGACAGATGGGATATTGTTAATTTAATGGTTTATTTAAGGTGGCAACTTAAACACACATCTGGGTGGATTGAGGCACCTGGTTTCTATCGAGACTTGCCTGTATTTCTTCGGACCGCCACCTGTGCTCAAAGGGATCATAGGATTATTCAAACTAGAAACTTCCGTGTGCAGCCACAAGCCATTATGGGCTCGCATAGTTGACTAAGTTGTGCGAACTCTTACGGGTAGGCTAGCTGATGTAGGGGATGTAGGTTGGTACGGTCTACCCACATGTAAGGTGCTAGTGCTTACGAAGATCGTGTCTCGGTCATCCGTCTCTCAAACACCATGTAGTGCGAGAACCAAACGGAGGCGATCGAGTCTTGTGGGGAAAAGTGCGCAAACCTCTGCAGAGTGTATAAACTAATCATGATTAGCCGTGTCCCCGGTCATGGACAATTTTGAGTATCTAGTACCTGGATATCCTGTTGATCTCAACACGTTACTTAATATAATTTGTTTGGGTTTAATGAGTACTTTTAATTGGGATTGAGGATGCTGTCAACCATTCTCAATGTTCAACAACCACCATGATAGTTAAATAAATTTATTCCTTTGCAGTAGGGAAAAATTGGCTTTTCGCAAAACCTTATAACCATAGAGCTTTTCCACCAGCCGTATATGCATGTAGTATAGGCTTATTCTTTCATTACTCTCCATGTGCTACTTTGCCAGCATATTCCATGTGCTGACCCGTTTTCGGGCTGCAACTTTTCATGTTGCAGACTTCTCAGACGACGAGTAAGTGATACGTTAGGGTTACGATTTCCTATACTCAACTTTGCCGTTGGTGTTGATGGGAATCCACAACCTTGTTGCTTCCGCTATATTTTGGATCGAGGTAATAGTATTTACGTTATCTTATACATGTGATTTACCTCTGTTATAAATCCTTCGAGTACTGTGTGTGTCAGCATACCGATCCAGGGATGACACGAAAGCACAGAGACTTGATCCACTCGGGTCGGGTCGCTACAAGGCCTTACCAGCCGCAACTTTCCGGGCCTCTTGAATGTCCCGTACAGCACCTCGGGCTTCTTCCCGAGCATCTTCCGCGGCTTGGAGCGCTTGGGCGAGTTCAGATTCTTTCCCTATTAGACTCTGCTCCAAGCCCTCGCTTTTCTTCACAGCCTCATGGAGCTCCCGCTCAGCTATGACAACCCTGGCCTCGTGTTTTTCACGAAGCACCTGTTCGGAGGCAACCTTCTCGTTGGCATCATCCACAACCTTCTTCAGTGCCTCATATTCAGCACTCGCTCCTACGGCATACAACACAAATACTTTTCAATAAGCACAATTACTTACTCGTGCCTAATGCAAGACAATGTTTCAACATACCTTGTTTATCTTCTAATTGATTCCTCACGCGGCCAAGTTCTTCCTCGGCCCGTTCCAGGCTCCGCTTCAGTTTGGACACTTCCGCATTATGAACGGACGTCTTCTCCGCAGACGCCTGTTTTCAAACAAAGAGGTACACGTCATTAACACAAGTTCCCACGACAATGGAGGATTTGATCCCCTGCCCTGCTCCCTCTTTCGCCGGACAGTGTATCAGGGGCTACTACTCATATTATGACGATTCCTCAGAGGTTTCTTAGGAAACATACCTCAAAGGCCTTTATAAGGCCAAGGCAGGACTCGTTCAGCCCGCTCTCGGCAGACTGAATCTTTTCAACCACCGCACCCATAAGGGTCCGATGTTCATCGATGATAGACGCGTTCTTCAATGCTGTCGATAGACCGCCTGGCAACTCTGCTTGAACAGAGGTCGCCGGCGGAGTAGGCAGGCCTCCCACCATCGAAGGTGGCTGCTCGCCCGACCCGGGAGCCTTAAAGGTCTTCTGGACGTTGTCCGGCCGTGGGCCGAACCCAAGATCGCCCCCGCTGACGGCACACTCAGGGGCCATCTCTCCTGTGTGTCCGGCTCTAGTGATATGCCCCCCTGGTCCGGGCCCCGTTGAGATGACACCTCGGTGTCGCGCCGGGACTTTGGGGAAGGGGCCTATGGAGGCGTCTCGCTCGCCAAGGCGTCCGAGCTCAGCGAATCCTCGGTTGAGGACTGTCCGGCGCGAGACCTTGCGGGACTTTGCAAAATATAGCAACAATTAAAACTACTATACCCAAAAACAATCACGGATGCATATGCGTGTTCGGATTTTGTATACTTACGACTTCTCCAGGGGCTGGGCCCTGGGATCCCACTCCGGGCTGCTATCGGCAGCCGTGGTGGATGCCTCTGGGAGGGAACCTTTTCTCCTCTTGGGCGATTCGGCCTCCAGAGACAAGGAAGCTCCACGCTTCTTCCCGCCTTCAGGGTGAGGCTTGTCCTCCTCTGCTTCTTCCTCTTTGTCTTCCGAGGAAGGAGCGTCGCTTGAGTCTTCGGATTTTGCGTCCGAAGCCTCACGGTGACGGAGGCCACTCCGGGTCTTCTTCTTCTTGGAGGCCTCCTTCTTTGGCGCCTCGTAAGGCGCGGGGACCAGCATCTTCGTTAGAAGAGGTCCGGCCGGTTCCTCCGGCAGCGGGGCCAGACAATGAATCCGCTCCACCTTCTTTACCCATCCCTGAGGTCACGACGAAACACGATTAAGATGTATCCCTCATGACATACCAATCGAAGCATGGATGGACAGAGCGTGGCTGTAACTTACCGGGCTTGCTGCATGGGATAATTGATACCCACGGTCCTCGGCGGAGCCCGGCCACGATTTGAAGGGCTTGAAGAGCACCTTCCAGATATCCTTGTGGGAGGATTTGTAGAGCTCCTGAATGGTTTGGTGCTCGGTTGGGTCGAACTCCCACAGAGTACAGGCTCGGCGTTGACAAGGGAGAACCAGGCGAACTAGCATCACCTGGACCATGTCGACGAGTTTGACGTCCCTGTCAACCGAACTCTGGACGCGCGTCTAGAGCAATGACACCTCATCGGACGAGCACCAGTTCGGGCCCTTCTTGGGCCAGGACGTGAGCCGCAGTGGAGCTCTGGATCTGAACTCAGGAGCTGCAGCCCACTTTTTGCCGCGTGCTTCGGTGATATAAAACCACTGCTGCTGCCACTCCTTGACGGAGTCGTTGAAAGCACCCTTCGACTAAACGGGCTTGGGCATCTTGCTCACCATGGCGCCCGCCTTTTCGGCGTGTTCGCCACTCACCACCTTGGGCTTCACATTAAAAATCTTCAGCCACAGGCGAAGTGTGGTGAGATCCAAGAAAAGCCTTTCGCACACGACGATGAACGCGTCGAGATATTGAGGAAGGAGTTGGGGGAAAGATCATGAAAATCAATCCCATAGTAATATATGACTCCGCGAACAAATGGGTGCAGGGGAAACCCAAGCCTGCGGACAAAATGGGGAAGGAACACGACTCTCTCATGAGGTTCCGGAGTGGGGACGACCTGTCCCGCCGGTGGGAGACGGTGGCCGATCTTCTGGGCCAAATACCCGGCGTCCCGGAGCTTCTTGATATCCTTCTCCCGGACAGTAGAGGCCATCCATCTGCCTCCTGCTCCGGATCCGGACATCTTTGGAAAACCTCTCTTTGGTGGAAAAGAAGAGTGCTTGGGCGTTAGGGCTCGAAAAGAGGGGAATGAGCTAGCGGAAGAAGAAAGGCGTGGGTAAAGAGAAAGAGGCCTTGTCCCTTTATAGGGGTGGTAAGTGCTTTTGGCGCCTCCCCACTTGCCTGGTGGAAACCGTTTGCCTCCCGCTCACCGCGATTAGCGGTGCAGTTGGATTACCCATACCTGTATTGATGAGAATCCCATGATAAGGGGACACGATCTCTGCTTTGACAAGACGTGTCAAGCGAAAACGGTTCGAATGATGACCCGACCATGATGACACGCCGCGTTGCCTAAAAAGTTGTCAGCAGATTGCATTTGTGAAATACCATTCTCTCTACGGTGGCATGTGAAGATCATTTTGTGGTTCCCGACACGGTTCAAGTGTTCGATAATTACCTTTGAGTATTCGGAGGAGGAACCCGCCCTGCAATGCCGAAGACAAGACTGCGTGCCGGACTCATCGTCATTGAAGCTTGGTTCAGGGGCTACTGAGGGAGTCCTGGATTAGGGGGTGTCCGGACAGTCAGACTGTATACATCGTCCGGACTATTGAAGCATGAAGATACAAGACTCAAGACTTCGACCTGTGTCCGGATGGGGCTTTCCTTGGCGTGATGGCAAGCTTGGCGATCCGGATATTATATTTCCTTCCGTGTAACCGACTCCATGTAAACCCTAGCCCTCTCTGGTGCCTATATAAACGGGAGAGGTTGGTCCTTAGAAGGCCGATCACAATTACAATCATACCATCATAGGCTAGCTTCTAGGGTTTAGCCTCTACAATCTCGTGGTAGATCTACTCTTGTACTATCCGTATCTTCAATATAAATCAAGCAGGAAGTAGGGTTTTACCTCCATCGAGAGGGCCCAAACCTAGGTAAACATCTGTGTCCCTTGCTTCCTGTTACCATCAGCCTAGACGCACAAATCCGGACCCCCTACCCGAGATCCGCCGGTTTTGACACCGACAAGGGGGGAACCCCATAGACACACAAGTTGATCATTGATCTCTTAGCCGTTTGTGGTGCCCCCTCCACCATTATCCACCTCGGTCATATCGTTGCAGTGCTTAGGCGAAGCCCTGTACCGGTAGCTTCATCATCACCATCATAACGCCGTCGTGCTGACGAAGCTCTCCCTCGACACTCAGCTAGATCGAGAGTTTGTGGGACGTCACCGGGCTGAACGTGTGCAGATCACGGAGGTGCCGTACTTTCGGTACTAGGATCGGTCGGATCATGAAGACGTATGACTACATCAACGACGTTGTCATAACGCTTCCGCTTACGGTCTACGAGGGTACGTGGACTACTGTCACATCCCTAGTTCTGGTATGCTCAAGGCTAGCTATTCATGTGTGCATCATGTTTAAATTCCATTTTAATTTGAAATGGGGATTTGTGAAACCCACCGAAATCATTCCTGGAATGACCCTAATAAAAATTGCTCCAAAAAGGTCCAAGAAAATGTTCATGTTGCTCTCTGAAAATATTGGATAGAGATAAAAATCAAACCAATATTTTCAGGAGCTCATAAGTATTTATTTTGGGCATTTGGAATTAATGCATAATTATTTGCATTGGATATATATATGTTATATATATAATATATGTCCAAAAATTATGCCATTTGTTGGGGAGCTCTGGAATAATACCACTAGTTCCTAGAAAAATTAGCATAAGGAAATAAAATGATTTAGTATTATTATTAAATCAAAACAAATGTCAGAAAATAGAAAAGAAAAAAATAGGAAAAAGGGGGGAGCTCACTGCGGCTCGGCATCTGGCAGCTGGCCTGGCCCAAAGAGGCTGCCAAGCCACCGGCCGCGGCCGTCCCTTCCTCGCGCCAGGAGGACAGGGGCACGCGCTCGGTGCGCGCGACCACGCGTCCGGCCACCTCCTGCCTGTCTGCCTCATCCCCATGTCGCCCTCGACGCCCTGGACGACGCCACGACGCACCCGGACCTCTCTCCCTTTCTCTCGCTCTCCCCCTTCCCTGGATCTCTCCCTCTCTCATGGCCGAGCGTTGCTGTCGCTGCCGGCCACCGTTGCCGTAGCTACCGCCGTCCCCTTGCCCCTCCGTCGTGCCCAGAAGCTCCACCACGTCGTCCGCCACCTATCCATCAAGCCACGCGCCTCAGGAGGCCCTGGAGCGCCTCCATCGACGCCGTCTTCATCTCCGGTCGCTGGAGATCGTCTTCGCCGCCCCGCCGACTCCAGCCCTTCCCCGAGCTCGCCGTCGACGCCGTCGAGTTCGCAGTGAGCCTCTGCTCCGTTTCCCTCTCCCCGTTCCTCCGTTCTCGCACCGTAGCCCCCTTTCCCTCGCCATGGCCGTAGCTCCTCGCCGCCGATCATGTCGCCTTCGTGGCCATAGCCACCGCAGCTCGCTCCCGAGCACATCACGGAATTCGTTGCATCCCCAGGATCCAAACGCACCTGCTCGTAGCCCCTGCCGTACCCCGTAGCGTCAAAACCGCACGCCACCGTGCTCCAGCCGCCGCCGCGATCTCTGCTCCGGCGAGCCCCTACACCCCCACGGTCTCCCGCGTGTCCCAGTGGATGCGCGCGAGCACCAGCTCCTCGGAGATGGTCTCCTCGGCCCATTTGGTCACCGGAGACGTGATCCCGAGCCCCTCCGCCGCATTCGGCCTCGCCGGCGGCTAATCGCCGGTGGGGTTTGACCCCTTTGACCTCGCCGGCCCGTCAGGTGGGCCCCGTTGTCAGGTGATTAGCTTAGTGCTAATCACCACCTAACCTAACCCCTGACACTGACAGTGGGACCCTGCGCACTAATCCTCTAATTAGGATAATCTAACCCCCCTGTTTAACCCGTGTCACTGACGTGTGGACCCCACACGTCAGGTTTGACCAGTCAGCGCTGTTGACTTGCTGACGCAAGCATGACGCAAAGGTCTTGATGCGATTATTTATTTTCTGGATTTAAATTAAATCAGGAAATTCCAGAAAATGTTGTAAACTTCAAAAAATCATAGAAATTCAACCGTAGCTCAGATTGAAATAAATTATATATGAAAAATTATCAGAAAATGCAATCTATCCATCTGTACCAGTTTAGTGCATGAAAAACCAACTTATACCTGCAGTATTGGTGAAAACACATAAATGGCATTTATAAAGACTTATTTTGGAGATGCATTTGAACCTTTGATTCAAATGGACTTCAACCTAATTAATACTAGTTGCGTTAGCTCAAGCAACATCACATCTTCATGCCATGTTCATGCATCATATTGTTGCATATGCTTGTGTATTGATTGCCGACACCGTTCCTTCTCGATAGGTCCTGCTCCGGAGACCGTTCCAGAGTACCTGTCTAAGGAGCAGTGCCCCCTCTGTTCATCTACCAGGCAAGCAAACCCCCTTGTTCATTCCGATACAATCCTACTCTCTCGCTCCTGCTCTCAGTTATTGCATTAGGACAACAACGTTTCAACTGCTACTTTGTGTTGCGGTAGTTGAACCCATTCCTCTGCATGACCTGTCATTGCCACAGTAAATAGTTGAAACCCACTAGCATGTGTAGGAGTTGATTGAAGCCACTGCTGTGTTCCTACCATGCCATGCCTGCTATTACTTAGAGTGTGTCAGGTCTGATTCACTGGGTATGAATTGGAGTGCAGTGCTATGTTCTGATGCTGAGAGTTAAGTGTGTGAACACGATTTGGTAAAGGTAGCGGTGAGAGGCCATGTAGGAGTACATGGTGGGTTGTCTCACTTTGGAACCGCCCTTAAGCTAATCGAGTTCTATGTATGTTGTCCAATGACTCGATACTACCACACATTGGGCTCCGGCGCCCAAGCCCTCTCGACTTATTAACCAACTTGATCTCCGCCTGTGAGTCGCAACTAGTTTATGGTGTTTGTAGGTAGTGTTAGTAGTCTACCAAGTGGCACCCGGCCAAGTGGGCTTGGGACATACTAGGCACAGTGGCACGGTGTACCAAGTGGCACCCAAATGGTGGGCTTGGGAACCCTGCTCACATCATTTGGAGCCGTGAGAGACACCTCGGCCGGATCTCCTTGCGGATGGAACCCGAATAGGCGATAAACCTGGACTAGAGTCTTGTGTGGTTAGTCAGGTCGTGGCCGACACCCTCGCCAGGCTTCGGCTTGAAGGTTGCCGAGTTACATGATGTGTACATGGCGGTAAGTGGCGAGAGCGTGTGTGAAGAAGTACATCCCTGCAGGGTTAACATGATCTATTCGAATAGCCGGGTCCGCGGTTATGGACTTCTTTGATGCTTACGTGGTACATAGACAACTTGAAGTGGATTCTCTATTATGATCAAGACAAGTGTGAGTGCTATGGATGGCCTTCTCGTAGGGAGACGGGGATGAATCCATAGTAGTGTATTGTGTGGTGATTAGTGGACTCGTGTGCATTGTCTCACCTCAAAGAAGTTTCTCGTAGTCGCAGAATAGGATAGCCACTGAGTCAAAGCTGGCTTGCTGCAACTAAACCCCACATTACCTTCTTGATACAAATGCATGTATAATAGGATCTGATGTAAGTCTTGCTGAGTACCTTTGTACTCATGTTGCTTTATTTATGTTTTTGCAGCGAAGACTTCGGTCTTACTAGTGTTCTCGTGAACTTCGACAAGTAGCTTGTACCTCAGCTATGATCTTGACCGAATGTTGTAGATAGTCAGGCTCTTCAGCCTTTTTCATTTATAGATGTCTGTACTCAGACATGTAATGCTTCTGTTTGTTGCTTGTTTGCTCTGAATGTTGGGTCATGTGAGCCCTGTTTGTAATAAATGCTATGATGGCTCTTTGAGCCTTATCTATATGAGTTGTTGAGTTATGCTGTGATGCCATGATGTACAACACATACTTGCATGTTATGCGTACGTGTAATGTGTATTGCTATGTGTGGGATCTCACTATCTAGTTGTTTATCCTTAGTAGCCTTTCTTACCGGGAAATGTCTCCTAGTGCTTCCACCGAGCCCTGGAAGCTTGCTACTGCTATGGAACACTTAGGCTGGCCGGCATGTGTCCTTCTTCGTTCTCGGTCCGTCTGCTCGGGAAATGTCACGCGGTGTCTACCGGAGTTACATTAGCTGCTACAGCCCGGTTTACCGGAGTCCTGCTAGCCCAGTTGCTACAGCCTGGATTCACTCGCTAATGACCGACACGTTCGTTGCTGGGTCATGTATGCATGTCCCTGTAAGTTAGTGCCACTTTGGGTTCATGACTAGCCATGTCAGCCCGGGTTCTTTGTCATATGGATGCTAGCGACACTATCATATACGTGTGCCAAAAGGCGCAAACGGTCCCGGGCATGGTAAGGCGACACCCGTGGGAATACCGTGCGTGAGGCCGCAAAGTGATATGAGGTGTTACATGCTAGATCGGTGTGGCATAGAATCGGGGTCCTGACAGCTTTGGTATCAGAGCCTGACTGCCTGTAGGATTACCAAGCCAAACTGGTCGAAGTTGAGTCTAGCACTACTAGAAAAAGGCCTACTAATGGCGCACTGGTTTTGCCTACTAATGGCGCACTACCGGTGCGCCATTACTAGCACGCCAGTAGTATTTTTAGTAATGGCGCACCACCGGTGCGCCATTAGTATCTGGTATAGTAATGGCGCACCATTAGTATCTGGTATACTAATGGCGCACCATTAGTATCTGGTATACTAATGGCGCACCATGTAGTGCGCCATTAGTATAGCCCACGGTGCGCCATAGTGCCACTTTGGGTTCATGACTAGCCATGTCAGCCCGGGTTCTTTGTCATATGGATGCTAGCGACACTATCATATACGTGTGCCAAAAGGTGCAAACGATCCCGGGCATGGTAAGGCGACAATTGGGAATACCGTGCGTGAGGCCGCAAAGTGATATGAGGTGTTACATGCTAGATCGGTGTGGCATAGAATCGGGGTCCTGACAGCTTTGGTATCAGAGCCTGACTGCCTGTAGGATTACCAAGCCAAACTGGTCGAAGTTGAGTCTAGCACTACTAGAAAAAGGCCTACTAATGGCGCACTGGTTTTGCCTACTAATGGCGCACTACCGGTGCGCCATTACTAGCACGCCATTAGTATTTTTTAGTAATGGCGCACCACTGGTGCGCCATTAGTATCTGGTATAGTAATGGCGCACCATTAGTATCTGGTATACTAATGGCGCACCATTAGTATCTGGTATACTAATGGCGCACCATGTAGTGCGCCATTAGTATAGCCCACGGTGCGCCATTAGTATCTGGTATACTAATGGCGCACCACATAGAAGTGCGCCATTAGTAACATTTTTTTAAAAAAAAATTCAATTTTTTTCAGAATTTTTTTTTAATTTTTTTTTCAAATTTTTCTTAATCTCATTTCACTATGGCTTAATCTCGGGTCAATATGCTTAATCTCCGTGGTCAAACTTCCCGAAAGGTCACCCATCCTCACACTACTCCAGCCCAAGCACGCTTAACTTCAGAGTTCTATCCAACCCCAAAGAAGCTCACTTCACGTGCACTTGTTGATATATCTAGCATATCGATCTGTTATACCTTGTTGATGTCTAGGACTTTGTTCATGTTCATGACTATGATGAAATTTTGAAAAATATTTCAAACTTCCCGGTCATATTACGTATCATTTTTTGAAAAAAAATTCAAAAAAAAATTCAAAACCAATTTTTTTTTCTGTTACTAGTGGCGCACCACATCCAACGGTGCGCCACTAGTAAGTTTGAATTTTTTTGAATTTTTTTGCCGCTAGATCTTGAAAGCCCCGTAAATTTTTTTCTGTTAGGTTTTTGGGGATTTTGAAAATGTTTAACGGGGTTCCCCCGTTAAATTTGGATGTAACTTTTCGAGTAGATGATTTTTCATATAAAAAACTTTTTCATCCGAGTTTGTATGCAAAAGTTATGCCCATTTTACAAATTTCCAGAGATATTTTGCAAATAAAGTCGAAATTCATATTTGTAATTTTTCCCAAAAACTAGAGCACATATCACATGGGAAACATATTTTCTTTTATTTTTTGACATTTCCATCATTTTCTTTTATTTTTTAAAACTGAAAAGGCGATCCACCGGGGGGTGCATTCGGTGGAAGTGGTGGCCAAGTTACTAATGGCGCACCGTGGCATGGTGCGCCATTACTAGTTCAACTAGTAATGGCGCAACTAGTAATGGCGCACCACTTCCACGGTGCGCCATTAGTAGTTTTGACAAAAAATTTAAAAAAAATTGATATTTTTTTTATTTATTTTTTGAAAAAAACTTAGTAATGGCGCACCAGTGGAAAGTGCGGCATTACTAGTTAAAACTAGTAATGGCGCACCGAGACATGGTGCGCCATTAGTAACAATTTTTTTTTTACTTTTTTTACTTTTTTTTCAAAACTACTAATGGCGCACGACGGATGTGGTGCGCCATTACTATGTCAATTAGTAATGGCGCACTATGCAACGGTGCGCCATTAGTAACAAAATTTATTTTTATGTTTTTTTTCAAAACTACTAATGGCGCACCACACACCAGGTGCGCCATTAGTAATATATTACTAATGGCGCACCGAGACATGGTGCGCCATTAGAATATAGTAATGGCGCACCACATCACAGGTTATCAAAGCAAAGTATTACGCGCATGCTCCTAGGGGGATAGATTGGTAGGAAAAGACCATCGCTCGTCCCCGACCGCCACTCATAAGGAAGACAATCAATAAATAAATCATGCTCCGAGTTCATCACATAACGGTTCACCATACGTGCATGCTACGGGAATCACAAATTTCAACACAAGTATTATTTAAATTCACAACTACTCAACTAGCATGACTCTAATATCACCATCTTCATATCTCAAAACAATTATCAAGCATCAAACTTTTCTTAGTATTCAACGCACTCAAAAGAAAGTTTCACATATCTTAAATACCAAGTTTATTAATATTTAAGCAAATTACCATTCTATTAACGACATTCAAAATAATATAAGTGAAGCATGAGAGATCAATAGTTTCTTTAAAACAAATATACCACCATGCTCTAAAAGATCTAAGTGAAGCTCTAGAGCAAAAATTAT
Organism: Aegilops bicornis; assembly: GCA_021605145.1. NCBI lineage: Eukaryota > Viridiplantae > Streptophyta > Magnoliopsida > Poales > Poaceae > Aegilops > Aegilops bicornis. The sequence goes on from CM038670.1 coordinate 86,778,780, forward strand.
CACGCTCAAAAGATATAAGTGAAGCACTATGAGCAAAACTATCAAGCTCAAAATATATAAGTGAAGCACATAGAGTATTCTATCAAATTCCAATTTATGTATGGCTCTCTCAAAAGGTGTGTACAGCAAGGATGATTGTGGTAAACAAAAAAGCAAAAACTAATATAACACACGACGCTCCAAGCAAAACACTTATCATGTGGTGAATAAAAATATAGCCCCAAGTAAAGTTACAAATGAACGAAGACGAAAGAGGGGATGCCTTCCCGGGGCATCCCCAAGCTTAGGCTTTTGGCTATTCTTGGATATCTTGGGGTGCCATGGGCATCCCCAAGCTTAGGCTCTTGCCACCCTTTATTCCATAGTCCATAAAAGCTTTACCCAAAACTTGAAAACTTCACAACACAAAACTCAATAGAAATCTCGTGAGCTCCGTTAGAGAAAGAAAACAAAAGACTACTTTAAGGTACTATAATGAACTAATTCTTTATTTATATTGGTGTTAAACCTACTGTATTCCAACTTCTCTATGGATTATAAACTATTTTACTAGCCATAGATTCATCAAAATAAGCAAACAACACACGAAAAACAGAATCTGACAAAAACAGAACAGTCTGTAGTAATCCGTAACTAACGCAAACTTCTTGAACTCCAAAACATCTACCAAAATTAGACGACATAGACAATTTATTTATTGATCATCAGCAATTGGAATCATTATTTTATCACGTTCTGGTGATTTTTAACAATTCGGGCACTGAGCGCAAAGTTTCTAGAAATTACAGCAAGATCAAATAACTATCATCCAAGAAGATCCAATAGGTTTAACTTGGCACAAACACTAATTAAAAGATAAAACCACATCTAAACAGAAGGCAGATGGATTATTTATTCCTAAACAGAAACAAAAGCAAAAAAAATAAAGAAAATTGGGTTGCCTCCCAACTAGCGCTATCGTTTAACGCCCCTAGCTAGGCATAAAAGTGAGGATAGATCTAACGAGTGCCATCTTTGGCACTAAACTCATAAGTAGCACGCATGATAGATTCATAAGGTAATTTAACTTTCTTTCTTGGAAAGTGCTCCATGCCTTTCTTTAATGGAAATTGGAATCTAATATTCCCTTCCTTCATATCAATAATCGCACCAATCGATCTAAGGAAAGGTCTACCAAGAATAATAGGACATGAAAGATTGCAATCTATATCAAGAACGATAAAATCTACGGGCACCAAATTTCTATTTGCAACGATAAGAACATCATTGATCCTTCCCATAGGCTTTTTAATGGTGTAATCCGCAAGGTGCAAATTTAAAGAACAATCATCAAGATCATGGAAACCTAGAATATCACATAAAGTTTTCGGAATTGTGGAAACACTAGCACCCAAATCACACAAAGCAAAACACTCATAATCTTTAATTATAATCTTTATAGTAGGTTCCCACTCATCATTAAGTTTTCTAGGTATAGAAACTTCCAAATTAAGTTTCTCATCATAAGATTGCATCAAGGCATCAATAATATGCTTGGTAAAAGCTTTATTTTGACTATAAGCATGAGGAGAATTAACAACGGCTTGCAACAGGGAAATACAACCATTTAAAGAGCAATTATCATAATTAAATTCCTTGAAGTCCGAGATAGTGGGTTGAACATTATTAGAAGTTGAGGATTCTCCAATCTCACTTTTACCAAATTTATCATTAAGATCTGAAGATTCCGAATTCTTGGGACGCCTTCTAGGCAAAGTTGATTCATCATCAGTCCCATAATCATCAAAGTTCATATTGCAAAACATAGATCTAATTGGAGATGCATCAATAACTTTAAGATCCTCATCATTATTTTCATGTAATTTTTCTGGTTTAGCGGCCATCTTATTGACTAAGGTGGCTTGCTTGTCAGAAATTTTGGCTATAGCATTTTCAAGATGGGTAATTTGAGCGTTAACACCATAGAATTCTTTATTCATATCATCAAGCTCTTTGTTCATAAACCCCAAAAAACATTTTTTCCCTTGAGCTCTTTTCTAATGAAATTATTATGCTAAAATTGCAAATTCATGAAGCTCCTAATGTTTGATTCAATCTCATCCATCCTTCTGAGAAGGTGGTCAGGACCCTTAGGCGCAGCCATAAGGTCAAAGAAGCAAACAAGCACACAAAAGAAGGCAAGCGAAGAGAGAGGAGACTGGGAAAGAGAGGGCAAATAAAACGGCAAGGGTGAAGTGGGGGAGAGGAAAACGAGAGGCAAATGGCAAATAATGTAAATGCGAGGGAGATAGGTTTGTGATGGGTACTTGGTATGTCTTGACTTGAGCGAAGACCTCCCCGGCAACGGCGCCAGAAATCGCACGTTGGCGGGAGGTCGAATCCTAACTTGACTTGAGCGAAGACCTCCCCGGCAACGGCGCCAGAAATCCTTCTTGCTACATCTTGACCTTGCGTTGGTTTTCCTCGAAGAGGAGAGGGTGATGCAGCAAAGTGCAGCGTAAGTATTTCCCTCAGTTTTGAGAACCAAGGTATCAATCCAAAGAGGAGGCTCATAAAAGTCCCACGCACCTACACAAAAAAACTGAGAACTCGCAACCAACGCAATAAAGGGGTTGTCAATCCCTTCACGGCCACTTGCAAAAGTGAGATCTAATAAAGATAGTATGATAAGATAAATATATTTTTGGTATCTTATAATATAGATGCAAAAAGTAAAGATGCAAATAAAAGTAGATTGGAAGTAAATATGATAAGAGATAGACCCGGGGGCCATAGGTTTCACTAGTGGCTTCTCTCAAGATAGCATAAGTATTACGGTGGGTGAACAAATTACTGTCGAGCAATTGATAGAAAAGCGCATAGTTATGAGATTATCTAGGCATGATCATGTATATAGGCATCACGTCCATAACAAGTAGACCGACTCACCTGCATCTACTACTATTACTCCACACATCGACCGCTATCCAAAGCATGCATCTAGAGTATTAAGTTCATAAGAACAGAGTAACACATTAAGCAAGATGACATGATGTAGAGGGATAAACTCATGCAATATGATATAAACCCCATCTTGTTATCCTCGATGGCAACAATACAATACGTGCCTTGCAACCCTTTACATCACTGGGTAAGGACACCGCAAGATTGAACCCAAAGCTAAGCACTTCTCCCATGGCAAGAAAGATCAATCTAGTAGGCCAAACCAAACTGATAATTCGAAGAGACTTGCAAAGGTAACTTAATCATACATAAAAGAATTCAGAGAAGATTCAAATATTATTCATAGATAAACTTGATCATAAACCCACAATTCATCGGATCTCGACAAACACACCGCAAAAAAGAGATTACATCGAATAGATCTCCACAAGAGAGGGGAGAACATTGTATTGAGATCCAAAAAGAGAGAAGAAGCCATCTAGCTAATAACTATGGCCCGTAGGTCTGTGGTAAACTACTCACAACTCATCGGAGGGGCAAGGATGTTGATGTAGAGGCCCTCCGTGCTTGATTCCCACTCCGGCAGAGTGCCAGCGAAGGCTCCAAGATGGGATCTCGCAGATACAGAAGGTTACGGTGGTGGAAATTGTGTCTCGTGGTGCCCCTGGATGTTTTCGGGGTGCGTAGGTATATATAGGAAGAAGAAGTACGTTGGTGGCCGCCCGAGGGGCCCACGAGACAGGGGGGCGCGCCCTATAGGGGGGGGGGCACCCTCCTATCTCGTGGAGGCTCCGGTTGATTCTTGACTTGCACTCCAAGTTCTCTGGATCACATTTGGTGAGACAATCACGTTCCCGAAGGTTTCATTCCATTTGAACTCCGTTTGATATTCCTTTTCTTCGAAATACTGAAATAGGCAAAAAACAACAATTCTGGGCTGGGCTTCCGGTTAATAGGTTAGACCCAAAAATGATATAAAAGTGGAAAATGAAGCCCAATAAAGCCTAAAACAGTAGATAAAGTAGCATGGAGCGATAAAAAATTATAGATACGTTGGAGACGTATCATCCAATTTCAGGGACTTGCTTCACGTGCGGGAAGCCAGGACACTATGCACGTGACTGTTCTCAAGCCAGTTATGCTCCACCCCAGACCGAAAAGTCTGTTAGCCGTGGTAAGCCATTAAGCAAGATGATCAGTGCCAAGCTATTTCGTATTAAAAGTGGACGTGTGCATCACGTCTCAGTTAGAAACGCTCATGATGATCCAGATGTCATTCTTGGTACACTCCTTGTCAACTGCCATCCAGCATCAGTTTTGTTCGATACTGGAGCATCTCATTCCTTCATTTCTGAAAGATATGCTAACTTGCACAACATGTCATTTTGTGATATGCCCTCTCCACTAGTCATTCAAACCCCTGGACATGTAAGCCATGGTAAACTTCTAGTGTAATCCATGGTAATGAAATCCTTGTAGACAGACTTGTATTCCTTGCATCACTTATAGCCCTCAAGTCTACAAATATTAACATCATCTTGGGTATGGACTGGATGAAAGCTCATTATGCCAAGATTGATTGTTACACCAGGTCCGTTTAGCTTACACACCCATCTGGCAAGATAGTCACTGTCTCCACTAGAGTTGCAAGGCGTCAACTCTATTCTCTTAATGCCAGCCCTCTTCCAGACCTTGAAGATATCCCGGTAGTCCGTGACTTTCCGGATAGCTTTCCAGAGGAACTACCAGGTGTTCCACCTGACAGAGATGTAGAGTTCGTCATAGATCTAATCCCAGGAACTGCTCCAATCTCTAGGAGAACTTACAAGATGGCACCCTTAGAACTAGCCGAGCTTAAGAAACAACTTGATGAGTCCTTGCAAAAGGGTTTCATCCATCCTAGTTCTTCTCCTTGGGATTGCCCCGTCCTTTTCGTCAAGAAGAAGGATGGTACGGACCGGATGGTTGTAGATTATCGTCCCGTTAATTTGGTCATGATAAAGAACAAATATCCGCTTCCCAGGATCAACGATTTGTATGATTAGCTCGGTGGATCCTCAGTCTTTTCTAAGATGGATTTGAGTTTTGGCTACCACCAAATCAAGATCAGAAACGGGGACATCCCCAAGACAGCCTTTGTCACTTGTTATGGCCAGTACGAGTACACCGTCATGTCCTTTGGTCTAACCAACGCTCTAGCAACGTTCTCCCGCTTGATGAACTAGATCTTCATGGAGTACTTAGATAAGTTCGTCATGGTTTACCTCGATGATAACCTTATTTACTCGAAGAACGAGGAAGAGCATGCCGAACATCTTAGACTTGTGTTAGAAAAACTCAGAGAGCACCGCCTTTATGCCAAGTTCTCCAAGTGTGAATTTTGGTTGCCAGAAGTGACCTACCTAGGCCACGTGATCTCTGGTAAGGGCATTACTGTCAATCCCGAGAGAGTTGAGGCCGTTCTTGATTGGACTCCACCTGAAACGGTCAAATAAGTTAGGAGTTTCCTTGGTCTAGCCAGTAATTGTCGCCGCTTTGTTGAAAACTTCTCCAAAGTAGCTAAACCCCTCACGGAACTTCTCAAGAAAGATAAAAAGTTTGAGTGGTCCCCACAGTGTGAGCACAGTTTTCAGGAACTGAAAAGACGCCTCACTTCTACTCCCATACTTGTGCCACCGGATTTCACGAATGAAAGGATCGATATGGTTGACTAGAGGGGGGGAGGTGAATAGGCAACTAACAATTTTTAGCTTTACTTTACCAAATTAAACTTTGCAACAAAGTAGGTTCTCTAGATATGCAACTAGGTGGACAACCTATATGATGCAACAACCATAAGCACACAAGCAAGCAATGGATATAACGCAAATAAGCTTGCACAAGTAAAGGGATGAGATAACCAAGAGTGGAGCCGATGGAGACGAGGATGTGTTACCGAAGTTCCTTCCTTTTGAGGGGAAGTACGTCTCCGTTAGAGCGGTGTGGAGGCACAATGCTCCCCAAGAAGCCACTAGGGCCACCGTATTCTCCTCACACCCTCACATAATGCGAGATGCCGTGATTCCACTATTGGTGCCCTTGAAGGTGGCGACCGAACCTTTACAAACAAGGTTGGGGCAATCACCACAACTTAATTGGAGGCTCCCAACGACACCACAAAGCTTCACCACAATGGACTATGGCTTCACGGTGACCTCAACCGTCTAGGGTGCTCAAACACCCAAGAGTAACAAGATCCGCTAGGGATTAGTCGGGGGAATCAAATTTCTCTTGTTGGAAGTGTAGATCGGGGCCTTCTCAACCAATCCCGAGCAAATCAACAAGTTTGATTGGCTAGGGAGAGAGAGATCGGGTGAAAATGAAGCTTGGAGCAACAATGGAGCTTAGGGTTGGAAGAGGTAATCAACTAAAGGTAGGAGACGACCCTTTTATAGTGGTGGACAAAATCCAACCGTTATCCACTTAACTAGCCCGCCACACGCGGTACTACCGCTCCAGAGGCGCGGTACTACCGCAAGGCCACGCGGTACTACCGTGGGCGACCACAGTACTACCGCTGCAGCGTGGGGCTAGAGCGAGCTCGACAGGGCAAGATTACTACGCGGCGCGGTACTACCGCTCCCCCTTGCGGTACTACCGCAAGGTGAAAGTTCTAGTTCGGGAAGGGCGGATGAATAAAATTACATCCGTGCCTACTTCCGCTGAAAAACAAACGGTGCAAAAATCCGACACGGTACTACCGCTGGAGAGCAGTACTACCGCGTGGCTGCTCGATCAGGCCGTGCATGGTACTACCGCGCATGAGGCGCGAGATTATCATGGAGGCGCGGATGTAAAAATTACATCCGCCCTACTATCAAGAACCCATGTACTTGGCACTGGGGCCACAGTAGTACGTCTCCGGGAGGAGCGGTACTTAGTGGGCTCCCGCGGTAGTACCGCGCCTAAGACACGGTACTACCGCAGGTGCCTGCGGTACTACCGCTCCAAGGAGCAGTACTACTGCAAGCACAACAACAGCAGCCAAGACAATCGTAAATAGGATAAACGGGGGATGCTCCAAAGTGCAAGGGAAAGGTGGAGACAAGGAAGGGAACGTGTACGTGATGATTCCACCCAAACCTTTCCGACGCGGACCCCCTCTTAATAGTACGGCTTTCCTACGACTCAAATCCACCAAAAAGAAACATAGAGAAACGCCGTCTTCAATAGTCTTCGAGGGGCACCAAACCGTCTTGTGCCTATTGAAGAAGTGTCTGAGAAACTCAAGGCACAGGATTAGTCCGCAAAAGCATTGTCATCAATAACCAAAACACCTTAGGGATAAATATGCACTTACAATCTCCCCCTTTTTGGTGGATTGATGACAATACGGGATTTGCGCAAGAGGGAAATAAACTAGAGCATAGGCAAACCCCTCCTCTCTAAAATATAGACGGGCTCCCCTAGATGTGTGCAATCTAGATGGATGCATTGACTGCACAAAGACACAACTAGGATCAACACTGCCCCTATATTTTAGAGACAAGGCATATCTGGCAATGATAAGGCTAAACAACTAATCATGAGCATAAAACATAGGTAGCACAATATAACATAAGCTCGCTAAGATAGGATAAAGTGCATATGTATTACACCACATGAAGGATAAGTCTCAAACCAAACCAAAGCAAACGAAACGAGGTTCAAACGAGACATCAAACACACCAAACACAATGACACACGAGCAAATCCCTACACTCTCTCCCCCTTTGGCATCAAGACGCCAAAGAGGCAGAGAGGACACCTACACACTCGGGGTGGCTCAAGCGGAGAAATCATCCCAGTGCTCCTCCTCAGACTCGGCGACATGGATATCCTCCTCGAAGTCCTCGTTAGAATCAGTCCACTTGAAGCCCTGCTTCGCCATCCACTCGGTCTCTGGAGTGATGTTCCTCTCTGACCCGCTGGAATGAGCCTCACCAAAGACCTTCAGTATGTGCAAGTCACGGCGGCGAGCCTCCTTGGAGGCAATGTGAGTCTTGTACTGCCCCTTAGCTGGCATGCAGAAGAGAGACTTCATCTTGTCCTTCAGCTTCTTGGCCCACGAGGGCTCAGAGGAACTCTGGGAAGACCTAGCAGCACGGTCCTCAGCAACATTCTCTGCTCCAGTCTCCTCCTCACCAACAGCCCTCCTAGCAGCAGACGCCTCAGCACGAGTAGTAGTGTTGGCCCAGTTGGGCTTGACACGGAGACTGATGGGATCATGCCTAATCCAGTCTGGTGCAAGGAACTCATCCCCAGGGAATAGCTTCTCCCAAGTCTTGGAGATCAGCAGAAACAGGTATGGCCCGTAGATAGGCACCTTGCGGTTGAACACCACAAATCGAAGCTCATGCCACATGATGTGTGAGACATCAAGAGGCTGAGTCTGAGACACCCGGGCCTCCTCGCACATGAGCATCATATCCGCCATATATGCATGAACCTTATCCTTGTCACCAATGCGCGGGAACAGAAAGTTGCGGAAGATGCGATACATGATATCCATAAAGGAGTTCAGCACCTTCTCAACATAGTACTGCTGGAGCTTGTTCTTGTTAGCAGACTCAGAATTGGCATGAGGACGAACACCTACAGGAGTGTTGAGTCCGTCATCTGGAACATGCAACAGATCCATGATCTCTTTCCAGGTAGCGGTCAACTGACGGCCGTTGGTCATCCACGTCATCCGCCGCTCCTCCCCAAGGTGAAAGTACACAGAGGCAAAGAACTGACAAACAAGCTCAGGGTCAAAGTCCAGATGGAAGGAGATCATATGCTCAATACCATACTGCTCCACCAAGTCCAGAGCCTCTCCAAAGTACTCACGAAACGGTTCCTTCCTCATGTGATGCATGTCAATCCAATTGACCTCCACGTAGGTATTCTGCTTGTTCTTGATGACATCCAGATAAATGAGAGTCTGCTGCTTGGTCGAGAACAACTCACAGCCTCTGATGGTAGCACGAGGATTCACATATGGGTTCATCTGCCTGAGACGGACATACTCAGAGGAGGGGTATCTCATCCATGCTCTTAGCGGGTTCCTTGTATCTGCCAGCGGCGGTCTTGACATGACGCTTGGGGGCATTGGGGCCCTCTGATGCTTCACCTTGATTGCGCAAACGCTTGGATCCAGTGTCGCGACTGGGATTGGAACGGCGAGAGCCACCACCTGAGACACAAAGCGCAAAACACACACGACAACCAAGAAGGATCAAAGAAAAGACCTCGGCAAAGAAAACGAACCACTTAGGAAACATACATGCTAAATGCCATGAGAAAGATTTGATCCACGGAAGTACTCCAAGTGCTGCGGTACTAAAAATCTAGTATCGCTCCAAGTCGCGGTAGTACCGTGCGAAGTCACGGTAGTACCGGGTCTGGGAGCGGTAGTAGGGTCTTAGTGCCGCAGCTAGCGCGGTAGTACCGCACCTGACGGGCGGTAGTACCGCACGAGCGGTAGTACCGCACACGAGGCGCGGTAGTACCGCACCGCGTCAGATCCGAACCTAGTTCAAATCTAAGAAAAACCGCGAAATCTTGGCGGTACTATGGTTGATCAAATCTATCACAGGACAACATATCAAGTATAATTCCTACGCAACCCAACTCTCCTATATCCTACTCTTGCACATATTTGGCCTAAAATCTCATGAACAACAAGAATCTCCCCAAGAACCTAGAAGCGAAAGAACAACCAAGAAAGAGAGGGATTTGGGGACAAACCTTGTTCCATATAAAGAGGGAGTGGTGGGGAACGATCCCACCGGTCGGAATCCGAGGAGAGTGGCCGGAGATGGAGATCCGGCGAGGACCTCCGGCGCTGTTCGTGAGAGAGAGAGAGAGATAGAGAGAGAGAGAGAGAGACGTGGGGAGAGAGATAAGTGAATGGGTATGGGGAGTTGGAACTCCCCTGCCCGAGTCATAACTCCCACGCTCACTCGTGGCACGGTAGTACGGTGGATCATCGCGGTAGTACCGCTCGGCGGAAGTACCGCACATGAGCGGTAGTACCACTCTCCTGGGCGGCAGTAAAAAATTACTGCCGCGCAGGCGCGGTAGTACCGTGCCCTCTCAACGCAGTAGTACCGTGGCTAGCCGCGGTAGTACCGTGAACTCAGGAAGCGCACGATTCAAGCACACGAAAAAGAGGTCTTTGCATGAAACAAACTTCGAGGCAACACGACACCACAAGAACACGCGACACACGAAGACAGAAAGGCAAATGACAACATGATAAAAGCCACGAGACACCACCTCTCCAAAGAGAGGGCGGTGGCTGGAGCCACCTATGTTTGAGTCAATTGGTATGGCACCGCGAAGAATTATCCTTGGGCCCATGACCAAAACTCGTCTTTGAAGCACAAGTACCATCAAAAATGGCTAATGTGAAAGAGTTGATTGATTTATGCATAATGGGGGGGAGGGAGAGTTCATTGAGAGAACAACACTCCCCCTATGTCCATGCCTACACCTAAACAAGATAACAAGTTGAGTATGGTGGGGTATGCAAGGGTTCAAACAACATTGCTCGAATCAATGATATTTAGCTCATGCCTTAACTCGCGAAATCTTGCTTCATCCAAAGGCTTTGTGAAGATATCTGCAAGGTTATCCCGGATGAAGTGATACCGAATCTCAATATGCTTCGTCTTGAAGTGTTGCACCAGGTTGAGAGAAATCTTGATGGCACTTTCATTGTCACACCAAAGAGGCACTTTGTCACAAATGACACCGTAAACCTTTAAAGTTTGCCTCATCCATAAGAGTTGAGCACAACAACTACCGACCGCTACATACTCCGCTTCGATGGACGAGAGAGACACACAACTTTGCTTTTTGAAAGACCAACTTACCAAAGAGCAACCAAGGAATTGGCACCCTCCGGAAGTGGACTTCCTATCCACTTTGTCTCCCGCCCAATCGGAATCCGAATATCCTACAAGCTTGAAGTCTGCTCCTCTCGGGTACCATAGGCCAAAGTTTGGGGTATGAGCCAAATATCGAAAGATTCGCTTGACCGCCACAAAGTGGCTTTCCTTAGGTGCGGCTTGAAACCGTGTACAAATTCCCACACTCAACATGATATTTGGTCTAGATGCACAAAGGTAAAGCAAGGATCCAATCATGGAGCGATATACCTTTTGATCCACCGCTTTACCGTTGGGATCGATGTCAAGTTGGCACTTAGTAGGCATTGGAGTGGCAGCCGGCTTGACATCGCTTAGCTTGAATCTCTTGAGCATGTCTTGAGTGTATTTGGCTTGGTTGATGAAGGTACCTTCTCTTCTTTGCTTCACTTCGAAACTTAGAAAGAACTTCAACTCTCCCATGGAAGACATCTTGAACTTTGAGGTCATTAGTGCAGCAAATTCATCATTGAAAGCTTTGTTATGGGAACCAAAGATAATGTCATCAACACATAGTTGCCACACAAACAACTCCCCTTTGACCTTGTTATTAAAAAGAGTGGGATCGATTAGCCCAACTTCAAACCCGCGATCTTGTAGCAACTCGGTAAGGTGGTCATACCATGCACGTGAGGCTTGTTTAAGGCCATAGAGTGACTTATCGAGTTGATACACATGATCGGGAAAGTAGGGATCCTCGAACCCGGGGGGTTGTTTGACGTAAACCAACTCATTAATAAGACCATTAAGAAAAGCACTCTTCACATCCATTTGTTGCAACTTAAAGTTGTGATGAGAAGCATAAGCAATCAACAAACGAATGGTTTCAAGACGAGCAACGGGAGCAAAGGTTTCACCGTAGTCGATACCCTCGACTTGGGAGTAACCTTGTGCCACCATTCTTGCCTTGTTGCGAATGATGGTTCCATGAGCATCTTGTTTGTTCTTGAAAACCCACTTGGTCCCAATGACATTGTGGTTCCCCGTTGGCCTTGGCACCAACCTCCACACCTTGTTGTACTCGAAGTTGTTGAGTTCTTCATGCATGGCATTAAACCAATGCGGATCTTCGAGTGCTTCATATACCTTTTGGGGTTCAACACAAGAAACAAATGCGTGATGTTCACAATAGTTTGCCAATTGTCTACGAGTGCTTACCCCCTTTTGAATGCTTCCAAGTACATTCTTCATGAGATGACCCTTGGTGGAGAGCTTGGAAGCAATCTTGGCGGCACGACGCTCTAATTCCTCCTCGGTGGTGAGTTGAGGAGCGGTCACTTGATCACATTGAGCGCCGTCATGAGCATGTTCTTGATCTTGAACTTGCTCGGGGGAGAGAACTTGACCTTGGGCATCACTTGGTGTGTCAACATTGTCTTGAGCATGATCTTACCCTTGGTATTGTTCATGATGTTGAGGGCCTTCACTTTGTTCTTCGGAAGCGTGTGGGCCTTGGGTTGGTGATGGCTCTACTTGAGTGGAGCATTGTCCTTCTCCTTCGGCCACAAGGGGTTCATCAATGGGTAGGATAAAACCAACACCCATTCTTCTTATGGCTTGAGGAGGAATTTCATCACCTACATCACAAGTGCCACTTTGCTCGACTTGGGAGCCGTTATTCTCATCAAACTCCACGTTACACGTCTCCTCAATAAGTCCCGTGGATTTATTGAGGACACAGTAAGCATGAGAGTTTGTAGCATAACCAACAAATATGCCCTCATGAGCTCTAGCCTCAAACTTAGACGACCGAACACCTTTCTTGAGAATGAAACACTTACACCCGAACACCCGAAAGTACTTAAGGTTGGGCTTGTTACCGGTGAGTATCTCATATGGAGTCTTGTTCAAGCCCTTGTGGAGGTAGAGCCGATTGGATGCATGACATGCGGTGTTGATGGCTTCGGCCCAAAAGTTGTATGGAGATTTGAACTCCGCCATCATGGTCCTTGCCGCATCCATCAACGTCCGGTTCTTCCTCTCCGCGACACCGTTTTTTTGAGGGGTGTAGGGTGCGGAATATTGATGCTTGATTCCCTCATCACTAAGAAACTCATCCAAGGTGTAGTTCTTGAACTCGGTGCCGTTGTCACATCTTATTGTCAAGATCTTTGCATTGTGTTGACGTTGTGCTTCATTTGCAAAGTCAATGACGGTTTGTTGGGTCTCGCTCTTCCTCTTGAAGAAATACACCCAAGTATATCTTGAGTAGTCATCCACAATCACCAAGCAATACTTCCTACCCCCAAGACTATCAAAGGATGGAGGCCCAAAGAGATCCAAGTGAAGGAGCTCCAAAGGCCTCTTCGAGTAAATGATAGTCGTGGGAGGGTGAGCCTTCTCATGAAGCTTTCCTTCAATACATGCAGTGCAAGCACGATCTTTAGCAAAACTAACATTCGTTAGTCGACGGACATGGTCCCCCTTGAGAAGACTTTGCAAAGATCTCATATTGACATGGGCTAAACGGCGATGCCAAAGCCATCCCACATCAACTTTAGCCATTAGGCATGTCGCGGTCTTAGTGGGTCCCTCCGAAAAGTTAATCACATATAGACCGTTCTCGACATGCCTAACAAAGGCTACTTTAAGAATCTTGCTCCACAAGAGGGCCACAGTATCAATATCAAAGAAAGTGGCAAAGCCCATAATTGCAAGTTGACGAACGGAAAGTAAATTGTATGCAAGGGACTCTACAAGCATGACCTTCTCGATCGTGAGATCATGAGAAATGACAACCTTGCCGAGTCACAATACCTTAGAAGACGAGGCATCACCCCACTCGACATTGGTGGGCATAGAAGGAATCTTGTGCACGTCCACCACCAAGTCCTTGCTTCCAGTCATATGATTTGTAGCTCCACTATCGAGCAACCATGATCCCCCACCGGAAGCAAACACCTACAAGAGATCAATGCTTAGTTTTAGGTACCCATTTTGTAATGGGTGCTTTGATGTTAGTAACAAGGGTCTTAGGAACCCAAATAGACCATTCAATGTATTCATGAGGAGAACCAACAAATTTGGCATAAACGTGCCCATCACTAGCACGGCATAACACATAAGAGGGATTAAAATCGCGGCTTTGTTGGGAGGGGTGGCATTGCCCTTACGGACATCGCCACCCTTTGCATTGTTCTTCTTCTCCTTGGAAGCACCCTCTCCCTCCTTCACAAAAGTTTGCTTGAGAGGAGGAGGTCGTTTGGTCTTGTCATTCTTCTTCTTGTTCTTGGGCTTGGGTGTGAACCCAATCCCCTCCTTGGCCACAACTTCCTTTTGATTACTCAAAAGGTCGTTGAGGTTCTTCTCACCTTGTATGCATGTAACAAGGCCTTTCTCAAGTTGCTCCTTCAACTTAGCATTCTCCTCAACAAGATGCACATGCTCACAACACGGGTTAGTAGCATTTGCATTATCAATTAAAACCATATGAGGAAAGGTGGCTTTCTCCTTGGTTAGCTTTACTTGGAGTTGATCATGAGACTCTTTGAGGCTAGCATGAACGCCTCTTCAAGACTTTGTGAGCCTTGTCGAGAATGTCAAACTCCGCTTTGAGTCTAGCAAGATCAACCCCAAGCTTTGCCTTCTCGGAGTTTAGCACACGAGAAACAACAAGAGCATGATCAAGATCTTTCTTTAATTTAGCATGATCATCGTTGCATGACTCCTCAAGAGCCAAACGAAGACCACACTCTTCCTCAAGAGCATTGGAAAGATCCGAAATCTCATCGGCACAGTCACGACTATGCCCCTCCATCTTAGAGATGCACTACAAAAAAATACACTTCCGTGATGATACGTGTTTGTGACAGTAGGTCGCGTTTTTTGTCATGCATGTACATCCATGACAAATTTATGACAGAATCAAGATAGTCATACATGTGTCGTCAGAGAAGTGTTCCGTGACATTACTAAAATTATCATCACGGAAGTGTCCACTTCCATGACGATAAATCGCGCGTCACAGAAGTGCTTTCGTCAAGGGTGACCAACACGTGGCATCCACCGTAATGGAACGCCGTTAAGCTATCGGGTCGGGTTTTTGATCCCATAACCCGTTAACAGCCCCGACCAATGGGAAATTTCCACGTGTAAAATTCTAATTGGTCAAGGAACACTGTCACTCGTCAGTGGGCCAGATGTCGCCCGTCTATTGGAGGAGACATGCCTATGGTACCTTGACACGTGGCTGGGCCCAAAAGAGGCCCATATAGGTTAAAAAGGCCGGCCCAGTCAAAGGCCCGTAGAACTTAATCAGGTACTAGTGGGCCAGCCCAATAACGGCCTGCTTAATAAAGGCCCATTTATAGCCCGAAACCAGATCTGGCCTGTTAATTGTTCGCCCAATATTTGGGCCCATTTACGGCCTGAAGATAGATCTGGCCCGTTAATTGTTTGCCTAATATTTGGGCCCATTTGCGACCCGAAGCCAGATCTGGCCCGTTAATTTTTCGCCGAATATTCGGGCCCAACTACAGCCCATTGACTTTCGCCTGTTAGAGGCCTGATGTAGACATGGGCCCATTTCAGCCCGTTGTGACTTTCGGCCTAGGAATGGCCCGTGCTGCCCATGGGCAATATATGGTCCGACGGGACATCGGGCCCACTAACGGCCCGTGCTAAAGGTGGCAACAGTTAAGCTCAACGTGAGTTTGGGCCTGTTAAAGGCCTGTCGCGTAATTCGGCCCATTGATGCCTGTACTAAGCTTTCGGCCTCTTAAAGGCCCATGATATCAGTGGGCCAACTAAGGCCCGAGATATGTTTCGACTGGTACCGTCCGTGAGCTAATCGAGCCCATAACGGTCCGGTCTACATTTCGCCTGTCAAGGCCCGTCGACGACTAGTGAAAACTGAGGCCCAACATGCATTTTGGCCTGCTAAAGGCCCGTGGTTTCATCTCGGCCGTAACATGCTAGTACAATATTCAGCCTGTTAATGGCCCAACGCTACCTGGGCCGAACTAAGCGCTAGGTCGACAAAAGGGCCAACTAAAATATAGGCCGGTGTAAGTTTGGGCCTGGCGCAATGTGTGAAGGCCACAATCATTCGGGCCCAAGAAAGACGCAGGCCGGCCCAATTGTGGCCCGCTAAAAACCTGGCCCGTTATCGAATGTTTCGGCCCGGTCGACTACATCTGATTTTTTTTCAGATAGCGAATGATGGCAGTAACTACTAGGAATTAAGAACAAACCTACTCTACACAATAAAGAAATTACGGCATAGTAACTAAGAATAAACCTACACTATACAATAATGGATTTAAGGTATATTACATCCATCGGCATCAAGTTCGCCACCCGGTGATCATAAAGCGCAACGAAGAAGCAGATTACAAAAACTAGGCACCATTGCAGCGTAACAAAATAATCTTGAACCGAGACCACTTCCAAGACAATTCAAGAAAGGTTAGCCTTTATGGGGAAGTCTTGTGCAAGTCTTGAGCAAAGAAGGCTGTGAGACCGCCTAGCATGTCGGTCATAGCTTCCAGTGTAGCTGTTTAGTGATGAGGTTCTCATTGGTGTTCTCCGCAATCTTTCTTAGAGATAGGACTTCAATTCGAAGTTGAGTTGCAGAATGCCTTCGCTAGAACTTGGGACTGAAGAAGTCGAACCGATTCGCATAACGAATTACGTGAGCTTGTCACCGTTAGTCTCAAGTAACTTGAACATTTGCATCAAGACAAGACTTTGGGGTTGTCTCGCTATCTTCAAGATGTTTTGCCTTCTTTGCTGCAATATATGTTGGGTTTGTCTCACAGCCTTCAAAGAGACTTGTGCATGCCATCGTGCATATCACCTGAAACAAAGCGGAGAGATGACATGATTTGCACGTATAAACAAAGATGATAACTGTTACATCAATTCTATCCAATTTCAAATTAGAAAATAAAGAGTAAGTTCAAAATATCAATAGCATAATTTGGCATTGTTCATAATGCAGGAACTTCACCACACTACTGGATTACCATGTCAACATAACAATCATAGATGAAGGGCAAACAAAATCATTGTATCTATTTTGGATAATGTGCATGGCATGTTGTTCATATCATCAGCCACATCAGTAAGATAAAACAGGAGATGATAAGGTGCAAACGTGGGCTGCTTCACCACACACTAGATTATAGATCCACAAAACCAAGCATATATATAGGGAGTATTAAGTAATGTGCATGGTATGAATAAGAAATTTGGTTTTACAAGTAAAACTTAGAACTTACGGTTCTTACGAACATGCATTTTGGTAGAAACAGACAAACTAAACAGCAAGAAACGATAGGGAGTATGAGCAAATTAAACAGCAGTTGAGGATAAAGGCTTTAGAAGGACTTACTTACATTAACAGTTAACACCGGCTTTATAATGCCCTTCTCCATGTCAAGGGAA
This sequence comes from Aegilops bicornis, assembly GCA_021605145.1. NCBI lineage: Eukaryota > Viridiplantae > Streptophyta > Magnoliopsida > Poales > Poaceae > Aegilops > Aegilops bicornis. Next base: position 86,796,044 of record CM038670.1, read on the forward strand.
GGATAACTCAAGAATTTCAGCACAAAATCTTCTTCATAAGCATTGCCTGTACTCTACATTTTGTAGAGAGTAATTATAGATATGATAATAAGTGAAGGGATAGAGGATAATGAAGATAAGATGCAGATTGATGCTACATAATCAACTACCAATCCCTGGAAGTACAAGCGTTACAGGACAAAATGTCTTGACAAGAGCAATGGGCTACACTTCAGACCGGCATTGTGCATGTATTCTACTTGTTGGTAAGATTAAATATAGATCTGATCTTTTTAGTAAATGGTGGGCGAGGGATATAAGATGCGAGAATGCTACAAAATGAACCAATCCCTCTTCCCATAATACAAGAGTGTTTTGAACACTGGTGTACTGTACAAAATGTTCTTATATTATGGGACGGAGGGAGTAGCTGTTAATGTAAGTACAGTGATAGACCACGTTCAGTCCTTACAAGAGGAATGTAGAGCTAAACCTCTTCAAAAGCATTGGGTTGATTCTAAATTTGTGTAAGAGTCCATACAGATCTTATAATGTCCACCAAATGGGCGATTACGAGGCTAACATGTGAAGTGATGCTACATAATCAAACAACTATGAAAGTAAGTATGGTCATACAGGGCAAGAGGTACTCACGAGAGCAATGCAGTGTGCAGTATAATTGCGAGATTCTGTGGTCCCTTGAGAATGAATGTTCTTCTGCTAACAGTTTTCGTACAAGTGAGACATTAAGGCAAATGCAGAAATGTAGTTCAAATTGTTATGTGATATCATAGACAGTACCTTACGCTGCAGCCGAGACCAATGTGTAACAAGATTATTCCAGTTACCGTCGGATAAATGTAGCACCAGAGACTTTACAAAAATTTCGTTTGGAGGCTTGCCATCGAAGTGCGCTTGCCTCAGGTAGGAACGATACTTCATCAACGAGAGCTTGAAAAGCGCAACCAACTCTTGCTCGTCATCACAATCCAGTTTGCTCCTCGCCTATTTAAAAGAATGAAATCTTGAGTCTACTGTCAGCAGAAACATATGCGATAATGACCATGAATAACATTAGTACATTACTTACGCGTAAGTTGTGGAGGAAGACTGGAAATTGTTCTGTGTCTGCGGTATAATCTTTCCATGAAGGAAAGATGCGCACAGAGTTCCTGACAACAACACAAGCTTCGACTTCTAAACTGGGAATAAATGGAACAGGGGTCCTATTTGCTACAATTAGGGCTCTCTCTGGTTCGAAAAGGGATTTGGCAATTGGATTTGGTGTACTCTTTGCTGGAATGGAGGTTTTGCGTCGTACAACTGGTGCTATGTCAACTGGCATAATCATACTGTTTGCTACAGTTGTGTAGCGACCCGACCCGAATGGATCAAGTCTCTGTGCTTAAGTGTCATCCCTGGATCGGTATGCTGACACACACAGTACTCGAGGATTTATAACAGAGGTAAATCACATGTATAAATAACATAAATACTATTACCTCAATCCAAATAGCGGAAGTAACAATGTTCTGGATTCCCATCAACACCAACGGCAACGTTGAGTGTAGAAATCAGAACCTTAACGTATCACTTACTGTCAGAAGATCCTCGCAACATGAGACGTTGCAGCCACAAAGGGTCAAGACATTGAATGTCTTTGGCAAATTCACACCATAGGATAATAATGAATAATAACCGTCACTACATGCATATTTGGCTGGTGGAAAGCTCTATGGTTATAGTTTTTGCGAAAAGCCAATTTTTCCCTACAACAAAGGAATATATTTTAATTTAACTATCATGGTGGTTGAAACATCATTGAGAAGGTATAACCCCAACTCAATCCCAATTGAAGTAGTTAACATCCCAACAATATTAATTAAGAGTGATGAGATGCATATGATAACTCAAGTACTAGATACTCAAAATTGTCCATAACCGGGGACACGGCTAACCATGATTAGATTGTACACTCTGCAGAGGTTTGCGCACTTTTCCCCACAAGATTCGATCGCCTCCGTTGATTTCTCGCATTGCATGGTGTTTGAGAAACGGATGACCGAGACACAGTCTTTCAGAAACATTAACTCTCTACTCAGGGTAGACCATACCAAACCTACAAAACCCACTACCTGCTGATCTACCTCTTCAAGAGCTTCACGTAACTTACTCAACTATGCTAGAGCCCATAATAGCTTGTGGCTGCACACGGAAGTTTCTAGCATGAATCATCTCAGTTCCCTTTGAGCATGGGTGGCGGTCCATAGGAAGATCACACGGGTACCCCGGTATTTCCAAAAATAGACAAGACTGGGTTCCCTGTGCCTCAATCCACCAGATGTTAATTTTATGTTGCCACCTTAAGTTGAACCATTAATTAACAATCTCACATCTGTCATGGATTCACTCAAACCCAACCACGTCTACGAGCATAGCATAGCAATATAAGCAACGTGTAGAAGTAATTCCCAAGGGTTTGATAGTAACAGGGAAATAGGTTCTACCTCAACAACTACTTCCCAATACCCACATGTTATCAATCCTACTCATGCAATGTTTGAGGGCGAAACTAATGCATAAAAACTGGGTATGAAAGGGATATGATCAAAGTGTGAACTTGCCTGCAATGTTGATGAAGATGATTCACACTCAAAACTCTTGATAGATCTACTCGTCACACTCCGATCAATCTATCGTATGCAAGCAATAGTAACCACACATAAGCAATCACTCAAAAGATCGGAAAGAACAAAGAAGACTATTCGGAAAACATCAAAACCAAAAAAATAACTCTTGTAACATAAAACAATTTCTAACAGTACCAAAATTATGTGAATTTGGCCTTATCAGAAAGTTTAGGTCAAGAGCTTTAGTTTGCAAAAAGAATCAACTAAATCGGAGTTGTAAAACTCAAGTTACAGATCAAACAAGAGCGAATACTAAACTGAACTACACTCAATTTTTATATTTCCAAAAACATGTTTAAGTTGTTTTAATGGATAGAGGGGATCATAACGAAGAAGTGGGCTTTGGTTTCGTTGGATTTGGACTAACCAGTAAAAAGTTATGAGCGTTCGAAGAACAGGGGCTAAACTGTAAAATAAAACAACTAGAACTAGGTCCCTGGCATAAAATAAACAGAAAACGAAAAGACTAAATAACGAATGCTCGTTTATAAGATCTAAACAATGGACGTTCGCTGTTTAATAAAACCTAAAAAAACAGATCTAGTCTAGGGTTCTTTTAAACCGAACTAATTAAAGAGAACCGGGGCGGTTGTGGTTATACCGGTTCAGGGAAAATAAACCGGCGGCGGCGGTTAACTCCGGCGAGTCCGGCGTCGGGCGTGGTCGCCGGCGGTGCTCCGGTGGTCTCCTGGCTGCGCGACGAGGGGCGAGGGTGGCGCGTGGAGTGGGGGCGCAGAACGGCGGTGGCGACGGCAACCGATGGCGGCGGCGACAGACATGGCGAGGGTGGCGGCGGCTGCGATTCCAGCGAGGCGGCGGCGAGATGCGGGAGGAGAAGGGAGAGAGAGGTCCGGGCGGCGGCTTTCTAGGGGAGGGGTGGCCTCGGGAGGCGTGGGAAGGGGCAAGGAGGAGGAGTCAGGCGGACTCGGCGGTCGCCGGCGGCAGAAGGACTCCTGCCTGGTCGATGACGAGTCTTGGTGGGTGGGCATGACCTAGCAGGAGTGGGCTGGCCCGATTCAAGTGGAGGGAATTCTTTTTAAGAAAAAAACAGACAAAGAATTAAAACAAAAGAGATAAATACAAAATATAATATAGGCATATTATATATCGAAATTTTCACAAAAAGATTTTCTACAAGGTGAACATTTTTTTAGAGTCAAATAAAATACACACAAGTTCAAATAAAGCAAAGAGTGCTTCTGCGCTAGTAAAATCCAGTAAAAATCATTTTAAAAATACCAAAATTAATTCAAATTTATTTCTCTCAAATTTTCTGATGTAGGGAATCATGTTACCCTATTTTCCATATATTTTATTTTGGAGAAAAATAATTTGAATAAAAATCAAATAACTCCAAATTGAAAATAAATTCAAAAGAACTTTGAATTTAATTCTTTGAAACTCCCAACTCATATTTCATATGTTTTGAAGAAGTCATTTTATCTTCTCTCATGAAAATCATTGAGTTGCATGAAGTTTCAGAATTGGAAATATTTTCCAAATGAAATTCAAATATTTTCAACACCCCTTGTCATTTAAATAAATGGAAGAAGTCATGCCATCATCTCTCCAGGGTTTTGTGGTGAAAAGAATTTGAATTTACGGAGATCACGAATGCAAAATGAAAGTTTGGGAAAGTCCTTTTATTCCCTCTCATTTAACTTTCAAAAAGTTTCTAATTTCACTCAATTTCACACAATCAATCATACAATCAATCAAATCTATCTATTTATTACAACATTCCAAAATTTAGAATTTTGGGATGTTACAAGTTGGGGTCTGCTGAGTTGGGGCATGAGAAATGACCAGTGTAGTAGGGCTAGAGTCTGCTAGAGTTGGGGTATCTTGTGGGTCAGGTGATATTGCAACTAACCTAATGGGCTATTTGATTTATCAGGTGCCACTACCTTTTCCAAATACTTTGCTTGTGCTCCTCCACGATCAACAATCGCCCTCTTCCTTTTGAACGTCTGATACACAAGAACAACATTTGAATGGATAAATATGGTATGATGACAGATGGAATATGTACTGAAAATGGATATGCAGCGCGTATTCACATACACGATGTGTAAACTAAGCTAATGGCAGTTCAACAAAGTAGAAGCAATGCAAAGCATTAGTTGCAAGATATGTGCGAGCAATGTATCCTTGGAAAGTTAGTGCAAGTACCTTGATGGGTGAATAAGATAGGGCATCTTCCTCTGACTCCTCCACTAGGGAGCTACATTGACTTAGGTCTCCCTCTAGCTCAGAATCACTGTTAGGATCATATTCTGAGCATGAATCTGTAGGTGGAGAGCGTTTGCATTACATTGCATCTAGACTTGATTTCAGTCCCTTAATGCCAAGTTTGACAGCCATGGCTTTGTTCTGCTTTATTCTTTTCATGCGTGCAAGCTCATAATCATTATGATGCTGTTTAGAATATGAGATTCATGAAAACATAAAAGTAGTCAGATTATCTATGGAATGCATTGCGGATTCAACTCGGAGAGTGTCTCCCTATAAACCCTTGCATATGCAAAGTTCACCTCCCCAACCGTGCTGACCAGACCACACACAGAAATACAAACCCCTTATGTCTCTATAACAGGCAGACACACATTTCAAAACTGAAGTAGGAACATTAGAATCATATGAAATTCGTATTTGAACAAATAAACTAAGCAATTATGAGTGGCGTAATGTTTAGCTTCAAGGGTGGAGTGTTGGTAGTGCGACACAAAGCAAGTAGGCAGATTGTATTCCATGTAAAAGATCGAAACCTATGTAAAAGCTGGAAATGACACTATCTTTCTATACAATGCAGTGTTCGTTACCCACACATGATGGAAGAGATCACATAGAGAAATACTATTCACTCAGGTCTACGGCTCCAGTATTTAGAAACAGGGTGATCTACCCTAAAAGAATATTTACAACAAATATGACAAGGCAAGCATAGATGTAGTGAATCAATCATTTACTTGTGAGCTTATTAGGACAAGTATGCAGAATTGTAACTGCAGTAAGAGACCGTCCAAAATTTGAATGAAGTAGTTTGTCTAGCACTTATTGTTTGCAACTAATCGACGTGAATAATTGGATATTATATCGAATGAGTAAGAAAGACAAGTAAAATTGTCAACAAACCTGGCTTGCAGTAGTAATCTGGGTCAATGTCACTACGACCAACAATCCAAATGACTAGTTTCTGTTCCGAGGGCCGGAATTTTGAAAACCCTGTGAACTTTAGAGGTACTAAAGATTACCGAAATACATCTGAACCATTAAGTGTAGGTAGCACTGAGCACACAACAAACCCTAATGACAATCCTGCCTAATGAGTAATGAATCAATTAGAAAATGGGTGATGAGGAGTGGCTGCTGAGTGTTGAGGACGTATCTCAGGATAAATCGGGTTGGCTTGGTGGGTGCTGCACGCCTGAGCCCTGAACGGACTGGGAAGGTAGGAAGCGGTGACGCTGTTGGGCGAGCGGCTCCTGGCCTCCTGTTAGTCCGGCGTCTCCTCCTAGAGTCATGCCGTCTGGGGATGGCAAGTCGCCGCAGGGGCGGCTGGGGCAGAAGTAGTAGAGATTGGAAGCACGCAGCAGAACAGAGGGGAATCGGGGCCTGGGACGACCCAAAATCCCTGGGTGGGCCGGCCCATCGTGGGCACCCTATAGAGATACACACCCGAGCGGTGAACATGCATTTTCGAAACTAATTTAGGAACATTTAGCTGACCAATTAAACAACTCTGTTTTAATAATATCAGATTCGTATTTGAACATCTAAGCTTGTTTAGCTTGATGCGTGGAAGCGATGTTATTATGACACGAAGCACGATTACGATCGTATAGTGATCATAAAAGGGGGAAACTCTAAACATATTTTTTTATCAAAAGAGGGTTTTCCCTCCGATTTCTATTAAAGAAACCACCACGGAACCAACATGATCAATTAAACCCTAAGCATGATCAATTAAACCGTATTATGGCTGTGCCTTGGCAGATTTGAAGCTGCAAACCGGAGAAATGATATTTAGCATCCATTGTTTGCTTTGAACTAAGAACTAAATTCTAAGAGCTGAAAAGAAAGTAGAGTAACCAAGTTAAGATCTATTTTCTGGTTGAGATCAAAAGTTGAGGAGATATGAAGTACTACCTCTCTTGCGGCGTCGTGTAGGCATCGGGGGTGCGATGGCTGTCGGTGGCGTTGAAGCAGATCTGCGACGGTAGACGGGTGCATCGGGGGATAAGTCCCGTTGCGGTGGAAGAGAAGGTCGTGTGAGCGGCCCCGGCAAAGAGGACGACGGCGCCGATGAAGCGAGAGGACGCGATGCAAGGCTATTGGTCTATCGCCGTGGATGAGAAACGTCCATCTCTAGCAGTGGACGACGCGGTCTTGGTAGGTGCTCCGGCATGGTGGAGGACGGTGGCGATGGATGTGGTAGAGGACGGCGGCGATGGATGGGGTGGCGGACGGAGGCTGGTGTGGCGATGGGGTGTTCTAGCGCGGACGGTGTATGAATGGGAAAATGGAGGGAGAGGTACGGGGAACCATGTTTTTGGGACGTGCATGTCTGAAATATGGGAAAGTTACGAACTTAGCCCCCGTTTAAAATTTGGACGTCTCGTCGGTTGGGGATATGACGGTAATCTCGCATCTTCCCAATATTTGCCCAGAGCGATTTCGGGCGAGGAGAGGGTGGTTGGCGCCCATGGTTGGCGCCCACGGTGTATGAATGGGGCTGATAGGTAGGGCGGTTGTGTCACGTCTGAGTGAAGTTACAAACCTGCCCCTATTGAAAATATTTGCCTACATCGATTTCGGCCGAGTCGAGTTTCTTTTGCCACCCACCGTGTATGAATGGGGAATGGAGGGAGAAACAGAGGTCTTTCGGACGAGCTTGAATCAAATGTGTTTTGCCGCCCATGTTTGACGCCCACTGTGTCGGAATGGGCTCAGAGGCGGTCGTGTCACGTCTAATTGAAGTTACTAACCTACCCCTATTTAGAGCAGTGGAAATTGGGCCGATGGATTGTCCGTGTAATGGGTAGACAGTAATTTCCATCTCCCAAACACTTGGCTTCGGGCAGCCGACGTGGGAGTGGACATTTTGCAGCTTCTTTCGAATTTTGGGACAATAAGCATCCCCGTTTACCCTGGCAGCTAAATTCAAATCCATTTTGTATTCCTATATGAATCTTTATAAATCGTTCTATGTGTTTTTATATATCTTCAAAAGGAAGACAAAGATGTATTCCACTGTCATATATGAATATGGTTTACAAATGCCGATACTCAAATTCAGAAACTAGTATCCAGTTTAAGGTGAATTCGAATATTTGGAACACTTCATGTCCAACTCAAATGTCACACGCAGCATAATGTGTACTCCCATTTAGATATGTAGACAAGCGATGTATCAAGATTCAAATACCGAGTCAATCAACCAAGAATGTGCAAAACTAACAGACATATAAAAACTTGTAGAGTATATGGATCAATAACATCAACTAACATACATAAGCCAGGCCGCTGTACTTTTTATTGGCTACAACAGCATCTTTTTCTAGCCAGCATCTTGGCCCTTTCCGATGCGTGCCACTTATGGTCCATCTATACTACTACTATTGCTGAATGCACATTCAGCCCAATTGGCATATTTGTAGGTCTGGCACAGCAATCCAAATGAAATGTCTCTGAGTCTTATCAATTAATACAGACTTGGGCTCAAATAAAATTACAAACCAAAAAACAAAAAAATTATTACATGATCTCTAAAACAAATGGTTTGATTGATTACATGAACAGACAACACAAAGGTTATTCAACTATGGAAAGAACATTTCACCTATGATTTACCAAGTAGGAATTTAATTTCCTTTTTTCCTTCAGTACCTTAACAATCTGGTCAGTCTCAGCTTTCTTCGTTTTGAAATCCACCATATATTTAATGGTTGTCTTGAGTACTGCTTGTGATTGTGCTGTTTGCTTCCTCAACATGTCAACTTCATCTCTAAGTGCAGAAGTAGAATCTCTTTCTACCACTAGTTTAGCCTCTAGAGCATCAGCAGTTGGCAATTCATAATGCACGATTGGGCCGGTGCCCTTTGTTAGGGATGATGCAACGTCCATGGGGACCTCGCTCTTTGATCTTGGGCTAACCTGTTTTGCCATTAAAGTTCCGATTTGATTCATAAAAGTTGAAGTTAGCAAAACATCTCAACTGGGAGTTATAACAACAAACCAGTTAAACAAACAAGGAATTAAAGAGTTTCAATTGGATGCTGAAAAGTACTCCCTCCGTCCCATAATGTAAGACGTTTTTTAACACTATGCTAGTGTCAAAAAACGTCCTATATTATGGGACGAGGGAGTAGTTATTAACATCATTGTAACCCGCTATTGCAGCAGCAAACCAGTTAAACAAACAAGTAGATATTTAAGTTAAGGCAAACAGGTAATTCTTAACAGTAAGTATCAAACACATAGATAGGCGAAGTCTACAATATGATTAACAGGCTGTGCCATTATGTAATCAGTAGCAAACTAAATTAAGCCAAGAAACGTAATTGAACAATTTTGCAATAAGTGGCTAACTAAAATTCCGAGAAGCAGGTAACTGAACTTACGCTAGTTCTTTGTACAGGCACACTGCAATTCTTTTTCGCTTACAAGGTTGTATAAAGGAATCCATGGCATCAATTGCTTGGATACGCAGTCCCAATACTTCTTTCTTCCCACACTGCATGGGTAAGTCGAATGGTTAATCTGGTAAGATGGTGCGTCCTTGATATATTATATGAGGACGTGTAGTCAGACTAGTTGTAGCCAAACACATCACACTGGCTTTTACTGTATATTTCATGCGATTACATTCCGCATATCGAGATCTAAGTAATCTACAATAGGATGAAAAGACTGGCATCCTTCCCATTATTGGCGAACTCAGTTCATAGAAACAAGCAATTCAACCATTCTGTGGGTAAATCAAAAGCGCCGCTGGAATATTTTTCACTATCCAACCATACACGCAAAAAGGGGCGACGCCACCATAGGGGCTGGTATGGGCGACCGCCTCAGGTGGCTGGAAAGTGGCACCTAGTTTGAGTCGTCCAGGTTGGCCTACTCTACACACGAGCAGGCAATGTACAAAATGAAGAAAAATGTTTCAATTTGGATGGGCCAATAACATAAGTGCAAGGAAGGCCCTATAGCAGGCTCGCGGCCCAAACGAGCGCCTCCCATATCGATCGACAGCAGGAAAAATCCCAATTCATTCGCTCCAGCCTCGATCTGGTTCGCTCCTAACCTAGCCGCCCATTGACAGACCGACCTGCACTTCCTCGCGCCCTCGTTGGAGGCGGTGGCCGGCTTCAAGCAAATGGAAGGACAAGAAGATGAAGATCCAACCACAGGTGTAGCCTGCATGGGAGGCAGCGGCAAGACGGGCATGGCATCGAGCTTGCGCCAAGCAGACGATCGCAGCTTGCAAGAGTAGCATGCGCATAGCAGGTACATCACATCCACGATTATATCTAATTCAACTCTTCAATTTCTGGCCAATAGTTAAACCTGACGGTGTTGTAAAACTGCTTGTATGTAGGGAATCTATGAAAAAATGAAACCAATTTTTACTTATTTTATAACTCCCCCAATCAATACTGAACTGACTAAATCTGATGTATCTAATCAAGTTTTTGGTGCAAACATACACGCTCATGTTGTTCTTGAGCCTGAAATGTCTAATGAACAGACTGCTAATGAAGGATTTGATGCAAACATTTTACATGCTCCTGGTGATGAACATATAGTGTCTAATGAGGGATCTAATGCAAGCATTTTGCAAGCTCATTGAAGGATTTAGTGTCTAATGATGATCTACTATGTTGAGAGAGACAGAGATTTGTAGGCATTGATGACAAGCAAATTATAGTGCATTTTCATAGCTTGAGGAAACGCCGAGGCCATCTACCAGAAAGTCCCCGTATCATGACAACATAGCATAAGTACTTTTCTAATTTGTTGTTTGAAACTATTGGCATACTTGTGCAGGATAGATATACTGATATGCAGTTTGCGCACTGGTTATACGTGAAATTACACTTCGATATTTTCAGCCAGAGAACGAATAATTCAGGCAGGTACAGACCATGTTTGTAGTCCTTGTACAACATGTTGCATTTTGTGTTTTTTGGTGCTTGCATCATTTAGTGTTTATAATTTGAACTACTTTGGATCATGAGCTGGTTTTCAAAGTGCATGTATCTTCACATTTCTCAAGTTATGTTGATTTTGAGTGCAAGTGCCTTCGTATTTTTTAAGTTAAATGTTCGCCTGGTAACTTGAATTCGTGGATCAGCCACTGCATACAAATCATACACGAATGCGGTCTGAATTAAATGAAATGCAGGGGACTTACGCTAGCTCGTTATGCAGGGCTCATTGCAGCTACGCTTGCGCTTGGGATGTTCCATGTACAAGTCCATGTTACCACTTGCTTGGATGTGTAGGCCTTGTGCTCCTTGCACCCCCTCTGCATTTTTGACACGGCGAATGGTTGATCAAATAAGAGGAATCGACCTTGATGTTGTACCGAGGATGAGATACTTACAAGGTTATACGTGTGTGCAGGATGTGTACCAGATCCCGTAGCCCCGTCATGCTTCGCTAAAAAATAGATTTGCTTGTTTCAGATGATATCTCCAGAAGAAATAAGAGTTAAAGTCAGAGTTGCATAGGCGTGTAAGCTAAGAGAGAAGTGAACGGATATCCAAACATCGTCGGAACAGTGCACAATGGAGTGATGTGTGGATACCTAGTTCGGGTCGGTGTTTGGGCATGCTCGCCTAGCTAGAGTGCAGGTCACTTCTGAGCCGTTGAGGGTGATGCGGTGGCGTTGGCTGGCCGTGCACGGATGCAGATCTTGAGTGGTAGCGGAGCGCTACGATGCGGTGGACGAGACCATTGGTGAAGCCCCAACGACCTCGGGGGGTGGAGGTGCGACGATGTGCTCGCGAAGTAGCCCCGGTGAGCTGGGAGACGGCGTCGGTGAAGCGCACCTGATGCGGTGGAACTCGGTGTTTGTGAGGCACGTCGGTTGCGCCAGCCGACATTGTCGGTGGACCACCCGATGCGGCGGACGAGGGCGTAGATGAGGTAGCTCCGGTGCGGTGGTGAAGCACGACCGTCGTATTCGTCGTCGTCGTCCGGCACAGAGGTGGGGAATGGTGGGGAAAGAGACGAGACGAGGGGCGATTCGAGGGATGGCGGCGAATTAGGGATTTGAGCAACCTGGGCGCGGAAGGGGACGGTGGAGAAGAGAGATTTTGCAGGGCTGGAATTGGGGCCGCCAGATATTTCAATCCGAAACGTGGAAGCGCGAACTTATATTGTCGTCGTCCTTTTTTCGGGGGGAGGGGGGTGGCTGGCTAGGTGCTACGCGTGCGTCCGACACACGCGACCACCCCGACAGGACTACGCTTCGGTGCCTTAAGGCACCTGCCTTTGTGTCCATGACATGTGGGCCCAACAGGTGGCTGGCCCACATGTCAGTCACCCAAGGGCTGTTGCCTTAAAGGCACCGAAGCAGCGTCCACCCCGACACGACCCTGGTCTGCCTGGTGCGCCTACATTTGAGAATGCAAACAAATCTTCTTTCATTTGCAAACGAATCTGTATGTATTACCATGCTCGTGTTTTCCTTGCAATAATTAGTCATTCGAAACGAGATACTCCATCCGTTCACTTTTGTAAGTCGTTTCAGACAACTTAAAATGAACTATTTTGCACATTGTCTGAAATGTCTTCAAGGTCTTATAAAAGTGAACATAGGGAGTACTATAAATTAATTAATAAGGAGTTATTTGAAAAAAATGAAACGGTACCCACGCTAACGTGGATTAGAGAGTGTCACATAATTAGTTATTTGAATTAGAGTGTGTGTCACGTAGTTAGTTATTTGAATTAGAGTGTGTGTCACGTAGCGATCTCCAATTCTAACGTGGATTTCGCATTTCACTGTATCCACGCTACTTTTTTAATACAAATTCATATGTATATGATGAACACCATGGTAGTGAGAAAATTTTTGGATGGATTCCAACATATGACCTACAAAATAGCACAACAAATTGAGCCAATGTCAACTTTTCGAAACTTAGTATGGCACGAATTCGAAATAATTACCCATATGCCAGGTCCTCGGTTCAAATCTTACAATGTACACCGAATTGAAACATCGATATTAAGTCTCGTACTATGTACATTCAAATGTTGTTTTTAGTCCCCTCACAAGACGCACAAACGCTACATACTTCCTGTATCGGTAATCTTCCTCTCCTAACCACCTTAGCAAGCTATCGGTTTCCAACACACGTTCATCCTTTCTCTCCATGATTCGATCTCTAAGTCTCTCACTACACAACCCCTTTTTCCACTCCTGTTACCAAATGTATTTACCTCACACACCCGCCATTGCACCCCATGCCCAGCTCTCTCTCTCTCTCTCCCCTCTCCCTCTCACCCTCTCGCGCTAAATACATGCATTGCCTATCTAGCCCCCCAACCCCTCGTGCGCACGAACACACGTTGTATATCTAGGTCACTCCCTCGAGACTGTCTCACTCTTTCTTCCGCACGGTGGGCCACACTCTCTCAATCTCGCTCTCTTTATCTGAGTCTTGTTTAACCTCGTTTTCTTTCACACACAAATGATATATCTTCCTGTTTGGGCCTCGATCGACACACTCTATACTCTCTCACGGAGATTGTCTATCTAGGTCAGTCCATCCGAGCCGCAGCCACTCTTTCGACCTCATGGTGGGCCACGCTCACTCAATCTCTCTCTCTCTCTCTCTATGTGTGTGTGTGTGTGTATGTCTCGATTTACCTCGCTCTTTCTCGGACAAAAACGATATATCACCATGTTTGAGCCCAATTCGGCCTATTCACATTGTATACTCTCTCACGCACATCGTCTATCTAGGTCACTCTCTCCAACCCGTCTCACTCTTTCGATCAAGACGACGACCCTATGTGATCGGTTGACCTTGCTTCCTCCCACGCACAAAATATATCTACACGTCTGCGGATGGATCATCTCTCAAGCTCTATCTTACAGCCCTCACCCTTACCAAAAGCTCAATCGGACAATATCTCTCCGGAGCATATATATTTGTTCAATGAATGTCGGACCACACTCACTTTGTCTCTCTATCTATATGTCTCTCGATTGACCTTGCTTTCTCATACTGTATCTTCCACGCGTTGAAGCTACTACCTCTCCATCCCTCGCAAAGCCGGAGCTATTTACATTGCGAGGGGCACTCCAACCTTGGATTAATTTGTGTAGGCATTTATTCCGGTCGGTTTAGATTATATTTTCGTAGCATTCGGCCCACAACTACTCCAAACGCCGTTGCAACCCACGCAACTCCCCTAGTTGATTTCCCTCTGGCTCGGTCATCGCTCTCTCGCACGTCCTTTCTCACCTTCAATGTCGCACCATGGTATTATTGAAAAAACTATGTTGTTCTCTTTAATTATTATAAATAAGCTACAAAACTACACACCGATAGTCCGCTTAGAATGAACCAAATTTCGACCCACAAAATAAAGTGCTACAAACTACACACCAAGGGGCCCACATGTTATGAAACAAGTTTGGACCCATATACAAATTAAAAAATAAAGGACGAGGATCGAACATGCGACCGGGCCTTCAAGCCAAGACGTCAATAGGCAACATATCGTAGAATAGCAATGTTTGTTGTACCCCCTTTGTTCACATAATGTTTTTATATTACCACAACCTAATTAATGGATAACATGTAATATTATTTTTAGTACTATTCGCCTTCACTTACTGGTGCGTTCCATGTGTGCTCTCTCTCTCTCCCCTCCCCTTCTACGTTTAGACGCATGGGCAAACAGGAAGAACTCGCGGGCGATGTTGCCGTTGACCATATCTCGACACGTTCACAACTCACAAGTCACGACACCAGTTTCACGTACTAGAAGCACTAGTCAGTGCGTACGTGCAATGCACATTAATTTGGAAGTATATTAAGTGCATGCGGATATTAACTACTAGGATATTATTTGCGTGTTGTCATGTGATTAGCATTATTTTTGGCATGAAATTAACTGCACGCTAAACGTGTTGAGCGCTCAACATTGAAGTAGTCTAGGTCGTTGGATGACAAGGAATACATGTGGCTTGATGATGTTTTATATTTAATTTGATATGGCTCTAGCAGAACATTCAATCGATAAAACCATACATTTCGTTCAGTCTCACTCTGACATTAAATTATATGACGATCGATATAAATTAAACGAAAATGATAAAAGTTTGGATTTTAAGCATGGCAATCCGAACGTTTTTCATGGCAAATTTAGATTACTCGGCGGCGGCGGGGGCGTCTCGTGATGGGAAGCGGCTCCTCTGTCATGCTCTGTGTGTCGTCGGGCCACTGACCGACGGCGACGGCGGTGTCTTGCGCCGTTGTTGGCGTACTCCTGGACGTTGGCCTAGCTTCAAGGAAGGCCAAAATGTTCGGGACTTCGGAGCGAGTCAACTGGCGGGAGGAGGCCACTGGCGTTGGTGCAAGGAAGCGGTCGACGGCGGCCATCCATGCCGTTGAGGGGGCACTGGCACCCGCGCGGGGACGTGCGCTGTCAACGGCGCGGTGGAGACGTTCGTGTGCATGGGCACCGGCACGGGCGTTAAGACGCGTGCTGCACGCCAGCGCGATGCACCGGTAGGTGCACGGGCACCGCTGCGGGCGTCTTGCGTCGGTGCATCTTGCGCAGCGCATGCGCTGGCAGGTGCACGAGCGCGTGAAAGTCGGCGGGGACCTCGTGGAACCCCGTGGCATCAAGCTCGGCGACAATGTGTGGCTCCCAGCCCATCAATGCCACGGGGATGGGCGCTGGCGATCGGGCGACGGAGCCGGAACGGGAGCGGGGACAGGCGCGACGTCTTCCCGCAAGGCCGGTTCAAGCTCGTCCCAAAGTGCCTTATGTTCTTGAGACTCCGGCTGGGTGTCTTCCTCATGAAACTGGAACACTAAGGGCAGACCATCGTGATGCGGCATGGCATACGTTTAGGTCAGGCTAGTTGGAGGTAGACGACAGGAGAATCGGAGAGGAAGAGAGAGGATTGTAGCGATACCGGGTAGTGCGGGGTTGATTTTAAACTGCGGCGCCGACGACATTAAAAGTGGGAGCAGATGGGACGATGGTGGGCGGCGGAGCCTGGTCAAAGGCTCGCTTCCCGGTGAGTCTGCACGGTGATGCCTTTCGCCAAGACGCCTCACTGACGGCGGCGCAGCAATCTGCTTGCACGCCTCTCGTCGACTCACACGCTTGCTGGGACGAAACCTGCCGATGAGAAGCGGGGACTCGTGGCGGCACGTAAACGCCCACAGTTTCAATAGTGAAAGCATTCGCCTTAACGTAACAGGTCTTTTCCCTAGAAAAAACGTGACAGGTCTTTGTTCCAAAATACCTTGGCTCTTCATTTGTGCAACTTGTCATAAGCAGCTTGTCTCAAATTGAAGAAAAAACTTGTAAAAGGATAATCCCTCCATACCAGTGCATTGCCTGATATATTAACTCAAGTACTAGGCACGAACAAAAAAAGTACTAGGCACGAACAAACGGGCTCAATTCTGTGCTCATCCTGGTGTAGTAGTAGTAGTACTAGGCAATGCAGTTGACATGTGACATTGACGAGCGACCACTGATGGAATTGAACCGTGCTCGGCACGGTAGGTAACATTATCTAGTTACTAAAGCATCCCTCCGTTGTTCATCGGTAGTCATTATGGACCGGGGACATGAGGGGAATTTCCTAGGGCTGGAATTCTGGCCGCCAGATATTTCGACTTGAAACGCTGAGGCTCGACTGGTTGGGGTTGCCTAATGTGCATACCACGCACGCCACCGAAGGACACGAGCCCGTTTTTTTAGGATCAACACGAGCCAAGGTCTGGCTGGTACGCCGTTGGGTCCTACCATTTGAGAATGCGAAAAGAACCTTTTAAATTGCCGAACAAATCTATGTGTATTACAATACCCATATTGTCCCTGCAAATACTAATCTCAACGTGGTAATTGATTTATGACGAGTCGTTGAATTAGAGTGAATTTGTGATATAGTGATCTCAATGTGGATTTCACATTTCATGGTATCCCTAGTAAGTTTTCGAAAATGCAAATTCAAATTTAAAAGATGAACAATATGGAGGTGAGAAAACTTTGTATGTATCAAGCATATGACCACACACACACACACAGACACACACGCACGAACACAACAACAATCCAATAAGTATAGTGCATCTATTTTGCCAACCCATGCATGTATGACACGAGTTCAAAAATACTCCTTCTATTCCTAAATATTAGTCTTTTAGAGAGTTCAACAAGTGACTACATACGGAGCAAAATGAGTGAATCTAGACTCTAAAATATGTCTATATACATCCGTATGTGCTAGTCCATTTGAAGCCTCTAAAAAGACTAATATTTAGGAACGAAGGGAGTAAAATGTAAGACATCCATGATCCTCAGTTCAATATTTAAAATGAACATGAAACTGAAACATGAATATTCAGTCTAGTACTACAGTACATGCAAATGTTGTGTTTAAGCGGAGCTATGATTGTCGGGGGTCAACCCCTCGACCTTAGATAAAACTGTGGAGCTTTGTTTAGGGTTGTTTAGATTATATTTGTTCCCACCCTCCCAACCACCGATTGGTTGTGCACCCCCACCCCTCCTCCCTGGGAGAATATCATGTGTCCCCATACCTTACATGCTATATGCCGATACGAGTTTCTTGGAGCTTGTAGATCTGAGATATAGCAGCTCACATGATGTGTCTTAATTTTTTTTGCAGGAAACCTTGATGAGTTTGAGAATTGCACACAATTTGTACAAAAACTACTTAGATGCCCTTTGATCCCATATCCAACGACCTCGAAGATCATATCACCGTAGCATCTAAGATGAAGGAGGACATCATATTCTCCTGTATGTAAGAATATCATGTGCCACAACACCTTAGATGCTTTGGTGATACAAGCTCTTCGGAGGCGTTGGATTTGTGACCCAACACCTCCTCGGTGGTTCGAATGGTTTTTTGCAGAAAAACCCCAAAAGAGTTCGGCCACTGCTTACAAGCACAAAGACTACTCAGATGCCATTGGATCTCAGATCAAACGACCTCCAAGCTCGTATCACCGTAGCATCCAAGCTGCGATAGCACCTTATGTTTTCTCGCACGGGAGAGTATGAGGTGCTCCCGCACCATAGATTCTATGGTGATACGAGTTCACTGAGATCTAATGGCCCACAGTAGGAGGTTTGAATGTTTTTGCAATATACGGCTGATAGAGTTTGGGAAATGCGCAGAAAGTACAAGTACTATGCATGTGCCATCTGATCACTGATCATACGACCTAGATGCTCATATCACCGTAGCGGGTAATTAAGCTACGGGGAGCACCTAATATTAGAACCGGGGAGGCGTTGGATCGAAGATGCAGTGGCACACATGAGGCCTGAATGTTTTATTTGCAAAAAAAAACTTTGGAGAGTTTGGAAATTGCGCATAATTACAAAGACTACTCCCAAGCCATTTGGATCTCACTTCCAACGATGTAAAAACTCGTATCACCATAGTATCTAAGCTGCGGGGTGGATGTTATATTCTATGTCACTGTCATTTTTGTTCGTAAACTTGCAAAATACGTCTAACTCGTGCCGTTACTTGTCTAACCGAGAAAAAAGTGTTTGTTCAAAAAAACCATCCTATACTGAAATATCGGAAGAACACACGGGGTCCCACTTGTCATTAATCAAATTTGGACCTAAAACTAACAAATCTGAAAGATGAGATTCGAACTGGCAACCTGGACTACAAAGCGTAAGTCGATAGCCTTGAAAAAAGCGAGCGGTTGTTGGCTTTGTCCCATAACTTCATTTTATACAGTACTTGCGTTGAGTAGAGTAGAGGGAGTGCCTCGTCAACACGTGCATGACCGTTGTCTCACTTACGGGTGGTCCCAGGTCTGCGATCTCAATCTCTCTTCTCTCCATCGTCTAACCTTTGCACGGGCACACACGAAGAGCGGCGCTAGCTTGCCGTGGTGTTATTACAACTAAAAAAAGCTTGAAAAATAGAAGAATCGCCTAGAACAAGAGACGCTATGCGGCTGGTCGAGACGGAGACTAACCGTGCCACGCTTTGCATGATGAAGCTGTGTGGCTAGTGGGGTGTTTTCGATCGACCGGGCTGGGTCCCGAGGTCGAACCATAGGTACTACGTATGATACAGTATATTTTTACACGCACATTTTTCCTCCGTGCCGAGACGTGGCACACCCTACCGCGCGGTTTCGGGGTCCTCCCGGGTGATGCACACATATATTCTTCCTGACGTGGGACGCCCTACCGCGCGTTTCTCGGGTCCTCCTCGGTCGTGGCGCTTGAAGCAAGTAAATGAGTCATCAAATCACGAAAGACCACCTTTCCCGCCGAGTACATCAGTGAAGCACGATGGCTAGCTAGTTGGGCTAGTTTGACCGATTAGCTAGGCCGCCTCCACATTTGTTTCTTCACCCCTTTTTTTATCTACTTGCCGGCAGGTAAATTTAAATATCCACCGCGGCATTGCTCTGGTGTTTGGGTGCGGCAGGATTTTAAATTTTTTGATTGACGGGAGCAGGCGCGGCAGGATTTTTAATTTCTTGATTGACGGGAGCAGGCGCGGTAGCAATTAGTCACGATGACTCTGCCTGTAAAAACCC
Organism: Aegilops bicornis; assembly: GCA_021605145.1. NCBI lineage: Eukaryota > Viridiplantae > Streptophyta > Magnoliopsida > Poales > Poaceae > Aegilops > Aegilops bicornis. The sequence continues at coordinate 86,815,524 of CM038670.1, forward strand.
ACTGCTCCCTGATGTGAGAAGTCGTCGACTAGTCTTTTACCATGGTGAAAACCAAAAGATTCCCTGCTCCTCGGCTGGCTCCCTCCACCTTTCCGTAGATTGCATTGCCTTTCAGCCGTTTCGCCCCCTTTGCTTCCTCTCCCCATTGCTTCTACCTGGTGCCATGGCGGCGCAGCAGATCACAGAGTCCGAGGTGAGGCGCCTGACACAGGAGCTCCATGCCAAGGATGCGGAGCTCAGGGCCAAGGACGTGGAGCTCCGTTATCTAAAGGAGGAGAGGAGTGCCATGCTCCTCCGTTATGTGTGGGAGTTCACGGAGCTTCAAAAGCGGCAGGCGTCCACCACAAAGATGCTCGAGGCGTCGGCGGCGTTGCTGCAGAAAGCGGGAGATACGATAGGCCGTCAAGGGAGCCGGCTGGAGCGTGAGCGGGCCGATCGTGACGAGGTCCAGGATCGCCTCAGCCACTTGGTGAACCAAGTTGCCACACACGTGTTGCGGCTGCGCGATGCCTACCGTCGTGCCAGCGCGACGATGCCGGCCGTCGGGCTAAACCCTTCGACCACCCGGTCGACTTCAACGAGCTGCGGCTTCCTGACCTGGTCTCCTTCTTCACCTATATCTCCGAGGAGCTGAGCCGTCTCCGCGCGATGGTGGGGGCTGAGCTGGACAAGGAGGGGTTGCGCGCTGCCGTCGCCGTTGCCGGGCGAATCGTTTCGGGGCTCCGTCACCGGAATCCATTCGTGCCATTGGACGTCGTCTTTGACGAGCTGTCTCCCGTCGACCGGGAGCGGGCTCTGCGGGCGGTTGCACCCTGCATCACCAATGTCGTGCGCCTCGAGAAGCAGAGGGACTTCAGTGGTGTTTAGCCGCCCTCTGCATGGGCATGTCCATGTCTCGGCGCAACATGACCGTTGGATCAAACTCAGATGGTGCAGATCCGTCACTGTAGCACAAAGCGTGTGGGTGTGTTTGGTTGCATTCTCATCTCAATATATTTGTTTCCTCTTCGTGTATTTTTGTCAACCTACTAGTGTGGACTCATGCACCCTTCATGCACTCTGCCAAATACCCAAAAGTGGGTCGAGAAGGGAAATTTTGCTCCCATCCCGTGCACCCTTCATACACCCTGTCTAACACTATAGGATGTGCTTCATATGGTTCATGTTTCGTGGAGTACTGTAGCACCGTACTCTCCGTGCGATGTGGACCTAGTTCTGTTAACATTGATCTCACCGTTCATTCTCGACCGGACAGTCAAAAAAGCGGTACTATATATGTTACATATAGGAGTAGTTGACATGCGCACAACACAGCTACAAGATTGTGTAGTACTGACGTATGAACCACTGCACATGCGTAGTAGTAGGAGCACTGTGTATGTTCAAGTGGCTACCGTTGTAACGCCCCAAGACCGATGCTCCAGTTGCCTCCATTTATTTTAGTTGTTGCCGTGTGTTTATTTTGTTTGTTGCATTATCATAATTGTTTTGCATAGTTCATTCATATATGTTATGCATGATCTTGTCGAGTGCCTTGTCATTTTGCTTCTTGCATCATGTTCATCTTATATTATATTGCATTGCACCATCCTTGCTTTGTTCTATGCTTCATGATATTGCATATGTCATTTTTGTTGCATTTGCATCATGAGCACCATGCCTTGGTTCGCATCTTGAAATCTTGTTATGCGATCTTCTGTGAACCCCCCTTTTCTTCTTATCTTCACCTCACTCATGCAACATGCTCATACCAGCGACCATTCGTCAAGTTCACCCAAGTTTCTATCCCATTCAAACTTCTCCTTTCTTCTTTATTACATTTATTTTCATGTGACATTTTTCCTGTCCAGAAAATGTTCCTTCTTTTCCTGCAAATCCTACACCTTTCATATAACCTTTCTGTCAAGTTTCAGCTCATTTGAAGATGATTTGGTTGGGTTCAAAAATGACTCAAGTTTGAATTTAATTCAAACTTGATTTATTTTTCAAGCTCTACAATGGCCAAAGAAATTTATTCAAATAGAACATATCTCCAGAAGCTCATACTAATTCTCATGCTAGACTCTACCCGCTGTAAACTCTCTATGCTTTTCTGTAATTATTTCCTGTCTGAAGGAATTAAGGAAAAGAAAAGGGCAGGAGCTTAGCGGTGCAGCCCAGCCAGCTTCGTTGCAGCCCAACGACAGCAGTAGCAGCAACCCGCAGCCCAGCCCGTGCCTGGCCTTTGCTCCTCTTGCCCTGGTAAATTTTCTCAATGCACCCCCTGGGCCCGCCTGTCATTCCCTCAAACCTCACCTTTTCTTCCACCTCCCGTGGCTTTCATCTCTCACGGTAAAACAGAGCAGCACGCCGCACATGGCCACCGTGGCCAAGCCGCTCACCCGCGCCCCCTCTATATAAATCCCTGCGGCTCCTCTAGGGTTTCCCTCTCCCATTCCTCTCTCTGCCATGTCCGAGTCATGTCCGAGTCGAGTTTGAGCTCGTGCTCGGCTTGATCCTTCCAGTGGCCACCCTCTTCTTTCTCGGGGGCGTCAAGATCGTTGTATTCGTCTTCATCATCTCGTCCAGGAGGTTCGCCAAGTCCCTCTACTTCCCCTGCGTCCTCTACTTCATGCCGGGAGCCAACGCCGCGAGGGTCTTCTTCCCCGACGTCGGCCACGTCGTCTCCCTCCTCTGCTTCCCCTTCCTTCACGGTCAGAATTTCAACAAGGTTCAGAGCACCCTCCCGTCGTCTCCGGCGTGTATCCGTCGACCTCGTCGTGTCATATGGTGAGCTGGGTAACGCCAGTTTCTCTCCGTTCCTTCCTCTCGATGTTTGATCACCCGCATGCCTCGCCTGATCATCGCCATGCCGCGCGCCCGAGACGAGCTGCTGCTCGACCTCGAGTTCCCTCGCACCCGAGGCGGCTCGCTCGCGCGCTACCGCTTCCACACACTCACACACACCCACGCACGCGAGTGCACGCCAAGGGCCTCGCCTTGCCCGATTGCATCTGCTGATTGCATCACATGACGCCATGGATGAGATACTCGAGCTCCTCACACCCATGCGCCCTTCCTGCATAGCACACACATCATGCGCACATCCCACCACGGCCACCGCAAGCCTTTTCCGCACCCTCGCCGTCGGCCTGTGGTCGCGACGGTCGCCGTCTTGCTCGCCGGCGTCGTCACCCAGTTCTTCTGTGATCCATGAAGAAGGCTCCTGCCTTTCGATCACTCAAAAGAACTGATCTCCCTGATTATTCATAAGCGGAGGTGCTAGCGCAGTGGCTAGTAGCTATTCATCCATCCGTTAGGTCCTCGGTTCAAACCCAGCTCCCTCCCTTTTCATTTCTTTTTGTCGTTGATGTTGTTTCAGTTTTTTCCACATGCTCACTGACCTGCTGCCGCCTGCCAGCCTCGCTGTGTGCCTGAATGTGGCCGAGGTCGAGCGTCTTGATCCCAAGGCCGGCACTTTCTGTTCCCGATTTCTGTTATTTTAATCAGATCCGTCAGGCAATCCTACACAAGCGCCTGAGCTGAATGTTCTACACAAGTTCTATCCTAGCTCGTTGGTCACCAAGCAGATCTATATCCATGGGGTCTGGGGATCAAATCCCAGGCGCCCCTCTTTTGCTCTGTTCTTTTATTTCTTTTGCACACACCCACAGCTGCTTGGGCCGAATCCTCATCTGGGCCGTTGCACCGTAATGCTTCGGGCCGTGCATATTTTTTTCCCAAATTGTATTTTAGCATTAGCCAATGCATTCTTATTTACAGAAAATGTCCCTGTTTTGTATTGCTTATAACTAATCATGCATGCATCCAAATTAAACAAACTATATATGTAAAATGCTTAGAATTTCATGTACTTTCACAATCTGCAACTTTCATCAATGTTTAAAATGTTTAAACTTGCTGTTTGCATTATTTTGCACGAATGACATGCTAAAATGATTTATTTTATAACTAAATAACCGTAGCTCTATTTTAAAACAACCTTATATGTAAATGGGGCAGAAAAATGCTTAGAATAACATGGTCCACTTTATTTTCCTGTTTAACAAATTTAAAATATGGTTTAGGGCAGAACAGTACCAAATTCAAATATTGCATATGGGGATTTTCTGGAATTGTTGTTTGTTGTTCCGGCCTCATTTAAATTTTCCTAGATAGGTAGTTTTTATTATGCTTCACCCCTTGCCATGCTTAATAACATTTAATATTGCTGGGTACATAACCAAGAGCAAACTAAATAACTCGAATGTGGTGTTTTGTCAATATGCAACTCGTTGCATATTGGGCTCCATTTAACTTGTAGTTTTGTTTGTGCATATTGCCATGCCATGCTATTTAAACCGGACATGCATCATACTTGGTTGTGCATCATGCCATGTTTGTGCTTGTTGGTTTACCATGTTGTTTGTTTGTTTCCGGGTTGCTTCTCTCTTTAGCTTCGGTTTCCTTCCGGAGTTGTGAGGATTCGTTCGACTACGTCTGTTTGTCTTCTTCATGGACTCGTTCTTCTTCCTTGCGGGATTTCAGGCAAGATGACTATACCCTCGAAATCACTTCTATCTTTGCTTGCTAGATGCTCGCTCTTTTGCTATGCCTATGCTACGATGCCTACCACTTGCTATATCATGCCTCCCATGTTGCCATGTCAAGCCTCTAACCATCCTTTCCTAGCAAACTGTTGTTTGGCTATGTTACCGCTTTGCTCAGCCCCTCTTATAGCGTTGTTAGTTGCGGTGAAGATGAAGTTTGTTCCTTGTTGGAACATGGAGATGTTGTTCCTTGTTGGAACATGTTTACTTGTTGGGATATCACAATATATCTTATTTAATTAATGCATCTATATACTTGGTAAAGGGTGGAAGGCTCGGCCTTATGCTTGGTGTTTTGTTCCACTCTTGCCGCCCTAGTTTTCGTCATATCGGTATTATGTTCCCGGATTTTGCGTCCCCTAACGCGGTTGGGTGATTTATGGGACCCCTTGACAGTTCGCTTTGAATAAGACTCCTCCAGCAAGGCCCAACCTTGGTTTTACCATTTGCCACCTAAGCCTTTTTCCCTTGGGTTCTGCAGACTCAAGGGTCATCTTTATTTTAAACCCCGGGCCGCTTCTCTTCGATTGCGGGTCCAAACCGAAGCGATGTCCGCGCCTGGCAATCAGGGTCTATGCCAACCCGACGTCTTGCTCATCCGGTGTGCCCTGAGAACGAGATATGTGCAGCTCCTATCGGGATTTGTCGGCACATCCGGGCGGCTTTGCTGGTCTTGTTTTATTACCGCCAAAATGTCTTGTAGCCGGGATTCCGAGACTGATCGGGTCTTCCCGGGGAGAAGGAATATCCTTCGTTGATCGCGAGAGCTTATCATGGGCTAAGTTGGGACACCCCTGCAGGGTATTATCTTTCGAAAGCCGTGCCCGCGGTTATGAGGCAAATGGGAATTTGTTAATGTCCGGTTGTAGAAAACCCGAAGTTGATCTTAATTAAAATACACCAACCGCATGTGTTACCGTGATGGTCTCTTCTCAGCGGAGTCCGGGAAGTGAACATGGTGTTGGAGTTATGTTTGACGTAAATAGTTTCAGGATCACTTCTTGATCGCTACTAGCTTCACGACCGTGCCTTGCTTCTCGTCTCGCTCTCTTTTGCGAATGTAGCCCCCACATATGCTAGTCGCTTGCTGCAGCTCCACCTCACAACTTTGTCCTACCTATAAGCTCAAATAGTCTTGATCTCGCGGGTGTGAGATTGCTGAGTCCCCGTGACTCACAGATACTTCCAAAACCAGTTTGCAGGTGCCGACGAAACCGTGCAGGTGACGCATCCGAGCTCAAGGAGGAGCTTGATGAAGATCTTGTTCATTGTGTTGTTTTGTTTCAGTTGATCAGAAGTGGAGCCCAGTTGGGACGATCAGGCATCTGTGTAGCATTTGGGGTAGTCTTCTTTTATTTTGGTTCCGTAGTCGGACCTTGAGTGTAATCTGGATGATGGATGTTTATTTATGTATTGTGTGAAGTGGCATCGTAAGCCAACTATGTATCTCTTTCCCTTATGAATTACATGGGTTGTGTGAAGATTACCTCACTTGCGACATTGCTTTCAATGCGGTTATGCCTCTAAGTCGTGCTTCGACACGTGGGAGATATAGCCGCATCGAGGGTGTTACAACCGTGTTTCGCACTCCTCCGTTGTAAGAGTGGAAACGCTTGTTATAATCATTTTTTTCTTCAGAATGAAAAACAGTGGACACGCTCTACCGTGCGGATCCTCCTCCAGCCATGCACAAAATAACTCACTTTCGCTGACGTGTGGGATAGCCAGCACCTAGGTCCACAAGCCATGCAGTAAATTACTCCGTAGTAGAGTGACGGTAGACTACACCGATCGAACCGCCGTAGTAATGCCCAATGAGCCGTCAAATCACAAAGCCCCCTCCTTTCCAAAGAAGAAGTTGGACGGACGAAGCAACCATCATTTCACTCTTCTCTCTCAGCTTCCTCTCTTGAAGAAAACCCCCACCCGCTTCGCTTCTCCCTCATCTCGTTCCTCCTTTCACTCTTCTCTCTCAGCTTCCTCTCTTGGATGGACGCCGGAGCACCGGCCGACGTGATGTCTATGGCTCTGGCCAAAACCGTCGAGGCTCATGGTACGAAGAAGCGCAAGCACCCCGCCGAGACTACCGCAGACAAGCTCAAAGCCATCGCCCTGTCCAAGCCCCCCTCTCCGGGATCCCTCATTAAGCAAGTCCAGGTAATGTCTCTTGTTGATGATCTTTTTCTCGATCTTGATCGTGTTTTTTCATCTAACACGCAGTACTAGTACTGGTAGTACAACTTTCTGGGTGATCTTGCATGTGATTTTAGTGTGCCAAATGACGGTTCTAAATTCCTCTTTCGACCAAAAAATGCGAGAGGTTGACACTGATTTCTTATAGATTACTTTCAACTACTCCCTCATCCCAAATTTCTTGTCTTAGATTTGTCTAGATACGGATGTATCTAATACTAAAATGTGACTTGATACATCCGTATCTAGACAAATCTAAGACAAGAATTTTGGGACGGAGGGAGTACTGTCGGATTTCGGGTTCCGGCAGACCCTCTAGGTTCGAAATCTGGGGTGCACGCGGAGATCTCACCCCCTACCAACCCGCCCCTCGTCGCCTCGCAAGGATATAAACTACGCAAAGAGCAACACAAGGGACACAATGTTTATACTGGTTCGGGCCACCATTGTGGTGTAATACCCTACTCCAGTGTGTGGTGTGGTGGATTGCCTCAGGGGCTGATGATGAACAATACAAGGAAGAACAGCCTCGCGAGGGTCTGTTCTTGGCCGGTGCGACGAACTTCTAGGGGGAGTTCGGTCGCTCTCTCTCTCTCTCTCTCTCTGGATCCAAGGTTGATCTCTAGCTCTCTTCTCGATTTTGCGATCTCTCTACCCTGTGGGAGGCTAGTCCTATTTATAGGCAAAGGCCCTGGGCCTCTTCCCAAATATTGAGCGGGACGGGCGCCAACAGTTGGCCATTTTGAAGGGGAACATCTAGTACACTTATCCTGACGAAAGTTGGTCCTCGCCTGCCAAAGGCTCTGACGATGACGCCGGCTTGGGCTCCACGATGACCTCCTTCCTGCCGTTGTGTTGGTCTTGGTCTTGTTGCACCAAAATGGCCGCCTTTGCTTGATGCTCGCGCCTGCGCTTTCCCCCTTTGCACCAAAGAGGAAACGAGGACACTGCGCGGGCTGGCGCCAGCCTGGCGCCCTTGGTCGTCATGGCTTGCGTCATGGGCACCTAGTGAGGTACCCCGCCTTGTTCTCTCCACCTCCTCGCGAGACAGCCTGACGAGGCCGTGCCTGAGGAGGCTTCCTGTCGTCCGTCCCGCGAGGCTCGGCCCCTCGCGAGGGTCTTGAGCTTGTGCTGATGATGATGGGCCGTACTGGGCCACCCCTTGAGCCACGCCGCAGGCCGCAGGCAGGCAAGTCTGGGTACCCCCGTTCCCAGAACGCCGACAGCAGCCCCGGACCCAAGGAGCGCCTGGACTTGGCTTAGCAGAGAAGCAAAGGGGCAAGTGCGAAGCGCCGCGGGCCCTAACAGCCTGCGGCCTTGGGCGCCGCGTGGCGGTTGATTGGACGTAAGCGCTTCTGCTTCCCACGATGCCTCGGCGACTGCACGAATTGTCAAGTCCCTGCATGCAAAGCGGGTCATGATTACCTGTGATCGTGGAGGTCGTCGGTTGGCCTTCCCCGGTTATAAGTATGGAACGGCGTGCGCCCTTTTGGTCCATCTCTTCTTGCTTCTCCTTCTTCTCCATCCCTTGCTCCACTTTGCGGCAATGGCTCTGATCCGCCGGTTCTCCGCGGAAGAGAAAGGAAAGGCTCCCCGAGAGGGTCCCGACCCGCTTCCGCCGAAGAAATGGCTAGCCCTCTACCATCGAGATGAGGGAGGCAGGAGGTGTCGAGGCCCTGGTACGAGCGGCCGCCGGCAGGGTTCCCGCTGCCCTTGTACGCCCGCATTGAGGGCCCTGAAGGAGTTGACGCCGAGCGCCATGGACGACGCCGCCGGCGCCGTCACGGCGGTGCGCGTTGTTCCCCCTGGAGTCCACGCCGAGGGCTCCTCCCGAGAGTTTGTGCTCCACGCCACCATGCCTCCTCAGTCTTGGATTCGCCTTCCTCCCTCCTTCGCCTTCGTGATTCCGCAGAGGGTTCCTCTGGAGCTCTGGTTGCAGCACGCCGGCTGCAGCACCCTTGCGACCAAAGCGGAGGTCGCGGTCGTCGCTACGGGCAAGGTCTTCATGACTCGAGGCTGGGGCGAGATCGCCCGGGTCTGCAGGACGAGGGGCGCCCTCGTGATCCACCTGGAGTACGACGGCGCTTCCGTGATGCTCTTCAACGTCTTCGATGCGGAAGGACGCAGGCTGGAGTGCTGCCCTGAGAGGGGTGGTCGGGGCCCTACCGCGGAGAGGACTATGCTCGCCGACCGCTTCCCCGGCAGCCCCACAGGCGGCGGAGGCGTCGGAGGATCCAGCGACTCCGCCGAGCTCTTCGCGAATCCGGAGACGAGCGACGACAGCTACGAGCCCCCAAGCTTTCGTCGCTCTCGGAGAAGGGCGGGCTCGTCAGGCCGTCGCCGTCTCTGATCTGGATGGGGTTTGCGCCGGTGCCTGACGGCCCACTGTTGATGATGGCGTCTCTTGTGGAGGCACGTGTAGTTAGCGTTCTTTAGGATCTGCTCCCTTTGTTCCATGCAAGGAATCGAAAAACGCGCCCCGTGGGGGCTTGTAAGGTGCATGTGGTTCTGTTTGTTATTATGATCCTTGGCGTGAAGTAGTGCGAGATGCTCATCCCATCTTAGCTTAGTTCCTCCTTTCGAACCTCACGAGGGCTTGATGCTCTGCGCCGACAGGTCCCGGTCCCAAGGCAGGCTTCAGCCGTCGCTGGTATGCCAGGTCGCGATGCCGTGGTCAAGGCCAGGAGGTGAGCGGCCCGGGGTCCAGTAAGAGCCCCTGAGTCGCGATGCTCACGAGGTCCCCTTTAGCGCTCAAGCAGCCATCGTTCGGTGAGAAAGGAGAGCGACGTTGCTAACACAGGATTGCCTTAGGTGCGAGGTCGGTGCTGCGATAGCTAGTGTTTCCGGAGGATGACTTATCTCGGGAGTCAGAAACCGCTTCCTGGTGTGGTGTTAGGTCCGCACATCGGCAGGTGAGGAGTTGCCTGGCGAGGTCCCCGCGTGCCTCTTCCCTCTCGCCTTTACTCCCCTTTCTGCTCTACGTCCTCGGGTCCTGGCCCTCGAGCAGGGCTCAGCCGTCGCTGGTATGCCAGGTTGCGATGCCGTGGTCAAGGCCAGAGGGTGAGGGCTAGAGAGCCAGTAGGAGCCCATGAGTCGCGATGCTCAGGTACCCCCCCCCTTTAACGTGCAAGCGGTTCGCGCGGACGAGAGTGAAGAAGACGCCGTGAGGGCCTCCCCTGGCGCTGCTCCTTGAAGAGATCCTGCAGGGTCATCACAAAGAGAACAAGAGTTCGCCATGAGAATCGACAGTCAGCCGTTGGTTGCTCTGGAGGGGTGACAAGGCACTGAAGGCTTGGTGAGGTGGCGCCATGCGGGCCTGCCGCGGCCAGAGCTCAGCCATTCAGGTTTGTCGGCGTTGAAGGGACGGACCCATGCACAAGCGTCGTGTCGTCGGGGAGCAGCTCCATCAGTTGGTGTCAATCGAGCGGGCGACTAGGTCAAACACGTTAATCACGAAGGAGCAGGTTCATTTAGATAGGTGCAGTGAAAGGAAGGCATATCACTGGGTCTGGCCCGAACGACTTGGGGATGATGCAGCCCGAGGGGCGCCCCCAATAAAGTAAGCTAGGAACATGAAGCAAAAGGGATACACGCCGCAGGGACGGACCCACGCAGCCTGGGAATGATGCAGCCCTGGGGGGCGCTCCCAGCTGAAAATGAAACTCGAAGGATGTCACCTGATAACGTTGAAGACGAAGGGATGCTGAAGTAACGAACGTCGTGCACTGCGGAAGCCGATCCTCACGAGCCCCCTTGCCCAGGAGCCTCGGGAGGCTCCGGAGGCGCTTGTGGCTCCTCCGGACCATCTCCATCTCCGCCAGGACTGCGGAACGCCTGGCCTCTTGATCCTCCAGGATGCTCCTCATGAGGTGCTAGTGCGTGGCAGCCGCGTTCAGCAAACTGTAAGGCATGCGAACGTAGCTGTGGGGTGGACCTTCACAACGCCCCACACGCGAGGGCCAAAGGCGCTCCTGAGAGGCGGCTCGGTTGAGCCCTGGTATGTCGATGCAGACACGCAGCCCACCATCTTCGCCTGGATGGGGAGCTATGGCAGGTAAGCGGCAGCTGCCACTCATGACTCTTGACTCCTGCAGCTCCTGAATGATCTGGCTGATGAACTCCTGAGGTTTTGGCCCTCCTTGCCTCGCTCCTTCCTGAGGGAAACGTGCTTTGAAACACGCCTCCAAGTGGTGCCCAAGCGCCTCCCTCGTGATCTTAGCAAATTTGGTGGCCCTCCAGGAGAGAGCCCCCGAGCCTTGCTCGAGGAGGGTGCCGGGCGCGTCTTCCTATGCGATAGAAGGAGGTGCCCCTGAAAAGGCGCGGACCCTGAGGGGCCTGCCTCCCGAGGGGTCGGGCCAGGCGATGTCTTCTTCTTCTTGGGAGGAGCTTCGGGGAGCCTCCCGCTCCTGTGATCTGGGTCTTCAAGTGATACGGCTTGAAAAGCACGCCTGTGGAACACTGCTGCGTCTCTCTCTTCACAAGGCACCGTGATGACTCCACCACTTCCTGGCATCTTGAGGACATTGTAGTCGTGATGGGTCACGACCATGAATTTGGCCAGAGCTGGGTACACGAGGATGGCATTGTATGGCAGGCGAATGTGGGCGACGTCGAAGTCGCTGAGCTCGGTGCGGTAGTTGTCGCGCGCCCCGAAGGTGACAGGGAGGCAGGCCTGCCCAATCGGAACCGTGGAGCCATCGGTGACTCCGGAGAAGGGCTTGGTTGGCTGAAGCTGATCGTAAGGCACTTGGAGATTGTTAAATGTCTCTATGGATAGGACATGGAGCCCTGCTCCGCCATCGATGAGGGTCCTGGTGACTTGCACGTTGCTGAGGACTGGGGAGCAAAGCATCGGGATGACTCTGGCTGTGGGTGTGCACTTGAGCTGATCCGCTGAGCTGAACGTGATGGCGCACGCTGACCACCTGAGAGGGCGCGTGGCTTCGAGCTTGGGGAGGACTGCATTCACATCACGGGCGAACTACTTGAAGATGCGCTGAGAGGCTGGGGCTTGAGCTCCGCCAGGATGCAAGCGATCGTGCTCCCCGGAAGCCCCCAGCCCCTCGGCCCCGATGGTGGTCTTCATTTCTCCTAGGATGCGGTGGCAGTGGAGGGAGGCCTACGTTGCCATGCTGGCGATCCTCGCGAGGCTGATCCCTCCAGCCTCCCTCGCGAGGCGGGTCCCTCAAACCTCCCTTGCGAGGCTGATCCTGCCAGCGGTCCTCGCGAGGTCGGTCACGCCACCCTTGGCGAGGGGCGCGGTCTTCCCAGCGTCCTTCATTTCTTCCTCCTCCTCTGCCATAGCCTCGATCATTGGGGTCGGGGCGTCGACCGATTCGCCCTTCTCGCACGGCTATGAGCTCTTGACATTCGTTGGTGTTGTGGGTGTGGAGGTCGTGGAACACACAGTACCGGCTGCCCTTGGAAGACTCGGGCTGATCTCTGCCTCGCTTGGTGTCCGGTTCTGCCGCGAGCATGGCAGCCCCCTTGCGCTTCACGTCCTTGACCTTGGGCTTCTTCTCTTCCAGGTCAGCAGCCGGCAGCTCGAGGAGGGAAAGGCGCCCTTCCTCTGCCCTGGCGCACTTGGTTGCCAAGTTGAACAGCTCCAGGGATGTGCACATGTCTTCATGCATCGCCAGTTCCTCCTTCATCTTGACGTCATGCACACCATCGGAGAAGGCTGAGATGATGGCCTCCTCGGTCACCTTGGAATCTTGAGGCGTGTGTTGTTGAAGCGCTGGATGTACATCTGCAGGGTTTCTCCTGGCTGCTTCTTGATGCGGCTCATGTCGCCACGGCAGGAGGCGGTCGCGTAGTGCCTTGGAAGTTGGCGATGAAGCGGGTGCGCATCTCGCCCCAGAGGAGATCGTGCAGGAGCTGTGTTCAGGAGCCAGTGCGGCACCGTCTTTGAGCGCCATGGGAAACCAGTTCGCCATGACCTTCTCGTCCCCGTTGGCGGCCTCGATGCCTAGCTCGTAAAGCTGGAGGAACTCCGCAGGGTCGGCCGAGGCGTCGTAGCGAGGAGGCAGGTCTGGCTTGAACTTGCCGGGCCATGCGACGCTGCGTAGCTCGGTGGTGAAGGCGCGGCAGCCTGCAGTGGCCACGGGAGGCCTTTGGTGTTGAAGGTCCTGGTCTTGCGGGTCCCCATGCGCTGCCGCTGGGAGCAGCGAGGGTCTTAGCGTCTTTGAAGCAAGAGCCTTGGTCGTGGACGGGCGGTGCGAGGGAGCACTCGGGCAGCTTCTTGGGGGCGAAGTAACCTCTTGACAGCTCTGCTCTTGCTCTTGCGGCGCCAGTGAGTGGGTTCCGCCACAGGGCCACGGGCCTTAGGGCCAAGGCGCCTCCTTGAGGGGGCGGCTGAGGCACCGAGCTTCGTCGCATGCGCAAAGGCGGGCGTGCTTGAGAAGGACGGCGCTGGGAGCCCCTGCGCGTGACGAGCTTCGGCGACGCGGTTGAGCCACTCCTCGTAGATGTCGTCGACAGGGCGGTAGCGCAGGGGGCTCGTTTGCCGCGATGAGCGCGGCTCGGGCCTCCATGGGCGCACGGAGCGCGCGAGACGAAGAACCAGCTGGAGCGAGCAAAGGAGTAGCGGTACGGCCGTCTCGCCTCACGGATGGATGCTGGGACGACGCTTGCTGCTTGTTCCCCACTGGGCCGGTGGCGGCTTTGTGGCGGCGATGGGGAAAGCAGTGGGGCGGCCGCCCGGCAGGAGCTGTCAGGCGGCGTAGCGAGTAGCGAGGCGGCGGCGCTTCAGCGCGAGCAAAGCGTCTGACATGGATGCGATGGGCGCTGAAGAACAAGGCGGCGGAAGACGGATTCCGGTGCACCCCTACCTGGCGCGCCAAATGTCGGATTACGGGTTCCGGCAGACCCTCTAGGTTCGAACTCTGGGGTGCACGCGGAGATCTCACCCCCTACCAACCTGCCGCTCGTTGCCTCGCAAGGATCTAAACTACGCAAAGAGCAACACAAGGGACACAATGTTTATACTGGTTCGGGCCACCATTGTGGTGTAATACCCTACTCCAGTGTGTGGTGTGGTGGATTGCCTCAGGGGCTGATGATGAACAATACAAGGAAGAACAGCCTCGCGAGGGTCTGTTCTTGGCCGGTGCGACGAACTGCTAGGGGGAGTTTGGTTGCTCTCTCTCTCTCTCTCTCTTTCTCTCTCTGGATCCAAGGTTGATCTCTAGCTCTCTTCCCGATTTTGCGATCTCTCTACCCTGTGGGAGGCTAGTCCTATTTATAGGCAAAGGCCCTGGGCCTCTTCCCAAATATTGAGCGGGAAGGGCGCCAACAGTTGGCAATTTTGAAGGGGAACATCTAGTACACTTATCCTGACTAAAGTTGGTCCTCGCCTGCCAAAGGCTCTGACAATGACGCTGGCTTGGGCTCCACGATGACCTCTTTCCTTCTGTTGTGTTGGTCTTGGTCTTGTTGCACCGAAATGGCCGCCTTTGCTTGATGCTCGCGCCTGCGCTTGCCCCCCTTGGTCGTCATGGCTTGCGTCATGGGCACCTCCTGAGGTACCCCGCCTTGATCTCTCTGTCTCCTCGCGAGCCAGCCTGACGAGGCCGTGCCTGAGGAGGCTTCCTGTCATCCGCCCCGCGAGGCTCGGCCCCTCGCGAGGGTCTTGAGCTTGTACTGATGAAGATGGGCCGTTCTGGGCCACCCCTTGAGCCACGCCGCAGGCCGCAGGCAGGCAAGTCTGGGTACCCCCGTTCCCAGAATGCCGACAAGTACTTTATGAACATCAATGCTACCTTTTAAGAGGGTATATTTGCCTCAGTAACTTGTGTTATGGATATTGCATGTAATCCCTCTGCTCTCATGCCTTTGAAGACATGTTCTAGTGTCTTTGTTCACTCATTTCTGTGCGTATATGTAGTCATATATGGAGTATAATATCGAAAATCATCTTATATTTCTGAATGGAGGTAGTAATGAAATATGGTTTCTGTTTGAGGTCCGCGGTGGAGATGAAGTTCTCAAAGTCATGCCGTGTGAACTGGAAGACCTGATGATGAGTTCTACTGCTGACTATCCAGCTGTCGTGTCCTTGTCGCCACCTGTCCTGAACTAGTGCTTTCCTGTAGCATTATTGTCAGGCGTGTTCTCGAGGCTGTACTTGACCGCAACAATTTCCTGGCTGTGCCTTTGATTACGAAGGGTGTGGTTCTTGTAAAGCTTCCCAACAAATCTGATGCGGCCTGTCTTCATCATCATGTTTATGAGTGGAAAGACCACTCTATTAGGTTCTCCAAGGTTGACAAGATGGTGATGGTGCATGTAGACATCTCACACGAAGTCCATGGCCTAGTCAGTTATGCGGGGTTCATCCCGTAGGGTCGGTGGTAAGAAATAGTCTGCAGAGTTTAGTTAGTGCAACTTCGCTTGTCGTAGTAAGTACTATTGTCCGATTACTTGATTTGTGTTTGTGAACCCTGTATTATTTATTAGTACTGCCGCTTTTGGTGTGTGGTCAGTCCACGAACGGTCTATGTTAATGTCTGTCCACTCAATTCAGTCTGTATATTTTGAAGTATCCAGATCATTTTTTGTGAGGGCGGTTTATCAATTATGGTTACACTCCAATATTTGTATGCATTGCAGGGTTTATCGCACCCACCAGGATTTCTGGTCCCATGGATGTTCGGTCCATACGATTTGTCATGACCTTTGGACTATCACCTTGTGGCGATGGCGGGCCCTGCATGCCACGCGTAGTTGGACGATCAATCTTCTGTTTAGTACTTCAACATAGTGATTTGCTGGTAAATATTCACTCGTGTCACATCAAGTAAATCTTATTGATTTACTGTCTAAATATTATTGATTTAATGTCATGGTTTCTTTCTTTTCCTGCAATTTTACGATGCAGGTTTTTCCATGTGACATTCATCAGAGAATAAACCATTTGGTTTGCTTTACGATGGCTATTTTTGCAGGTTTCACTTCTTATGTCATGTCAGTAATGAAGGCACTGTCCATCACTTATATTACTGGAAAAAATTGGATCAGTCTGTTGTCTGAGTACAAGCTGAATCCCTATGATGAACTGCAGTTTGGTTTAACAAAAACGCATACAATTAGTCCTTCTCGCGTTAAAAGAAATGAAGAAAAAAACTGGATCACGGTCACGGATCCTAGTCAAGTTAGAAAGCTGATCATAGCAGCCGGACCACGATCACCGCTGTCTCGACAGATCGAAACCTTGGCGGTTGCTCTAGCATCGATGGCGTAAACTCGGCCCGATCCGGTGAGGATTGGGCACCGACCGTGTCGGATCGATCCCGATCTACCGGAGGATTGGGCATCGACACGGCACTAGCTCTACAAGGAGCACCATCTCCGGCAGAACAGCGGCTTCGCACTGCACCAACACTTGCACTTCCATTTGGTCCGCCCGTGCGGTTGCACCAAAGAATGATCGGGCTGCAGTTCGCACTTCATATACCAAAGTCCTTACAAAAACCGACATGTCCACCTTCTTGGTAAGCATTGGCCGCCCAAGTGCTTCGTTCTTTTTTCTTTCCATATTGTTTCACATGATTCACTGTGTTGATCTAACTGTTTGGGTATGTCTTCTTGTTTTCAAACAGAGAATTCCTAGAGCAACGAGGGAGTCGTTCAACAATCCGGGCGCATCATGACCAAGTTTCTCTTACCATGCGCAGCCTTGGTGTGAATTAACCTGCTCAATATACCGTAAGTACAAAGGATGGTCGCATGATGATTGATGCTAAAGGATGGTCAAGGTTCAAATCTAAATCATATCTTGCGGTAGGGGATGATGTCAAGATCGAACTTTCTCGGCAAGGAGAGCTGGTCCAAATCAACTTGAAATTCTTCAGTAGCAGCACACAACTGCCGAACTGATCTATCCTCCAAGAGATTTTGATGTAATAATCTGGCATGGTGAAACAAGCGTCATGTGTGTATAAGTAGTACGTAAGTATTATTTATCACATGGTATATCATTGATAGCATTGCAACTCTGATTGCTGGTTAGGAACTGTCGTTCAATTTCATTCCAACAGCTGCCGTGCTTTATTCAATTTTGTGTATTCTCCTTGCGACAGCATCTAAAACTAGCGCAGTACCGATCTCTTGCAATATGAAAAGCGCTGAGGTAGAACACATGCCCCCCCCAAACATGCAGGGTCGGCCTGCGGCCCAAAGTCCAGAACTGTGAGCCTACCTGAGTATTATATTCTCAAATTTGAACCCCATAAAAAAGCTGAACCCCATAATGCCCGTATGCGTTGGAGGGAGTATATTTCTCGGCAAGGTGAGCCTGTGATATAAAAGATTTGTATATTTCTTTGCTGAGGGAGTATCTCTCTGTCAAAAAATATATTTATGTGTAACTAGTTACTCCTGTCTTTCTACTTCCTTTCGGTGATATGTGGGGCAACCGGCAACGGGGTCCATGTGCCATATGCACAAATTAGAGTGCACAACTTCACAGTAGACACACCCCGGTCGTAGCGCCGCAGTAATGCCCAATGAGCCATCAAATCACAACCCCCCCATTCCAGCTTTAGTAGTAAGCTGGACGGACGAAGCGGCAATATTTCTTTGGGCCTGAATCCCCTTCTCCCTCGTCTGCTTGTTCAGAGAAAACCCCCGCTCGGCGATTGCATAGGGTTTTCTCATGGAGAACCAGGTACGAATTCTTCATCCATCCCCGATAAATCCAAGTCCCTTGGTCGCAGGTAATCCTAGGATGGCAGCCGCCGCCGTTGATGCATTTTTCTTCATACTAAATCTAGTGTGTTTCAGCTGCAGTGCCCAGAGTGTGAGTACCCTACAGATTTCTGTGCCCACGGCGAGACGCCACACTTGTTCCTTCTCATCCTACCACAACATGTTGAAACGCGCACAGTATGTTCCTAGAATCCTCTTCTCTATCCGGGAGGATGGGACTTTTGAACATGCTGTGTTCTCATATTATTTTTCCTGCAGTGTATTATTTGCTCTGCCAGAACACATGTACTCAAGATGCTCGGCCTTGCCATAACTGAATACACTAGTTTAATGGTCACAGTGAAGACAATCCATGGATATTGCTTCCGAGTTGGGTTCATGAACTAAGAAGATCGCTGCTTTTTTTACGGCCGAACTTGGATAAACTTTCTCAAGTGTTACGGATTGAAAGTTGGCGCACGAATGTTGATGGAAATAGTAGAACCTGGTCTCATCTTCACTGCGATCTTCCACCCCGACGTCGTTCCAACTGTTCATCCATGTTAGTTTTGTATCTGGTTCTTGCTTGTTGCCTCGATTCACTACTGGAATCAGCTACTTTGCCATCTGCCAGCTCTTTGCCGTCTGCTAGCGGACGGCAAATAAGCTCTTTGCCATCAGCTACCCAAAAAGCGGACGGCAAAGAACCGGCCGATGGCAAAGACCAAGGTTACCATCAGCGATTCTTTGCGCTTCGCGGACGGCAAGATTCGTTCTTGTCGGCTAGCCGACAGCAAAGAGGGAGGGGCCCCACTGACGAGTTGCAAACAAATACCTCCCGGGGGCCCTCTGTGCCGCCCGCTAGCGGACGGCAAAGAGCCAGAAGGCGGACGGCAAAGGGTGGCGGACGGCAAAGAGGGAGGGCCCCATGCGTTAACGGGGCGCGCCCACCCCTCTCTCTCTCTTTCTCCCACCTCTTGACCCCTTCGCACCACCCGCCGCCGCCGCCCAGCGCCCCCCGCCCGTCGCCCCACCACCCGCCGCCACCAGCGCCCCCCGCTGCCCGCCTGCCCGTCTGGCGCCGCGCCACGCCAGCGCCCGGCACCTCCGCGCCGCCGCCCGGCGAAGGCAGCGCCGCCCAGCCGCCCGCCTCCCTCCTCCGCGCCGCCCGAGCACCGTCCCCCTCCTCCACCCTACGCCCGCCACCCAGCGCCACTTGCCCCCGCCGACACCGTTTGGCGCCGCCACGCCCAGCGCCCGGCACCCTCCGCCCGCCGCCCGGCGGGCCAGCGCCCGCCGCCCAGCCGCCCGCCCCTCCTCCGCCGCCCAGGCCGCACCGCCCCCCTCCTCCACCCTCGCAGTGTGTGTCTCTTCTTCCTTTCTTTTTCCTTTTTTCTGTTTTTTAGTTTTAGGTTTATGTTTAGTTTTAGGTTTATAGGTTTAGTTTTAGTTTAGTATTAGGTTTAGTTTTAGTTTAGTATTAGGTTTAGATTTAGAAGAGGAAGAAGAAGAAGAAAAGAGAGGAGAGGATGAGAATAAGAAGAGGAACCAGTAAAGGAGGAGGATGAAGAAGAAGAAGAAGAAGAAGAAGAAGAAGAAGAAGAATAAGAAGAAGAAGAAGAAGAAGAAGAAGAAGAAGAAGAAGAAGGAAAAAGGAAGAAAAGGAAAGGAGGAAGAAGAAGAAAAGGAAAAAAGGAAGAAAAGGAAAAGGAAGAAGAAGAAGAAGACACCCCGACCCCGAGACCCCGACCTCGACCCGACACACCCCGACCCCGACCCGACCCCGACACCGACCCTGCCCCGACCCGACCCGACACGGTACCAGACCCGACCAGCACCCGACACGACACCCGACCCCGAGACCCCGACCCGACCCCGAGACCCCGACCCCGACACCCCGACTGACCCGACCGACACCCCGACCCGACCCCGACCCCGACACACCTGCCCGACTGACCCGACACGGTACCTGCAGACCCGACCCGGCACCCCAACACGACACCCGACCCGAGACCCCGACCTCACCGAGACCCGACCCGACACCCGATGACCCCGACACCCTGACCCCCAAGCCTGACCCCGACCCCGACACCCCGACCCCCCGAGCCTGACCCGACACCCCGACCCCGAGCCTGACCCGACACCCTGACCCCGACACCACACCCCGACCCCGAAACAACACCCCGACACCGACACGGCACTACCCCGACACCCCGACCTCAAACAACTCCTCCTCCCCATTAATTATTTGATCTATTCCGATGAAACTTGATAGCTAGCTATATATGTGTCTTGAATCATCAAGATATGCGTAACCAATATGTGTCTCCCGTTCGAAGCGTCATAGTTATAAATATGCATGCATTTGCATATTTATAACCTTGATTCTTCGAATTGTCCAACGCTATCCATGGACAGCCAGTATGTGTAGATTGGGTTCGTTTTCCCATATGCTTTGCTCCGGATCCGACGCATATATTTAAATCGCTGCCTCTGTTGTTCTCCGGGTACACATCCTCTCTGTTTATTGAAGAGACGTGTATCAGGAGAACGGCGGGGAGGTGTTGCCGAAATTTTGCGTCGGATCTGGAGCATAGCATGGGAAAATAAACCCAATCTACACATACACGGGTGGGATTAGGACCTATCATTACCTATTAGAGTGTAGGTTGCATGGACGTAATAAAATTGACAAAGTAGATCAACCGATAAATATATACATGGTGAATTACATATATAATTGTTGTGTGTCCAGAGCTCTGAAAGTCAAGATGAGTGACCGTGCTTGGATGTATACGGTCACACTGGTCAGAACAAATGGAGCGCTGAATGGTTCACAAAAACTAAGGGGTTTGTGCAAGCCGCATTTGCAAATGGCCAAAAGAAAACCTGGTGCCCCTGTTTCCGGTGCGGCAATTGGGAAAAGAAGACAGAGGCTGAAATGGGCAAACACTGCAGAAGAGTGGTTTTACGCCCGATTATATGGTGTGGACATTTCATGGTGAGTCTGCCCAACATGACCGAGCTGAGGTGGATCGTCGCCGCACCGACGAGCATGGTACCGGGATGGAAAACATGGTGCAAGGCTATGATGATGCTCGGATTTGGACGAGGAGATGGAGGAATCTGCAAAGGCCTTCAATGAAATGTTGGAGTCTTCAAACGTCCGCTCCACGAGCACACCGAGCTTTGTCGGTTGGATGTCATCTCACAAGTAATGGCTCAAGGCTCAGTTCAACTTGGGCAGAGAATGCTATGACGCAATTATGACAAGATTTGGACGCTTTCTACCCAAAGGCCATGTAATGCCCGCAAACCTGTACCAGTCGGACAAAATGCTCCGTGCAATCAAGATGCCCTATGAGAAGATACATGCCTGTGAGAACGGATGTGCCTTATTTAGGCTTGACTATGCGGACTTGAACTATTGTCCCATTTGCAAGTCTTCTAGGTATATTGTGGAAGACAACGGTATGGGTGAGAAGACACAGACCAAAATCCCCGTTAGTGTTCTTCGGTATATGCCAATCGTACCAAGACTTCAACGTCTTTTCATGGTCGAAGAGACGGCCAGACAGATGACATGGCACAAAACAGGCAAAAGAACCGAACTAGATGCAGATGGGAATCCGATGATGGTACACACATCGGATGGTGTTGCGTGGAAAAAGTTTGATGAATTACATGTCGACAAAGCGGCAGATCCGAGGCATCCTCGAGTCGGCATCAAGACGGATGGGTTCGGTGTGTTTGGTATGACGGCAGCCCAATACAGCTTGTTGGCCCGTGATTTGTCTTTCCACTCAATCTCCCCGGACAGATTATGCAAAGAAAGAACATTTTCCCGACGTTGATAATTCCAGGACCCAACTATCCGGCAAAAATATGAATTTGTACATGCAGCCGCTGAAGGACGAATTGCAAGAAGCCTGGGATAATGGGTTCAAGACATACGACGCCTTTAGCAAACGAAACTTCATAATGCGTGTCTGGTACATGTACTCGACGCATGACTTGTCGGCGTATGCGCTATTCGTTGGCTGGTGTGTGCATGGAAGGTTCCCGTGCCCCACATGCAAGGGAGCTCTTGAGTTTCGTTGGCCGGGCCGGTCGCAAGTTTTCTTGCTTCGACATGCATAGACAGTTCCCGGATCCTCGCCATAAGTTCAGGAAAGACAAGAAGAACTTCATCAGGGGTAGAGTTGTCAAAAACTCTGCACCACCTGCATTGACAGGCCAATGCACCTGGATCGGTTAAACGCGCTCTCGAGCGGATCCACAATGTCCGTGGTACTTCAAGGGGTATAATACTAAGCACGCGTGGACTCACAAAACATGCTTATGGGATCTGCCTTACTTCAAAGACCTCCTTTGCCCACACAACATCGACGTGATGCACACGGAGAAGAATATCGCCGAGGCACTTTTTGGTACATTGTTCGGCATAGATGGGAAGTCAAAGGATAATACTAAGGCTAGAGTCGATCTGGAGGCGCTATGTGATAGGCCGTTACAAAACATGAACGAACCGAAAGGAAAGCAGAACTGGACGAAGCCAAAGGCATGGTTCAATCTTGGAAGGCCAGCTATGAGGGAAATTCTCTTGTGGGTGCAACAACAGTTGATGTTCCCCGATGGGTATGCAGCGAATCTAAAGAGGGAGCGAATCTTGATAAACTGAAGATATTTGGTCTCAAGAGTCATGATTGGCACATATGGATTGAGCGGGTAATGCCGGTGATGTTGCGTGGCTTCATCCACGAGGATGAATGGCTAATCTTGGCAGAACTCAGCTATTTCTTCCGTGTTCTTTGTGCGAAAGAACTATCGCTGGCGTGCTAGAAGAAATGGAAGAGTTGGCGCCGGAGTTGATCTGCAAGTTAGAGAAGATCTTTCCACCGGCTTCTTTAATCAATGCAGCATTTGATTTTGCATCTCCCGACCGAGGCAAGATTGGGGGGCCGTGCAAAATCGTTGGTGCTACCTAACCGAGAGAATGCGTAAGACGCCCGACAAAAATGTAAAAATAAATGTAGAATTGAAGCATCGATGGCTGAGGCATTCATCACAGAGGAGGCGGCAAACTTCGTAACAGCACTCTGAAGCCAAAAATCGTCATTTGCATAATCCAAGCCTCGGTACAATCTTGACGAGCCTAAAAGGGTGGATCCAACCTCAGCCTATTCAAAGGGAATCTCGCACCAGCTAGTGTTTCACATCCGGTATCTTTGAATAACGAAGAATGGCGGACCATTTCGTTGTATATCTTCAACAACCCGATAGAAGTGCGGCCGTACATCGAGTAAGTTCTCGGTACATTGTTTACGCAACTTCTATTTCCTTTGAACTACTCTTATTCCTGGATATGTCATACGATCGATACGCCGCCATATTCTCGTATGGAGCGGAGATCCAAAAGGATTCCGTCGAAGAGTATGAGCTTCTCGCAAAATCAAGGAGGTGGCTATCCCGGTTTCATCTCTTGGTTCAAACAAACGGTAATTTCTATTAGACAATTTCATTTCATTCGCTAATTTGTGCATAATGCAACAATCCTTTCATATTAAACTTGTAGGCTAATTCAGAGTCTATGGACGCCGAATTGAGACAAGTCACTAATGGTTTTGACTATAAGGTCCGTTCATTTGACAAGTACGACATCAACGAGTATCGCTTTCGTACCTATGGCAAAGAGCTATCTATAGTCAATCGAAAGTCAACAAATTGTTGTGTATCTGCTATCGTGAAGGAGGTACCGAGTATTATGGGAGAGTTGAAGCAATTTATGAACTTCTGTTCTATGGTGAAAACCCACCGAATGTCGTAGTCTTCAAATGTTATTGGTTTCACCGAAGGAGACTAGAAGGACTCATGAACATGTAGGGCTAGTTGAAATCAACCAAAGCACTCATTTAGATGTTCTGATGTCTATATTATGGCTCAACAGCGACCCAAGTATTCTATCTACCGTGGGCCTGCCAAACTAATCCAAATCTGAAAGGTTGGGATGTCGTTTATGAAGTGCCGCCACGTGCTAGACTTTCTCCCCAAAGGAAGAGGATTATGAACCTCACATTAACTTGACACATATGAAGGAGAATTCTTCCAAGAGACACGTCTTTCCAAAAAGCGTATCAAGAACCGCTATACTTCACCCCAAAACTTTGAAGTAGCGGCGACAATGAATCCGACATCACCCGGAGGAGGAACAAGAAGAGCCGGAACAAGAAGAGGTTCTTGCTGCGGATGACCTGTCAATGCTTGACCGACACGTCAAGGTGGCCTTGCACATGTTGATGCCAATGAACCCTATGAGCCCGTCATTGATTATAGTGATGATGATGATTATGCATTTATTGATGATACTGATCGAGATTATTAGTAGTGTAATTATTACATTTTTTATGTTGTACTTGATGATGATACACTTAAGTGATACACATATTATTATTCATGTCGGTCTTTTTTTATGTTGTACTAATTTCGTTTACTGTTTGTCATGGCAGGTGTTGAAAGATGGTGGGCGCTGGTCGGGAGCGTGGGTTGATTTTCCCTGATGGGGAGAGGTACGTAAGTGCATTTAATATTTTTGTACCTTGTGCATTCACGTTTTTGCAAATAACTAATGCGTTGGCCTTGTCATGCTGCGAGGTTGGGACCACCATCATAGTGTCCGCCGCCCAACTCCGTCCTTGGAGTTCTTTGCCGCAAAACTTCCCGAGGTTTGTCACGTTGTTCGGTGAGGGTCGGCTTCGAGCTTGGATTGAGCTGGGAGCACTACGTGGCTGTTTCGGCCCCGCCGGATGAGATTATCGACGGTGTCGTAATGCGACACGAGGCGGAACATGGTGATCGAGAAAGTTCGGGTAATTTCTCCTTTACACATTTAAAAATCTTCAACTAGCTAGTTATTAATTGTACTAATCAATATTGTCTCATTTGATTGCAGACATTCTACAGGTGTGAGGAGGGATACGAGGAGGACGCGGCACATGTTATCGAGAACGTGCAAGCGCCTACTCCAGAACTTACGGCACGAGGCTCGGGTGCAGGCTGTTCGAGACTACTACGCCTTGCATGGTATCAAGAAGACCAAGCCGGCGTGCCGCGATAAGTTCCTGAGTAAGGAGCAGTACATGAAGGTAATTCTTAAGGCCTTCTCTACTTAAGTTCCTTCATTTAGTAATTCTTAGCCGTAGCGCTCAAGTTTCTATTTGCTAACTTAGGCGCCTCCGAGATGGTGTGCGGATCGGATGGATTGTTGGGAGGTGTTGGTCGATGAGTTTCTATTTGCTACCGACACGAGCCACCCTCTCCTACACCTCCACGGATCTTGGTAAGTTTATCTAGTGTTTTGCTCAACACATGCATAAAGACCTAGACTTAGCTTTATTTCCTCCAATGCTTACCATAATGACCTAGACTTAGCTTCTTCTCCTCCAAAATGACTTAATAAGCTTACTGACCTCCAAAACCATCCATTTTACCTAAGTTAGCTCTAAAACGATCTGTACTTAGCTTACTTATGTAAAAAATTGCATAATTAGCTTAGTTAGCTCATAGACGATTCATTTTACCTAAGTTAGCTCTAAAA
Organism: Aegilops bicornis; assembly: GCA_021605145.1. Lineage (NCBI taxonomy): Eukaryota > Viridiplantae > Streptophyta > Magnoliopsida > Poales > Poaceae > Aegilops > Aegilops bicornis. The sequence goes on from CM038670.1 coordinate 86,840,586, forward strand.
TGACCCATTTTACCTAGGTTAGCTTATAAATGATCCAGTTCATCCAAGTCAGCTGAAAAATGACCAATTTCACCTAAATTAGCTCTTAAACGATCCATTTCACCAAGTTAGCTACAAAACGATCCATTTCACCTAAATTAGCTCTTAAATTATCCATTTCACCTAAGTTAGCTCAAAAAGATCCATTTCAACTAAATTAGCTCAAAAACGATCCATTTCAACTAAGTTAGCTCATAAAAGATCCATTTCAACTAAATTAGCTCATAAATGATCCATTTCAACTAAGTTAGCTCATAAATGATCCATTTCACCTTAGCTAGCTCATAAGCGACCCATTTCAACTTAGTTAGCTCATAAATGATCCATTTCACGTTAGCTAGCTCATAAGCGACCCATTTCAACTTAGTTAGCTCATATATGATCCATTTCACGTAAGTTAGCTCATAAATGGCATACTCTTCTTGTTCTAGTCTTCTTCTTGTTCTACTCTTCTTGTTCTAGTCTTCTTCTTGTTCTACTCTTCTTGTTCTAACTTTCTTATTTTTCATTTTGCAGATTTCATTCACTTGACGAAAGCTTGCATAGATGGAGTGCTCCTTATCCCTTTCTCTTGTTTCTTTTGTATCGTTGAACTATGCATGTATCGTTGGATGAAACTATTGTAATATATATGGTTGGATGCCTCTATGTTGAACTTGTTATGTATGATGGAACTATGCATGTAATATATATGTTTGGATGATGAAGTTATGTGTTGGATATCTTATATGTTTGCTCTGTAATGGCCTTTTGAAATATATCTATATATGTCATATATATTTGTGATGAAAATTGTTGGATTTAATAAAAAACAGATAAAAGAGCCAATATGCAGGCTCTTTGCCGTCACATCGACGGTAACGCGCTTTTGCCGTCTTCCGCGGACGGCAAAGAAGACACGTGGCATCTAGCTGTGCTTCTGGAAGCTGACCCATTTGGTCACTTTGCCATCCGTGGGTCGACGGCAAAGAACACTGCACTTTGCCATCGATGGCGACGGCAAAGACACTAGAAATTTTGCCGTCGGGCGGACGGCAAAGGCCTGCCGTTAGACACTTAACGGATCGACGCGCAATTATTGCCGTCCGCTCTCTTTGCCGTCCTTCGCGAACGGCAAAGGGCCTTACCGTCGACCGCCAGGAAGCGGACGGCAAAGTAGGCATTACCGTAGCCTACGTTGCCGGAGCTGTTGCCGTCCGCGGCTGACGGCAAAGGATTTTGCCGTCCGCCATTCATGCCTTTGCCCTCCGCCATGGCAGACGGCAAAGTAGCTGATTCCTGTAGTGATTACTTCTTAATCGACCTATTCTGTCTAACTAATCACAATTTAACTTTAGAAGTAGCGACGAATCTCTCACGAAGATGCTACTTCTAACTAATATTGTCTTATAATTGGTGGCACGTGTAGGTTTTTTCAGAGTTAAGAAGTCTGCTCATTTGTTACTCTGTAATAACTCGGCTGTTACTAATGGCACTAAGTTGACTGGATCGACATCCACATGTTCCTACACTTTATTAATCATCTTGAGGTCCTTGTGGGGCGTTTCAATGGTGGAAGGCCACGTGGGATATGTGTGCCACTGCTGCACTCGTTGAACAGGTCCAACTGTGTCGAGAAACTTATGGTACGAGCTGTTTTTGTTATATATGTTGTTCATAAACTATTGCTTATACACAGTTTTACAGCTGTGATCTTCTTGAAACAGGAACTGCCGAGTTCTATTGTTCCTATCTGAGATGCGACCATGGTCGGGCCAGAATTGCGCTTGGTCACAACATGATGTTTATGTCGACCTACTCAATTCCCCTTGGAGGCGAAAAGATACTTATTCGTGGGTGGTCTCAGATAATGAAGGCCCGTCCATCTTCGAGAATAGGACAGAAGATTATGTTCATGCTTTTCCATGGCTCTAAAGCGAATATCCTGTTTATTGACCACGTTGCGAGATGAAGCCGCTTTCAGAAGGTTGTGAATGCGCGGGGTGGCGCCTGGGCCTTGTCCTTGGGCTTGGCGGCCTCACCCTTGGTTAACTGTAGCCTGTAGGCAAAGTAGCACTGTTCGAGGCATGCTTTGTACGGTTGAACCTGTATAAGTACTCATACTGCTTTCAGCTTTGGTTGTTAAGTGCCCCTGCTGGTTTCAGTTAAGGTTGTTAAGTACTCCTGCTGCCTTAACGATCTGTCGTGTTTCTTCAGTCTGTCTTCCTCCACCGCCAAAAACCAAACCAGCGCAAGGGCCGCCGCTTCCGCCTCCCATGGCTGGCTGCGCCAACAAGACGCATCGCCACCCCATCGCCTCCTAAATCATTAACGCCAAGTCCTCCGCGGCGCTTTGGTGCGCTTCGCCCGTGGCGCCGCCCTCTCGCGTTGTCAACATGGTCAACAAACAACAGGAATCGGCAGAAGTACGTGGAGAGGATGACAGTAGGGGCCCACCACGTCAGCGTATGGAAAAATAAAATGCTTCCTTCTAGTGTTTTCCTGACATCTGGGACCCACGACATTGTGAGCGTATATTGTCAATAGACAAGAGAACAGCACAAGATCGGCTGACACCTAGGACGTAGCTACTCGAGCAGTATTTTTTTGTTTGGTATTGTTGAGACGGAGCAGGGTTTGAAGTGGGTCAGGTCTGCCTAGCCTGTGCTTATATTTTATGTTCACCATGTGACCAGCCCAGCTATTTTTCTTTGTGCAAATGAGCCCAGTTTATTTTTCTCAAGAATACCCAATCCAGGCCTACTTATTTTTCTACGCCTTTGAAAGTAATATGAAATGGGTTGTAAATATAAAAGCAGATGACAAATTGGCAATTACTTTATAATTTCTGATTTTTTCACATTTTCAGATTCCTATTTCCTTTGGGCATTAACCTAATGCAAATATATCTTCAAAGTACTTTAAATCTGGCTCGACATTTCGGTATTAAAAATAGTTTGGAACCCACATAAATATGCGAAATTGGCCCTGGCCAACCAAAAAAACGACTGCAATAAATTGCATAAGAAGTTGCTATGAGCTATATATAAATTATTAAAAAAAGAGGGAGTGGTCTGACTTGTGGGCCTGTTTAGTTGACGCGTATGCAAGATTTTTTTAGTTATTATATACTACGTCAACAAACGATTCTAGCAGACGTAACCGTTGGATGTCAATCCAACGACCGTCGTGTTTCTTCAATCTCTGATCTTCTTGCTCCAGCCGCCAAAGTAAGCGCCCGGGGACCGCTGCTCCGCCTCCCGTGGCGGGTTGTCTGCCAAGCAGCCTCGGTGCCCCTACTACTCCCATCGCTGGCAGTGGCATCCCTCTACTCACCCACAAACCTGTTATTCTGCGCGGCGACGCAGCCTCACACCGCAGCCCGAATCGGTGAACCCTCGTTCTCCTCTCCACGCTGGCTTCATTGCCGGCGTCTTCCCGGCTCGCGTCGTCCCCTTCCTAGGCCTCGCTTGTCGTCCCACCGCCATGGTGCTCTCGGCCTTGGCGTGGTCAATGTGGTCAATGACCGACTTCCATCGGAAGAGTACTGTACGTGGAGAGGCTGACAGCTGGGTCCACGGCAGCCGCAAGGAAGTGCCTCCTTATTACGCGGAAAATAATTATTCCTCCACCTGACATCTGGGACCCACTAGACGGGCCACCAGTATTTCGCGTAAAAAACGTTTCTCGACTGCTGGGACCCATGTGTCGGGCCACCATATTTCATGAAAAAACGTTCCCCTCTGTCACTCGGACCCACCGGAAGTGCCTCCTTATTACGCACAAAAATGAATACCCTCGCTAGCCGGGACCAACCTTGGTGGGAGGCTGACTTGTGGGCCTACTAAGTTGATCGACCGGAGGCCTTTGTCAACTTTAGTCAATATATGAACGATTCTAGCTCCAGTGACCGTACGATGTCCATCCAACGGCCGTAGTGCTTCTTCAACCTCTTGTCTTCTTGCTCCAGCCGCCCAAAGCAGCGTCGGTCGTGCCGCCTGTAGCAGGCTGTGATGCCGCGGAGGCCTCACCGCCCCTTACTACTCCCACCGCTGCTAGGCCATCCCTCTACGCACCCACACCCGCTGTTATTCTGCGGCGACGGCAGCCTCACACCGCAGCCGAACGAGTGAACCCTCATACTCCTCTACGCGTGGGCATCCACTGCCGCGTCTTCCCCGGCTCCGCGTCTTCCCCGGCTCCGCGCCGTCCCCTTCCTAGGCCTCGCCGTCGTCCATCGCCCTGGTGCTCTCGGCGCGGAGTGGTCAACGTGGTCAAGGAATGGCTTCCATCGGACGTGGACTGTACATGGAGAGGCTGACAGCTGGGTCCACGGCCGCAGCAAGGAAGTGCCTCCTTATTACGCGCAAAATCATTATTCCTCCACCTGACAGCATGGACCCACCGAACGGGCCACCGTATTTCGTGAAAAAAACGTTTCCCCCTGTCTGCTGGGACCCACCAGCTACATCTTCGCACGCAAGGAAGTGCGTCCGAAAAAAAAAATGATTCGCCCCCCTGACTGCTAGGACCAACCAGCTACATCTTCGCACGCAAGGATGTGCCTGACAGTCAGGACCCACCTGGTCGAAGCGTACGTAGCGTTGTCATTCTGGTCGCGAACGTGTACGTACATACTGGTTGATGTAGAGGCGTGCACGTGTCGTAGATGTAGAGGCGCGCATGTGTCATAGTAGAGGTGCGCACGTAGCATGTACACGTACGTACAACAGCGAGGGTGCAAGAAAGAAAACACGACCACGTACGTACATACGGGCAGGGTCTCTAACGCCTATCGCGCATACGTACATGGCTAGGTCGGAACGGAGAAACAACGTCGTCGTCATGTTCATGGGGAGCCAACCGGCTGGGTCGGAACGGAATGCGTGGTCGTGTTCATCGGGAGGGTTTGGACGGAACATGCGATGGAAACGAGGCCTGGCGTACCGCACAACGGAGGAAACAGCCTTGTGTTCGACCGGCCCCGTTCTAAACGGGGTCCTATTGATCGGGAGGGGCCTGGCGTACCGCAAAACGGCGGAAATGGACCTCCTACGGTCGAAACGGGGGTCCTGATGATCGGGAGGGGTGTGGCGTACCACAAAACGGAGGAAACAGACCTCCTACGGTCGAAACGGGGGTCCTGGTGATCGGGAGGGGTGTGGCATACCGCAAAACGGACGAAACGGACCTCCTACGGTTGAAACGGGTGTCCTGTTCATCGGGAGGGGTGTGGCGTACCGCAAAACGGGACTCCATGGGATACTGTTCACCTCCACCATCTACCTCCTCCAGCCTCCACGGGCTACCGGCGACCTCCTCCAGCCTCCACGGGCTCCTGTTCATCCAGCCTCCACCACGCGCTACTCCACCGGCTACTGTTCAATCACCCCTCCACGGGCACCCCTCCACCGTCTATTGTTCATCCAGCCCTCCACACCACGGGGTCCTATTCAACCACCCCTCCACGGCCACCCCTCCACCATCTACTGTTCATCTAGCCCTCCACACCACGGGTTCCTCTTCATCTAGAGGCAACGCCACCACTCAGTGTTCATCCAACCCCCCCCATAACGCCATCGCTCATCCAATCGATCGGCTTCAGTTAGCAAGAAGAGCGGCGAATCGCTCCATCGGGTTCAGTTAACAGCCATCGATCGATCCCTCGGGTTCAGTAACGCGTAGCCTGCAGTGCAATCACTCGGGTTCAGTTAGAGCCCAACGCCTCGCTCGGGTTCAGTTAGAGCCAACGCCTCGCACACACGCGCGTTCGTACGAGATAAACGTGCAACGCTCCGCCCCCGACCTCCCACCGTAACCGGCAACTCCCCGAAATTTTCCTCCCCCTCGCTTCTACCACGGTTTTTTCCGTCATGGACGGCCCAAAGAATGTCATGCAGCTGCGTCTTTGGCCCGCCCAGGACGAAAAGCCCATTTTCTGTCATGATTTTTGTCATAGAAGTAGGAGCCCACCACATCTATGATGATACCGGGTTTTGTCACAATTATCGTCATAGAAGTGTCATATGTATGACAGAAAAAAAATTTGTTCGGCCCAAAATGTCACGGATGTGTCTTTTTTTGTAGTGATGGTATCTTCGTCAGCCTCGATCATGTCATTGGCTTCACCAAGTTGTTCCAAGAGAGCAACGAAGTGCTTCTTGGATTTGCCCTTGAGTTTACCCATAAAGGCCTCAAACTCATTCTCCTCCACATTAGTTCCCTCATGTTCATCAATGCTATCCGTCGAAGAAGAATGATTGATGATGGTAGTTTTGATGTTGGGGGTTACCTTGTTGGTGGCTTTAGCCATGAGGCACTTGGCGGTGATGCTCTCATTGGGTGAGTCGAAGAGAGACACCCGAGGAGTCATCGAAATGGCAACGGAGCCCATGGCAACCGACTCACCATCTTCATCATCATCATCATCCTCATTGTACTCTTCTTGTACCACCAAAGCCTTGTGAGGAGTCTTCTTGGTGAAGTTGCTCTTGTTGGGGAAAGACTTGGCCTTGTCCTTACGGATGAGCTTGCCACCATTGTCTTCCCTCTTCTCATCTGGGCACTCCAAAAAAATGACTCACATTGCCACAATTGAAGCAAGTCCTCACTCGTTGCTTGCCCTTTGCGCCACTTGAGCTGCTCTTGTTGAAGTTGGGCCTTGAGTTCTTCTTGCTCCGAAATTGCCTTGAAGCAAGGGCCATGTGTTCATGATAGGCATACTTCGTATCTTTGATGTAGCTCTCCTCTTCTTCCTCCTCCTCTTCTTCTTCGACACAAACCTTGGCCTTCAATGCAAGGTTGGGCTTCTTTGCTCTTTGGGAGCGAAGCACCGCATTGTCGGCGGTCTTGTCTAATATGCTCATAGCCACAAACTCATCCAACACATCACTTGAGGACAACGTGTGAAAGTCCAGCCTTTTTCGGATGACGGAGGACATGGCTTTGTGGTAGGGCATCATTAAGTTGAGGAATTTGCCCTTGATCCAATTGTCATCCGTGTCCTTACTTCCATGATCCCGGAGAGAGACCGCGAGCTTGGTAAGTCTCCGATAGAGCTCACGAGGTTCTTCATCTTCTTTCATTGCAAACTCATCGGCTTCATGTTGTACCACTTCATAATTGGAACGTTGAATGCTTGCGCTTCCCCGATAGAGGGAAACCACTTTGTGCTAAGCTTCTTTGGCCAATGAGTAGGGCCGAAGATGCGGCAGGTCTTCGGGAAGGATTGCTTCTTGGATGATGAAGAGAGCATTCTCATTGAATTGATTTTCCACGTCTTCTCTAGGAATGAAGTTGCTCCGGTCATGCGGATAAAAACCTTCTTCAATGATTCTCCAAAGGTTAGTGTTCACATGATTTAAATGACGCTTAAAACGATAGACCCAAGAATCAAAGTCCTCCTTTTTATCAATTTTGGGGGGAGGACCGGCATGATTCAAATGAGTAGAAGGAATCGGTCCACCATAAACGGGTGGAGGTTGCACATGGGCAAAGATGCCGGTGCCATTCTTACCACTAGACAGAGGAGCTTTCTCACTAGTAGCTTCCCCCTTGTCGGGATTAGCATCCGTCACCGCGTTGGTGGGATCACTCACTTTCACGGGTGCGGTGGAAAGTTTAAGCCCTTCTAAGAATTCCTTAAACATGTCTTTGACCTCGGTTGTCATGGAGGTTTTCAATGTGTCCAACGCCACATTGAATTCCTCACGTGAGATCGAGTTACCCCCATCTCCCGTAGACGATATTGGATTCGCACCGGAGTGCTCTCCCACATCGTCTTCGACGTCAACCATACTCTTCGGACGGTAAAGTCCTTAAAGAGAGACGAGACTCTGATACCAATTGAAAGGATTGATATGGTTGACTAGAGGGGGCGGGGGGTGAATAGGCAACTAACAATTTTTAGCTTTACTTTACCAAATTAAACTTTGCAACAAAGTAGGTTCTCTAGATATGCAACTAGGTGGACAACCAATATGATGCAACAACCATAAGCACACAAGCAAGCAATGGTTATAACGCAAATAAGCTTGCACAAGTAAAGGGATGAGATAACGAAGAGTGGAGCCGGTGGAGACGAGGATGTGTTACCGAATTTCCTTCCTTTTGAGGGGAAGTACGTCTCCGTTAGAGCGGTGTGGAGGCACAATGCTCCCCAAGAAGCCACTAGGGCCACCGTATTCTCCTCACGCCCTCACACAATGAGAGATGCCGTGATTCCACTATTGGTGCCCTTGAAGGCGGCGACCGAACCTTTACAAACAAGGTTGGGGCAATCTCCACAACTTAATTGGAGGCTCCCAACGACACCACGAAGCTTCACCACAATGGACTATGGCTTCACGGTGACCTCAACCGTCTAGGGTGCTCAAGCACCCAAGAGTAACAAGATCCGCTAGGTATTAGTGGGGGGAATCAAATTTCTCTTGGTGGAAGTGTAGATCGTGGCCTTCTCAACCAATCCCGAGCAAATCAACAAGTTTGATTGGCTAGGGAGAGAGAGATCGGGCGAAAATGAAGCTTGGAGCAACAATGGAGCTTAGGGTTGGAAGAGGTAATCAACTAAAGGTAGGATATGACCCTTTTATAGTGGTGGACGAAATCCAACCGTTATCCACTTAACCAGCCCACGACATGCGGTACTACCGCTCCTGAGGCGCGGTACTACCGCAAGGCCACACGATACTACCATGGGCGACCACAGTAATACCGCTGCAGCAGCGGGGGCTAGAGCGAGCCTGACAGGGGGCAGTACTACTGCGAGCGCGGTACTACCGCTCCCCCTTGCGGTACTACCGCAAGGAAGGAAAGCCCTATTCTGGGAAGGGCGCGGATGAATAAAATTACATCCGTGCCTACTTCCTTTGGAAAACAAACGGTGCAAAAATCCAAGACGGTACTACCGCTGGAGAGCAGTACTACCGCGTGGCTGCTGGATCGGTCAAGACGGTACTTACCACACGACGAGGCGCGGTATCATCATGAGGCGTGGATGTAAAAAATTACATCCGCCCCTACTACCGCAATCCAGCTGTACTTGGCCTGGGGGCCACAGTAGTACGGCTCCAGAGGAGCGGTACTACCGTGGGCTCCCGCGGTACTACCGCACCTAAGACACGGTACTATCGCAGGTGCCTGCGGTACTACCGCTCCAAGGAGCAGTACTACCGCAAGCACAGCAACAGCAGCCAAGACAACCGCAAATAGGATAAACGGGGGATGCTCCAAAGTGCAAGGGAAAGGTGGAGACATGGAAGGGAACGTGTACGTGATGATTCCACCCAAACCATTCCGACGCAGACCCCCTCTTAATAGTACGGCTTTCCTACGACTCAAATCCACCAAAAAGAAACGTAGAGAAACGCCGTCTTCAATAGTCTTCCAGGGGCACCAAACCATCTTGTGCCTAGTGAAGAAGTGTCTGAGAAACTCAAGGAACACGATTAGTCCGCAAAAGCATTGTCATCAATCACCAAAACACCTTAGGGATAAATATGCACTTACAAGGAAGGACTTTGTTATCTACTGCGACGCCTCACGACAGGGACTAGGTTGCATTCTTATGCAGGAGCGTCATGTGATTGCCTATGCATCTCGACAGTTGCATCCACATGAGGAGAATTATCCTACACATGATCTAGAGCTTGCAGCCGTAGTCTATGCACTCAAGACCTGGCGACATTACCTTCTTGGTAAACGTTGCGAGATCTACACCGATCACCAGAGTCTCAAGTATATCTTCACACAACCAGATCTGAACCTTAGGCAAAGACGTTGGTTGGAGTTGATCTCAGATTATGATCTAGGGATTACTTACACCCCAGGCAAAGCCAATGTCATGGCTGATGCGCTAAGTTGTAAATCCTATTGCAACAATATCATGTTGCAGCAAGGCCAACCAGTTCTCCATGAGGAATTTTGTAAGCTTAACCTTCACATAGCACCTCACGGATTCCTTTCTACCTTGGTGGCGAAACCTGATCTTGAGGATCGGATTATCGCAGCTCAAAAGCAGGACACGGGAATTTCCCGGATCAAGAGAAACATTAAGAAGGGCGTTGGTGGATGTTTCTCTATGGATGATCGTGGTGTTGTTTTCTTTGAGAATCGCTTGGTGGTTCCCAAGAATCAACATCCGCGACAACTATGAATCTCCTCTCACAATTCATCCCGGTAGTACTAAGATGTATCAGGACCTACGCCAGAGGTTCTTGTGGACTAGGATGAAGAGAGAAATTGCTCAGTTTATTGCTAACTGTGACGTTTGTCGTCGCGTTAAGGAAGAGCATCAGGTACCTGCTGGCACTCTTCAGCCTTTAGCTATTCCTGAATGGAAATGGGATAAAGTTGGTATGGACTTCATCACCGGCTTTCCCAGGACCAAGAGAGGGAATAATTCTATCTTCGTAGTCATTGGTCGTCTCTCCAAAGTGGCTCACTTCCTTCCTGTTCGAGGGAGTATCACTGCTAGCCAGCTTGCAGACTTATACATTTCTCGAATAGTTTCACTTCATGGTGTTCCACTAGAGATCAATTCAGACCGTGGTAGTCTTTTCACTTCTCATTTCTGGGAGAGTTTCCAAACTGCCATGGGAACCCATCTTTCCTTCAGTACCGCTTTCCACCCTCAGTCGAGTGGTCAAGTGGAAAGGGTCAATCAAATTCTCGAAGACATGCTTAGAGCTTGCGTTATCTCATTCGGTATGGATTGGGAGAAATGTCTTCATTTCGCCGAGTTTGCTTATAACAATAGCTATCAATCTAGTCTCAAGAAAGCTCCTTTTGAGATTCTCTATGGACGAAGATGTCGAACACCTTTGAACTGGTCAGAAACCGGTGAAAGACAGTTCTTTGGACCGGACATGATCCAGGAGGTGGAAGAGCAAGTTCGCATCATTCGTGAGAACTTGAAAACAGCCCAGTCTCGTCAAAAGAGCCAGTATGATCGTCATCATAAGGATAGGACTTATGAAGTTGGCGATAAAGCTTACCTTCGGGTTACTCCTCTGAAGGGTACCCATCGTTTCAATATCAAAGGCAAGTTGGCTCCTCGTTACATTGGTCCTTCTCGCGTTCTCGCTAAAACGAGGAGAGGTTGCCTGCCAGTTGGAACTACCCCCACATCTTTCTCGGGTTCATGATGTCTTCCACGTCTCTCAACTCAGGCGTTGCTTCTCGGATCCTATCCGTGGAGTGGACCACGAAATGCTTGATCTCCAAGATAACCACACATATCCAGAGTACCCTGTTCGCATTCTTGATCAAGCAAAGCATGTCACTCGACGTCATAACATCAAGTTTCTCAAGGTTCAGTGGTCTCATCATTCCGAGAGAGAAGCTACCTGGGAGCGAGAAGATCGTCTTCGACTGGAGTACCCCATTTTCTTGCCGTCGACCTCTGAATCTCAGGACGAGATTCCTTCAAGTGGGGGCTAGTTGTCACATCCCTAGTTCTGGTATGCTCAAGGCTAGCTATTCATGTGTGCATCATGTTTAAATGCCATTTAAATTTTAAATGGGGATTTGTGAAACCCTCAGAAATCATTCTTGGAATGACCCTAATAAAAATTGCTCCAAAAAGGTCCAAGAAAATGTTCATGTTGCTCTCTGAAAATATTGGACATAGATAAAAATCAAACCAATATTTTCAGGAGCTCATAAGTATTTATTTTGGGCATTTGGAATTAATTCATATTTGTTTGCATTGGATATATATATATATATATATATATATGTTATCACTAGTAGAAAAAAGGGTCAAACGTGAAGCACATTAGTGCCGGTTTGAATTTGAGCCGGCACTAATGTATACATTAGTGCCGGTTCCAACAGCTAGCCGGGCCGCTTTCATTAGTACCGGTTCGTGACGAACCTTTAGCACCGGTTCGTGCCACGAACCAGTACTAATGAGAGTGGTGGCAGGATGTTGTCAGACTGGGGCCCCTCCAGGCCCTTTAGTACTGGTTCTTGGCACGAACCGGTACTAAAGGTCGTCCTACATAAACACTTCATCCACCCGAGCGCGCTCTTTTCTTCCACTTTCACCTCTCCTCTCTGTTCTTCCCCACTTCCTCTCGAGCTCATCACATATTTTGCCCAAAATTTGTCAAGATTTCAAGGCCCCCATCCATTCAAATGATCACAAAGGTTAGCAACTTTGTCCTTGCATCTCTCATTGCTAGATTAGCTCTTGCAATGCTTTATATAGTGATTAATTTGTGAGTTTAGTAATTTGGGAGGAAATATATATATGTGCTAGTATTTGATTTATATGCAATTTGAGGTCAAAAATAACACTTAGTTTGCATATGTAGGTGTGTTTTACTTAGTGCCTTCTAAATCTCCTTCAGTAACCACCGCCGATCGCCTCACTTAGTCCGTCATGGCACCACCTTGTGGTGAGCCTCTTGTTCATGAAATTTTATATAAAAATTGATGTTTGTGTGATTTGGATATATAGTTACTCGTATAATTATCTTACCCGTCGTTGTTTGTTATACATAGTGCCATGGTTTTGATATCCGTCCCGTCGGCCCTCGTCCTTGTTATGATCTGAGATGTGGTATATTCTCTTTTAAAACTATTTGTTGCATTTCGTGTTTATGACAAATTATGCCCATCAAGTTGACATAGATATTTTTATCTAGGAGGTATGTGAACCAGAAATTCCAACCTACCCTATTGTCGAGAGGTTCAATTTAGTTGAAAGAGAAAACGAGTACTTGAAAGAAAAATTGAAAAGAATTGAGGGGGAGAAGATGAAATTGGAGTTGCATGTTGCCGATGTCGTCGATGATCACAAGATCAAGATGGACAAAATGCGCTTGAAGATTAGAAAGATTAGAAAATATGCCATCGATAGTGAGGCTTGGTATCATTATGCTGTTGGATCAATTGTTACCTTAGTTGCGATCTTGATCGCATTTGTTGTTGCATTTAAATGCTTTAGCTAGAGAGTTATTTGTTTGTTGCATTAAGTGTTGTATGAACTTTATGTATGAACTTGTATTAATTTGGTCTATTCGGTGTTGTGTAATGAAGATGAGCCGACAATGGATGTACGATGACCGATGCTCTCCCCAGTTCGTTGAGGGCGTGCATACTTTTCTCGCTATGGCTGAGGCAAACAAGCGGGCGGATGGTTTTATGCCTTGTCCATGTCTTGGCTGTAAGAATGGTCGCAATTACTCTCGTCAAGAACCATTCACGTCCACTGTTTGAGTCCGGTTTCATGCCCCACTATAATGTTTGGACCAAGCACGGAGAAAGAGGGGTTATGATGGAAGACAATGAAGAAGAAGAGGACGACGACAACTATCCTGGCCATGGGTTCCCTGAATACGATGATACAACAATGGGGGAAGAAGCTGAGCCGATAATGCGGGAAGAAGCTGAGCCGGCACTGCGGGAAGGAGCTGAAGAAGAGGCATCAGATGAGCCCGTTGATGATCTAGGTCGGGCCATTGCCGATGCAAAGAGAAACTGCGCAAGTGATTTGGAGAAGAAGAAGTTGCAGCGCATGTTAGAGGATCACAAAAATTGTTGTACCCGAATTGCGTAGGTGACAAGAAAAAGCTGGGCACCACACTGGAATTGCTGCAATGGAAGGCAGAGAATGGTGTATCTGACAAGGGATTTGGAAAGTTATTGGTAATGATAAAGGATATGCTTCCAAAGGACAACGAATTGCCCGAGAGTACGTACGAAGCAAAGAAGGCTGTCTGCCCTCTAGGGTTAGAGGTGCAGAAGATACATGCATGCCCTAATGATTGCATCCTCTACCGCGGTGAGTACGAGGATTTGAACGCTTGCCCGGTATGTGGTGCATTGCGCTATAAGATCAGCCGCGATGAGGGCGAGCGCCCCAGGAAGAAGATTCCTGCCAAGGTGATGTGGTATTCTCCTATAATACCACAGTTGAAACGTTTGTTCCAAAACAAAGACCATGCCAAGGCGATGCGATGGCACAGAGAAGACCGTAAGAAAGACGGAAAGTTGAGAGTACCCGCTGACGGGTCGTAGTGGAGAAAAATCGAAAGAAAGTACGGGAAGGAGTTTGCAGATGACGCAAGGAGCATATGGTTTGGTCTAAGCGCAGATGGCATTAATCATAGCACCTGGCCTGTGACTCTATGTTTGTATAACCTTCCTCCTTGGTTGTGCATGAAGCGGAAGTTCATTATGATGCCAGTGCTCATCCAAAGCCCTAAGCAACCCGGCAACGACATTGATGTGTACCTAAGGCCATTAGTTGAAGAACTCTTACAAGCGTGGAATGGAACAGTGTATGCGTCGTGGGATGAGCACATGGGGGAAGAATTTGACCTAAAGGCGTTGTTGTTCGTGACCATGAATGATTGGCCTGCTCTCAATAACCTTTCAGGACAGACAAACAAGGGATACCGCGGATGCACGCACTGTTTGGATGATACCGACAGTATATATTTGAATAGTTGTAAGAAGAATGTGTACACAGGACATCGCCGATTTCTTCCGAACAGGCATCCCGTAAGAAAGAAAGGCAAGCATTTCAAAGGTGAGGCGGATCACCGGACGAAGCCTCGCCACCGCATCGGTGCTGATGTACATGATATAGTCAAGGATTTGAAGGTGATATTTGGAAAGTTATCCCGCGGACAACCTGTTCGAAGGACGCCGACGGACGCGCACCTATGTGGAAGAAGAAATCTATATTTTGGGACCTGCCATATTGGAAAGACCTAGAGGTCCGCTCTGCAATCGGCGTGATGCACGTGGCGAAGAATCTTTGCGTGACCCTGCTTGGCTTCTTGGGCGTGTATGGGAAGACAAAAGATACACCGAGGCACGGGAGGACCAGCAACGTATGCACGGAGAAGACGGCATACATCGAGGTCATACAAGCTACGCTCTTACCAAAGAAGAGAAGGAAATCTTCTTTGAATGCCTTTCGATATTAAGGTATCGTCTGGCTTCTCGTCGAATATAAAGGGAATAATAAACATGGCAGAGAAAAAGTTCCAGAACCTAAAGTCTCATGACTGCCACGTGATTATGACTGTTACGTTCGATTAGCCATTGTGAAGCTATGTGCATTTCTCAATGCAATCTCTCAGAAGGTAATCAATCCAGAAATCATACCAAGGTTACAGAATGATTTGGTGCAATGTCTTGTCAGTTTCGAGTTGGTGTTCCCACCATCCTTCTTCAACATCATGACGCACGTCCTAGTTCACATATGCTAAGAGATTTACGTTTTGGGTCCTGTATTTCTACACAATATGTTCCCCTTTGAGAGGTTCATGGGATTCTTAAAGAAATATGTTCATAACCGTGCTAGGCCAGAAGGAAGCATCTCCAAGGGCCATCAAAATGAGGAGGTCATTGAGTTTTGTACAGACTTTATTCCTGACCTTAAGCCGATTGGTGTTCCTGAATCGCGGCATAAGGGCATCGGATGGAAAAGGCACGCTAGGAGGGAACAAATAATATGTATGGACGGACATTCTCTCAGAAGCACACTACACGCTTCTACAGAATTCCGCCTTGGTGGCTCCGTATATGGATGAACACAAGAATTTGCTACGCTCCAAACACCCGGAGCGGTCGATGACCGGATTACACGTGAACAAACCAGGAGTTTCGCCACCGACTGTACCATGCATGACACCTCTATTGAAGATGACCTGTACTTGCTGTCCCGGTTACCATCTTGAATATAATGACTTTCAAAGGGTACGAGATAAATGGTAATACATTTTACACGATCGCCCAAGATAAGAAGAGCACCAACCAAAAGCAGTGGTGTCCGCTTTGATGCAGAAACCAAGACGGGAAAGGAAGCATCTCCAAGGGCCATCAAAATGAGGAGGTCATTGAGTTTTGTATTGACTTTATTCCTGACCTTAAGCCGATTGATGTTCCTGAATCGCGGCATAAAGGCAGAATGGATGGAAAAGGCATGCTAGGAGGGGAACAAATAATATGTATGGACGGACATTCTCTCACTGAAGCACACTACACAGTTCTACAGAATTCCGCCTTGGTGGCTCCGTATATGGATGAACACAAGAATTTGCTACGCTCCAAAGACCCGGAGCGGTGCGATGATCGGATTACACGTGAACAAACCAGGAGTTTCGCCATGACTGACCTGTACCATGCATGACACCTCTATTGAAGATGACCTGTACTTGCTGTCCCGATTACCATCTTGAATATAATGACTTTCAAAGGGTACGAGATAAATGGTAATACATTTTACACGATCGCCCAAGATAAGAAGAGCACCAACCAAAACAGTGGTGTCCGCTTTGATGCAGAAACCAAGACGGGAAAGGAAGCATCTCCAAGGGCCATCAAAATGAGGAGGTCATTGAGTTTTGTATTGACTTTATTCCTGACCTTAAGCCGATTGATGTTCCTGAATCGCGGCATAAAGGCAGACTGGATGGAAAAGGCATGCTAGGAGGGAACAAATAATATGTATGGACGGACATTCTCTCACTTTGAAGCACACTACACAGTTCTCTGAAATTCCGCCTTGGTGGCTCCGTATATGGATGAACACAAGAATTTGCTACGCTCCAAACACCCGGAGCGGTCTGATGACTGGATTACACGTGAACAAACCAGGAGTTTCGCCAGCTGACCTGTACCATGCATGACACCTCTATTGAAGATGACCTGTACTTGCTGTCCCAGTTACCATCTTCGAATATAATGACTTTCAAAGGGTACGAGATAAATGGTAATACATTTTACACGATCGCCCAAGATAAGAAGAGCACCAACCAAAACAGTGGTGTCCGCTTTGATGCAGAAACCAAGACGGAAAAGGAAACATATTATGGTTATATACAGGACATATGGGAACTTGACTATCGGCGTGGTTTAAAGGTCCCTTTGTTTCGGTGCAAATGGGTCAATATGACACGAGGCGGGTAACGGAAGACCCGCGATGACGGAATGACAACAGTGGATCTCAACAATCTTGCGTATGCAGACGAACCATTCGTCCTAGCCAATGATGTGGCACATGTTTTCTATGTGAAGGACATGTCTACCAAACCAAGAAAAAGAAAAGATAAGGAAGCGAATGCATCGAACGATGAGCCAAAGCGGCACATAGTTCTTTCTGGGAAGAGAAACATCGTGGGAGTGGATGACAAGACAAACAAGTCAGAAGATTATGAAAAGTTTGATGAAATTGCTCCATTCACAGTGAATATTGACCCGAGCATCCCGTTAAATGATGAATATTTTCCATGGTTACGGTGCAAAGGGACACACGCGAAGAAAAAGTTTCACACCCAAAGATGCAGGATGTGATCCGCTTCACTATCATCACTTTCTTACGTGTTTCACACCCAGAGGGGAATCTCTGTAATAGTTAGGGTAGTTATGTGTTTTGGCATTTCAAACGCGAAGAAATTTTATGTGCAAACAAATTCTTTCATGCCTTTACTGATTTTTAAAGTTAAATTATTCACAAACTAGTGATTCACACTAATTTCAAATAATTCAAAATTTAAACTATTCAAATTTGAAAACTACGGGCACTAACAGAAAGTTTGTAAATTTTTGTACGTAAAGCAAAAATATTCACAAAGAAACTCTAAATACACAAAAAAACAACAAAAAAAATAAATGAAGCAAAAAAAAGCCCGCCTACTAGGCCAGAGCGGCCTGCATACGACAAGAAACCCAACCTGTTGTTGGGCCAGGATACAGGCCCGCAAAGGCCAAGTGGGCCCACAGGGCAGCAAAGAACACGTAGGCCCAGAGGCCTGCTTTGGAGAGGAGCTCGAGAGAGCGACCATGACGGGTTTATAAACCGGTGCGGTCGCCCCTCGGCTAGCGAGGTGGGACTAAACTTGCTTGCACCGCACTCAAATAAGACCCCCTTTAGTACCGGGTCGTGGCACAAACCCGGTACTAAAGGGGGCTTTAGTACCGGTTTGTGCTACCACCCGGTACTAAAGGGGTCGCTTCCGCCGCTTGGGCTGGCCAAAACAGACCTTTAGTACCGGTTGGTGGCTCCAACCGGTACTAAAGGTGCCTTCTATATATACAACACTTCGAAAAATTTCATTCTCCCTCTGTTTCTTCCTCTGTTTAGCCATTGAAGCACCGGCCCGATCGATCGACGCCTGCCGCCGCCCCGTCCCCCATCGCCGCCTCGTCCCGTCACACCGCCTCGTCTCCTTCGCCGCCTGCCCGTCCCCATCGCCGCCTCGTCCCGTCGCCGCCCTCGTCTCCTTTGCCGCCTGGGCCTGCACCGTCGCACCGTCCCCTGTCGCCGTCCCCCGTCCACGCCTGCCCGTCGCTGCCCCCGCCGTTGCCTCGCCGTCGCCGTCGCCCCGCTGTGAGCTCTCCCCCTCTAACCCCTGTCCCTCGCCCCCGGCAGCCACCATGGGCGCCGCCCCTCCCCGAGCCCATACACACACACACAAGCATGATGAACACACACACACACACGTATATATGTATGAATGCATGTATATATTAGTATATACGTATTTTGTATGTTTAATTAGTTTAGATTTTTAGATTATTTTTTTTCACTAGTATATATGTATGAATGCATGTTAGATGGATATAATTAGTGTTTAATTAGTATGGAATTTTTATATATAATGTTGTTTTTCTGTTTTTTAATGGATGTATAGAAGTTGTTTTTTCTGTTTTTAGTGTTAGATGCTTAATTAGTATGAAATAGCATATAGAATTTTGACATATGCAATGATAGCATAATTAGTGTGATATAGAAATGTTAGAAATTTTAGTTATCAAAATCCAATCATTAAAAAACTGTTACTTTTTGCGGTCATATAGCTAGTATTTGTTCTCGACGATGCCCGGCCCGCATCCTCGCCGTCGACACGTCATGACGACGTCCGGCTGACCCATGTCCGGACTGGGCTCCGCCGGCTGGCACCGGGAGGTGCTGCTCGGAGGCGCGCCGCTTGATGAGGAACCCGGCCCCGGGTCCCGTCGTCGACCTGATCTCGTTTGGTGGCGTTCGCGTGGGCTAGTTTCGGTGCGGAGGGAGCCGGCCCCGCCGGAGGTGGTACGTCGCCGTGTCAGGGAGGAGGACGAGCACGTCCATCGCTACATGGTTGCGTTAGAGGGCGGCATGTTCTCCAATACCTGGCAGTTTCTTGAGGATCTCACTTCAGCTATGATCCTGTGAGGGTTCCTTCTCTTTGGGTGTCCACGACGCGCCGCAGAACCGCGAGTGTCTTAGATTCTTCTGTAGTATTCGATCTTTATTAGCTACCTAGCCATGATGTATTCGAGATTATATCTATTATTCGAGACGATGTATTCGAGATTATATCTATTATTCGAGACGATGTTTTCGAGATTATATCTATTATTCGAGACGATGTATTTGAGATTATATCTATTACTCGAGACGATGTAATTTGAATACTAAATTGTTTTATATTTCTTTTGGATTAGTTAAATAAAAGCTATGGTGGACAATACCGGCAGAGAGGGAGAATAGGCCATGTTCGATATGATACGCCATCCTCACGGGCCAGATGATGATCAGAATGAAGAAGATTATGACGGCTCCAAATTTCTAAACAACACCGGAGAGGGTGATATGATATTCGATCGCGACGACCGAATTGATGAAGTCATGAACTACGATTATGATGATGACGAAGAAAATGTTGATCTTGAAACAACAAAGTCCGGCGAGGTATATATATTGATATAAGTAGGCATCTGGTGATCATCACATGTTTTAAATGACTTGAAGATATATTAACGAATCGATCTTTATTCTTTCAGCCATCCGGATCGAGCAAATCTTCAGGCAAAAGGACGAAACGAGGCCCGAACAAAAAGTTGAAAGAGGGCGTAAAGTACAATATCGAGGCAATCAGACCTAATGGCGAACCATTAGCGCCTAAGAAGATTGCGGACAAGTCCGTTCGTCAGTGCGGAGTTGTTGCGAAGGACCAACTCCCGATCTCCCTTCAAGAATGGAGAGAGCCAGCAAAAGAAAAAAGAAAAAAAGACAAAAAGGACGCTGCTCCACGTCCAGATGTTACTTTTGTCGACAAAAGACAAAAAGAACTGCTTTGGGATACTCTCATGGAACATTTCAACCTACCAGATCATTTCACGAAGCAGATGTGCGAGAAAGTCAAGGACGCTGCTCTTAGGAAGATGGCGGTTGCATTCAAGAACCACAAGAATCGTGAATGGGACAAGTACGTCAAGGGAGGAAGGAAGACTCCGGATTCGAGGGAACACTAGAGAACCAACGTGCTCATTGGGACGATTTCGTGAAATTCAAGGATTCTGAATTAGCTAAGGAACGGTCGAGAATAAACAAGAAGAATGCCGAAAAAGGATAAGTTCCATAAGTTTGGGGCGGTGGCTATGCGGTGGCAATGCCTAAGTGGGATAAGTCTGAGAAAGAGATGGAGGATGCAGGTGTCACTCCGGTTACTAAGAACTGGCCCCCCAGGTGCAGGACTTGGTTCTATGCGCATGGGGGGGAGTTGGACCCGAGCGAGGCAATGTTTCGACGAGGGCTAGTCTCAAGGGAGCCGACGATGCGATACTTGTTGCAATAGAAGAGGCACGATCGGGGTGTTCCAGCCCAACAGAGAGAACGGCGAGCTTACGGCGTGCTCGGGAAATCCTGAACACCTGTGAAGAACACGAGGCAAGGGCGCTATTCCGTGGTACGAGGGGTTTTCTGACTTTAACATCGAGTAGAGAACACGTGCTATAAAGAAGATTGCGGAGGAGAATAAGATGTAGATGGTTGAGGAGCAGAGGAAGCGGGACTATGAACGCCTTCAAGGAATAGAAGCAAGTCAAGCGGAATTGGCAGTCAAATTCCAGCGGCAGCAGGAGCAGATCGACTCACTTAGCCAGCAAAGGGGGTCTCAGCAGCTGCAGCAGCTAGCGGATGATCCAGCATTGAATAGCATCGCCCCATCCATGCCGAGAAGCAGCATGGGTTCCGCCCCGGACGACGCAATGCTGGATAGATGCCCCGTGGATGACATCACGGATAACACTAACTGCGAGCTACACGTCAAAATGAAGAACATATCCATGAAGGTCACGGACGCCGTTCCTTTTACAAATCCCCCCATGGCAACCTTCCATTGCAACCCGATTCCAGCGGGCTATGCTCGTGTCTTGGTTGATGAGGTGGTGGACCCATATTCGGACCTACAGCTTGACATTCCTGGAGGTGACGACGAGCACTTTGTCGGAGAGGCAAAACATCGTATCAACGTATGGAAAAAGGATTGCATCATCTTTCGAAGGCCACCGACACCGCATCAGCCGACTCCTCATCGAAGTCCGCCACCGAGTCAGCAGACTCCCGCTCCTGCAAGTCCACAAAGTCCGGCAAAGTGCACTACAACAGGACAGAGCTTTTGTAACACGGTTTTATGTTACTACAGGCCCAAAATAGTGTTACTAAGCCAATTAGTAACACATTCTGAAATGTGTTCCATTAGACCGTGTTACTAAGTGGTGTCCACTGTCACATATAGTAATTGTTACAATATATTAAAAATTGTGTTACAATTACGTTATAGTAACATGCATATTATGTGTTACCAAACACGCCGGTAACATATTTTTGAAACTATAGTAACACCTGCAGTAACATATTTTCGTAGATGTAAACCATTGTGGTAACATGTTTTTGTAGCTATAGTAACACAATTTGTAACATTTTATCCAAATATATGTCAACTACAGTAGTAACATATTTTGTAACTATAGTAACACCAGTAGTAACACTACTATATTAGTACGGCAACATAATTATTGTATTTCTTTTTAATAATTAACCACAAAATTAGGTAACCATTTTTATGTAATATACATTTATTTAATATAAAATCGATGGAATTGCTTAAATAGTTTATTATTTTATTATGATGCTTGGCACCACAAAAAGGAGAGAAATTGAAGCACGACACATACACAAATAAAAAACATCAAGATATTTATTATAAATATACAAGAGTGTAGGATACATATGCATTACTATTAAAAAATACCAATATATTGGTGCAACAACATATCATTCATATCAATTTGACTATAGAGAACATAACTATGGAGAATATTACACGATAGCATTTGCATCAATTCGACCAAAGAAAAAGTTCTTGCGAATGTTATTACATTTTTCAGTCTATCAGTGTAAACTACAAACTACACGTATTGCTAAGTACAATCTTCTATTTTTATTTGCTGCTTGATCCAACCAGAGAATTCAGCCGCAACTCAATTATCCTTCATTTGAATCTGTATAAGAAAATTAGACCTTACAGTTATGTGATTAAATGTATACAAATATAATTTTAGAATATGAAAGAAAATACTTTAACTTACAAAAGCTGAAGTCCATGCAATTAAGTATGCTGAAGCACAAGCATCACCAATTCTTTTGCAATCAGAAACCCTTGCAAACTCATTATCCAGAATAGGTTCATCCATGGAGAAGTTATAAAGAATATCACACTCTATAGGAATAGTCAACGAGCATGTCCAGATGACTACATAAACATATACATGGAAACCAGTAGCCATCATTATAATCTCATGCTGAAATGATCGTACATCTACTGTCAGACGGCCTGCAGAACCCTTACCATAATAAGCACTATGTATTACACCTACATTCCCTCTCAAGAAGGTAGATATCCAGATTGCTCTTCACAATCTCTACTAACCAATCTGAGACGCCATCTTCTCCAACACCGCCTGCAACAATTCATGGAATGACATGAGCATGTAAGTATATCGGGTAGAAGAGTAAACTCATCAAAGGAACTCAAAGTAATGATACAACTTTCTGCAAGATACTTACATATTTGATACTTACATATTTGAAAGATATGTGCTAGGCTACACTGAATCTGTGATACTAACTTTCCTGAAATATATGTGCTAGGCTAGAGCGAATCTGTGCCAAATTACTATCACTAGACGAACTAGAAAGACACATACAACAATGATTTGCGCTTAAATCAATTGCGTGCCCAACTAATTTAATTCTCAAATTGCTAATTGACTGGAAGAACAAGCAGCCAAGCAGAAATCATTCTTGAGTATTGGGTAGAAAGTAGCAGCAGCGCTAGTATTCAATCAAGTGAGCAGCTAAACACAAGATCTGCAAGCCACCCACCAGACTCATTGTAAACACCGGGAGAGCTTCAAAACTGCGTACAATACACCTAGTAAATTTCCACGAGATGCCACAAAAGAATGCACCCACGGTTTGATGTTCCAAGAGATGTCACACTATTCAGTCAGCTATCTTCGTGTAATGACAATGTCCACCGCAGGCCTTTTCGGCTTTTCGCATTATCCAATCTGGCCCCCGCTTAACACGGAGAAGTACTAGTGTTATTAATGAACAATAAGTTGAGAAATGCGTAGCTAGCTCATGCGTGTGAATCCTAGTTCTAAGCTGTACGTCGATTGGACAGTGCGGCAGGTGAAGTGCATGCCTGGCTGTCGTACCCTACTCGTGAATGGCATGCGTAACCTAGAAATAGATTTCCACTGGGCGTCGAGATAGCAACGATCGTGTATCGTGACGCCCTAAATTAACAGCCAATATACAAAAGGGTCATTGTAGTTGTTGAACATAATGTGCATGTGTTCAGCAGGACTCAAATCATGTGTTCGTGGTTAGATAATCGACGCCTGCTTTACAGAACATGACATCTTACAAGTGCAGGATGAACACAATCTAATTCATCAAGATATCGCCATTGTTTACAAAACATGACATCTTTAAAATTTATAGAATAATTCCACTTGATCCAGTGCATACAATATAATGTGATGCGGTCCACTAAGTTCACACCACAAGACAAGAAGCTACTAGTACATAGTAGCAGAATACACACCCCAAAGTACCACTTACTCTCCAAATCACAAAGCAATAACATACAAATCTTGAGGAGTTCAACTACACAAGCCGGCAACTCAACGGATGAAAACAAAATCACAGAGATGAAGACATGAGAGGATGATGAGATTGAGGTTACCCGCCGTCCGGAGGAGAGGATCTTTGGGAGAGGCGTCGCCCGGTCTAGTCCAAAGCGGCGGAGGTGGTGTCGAGTCCAGTGGCGAGTGACGGCATTGAGCCCATGCGGCGCGGGCGTGAGGCGGCGCGGAGATCTAGGAAGGGGCAGCGTCGTTCGCTGTCTTTGGAAGCACCTTTGTTCGTGCGACCCCTAGGTTTTCTATATGGGCCGAGGCTGTTTATAGGCCCAGCCATATCCCTAGCCTATCACGCACGTATCCCACCCGTGTCCTTGTGTTTTCTGGGGTTTTTTAATTAAAAATCATAGGATACCATAGGATATGTCTTTTTTTTAGAAAACTTTCTATCTATTCATCTTTAATAATGACCGTAAAATGAACACAAAAATAATAAACATTACATCCAAATTCTTAGACCACTTAGCAATGTACAAGTATTGAAGCCATCGAAGGCGCTACCGCCGTCCGCCTCCCCTGGCGGGACTCGGACAAAACTTGTTGTAGTAGACAGCCAGAAGTCGTCGTCTAATGACCATAGGACTAGCACACCGAACAGCAACCACTGCCGATAAAGAGACACATAGAACAAAAAACATAGACGACGTGAAATTTGGACCGGAGTAGATCCACCAAAGACAACCACCGATCAAATCCTGCAAGATCTGCCGGAGACACACCTCCACACAACCTCCGACAATGCTAGATAGACCATCGAGATGGGTGTTGGGTGGGAGAATCTTGGTCCATCTTTAGGGAGCCGCCGTCATCTCGCATTCTTGAGTAGGACACAAACCGTAACAAAATTCAAAGAAATATCTACGGAGCCCTCCCGCCGGCAATAAGAATCTTTTGTATCATTTCAATCAAATTTAGTATTCAAATTATACCATTGATTACAAAATTAGCACAATATATATAAGCATATTATGAATTACTTGCAAATTAGCCACCAAGAACGTGTATGTACTCATGAATAGTGTACAACATGTAAGTGTGAGCACCCTCCCAACGTGTGATCCGATCAAGACATTACAAAACTAGTTACCTTATTAGTCCATGCTAATGGTTTATATGTCTATGAGTCGGGTAACTATCTATGTGAGAGATTCATCGATTATGAAAGATAGGCTTCCCATATTTGTGGGATCATCTCGATCATATCGCATCCCCCATAAATAGCTATGAAACTACCAAAGACTTGACTACTATAAGAGAGACCTCGCTGAGGCTTCGTCGAAGCGGGAACATTCTAGAGGATCTTGGCTCGTGCTCTATGTCAAAGTAGATCGACACAACATTATTATAACCCTCATCAAATGGCGAGGCCAAGGGTTACTGTCAGTGTCGGGGTGCCCCGAGCATACTATGATTATGAACCCTCGCAGGCAAGGGATCAAACCATAAGTTTAATTGTGACGTGGTATGGCCAATATGGATTTACTATAAGGGTGAGATTAAGATCTTCTAGTGGATACAGGAAAAAGCATTAAGGTTGGAGATGACTTGCCAGAACCATATACGCCCTGGTCCGCTATCCCAATGGTTAGTACTGCACCAATACGGGAGGTCGGGTTCCTAAACCAACGCTCCTTGGACTCCACCACCGCCAAGCTGGCTAGCTCATACAATTGATGGATCCTTCTCGGTTGATAGCTAGGCGGGTGTAGGAATGATATTACTGAATGGACGTGGCGAGGTGATCTTTGCATCTTACCAAGTGCTCTTTTTCTGTAACAACACTCTCAAGCGTAGATTCAAGCGATCAAAGTAGAAACGTCACTAGAGTGGTATAATCTTCTTGTTATTGTGCAATCGGACTCGCTAGGAGCATTATCTTCGATGCAGGATGCTTCACTAATCAAATCACCTTCTCGTAAACTAGTTATGGAGATCAATCTCTTAATGGAAGAACGAGCGTTTAAACATTGTAAGATAGATAGATCACATAATAGGTTGGTTCATAATTTTGTGAATTCTGCCGAATCGCCGGAGCACAGTGCATAGGGCTCCAGATTTTCTTCAAAGTATTGTAATCCCGTTGGATTGGAATAAAATTCCCTATTTCCCGGAAAAACATGATACTAATATATGCTATTTTTTATTTAAAGAAACCTATTTGATAGGGTTCACGACCGAATTGGGAGCAGTTCTCCCTTTCCCCACGGCAGCCCTATCGGGCGCCGCCACCCTCTGCTCGGCCGCCAGTTCGCCTCTCTCGCCCGGCTCACTGTGCAGCCGCACAATGGCACCACCAGCGTCGCCACTCCCGATCCCCCGTCCCGCGTGATCCCATCTGGCGCCTCGGGAGAGGGTACGCTCGCTGGTTCAACTCCGACCTCCCTGCTCCAAAGACAAATAACCAAAACTCCCTCCGGTTGACCAGTCCAAGAGCAGCCAACCAGATTTAACAGGACCTCTCTGCAGACTGTGACATTCGGCCGACGCTGGTAAGATCTCTCTCGCTGTTCTGCACCTCCCCATTCTTCTAT
Source organism: Aegilops bicornis (assembly GCA_021605145.1). NCBI lineage: Eukaryota > Viridiplantae > Streptophyta > Magnoliopsida > Poales > Poaceae > Aegilops > Aegilops bicornis. The sequence continues at coordinate 86,867,135 of CM038670.1, forward strand.
CAATTATCAATCTTGAACTCTTGAACCAAACTGTGTTGTTTTTGCCGTCCTGATGAAGGTTGTTGATAAATAATGAGAGATATTGGAGAAAAGAATTAGAGTTTGTTATTGGTATTTGGTAATTACTATTTGTTTGATTGTGTTGTGCATTTCTTTGACAAATTGCAGGCTTGCAACCGTAGGGATGGATTTGTTGTTTGCTGCTTGATTTAGAGAATATCATGTATATGAATTAATCAATTAGACATTATCCAATTACATGAACACACAGTCATGTGAAGACATACACATAATTTGCTATCCAAAGACATGAACAGTTAACCAAAGGATTTAATAATGATTTGTCCGATTGTTTCCATTCTAACAAGTTACTTTAACAAAGCCACTCTATTAAAGTAACAAGGACACATAGTCTTCTTTGCACTTCTCAGCGTATTTATTATGTATGCTTCTCTTATACAAAATTAATAATTTTGGTATGCACGTAAGACCATATTGATCTATTTGTATGTGTTATTGTTAAATTAATTAGAACGTTGGCATCTCATTTTGTTATCACATTTTCTTTGGTGGACCGCCTGTTTTTCAATCCTAGATCCGCCACTTGCATTGTAGGTGGACATGTTATTTTGTACCTTATCACCAACGCAGTTACTATATTTCTTTTTGTTACACAAAGGTATCATTGGATTTAGAATCTATAAAGGAGCTATTGCTTTCTCCTAGACCAAGTGAGAAATGCTTGGCTGGTGTAGCTAGTTTTCTTGACTTTGCGTACATCGAGGACAAGTCAAAGGATAATTTGAAGGCACGGCTAGACCTGCAGGACATGAAAATTATGCCAGAGCTACATCATAAAAATAAACCTATCGACAAGTATTTTCTTACTGCTTCTTCTTATACCATGTCAAAGAGATGAAGCAACAGTTTTGCAAACTACTTCATGATATAAAAGTTCCACATAGGTACTCGGAGAACTCAAAAAAACAGAAGGAAGAGTTTTGCAAAGTACTTCATGATATAAAAGTTCCAGATGGGTACTCGGGGAACTCAAAAATCCGAAGGAACATTTTGCAAAGTACTTAATGATATAAAAGTTCCAGATGGGTATTTAGAGGAATGAGGTCAGCCATTAAACATATAAAGCCAACCTTTGTTTTTCTCTATTGCTTTTAGTTTCTCGCTTTATATTTTCCATTGATGCTGCCATTGTGGTACCCGTAAGTACTTCATCCTTACGGTCCCGAGAGTTACTTGGTTGAGAATATTATGCAAAATTTCATGCATGATTCAAATAACTTATTGTTAAGAGATGTAGCAGTAGCTCTGCTTTGCCTCGTGCCTTTTACATGTTTTCTAAAGCTCTATGAGATGTTGTGTTCGCTTTGTTTTCAAGCTATATGAGATGGTATTCCCTCTTAATAAAGATACTTTTTTTCCGGAGCTTCCTTTTATTAGAAACAAATGTTGTTTTCTGGTATACTTCACTCTATCATGATACACAATACTATTTTTGCTGGCCCTCTTGTGTTTCTGTCTAGTTTGTATGGTTAAGCATGTCTCTTTGAATCATACATGTTATCTATACGTGACAAATAGGAACTTAGCGTTAACTAAGAAATCTCATGTTCTACATAAATCACTAAGTTAACAGAATGTTATAATTACAGACCATATATGTATTGAATATATCTTGACTCTTTTGACTAGTAATGAACTTCTGCTCAAGCGCTTCAGTGAATCTTATTTTTTCAGGAAATTTTGCCACTGGAGATTAGAAGGATTGTTCTAAACTGGTGCATGAAGCTATGCGTTCTTTTAGCGGACATTTATATATGTGCATAGTTCTTGCTCTTCAACCATGAAGCTTGAAAAAACCCCGAAAATTGTTCTGATTTAAACTTCATGTATGACGGATTGTCATTGGAAATAGATAGGTACACTTTTGTGGAAGAAGTATTATGTCACATTTACCATCTTGTAAACTAAGCTTACGCTCTGTTTCAAATTGATGTTTTGAGTCAAAACCTGGATGTCCGATTCAATGTTTTCTTCTCTGTTGTTGTGAACCAGCCTTTGCACGTGTGACTTCGTGGCTTGCATCGTAGCTTGGTGCTAGCTGTTGTGCGTGTGTGACTTACATTGCTCGCACTTGCAGCTAGTCGAACCATCTTCCGCCCGATCAACTAGGTTAATGATGCTGCAATAGCTGCAGTGTGGGTGTATGTTCTTATGAAAAAAAATTACTAGAACACGAACAACTTTCTTGTCTATGTTTCATGCTAGTACTACACTGGTCTACTAGATTGCATATTAGTACTAGATTACCGTTTTCTTCTTATACAAACCATATATGTATTCATGGATTCATGCCTTATTAGTTATGGATGTGTTTAGCGCTTTTGAAGATAAAACTGACTACATTCCAAGAAAAAATGGACGTGCATAGCGGGTGAAGTCTGTACAATAAAAATTGACTAACTATGGTTGTTCGTCTGAAGAAATTTAAATATTTTTTTTACTTCACTGTATTCGGCTAACCGTTTGGTTTTTTGTTGTATACCATAAAAAACAGAAAAGAAAACCTTATGGAAGTTCATACCATATCGAAACTAGAAACCATAAAAAGCATAAAAAAATTTGGTTTGGTTTTCATTATATTTTCTGGTTCGGTTTTAAAATGCACAAAGTGATTCAATAGTGAGAAAAATACATAATATTTAAGTTACTTATCTAAAAAATTGACTTCTCACCAAATGAATCACTTATTATTGTTTTTAAGGGAATCACGTATTATTGGTTGTAATCCATTATTAAATCACAAATTGCAGCAAGCCCATTTGGTATTGGGCCGTTGGGCATGCCTTGGCTCAAGGATAATGGTTCAGTTCCTAGTTTACACATGATTTTTTTTTTGATATTTCACTAGTTTTTGTTAAAAGACCGACTTACTTAAAATATTGGGCGATGCCTTTGTTTCGGGTTTTTCCGCTCGACCGTTGGTTTGGTCAAGTTTTGGAAACAACGTTCAAAAGTTAAACTGTCATTTGTTGTTATTCTTCCACTCCTTCGTGAGTATTGTTGTCAAATACTTAATTTTATATAGTCATTTTAAATTGTCCTTTTGGCTTTTACGGTCGCTGAGTCATCATAAAATTCATGTAAAAATATGGATAATAGGATATTCACTACAACCATATTGAAATAGTTTGATATTTACAACCAAATCGTATTTTTTTTTCATATCATATTGACCAAAGAATGAAAACTCTATTATCAAAACAAAAACATATTTATAGAAAAATAATATTAAGACGTGGGAACTATGTGTCAAGGTATCGGTGATTTATATATGCGCTTGATTTTATTTTTTCTATTTCCCCCTATATTAGAGATTGTAACACTATACATTAACACATAATTATGTGTTACTATACCTAAAAGTTCGTAACATTTGCACCAACACATATTTAAATGTTACTGGTTGAAAATTTATGTAACACATTGTTACCAACGCGTACTTATATGTTACTATGGTAATATCTCTGTAACACATTTTGGGGCACATACGGTGTGTATTATCGGGTTGTCGTTCAACAAAAATTACGTGTTACTATAATTTTCCTTGTCACACATTTTTCTATCTTTTACATGATTGTGTTACTTAAAGTCTGTTTTGTTGTAGTGGTGTCAGGCCACTCCTCCTCCAAGTCCGGCAAAGTGTCAGGCCACTCCTCCTCCTCCAAGTCCGCCACAGCGTCAGACGTCCACTCCTCCTCCAAGTCCGGCACAACCTCAGGCCACTCCTCCTCCAAGTCTTGCAAAGTGTCGTGCCACTCCTCCTCCTCCAAGTCCACCACAGCCACGACATCCACTCCTCCTCCAAGTCCTGCACAACCTCAGGCCACTCCTCCTCCAAGTCCGCACAGCTTGAGCCACTCTTCCTCGTCCAACTCAGCCCCGTCGGCCCGTCTCCGCCGCCTCAGAATCGCAGAAGAGACACCCGCAGCTATGGTGCGAGCGGCACGAGTCGAGGTAGTACAGAAGTACAAAGGAGGCAAGGGATATAAATATGGTCCAAGCCTCACGCCTCTTCCGCAGAGGCCTTATGATAGGTACGAGGAGGAAAACGCAGCCATATCGAAGGCCCAGGTGGAAGCCCATTTTGCACCGAAACCGCAATCACCGCCAAGGGAGAAAGTGCCTAAGGAAACGATTGACCACTTCATTCGTATGGCTCAACCACCAGCTCCCAAGCCTGTTGACATAGACTATGAGCGCCACATCAGGAAGCTAAATCGAGCATGTCTACGTAAGGAGGCGAGCTCGGGATCGAGCAAACAACAAGCAGTTGTCGAAAAATGCGAGAAAACCATTCCCCAGCTGAGAGAACAGGCGGCGCAATCGATCCCCTCGCTTGTTGTGCCAACAACACGTGACAGTATGCGCGCCCAATATTATTGTGGGCAAACAGTTTACGTTCCCGAGGTAGGCAATGTGGTAATAACCAAGGACCATATAATGCAGGCTGAAGTTCTCAACATCACTGTTGGACAACTCCTCAAGATCGAGCCCATGCCTGTGCTTACAGAGGATGAAATAAACGGAAATATGTCCGGGGCCAACCTTTGGTCAAGCTGCATAAGGTCAAGAACCTCCCAACGAGAATGTATGAATTGCATCAATGGTACATGAACATTACCAAGATTTCCAATCGATTGTCCCTCATGGTGAATGTCAAGGAGGAGCATTACTTCCATGAGAAAGCTCCGTCCGCTGAGTATTCTCGAACTGTTTCAGTTATACAATCAAGACGCACTCGACAAATCTATCGTCAGTTGCTATTGTACGTAAGTGATTTCTTTTTGTAATTTAAGTCTCAAGCTAGCTGTAGTGATCCTTTTGATCAATCATTACCTGTAATTATCCTCACTATATTCTTTTACGTGGTATTATGCAGGATGAAGATGTATGAAATGAGAAAAGGTGGACGCTTTGGCATTGGGTTCATTGACCCAAACACCGTTAATGAAAACACATGGAAAATAAATCCACATCATCAAAAGGTCAGAGAGGACAACATGCTAGAGTTCTTGAAGTGCCTCAAATACAATGAAGATATACTACTTCCTTACAACTTCCAAAGGAGTCACACTATCTTGTACTACAAATTCTCTGTTTTTGCCTACTAGCTAGCTACATGTTTTTGCTTACATATGCCCGCTTAATTAAGACATGCAAACGTGTGTGCATGCAGATTTCAATCGATCTTGTGTATCATTAAAGTTGACGCCGAACAGTTGAAATAATCTTGGACTCACTACTCAAAGCAAATACTGACTATAACATCTTGTTTGGGATAGTCAACAGGTAATTTCAATCATTATTTACTATATATCTCGGCCTATTTAGTTTGTCATTTCATGATATGAACTATTTAATAACCCATTTATTCATTTTCTTTGTCGGCGGGCAGAGCTTGGGCAAGGTTCATCAGCGTCACGGAAGGCGAATGGAAAAAAAAGCCCTGCAGCAGGCGTAATTATCATGCTTGATTAATTATTATCTGATCAAATTAAGTAGTACTAGCTAGCTAGCTAGCTGCCATCTCTTTAATTATCATGCTTGATTAATTATTATCTGATCAAATTCCATTCTCAGAAAGGCCCCTGCAGAAAGCGCAGGGACTGATCTGTGTGCATTCTGCGCTTATAGAACATTCGCAATTTGGCGTCCGAAAGGAGCAGATCTCAAAGACAGGAATGGGTATGCTTGTCAGAACACTATTCACAATTTTTACACCATTATCAATATCTAGTCACACAACTAATACACATGCATATTCATCTCCTTCTTAACAGTTCACAGAGGTGCGGGACAAGTTCCTAGAAACGGAGCGTAGAGAAGCACTTCAAGAGGAAATAGCGGGATTTTTGCTCGACCAGGTCATAAATCCGAAGGAGAATACTATTACCCGCTACCGCCCCATGAAAACCACTTCCAATTGTCATCGTGGTTCAAGGCACCAATTAGGCTAATGCCACTGGCTCAAGGCAACATGCATATGTAGGAGAAATTGTATATAGCTATACATGTGTGTATGTGTGAATTAATTAATATGGTGGTTTGTGAGACATTGATGATATATATATGCATGATTGGTTCTACTAGAAATTCTATTTATATATATATATACATATATATATATATGCATAACGTGTACAATGTGTACTAAAGGGGGGGGGGGCTTTAGCACCGGTACTAAAGGGCCTCGCCTCGAGCTGCCTCGTACCACGTGGTTGGTTTTAGCACCGGTTCGTGCTGAACCGGTACTAAGGGGGGGGGGGGCTTTAGTGACCACACTTTAATGCCGGTTGTGGAACCGGCACTAAAGGGCCTTACGAACCGGTGCTATTGCCCGGTTCTGCACTAGTGTATATATATAATATATGTCCAAAAATTATGCCATTTGTTGGGGAGCTCTGGAATAATACCACTAGTTCCTACAAAAATTAGCATAAGGAAATAAAATGATTTAGTATTACTATTAAATCAAAAAAATTGTCAGAAAATTGAAAAGAAAAACAAATGGGCAAAAAAGGGGGAGCTTACCTGTGGCTCGGCATCATGCAGCCTGCCTGGCCAGCCCTAGCAGGCCTAGCTACCGCTGCGATCGTCCCCTTCCTCGCGCCAGGAGGACAGGGGCACGCGCTCGGTGCGCGCGGCCACGCGTCCGGCCACCTCCTGCCTGTCTGCCTCATCCCCTCGTCGCCCTGGACGCCCTAGATGACGCCACGACGCACCCGGACCTCTCTCCCTTTCTCTCGCTCCTCCCCCTCCCCTGGATCTCTCCCTCTCTCACGGCCGAGCGCTGCCGTCGCCGCCGGCCATCGTTGTCGTAGCTAACACCGTCCCCTCGCCCCTCCGTCGTGCACAGAAGCTCTGCCACGTTGTCCACCACCTCTCCGACAAGCCACGCGCCTCGGGAGGCCCTGGAGCGCCTCCATCGACGCCATCTTCATCTCCGGTCGCCGGAGATCGTCTTCGCCGCCCCGCCAACTCCAGCCCTTCCTCGAGCTCGCCGTCGACGCCGTCGAGTCCGCAGTGAGCCTTTGCTCCGTTTCCCTCTCCCCGTTACTCCGTTCTCGCGCCGTAGCCCCCTTTCCTCGGCCATGGCCGTAGCTCCTCGCCGCCGATCATGTCGCCGTCGTGGTCATAGCCACCGCAGCTCGCTCCCGAGCACGCCACCGAATTCGTTGCATCCCCAGGAGCCAAACGCACCTGCTCGTAGCCCCGTGCACTTCAGAAGGCGTCAAAACCGCACGCCACCGTGCTCCGGCCGCCGCCACGAACTCTGCTCCGGCGAGCCCCGGCACCCCCACGGTCTCCTGCGTGTCCCAGTGGATGCGCGCGAGCACCAGCTCCTCGGAGATGGTCTCCGCGGCCCATATGGTCGCTGGAGACGCGATCCCGAGCCCCTCCGCCGCATTCGGCCTCGCCGGCGGCTAATCGCCGGTGGGGTTTGACCCCTTTGACCTCGCCGGCCCGTCAGGTGGGCCCCGTTGTCAGGTGATTTGCTTATTGTTAATCACCACCTAACCTAACTCCTGACACTGACAGTGGGACCCTGCGCACTAATCCTCTAATTAGGATAATCTAACCCCCCTGTTTAAACCGTGTCATTGACATGTGGACCCCACACGTCAGGTTTGACCAGTCAGCGCTGTTGACTTGCTGACGCAAGCATGACGCAGTGCTGATGCAGTTATTTATTTTCTGGATTTAAATTAAATCAGGAAATTCCAGAAAATGTTGTAAACTTCAAAAAATCATAGAAATTCAACCGTAGCTCAGATTGAAATAAATTATATATGAAAAATTACCAGAAAAATGCAGTCTATCCATCTGTACCAGTTTCATGCATGAAAAACCAACTTATACCTGCTGTATAGGTGATAACACATAAATGACATTTATAAAGACTTATTTTGGAGATGCATTTGAACCTTTGATTCAAATGGACTTCAACCTAATGAATACTAGTTGCATTAGCTCAAGAAACATCACATCTTAATGCCATGTTCATGCATCATATTGTTGCATATGGTTGTGTATTGATTGCCAAAACCGTTCCTTCTCGATAGGTCCTGCTCCGGAGACCGTTCCAGAGTACCTGCCCGAGCAAAGAAGGTTCTCCTGCTCATCTACTGTGCAAGCAAACCCCCTTGTTCATTCCGATACAATCCTACTCTCTCGCTCCTGCTCTCAGTTATTGCATTAGGACAACAACGTTTCAACTGCTACTTTGTGTTGCGATAGTTGAACCCATTCCTCTGCATGACCTGTCATTGCCACAGTAAATAGTTGAAACCCACTAGCATGTGTAGGAGTTGATTGAAGCCACTGCTGTGTTCCTACCATGCCATGCCTGCTATTACTTAGAGTGTGTCAGGTCTAATTCATTGGGTATGAATTGGAGTGTAGTGCTATGTTCTGATGCTGAGAGTTAAGTGTGTGAACACGATTTGCTAAAGGTAGCGGTGAGAGGCCATGTAGGAGTACATGGTGGGTTGTCTCACTGGAACCGTCCTTAAGCACTGAGTTCTATGTATGTTGTCCAATGACTCGATACTACCACACATTGGGCTCTGGGTGCTCCAAGCCCTCTCGACTTATTAACCAACTTGATCTCTGTCCAGGAGTCGCAACTAGTTTCTGGTGTTTATAGGTAGTGTTAGTAGTCTACCAAGTGGCACCCGGCCAGGTGGGCTTGGGATGACAGACTAAGGGCATGATGTACAGTGTACCCAGTGGCATCCGGATGGTGGGCTTGGGAACCCTGCTCACATCGTTTGGGGCCGGGAGTGACACCTCGGCCGGATCTTCTTGCGTATGGAACCCGAATAGGCTATAAACCTGGACTAGAGTCTTGTTTGGTTAGTCAGGTCGTGGCCGACACCCTCACCAGGCTTCCGCTTGAAGGTTGCCGAATTACATGACGTGTACATGGCGGTAAGTGGCGAGAGCGTGTGTGAAGAAGTACACCCCTGCAGGGTTAACATGATCTATTCGAATAGTCGGGTCCGCGGTTATGGACTTCTTGGATGCTTACGTGGTACATAGACAACTTGAAGTGGATACTCTAAAATGCTCAAGACAAGTGTGAGTGCTATGGATGGCCTTCTCGTAGGGAGACGGGGATGAATCCATAGTAGTGTATTGTGTGGTGATTAGTGGACTCGTGTGCATTGTCTCACCTCAAAGAAGTTCTCGTAGTCGCAGAATAGGATAGCCACTGAGTCAAAGCTGGCTTGCTGCAACTAAACCCCACATTACCTTCTTGATACAAATGCATGTATAATAGGATCTGATGTAAGTCTTGCTGAGTACCTTTGTACTCATGTTGCTTTATTTATGTTTTTGCAGCGAAGACTTCGGTCTTACTAGTGTTCTCGTGAACTTCGACAAGTAGCTTGTACCTCAGCTACGATCTTGATCGAATGTTGTAGATAGTCAGGCTCTTTAGCCTTTTTCATTTATAGATGTCTGTACTCAGACATGTAATGCTTCTGTTTGTTGCTTTTTTGCTCTGAATGTTGGGTCATGTGACCACTGTTTGTAATAAATGCTATGATGGCTCTTTGAGCCTTATCTATATGAGTTGTTGAGTTATGCTCTGATGCCATGATGTACAGCACATACTTCCATGTTATGCGTACGTGTAATGTGTATTGCTATGTGTGGGATCTGACTATCTAGTTGTTTATCCTTAGTAGCCTTTCTTACCGGGAAATTTCTCCTAGTGCTTCCACCGAGCCCTGGTAGCTTGCTGCTGCTCGGGAACACTTAGGTTTGCCGGCATGTGTCCTTCTTCGTTCCTGTGTCTGTCCCTTCGGGGAAATGTCACGTGGTGTCTACCGGAGTCCTGTTAGCCTGCTACAGCCCGGTTTACCGAAGTCCTGCTAGCCCAGTTGCTACAGCCCGGATTCACTCGCCGATGACCGACACGTTCGTTGCTAGGTCATGTATGCCTATCCCTGTAAGTTAGTGCCACTTTGGGTTCACGACTAGCCATGTCAGCCCGGGATCTTTGTCATATGGATGCTAGCAACACTATCATATACGTGTGCGAAAAGGCGCAAATGGTCCCGGGCATGGTAAGGCGACACCCATGGGAATACCGTGCATGGGGCCGCAAAGTGAAATGAGGTGTTACATGCTAGATCTGTGTGGCATAGAATCGGGGTCCTGACAACTACACTCTCCCCTGTTGTTGCCATGCATCACCATGATCTTGCGTGTTCGTAGGATTTTTTTGAAATTGCTGCGTTCGCCAACAGTGGCATCCGAGCCAGGTTTATGCGTAGAAGTTATATGCACGAGTAGAACACAAGTGAGTTGTGGGCGATAATAGTCATACTGCTGAAGAGCATGTCATACTTTGATTCGGCGGTATTGTTGGATGAAGCGGCCCAGACCGACATTACGCGTACGGTTATGTGAGACTGGTTCTACAACATGCTTCGCACACAGGTGGCTGGCGGGTGTCAGTTTCTCCTACTTTAGTTGAATTGAGTGTGGCTACGCCCGGTCCCTGTTGAAGGTTAAAACTGCACATACTTGACGAAAAATCGTTGTGGTTTTGATGCTTAGGTAAGAACAGTTCTTGCTCAGCCTGTAGCAGCCACGTAAAACTTGCAACAACAAAGTAGAGGACGTCTAACTTGTTTTTGCAGGGCATGTTGTGATGTGATATGGTCAAGACATGATGGTAAATTTTATTTTATGAGATGATCATGTTTTGTAACAGATTTATCGGCAATGGCAGGAGCCATATGGTTGTCGCATTATTGTATGAAATGCAATCGCCCTGTAATTGTTTTTACTTTATCACTAAGATGTAGCGATATCCGTAGAAACAATAGTTGGCGAGATGACAATGATGCTACGATGGAGATCAAGGTGTCGCGCCGGTGACGATGGTGATCATGTCGGTGCTTTGGAGATGGAGATCAAAGGCACAAGATGATGATGGCCATATCATATCACTTATATTGATTGCATGTGATGTTTATCCTTTATGCATCTTATTTTTCTTTGATTGACGGTAGCATTATAAGATGATCTCTCACTAAATTTCAAGGTACAAGTGTTCTCCCTGAGTATGCACCGTTGCGAAAGTTCGCCGTGCCGAGACACCACGTGATGATCGGGTGTGATAAGCTCTACGTTCACAGACAACGGGTGCAAGCCACTTTTGCACATGCAGAATACTCAGATTAAACTTGACGAGCCTAGCATATGCAGATATGGCCTCGGAACACTGAGACCGAAAGATCGAGCATGAATCATATAGTAGATATGATCAACATAGTGATGTTCACCAATGAAAACTACTCCATCTCACGTGATGATAGGACATGGTTTAGTAGATTTGGATCACGTGATCTCTTATATGATTAGAGGGATGTCTATCTAAGTGGGAGTTCTTAAGTAATATGATTAATTGAACTTGATTCAGCTGGATATAACAACCACTTGATTCAGCTGGGAGTTAATCTTCCTGATGACACTGTCATTGACAGAATTCTTCAATCACTGCCACCAAGCTACAAGAGCTTCGTGATGAACTATAATATGCAAGGGATGAACAAGACAATTCCCGAGCTCTTCGTGATGCTAAAAGTTGCGGAGGTAGAAATCAAGAAGGAGGATCAAGTTTTGATGGTCAACAAGACCACCCGTTTCAAGAAAAAGGGTAAAGGGCAGAAGGGGAACTTCAAGAAGAACGGCAAGCAAGTTGCTGCTCAAGTGAAGAAGCCCAAGTCTGGACCTAAGCCTAAGACTGAGTGCTTCTACTCAGGGCCGTCTCAGAAAATTCGAGGCCCTGGGACAAAAATCAAAATTGGGCACAAAATTTCTAAAAACTCGTATTACGGAAGTAATAATGTATCTAAAGCATACTCTCGGCTTATTATATAATTTCAAGTATGTTTTATTATGTATACAATATTTTGACTTATATCAAATACAAATGCTAAAATATAATAAAAGTGCACTGAAGTAATAAACTAACCTCATGTTCTACCAAAAAGCAGAATCCATCTAGTATTACTTGAAATGGGATCTTCAATATCTTCATACTAATCTTCTCCAAGACAATATTGGGAGTTTCATTTTCAGAATAGAACGGAAATTCTTTCACAAGAAATCTGTCAAGAGCACCCTTTTGCCTTTTTCTTACGCTTTTTAAAACCAGAATCATGCGTTCTGTTTCTTGAAGACATGATGAGGATTGAGAAATAAACGACTTCCTGTTAAACATAAAAGTGCCTAATTATTGTGAATTGAAAACATAAAGGCATCTACAACTGATAAAGAATTAACTTAATTTCGTCCTACGCCTATTCTAGCACCATGGACAAATAAATTCGTTACCAAATATCTAATCCAAGAACAAATTATCTCGTCCTACTCGGCTGCTCCTAACCTAGGTCAAAGAGATCAAACTTAATTAAGTACTATGTAGTGACAAAGAACAATGATAAAATTAAATAGACGAAACGGCGATACCTGAGCACCAGGCAGTCGTCGATGGTGGAAGGCAGCATCTGGGTGACCGGCGGAAACCGCGAAAAGCAGCCGGACGCGCGTCCTGGGCGATGGCAGAAGGCACAAGACCGCCGCTGATCGATTGGCGGAAGCCAGAAGTCTTAGCGATCCATGTACATGGATTGATGGATAAGCACTTAACCGCCTCGTGGCTCATGGGCTAAGGTACGTTTACTTAGCAGGCTGGCCATTAGATTAATGATGTATTAGCGTTACCTAGCTATTTGGGGGCCCCAAATTTTTGGGGGCCCTGTGCGGTCGCCCATCTCGGCCTCCCTTGTCGACGGGCCTGCTTCTACTGCAAAGGGACTGGTCACTGGAAGCGGAACTGCCCCAAGTATTTGGCGGATAAGAAGGATGGGAAGGTGAACAAAGGTATATGTGATATACATGTTATTGATGTGTACCTTACTAATGCTCGCAGTAGTGCATAGGTATTTGATACTGGTTCTGTTGCTAATATTTGCAACTCGAAATAGGGACTACAGATTAAGCGAAGATTGGCTAAGGACGAGGTGACGATGCGCGTGAAAAATGGTTCCAAAGTCGATGTGTTTGCCGTTGGCACACTACCTCTACATCTACCTTCGGTATTAGTTTTAGACCTGAATAATTGTTATTTGGTGCCAGCGTTAAGCATGAACATTATATCTGGATCTTGTTTGATGTGAGACAGTTATTCATTTAAATCCGAAAATAATGGTTGTTCTATTTATATGAATAATATCTTTTATGGTCATGCACCCTTGAAGAGTGGTCTTTTTTTCTTGAATCTCGATAGTAATGATACACATATTCATAATATGTAAGCCATAATATGCATAGTTGATAATGATGGTGCAACTTATTAGTGGCACTGCCGTTTGGGTCATATTGGTGTAAAGCGCATGGAGAAACTCCATTCTAATGGACTTTTGGAATCACTTGATTATGAATGACTTGGTACTTGCGAACCATGCCTCATGGGCAAGATGACTAAAACTCCGTTCTCCAGAACAATGGAGCGAGCAATAGATTTGTTGGAAATCATACATACTGATGTATGTGGTCCGATGAATATTGAGACTCGCGGTGGGTATCGTTATTTTCTCACCTTCACTGATGATTTGAGCAGATATGGGTATATCTACTTGATGAAACATAAGTGTAAAACATTTGAAAAGTTCAAAGAATTTCAGAGTGAAGTGGAAAATCATCGTAACAAGAAAATAAAGTTTCTATGATCTGACCGTGGAGGAGAATATTTGAGTTATGAGTTTGGTATTCATTTGAAACAATGCGGAATAGTTTCGCAATTCACGCCACCCGGAACACCACAACGTAATGGTGTGTCCGAACGTCGTAACTGCACTTTATTAGATATGGTGCGATCTATGATGTCTCTTACTGATTTACCGCTATCGTTTTGGGGTTATGCTTTAGAGACGGCTGCATTCACATTAAGTAGGGCACCATCTAAATCCGTTGAGACGACACCTTATGAACTGTGGTTTGGCAAGAAATCCAAGTTGTCGTTTCTTAAAGTTTGGGGCTGCAATGCTTATGTAAAAAAGCTTCAACCTGATAAGCTCGAACCCAAATCGGAGAAATGTGTCTTCATAGGATACCCAAAGGAGACTGTTGGGTACACCTTCTATCACAAATCCGAAGGCAAGACATTCGTTGCTAAGAATGGATCCTTTCTAGAGAAGGAGTTTCTCTAGAAAGAAGTGAGTGGGAGGAAAGTAGAACTTGATGAGGTATATGTACCTGCTCCCTTATTGGAAAGTAGTTCATCACAGGAATCTGTTCCTGTGACTCCTACACCAATTAGTGAGGAAGCTAATGATGATGATCATGTAACTTCAGATCAAGTTACTACCAAACCTCATAGGTCAACCAGAGTAAGATCCGCACCAGAGTGGAACGGAAATCCTGTTCTGGAGGTCATGTTACTTGACCATGACGAACCTACAAACTATGAGGAAGCGATGATGAGCCCAGATTCCGCGAAATGGCTTGAGGCCATGAAATCTGAGATGGGATCCATGTATGAGAACAAAGTGTGGACTTTGGTTGACTTGCACGATGATCGGCAAGCCATCAAGAATAAATGGATCTTCAAAAGAAGACTTACGCTGACGGTAATGTTACTGTCTACAAAGCTCGACTTGTTACGAAAGGTTTTTGACAAGTTCAAGGAGTTGACTATGATAAGACCTTCTCACCTATAGCGATGCTTAAGTCCGTCTGAATCATGTTAGCAATTGCCGCATTTTATGATTATGATATTTGGCAAATAGATGTAAAGACTGCATTCCTGAATGGATTTCTAGAAGAAGAGTTGTATATGATGCAACCCGAAGGTTTTATCGATCCAAAGGATTCTAACAAAGTGTGTAAGCTCCAGCGATCCATTTATGGACTGGTGCAAGCATCTCGGAGTTGGAATAAACGTTTTGAGGGTGATCAAAGCATATGGTTTTGTACATACTTTTGGAGAAGCCTGTATTTACAAGAAAGTGAGTGGGAGCTCTGTAGCATTTCTAATATTATATGTGGATGACATATTATTGATATAAAATGATATAGGATTTCTAGATAGCATAAAAGGATACTTGAACAAGATTTTTTGAATGAAAGATCTCGATGAAGCTGCTTATATATTGGGCATCAAGATCTATAGAGATAGATCGAGACGCTTAATTGGACTTTCACAAAGCACATACCTTGATAAAGTTTTGAAGAAGTTCAAAATGGATCAAGCAAAGAAAGGGTTCTTGCCTGTGCTACAAGGTGTGAAGTTGAGTCACACTCAATGCCCGACCACTGCAGAAGATAGAGTGAAAATGAAAGCTGTTCCCTATGCTTCAGCCATAGGCTCTATCATGTATGCAATGCTGTGTACCAGACCTGATGTGTGCCTTGCTATTAGTTTAGCAGGGAGGTACCAAAGTAATCCAGGAGTGGGTCACTGGACAGCGGTCAAGAACATCCTGAAATACCTGAAAAGGACTAAGGATATGTTTCTCGTTTATGGAGGTGACAAAGAGCTCTCGTAAATGGTTACGTCGATGCAAGCTTTGACACTGATCCGGATGACTCTAAGTCACAAACCGGATATGTATTTATATTGAACAGTGGAGCTGTCAGTTAGTGCAGTTCTAAGCAAAGCGTCGTGGCGGGATATACATGTGAAGTGGAGTACATAGCTGCTTCAGAAGTAACAAATGAAGGAGTCTGGTTGAAGGAGTTCATATCCGATCTAGGTGCAATACCTAGTGCATCGGGTCCCATGAAAATCTTTTGTGACAATACTGGTGCAATTGCCTTGGCAAAGGAATCCAGATTTCACAAGAGAACCAAGCACATCAAGAGACGCTTCAATTCCATCCGCGATCAAGTCAAGGAGGGAGACATAGAGATTTGCAAGATACATACGGATCTGAATGTTGCAGACCCGTTCACTAAGCCTCTCTCACGAGCAAAACATGATCATCACCAAAACTCCTTGGGTGTTAGAATCTTTACTGTGTAATCTAGATTACTGACTCTAGTGCAAGTGGGAGACTGAAGGAAATATGCCCTAGAGGCAATAATAAAGTTGTTATTTATATTTCCTTATATCATGATAAATGTTTATTCTTCATGCTAGAATTGTATTAACCGGAAACTTAGTACATGTGTGAATACATAGACAAACAGAGTGTCACTAGTATGCCTCTACTTGACTAGATCGTTGAATCAAAGATGGTAAAGTTTCCTAGCCATAGACATGAGTTGTCATTTTATTAACGAGATCACATCATTAGAAAATGATGTGATTGACTTGACCCATTCTGTTAGCTTAGCACTTGATCGTTTAGTATGTTGCTATTGCTTTCTTCATGACTTATACATGTTCCTATGACTATGAGATTATGCAACTCACGAATACCGGAGGAACAATTGGTGTACAACCGAACGTCACAACATAACTAGGTGATTATAAAGGTGCACTACAAATTTCTCCAATGGTACTTGTAGAGTTCGCATAGATCAATATTAGGATTTGTCACTCCGATTGTCGGAGAGGTATCTCTGGGCCCTCTCGGTAATGCACATCACTATAAGCCTTGCAAGCAATGTGACTAATGAGTTAGTTGCAGGATGATGCATTATGGAATGAGTAAAGAGACTTGCCGGTAACGAGATTTAACTAGGTATTGAGATACCAATGATCGAATCTTGGGAAAGTAACATACCGATGACAAAGGGAACAACGTATGTTGTTATGCGGTTTGACCGATAAAGATCTTCGTAGAATATGTAGGAACCAAGATGAGCATCCAGGTTCCGCTATTGGTTATTGACCGGAGATGAGTCTCGGTCATGTCTACATAGTTCTCGAACCCTTAGGGTCCGCACGCTTAACATTTGGTGACGATCTGTATTATGAGTTTATGTGTTTTGATGTACCGAAGGTAGTTCGGAGTCCCAGATATGATCACAGACATGACAAGGAGTCTCGAAATGGTTGAGACATAAAGATCGATATATTGGATGACTATGTTTGGACATCGGAAAGGTTTCGAGAGAGTTCGGGCATATACCGGAGTAGCAGCACTACAAAAAAAAGACACATCCGTGACATTTTGGGCCGAACGAATTTTTTTTCTGTCATACATATGACACTTCTATGACGATAATTGTGACAAAACCCGGTATCATCATAAATGTGGTGGGCTCCTACTTCTATGACAAGAAATCATGACAGAAAATGAGCTTTTCGTCCTGGGCGGGCCGGAGACGCAGCTGCATGACAATCTTTGGGCCGTCCATGACGGAAAAACCGTGGTATAAGCGCTGGCGAGGAAAATTTCGGGAGTTGCCGGTTACGGTGGGAGGTCGGGGCCAGCGAGCGATGCTGCTTTCTCGTAGACATGTACGCTGCGTGTGTAGGCGTTATTCTAATCAACCCGAAGCGAGGCGTTGGGCTCTAATCGAACCCGGCGACAGACCGCAGTTACGCGTTACTCAACCCGATCGAGCGATTCCTTCGCTACTGCTGCTAACTAAAGCCGAACGATGCTGCCTCTGGGATGAACAGTGAGCGTTGTCGGGGGGTTTGGATGAACAGTGAGTGGTGGCGTTGCCTCTGGTTGAACAGGACCTCGTGATGTGCTGGAGGGCTGGATGAACAGTAGACGGTGGAGGGGTGCCCGTGGAGGGGTGGTTGAACAGGACCCTGTTGTGTGGATGGCTGGATGAACAGTAGAAGGTGGAGGGGTGGTTGAACAGTAGCCGGTGGAGTAGCGCGCGGTGGAGGCTAGATGAACAGGAGCCCGTGGAGGCTGGAGGAGGTCGACGGTAGCCCGTGGAGGCTGGAGGAGGTCGACGGTGGAGACGAACAGTATCTCGTGGAGTCCCGTTTTGCGGTACGCCACACCCCTCCCGATGAATCGGACCTCTGCTGACCGTAGGGAGGTCCGCTTCGTCCGCTTTTGCGGTACGCCACACCCTCCCGATCAACAGGACCCCTGCTTCGATCAGGAGGTCCGCTTCCTCCGCTTTTGGCACGCCACCCCTCCCGATCAACAGGACCCCCGTTTCGACCGTAGGAGGTCCGTTTCCTCCGTTTTGCGGTACGCCACACCCCTCCCGATCAACAGGACCCCGTTCCGAACGTAGGAGGTCCGTTTCCTTCGTTGTGCGGTACGCCAGGCCTCGTTTCCATCGCCTGTTTCGTCCAAGCCCTCCCGATGAACACAACCACGCATTCTGTTCCGACCCAGCCGGTTGGATCCCATGTGTTCCGTTGCCTCCCGATGAACACGACGTATTCCGTTGCCTCCCGATGAACACGAGGACGACGTTGTTTCTCCGTTCCGAACCAGCCATGTACACGAGCCCTGGACGTACGTACACATACGTGGCCGTATTTTCTTTCTTGCACCCTGGCCGCTGTACGTACGTGTACATGCTACGTGTGTGCCTCTACTACGACACGTGCTTGCCTCTACTACGACACGTGCGTGCCTCTACTACGACACGTGCGCGCCTCTACATCGACCAGTATGTACGTACACGTTCGCGACCAGAATGACAACGCTACGTACGCTTCGACCAGGTGGGTCCCGACTGTCAGGCACTTCCTTGTGTGCGAAGATGTCGCTGGTGGGTCCCAGTAGTCAGGGGGGCGAATCGTTTTTTTTGCCCGGACGCACTTCCTTGCGTGCGAAGATGTAGCTGGTGGGTCCCAGCAGTTAGGGGGCCGAATCGTTTTTTTACCGGACGCACTTCCTTGTGTGCGAAGGTGTAGCTAGTGGGTCCCAGCAGTCAGGGGGGAAACGTTTTTTCGCAAAATACGGTGGCCCGTCCGGTGGGTCCCCGCTGTCAGGTGAAGAAATAATTATTTTCCGCGTAATAAGGAGGCACTTCCTTGCTGCGTCAGGACCCAAATTGTCAGCCTCTCCACGTACAGTCCACGTCCGATGGAAGTCGTTCCTTGACCACGTTGACCACGCCGCGCTGAGAGCACCAGGGCGGTGGACGACGACGAGGCCTAGGAAGGGGACGACGGGGAGCCGGGGAAGACGCGGCAGTGGAAGCCCGCGCGGAGAGGAGTAATGGGGTTCACCGGTTCTGCGGTGTGAGGTTGTCGTCGCCGCAAGGCTGGCCAATGTGGGAATAGTAGGGGCGGTGAGGCCTCCGCGGCAGCACATCCGGCCACGGGAGGCAGGAGCATGCGACACAACCGGCGCTGCTTTGGGCGGCTGGAGCAAGAAGACCAGAGGTTGAAGAAGCACTACGGTCTTTGGATGGACATCATACGGTCACTGGAGCTAGAATCGTTTATATTGACTAAGTTGACAAAGCCCTCCATCCCCATCAACTTAGTAGGCCCACAAGTCAGCCTCCCACCAAGGTGGATCCCAGTTAGTAGGGGGGTATTCATTTTTTTGTGCGTAATAAGGAGGCACTTCCGGTGGGTCCGAGCTGACAGCAGGGGGAACGTTTTTTTCACAAAATATGGTGGCCCGTCGGGTGGGTCCCAGCAGTCAGGCGCAAACGTTTTTTTTCGCGAAATACTGGTGGCCCGTCCGGTGGGTCCCGGCTGTTAGGTGGAGGAATAATTATTTTCCGCATAATAAGGAGGCACTTCCTTGCGGCTGCCGTGGACCCAGCTGTCAGCCTCTCCACGTACAGTATTCTCCCGATGGAATTCGGTCGTTAACCACATTGACCACGCCGCGCCGAGAGCACCACGGCGGTGGACGACGGCGAGGCCTAGGAAGGGGATGACGTGGAGCCGGGGAAGACGCGGCAGTGGATGCCCACGCGGAGAGGAGTACGAGGTTCACTGGTTCGGATGTGCTGCCGTCGCCGCAAAATAACAAGGGGTGTGGGTCAGTGGAGTGGAGGGATGGCCTGGCCAGCGGTGGGAGTAGTATTGGGGTGGTGAGGCCTCCGCAGCAGCACATCCGGCCACGGGAGGCTGGAGCAAGAAGACCAGAGGTTGAAGAAGCACTACGACCGTTGGATGGGCATCGTACGGTCAGTCGAGCTAGAATCATGCATATTGACTAAGTTGACAAACCCTTCGTCCCCGTCAACTTAGTAGGCCCACTATAATGGGTCCCAGCTAGCAGGGGGAGTATTCTTTTTTTTGGGCGTAATAAGGAGGCACTTCCTTGCGTGCGAAGATATAGCTGGTGGGTCCGAGCTCTCAGCGGCGGTAACGTTTTTTTTCGCGAAATACAGAGGCCCTTTCGGTGGGTCCCAGATGTCAGGTGGAGGAATCATTATTTTGCGCGTAATAAGGAGGCAATTCCTTGCGTGCGGCCGTGGACCCAGCTGTCAGCCTCTCCAGGTATAGTCCACTTCAGATGCATGTCGGTCGTTGACCATGTTGACCACGCCACGCCCGACAAAGACCAGACGATGGACAACGGCGAGGCCTAGGAAGGGAAACAACACGGAGGCAGGGAAGACTTCGGCGGTTGTTTCACGCGAGGGGAGTACGATGCACGAGGGTTTACTGGTTAAATGCTGCCGTCGCCGGAGAATAACAACAGGTGTGGGACTGTGGGTGAGTAGAGGGATGGCTAGGCCAGCGATGGGAGTATGGTGGGGCGGTGAGGCCTGCGCGGCAGCACAGCCGGCCGCGTGGAGGAGGGAGCAGGAAGAGCAGAGATTGAAAAAGCACGACGGCCATTGGATGGAGATCCAACAGTATACCGGCCATCTGTGGAAAGCTTCAAATCTATGGAAAACAGCATACAACCCATCTGCCATTATTTCAAATAGTTTACAGCCCATTTGCTAATTCTTACGGGTTTTTTTGGAGCCCATATTCTTTGTGTTAGCATTACAACCCATATTCTGGCCACGGTTAAAAAATTATACGAAATTTTGCATATGTCGGTGCGATCTGAACTGTTTTTAATCCCGAAATTTCGAGTCACATTCCGACTGATTTTAAAAATAAATGTATATCCATATAAAATCCAATAAATTGTCCACGCATAAAAATCAATGCAATTTAAAATCTCGAAATGAAAAAAAGATATTTGAAACTAATTGCCGGTTTGATGTGTTTTAAAAATGTACAGCCCATTTCTCATTACTGATAGGCCATTTTCTCGGCCAGCCGAATGAAGCTCTCCTCATCTTGAAAGATTTGCACCCCAACAGGCCTGATAAAGCGACTTACTTGACAAATCACAAAAAACACCTGGCTAGCCATTTTCAGAAAAGAAAAAAACTACTGTGCTGGTCTGTGGTAAATATAAAAGAAAAGGCTGTCTAGACAGGCCAGAGTGTCCCGCACAGCCCAGTTGACACCCTGCGTCTCAAAAACAAATTAGATAAATGCCACTCCAATTATGGCGATTCATAAAAATGCCACTGCAATTTCCAAACATTAAAAAATGCCACTACAATTTTTGCAAACTTTGAAATACGCCACTGCAATTTTGCAAACTTTGAAAAACGCCACTCCAGACTTCGAAAAATGCCACTAGAAATGACATTTTTCAAAGTTTGGAAATTGCTGTGGCATTTCTAGGAGGCATTTATCAAATTAACCCAAAACAAAAATAATTGAGCGAGATGTTGGGTCCCTGGTGCCACTCGCCACAGTGCAATTCTCTCGCTTATTGACTACGTTGACAATGGCATGAGACCCAGATGTCGAAATCCCCTAGGAGGAGCCATTTTTTATTGGCTTTAAATAAGGAGGCACTTGCTTGCGCATCGCCATGACCTTAGCGGGTCCTCGTCATCATCCTCTCCACGCACAATCATCTCTCGATTGTGTACGCATCAACTTGCTAGGCCCACAAGTCAGCCTCTAAACCCGTGGAGGACAAATACAACCCATTTAAAAAATAACAGCCCATTCCATACGTTCAAACAGAAAGTTCAACATTGAGCAAAGTAATGTGTCCGATCCACATATAGAGTAATCGAACTTCCACGTTGACAACCATCATAGCCAAGTTAACTATCTACTCCCACTAATACTCTAGTAGCGTACCAGTACTAACTTATTCTTAGCTAACTAGACGATGCCGGCCGCCATCTGTGGCACATGCTAAACGCCGGCACCGGTGTCCTGCACCTCGCCTCGGACTTGCCAGAGGTGCGATAGGGCGCGTTGCTCGCCCCGTTGGCCCTTTCCATGCCGACGTGGTCCACCGAAGCTTCGGCTTCCAAGTGGGAAACCCACTTGACGAGCTGGTAGTAAAAATCAGCGTCGAGAACGCGTGCGTGCCCGATAGCCTCGCTATTTGCCTGGCGCCGGCCTCCATGTAGTCGGCCCTGTTGCGGGCGCTCTGCTCGCGACTCAGAGCGTCGGTGCGCTGCTGCTCCATGTCCCGCTGGTGGTGCAAATAGGCGATACGCTGCTCCTCCGCCATGCGGTCGCGCTCCAACAACTCCTCGATCTGCGCATTGCCATTTAAAGACAGATAGAATGCCTCCTCCCTCCGTCTGCCTTCCAGTGAAAAACTGAACACTACTTCCGGCGGTGACCGCCTCCGACGTCGCCTACCGCGGACGGGCGGGGGCATGGCGGACGTGGCGAGCGACGTCGGGCCGGTGGGGGCTTATGAGGATATGGCGAGTTGGGTCATGGTGGCACCGGAGAAGGCCGGGAAACAGTACTTATAGGGGTAAGGTAGCGCGACGGTCATCGGAATTCAATGCATAATTGCTTAGCGCGCCAGCTTGTCGTGGAAAACTAGGGAAACTGAAATTATGACTGTGCCGTCCCGTCCCGTCCGGGTCGCACGCCGGCATGGCGGTCAAACGAGTGCACTCGAATCATCTCCCTCCTTGTCAATAATGATTCCATGGATTTAAAAAGCCCACAACAATTAAAGCGTATCTTTTTTCGCATCAGTTAGCCGCCTTAATTACGGCTGGTTGCATGCAGGCACTCAGAATCGCTCGCAGGCAGTACGTGAAGCAGCATGCAACGAGTCGCAGCCGAGGGCACGCATGCAGCCACTTAAATCGCTGGAATTAATTAGGCTTAAACTTCTGCATGTCATTAATTATTGCCATGCCTTGGTCTTGCTGCTTTGCTCACGGGACTAATAAACCCGAAACAGAGGGAGTAACTTGGTTGGCGAGAGGTTTGAATTAAGCCCTGCAAACCGGAAAGGAGGTACTAGTACGTGCGTGATCCGCTATTTATTCGTGTAGGATCGAGTAGGTTGTTTCTTGAATTGAGCCCTGCAAACCGGAAAGGAGGGAGTACGTGCGTGATCCGCTATTTATCCGTGTAGGATCGATAGTGTAGCTTGTCAGTTTCTTCAGAGGTAGGCATATTTATCCGTGTAGGATCGATAGTGTAGCTTGTAAACTTCTTCAGAGGTAGGCATTTTTATTAAAAAAACTGCCACTTCGCATCTTGCGTCGCAAATAAAACTGCCAGGAGCGCATTTGTAGGCTAGCTAGTGATCGATCAGTAACTTGTAGACACTGAGCGAACAGAAATAAGTAACTGTTAATGCATCTCAATGATTCACGGATCATATACAAATATGTAGCTCCAAAAGCAAAGATCAGCCACTTCGGATCTTGCGTCGCAACTAAAACTAACTAGTACGATTCCCATACATAAGATCAACATGCTAATGCATCTCAATGATTCATGATCATATACAAATATGTAGCTCCAAAAGCAAAGATCTAGAAAAACAACTATTCTTCCTACTAACATGGATGCTTCTCTTGGCCAACATTCAAGATGCATCGAAAGACAATTTTTTTGTGAAGTCTACAATTCCTCTTGCAAACGTAAGTGGTTTCACCAATAAATGGAACCATGAGAATGAACCACACATGATGGAGGAACATCCACCGCAATATGATTTGGTCTTACATCGATCACAACGCGAGACTATTTTCGAATACAAACTCTAACTTAGGCAAAATGATGCCCATTGTATAATCAGACCAAAGCAATGAAGCACCTAGTGTTGGCCAAGAATAGTACAAGATTACTTTTCTGCAGTCCATGAAGTGACTATCCAATCTTTGTGTCTATTTTCAAATGGCACTGCATGCAGTGACTATACTATTATCATGGGCAGTTCAACCAAAATAGCAACGGGCAGACATCTCTATCTGGACAAATATCAAGCAGCTAGTAAACATATACCACACCATGTTCGCAGTGATGGAAGAGGTGAAATCGATACAACCGAAATTGAGCATCCAATCATTGAATCCTGTCCTGCACCTCCAATGTAGGTCCACCCTGCCAATAAATTCACATGCAAACCACTAGTTTACTATCTAATGATAGTACAAAAAGAGTAGCAAGATAGTAGCAAACCATGTACCTTCGTAATGAACAACTCATAGTGCCACCAATTGGATATAAAGGTTTGGAAAAAAACATGCTCCTAATGTTTAACCAGTTGAACCTTTTGTGCAGTTCCACTAAAATCGAGCATCCCTATTTGCATAGATATTGAAAGTGTGATTACTATAAAAGTGGCACTAGTTGAAGCATAGACTCACAAATATAAGCATTCCAATTTCTTAATGGGAAAAGGTAGCAAGACTGTTTCTAACCACCTATTTGTAGGAATAAATAAAGCAACAGCGGCTGATGTGAGGAAGGCATACATAGTTTTTTCTGAAAAACTGAGCCATTCCTGACCTTTCCTCTTCTTTTAAGCAAATTTTGTGCAGTTCTACTAAAATAAAATGCCATCACCGCCATGACAATTCAGTGACACTGTACAACAGGAAATGACTTAACATTACATCATGATGCCAGCTATGTAGTCGACAGGCATTAGAGACAAACATACAGACCTCCTGCAATAACATAATGAACGTTAATTTTAACAAAGGAGTGACTAGCTTTACTGGGATAATTTGAGTGAACTCTACACTCTCTGTTCCTTAATATAAGATGTTTTCGCGGTTCAATTTAAAGTACCCAAATGTCTAGTATTTAGGAAAACACGTAGTAGTTTTCTTGAGCACATATCTGGGAAAGCTTGCCACACTTTATTTATGTCCATACGCTAATGCAACACCATTCGAATACTACAAATCTACACTAATCCAGTGGCTAGTGCAACCGTAGATTAGTTAGTTTATTACAAGGTACAGTACAGTGGTTTTACCGAACAGATTTCAATAAACTCTAGCACTGGAAGGTTTCTATAAGAATTAACAATACAAAATGTAAAGGTAACAAGTTTCAGCATTGGTATACTGGCTCTGCATGAGCATTAAACTAAATACAAAATTCTGAAGGTAACTAGCATTATTAACTAATGACAGTATAAAAAAATTGGAAACCATGTACCTCCAAGGTAAATATCATTTCGAACTCGGGGGGACCTTGAAAATTGCTATCCCAATCTTGATAATCGATCAAACATAAAAACTTGATCGAACGAATCAAGAGAACAGCAGGAGGAGGAGGTGCCCACTCTTGACCTTTCCTCTTGTCTTCATAATTGTCTGTGCAGTTTAACCAAAATAAAATGACATCAGCGCCTTGGCATTTTGGTGACACTGTACAAAAAAATTAACTTATCTCATGAAAGTGAGGTATGTAATCTATAAGCATTAACAGTGCAAAAATCTGAAGAAAGTAACAAGTTTCATCGTTGGTATACTGGTTGTGCAACATCATTAGAATGCCTTAGCTGAAAAATCTTTAATACATCCACAATCAACAGCTAACCCTGAAATAATCCATGGCATTAAATGGCATTGCTTAAATTTATCGGTGGCATTAGACTGAGAGTGGCATTAGTTAAATGTGGCATCACTTTAGCAGTAGATTTGCTTGACTTGACTGCTGGCGTTATACTAACAGTAAAAAAAGTGGCAATAAGATCATGGGAGGCCCATTCGGACAGTGGGCGCACCAGTACGATGTACCTCCATGGACGCAGAGTGGTCAGGGAGGTATGGTTGCCTAGAGCAACAAATATCCAGGCAGCATATGTGGATTACGTCCCATTTTTGTTCTCTTTAGCCACCTTTTTCCTATGTGAGGACAACAAACCGATCGACCTGGTCATTCTCTATTGCGTTGTCATGCCTTTATACCCTTCGTCAACCAAGAGACATGAGACTCGTTCCTTAGCTACTGATTTCCCCCTTTTCAACCTAGATGCGGGTTCGATGCCTACTCTCTTGGATAGTACATTCTCCCTTCCTTTCCTTATTCAACCCAGACATGGATTAGTCTGCATGAAGTAGGGTTTCCTTTAGTAGTGCAAATTATGGTTTTCGTCTGCGTGGCCAGCAGAGCAGAGGATAGCAAATTGGGAAGATGGTGGAGTGGAAAAAGATCCACATGCAACAACGAGGCAGATGGGGCAATAGGACAAGGGTATGGTTCGAAAAGAGGTAGCATACCTGAGAGCATCTCCAGCCGTCCCCCCAAGAGCCCCCCCTGGATGCCTTTTTCATCGCCGGCACGTATTTTTTGCCCAGTCAGGCCCCCAGACACTGAAATAGCGCCGGATTTAGCCAAATTTACGGCCGGCGGTACCAACCGAAACTCAGAAAGCTGTGGAGCAGCTGGGGGCACCGCCACTCTGTTTTGCATGCAAAAGCCCCACGCGTCAGCCTCTCTCCTCACTCTCTCTCCTCATTCCTCACAGACCCACCACGTGCATGGCCTCTCTCCTGCAGCTCCAGCCACGCCGGAACCCGCCGTCCTTGTTCGTGTCGCCCCGTCTTGGCCAGTGTGAAGGACTCGGCGGAGGAGGCCCCGAGCGCGCCGACCACGGGCGGCCCCGGCCACGACGAGCCACGCACGGGCGGCACCGGCCCCTCGCACGGACACGATCGGGCGGCGCTGTGGCGGGATGTCGGGCGGTGTGTGGGGCGTGGCGTGCCGGGCGCCCCCCCTCCTCCTCCTCTCCGTCCTCGGCGGCGGCGGCCGGGCTCGCCGGCGTCGTAGTGTTGAGCCATGAAGCGCTGGATGGACGCCAAGGTTGTCGCAGAGGTCGTGGTCGAGAAGGTACGCGACCACGTCCTGCTGCACGGCGTGCTCGCCGCGGGCAGCCTCCTCCGCTCCCCCGTCCGCGCTGCCGATGGGTTGGGGCCGAGCTCCAGCCCAGGAGCACGCCCCTGTCGCCGCTCGCTGAGTCCGACATGGCCGGCGTGGCAGACGGGCCGGCCGCGCCCTGCTTCCTCCCCGTCTCGTCGCATGGCGAACGACGCCACGCCACTTCACGACGCCGCGGCGGACGCGCTTCTGCTTCCTCCTCGTCGCCCGGCGTGGCGGACGCGCGAGCTGCGGGACGTCGTGGCGGAAGCGGCCGCGGAAGGCCGGCGAGACGCAGAAGTCCTCCACGCGGAGGGTTGCAGCCGTCGGCGGCGTCATCGTCATCGTCATCAGGAAGCAGCCGCGGTCGCAGAGGAGGGGAGCTCGAGAAAGAGGGGGGGCGGAACGTGCATGGGGGGCGGAACGAGTGGATATTTTCTCGATCGCAGGCAAAAAATTTCGCCGGCAGCCCCCCAAGGGGCGATAAAAATGCCTTTGGGGGGCTCTACGGCAGGAGATGCTGGGAATGTCGGCGGGAAGTGGCTTCGCTTGTGGTCGTCGTCCTCCGCACACACTACGACAACAAGCTTGGGGACGGAGGCCATCCCGCGCGGGCGCTAGGTCAAAGAGGACGACCTTGTCGTCGGTGCATGACCTCGCTCGCCGACGACGAGTGCGTCAATGTTGCACATCCTTTTCTTCCCCGGCGGTTCTGTGACCACCGGTGAGGAGGGAGAGAGGGGCCGTCTTTTTTAGATCTGGATAGAGGGTGGTAGTGTAAGAAGCAAGTGGGTAGCCCTTGGAAAGAAAGCGCTGAAGCTCCAGCCTATATATCTTTTTTATACTACTAGTACTGGAGGTGGACTAATGGTAGAGTAGTTTATATTTTCTCTGCGTACAGTACCAGTTAGTCCTGCTTCAAAACTGAATGGCACGCCATTAAAAAAATAAAGGTTAATAACTAATGCCGCACCTCGGGCCAACGCGGCCAGATCGCATTTTGCACGAGAAATTACACACCATGTTTCGTTGACATGTGGTCCCGTTCCAACATATCAGTGAGATGACGGCGAGTGGTAGGATTATTTCCGAACGGACGTGTTGGCCGGGGCGCCTCTTCGTGAACCGTGGCAAACTGGCAACTGTCCACCGACTCTTCGCTTTTCCTCTTGATTTGGAACTGTTGTCGCACGCTCTTCCTCTCCCTCCTCCATTTTCCTTCAGCCCTTCACCCTTTCTTCTGCCAATGTTCGATCATCTTCTCCATGGAGGGAACAGGCCGGAAACGACCCCGTTATTCTTTCCCCGATCTGAAAGATGACGTGGTGGAGGAACTCATTGATCGGTGCGACATCATCACCTCGGCTAGCATGGCAGGTTCGTTCAAGCCCATTCTCGACTCAACTAATAACATCATTACAAGGAACCCAAGAGTCAAAGAGCGGTTTGATCTCCCCTATCTTCTTCGCCGTGATCCTGATGACTGGCGCCATCACAATGGAGGCCTCGCCCTGTGCAAGTTGATGCTGGTTGATAATGATATGTATGATGTTAAGATGCCATCGCTTGACGGTAAGGCTTCGGTAGGCGCAAATGGAGATTGGGTTGTTTACATTGGGTCCAACTGCGAGTGGGAACTTGTGAATGTGTACACTCGGGACCGGGTTCCACTTCCAAAAATCTCAGCAGACTGCCCAGAGGTTGAGCACACCGGTATTGTACGCATGTTCAAATACAATCATGGCGACTGTCTTCTACGGAAGATAGCAATTTGTCGAATTCCCAACCGCTCTTGGAATTACAACAACTATGAAGTTGTTGCTATCTTCGACAAGCTTGTTGCCGTCCTTGGTGGTTTGACTCGATGGATATTGCTCAAAAATCAGTTTCTGTACACGGATGAGTACTGTGATGCAATTCAATACGAGGGCCTTGTGTTTCCTGCCACCACTCGTGGCACTGTTTTTGCATGGCATCCTCGTAGTTTCAGTATGTTTGTCTTCCACCGTAATTATAATTGTTTCATCCACATGCATGCGGGTTAGCAAGTTTCCCTTTACTAATTAACCTTCTTCTTGTGTTTCCGAGGTCCGGTGAACATTCCACCACCTATACTTGGAATTTTTTATAACCAAGGGGGAGATGACGATGGTGATGATCACGAGCATGAGGAATGACGGCGCCCATATACTCTTTGGCGCTGGCAACTAATTCTGATGGATCACCTCTTCTTGTGTGTATACAGCCCACTGATGATGTTACTGCTAAGGAAGCAGGTGTAGTCTCCCATGGTCGCACTCTCTGGACCTATTCCAACACCCGTTGCATGGTATTCAGGATGGATACGAGTGTGTTAGCGCCAACTCCTTCTCCCTGGTACAGAATTGATAGTCTTGGAGAAAACTCGCTCTTCCTTGGACAAAACTATCCAATGATGGTGAAAGGCGATCCAACTTCTGTTGACACAATGTTACTACCATTTATGAGAAGCAACTGTGTCTATACCTTGGACATTTGCGTGGTTCCCTACCCTGGTACTGATATAGTAGGCCGCTTCAGCCTTGATGATCAGTCCTGCGTTGGTCTCTAGATCGACAATGGATGGCCCGTCCCATAGAATCACTTGTGGTTCAAAGCAAGCGTTTCCAACGCCGAGGAATGGTTGAGTTGAAGTTCATTTCATTGCTTGTTATTTGTTGTGTGGTGAAAACTTTAGTATTTATAATGTATCCTCGTTGTCGATGTGGGTTGATGACCTGTTGTATGTAATAAAATGACATGCTTGTGATAAACTTACTAAATTTATGAATGTCTTTCGAGTCGCTTCTCTGAGTGAGTGGTGCGGCGAGGCAAAAAAATATTTTCCGAATACATAATTGTACGTGCATTGCAACAGGTTATCGGATGAGGCCAATCAACAATAGTAGTACACTATTTGTACTAGCTTCACATGCTTCGCGCGTCGGGCGGGTGTTTTTACTGTAGCCATATGTTAATGTGTTTGATGTACGTAACCAGCACCTCAAATCCTCGATACTATATAGTAGGAGTAAGTAGTAGTTGTAGTAGGGTGGCATGGGCCAGAACAAGCATTCACGTCCAGGAGTACGACACACGCAACCAGCATGACTTCCATCTGACACCATATTATTTCTTGGAGTCCGTGCTAGAGCAATCTCTTCAACCTCGTCGTTTCTCTAACTTCAGCCATCGCGCGACGGGCGAGGTGGGGGTTTGCCGATAGTCGATTTCCTTAACTGCGGTCCCACTTGTAAGGCCAACTCCAACGCACGACCCCAAGCGGACCTCCGTTTTGGACGAACTCCAACGATAATTTTGACTAGAAAAGCAAGACCAAAGAAAACAAGAACCACAATAATACATTTTACTACTCCTGTAAGTTGGATTAGTGCCTTCTCGATGCATTCATTGTTGATCTGCGGAGGCTCGATCTTGCGTGCTTCTTTCTTCTTCGAGTGTAAAGAAGTAGACGTTGCTTCCTCGCATCTAGTCTCATGTCTAGCCTCTATTCTAGTAGGAGTATCAGCAAATGCACTAATCTCATCTCTATCCTCTGTGCTAGCTAAAAATGATAGAACATCTACTAAATTGCGCTCTATCAATATAGATGTACTCTTCTTCGCAATACAAAAACTTGCATCCATTCTACTCCCTCCATTGCACAATACGTGCCTTCTATTTGTCAAAATATATATGTATCTAGACATGTTTTAGTATATGGGTACATCCATTTTTGGACAAATGGAAGTCAAGTATTTTGGAATGGAGGGAGTACACAATAAATTTTTTAAGTTAGCACAACTTGTCTAATCCGAGAGCACAACCGAAGATTTGATCGGGTTCTTCCTCCTTTTGCCGACACGTGGGACATCCAGCATCCAGGTCGTGTCATGAAAGAAAATAGAGTGGTAGTTGAAGCCACAAGATGTGCATCTTGGGTTAAACTGTAAATAGAATCTTACTACTCTTGAGTAACTCCAAAAGCAGCCACCGAAGATCTTTATTGGATTTGTTTTTCATCACCAGCACGTCGAGGTGAAAGATGTGCAGGTTCAGTGGGTCCTCTTGCATTTTCACTGACATGTGGGGCCGCATGTGAGCAAACAGACGATGGGCTCCACGCGTCCACTGGCTGGCTGAGAAGAGAGATAGAGGAGGGCTGAGCACGGACTGCAGGAAATTTGTTCTACGTACCTCGATATAGGCTCGATATAGTGCGGTGGCATGGGCCATAACTAGCACTCACGTCTAGCAGTACGGCACACGCCACCCACACGAGTCCCATCCGACACCAATTTTTTTGGAGTCCGTCCTACAACCATCTCTTCTCCCTCCTGTTTTCTCAGCCATCGCGTCGTGGGCAGGGTGGGGGTTTGCCGAAGTCGGTTTGCTCAACTGCGGTCCCACTTGTAAGTGAAAATGCAACACCGCACGCATTCCCGCTTGAGCGGTGTGCCGGACCAACCGTGTGGGGGTGCGATGCGAACGCGGCAGGCTTTTCCTTTTGAACTCGTAACTTGTAAAATTTGGTTCTGCTCCATGGCGCGACCGATAGATAGAAAATAATGATTTTGCGTAGAGTAATGAGAAGTTTGGTTCTGGCGTCGTTCATGCATGGAGTACGTACGAAAATTATGAAGTTGATGCGAAAGGTAAGATAATTACTGTAGTATCATATACTACTACATGGATTTGACGGATAGATAAAAATACATACGGATCCATCAACGACATCCTCCCGCCCTAGTGCGCCGGGTCACCAACAGACGTGTGAGGAGCAGCGGCGTTGGCAGCGAGCTTAACGTGCTTCTGAACAGTGTCATCCAAGGTTGCCCTGCGGTCCAAGAAGGCCAGCGTCCTATCGTCCTCCTCTTGCATGTAGTAGTCCTTGTGGATGATTTGCACGTAGACGTGGGTGATTATGTCGATGGTGTCTTGCTGCACCAGGCGCTGCGCGGCGAGTGCGACCTCGAGGTGGACATTCTCCAGCGCGACGACGGGCAGTCCCAGGGCCACCAGTGCGTCGAAGAGGTTGTCACCATAGTGTCCGTTCACGGTGGCGGGCATCGCAGAGCCTGGGCGCGTCGGCTGGAGGCTTACGTCAAAGTCGTCCGGGAGCTTCTTGACAACGGTGAACTTGTCGAGGAAACCGACGAGGACCTCGTCGAACAAGGAGACGAAGCTGTCGTCCAAGCGGCCCCTCGCCCTGGCGGCCTCAAGCAATACTACACGGAGGCGTTCCTCGGTCTTGACCCGGGCGGCGTCGTGGACTCATCCGGCACTGGCCGGTGATGCTCGCGCTCATCGCCTCCATGGGCTAGCTTAGCTTCTAGTCAACTGATCTTGCGATTCGAGTGATCAGTCTGGCCCTTGGTTAGCGTGCGTAGGTGCATAGGATTTCGTACTACTCCTCGGCCCTCTACTACACCTGCCTTTGGCTGTATGGTAGGTGGTCCAGCCACCCCCTGGGCCCACGTGTCATTCACCCAAAGGCAGTTGTTGTAAGTCAATGAAGCTGTGTCCCCCTCCGTGCTGGTGCAGTATAGTCATCTCACCGGACCTCTAGTTGGGGCCAAACGAGAGAAGTTTCATATTTACTGGTTTATTGGTCCCCTTTGCATTTTGCGCCAAGTTTTGACCTTTGATCTAACTAATAAAATGTTAATGCATGTAAACAAAAATGTTGTGTAAGTCTCCTTACGAAAACCAAATAATCCCAAAACACTTAGGCACGGTGCATTAACTCCCTCCTTGTTTCTTATTTCGTGACATTTCAACCAATGAGAGATGTGGGCCGTGCATGCTTTCAATGACTTGAGACTACCAAACATGACATGCAATGTTTAGTTCATAGCATGTAATCCTATTAGTACTCTAGTTAGCAAAAAACATTAAGTTCTCTCGCCGATAGGAATAAAACACCACGTATTTATTTACAGAGGGAGTAGTACTAGATATTGGTAGTCAAATAGTAAAATCCAGATGGACATGGTAGTACTCCTAAATTCAGACGGTAGTGCTACTAGTACTAATAGTAGTACTACCAATGTAGTAGTAGGAGTACTAGGACTGTACTACCCGTTGGTCAAATTATTACGTGCTGCTCCTCAAAGTGAAGTGACAAGACCCTGCGCCGGAGATGACACCTGAGTATAGGCGTCGTGTTCGACATACAATAGTCAGCCTCACCGTATGCAGTCACTATCATCATGGCTGTAGAGCTAGCCTGCTTGCAACTAGCCCTGTTCGACATAATTTCCCGTGCGTAGATGCCTGTGCATTGCACGGAACACCAAGATTGGGGGTTGACGGCTCCGGCAGCGGCCATCGTGCCAAATTTTTCCAAGGCCTTGGAACAAGTGCTGATTGTGAGAGACAAGGAGTTGTTTGTAAATAGGGAACAAGTGCGGCCATCTTTTTGCAAAAATGGAGAAGCTTGGTTTGTATCGTCGAGATCTAGATCCAACGGCTATTGGTGAAAGATGGGAGGCACAACATCATAACCAACTACAGACCTGTTTGATTCGCAGGATTTTGAAAATGCAGGAATAGGACACGGCAATATTACGAGTTTCAAACTGATATTACAAATGTTAGGAGTAATGTTGCACCTACGAAGAGGGAATTACTAGGAAGTTTACGTAAGAACTTTCGTTACTTAGGTGGATGCAACATTATCGTACAAACTAAAATCCACCGCCCTGACAAGTCACTAATGGGCAAATAAGTTTTCGAGTCTCTGGCCACTTGATGCTTCAAAAAAAATTCAGTTTCTAGGGAGACTATGTCATTTAGGCTTAGAAGCTTGCGGTGATCAGCACGCCATTCATTGTTGCGCCAGAGAACGCCAAACCTCATTACCTTGAGAACACTTGCCTCCAGAACAAAGAACCTGGCCAATTTAATCTCAGATGTGCTGCCTCGGTAGTCGATAAAATCAATTTATGTAAGATGGAGATCAAGGCATTCGATGAGATTGTTATAGTGCAGCACGTTTTTCACTTTCGAGTCTTTTTTATCTGCAAAAGAAGAGAACATATTAGAGCAGCTGGCTGCATAAGATTGGCGTGTCATCAAGAGGTACCAATATCATTCGCTCATACGATAGGGTTAGCTGGCTAGTGATATTTTTTCACTCACTCACTCTCTCTCTTTCTGTTTCCTCTCATTTAACTAGGAGCATGTGAAGAGCTTGGGCATTTGTTGCCTTCCACTATGTGGCCGATGCCATATTTCGCAAAAGTATGCCACATAATACGCATCGATGTCAAATCAAAAGATTTTGGCACTGCTCTCGCGATGTGAGAGAGTTGGCACCGCTGTGCACACAAACCCACATGTATAAACAAATCAATCAAACCAACTACACCAGCCTCTCACTCTCCCAAACAAGTGTTTTTTTATTTCCTCAGTCCTCTCTCTCTCCCACGCAGTGTTTTTTCATTGCGTGAGTTAATTTGGCACCGGAGCAAAGTAGGTGATCCATATTGGGGCACCAGCTGAGCAATGGAGGCATCGATGCCAAATGCATCACAGTGAATTTGGCACATGTTTTGGCCTACATAAGCGCACTTTTGTACTCCCTCCGTCCCAAAATTCTTGTCTTAAATTTGTCTAAATACGGATGTATCTAGTTACATTTTAGTGTTAGATACATACATGTATCTGAACAAATGTAAGACAAGAATTTTGGGACGGAGGGAATACTACTCAGATTTAGTATAAAATTTTGACCATAGGTTTACCTAAGAAAATGCCAATGCATGTCACTAAAAATTACACCATTTGAAATTATGTTCAAATAAGAATCCAACGATATAGTACTTAGTGACATGCATTAACATTTTGTTAGTTAAATCTATGGTCAAATTTTGATACTACAAAATTGGAAGAGTAAACCAGGACGGAGGTAGTACTTGCTCTTAGGGTAACCATAGAGCTACTGGAGTAGTCTAAGTTACTTTCCACTATGACTAGCCTAGGCTACTATAGTAGTACAGCATAAAACTGATGCAGGTGATCCCGTGAGAAAAAAATACTAAAAACATTTCTTTCGGTGTAGTGCGTAGATGCAGTTTTGAACACTGCACTTGTCATCGTAATTTGGGAAAATTAAAAAAAATTGAGCTACATTGTGATTACCGTTTACTTATAAGAAAGAAGTTTCACCTCGATGAGTAGCTTCTCCGTGCATGGAAAGCATGTAACGAATCCAACAACTTGATCCAGATTGGGGCCGATAGATTTTAGTGCTAAGATCTTCCTTTATGCGCATGGACTGGGTCAAACTTGTGGGAATCATTTTACGGAAGGCGGTCGTAAATACATCAAGAAGAAATTTAAAAATGTGAATTTCAAGAAGGCGGAGAAGAAGATGAGTGTTGTACCTGAGCGATTACAGATCCAATAAAGAGTTCGGAGAATTTGGCGACGAGTACACCAGCTTTGTCAATTTCGGTAGCGTCAATGACCACGATTTTGTTGGACCTTCTAGATTCGATACAAGCAATCTCTCAAGGAAAGGTGCATTCTCAATGACCATAACGTGGAACAGCTAGAGTGATCTCTTCCCAATTGATGTCTTGTTGCGGGGCTAGCAAGACACATAAATCCATCGGAGATTAAATCGGCGATGTGGAGGCTAATGAACCCGTGGATCTGCTCAAGACGAAGGTACTCGAGCGCAGTACAGCTGTGGAGCAGGTTCTCCATAGCCTTCTTCGAGATGACAACGTCGAAGAGGTTCAGCTGCTTGAATTGAGGGAGAAGAAGGGCGGACGCGACATTAATCTGGGGAAGATAGCAGGAGCTGAAGGCTGGCCTTGGCGCAGCGTTAGGCGTGAGGAAGAGCGCGACGGGCGGCAGAGAGCGACATCGTCCAGCTTCAAAGCTGAGCTCCTCGAGCTGATCTAGGGCGGGGGATAAGAACCACTCGTCGAACTTGGGTTGGACCTTGCAGTTGGTACTGAACATGTGGATGTCAAGGTGTCTGGCTGGCCCAAGGTGCGATGAAAGGATCTTGGAGACTGTGGCCATGCGTTTGCAATCCCCGTCGCAGAGGCAGCTGCCGACGGTGAGGTTGAGGGGGACTCAGCGCCAGAGGGGGCGCCACCACCGGGAGAGCAGGGCGGTCTGCACGGAAGATTTGGTGGGGAGGAGGCCGATGATGACGAGGAACATGTCATCGAGGAGGCTGCTAATGAAGTCCAGGCTCGCCGGATGCAGTTTTGGCTCGAGCCGCCTCCGCTTGTTGGCTGCCTCGCCGTCCATCTCAACCGGCGGCGACGCTGGTGTACACGTGTGTTGGTGTGTGTTGTGTGCTGGGTGTGCACGAGTGCGTCCTTCTGTGCATGCCGCCACGCAGTGGTGAATTGTGCGTGAGTGCGTCCTTCGCGCGCAAGAAGATTGTCCTCAATGCGCCCTCTATTTACTAGTGTGCGGCGTGCTACCCCGAGTGGTTTCAACTTTGTTTACTTCACCGTGTGTCAGATGGGTCTCTAGTTTACTTATTTCACCCACTGCCAAATGGGCCAGCACACGAAGATACATAACACGAGCTGACAAGGCAGCATGTGGATTGGTTGACCGGTCAACTAAACAATATACGGAGCTATACGCTGACACAGTGAGCGTATAATCCGTCGGTATAGAGAGTTCGAGTGAGAGGGGAGGCCCGTGAGAGATAGCAGAGAGAGAGAAAGAGCTACTATCTCCATTCGATAATGTAGTTCCAACATTTTTTAAGTCAAACTTTTGAAACTTTGACCAAGTTTATAAAGAAATTACTTATATCTACAATACCAAAGATAAATGATAGTATGAAGTAAGTAAATGTTGTGATGAATCTAATGATCGTTCCAAATGTAAATGTTTTTCTCCACATATACCTGGTCAAACTTTTCTGAGGTTTGACTTTTCAAAACATCCATATGTTTATGGACGTGACTGAGTCCCTAACTAGAGAGAGATAGAGAGAGAGAGAGAGAGAGAGAGAGTGAAAAGAGTGTGTGTGGGTGTGAAAGAGACATGGACAGCACATGATAAAAGTAGAGAAAAAGCGTGCGTGTCTTATGCAAACATATCACAAATGCATCTTCGACAATGGAGGCAAGGTGAGGAGATAGTGTGTGGTTGTTTGGAACCGAGAGAGCAAGACCCCTAGCACGTGGCCAAGAGGGGTCTCACAAACAAGGGAGAGAGGTAGAGAGAGACGTACGGAGAAAATGTAGACATGGGGAGGAGAGAGTGTATGTTTGTCATAGAGAGATCCCCTGGAGATCGTGATGGGATTACATGGGTGGGAGATCGAGTGACAAGGTGTGTGCTCGATAGAAGATGCCCCGAGAGATATCGAGATAGACGTATGGATGGAAGGAGACAATACGTGTGTTCACGATGGCTAGTAAGAGATAATCATACTTAGGAGGGAGTGCTTGCGCCCTGTTTGGATACTCTAACTCAGTTAGAGGTTAGAGTTAGATTCTAACCTGAACTAACCTGAACTAACTCTAAGTAAAGAGGTGTTTGGATGGAAGGGTTAGATGGAGCGCAGAATCTGGCGAGGCACCTTCACGGCGGTGCGAGAGGGAGGGAGGAGAGGGCGAGAAGCTTGAGGAAGTGGGGAGGGATACATTGCTTGGGGGAAAGCGAGAGAAAAAGTGTTTATTAGTGGTCCCGAGAAGAACTAACCCAAATAAGCACCTCTTGGATGGGTTAGTTTTTTTGGATGGGTTAGATGCATCTAACCCAAACTAACCCTCCTGTTTGGATATTTTTGGGTTAGTTGACTCCAAACTAACCCAAACTAACTCTAACCCATGGATCCAAACAGAGCCTATGATGGAGTGAGGGATTATGGTACTTAGGGGGGTGCGTGTCACATGGAGAGAGAACAAGGGAGCAGAGTGTTGGATGGGTCTATATGTATAGCGCGAGCAAGACATGTGTACGTGTGAACCAGGGAGATATAAGGCAAGTTTGGCTTGCGTCCTGAGCATCTTTTGCCTGGCCTGGGGTTGTGGCTGGATTTCATGCACGCTTGTTTGGTTGCTACCGTGAAAAAGAAAGCCCGCCTGGCCTGGGTTCCCTTGCACTTTAATTAGCTTTGGCTGAACTCCGGACATCGCAAGTAGCTTGGCCCAGGCGACTAATTTGAACGCGGCCGTGCACAGTCGTATGCCACGAGCCTAACGACAACATGGATGGATATTAGCATTACATAATTGATGCATGGATTGATTGATGGGACGTTGATGCTTTGCCTGGCCCAGGCATGAACCAAACGCTTCAGCACCACACAAGCCTGGCCAGGCTGAAATATTTTACATTTCACGTCGACACCAGGCAGTATCGGCCATCAAGGCATGAGGGTCAGGTCACGAACCAAACTGACCAATAAAGTTTGAGAGAGATTGAAGAGCCCCGATAAGGCTGAGTGGTGCGTCAGATAGCTGAGACGGGGAAAGTGATATTCCATCCGCTCGATAATGAAGTGCATGTAAATTTTTTAGAAGTCAAACTTTGGAAACTTTGATCAGGTTTACGCAAATGTTATTTATATCTACAATACCAAAGATACATCATACAAAACTACATCTCATGGTGAATCTAATGGTATATGTTTACTGTACTAGATGTAATTATTTTTCTCCACGTACATGGTCAAACTTTGTGATGTTTGACTTTTCAATAAATCTATATGCTATGGACCGAGGAGAGTGCCTCGGTCGAGACAGATCAAGTGCGTGTGAAGCAGAATGAGTAAGTGTGCAAAAAGAGTATGTGTGTGAAAGAGAAAGTGACAACAAATGATAAATTAGAGAGAGTGTGTCTTTTCGTTTCTTATGCGAACATATCACGCATGCATCTCCGAGATGCAAAAGCGAGGCGAGGAGATACATGAAGATAGCTAGTGTGTGATTGTTTGCAACGGAGAGAGACACCCCTGTAGCACATGTCTAATAGAGGTCTGGCCAACAAGGAAAAAAGGTCGAGAGGGACACATGGATGGCATGGACGCATGGGGAGGGAGAGCGGGTGTGTTTGTGATAGAGAGATCCCCTCGAGATCGTGAGGGGACTATATGGGTGGGAGATCGAGGAGTGCGTCTTGGCGATAGAAAGATGCCCCGAGAGAAATCTAGATAGACCATGCACATGTTTGTGATGGAGACTAAGATTAGCTACTCATATACATATAGGGGGGACTGCGTGTGCCTACAATGAGTGAGAGACCATCATACTTGGCTAGCTGTGCATGAGATTGTTTGTGTGTGTGCGTGTGAGATGGAGAGAGAACGAGGGAGAGAGATAGAGTTTTAGATGGGCCCTGCTCAGTGCAGTGAGATATGCATGTGTATGTGTGACTCAGGTGGATGGAGAGTTTGAGATAGGGGGGAAGAGCTCAGGGGCGATATAGTGCTGCGTGAGAGAGGTACAGGCAAAGAGCCAAGGAATTTGTGTGCGTACGATGAGTGCACCCAAGATATCTAGCTTGGACTAGCTAGAGTATCATACATAGTGTCGAGAGAGACCTATAGATGGTGTATATATGCATGCGAACTAGAAAGACCCCCCAACACACACACAAAGAGAGAGAGAGAGAGAGAGAGAGAGAGAGAGAGATGGAGAGAAAGGGAGAGGGACCAACAAGGTTTTTGTGTCGGATGTATGTAATTGAAGATTGTCACGAGAGAGAGAGAGAGAGAGAGAGAGAGAGAGAGAGAGAGAGAGAGAGAGAGAGAGAGAGAGAACAGGAGTTCGGGAGAGGGGGAGGTCGCGTTTTATGCATCAAAGACCGATATAAACCATGTTTCGATATTAACTTGCATTCAAATATTTAAATTGGAGAACATGTTGTCTGCAATCCACATATGAACGGATATATGCGTATATCAAACAAGTTCATTAATTTGACTTTCAACATGTTCATGGAGTACTATAATACTATACAACATGCTACTCAATTGAGGTGTTCAATTTTGGATTTAGTTCACTATTTTGACCCTCTTGAGCGAGCTATTTCATTGAATCGAGATATTTCATTTTGGGTTTGATTCGCGTTTTTGAGTGGCTCAACTATTTGTCATATAGTAAATCGCTAGCAACGAGCATGTAAAAATACATTACTCCCGAGCATCATCTCTCCATCTAAAAAAGAAGTGGCAAGCTAATATTTCAAAAGTTGATTCGAATCGACTTGGTAAGGTAGACGTGGATGCTCGTTCTCCCAAAATTTGAACGAACCGTTAAACATCCTCTCTGCTTGGTGTAATTCGCCTGAGAAAATAAATGGGAGACGCGAAATTACCGTCCTATGTGGGACACACATCAATTGGCCCGTTGTACATCGAGGGTAGGTTCATAACTTCATCCAAGCGCGCCTTCTCCTCGGTCGAAATGACATGTGCCGAATAATTCATAAACCATGGTCGGCAAAACATGCTCTCCTTGCCCGAAATAGCTCGTGCCCACTATTTGAAAACACGCTCTCCTCGCCCGAAATCGTTCGCGCCCACTATAGTTCAAAACACGCCCTCCTCGCCCGAAATCGCTCCCACCCACTATTTGGGGAGAAGCAAAGTTACTCTACTATCCCCGACCCTCAGTACACAGACCCAAGCCGAGAAGATTATAAGCAAGGGTATAACTGTAACTCCCCCTCACATTTCAGACAAATGCGTCCGTAAGACATGGTTCCACTCCCCTACCAATTCCCCGCCGCCCCATTCATACCTTGTGGGCGCCAAATCACCTTCTCCCCAAGAAGCTCCCTTCTCCCGAGCCGCGAAACCTCAGCCCCACCTCCATGGCGCCCCCCACCGCACCAATTTCACAGCCGCCCTCCTCCCTAATACCGGAGATGCTGTCCATTTGCCGTCGTGCACTGGGTTGTGTGCCTCTTACTCCGTGTTGCTGGTGCTGTCTCGACGACGGCCGCGTGAACCGTACTGGAGCCGATTCACCCCCGCTATTGTTTACGGCGCCGGAGCGGATCCGACTTCGGGTCCGTCCGGAGTCTTGGCGTTGCTTCCGCGTAGCCGTCGACCGTCGCAACATCGCTCTTTCCCTGCCGCCGGTCGCCACCGCAACCGTGCCGGCCTCACCGACTCGGCAGCTGGACCTGCCTACTTCATCATGCCGCTAGATAGGTCGCACCCTCATCTCAAATCACTTTATTTAGGCGTCAGTTCTCTGAATTTTTATTCTGGGCCAATCGATTCCCAATGGGAAGCAGCACCCCTCGAGGCGGCGGAGCTCCTAGGCTGCCGGTTGGCTGGTGTCTAACGTAAGGGTGCGGGGCCGCAAGTTCGCCGCGGAAGCAGCGCTTAGATGGCTATATTTTAGAGTTGTGTGGGCTGAAGGTACTGCCGCCGCCGGATCTGGATGACGGGGAGTATTGGTGGATTGGCCCTTGGGCAGCGCAACCACGGCAAAGGTGGGGGCGGGAGCGAGGTTTTGGCGGGGCCACGCAGACGGCGGAGGCGAGCTGCTCTACCGTTGGTCGGCTGGCTCTTCGGGAAGATTCCAAACAGTGTCGGCCGGGAGGCACAAGACGGCCATCAAGCCATTCGCGAGATCAGACGATACCAAAAAAAAAAAAATCGTGTGACCCCAATTTAGTCTTCAGGCAACAGACGTGTGACCACTCTCGTACCTTGCTGTTGATCTCTTAGTGTATTTCTTTAGATCAAAGAGATATGTCGTTCTTAACATTATGCATTATCTGCATCTTCAGACACACCGTCTTCCGACTCACCGCAGCTGCTCCAACAAGGGAAGCATACACTAGAAGGGAGCTATAGTCCCCACTCAACAGTTCCCTGCATCGAATGCGCGTGCTCGACATGGATAGCCACAACAACTGCAGGGCCATTGACAAGTCAGCACATGATGCTCACTCCTATGGATGGCAGCCAAATAGTTTGTACCCTCATCTTACTTGTGTACAACATTTATGGCTTTGTTATTCATCTAAGCATGGAAAATAGATCATCACATTTCACTGTATATTCGTGCTGATCACTTACGGGTCTTGTTCAGGAGTTCACGCTGTTCCATAGTTCAGCTAAGATACTTGTTCTTTAGGTAACGTTGTTCCATAGTTATCATCCATCAGCCAATGCCATCCCACAGGCTGGTGATTACAGTATTATACCACTTCTAGTATTACCTATGTTGTTCTTTAATACTTTTGTGTGCCATCTAGTTAATCTCGAGTACAAACGATACATATTCTATAGCTTTCATCTGTGTTCTCTCTTTAGTTTATGAGACCTGTTGCTGCTAGTTAACCCCAGTCCTACTATTTATGTCGTATCCTACAGGCACTCATTACATAAATCTAACTACTAGTTGTCTTCTATGCATGTCAGATATAACTGCACACACTGATATATCCACAAGGACCTCACGGAGCAATGTAAAGGCCAGTAAACTTGATGTCAATGATACCCAATATGATGGAACATGTAAAGGCAGTTCTTCAGAAGACTTGCAGAAAGATGATGAGTCCTCTTCACCCCCACAAGGTCCTTGCTCTAACTTGGCCTGTGATATGGGTATAACATGCATATAATGTCCTGGAGTGTATCTACTCTGTTGCAATGCCATGTGCTTAGCATGCTGATCATGCATGTAAATATGTCATGCCTTCTTGTTTTTCAGTACCTATTCCATTCATGATAACATGTTTTCAAATTCAAATATTGTCATTCTACTCTATCGCAATGCCATCTGCTTAATTTGGACATCATGCTTCTGAATATCTTATGCATTGTTATTCATCAGTATGTACTCCATCATACGCCATACCATGTTTTTTTACATTGAAGTGTTGTTCTAGTGCTTTCTGTTGCAATGCCATCTTATTTTCCCAATCATACACGTGTATGTTGCCTTAGTTATTTACATGTCGTATTCCGCTAGCATACAGTTTTACATTCAACTAGTGTATTTTGCTGTGTTTTACTGTCGTATCCCTAGCTCTTACACCATACTCCCTCCGTCCGGATTACATGTTGCCGAAATGGATAAAAAGGATGTATCTAGAACTGAAATACGCCTAGACCCATCCATTTTTTTTGGATGGAGGGAATACATGTCAATATGTCATGCCTTTCTATTCTTCAAGACCTATTCCATCTCTCTATTGTCACATGTTTTATAATTAAAGCACCACTCTTCTATACAAGGCATGCAAGGCAAAGACGACTATGTTAGAATCTGAAGGGTTACAAACAAGGCCTTTGCAAAAGATCCAAATG
This sequence comes from Aegilops bicornis, assembly GCA_021605145.1. Classification (NCBI taxonomy): domain Eukaryota; kingdom Viridiplantae; phylum Streptophyta; class Magnoliopsida; order Poales; family Poaceae; genus Aegilops; species Aegilops bicornis. The sequence goes on from CM038670.1 coordinate 86,910,535, forward strand.
CCAGGAGATAATAAACCAAGTCCAATTTTTATAGATCTTGCTCCAAAGACAGAAACGCATAACTCCTCACGATAATAAGCAGATTCCAGTGGCCAAAGAACTAGTCCGCTCCAGTCCAGCAAAAATATGTCAACTCAAATCTAAGAAGCGTGTGCGTATCCTTGCATCATGAAATTTTATAGCATGCTGATCACATTTTCTACATGTTTGTTACCCATCTCTCTTTTAGAAAATAAGCTTAACAGATAGAAGAATTTCGGCAATGGTATCGTTTATGAGGAAAGATTCTTGCAGGAACTCTCTGTGCTCCAATGTAGATGTAAGTACCTGTTGTATATTACCATATTTTTACATCAGCATGTATTTTGGTAATCGGTGTGAATCCAACCTTTATCTGATCCAAATTTAGTTGTAGCAAAATGTATGATTAAAGGCCACAATGTTGATTTTTGTAAGGAAAACTGCCTGGTAGATTTGCATCCTGAGCTGCATGAGTGTACTATCTCATATTAGTGGGTTTTTCAGTGTTTTTTTTACTGTGTTGTCCTGTCGTATCCCTAGCTCTTCCATCATACTCCCTCCGTCCGGATTAAATGTCACATAAATGGATAAAACTGGATGTATCTAGAACTGAAATGCGCCTAGACCCATCCATTTATTTCCGGATGGAGGGAATACATGTCAATATGTCCTGCCTTTCTATTCTTCAGTACCTATTCCATCTCTGCTGTAGCATGTTTTATAACTGAATCACCATTCTTCTATATAAGGCATGAAAGTGGACGACGACTATGTTAGAATCTGAAGGGTTACAAACCAGGTCTTTGCAAAAGATCCAAACGCCAGGAGATAAAAAACCAACTCCATTTTTCATAGATACTGCTCCAGCACAGAGAAACCCAACTCCCACTGATAATAAGCGGATTCCAGTGGCCAAAGAACTAGTCCACACCAGTCCAGCAAAAGAATGTCAACTCCATTCCAGGAAGCGTGTGCGTATCCTCGCATCATCAAATTTTATAGCATTCTGATCATATTTTCTACATGTTTCTTATCCATCTGTCTTTTAGTAAATAAGGTTAAACGATAGAAGACTTCCTCCATTGGGATCGTATTAGAGGAAAATATCTTGCGGGAATTCTCGTGCTCCAATCTTTGATGTAAGTACTTGTTGTATATCACTATATTTTTACATCAACATGTATTTTGTTAATCGGTGTGAATCTAACCTTTATCTGATCTAAAATTAGTTGTAGCAAAATGTTAAAGGCGCCAATGTTGATTTTTTTAAGGAAAACTGTTTGGTTGTTTTGCATACTGAGCTGCATGAATGTACTATCGCAGATCACGCACATTACTGAATTGTAGTGCTTCTCTGGTTGCCCATTCATTCATTGTGGCAATGTTGCTTTCGTACTACCTTACCTGGTTGATGATAGCTGTGCCATATTGTGTTAATTTGGTGTAGGCTAGTTGCCCAAACGTTTGTTGTGTCAATGTTGCTTTCATATTATCTGACTTGGCCAATGATAGCAATGCTAGTGTGTTAATTTTATGCAGTCTTTGAAGATAAGAAGACAAACTCTGAAAAAAGCAAGGCAACCCCATTGTTTCTTTCCAGTAAATCTAGGTCAGGTAATATGGCAATAACTCGTGATTAATCTGTTTGGTTCCCGTCCTAATTTATGTTATGATGCAGTGGTCGAGACACTCTCCACTATCAATAATACAAGCCTGCCAAAATCGCCATCTGAATCTGTTCAGTTTCCTCTGCCTCGAATGCAACAGAATAAATGTATGTTTGTGAACCAATTAATGGCTGAAGCAATGATGGAAATGGTGGATGAATCAGAGTTGCAGAGTCGTGCGACACAACAACTAATCAATGTTTTCAGAGACAGTGTAGCAAAGCAGCAAGAACTTGCCCACATGCTTAAGGGTGTCATCTGTGCTGAGGTTGCAGATTGTGACGTTGTAGATGGTTAGGTTCTGCTCATTTATTTGCACTGGCATCAATCTTTGATTGCCCAGTGGATGTAATTTCCTATAATATATGCTGGATGTGCAACGTTATTCTCTGTATGTCGTACCTTTGCTTGATTGGTTTTGGTCCTGTGCATAATTGCTCGTCGTAATGGGCTCAAATTATCTAATTTGGGCAAAAGACATGTACGAACTTTAGTGGGCCCATTAAGTTAATGGGCCGTTACTAGGCCGAAAGTTAATGGCCGGCCCTCTTACCTCCCGGGTCGTTAACATGCCGACATCGAAGCGGGCAACAGGTGGCCCCAATTTATTTCACGGGCCGTTAACAGGCCGTTACTAAGTTTGGGCTACATATGGCCCAACTATACTGTAGGCCTTTAGCTGGCCGAAAGAGACAACGGGCTTGTACTGGATCGTGAAGAGCATGGGCCACTAAGAGGCCGAAAGTCAGGTCGTATTGTAAATGGCCCAACTGTGTTGTGGGCCTTTAGCAGGCCAAAAAAGAAACCGGGCCGATATTGGACCATGAAGGGCATGGGCCATTAAAAGGCCAAAACTAAGGCCCGACTACAATTGGCCCAACTCATTTATGGTCCGTTAACAGGCCGAAAGGCACACAGGGCCGGGAATTGGCCCAACACTTAAATGGGTCGCCAAAAGGCCAAAACTCAGGTCCGACTACAAATGGCCCAACTGATTTATGGGCCGTCAACAGTCGAAGTGACACCGGGCCAAAAATTGGCCCAACACTTAAATGGGCCACTAAAAGGCCGAAACTCAGGTCCGGCTACAAATGGCCCATCTGATTTATGGGCCGTCAACAGGCTGAAAGACACACCAGGCCGAAAATTAGCCCAACATTTAAATGGGTCGCTAAAAGGCCGAAAGATGTACATCCTGAAAATTGGCCCATCCATTAAATGGGCCGTAAACAGGCCGAAATCTCATCGGGCCGATATTGAGGCCAATTATATAGCGGGCTGTTAACGTGCTCGAACTGACGATGGGCTGCAATGGTGTCAAATCTTTAATGGGCCGTTGACGGGCCGAACTGGCACATCTCGTATGGGCCGTGGGCTTAAATGGACCTGACACAAGTAGGCCTCATATGGGCCGGCCTGCTAATTTTTACTGGGCCGGCCTTTTTCACCGAAATGGGCCACAGTTGGGCCGTGCCACGTGTCGACCTATCATAGGCGCCTCCTGCCCAATGAGTGGATGCCATATGTCCCAACGATGAGGCAACACGTGTTTCCTGCGGCCAATGATGATTTTACACGTGGAAAATCCCCTTTGGTCGGTACATTAACGGGTTATCGGATCCAAAACCGGACCCGATAGCTTAACGGCATTCCGTTACGGTGGATGCCACGTGTCGGTCACCCTTGACGAAAGCAGTTCTGTGACGCGCGATTTATTGTCATGGAGGTGGACACTTCCGTGATGATAATTTTGGTAATGTCATGGAACACTTCTCTGACAAACCAGGTATGACTATCTTGATTCTGTCATAAAATCGTCATGGATGTACATGCATGACAAAAAACGCGACCTACTATGACAAACATGTATCATCAAGGAAGTGTATTTTTTTGTAGTGCAGGGGGTTATCGGAACCCCCCGGGGAGTATATGGGCTCTAATGGGCTTTAGTGGAGAGACAGAGAGGGGCAGCCAGGGCAGGCCGCGCGTCCCCTCTCCCTCTGGTCCGAATTGGACTAGGAAGGGGGGGTGCCCCCTTTACTTATTCCCTCTCTCTCCCTTCCTTCTCTCCTAGTCCAACTAGGGAAGGGGGGGAATCCTACTCCCAGTGGGAGTAGGACTCCTCCAGGGCGCGCCATAGAGGGGGAGGGGGGCACCCCGTAGACACACAAGTTGATCATTGATCTCTTAGCCGTGTGCGGTGCCCCCCTCCACCATAATCCACCTCGGTCATATCGTTGCAGTGCTTAGGCGAAGCCTTGTACCGGTAGCTTCATCATCACCGTCATCACGTCGTCGTGCTGACGAAGCTCTCCCTCGACACTTAGCTGGATCGAGAGTTCATGGGACGTCACCGAGCTGAATGTGTGCAGATCATGGAGGTGTCGTACTTTCGGTACTAGGATCGGTCGGATCGTGAAGACGTACGACTACATCAACCGCGTTGTCATAACGCTTCCGCTTACGGTCTACTAGGGTACGTGGACTACGCTCTCCCCTCTCTTTGCTATGCATCACCATGATCTTGCGTGTTCGTAGGAATTTGTTTGAAATTACTGCGTTCCGCAACAAAAGCACGGGGGCCAGTGCCACGGTGGGTGGAGGGGCGCGGACGGGCACGGGCGCTGGCATTTACACGAGCTTGCGCGGGTCCGCGGACATCTCACTGACGCCCACGGCTTCCAGCTCTGCGACAGTGCTCGGTGACTAGCCCGTCAATGCTATGGGGACGGGAGCTGGGACGGGAGCAGGGGCAGCAACCGCCACGGCCAGCTTGTTCTGGGCCATGTCCATGAGGCCCCATTCCTCCTTATTTTCTATGTCCTCTGGCTCGGACTCGACTTAACCGAACTTGAAGATTAGTGGCAGATGATCATTCTTCGCCATGGCGTTGGTGGAGGTCTGCGGGAGGGAGGGGAATGGGAGGCGAACAGTAAGGCCGCCCGTATTATACAGTGGCTCAGGCGCCATTAAGGGAGAGGAAGGCAGGTGGCCATGGAAGTCAAAGGGTTCGCTTCCCAGTGAGACTGCGTAGCGTGCATTTCGGACGCTTCCCGGTGAGCTTACGCATTGGAGGACAACATGAACGCCTCTCAGTCAGCCTGCGCACCGGACTGCGCTCGCACGCCTCCCGTTCAGTCAAGGTCAAGCAGCTGTCCAAACGGCACCTCCTACAGCCATTAAAACCAAGACACATGGCATCACATGAATGGTTAACAGAACGCACATGGTTCAAATTATACAAACGTTTGAGATATTAAAGTGGCAACTTTTTTTTTCAAAATGCCTTTGTTGGCTGTCATTCGAGTGCGCCTTCTATCAAAATGGACATGGAAAATGCCACAGCATGTCGCGTGCCATTCCATGATAGCATGCCAAGTTTCATGAATTTCATATGAGTTTTGCATTTACTAGAATTTAAAAACCAGGCATCTCAATGTTTTTCCAGCAATAACCGGTGCCCTAGTGCTTGAAATTCATTCCCATTTTCTTGCATGGGACCTAAGCATGGACCCAGGGACACATATTTGATTTTTCAACCAATTTATATGCACTGGAGCATGTTCATGTAGTTCAAATTTGAATTATGCACATAAATGCATTGAAAACGCAGTTAATGCATAAAAATGTCCAAACGAACCCCGAAAACTCACAAAAATTGACACAACACTCCTGTTGTTCTATGTTGACACGAGAAAATTTTTGAAAGCAATAAGAGGCAATGGATATCGTTTCGTCCCCAAAGGTGGGACGGTCCCTACCGACACCATCATGCTTGTTGTGAGAAGCTCTTCTTTGTGAGAAGCATATACCCAAACCTGCCCCAAATGGGACAAAAAATTTATCATGTCATGTTGATGCCGCTCCATAATAGCATGCCAAGTTTCATAAATTTCAGACGAGTTTTGGATTTACTAGAATTTAAAAACAAGGCATTTCAATGTTTTGCTGGCAATTAACGGTGCCCTGGTGTTTGAAAGTTATTCCCATTTCTTGCATGGGATCTAAGCATGCACCCAAAGACACAAATTTGATTTTTCAACCAATTTATATGCACTAGAGCATGTGCATGTAGTTCAAATTTGAATTATGCACATAAATGCAATGAAAACTCAGTTAATGCATAAAAATGTCCAAACGAACCTCGAAAAGTCGCAAAAATTGACACAACACTCATGTTGTTCTATGTTGACACGAGAAAAAATTTGAAACCAATAAGAGGCAATGGATATCGTTTCGTCCCCAAAGGTGGGACGTTCCCTACCGAAACCATCATGCTTGTTGTGAGAAGCTCTAGTTTGCGAGAAGCATATACCCGAACCTGCCCCAAATGGGACAAATTTTTTACCACGGCATGTTGATGTCGCTCCATGATAGCATGCCAAGTTTCATGAATTTCAGACGATTTTTGGATTTACTAGAATTTAAAAACCAGGCATCTCAACATTTTGCCAAAGAATCAATAAAGGTCGTGGTGTTTGAATTTCATTCCCATCTCTTGCATGAGACCTAGAAATTCACCCAAGGACACATATTAGGTTTTTCAACCAACTTTAGTGCATTGGATCATGTGCTTGTATTTCAGATTTGAATTATGCACATGAAATTCCTAGAAAACCCAGTTAATGCATAAAAATGTCCAAACAAACCCCAAGAAATCACAAAAATTGACACAACACTCCTGTTGTTCTATGTTGACACTAGAATTTTTTTGAAAGCAATAAGAGGCAATGGATATCGTTTCGTCCCCAAAGGTGGTATGTTCCCTATCGAAACCATCAAGCTTGTTGTGAGAAGCTCTAGTTTGTGAGAAGCTTATACCCAAACCTGCCCCAAATAGGATAAAATTTTCACCATGGCATGTTGACGCTGCTCCATGATAGCATGCCAAGTTTCATGAATTTCAGATGAGTTTTGGATTTACTAGAATGAAAAAACCAGGTATCTCAACGTTTTGCCGGCAATCAACGATTGCCACAGTGTTTGAAATTCATTCCGATCTCTTGCATGGGACCTAAGCATGCACCCAAGGACACACATGTGATTTCTCAACGAACTTTGGTGCATTGGAGCATGTGCTTGTAGTTCAAAATTGAATTATGCACATAAAATGCCTAGAAAACCCAGTTAATACATAAAAATGTCCAAACGAACCCCAAAAAAATCACAAAAATTAACACAACACTCCTTTTGTTCTGTGTTGACAATAGAATTTTTTTGAAAGCAATAAGAGGCAATGGATATTGTTTCGTCCCCAAAGGTGGGACGTTCCCTACCGAAACCATCATGGTTGTTGTGAGAAGCTCTAGTTTGTGAGAAGCATATACCCGAACCTGCCCCAAATGGGACAAATTTTTTACCACGGCATGTTGATGTCGCTCCATGATAGCATGCCAAGTTTCATGAATTTCAGACGATTTTTGGATTTACTAGAATTTAAAAACCAGGCATCTCAACATTTTGCCGGCAATCAACAGTGTCGTGGTGTTTGAATTTCATTCCCATCTCTTGCATGAGACCTAGAAATTCACCCAAGGACACATATTAGGTTTTTCAACCAACTTTAGTGCATTGGATCATGTGCTTGTATTTCAGATTTGAATTATGCACATGAAATTCCTAGAAAACCAGTTAATGCATAAAAATGTCCAAACAAACCCCAAGAAATCACAAAAATTGACACAACACTCCTGTTGTTCTATGTTGACACTAGAATTTTTTGAAAGCAATAAGAGGCAATGGATATCGTTTAGGTCCCCAAAGGTGGTATGTTCCCTATCGAAACCATCAAGCTTGTTGTGAGAAGCTCTAGTTTGTGAGAAGCTTATACCCAAACCTGCCCCAAATAGGATAAAATTTTCACCATGGCATGTTGACGCTGCTCCATGATAGCATGCCAAGTTTCATGAATTTCAGATGAGTTTTGGATTTACTAGAATGAAAAAACCAGGTATCTCAACATTTTGCCGGCAATCAACAGTGCCCTGGTGTTTGAAATTCATTCCAGTCTCTTGCATGGGACCTAAGCATGCACCCAAGGACACACATGTGATTTCTCAACGAACTTTGGTGCATTGGAGCATGTGCTTGTAGTTCAAAATTGAATTATGCACATAAAATGCCTAGAAAACCCAGTTAATACATAAAAATGTCCAAATGAACCCCAAAAAAATCACAAAAATTAACACAACACTCCTTTTGTTATGTGTTGACAATAGAATTTTTTTGAAAGCAATAAGAGGCAATGGATATCGTTTCGTCCCCAAAGGTGGGACGTTCCCTATCGAAACCATCATGCTTGTTGTGAGAAGCTCTGGTTTCTGAGAAGCTTATACGCGAACATACCCCAAATGGGACAATTTTTTTACCACGACATGTTGATGCCGCTCCAGCATAGCATGCCAAGTTTCATGAATTTCCGACGAGTTTTGGATTTACTATAATTTTAAAACCAGGCATTTCAACGTTTTGCCGGCAATCAATAGTGCCCTGTTGTTTGAATTTCAATCCCATCTCTTGCATGGGATCTAGAGATTCACCCAAGGACACACATGTGATTTTTCAACCAACTTTGGTGCATTGGAGCATGTGCTTGTAGTTCAAATTTGAATTATGCACATAAAATGCCTAGAAAACCCAGTTAATGTATAAAAAAGGCCAAACGAACCCCGAAAAATTCATTCCCATTTCTTGCATGGGACCTAAGCATGCACTGAAGGACACAAATTTGATCTTTCAACCAATTTGTATGCACCGGAGCATGTGTATGTAGTTTAGTTTTGAATTGTGCACCTGAAATGGCTAGAAAACCAGTTTAATGTATAAAATGTCCAAACGAACCCTGAATAATTCCAATTCTTTTACGACACACATATAGTTGCATCTTCACTGCACATAAAAGGTCTAGCAATTCAAACAGCGTCCATTGCCGCTGTGGCCCCATTTTGTAATTCAAATGAAGTAGATCCCACACAGTTTATTATCACCAACCATGTGAGATGTAGTACAAAGTATCTTGGAGCACCGTCGGTGTATAGTACGCCCATGGCTTACGTGAGAAGGTGCGTCGGCTACAGTCCACAGCCGGCGTGTCAAGCACACTAGCTTGCTCCCCAAAAACTCCCGCATATGCATCCCTCGCAATCTTGAAAATATTACTGCCTCGTAATCTCGAAAATATCTACCGCCTAGAAGGTATTAATGTTTGATAGCACACGATTAGTATGTGCAGACCGTGTGCGATGTCCGTTACTCCCGCTCTGCTTCAGTCCCTTGATTCAAATTTTCAGTAGCCCCGACATTTTACTCCCGCCTCTACATCCCTCACAATCTCAAAAATATCTGCTCGTCCTTGATACAAATTTTCAGTAGCCCCGCCTTGTTACTCCCTCCTAGTAAAATTTTCAGTTGTCGCAGTATTTCCTCAAACACAACCTTGCCCCCCCCACCCCCTCCACACACACAACCCTCGAAACCATTGGTAGGTCGACGCCATCGCCGGCGTCTCCATCCTCAACCTCTGCATGTGTGCTGGGGAGCTCAAGGAGCCAATGCCCAAAAAGAGGTTTATCGCGGCCTTTTTGCCCTACGCCGGCGAGGTGGCCGCCGAGGTGTCCCCGTCGTCCTCCGCAGGCCCGATCCGCCGTCGCCGGTTCGCTGATCCGCACGCCGCCGCGCCCCTACGCTAGTTCGAGGACTTCCTCATCCTCCCTCGGACCCGACAGCCGACGAAGTCTTACCTCGGGGTCTGGCAGCGGCGGAGGGGGACGTGGGTCGCTGAGATTAAAGATCGAGAGACCCACACCCGCCGGTGGCTCGGTAGCTTCCACACGGCCGAGCTCGCGGCCATGGAGTATGACCGCTAGCAGGTCCGCTACCATGGTGCGGCGGCTAGGCTCAATTTCCCCTTCCGCACACGTCTGGTCGACCTCGTTCCGCCGGATCCAGGGGTGGTGAGCTCGGCTATGGCGCGGGAAGACTGCGAGGCGTGGGAACGCCTCGAGGCCGAGCCCACCGACGGGGCCTGCATGCAAGAGCTCCGCTGGCAGCACCCGGAGCTCGTGGAGACGGAGCGCGCGATCTTTGCCGGCGCGGAGGGCGGCGAGGTTATCGCGCTCTCCTCCGATGAAGAGGTCTAAGGCGGCGAGGACGGTGGCACGAAGGGCGGCGAGGTTATCACGCTGTCCTCTGATGACGAGGTCGATGGCGGTGGCGACGGCGGCACGGAGGGCGTCGAGGTGGGCCCCGAGGAAGAGGAGATCGACGTTGACGAGTGGAGGAATGCCTTCCCCAACGACCCCAACGATGGTACTGGCCCGGACCCGGCTCATGGCACACCGTACATGACGAGGAAGGATTGGCTCGACGTCTACTTCGACCAAAAGTATTTTAGCTTAGTTTGAATTTATGTTTTATGTTCGGTTATGCAAAACTATCTATGTTTATGTTTGAATGCATGCTACTTTCGGTTGAACCTGCTTTGAACTTGATAAATTGAAGTTTACAACCTTAAGTTTAGGGGATCGACTAGAAAAGGCCAAAATTGTTGGAGTATATATATATATCCACTAAGGGTTTTAGTCCTTTTACATTTTAATGATCGCCTAGAGATGTCCTTATGACTTGTTTATTTCAGTTCTATATGTGCAACTATTTGCCGTGCAGTTCAATTTCATCAATAACAATTTCAACAATACCACCATGAATTACGATATTTGGTTACTGTTAAGGATATTGCAGTTAACATGACTTTACGTTTTTCAATTGTTGTTTAGCAACATGCATTGTACTGAATGACTAAATATGCAATCCCAGGCTACATAGCAACAAGGAAGAGTGTTACCTTAATGTTCTGATGATGTCTAGATATACGTGTAATAAAATCTTATATAATGGGGTGGATGGAGTGTTGTACTACATCATTTTCAATTGTTGTTTAGCTTCTAATATTAACTTGGTGCTTTTAGGTACATATATCATTGCCAAAGATCCACACTTCGACCCTTTCTTCGTATGGGGCAATGAGATATTCATGAACCAGCATCAAGTGAGGAAACTGATAAAGATTGTTATTAAAATGGGTCAAAAGATGTCAATCGAACTATAACAGTGAACTGCAGGATGGTAAGTAAGAACCCTGTAGCCTTCTTTTACTGCCCGTAATGAGTTGTGCTAGATGACGATATCTGAATCTCTTTTCTTTTACGGTGGATCCTGAAGCAGTTTACTCAAGATTACCTCTCAAACTACATGATTGGCGGCCGACCATCACAAGGGGTTGGACTGGAGTCTTGCATGACTTCTGCATCTAGGAGAGCACACTAGGGCCATTCCGCTTCACCTTGTTCAGCAACTGGGATGTCTGTCGCCTCTTTCTTTACCATCTGTAATAGTACAAGTGTAGAAACCTAGTACATCATTCTTTATTTGGTGCTTATGTAATTCTTAAACATATGTACCTGTGAATCAAATAATGCATTGGTTGTTTGAACCTGATGGATATGAATAAAGCTATAGCCTACTTTCAAGTTTAAATTATGTACAATTTTAAATAGCAGCAATTAAATTAGGGCGAAATTACGTTGTGAAGGTCATTACAACACATACGGATGGTAAAATACAAACGTTTGCGATATACACCATAATGCGAGACGGTTCACAGAGAGGAAATGTGTGCAAGCATGCACACAATTGTCGTTTGCAAAGCGTGTGTGATGACAGACACTATCACATACGGTGCGGGAAAACTAAATGTCTGTGATTGTCTACCTATCGTACACGGTTTATAATCATGAACTGTTTGTGATGTGACAGGCATCGTAAAACTCCCGTGCCTAGAATCTGCCTGGAAAACTCCTGTGCCTGGAATCTGCCTGGTTTTAGGCAAAACCACAAAACTCCGTCTGCGATGGCAATGTGAGCACAAACGAGTAGCAAGGATGCAGCGTTTGGGAGTCGAGATATCGAAAACAGTTATATAGGGACAACTGTATGCATCAAGGCTCCCTATCCCCGACGGTTTCTGGGTCGAGTGGGAAGGAACCCCCTATCGCCCACACTCACTTGGCGATGGTTCCAAATGCCATCACGGAAAGGGGTTAAAAACCGTTTGTTTAGGACCGACGCGCACAAGTGTTGGATTAATTTTCCTGGACCGTAAGGGACCCTAGAAGGTTCGGGAGAAGATCTAAAGACTTACAAGGGAGCGGCAAGATCGAGAGGCCTGCCTAGGGGGTAGGCACGCCCTAAGGCTTGTGGACTCCTCATGGCACCTCTTGACCTAATTCCACCTCTATAAATTCTCAAATATTCCCAATACATCAGAGAGCCACCCAAAATACTTTTTTCGCCGCCGCAAGTTTCTGTTCTTCCGCCATCCCATCAAGAGGCCTTTTTCGGTACTCTGTCGAAGGGGGAATCAATCATGGAGGGCTTCTACATCAACCTTTATGCCCTTCGGATGATTTGTGAGTAGTTTATCATAGACCTATGGGTCCATAGCTAGTAGCAAGATGGCCTCTTCTCCCTCTTTGATCTTCAATACAATGTTCTCCTCGATGTTCTTAGAGATCTATTCGATGTAATCTTCTTTTGCAGTGTGTTTGTTGGGATCCGATCAACTATGAGTTGATGATCAGATTATTCATGAATATTATTTTAGTCTTCTCTGAACTCTTTTATGCATGATTGTTATAGCTTTGTATTTCTCTCCAATCTATCCATTTGGTTTGGCCAACTCGATTGATTAATCTTGCAATGCGAGAGGTGCTTTGTAATGGGTTCAATCTTGCAGTGCTCAAACCTAGTGACAGAAGGGGACCTGACACGTATTTGTATTTTTTGCATTAAGGGGAAAATGTGGGGTATATTCATATTGATTGGATTTACTTTGTCTACATCATGTCATCTTACTTAAGGAGTTACTCCGTTCTTCATGAACTTACTACTCTAGATGCATGGTGGATAGCGGTCAATGTGTGGAGTAATATTAGTAGATGCAGGAAGTAGTCGGTCTACTTGTCTCGGACATGATGCCGATTACATGATCATTGCCTTGAATATCGTCATAACTATGCGGTTTTCTATCAATTGCCCGACGATAATTTGTTTGCCCACGGTATGCTTTTTGTTCGAGAGAGAAGCCTCTAGTGAAAACTATGGCCCCCGGATCTACCTTTACCATATATAAAATCCAAAAATACCTTGCTACAATTTATTTACCGTTCTTTTATATTGTGTTTTTGTTTATCTATCTACCATTATCAGATTTGATCCTTACAATTTACCGCCAAGGGGATTAACAACCCTCTTGATCGTGTTGGGTGCAAGTATTTGTTCTTTTGCTTGTAGGTGCAATTCACAAGGTTTCGCATGGTTCTCCTACTGGATTGATAACCTTGGTTCTTAACCGAGGGAAATACTTATCTCTACTGTACTACATCGTCCTCTCCTCTTCGAGGAAATCCCAACACAGCTCACAAGTAGGATCCTCCTCCATGGCCCTGTCGGCGCAAGCGCCATCTAGGGTGCATTCTTTGCCAGCAAGTCTTTGTTGAATAGCCGACAAACAACCCAATCATAATGCACACAAGCAATAGACTGGTTGAGAAAACAACACAAGGAGAATAAGAAACAAGAAACAAATCTCGAGCATGACATGTGATGCTCTAGCGGTTCCATCGATTGACTCGTCCGGAGAAGGAGATTGAAAAACAAAATCAAGTCTTGTCATACCTTGGGAGTGCAGGGTAGGAGGTGGGGCAAGTCACCCTCGAGGCAGTACTCGTGCATCACCCACGGTGTCTTTTGGCCGCTGGGGGTGCGGCCGCAGTAAAAGACGAGCGTCTACTTTATGCCGACGAGGACGTGCACTGTCCCGTGTCGTGGAATATCTCCTTGTCCTTACCCGTCGCCTTCCAGTAGCCGCTCCTAGTCGCCCGATTGGTGCGCATACTTGTGGGGTACTTCTGATCGTTGTGCACAAAAAGGAACCACTCCTTCTCACCCATCTTCGACTCTACTTCAAAATGACACAACAAGAAATCTGTTAATCCATGACGGATTCCTGATGACGTTCTCAAAACCGTCATGAAAATCGTCACAATTGAATAAGATGCGAATGGCCTCCAAAATAGTAGTACCTTTATGACAGACATCGAGAGACCGTTATGGAATCCGTCATGGATCGGCTAACTGGGTCTGCCCTTCTCTTTTTATATACACCACCTGGACCGTCACGAACGGCTTGCGCTGATGTGGCAGTCCTGCGCGAAGCCGAAGCTGCTTTCTGATTGGTTGATATGACCCTCCCGCGGATCACGCATAAGCACCGTCCATCCCTCCTGGATCCAACGGTAGGCACACTCCTCCCTCCCTCCCCCCCTCTCTCTCTCTCTCTCCTTTCTTCCTCAACCACGAGCCGCCGGCTGCTCCCTCCGAGTGCTCCCCCCGATTTTGGATCACGGCGGCATAGACTTCTGCTCCTTCCTGACGCGCCCCTCACCAGATCCACGCGGACGTGCTCATCTCCACCTCCTCATCTTGGTGATCATGAAGCTCTCCATCGGGGGCTCCTTCTCCCTGGATCTGGTCGTAGCCCCCAATCTCAACCAGCGACGCCGGCCACCACCACCCCTCTGTTATCGTCCCTCGCCGGCCATGACGAGGTCCTCCCTCCAGCATCGTGGATCTAGGTCCCCATCTAACCCATAGATGGATCCCATCTACTCATCCACACCTGCACGCCCGATCTAGGATCTCCGGTGCTCTTCCTCTCCTCAAGGGGCGTGGCGGCCGCCCTTTCCCTGCGGGTCGAGCAGGAATACAACATTTCCTCTTCTTCACCGCGCGAACGACCGCCACGACCGTGGTCCATGGAGACGCGCCGCTGGCCGCCGCAACATGGTGCGCACTAAGATGCGCCGCTCGGAAGCGGCCATAGTGCACACGGAGATGCGCGAGCCCCTGTTTGGAGGGACTGCCAAGAGCGCGGCTACAACGAGCGAGCGCCTTGGCAGCATCGGCCCTCCCGCTGCCGTACTCCGCCCATCTGACTTGCATCTGCCGGTGACCGGAGGGTATGACAATGGTGTGGACGCCCTCAACAACGGGAATGCTGCACGGGAAAAGTGGCGAAGGGGAGAAAAGGACCGCCTCCTCTGCTGCAGGTCACCGGAGCTCATCCTCTGCAGGTCACGGGAGGCGCGGTGGCGCCATTACTTCACTGCCCGTCATAGCGACTTGTCTCCACATGGGTAAGAATAGTGGAATGCTTCGTTTCTGTTTCCGTTTTTTTATCTGAACCTTGTTGCTACAATGGCGTGACATGAACACACTAGTCACCTGACAATTAAGAAATTCTATAGCTTTATGGTATTTATCTGGGAGTAATTCATGTTGCTTGTGACTAAGGACTTCTGCCTATGTTGGCCTTTTGTTTTTATTATATGCAGGGTCCGAGACAAGCACATGATTTGGTTTTGGACAATTTAAAGTTTTAGAACATGAGTTAATATAGGTTTCCAGTACCCATTCTTGTCACGTGATGTTGTAGTTAGCAACTTAGCATTACCCCCTGATAACAGTTAGCCTCGCCGTCGTAACTCTTATTCTTATCAGAAGTATTTTACATGTTCACTAAGTTCCTGACCATAGGTGATCCACTTGATCATAATTTTGTTTCCATTTTAATTTAAATTGGGCGGTCTATCAGTTTTCTGCAGCAAGACGATTATCTGTATCTTCAAAGGTACTTAGATTAATTTACTAGCATATTTGCAATACCATAAGGTCGATCACCTTTTCCTATGAACTTTCTCACATGGATCTTGAACCATTCAAGGATCAAATTCAGAGCCATTGTGGTAAAAGTAACTAATTCACTGTTGTGTCTTATGTGCTGTGTTCTTTTACATTGCCTTTGAGTTTATCATATTTTTTGAAGTGGCTGAGAAAACCAAGTAGCGGAGTTCTGGTATAGTAAATGATCATCTAATTTTCTGATTGTAGCCCCTGATTTGATGTCAATTTACTTTGCTAGGAGTTGAATTTGAGTGGTCTTGGTGTGCCCAATGTACCCCCTGCAGCTTGGGAGACAAGTGATGTGGTGAAAGTTGATCTTTCGAAGAACTTGATAGAAGATCTGCCAAATGAGTTGTCCCTGTGCTCATCACTTCAAGTGAGTTGAACTCTTGTGTTGGTTTTCTTGGAAGAAAAGAACCATTACTTGAAAATCAGCTACGAGATAGACTAAATCATTTAAGCTTGGTTGCTAGATAAAATTCGGTTCATGTGCTGGTGCTAGTGTACATTTTTCTATTCAATGAAGAGTGTGTTTACTGGTATGGCAGAATGCAGAATGCAGAGTGCAATACAAAGGTTCAGCACCACTCTGCCGCGCGCTGGTGGTGACTGACCTGCACTGTGTCCCTTGCATCATCTACAAACCACTTTAGTGAGCACTTGTATCTCTGCCTCCCTCCTCTACAATGAGCCCATGGCTGTGGCATACACTGTTTTATGGCCATTGAGCTGAACCTGATCCATGGTTAGTTAGGGCATTGGTGTTGTTTGGGCTTGATTAGCTCAATTTGATGTTGTTTAGGCTTGAGAAAAGTTGTTCTCTTGTTGAAATGAGAGGGATAAGGTAGGTGCTGCAGTTGTTGACAATCGTCTATATGCAATTGTGGGCAACCAGAGAATATGTGTTGCATTTGTATGTCCTCATGTTTAAAATTTGTGTCTGGATGTTATTACTAGATCTACTATCCCAATATTTTTTTCCCTAAATCTCATGGTAAATCTGGAAGTTGTATTGCATATATGTGTATTATGCCATACCAGTAAACTTCTAAAAGCAAGTGGAGCTGAACCTTTGTATTGCACTCTGCATTCTGCAGATTACGCTCTATTTATTCGCATGTCATGCTATATGAACAGGCATTGCGGTTCCGATTGTTATGCTGGGAGCGATGTTCCTCATGGTCCCAGTAATGTTGCTAGTATGGAAGAGGCACTAGATCCTTGTTGTCACATTCCTTGAGCTCTCGTTGATGGAGGATAAATGGAACAAGCGATCATCTAGTGGAGACAAAGAGTAAGTCACAACCCCTTTGCTCTTCCTGTCCATAATAAGAAGGAATGCTTACTCTAGTGTCCCATTTACTTGTAGCTTTAATAATTTCGATACACAATACATATGATGCTTCCATGCTTTTCAAGTGTTTTGCAATATTGTTTTTCTCTATATTGCACCTAGAACTGAATGTTCGATTGGATCAGGCAGGTAAAATTGTGAGTAGGCCTTCTTGCCTGTTTACTTTTCGCTTGGATCAGGCGTTCATGTAAACAGGACAGCTCCAACTCTTGTTTCAAGAGTGAGTAGTACGCTGAAACTGCATTCTAGTAAATAGGGGTTACTTCTCAAATCTAAGAAATTTAAAACCAATCCTCATTGCTGACTGGCGGTGTATATATAATAATGGTATATGAAGATGAACTTGGCAAAAACTCAGCTTTTACCTTCAAAATATATGTACAGAATTTCCTGATCTAATCTGAAATGTCAACTGAGCATTATATGTGACCATTAAAACCAAAAACGTACTGTATGGACAAACACAAATCATACTACTGTTCTTTGTTTATTGTGTTGGTGGGTTTTCTCCCTAGGCATTTCTTTTTCTATACTTTTTGTCTCCTGCAGCCCGAGAATATGTATTCCAGAAATAAGTTTAATCCGAATCTAAGAAGAAAATTACATAGTTACATTGTGGCAGTCCTACAGTAAGAATACAGAGGTTTAAACCTGTTTATTTGTGTACTACTCACATGTATTAGTGAGTCAATTTATTTTTCTTTTATACTAGATACTTTGTTATTCTCATTTGTAGGCACAATAAGATTTAAGGATTTGTAGGCACAATAAGTTTCTTCTACTATATATTCATATCTACAAATGTCTAATGTTGTTGTGAATATGGTAGGTATGTTGCTGTCCATCACAATCCCCCAAGACATATGGTTGCCATCAGGAGGGTTGACGACAAGAACACCAGTGACAACCTTAGTAGTTTATATGTGTTGTTGATGTAAATTGGATTGTACCGGTTCCTAATCCTTGCTGTGTGATATATGTTGTCAATATATGTTGTATATTATCATTTCATGGAGGATATTCTAAACTGCTAGGTTTTAGATACCTATGGATGGTTGCACATTAAGTGATTTTGTCAATATATGTTGTAGATACCTATAGATGGTTGCATATTGAGTCATTTGGTCCAAAATTGGCATTATGATTTACGGAACACATTATGCTAAAAGTGTATCTGATTAAAATTGGGCTGAAGGAACGGATGGAACCAAATTTTAATTGATCCTAAATCCATGACGGTTTCTGTGACGAAAAATAGTGTCCACGTAGGTAGCCACGTCATTCCAGTTAGTCAATTGAAAATCCTACGTGGCATTGGTCCATGACGGTCTATTCCATCACAGCCTAGTGTGGGCTTGGGCGGGCCTGAGGCAGTTCCATGACGGCCAAGAACCGTCATGGAAGCCATGATGTTAAATTATGACGCGATATACATGACGGATCTCAAGTCCGTCAACGATGGACACGCATGACAGTTTTTGGCTGTTCCGTGACGGCTAGGGACCGTCACGTATTAATAGATTTCTTGTAGTGTGAACTGGTCATTAGGACGCTGCCTCATGCCTGCAAATTATTGAGGAGTAGTACTGCACTTAGTCGGAAGATCCCACGGCTCGCTGTTGTTAGGTTGACATCGGCGACCACGGGATAAGAGAAGTAGGGTTTGCGGAACTCGGGGGTGAGGTAGTGCGCCAACATCTCCTCATTGCTGGGGTGAAACCTGTACCTCAAAATAAGCACCAGTTGCGGCTCCTCCAACCCCAGATCGACCACAACCGCCACGTTCGACATTGTTGCGCCCCCTCGGATCTACTATCTTTCCTTGATATGCTATGGAAGAAATAGATGAAATAGGGGCCCAGGAGGAGTAAGAAGAGCGATAGATGTGGATAGGTGATTCTGTGTGAACTCTTTGGGGTTTACATGTGTGGCGTGGTTATATGTGTCCTGAATACTGTGACAGGGAAGACAACTTGATTTACCCTCTTATTTACTGCATTAACTTCCAACTAAGGACTGAGTTAATTATGTAGTGGTCATTTGTGGAGAATTGTCGTGTGTTTGATCATGTGTGCAAGGAAATAATGATGGTATGTGTGCTAAAGAATGCTGATGAATCTTAGGGTGTGATGTCAAACTAGTTGGATGCATCTATAGTTTGTTTATAGTTATTTGATTGCCATCGCATAGTTCAGTGGTTACGGGAAATGAATTGGAGGGGAGAAAGAGATACCACAATGTAGTTGATTGATAAATCTAATTATGTGTTGAAGGAGCTAAATTATTCCCCTTAAAAATCTAATATTTAGTCTATTGTTGGTGTATCTTGGTTACTAACAGGTATGTTTTTTTCGTTGAAAATAGTTGTCTTGAGTAAATAAAGTACTATTTCCAAATTAACATTGCATGAAGCAAAGGTGCAACAGTAGTTCTCTCCCCTACCCTTGTAGATGTTGTGGATTCGATTTCCCTATGTAATAGTTCCATAATTGTAGAGGATGTTCGCCCAACACATTTGTTTAAGATGGGAACTGTACCGCGTCACGTTGTGTACGTGACACTATTGACATAGTACAATAAGGGGCGAGCGCAAGTGTTGTATCTGGTCTAGTAGTGTGTAACAGGTCATGACGCGTTCTAATGCATCATGGTCAAATTTTAGACATAATATTATGGAGTTATCAAAGGGTTTGAAAATTATATCAAGAAATTGTGGCGATGGTTCGAGCCCACAACATGTAGAGCAATTCTTTTAAGTGAAGCCCTTTGATTTGGCAAAAAATGTTTTACTCACTTCAAAAACCTAACTCTTTCCATCTTCAAAATTTTCTGTTCAAATTTCTTGTAGAATTTTTTAGCAGTAACAACACCATTTTTGCTTGGTTAATTCAAACTTCAAGTCTTCATTTTAATCGACAAAACTTGATTCTTCACTGGAGGGCCATTCTTAAAAATTATATTGTGCAATATACGAATTGTGTTTTGAAGCCTCTTCTATGGTAATTGATTAGTTGTGGGGGAGTAGAATTTTCGTAGATGGAGCAAGCGGCATGGGCCTCGCATGAAGTAGCCGCGCATGAACACTACTAAAAAGCGTAATATGTGACCTCCACATGTAACCACTACTACATGAATGCCTTGTAGTGGTGGGCGCAAAAAGGCCAGTAGTGGCCGGCCAGGCTCCTAGGCCTGCCCGCCAGCGACCTCCCGCCACTGCTAGTACCCATCAGTTGCAGGCGCGCGCCTGCCACTGGTAGAGCGCCTCCAATGGCGGGCATGTCCACAAGCCCGCCACAGCTAGATTTTATAGTTATGGCGGTTAAACTCCGCCGCCCGCCGCTGCTAGATCCACCATGACTAAAAGTATAACCAGCAGCAAGAATTTACATATTTGATCAGATGCATCACGATATATCATAGTTTAGTAGCACATTTTATCATGGTCAATAAACAAACTAACTATAAGTTCCGCAAGTACATATAGCAAAGTCTATAGGAATTATGGAGACCACATTATGGAAACCACATTATCACGTTCATAGAAATAGAGAAAGTTCATTCAAGCATCGATCATGAGACCACATTATGGCACTACACAAATAGTTGAAAAACAAAAGTTCAGCTCCATCATAGCAATTTGCAATTAAGATCAGCTCTGTGAAGAGTTGTCCTGGTCTCCAATCATCTTCTCGACCTTGGTTAGGGAAGACTTGGCTGTTTCAAAAACTCTCTCAGCAGAATCAATGGCTCCTGGCGCACTCTCTCCAGCGGCTTTGTGGCTCCTAGTGGCTGCCCTCGCAAGATCGGGAGATCCTTCAGCGCTCTTGGCATATTGTAGAGGTCCTCTTCGCATAGGCGAGCGTGAACACCGAGTACCCAACCAGCCTCGAGACGGCGTCTAGGGCGGTAGGAGTCATAAAGAGGCCTATCGGCTCCTCCATCTAGATCGCAAAAGTTGATAGTTAGATAAACCACATTTATACGAAAGCAACTATATAAGAAGATAATTAAAGTTGTGTACGGCAACCCTAGATGTCTTTTTCGGGTGGGCATTTCTCACTCTTAAGTTGTTGTACATATGTCGGGCACTCCATGACTGGTACTTCGGCTGTCGGTGATGGTCATTCTTCACCTTTTCCTCCTCCTTTACCAACATAACAAAGGAAGAGGAGCCCAGAATGACCCTCTACGAGAATTGTCGGTTCATCTCCCAATTGGTTGTATATATGATTTACAACCAATGTTATTTCAACCGTTGGTGAAGGTCGTCCTTCACCTTCACCTCCTGCTTTACCAAGTTCTCAGAGGAGGAGAAGAGGAGGGACAACCCCTATGACAACAGTCGGTATCCTCCTCTCAAAACAACTCTCATCACAGTATGTTGATTTAGAGTGAGAATTGCCCCCCTGAACAAAAAAATGTAGCTAACAATATCAGCAGACTAATTAAATATTACATGTAGAGAAAAAATATTAAGTAGCTATGGACAAAGAATGTAACTAACAATACCAACACCACTACATTAAAATTTGGGCATGAACTCTGCTTTAAAATGGACATATCAAGTGCTAGAAATTTGGCAAAACGGAAATAAATCAACTTTCGTCAAAACATTAGCTCTTATTATGAACCCCTGCGAAGAAAATTGGTATAATCTACGGTCTACGATATACGAATGTTAATAAGAAAGTTCCTATAATCTACGAATAAATAATGTAAATAACAATACGAACACCATTACATTAAAATTTGGGCCTGAACTCTGCTTTAAAATGGACATATTAAGTGCTAGGAATTTGGCGAAATGAAAATAAATGAAGGTTTTGCCAAAACATTAGCTCTTATTATGATCCCCTGCAAAAAAAATTGATATAATCTACGGTCTATGATATACGAATATGAATAAGAAAGTTCCTATAATCTACGAACAAATAATGTAGCTAACAATACCAACACCACTACATTAAACTTGGGCATGAACTCTGCTTTAAAATGGACATATTAAGTGCTAGAAATTTGGTAAAACAAACATAAATCAAATTTTCGCCAAAACATTAGCTCTTATTATGAATCCCCGCAAACAAAGTTCATATAATCTACAGTCAAGATATACGAATATGAATAAGAAAGTTACTATAATCTACAAACAAAGAATGTAACTAACAATTCCAACAGCACTACATTAAAATATGGGAATGAACTCTGCTTTAAAATGCACATATTAAGTGCTAGAAATTTGGCCAACAGAAATAAATCAATGTTTTGCCAAAACATTAGCTCTTATATGAATCCCTAAAAAGAAAGTTCCTATAATCTACGGTCTACAATCTACGAATATGAATAAGAAACTTTCTATAATCTACGATCTATGATCTATGAATATAAATCAGAAACTTCATAAAATCTACGAAAAAGGAATGTAAGTATAATCTACAATCTACAAACCCTACCCATAATCCCAAAACACACATATTTCTAACTCTAACCCTAGATCCCCTACCAATGTGGGTGGCGGCCACGGGCTGTTGGTGTTGGTGGCGGCTACGGTCGTGTTGGTGTTGGTGGCTGCCGCGGTCGTCGGTGCGGGTGACGGTGGGGACGACGAGATCATGTCGGATCCCATGGCGACAGCGACGGCGGGTCTAACGGGGGTGGCAAAGAGGACGGCAGGACCGATGTGTGCGGGGAAAAGGACGACGTGGCCAACGGGGGTGGCCAAGAGGACGGTGGGGCCGACAGGGTGGGTGAAGATGATGACGAGGCTGAGGCGACGACATCGCCAAGAGCGAGATCCATGGGGAGAGTTAGGGTGAGCGAGATTGAGTGAAGTGAGGGGGACGACGGGGGTGCGCTTGGGTTGATAAACCGTGTTCTTGCTACGACGAGCGGCAACAAGCAACCACCATTACTATTTTCGGACATAAGTTGAGATCTGGTAGTGATAACTAGTGGTGGTTACGTGGAGCCACCCACCACTGCTTACTCACTTACCTGTGGCGGGCACTAGCTAGGGTACCCCCATCACAGCTGAGTTATGTAGACAAGTTCCCTAGGGGTGAATATACCTGTGGCGGGTTAATTGGATTGCCCGCCATAGATAGACTTTGGGCTGTGGAGGGCACGTTGTGGCACCTGCCACTGCTTGTTTTAAAAAATAGCTGTTGTGGGTGCCACGCCTCGCCCGCCACTCATTGGTGTTCATCTATAAACCCTTTCCCAGTAGTTAACAGATGTCGTTTTTCGAAAAATGTGTTGAATTGGGCTCCTTCCAAATTGTATCTATAATTTATATGTTCATAGTTGACACATTCTCTTACATTTCCTCCTTCTGCATTTTTTGTCCCTACTTTTCTAGTTTAAAGTATTAGAGATGTGAGACAAGATGGTGATGGGGTGATTGGAAAGGAAGTTAGTGTTGGTAATATGCCCTAGAGGCAATAATAAAAGTATTATTATATTTCCTTGTTCATGATAATTGTCTTTTATTCATGCTATAATTGTATTATCCGGAAATCGTAATACACGTGTGAATACATAGACCACAATATGTCCCTAGTGAGCCTCTAGTTGACTAGCTCGTTGATCAACAGATAGTCATGGTTTCCTGACTATGGACTTTGGATGTCGTTGATAACGTGATCACATCATTAGGAGAATGATGTGATGGACAAGACCCAATCCTAAGCATAGCACAAGATCGTGTAGTTCGTTTTGCTAGAGCTTTTCCAATGTCAAGTATCTCTTCCTTAGACCATGAGATCGTGTAACTCCCGGATACCGTAGGAGTGCTTTGGGTGTACCAAACGTCACAACGTAACTGGGTGACTATAAAGGTGCATTACAGGTATCTCCGAAAGTGTATGTTGGGTTGACACGGATCGAGACTGGGATTTGTCACTCCGTATGACGGAGAGGTATCACTGGGCCCACTCGGTAGTGCATCATCATAATGAGCTCAAAGTGACCAAGTGTTTGGTCACGGGATCATGCATTACGGCACGAGTAAAGTGACTTGCCCGGCAACGAGATTGAACGAGGTATTGGGATACCGGCGATGGAATCTCGGGCAAGTAAAATACCGATTGGCAAAGGGAATTGTATACGGGTTGATTGAATCCTCGACATCGTGGGTTCATCCGATTATATCATCGAGGAGCATGTGGGAGCCAACATGGGTATCCAGATGCCGCTGTTGGTTATTGCCCGAGAGCCGTCTCGGTCATGTCTGCATGTCTCCCGAACCCGTAGGGTCTACACACTTAAGGTTCGGTGACGCTAGGGTTGTATGAATATGAGTATGCAGCAAACCGAATGTTGTTCGGAGTCCCGGACGTCAGGAGTGGTTCCGTAATGGTCCGGAGGTAAAGATTTATATATAGGAAGTCTTATTTTGGTCGCCGGAAAAGTTTCGGGCATTATCGGTATTGTACCAGGAGTGCCGAAAGGGGTCCGGGGGTCCAACGGGGGGGTCCACCTGCCTCGGGGGGCCACATGGGCTGTACGGGGTGCGCCTTGGCCTATATGGGCCAAGGGCACCAGCCCCAAAAGGGCCCATGCGCCAAGGAGACTTGGGAGGGAAGAGTCCTAAAGGGGGAAGGCACCTCCGAGGTGCCTTGGGGGATGGACTCCTCCCCTCTTGGCCGCACCCTTCCTTGGAGGAAGGGGCAAGGCTGCGCCCTCCCCCCTCTTTTGCACCTATATAAAGGGAGGGGAGGGAGGGGTGGCCGCACCCTGAAGCCCTTGGCACCTCCCCTCTCCGCTACACCTCCTCCTCCTCCCGTAGTTGCTTAGCGAAGCCCTGCCGGAGTTCTGCTGCATCCACCACCACGCCGTCGTGCTGCTGGATCTTCATCAACCTCTCCTTCCCCTTGCTGGATCAAGAAGGAGGAGACGCCATCCGCTCCGTGACGTGTGTTGAGCAGCGTAGGTGCTGTCCGTTCGGCACTAGGTCATCGGTGATCTGAATCACGACGAGTACGACTCCATCATCCCCGTTCCATTGAACGCTTCCGCACGCGATCTACAAGTGGTATGTAGATGCAATCACTCTTCCATGACTCGTTGCTAGATGAACTCATAGATGGATCTTGGTGAAACCGTAGGAAGAATTTTAATTTTCTGCAACGCGTTCCCCAACGGTGGCATCATGAGCTAGGTCTATGCGTAGTTCTCTATTGCACGAGTAGAACACAATTTTGTTGTGGGCGTAGATCTTGTCAACTTGCTTGCCGCTACTAGTCTTATCTTGCTTCAGCGGTATTGTGGGATGAAGCGGCCCGGACCAACCTTACACGTACGCTTACGTGAGACCGGTTCCACCGACTGACATGCACTAGTTGCATAAGGTGGCTGGCGGGTGTCTGTCTCTCCCACTTTAGTTGGAGCGGATTCGATGAAACGGGTCCTTATGAAGGGTAAATAGAAGTTGATAAAATCACGTTATGGTTATTCGTAGGTAAGAAAACGTTCTTGCTAGAACCCAATTGCAGCCACGTAAAAGATGCAACAACAATTAGAGGACGTCTAACTTGTTTTTGCAGCAATTGTCATGTGATGTGATATGGCCAGAAGTTGTGATGAATGATGAATGATATATTGTGATGTATGAGATCATGTTCTTGTAATAGGAATCACGACTTGCATGTCGATGAGTATGACAACCGGCAGGAGCCATGGGAGTTGTCTTTATTTTTTGTATGACCTGCGTGTCATTGAAGAACGCCATGTAAATTACTTTACTTTATTGCTAAACGCATTAGCCACAGAAGTAGAAGTAGTCGTTGGCGTGACAACTTCATGAAGACACGATGATGGAGATCATGATGGAGATCATGGTGTCATGCCGGTGACAAGATGATCATGGAGCCCCGAAGATGGAGATCAATGGAGCTATATGATATTGGCCATATCATGTCACTACTATATAATTGCATGTGATGTTTATTATGTTTATGCATCTTGTTTACTTAGAACGACGGTAGTAAATAAGATGATCCCTTACAACTATTTCAAGAAGTGTTCTCCCTAACTATGCACCGTTGCTAAAGTTCGTCGTTTCGAAGCACCACGTGATGATCGGGTGTGATAGATCCTTACGTCCACATACAACGGGTGTAAGACAGTTTTACACATGCAAAACACTTAGGGTTAACTTGACCAGCCTAGCATGTACAGACATGGCCTCGGAACACGGAGACCGAAAGGTCGAACACGAGTCGTATGGAAGATACGATCAACATGAGAATGTTCACCGACGATGACTAGTCCGTCTCACGTGATGATCGGACACGGCCTAGTCGACTCGGATCGTGTAACACTTAGATGACTAGAGGGATGTCTAATCTGAGTGGGAGTTCATTAAATAATTTGATTAGATGAACTTTATTATCATGAACAATAGTCTAAAATCTTTGCAAAATGTCTTGTAGATCAAATGGCCAACGCTAATGTCACCATGAACTTCAACGCGTTCCTAGAAAAAACCAAGCTGAAAGATGATGGCAGCAACTATTCGGACTGGGTCCGGAACCTGAGGATCATCCTCATAGCAGCCAAGAAACAATATGTCCTAGAAGCACCGCTAGGTGAAGCACCCATCCCAAAGAACCAAGACATTATGAATGCTTGGCAGTCTCGTGCTGATGATTACTCCCTCGTTCAGTGCGGCATGCTTTACAGCTTAGAACCGGGGCTCCAAAAGCGTTTTGAGCAACACGGAGCATATGAGATGTTCGAGGAGCTGAAAATGGTTTTCCAAGCTCATGCCCTGGTCGAGAGGTATGAAGTCTCCGACAAGTTCTATAGTTGTAAGATGGAGGAAAACAGTTCTGTCAGTGAGCACATACTCAAAATGTCTAGGTTGCACAACCGCCTGTCCTAGCTGGACATTAACCTCCCGGACGAGGCGGTCATTGATAGAATCCTTCAGTCGCTCCCACCAAGCTACAAGAGCTTTGTGATGAACTACAATATGCAGGGGATGGTGAAGACCATTCCCGAAGTATTTTCAATGCTGAAATCAGCAGAGGTTGAAATCAAGAAAGAACATCAAGTGTTGATGATCAATAAAACCACTAAGTTCAAAAAGGGCAAGGGTAAGAAGAACTTCAAGAAGGACGGCAAGGATATTGCCGCGCCCCGTAAGCAATTTGCCGGGAAGAAGTCAAGGAATGGACCCAAGCCTGAGAATGAGTGCTTTTATTGCAAGGGGAAGGGTCACTGGAAGCGGAACTGCCCCAAATACTTAGGGGATAAGAAGGCCGGCAACACTAAAGGTATATTTGATATACATGTAACTGATGTGTACCTTACCAGTACTCGTAGTAACTCCTGGGTATTTGATACCGGTGCCGTTGCTCATATTTGTAACTCACAACAGGAGCTGCGGAATAAGCGG
The DNA here is from genome assembly GCA_021605145.1 of Aegilops bicornis. Lineage (NCBI taxonomy): Eukaryota > Viridiplantae > Streptophyta > Magnoliopsida > Poales > Poaceae > Aegilops > Aegilops bicornis. Next base: position 86,937,773 of record CM038670.1, read on the forward strand.
AGACTGGCAAAGGACGAGGTGACGATGCGCGTCGGGAATGGTTCCAAGGTCGATGTGATCGTCGTCGGCACGCTACCTCTATGTTTACCCACGGGATTAGTTATGAACCTCAATAATTGTTATTTAGTGCCAAGTTTGAGCATGAACATTGTATCTGGATCTCGTTTAATGCGAGATGGCTACTCATTTAAATACGAGAATAATGGTTGTTCTATTTATATGAGAGATATGTTTTATGGTCATGCTCCGATGGTCAATGGTTTATTCTTAATGAATCTTGAACGTAATATTACACATATTCATAGTGTAAATACCAAAAGATGTAAAGTTGATAACGATACTCCCACATACTTGTGGCACTGCCGCCTTGGTCATATTGGTGTCAAGCGCATGAAGAAGCTCCATGCTGATGGACTTTTGGAGTCTCTCGATTATGAATCATTTGACACATGCGAACCATGCCTCATGGGCAAGATGACCAAGACTCCGTTCTCTGGGACAATGGAGCGAGCAACCAACTTATTGGAAATCATACATACCGATGTATGCGGTCCAATGAGCGTTGAGGCTCATGGAGGATATCGTTATGTTCTCACTCACCGATGACTTGAGTAGATATGGGTATGTCTACTTGATGAAACACAAGTCCGAGACCTTTGAAAAGTTCAAGGAATTTCATAATGAGGTAGAGAATCAACGTGACCCGAAAAATAAAGTTCTTACGATCAGATCGTGGAGGAGAATATTTAAGTCACGAATTTGGTACACACTTAAGGAAATGTGGAATCATTTCACAACTCACGCCGCTGGAACACCTCAGCGTAACGGTGTGTCCGAACGTCAGAATCGCACTCTATTGGATATGGTGCGATCTATGATGTCTCTTACTGATTTACCGCTATCATTTTGGGGATACGCTCTAGAGACAGCTAGATTCACTTTAAATAGGGCACCGTCTAAATCCGTTGAGACGACACCGTATGAATTATGGTTTGGGAAGAAACCTAAGCTGTCGTTTCTAAAAGTTTGGGGATGCGATGCTTATTTCAAGAAACTTCAACCTGAAAAGCTTGAACCCAAATCGGAAAAATGCGTCTTCATAGGATACCCTAAGGAAACCTTTGGGTATACCTTCTACCTTAGATCCGAAGGCAAGATCTTTGTTGCCAAGAACGGATCCTTTACGGAAAAGAGTTTCTCTCGAAAGGAGTAAGTGGGAGGAAAGTAGAACTCGATGAAGTACTACCTCTTGAACCGGAAAGTAGTGCAGCTCAGGAAAATGTTCCTGTTGTGCCTACACCAATTGGACAGGAAATTAATGATGATGATCAAGGTACTTCGGATCAAGTTGCTACTGAACTTCGTACGTCCACTAAGACACGTTCCGCACCAGAGTGGTATGGCAACCCTGTCCTGGAAATCATGTTGTTAGACAATAGTGAACCTTTGAACTATGAAGAAGCGATGGCGGCCCGGATTCCAACAAATGGCTTGAAGCCACACAATCCGAGATAGGATCCATGTATGAAAACAAAGTATGGACTTTGACAGACTTGCCCGATGATCGGCGAGCGATAGAAAATAAATGGATCTTTAAGAAGAAGACGGACGTGGATGGTAATGTCACCATCTATAAAGCTCGACTTGTCGCTAAGGGTTATCGGCAAGTTCAAGGGATTGACTACGATGAGACTTTCTCTCCCGTAGCGAAGCTTAAGTCCGTCCGAATCATGTTAGCAATTGCCGCATACTATGATTATGAGATATGGCAGATGGACGTCAAAAGAGCGTTCCTTAATGGTTATCTTAAGGAAGAACTGTATATGATGCATCCGGAAGGTTTTGTCGACCCTAAGAATGCTAAGAAGGTATGCAAGCTCCAGCGATCCATTTATGGGCTGGTGCAAGCATCTCGGAGTTGGAACATTCGCTTTGATGAGATGATCAAAGCGTTTGGGTTTATTCAGACTTATGGAGAAGCCTGCGTTTACAAGAAAGTGAGTGGGAGCTCTGTAGCATTTCTCATATTATATGTAGATGACATACCGATGGGAAATGATATAGAACTCTTGGACAGCATTAAGGCCTACTTGAATAAGTGTTTTTCAATGAAGGACCTTGGAGAAGCTGCTTACATATTAGGCATCAAAATCTATAGGGATAGATCGAGACGCCTCATAGGTCTTTCACAAAGCACATACCTTGATAAAATTTTGAAGAAGTTCAAAGTGGATCAGTCCAAGAAAGGGTTCTTGCCTGTTTTGCAAGGTGTGAAATTGAGCTCGGCTCAATGCCCGACCACGGCAAAAGATAAAGAAGAGATGAGTGTCATCTCCTATGCCTCATCCATAGGATCTATTATGTATGCCATGCTGTGTACCAGACCTGATGTAAACCTTGCCGTGAGTTTGGTAGGAAGATACCAAAGTAATCCCGGCAAGGAACACTGGACAGCGGTCAAGAATATCCAGAAGTACCTGAAAAGTACAAAGGACATGTTTCTCGTTTATGGAGGTGACGAAGAGCTCGTCGTAAAGGGTTACGTCGATGCTAGCTTCGACACAGATCTGGATGACTCAAAGTCACAAACCGGATACATGTATATGTTGAATGGTGGAGCAGTAAGCTGGTGCAGCTGCAAGCAGAGCGTCGTGGCGGGATCTACATCTGAAGCGGAGTACATGGCAGCCTCGGAGGCAGCACATGAAGCAATTTGGGTGAAGGAGTTCATCACCGACCTAGGAGTCATACCCAATGCGTCGGAGCCGATCAAACTCTTCTCAGAATAACACCGGAGCTATTGCACTTGCCAAGGAGCCCAGGTTTCACAAGAAGACCAGGCACATCAAGCGTCGCTTCAACTCCATTCGTGAAAATGTTCAAGATGGAGACATAGAAATTTGCAAAGTGCATACGGATCTGAATGTCGCAGATCCGTTGACTAAACCTCTTCCGCGAGCAAAACATGATCAAGACCAGAACTCTATGGGTGTTCGATTCATCACAATGTAACTAGATTATTGACTCTAGTGCAAGTGGGAGACTGTTGGAAATATGCCCTAGAGGCAATAATAAAAGTATTATTATATTTCCTTGTTCATGATAATTGTCTTTTGTTCATGCTATAATTGTATTATCCGGAAATCGTAATACACGTGTGAATACATAGACCACAATATGTCCCTAGTGAGCCTCTAGTTGACTAGCTCGTTGATCAACGAGATAGTCATGGTTTCTGACTATGGACTTTGGATGTCGTTGATAATGTGATCACATCATTAGGAGAATGATGTGATGGACAAGACCCAATCCTAAGCATAGCACAAGATCATGTAGTTCGTTTTGCTAGAGCTTTTCCAATGTCAAGTATCTCTTCCTTAGACCATGAGATCGTGTAACTCCCGGATACCGTAGGAGTGCTTTGGGTGTACCAAACGTCACAACGAATCGGGTGACTATAAAGGTGCATTACGGTATCTCCGAAATTGTCTGCATTGGGTTGACACGGATCGAGGCTGGGATTTGTCACTCCGTATGACGGAGAGGTATCACTTGGGCCCACTCGGTAGTGCATCATCATAATGAGCTCAAAGTGACCAAGTGTTTGGTCACGGGATCATGCATTACTGATGCGAGTAAAGTGACTTGCGCAAGCGAGATTGAACGAGGTATTGGGATACCGACGATCGAATCTCGGGCAAGTAAAATACCGATTGGCAAAGGGAATTGTATACGGGGTTGATTGAATCCTCGACATCGTGGTTCATCCGATGACATCATCGAGGAGCATGTGGGAGCCAACATGGGTATCCAGATCCCGCTGTTGGTTATTGCTCGAGAGCCGTCTCGGTCATGTCTGCATGTCTCCCGAACCCGTAGGGTCTACACTTAAGGTTCGGTGGACGCTAGGGTTGTATGAATATGAGTATGCAGCAAACCGAATGTTGTTCGGAGTCCCGGATGAGATCCCGGACGTCACGAGGAGTTCCGGAATGGTCCGGAGGTAAAGATTTATATATGGAAAGTCTTATTTTGGTCGCCGGAAAAGTTTCGGGCATTATCGGTATTGTAACGGGAGTGCCGAAAGGGGTCCGGGGGTCCACCGGGGGGTCCACCTGCCCCGGGGGGCCACATGGGCTGTAGGGGTTGCACCTTGGCCTATATGGGCCAAGGGCACCAGCCCCAAAAGGGCCCATCCGCCAAGGAGACTTGGGAGGGAAGAGTCCTAAAGGGGGAAGGCACCTCCGAGGTGCCTTGGGGAGGATGGACTCCTCCCCTCTTGGCCGCACCCCTTCCTTGGAGGAAGGGCAAGGCGCCCTCCCCCTCTTTTGCACCTATATAAAGGGAGGGAGGGAGGGGTGGCTGCACCCTGAAGCCCTTGGCACCTCCCCTCTCCGCTACACCTCCTCCTCCTCCCGTAGTTGCTTAGCAAAGCCCTGCCGGAGTTCTGCTGCATCCACCACCACGCCGTCGTGCTACTGGATCTTCATCAACCTCTCCTTACCCCTTGCGGGATCAAGAAGGAGGAGACGCCATCCGCTCCGTACGTGTGTTGAACGCGGAGGTGCTGTCCGTTCGGCACTAGGTCATCGGTGATCTGAATCACGGCGAGTACGACTCCATCATCCCCGTTCCATTGAACGCTTCCGCACGCGATCTACAAGTGGTATGTAGATGCAATCACTCTTCCATGACTCGTTGCTAGATGAACTCATAGATGGATCTTGGTGAAACCGTAGGAAAAATTTTAATTTTCTGCAACGTTCCCCAACAGTTAGTGATTCCACATAGAGGCTGCACACTTCGGATCATCTAGACGAGTCTAGTTCCTACCAATGCATTTCACACTTTATAAAATCGGCATGGAAATAATTAGAAGTACCATAAGTGTGATAATTTAAAAATTCAGGACTAACATTTCAATTAATAAACCTTAAAGAAATGCACTTGAAAGACATTTTTTGGAGGGGCGTGTATTATGGTTATTTGACCCTTCTCTCTCTTTTGTGTCTGGTCGGAATATTTTTTTTTCCTTCCATACATACACACCCATTTTGTTGTGAGACAGTGAACTTAGAGTCAGCAACCTTTGCTATCATTTGCTCTCCGCTATCTTCTCGTCTACCATCACTATCTCATCCCAAATTGGTCGATCTTCAACACAACAAACAACCACACACCGTGTTGCCATTTTTCATGGCAATACTATCATGATTTACATATTTTATCTAAATTTAGCTAGACAACAACCATGGACAATAGAGCCTTGACCGTGAGCAACCTACTACTATTGGCATGTTACCGATGATTGGGATGGAGGCTGCCATAACCAAAACCTCATGGATATGGCCTTGAGGGAGGCGTTGGTTGATCCACTTTGTAGATGCTTCATGAGGACTGGTACTATGACTGGATAGAATTCATCACACTTCTGTGAATGGGTCCATGATCCTGGCCTTGATGGCTATGGAAGGATCACCATCTAGCTCCAGCTTTGGAGTTGGCTAACAGATGTTTTAGGTAGTGTGAGGCCACCTGCTCGTTGGTGTGGTGAAACCGGTACCTAGGAGAAGGAGCCAGCTGTATCTCCTCCACCCCTAGACACATCATGGCCACCACGTCCGACAACATGGCGCTCTCTCGGATCTACTATCTTGCCTTGCTATTCTATGGAAGAACAAGATGAAACAGAGGCCAAGGAGGAAGAAGAAGAGCGACAGTTGTGGAGAGGTGATTTTGTCTTAACAATTTGTGGTTCAGAAGTGCAGCGGGTGAGGGAGTCCTGGATTAAGGGGTCCTCGGGCGTCCGGCCTGTTTGATATGGGCTGGACTGATGGGCCATAAAGATACAAGATAGAAGACTTCCTCCTGTGTCCGGTTGGGACTCCTTTGCGTGGATGGCAAGCTTGGCGTTCAGATATGAAGATTCCTTCCTCTGTAAACTGACTCTGTACAACCCTAAGCCCCTCCGGTGTCTATATAAACCGGAGGGTTTAGTCCGTAGAGGTAATCATAATCATACTGGCTAGACATCTAGGGTTTAGACATTACGATCTCGTGGTAGATCAACTCTTGTAATACTCATATTCATCAAGATCAATCAAGCAGTAAGTAGGGTATTACCTCCATCAAGAGGGCCCGAACCTGGGTAAACATCATGTCCCCTGCCTCCTGTTACAATCGACCTTAGACGCACAGTTCGGGACCCCCTACCCGAGATCGGCCGGTTTTGACACCGGCATTTGTGCTTTCATTGAGAGTTCCGTTGTGTCGGCCCCAAGAGGTTCGATGGCTCCGTGAATCATCTACTGTCGGTGTTCTGGGAACAGGGGTCCCCAGACTTGCCTGCCTGCGGCCCACAGGATGGCTAAGCCAACAGGACGTACGACCCATCTTCATCAAGAAGGCATCCAAGACCCTCGCGAGGGTCCAAGCCTCGCGAGGCGGACGACGCAAGACCTCCTCTGGAGTGGCCAAGTCAGGCAGGCTCATTAGGAGCGGAGATATCAAGGCGGGGCAAACCTCATGAGGCTCTCGTGACGTGAAGCATGACGAACGACACCAGGCAGGCGCCAGGTGGGTGCCAGCACACGCAGCGTCCTTATTTCCTCTTTGGTGCTAAGGAGGCCAGCGCAGGCAAAGAGTATCGAGGCATCAGGAAAAGGTTGCTATATTTGTGCAACAAGACCAAGACCAGGAGGACGGCAAGACGGAGGTCATCGTGGAGCCCAAGACGGCGTCACCACCAGAGCTTTTCGCAGGCGAAGACCGCTTTTGTCAGGATAGCTTGTACTAGCTGTCCCCCTTCAAATTTGCCCGCCATGTTGGCTCCCTTTCCGCTTGATATTTGGGAAGAGGACCAGGGCCTATATAAGTAGAGCTAGCCACCACAGTAGGGGAATCGAGCAGTTCATCCTGCTCTCACCCGTTAAGTCACCAAGCAGAAGAACACCTCAACCTCAGGAGGCTGTTCTTCCCTTGTACTATTCATCATCAGCCCTGGAGGCAATCCACCACCACCACACTGGGCTAGTGTATTACACCACAACGGTGGCCCGAACTAGTATAAACCTCGTGTCTCTCTGTGTTGCGAGTTCATCGAGTTCGTCCGCGAGATCTTAGCGAGCTAGTGCGTAGATCGGTAGGAGGGAAAGACCTCACACGCACCCCAGTGTTCGAATCTTAAGGGTTTGCCGAAACCCCACATCCGACATTTGGCGCGCCAGGTAGGGGTGCGCCATAGCTTCCCTTCCATCAGTTCATCGCTCCGTCGCTCCTTCGTCTCCATGGCTGCCCTCACCGCTCGCGTCGCTCAGACGGCTCCCGTCGGTGGGCCACCTCGTCGTTCTCCGTCTCCCGCCGCCAATGCTGCCACCGGCCCGGCGGGGAATGAGAAGCAGGCATCCTCGCTGCATCCTTCGGTGCGGCAGGACGGCCGCACCGCTACTCCATCACTGATCCCTTCCGGTTCTTTGTTTCACGCGTGCCGCGCTCCCATGGAGGCACGGGCCGCGCTCCTCGGGGCGAACAAACTCCTGCGCTACCGCCCCGTCGACGACCTCTATGAGGAGTGGCTCGACCGCGTCGCCGAGCTCGTCCATGCCACAGGGGGCTCTCCGGCGCCGTCCCTCTCTCTGCCACCCCTTCAACCAGCCATGGGCGACGAGGCTTATGGTGTGCCTCCACCACCTCTGTCCCAAGACGACGCCTTGGCACCAAGGTGCGCGGCTCCGCGGCATGGTCCGCCGCGCCTGGTGCCCGCGCGCGAGGAGAGAAGCTGCACCTGAGATCCCCGCGCCACCTCGTCAAGACCGCGCACCGCCCGCAGCAGCGCAGCACGGACCTCGTCAAGACCAAGCTCCACCCCCGAAGCAGGCCCCGACAACCACGGCTGGCTGCCGCGCCTTCACCGCCGAGCTGCGTAGCGTCGCCTGGGAAGGCAAGTTCAAGCCGGATCTGTCTCCTCGCTAAGACGGCATCGCTGACTCCGCGGAGTTCTTGCAGCTCTACGAGCTGAGTATCGAAGCGGCCAACGGCGACGAAAAAGTCATGCGAACTGGTTTCCCATGGCTCTCAAGGATGGAGCTCGCTCCTGGCTCCTGAACCTGCAGCACGGCTCGATCTCCTCCTGGGACGAGATGCACGACCGCTTTGTCGCCAACTTCCAGGGCACTCGCGACCGCCCACCGGCCGCGGGTGATCTACTCCGCATCAAGCAGCAACCAGGAGAGACCCTCTAGAAGTACATCCAGCGCTTCAACAACACCCGCCTCAAGATCCCCAAGGTCACGGACGAGGCCATCATCTCCGCATTTTCCGACGGCGTCCGTGACGTCAAGATGAAGGAAGAGCTCCCTATCCACGAGGAGCTCTTCACATCTTAGGAGCTGTTCAACTTGGCGACCAAGTGCGCAAGAGCTGAGGAGGGGCGCCTTTCTCTCCTCGAGCTGCCAGCTGTAGGAGCGGAGGAGAAGAAAGCCAACGCCAAGGACATGAAGCGCAAGGAGGTAGCTGTGCTCGTAGCGCAGCCCGACACCAAGCGGGGCAGAGATCAGCCCGAGTCATCCACGAACGGCCGACCGTTCTGCGCCTTCCACAACCTGAACACCCACAACACCAGCGACTGTCAAGAGCTCAGAAACATATGAGAAGGATGCTTCGGCCGACACCCCGAGCGCAGCGACCGGGGCGACGGCCGCGGAGGAGGGCGAGGAGGCGGACGCTGGGACGATCGTGGCCTGCGCCAGGAGTGACGCGACCGACATCGTGAGGACCGCTGGCAGGACCAACCTCGCGAGGGCACCTGGAGGGACCCGCCTCGTGAGGATAGCCCCTAGGGCAACTCCAGTCTTCCCCCGCTGTCGCCACTAAGAAGGAACAACGACCACCACGAGGACGAGGGGGCTGGGGGCTTCCAGGAGCCGCGTGCAATCGCCTGCATTTTGGGCGGCACCCAGGCCCCTGCCTCTCAGCGCATCTTCAAACAGTTCGCTCGCGAGGTAAACACGATGCTCCCCAAGATCGAGTCCACGCGCCCGCTCAAGTGGTCCCAATGTGCCATCACTTTCAACTCGGCAGATCATCTCAAGTGCGCAGCCACCGCTGGCGCCCTCCCTATGTTGTGTTCCCAGTCATCAGCAATGTGCAGGTCACCAAGACCCTCATCGACGGCGGCGCAGGGCTCAATGTCCTGTCTGTCGACACGTTCGACAACCTCCAAGTGCCATATCAACAGCTCCAGCCCACCAAGCACTTCTCAGGAGTGACCGACGGTTCCACCACACCGATAGGGCAGGTCCGCCTACCTGTCACCTTCGGAGAGCGCAATAACTACCGCACCGAGCTCATCGACTTCGACGTCGCGCACATCCGCCTGCCGTACAACGCCATCCTCGGGTATACGGCCCTGGCCAAGTTCATGGCAGTCACACACCATGGCTACAACATCCTCAAGATGCCGGGAAGCGGCGAATCATCACGGTCCTATGTGAAGAGAGAGATGTGGTGCGCTCCCTTGAGCGCGCCTTCCAAGCTGCAGCAATCAGTGACACCGACAGCAGAAGCGAGGGCCCTCCGGAGACCATTTCCAAGAAGAAGCAGTTGCGCCTCGCAGGACCTCAGGAGGATGGCGTTGCGGCAGGAGCCTCGTCAGGATCAGCGGCCGTCTCAGGGATGCCTCCCTCCGTCGGATAGGAAAGAGCGCCCGGCCCCCTCCTCGGGCAGGGCTCGGGGGCTCTCTTCTGGACGGCCTCAGACCTTGCCAACCTCACGAGGGAGGCGCTTGGGAACCACTTGGAGGCGTGCTTCGCAGCACGTGTCCCTAAGGAGAGCACAGGGCAAGGAGTGCCCACCACTCAGGAGTTCATCACCAAGACCACTCTGGAACTGCAAGACGCAAGAGCTATGCGCGGCGGCAGACGCTCACGAGGCGCAGCTCCCCATCCTGGCGAGGATGCTGGGATGCGTGTCTACATCGACGTCCCTGGGATAAATAGGGCCGCATCTCAGGAGCGCTTCTGGCCTTCGCGTGTGGGCCGCTGCAAGGGCCCGCCACACAGCTACGTTCTCATGCCCTTCGGCTTGCCGAGCATGGCGTCAGCCCATCAGCGCAACCTGCGGCGTGTCCTGGCGGCTCAGGAGGCCAGGTGCCATGCTGTCCTGGAGATGGAGACGGTCTCCAAGGAACCTCCCGAGCCCCCAGAGCATCCCGAGGCTCGGGGTCCCGGTGGCTCATGAGGAGTCATTTCTTCGATGCACGCCTTCAGCTGCACCAACTCTACCTCGTCTACCGATCCAGGTGACATCTTCCAAGCTCGTTTAGCTGGGAGCGCCCCTCGGGCTGCATTATTCCCAGGCCACATGGGTCCGTCCCTGTGGCATGTATCCCTTTTGCTTATTTCTTTAGCTTACCTTGCTGGGGGCGCCCCTCGGGCTGCATCATCCCCAAGCCTCTCGGGCCAGACCCGGTGGCATGTGTATTCCAGCATTTACCTAAGCTGATTTTCTCTCCATGCCTAACCTGCCAACTGCTGCCACCTGCCCGATCATCGCCTCCCCGGGGCCTCCACACAGGCACGACGATGGTCCATGGGTCCGTCCCTGCCACGTCGACAAACCTGAGCGGTCGAGCTCTGGCTCGCGGCACGCCCCGCGCACGTCACCACACCAGGCCCTCAGTTCCTTCACCTCATCCAGAGCAACCAGCGGGAGGCTGACAGCTGTAACGGCAAACCGTGTTTCTTCTTGTGCCGGTTCACAGGGATCCCAAGGGAAGGATAGCAGGCGGCACCGCGAGTCTCCTTTTCTCTCGTGCAATTCTCTTGCGCGTTAAAAGGGGGGCTCCTGAGCATCGCGACTCAGGAGCTCTTACTGGCTCTCCAGCCCTCACCCCCTGGCCTTGACCACGGCATCGCGACCTGGCATACCAGCGGCGGCTGAGCTCGCTCGAGGGCCATGACCTGAGGACGTAGAGCACTAAGGAGAGCATGAGGGGAGGGAAACTCGTACGGGCCGGCCTAGCTATGCCGCACATAGTAGGCGCGCAGCCCCATCGCAATGTCAGGAGTCTCCGCGAAGTCGACAAGATACGTCCCGCTCTCGGATCGCCCAAATGTTGGGGCCTGATGGTCACCCTCGCATTCCCGCGACCCTGTTGCGGCCGCGTCAACTCCCTCTTTTGCCTTACCATGGCTGCTTGAGCGCTAAGGGGGACCTCCTGAGCATCGCGCCTTAGGGGCTCTTACTGGACCTCGGGCCGCACACCTCCTGGCCTTGACCACGGCAGGCGACCTGGCATACCTGCGACGGTTGTAGCCTGCCTGGTGACCGGGACCTGTCAGCGTAGAGCAACAAGCTATCGCCAGGAAAGAAAGGGGGGACCGAGCGTTAACGGGACATGCGCTCACCAAGTTTTCATAACAAGGAAGATAAGTAGAATAGACATCGCAGATCCTTACATGCCCCCACGGGGTGATTCATGATTCTCTGCATGAAACAAAAGCTGATACTAAGGGGGATCCTTTCTACACCCTTCCGTGGCAGACGCCATCATCAACAGTGGGCCATGGGAGGCCGGCTCCAACCCCATCCAGATCAGCGGCGGCGATGGCCGGACGCCGCGGCTCTGCTCCGAGCGCAGCGAGAGCTCGGGGGCACGTAGCTGTCATCACTCGTCTCCGGAGTCTCGTAAAGCTCAGGAGAGCTGCTGGACTCCCAAGGGCTGCTGCTGCTGGAGTAGCCGCGAGCGGAGCGCGCGTCAGTTTGGCGCTCCTCTCCGGAGCAGCACTCCAGGCGGCGGCCCTCGGCGTCGAAGACCTTGAAGAAGAGCGTGGAAGTGCCGTCGTACTCAAGGTGGATCGCGAGGGTGCCCCTCGCGGGTCATGAAGATCTTGCCGGTGGGAACCGCTTTGATCTCCGCTCCGGTCGTCAGATCGGTGCAGTCCGCGTGCTGCAACCAGAGCTCGAGAGGCCCCCTCAGCGGCATCACGTCGGAGAAGAACCGCGGGAAGCGGATCTTGGAGCTTGGAGGCATCAGTGCCCACAGCACCAACTCGCGCGAGGAGTCCGCGGCGTGGATCCCTGGGGCGACGGCACGCGTCGCCATGGCGCGATGACCCCGGACACGGCGTGGGTGGCGCTGCTCGTCGCTCCGACCTCCCGAGCCGTCGACTCAGGCGTACAAGGGTAGAGGGTACCCCGAAGGAGGCCGCTGGCACCAAGGCCTCGACACCACCTGCATCGCCGTTTCATCACAGCGATGGATCGACCTCTTCTTCGGCTGAAGTGGTCCCGGATCATCACGGGGAGCCTTTTCTCTCTCTTCGGCAGAAAACCTTCTGATCGGCGCCATTTTTGTCAGCAGTGGAGCAAGGAGGAAGAAGCAAGCAAGCGAGAAAGAGATGGGTGACGGGGGCTCCGCCCCCTCCCCATTTATAGCAAGAGAAGGCCAACCGGCATCTCCCATGATCGCAGGTAATGATGGTTTTTCCTTGCATGTTGCAGGGACTTGTCAAGTCGTGCAGTTGCCGAGGCAGCGTGGGGAAGCGGAGACGCCCACGTCCAATCAACCGCCACGCGTCAACCGAGGCTGCAGGCTTTTTGGGTCCGCGGTGCTCCGAACTTGACCCTTGGCTTCGCTGTGAAGCCAAGCCCGAACGCACCTTGGGCCCGGGGGCTACTGTCGGCATTCTGGGAACGGGGGTCCCCAGACTTGCCTGCCTGTGGCCCACAGCGTGGCTAAGCCAACAGGCCGTACGGCCCATATTCATCAACAAGGCATCCAAGACCCTCGCGAGGGTCCAAGCCTCATGGCGAGACTGACATAAGACCTCCTCTGGAGTGGCCAAGCCAGGTAGGCTCACGAGGAGCGGAGATATCAAGGCGGGGCAAACCTCACAAGGCTCTCGTGACATGAGCCATGACGAACGACACCAGGCGGGCGCCAGCACGCGCAGCGTCCTTATTTCCTCTTTGGTGCTAAGGAGGCCAGCGCAGGCGAAGAGTATGGAGGCATCAGGCAAAGGTTGCTATATTGGTGCAACAAGACCAAGACCAAGAGGACGGCAAGACGGAGGTCATCATGGAGCCCAAGACGACGTCACTACCAGAGCTTTTCGCAGGCGAAGACCGCTTTTGTCAGGATAGCTTGTACTAGTTGTCCCCTTCAAATTTGCCTGCCATTGTTGGCTCCCTTCCCGCTCGATATTTGGGAAGAGGACCAGGGCCTATATAAGTAGAGCTAGCCACCACAGTAGGGGCATCGAGCAGTTCATCCAGATCTCACCCGTTAAGTCACCAAGCACAAGAACACCTCAACTTCACGAGGTTGTTCTTCCCTTGTACTGTTCATCATCAGCCCTAGAGGCAATCCACCACCACCACACTGGAATAGGGTATTACACCACAACGGTGGCCCAACCATTATAAACCTCGTGTCTCTCTGTGTTGCGAGTTCGTCGAGTTCGTCCACGAGATCTTAGCGAGCTAGGGCGTAGACCGGTAAGAGGGAAAGACTTCGCACGCACCCCAGTGTTCGAACCTTAAGGGTTTGCCGGAACCCCACATCCGACATCTACAACAACGTTGCCTAGAGGGAGATCTTTCTCCCCGGCTAGATCTTCGTGTTCGGCGGCTTCGCACTTCGGGCCAACTCGCTTGGTCGTCTAGAGCAGATCGACGCTACGCCCCAGGCTACCAGATTAGTTTTGGAAATCTGGATTATGTCGCTGACATCTGAGGAGACTTGATCTTCCAAGGGTTCACGACCCCAACCCCCGCTCTGGCCCTAGATCCGAAGCGCATCACCGTGTCCGGAGATGGGATTCTTGAGCCTGCCGGACTATCTGTGGCCATTAAGCCCGGTACGGGAGAGCCGGAGGAAGTAGTGTCGCTAGCAACCATCATGCGGCTGGACCCTTCTTCGGACACTGGCTCCGATTCCATGGAGTCAGCACCGTGTGAGCTTTGCCGAGGAATCTCCTTCCCGCAGTACTCCACGGACTCTGTTCTCCCTGACCAAACCTCGCCTTTAAGAGAGGCTCTAGACTTGATGCGATCCCCCGTCATTACAGAGGAACAACGTCCGGACTACGCCCAGCCCGGGCTAGGGGCTGAGAGCCAGGACTTTTTTGTCCCACCCACCACCCACTTCATAGCCACTGTGGAGGACTTAACTGACATGCTCGATTACGGCTCCGAAGACATCGACAGTATGGACGACGAGGCCGGAGAGGAGTAGGCCCAGAACCCGCCGTTTACCGGACGATGGACGACCACCTCTTCCTCTGATGTGTACATGGTGGACACACCCAAAGAGGGTAACGACAATAATGAGACCAATCCTGTCGAGGATATACCTCCTGAGACACGACCAAAACACCGACGTCTGTGACGCCGCACTAAACCATGCCGTGGAAACGATAGCAATACCGGCACCGGAGAAAACAATACTCCATATGATGCAAAAGACAAAGAAGAACCCGTCGAGCCCATCTCCGAATAGGACGATCGGGAAGATGGGAAAGTTAGCCTTGATGAACAGGCTGTAAACGAAGATTTGGAGGACAGTAATTATCTTCCACCCTCTGAGGAGGAGGCGAGCCTCGGCGACGAAGATTTCATCGTGCCTGAGGAACCCCTCGAGCAGGAGTGCTTTAAGCGCCGGCTAATAGCCACTGCAAGGAGCCTGAAAAAGAAGCAGCAGCTGTTGCAAGCCGATCAAGCCTACTTAATGATAGGTGAACTAATGTCCTGGCGGCCGAGGAATATGGCCTCGAGTGCCCAACCAAAAATTACCTGAAGTGCAAACTGATACCTCAGTTCGACGACGAGGCATTTGAGCCCATACCTAACGCGACTGACAGACCACCAGGTGGCCTGGACACAACGACAACTCATGCCGAACACCAGCCCGTACTACCTCGCCGTAAAGGCTGTGACACAAAAGCCCGGGGATATACATATGACCTGCGGTAGGACCTGGGAAAAAGAGCCGATCAAACCATATCGATCTACGGATCGCTCGGACGTGCCCCGGCGCGCGACGACGGCTACTTAACCGGACCGGACATGACAAGCATAACCACGTCCAGGCCGAAAACCGCAGACGGACTCCATCCGAGCTACGTAACGACTTGGCCCGATATAGAGGCGCCGCAAACCCCCTCTTCTTCACTGATGAAGTAATGGAGCACGAATTCCCAGAAGGGTTTAAACCCGTGAGTATTGAATCATACGATGGAACAACGGATCCCGCAGTATGGATTGAGGACTTTCTTCTCCATATACATATGGCCCGCGGTGATGATCTTCATGCCATCAAATACCTCCCGATCGAACTCAAGGGACCAGCTCGGCACTGGCTAAATAGCCTACCTGAGAACTCTATTAGCAGCTGGGAGGACCTGGAAGACGCCATCCGTGACAACTTCCAAGGCACATACGTCCGACCTCCAGATGCCGATGACTTAAGTCACATAGTCCAACAGCCCGAAGAGTCAGCCAGGAAATTCTGGACTAGGTTCCTAACTAAAAAGAACCAGATTGTCGACTGTCCGGATGCCGAAGCCCTAGCGGCCTTCAAGCAGAGCATCCGCAATGAATGGCTCGCCCAACACCTCGGCCAAGAGAAGCCGAAATATATGTCATCCCTCACGGCACTCATGACCCGCTTTTGCGCAGGCGAAGATAGCTGGCTAGCCCGTAAATAGCAACGGCAAGACCCGACACAACAAGCACAAGCGTCGAAGCAACGGCGACAATACCGATGACACGGCGGTCAATGCCGGATTCAGCGGCTCCAAGTTCGGCCAACGGAATAAGCCATTTAATAGAAACAATTCGGGCTCATCCAGCTTGGACCGCATACTTGATCGTCCATGTCAGATCCACGACACCCCCGATAAACCAGCCAATCATACCAATAGAAGTTGTTGGGTCTTTAAATAGGCCGGCAAGTTAAATGCCAAGAACAAAGAGAAGGGGTCGCCAAGTGAGGACGAGGACGAGGAGCCCCGTCCACCAAACTCAGGGGAACAGAAGAAACACCCCCCCCCCCAAGTCAAAAAAGTGAACATGATATACGCTACTCATATCCCCAAAAGGGAGCACAAACGCGTGCTCAGGGACGTCTACGCGATAGAGCCAGTCGCCCCAAAATTCAATCTCCATGGTCATCCTACCCGATCACTCTCGATCGCAGGCACCATCCGACCAGCATCCGTCATGGCAGTTCCGCCGTACTGGTCCTTGATCCAATCATTTATGGATTCCACCTCACGCGAGTCCTCACGGACGGTGGCAGCAGCCTTAACCTGCTCTATCAGGACACAGTCCAAATGATGGGAATCAATCCGTCAACTATCAAGCCCACAAAAACTACCTCCAAAGGAGTCATACCAGGTGTAGTGGCCCGATGCATGGGCTCAATCACATTGGAAGTTGTCTTCGGATCACCGGACAACTTCCGAAGCGAAGACTTGATCTTCGATATCGTCCCCTTCCGAAGTGGCTATCATGCACTGCTCGAACGAACCACATTTGCTCGATTCAATGCGGTGCCACACTATGCTTATCTCAAACTCAAGATGCCCGGACCACGTGGTGTCATAACAATCACTTGAAATACAGAACGCTCCCTCCATACCGAGGAGCACATGGTGGCCCTGGCGGCGGAAGTACAGAGCGGCCTTATCAAGCATAATATCAATTTAGCAGCCAAGCTCCCGGACACTGTCAAACGAGTCCGAACTACTCCGCAGCATGACAGTCCAGCTCGTCAGGAGTTCGACTAGCAGTTTGGCCTCTGTCTTAGTCCCGACCAAATGGCGGCGTACGTACCACGTGTACACAACTACGCACTCAAGATACCATGGGAAAAGACGGAGGCATAACTCGATTGTAGTCCATCATACGGCTCGACCTTACCTGGACACACATACTTCACATTTTTCTTTTTATGCTTTTCAGGTCTCTCTTTCGCAGGCCCCTCACGACGGCCTGATCATTAATCCTTTCGAAGGATGGATATACCAAGGTGGCCAACAGCATAGACGTGCGATGGAATATCTAGTGGTCTTCTTGACGATCACTTTACCTGCTTTCTGGACCCGCACGCAGCTCCCTCTTGGCCTCGGCATGTTAAATAGCCCTGTTGTTTACCTCACTATTTGTACAAATACGCTTTGACGTATCAATCACATCATAATGGAAACAGTTCGCGGCCCAACTTATGTTGCACTAGCTTACTATTTCATTTTATTTCACTATTCTTATTGATTGCACCCGTACTCTTTGGTATGCTTTAATTCGCCAGGGGCTTCATTGCGCTCCATATGATGACAACAAAGTCCGAACACTTTTTACAGTACAGTTCGGCACCCTGAATTTTAGCATTATATGCGTCAACTCCGAATCATGTCTTTGGTCAATAGTTGGGTTGCCCGGCTCCTGTGCTTACTACCTTATGTTCTGTCATATCGGCTAGGGTCATAAAGGGAGAACTACTGCGATTGTGTTTCTGGTTTATCCGAGCAAACACCTCAGTAGAGAAAGCCGAAAACTGACTGTCATGGTGCGGCGAGAGCCGGTCAGCTATTCGGAGGTACACAATCTTTTGTGATTTTTTTCGCATTATGCGACGGATCGGCCTCCACCCGATCAGGTGTCTACAGCACCCTAGTCCGGATTAAATACTAGCTAGGGGATGCGCCTACATTTCTATTGTCAAACTCTTATGGCTAACTGAGGGTGATAAAGCCACATAGTCCGATTGCCTGGTTCGTTGCGCTAAACACCTCCTTCAAGGACCAAACTCTTGGATCAAGAGCGTTTAGATTCCATCCCGAACACCCCTGCATTACTACCTACGTGGAAATTTGAAGCCGACGACTGGCCAACTCTCAGATTTAACAAAATGGCCGCACAGGAGGTAAAATCTTAAACAAATAAAAAGCATTATATTACATAACGGTTTTGCTTCATAATACATGACGGGATAACATGGATGTCTTCATTCAAAGATAATGTCTTTCACAAACTGGCCCTCCACAATGCGGGGTCCCTCCAGGACATCATCAAAACACCGCTCGGGCGTGTGGTGCTCCTTGCCCTCGGGCGGCCGCTCGGTCGCGAGCTTGACGGCATTCATCTTCGCCCACTGCACCTTGACACGGGTGAAGGCCATCCGCACACCTTCGATGTAGACCGACCGCTTGATGGCATCTACCCGAGGGCAGGCATTGACCAGCCGCTTCACGAGCCCGAAGTAACTGCTGGGCATGGCTTCAGCAGGCCATAGACGAATTATCAAATCCTTCATGGCCAATTCGGCCGCCCTATGCAGTTCGGTCAGCTGCTTCAGCTGATCACCGAAGAGCACCGGATGCTCTGGCGCAAGGTATTGCGACCAGACCAGCTTCTCCATTGATCTCCCCTCTTCGGCTCAGAACAATTCCGCATCATCAGCAATACTGCGTGGCAGATCCGCAAACGCTCCTGGAGAACTCCAAATTCGGGTCAGTAAGAGGTACCTTTTCTTCACAAATTTACTCTGCATAGTAAAGGCCCTACCCGCCGCGATCTTCTTGGCCTCCTGGATTTCCTGGAGGGCGCCCTGGGCCTCAACCCGGGCCTCTTGTGCGCTCAGGCGGGCCTTAGCAAGTTCAGATTCTTGGTCCGTAATCTTGCGTTCCAAGGACTCACATTTCTTTACGGCGTCCTAGAGCTCCTACTGGACCTCCTCGACCCTCGCCTCGTGCTTCTCGCGGTTGGCTTGTTCCTCTCTCGCTCTCTTCTGGGCGGCGGCCAGCACGTCCTTGAGGTTCTCCACCTCGGTCCCAACCCCTACGAAATATCATGATAATATGATCAGCACAAACAATTCATATCTTTCTAAGATCTGAATATGCCACTGCATACGTTGCTTGTCCTCTAGCTGCTTTTTCACTCGGTCGAGCTCTTCCTCGGCCCACTCCAGACTCTGCTTCAGTCGGAAACTTCGGCAGAATGGGAGGTCGCAGCTAGCAGCGACGCCTGCTTATTTATATAGACTTGTATGGTTAGTCTCCTGCGGAAATTATTTGACCCTTTGTCCAGCTTTTCTTTTTGAACACCGGACAGAGTCTCAGGGGCTACTGTCTATACTATGGCATTGTTTTTTGCATAATTATGTCACATACCTCAAAGCCTGTTAAAAGGCTGGTGCAGGCTTCGGTCAGTCTGCTCTTGGCTACTGCACCTTCTCAATCACCGTACCCATAAGGATACGGTGTTCCTCCACAATGGAAGCACCTCGCAGCGCTTCCAGTAGAGTATCCGGTGCCTCTGGGTGGACAGAGGTCACCGGTGGGATAGGCGCACCTCCTTCTTTCAAAGGAGGCTGCTTACCTGATTCCGGAGACGTACGGGTCTCCGGAATAGTATTCGCCTGGGGGCCGAATTGATTGTGGCCCCCATCACTAGTCGCCAGGGGGTCTGCTCCCCCATGTGTCCGGCGGCTGAGGTGTCATCCTCTGGCGCCACCGTGATAGCTTCCTGCATCTCTCCCTGGCCTGGGAAGGTCCTTCGGGATAGAACCTCTGCATCGTCCGTGGCCTTGGGAGAGGAGGCTGTCGGCAGGGATTCGCTGTCCATCTCCTTTGGATCCAGCGAACCCCCTGAAGATGAGGATCGCCGACGACTGTCACTGGCCGAATGACAGCATGTGATTTGACACATTAAAACCACAAAATAAAGGAGTTGGATATATGAGTGTGTCAGTGCCTTTGAATACTTACGATTTGGCCAGGGGTTTATCCCTGGGGCGCCACTGAGAGCTGTTGTCTGTCTCCGGCGCGGGATTGTCCGCGGTGGAGATCTTCCCTCTCTTGGATGCCTCCGCCTCTAGATTTTTGGAGGCCGCCCTTTTCTTCCTTCCCCCCTCAAGGGGAGAATTGCTATCTTCGTCCTCCTCATCGTATTCGGTGGGGGAGGAGCCGGTTTCAGTTTCTTCGGACGATGCGTCCGAAGTACCTTTACGATGGAGGCCACTTCTGGTCTCCTTGTCCTTCTTCTCCGGCGCCTTGTAAGGCGCCGGAATCGGCATCTTCGTCAGAAGAGGGATCACTAGGTCTTTTGGCAGCGGAGCCGGACACTAGATCCGCTCTGCCTTATTTGTCCAGCCTTGAAAAAACGAATGGGGAAGCTTAGACATCTTCCTCGAATATACAGGTGGAGGATACACCTCACAATATGGAGAACTTACCGAACTGACAGGATGAGTCAGGGTGTGACCGCGGTCCTCGGTCGTCTCTGGCCACGTTTGATTTACCTTGAATAGCACCTTCCAGATATATTCGTGCGTGGTGCCGAAGAATCGTTGCAAGGTTTGGTGCTTGGTCGGATCAAACTCCCATAAATGCAACTCCGACATTGTCAATGAAGGATACGACGAACATGCATCACCTGGATCATGTTGACGAGCTTGACGTTCTTGTCTAGCATGCTCTTAATGCGCGTCTGCAGCGGTGTCAGCTCCTGACAAAGCCCAGTTCAGGTCCTTCTCTAGCCAGGAGGTGAGCCGCATCGGGGGCCTGGACTTAAATTCGGGAGCCGCGGCCTGCTACCTCTTGAGCATTGCGTTAGTTTTCTCTTGAAGAGGAAAGGGTGATGCAGCAAAGTAGCGTAAGTATTTCCCTCAGTTTTTGAGAACCAAGGTATCAATCCAGTAGGAGGCTACGCGCCAGTCCCTCGCACCTACAAAAAACAAATAAATCCTTGCAACGAACGCGATAAGGGGTTGTCAATCCCTACACGGTCATGTACGAGAGTGAGACCTGATAGATATGATAGGATAATATTTTTGGTATTTTTATGATAAAGATGCAAAGTCAAATAAAAGCAAAGTAAAAAAGCAACGGAAATAACTAAGTGTTGAAGATTAATATGATGAAGATAGACCCGGGGGCCATAGGTTTCACTAGTGGCTTCTCTCAAGAGCATAAGTATTTCATGGTGGGTGAACGAATTACTGTTGAGCAATTGACAGAATTGAGCATAGTTATGAGAATATCTAGGTATGATCATGTATATAGGCATCACGTTCGAGACAAGTAGACCGACTCCTGCCTGCATCTACTACTATTACTCCACACATCGACCGCTATCCAGCATGCATCTAGAGTATTAAGTTTATAAGAAAATAGTAACGCCTTAAGAAAGATGACATGATGTAGAGGGATAAATTCATGCAATATGATAAAAACCCCATCTTGTTATCCTCGATGGCAACAATACAATACGTGCCTTGCTGCCCCTACTATCACTGGGAAAGGACACCGCAAGATTCAACCCAAAGCTAAGCACTTCTCCCATTGCAAGAAATATCAATCTAGTAGGCCAAACCAAACTGATAATTCGAAGAGACTTGCAAAGATAACCAATCGTACATAAAAGAATTCAGAAGATTCAAATATTATTCATAGATAAACTTGATCATAAACCCACAATTCATCGGTCTCAACAAACACACCGCAAAAGAAGATTACATCGAATAGATCTCCACGAGAGAGGAGGATAACTTTGTATTGAGATCCAAAAAGAGAGAAGAAGCCATCTAGCTAATAACTATGGACCCGAAGGTCTAAGGTAAAGTACTCACACTTCATCGGAGAGGCTATGGTGTTGATGTAGAAGCCCTCCGTGATCGATTCCCCTTCCGACGGAGCTCTGGAACAGGCCCCGAGATGGGATCTCGTGAGTATAGAAGGTTGCGGTGGTGGAATTAGATTTTTGGCCCCGTATCTGATCGTTTGGGGGTACGTAGGTATATATAGGAGGAAGGAGTACGTCAGTGGAGCAACAGGGGGCCCACGAGGGTGGAGGGCGCGCCCTGGGAGGGTAGGCGCACCCCCTACCTCGTGGCTTTCCTGTTGGTTGCTCGACGTAGGGTCCAAGTCTCCTGGATCTTGTTCATTCCAAAAATCACGTTCCCGAAGGTTTCATTCCGTTTGGACTCCGTTTGATATTCCTTTTTTACGAAACTCCGAAATAGGCAAAAAAACAGCAATTCTGGGCTGGGCCTCCGGTTAATAGGTTAGTCCCAAAAATAATATAAAAGTGAATAATAAAGCCCACTAATGTCCAAAACAAAAGATAATATAGCATGGAGCAATCAAAAATTATAGATACGTTGAAGACGTATCACGGCCCAGGTGGTGTCACGGGGCTCTGTGATGTAGAACCACTGTTGTTGCCACCCTTTGATGGTCTCCACGAAGGTAACTTTGGGCCATGTGACATTGGACATCTTGCTGACCATGGCGCCTCCGCACTCTGCGTGTTGGCCACCCACCACCTTTGGTTTCATATTGAAGGTCTTCAGCAACAGTCCGAAGTGGGGTGGGATGCGGAGGAAGGCCTCGGACACGACAATAAATGCCGAGATGTTGAGGAAGGTGTTTGGGGCCAGATCATGAAAATCTAGCCTGTAGTAGAACATGAGCCCACGGAAGAAGGTATGAAGGGGAAATCCTAGCCCGCGGAAGAAATGAGAGATGAATACCACCCACTCATGGGGCTCCGGGGTGGGGACGATCAGCCCCTTGGCCGGAAGCCGGTGGGCAATTCCCTTGGCCAAGTACCCCGCCTCCCGGAGCTTCGTAGTGTCCTTCTCCTTGACGGAGGAGGCCATCCACTTGCCCTATGCTCCAGATCTAGACATGGTCGGATTGCTTTTTTCGGTGGAAAGGATGAGAGCTTGGGCGCTGAAGCTCGAGAATGGATGGGCGAAGAGGAAGAAGGCGTGGGAGAAAGACAGTGGATCCTTATCCTCTCAGCGAATATGAAGCGCCTCCCCACTTGCCTTAAAACTTGCCTATTCCCCATGGGCCGTGCAGACGGCACGGTTGGATTACCCATGCCCGTATTGATGAGAATCCCGTGATAAGGGGACATGATCTCTGCTTTGACCAGACGTGCCAATAAAACCGCATCTGGAAACATGGAGCGGGAGGCTAAAAAGAACAGTTCGAAATAATGACCGCGCAGCGACGTGATGTCATGCTACAAAAATTGTCAGTGGATTGGACTCGTGAAATATTATACTCTCTGTGGTTGCATTTGGTACTTGCTTTGCAGATCCGGACACGTTTTCTGTGTTCAGGGACTACTTTGAAGTATTCGGAGGAGGAACCTGCCTTGCAATGCCGAAGACAATCTGCGCGTCGGACACATCGTCATTGAAGCCTGGTTCAGGGGCTACTGAGAGAGTCCTGGATTAAGGGGTCCTTGGGCGTTCGGCCTGTTTGATTTAGGCCGGACTGATGGGCCATGAAGATACAAGATAGAAGACTTCCTCCCGTGTCCAGTTGGGACTCTCCTTTGCGTGGATGGCAAGCTAGGCGTTCGTCTGTAAACCGACTATGTACAACCCTAGGCCCCTCCGGTGTCTATATAAACCGGAGGGTTTAGTCCGTAGAGGTAATTATAATCATACATGCTAGGCATCTAGGGTTTAGCCATTATGATCTCGTGGTAGATCAACTCTTGTAATACTCATATTCATCAAGATCAATCAAGTAGGAAGTAGGGTATTATCTCCATCAAGAGGGCCGAACCTGGGTAAACATCATGTCCCCCGCCTCCTGTTACCATCGACCATAGACGCACAGTTCGGGACCCCCTACCCAAGATCCGTCGGTTTTGACTCCGACTGCGGGGTGATGTGGTTATATAGCGTCTGAAATACCGTGTTGCCAGTCCATTAGTGTGTAATAGGTCATGACCAGTCCTAATGTATCATGCTTAAATTCACAAAAAATATTATGTGGTTATCAAATGGTTTGAAAATTATATCATGAAGTTGTGGTGATGGTTCGAACCCGTACCCGTAGAGCACAAGAAATAAGTGAAGCCCTACGAAATTGTTTTTATCACTTCAAAAACCTAAATCTTTCCATCTTGTTTATTTTGAGTTCGAATTTCATGTAGAAATTTTTGGCAGCAACAAAACCATTTTTGTTTTGTTAATTTGGCCTTCAAGTCATCATTTTCATGGATCAAACTTTATTCTTCTTTTGAGGGTCATTCTTAAATATTGGGATTCAAATATGTGATTAACGTCGGAAGCCTCTTCTATGGTAATTGATTAGTTGTGGGGGAGTAGCAGTTTCCTAAGTCGACCAAACAGCATGGGCCTCGCATGATGTTGTCGTCCATGAACACTACTAAAAAGCGCAATTCTCACCTCCACATGTTACATATGCGGTTTTTGGAAAATGTGTTGAATTGAGCTCCTTCCAAATTGTATCCCTAATTTAGTTATTCATAGACTCTTTGCACATTCTCCTACCTTTCCCCCTTCAACCCTTTTTGTCCCTACCGTTCTACTTCAAAATATTTGAGATCAGATCCAAAAGGCCGATGGGGTGATTGGAAGGCAGTGATTGTACAACGAGGATGCACACTCCGTGGTCATCCTGAGGAGTCTCATTGCTACCGATGTATTTCACACTTTCCAAAAGGGTTTTGGAAATAACTGGAAGTACCACAAGTGTGATACATTGCAAATTCTCGGTTCGCATTTCAATAAATGAACCTTAAAGAAAAAATTGGAAGACATTTTCTGGAGGGGTGCGTATTATGGTTATTTGGCCTACTCTCTCTTACGTGGCTAGGCTGATTTTTCTTCCTTCCATACACAAACACCCAATTTCCTAAGAGACAGAGAACTTATAGACTCAACAACCTATGCTATGACTTGCTCTCCTCTATCCTTCTGCACTGCCATCTCTAACGCATCCCAACTTTTCTCGCATTCACCATGAAAAATATCTCCATACTGCATTGCCATTTTCTGTGGCAATACAATCATGACTCAGTGTCTCGATTCAGGAAGAGGATGACCATGAACAATAATTCCTTGACCATGAGCAACCAACTATTATTGGGATGTTGCTAATAATTAGGAAGGAGGTTAGGAACCAGCACAACCAACACCTCATGTATATGCCCTCAAGGGAGGCGTGCACTACTGCACTTTGGAGATGCTTCATGAGGACCGACAGTTTGACTAGGGAGAGTTCACAACACATTCGCAAATGAGTCCTTGTTCGAGTAGTTTGGCATTACTAGGCCATTCATCACTGTTGACCAACTCACCGAGGAAGGTGAACATGTCCTCCTCCTCCATGCCCCCGTCGGCCGCAACCGCCATCTAGGGTGCATTCTTCACCACCAAGTCTTTGTTGAACAGCTGACAAACAGACCAATCATCATGCACGCACACAATAGTCGGGTTGAGAAAACAACACGAGGAGAAAAAGAAACAAGAAAAAAATCTCAAGCGTTACATGTGATGCTCGAGAAGTTCGATCGATCAACTCGTCTGAAGAAGGAGGCTGAAAAACAAAATCGATTCTTGTCGTACCTTGGCAGAGCAGGGTAGGTGATGGGGCAAGTCGCCCTTGAGGCAATACACGTGCATCACCCATGGTATCTTCTGGCTGTTGGTGGAGCGACCATGGTTGAAGATGAGCGTCTTGTTCACGCCGACGAGGACCGCGTGCCATCCCGTGCCGTGGAATATCCCCTTGTCCTTACCTGTCACCTTCCAATAGTGTCGGTGTACTAGAGTAGGGGTACCCTAGTATCCCGAACTTGTGCACGGGCAGTTGCAGCCCTCCGCGGCAAGGCTTGCCGGGTGACCGCCAAGGTCCTCCGTGGTTCCTTTGGAGCCATTCAAGAACAAAGTATTTAGCCAAGAAGACAAAGCCCCGGCAAGAGGAGCTTGCCGGGAAGGCCACTCAAGGCACGCAGAAGACAAGGCCCCGGCAAGAGGAGCTCGTCGGGAAGGCTCGGAACGCGACAAGCCTCCGTAGCGACAGGATTCAGCCGCGGCAAGGCACTTGCTGGCGGAACAACTCTCTTCATCTCCGCTCCAGCTCACCCATCAGCGTGTCGCCATGGGACCACTCCATGCATGACGTGTCAAGAGGCTGTGCAGCCAGCGGGGAGCAGCGATAAGCGGCGCTGACAAGCCCGCCATCGTGGCAAACGGTGGCGCTCTGTTGCACTGTTTAGACGACAAGGATAGGCATTTAATGCTTTTGTCCCTTGCCATTAGAGTTAGGTATTTTGCACTGTACACTGTTCAAGTAGGTGTACCAACTACTGTTTTTACATTTGTACCCTTTGCTATGTTGCCGCTTGTCGGAGACCCCTTGAGCATATAAAAGGAGGCCCGTGCGCAACGTAAGGGGGGTTCGAACATTCCCTCACGCTAGGTTTTCTAGATCTCATCGCTCCCTAGCAAGAACACAATACAATCAGACAAGCAGCAGTAGGAGTTTTATCTCTCCGGAGAGCTCCGAAGCTGGGTAAACCGCTCGTGTGCCTCGCCTCGATCCGCTCTTCGTGCGATCTCCGCCCCCCTCCGAACCACAAGGGGCCTGGTCCGCCGGCCCCATAGGTGTCCGTGGGTCCGATCAGCCTCCCCGACATCTTTGGCGCGCCAGGTAGGGGGCATCGAGGCCGTGTGAACCTGATCCAGCGTGCACACGAGCGGTTTCTTCATCATCTTCATCAACATGCCACCGAAGAAGAAGGCTCCGGCGGCAGCAGAGCCGTCCGCGTCGTACCCGCCATCACCGGAGCAAACGGGTGGTGGAGTAGACGCTGGCGGAAGAACGGGCGCCGGTGAAGGAGTTCGTGATGTTGCCAAGTCCAAGGACAAGGCCGTCGCAAACCTCGGCGTCCGCACACCCCCCGCGCACATCTCAAGAGACGCGGGACCAACAGCGTCATGGTATTCACAATACCATACGCTCGTTGGATCAAGACTGACCCGGAGGATCTCGAGACCCTCAAGACCAGCGTGCACGCCAGCGTCTTTGGCACGAAGCGAATGCGATCGCTGGACGGGAGGCTGCTCCTTCTAACATAGTTAGAAGTCCGAGCATATCCCGCTCCTCGCACCGTTCACCATTGCCACCCACTACTCTAGCAGAGGCTCTAGCGAGAGCTCAGCTGCTTTTGGATTATCCTCCAATGGCCGACAAGGTCGACGAGTGGAGGGCTACCATCCAAAGCCTCATCGGCTTTGCCAACGGCGACGTTCCGCGGCAACCAACTACATCACTGCCGCGGCAAGACAACAAGGCACGAGCGGTGGCGGCAGAGACTTGTGGAGGTCCAACCACCATGCACTCTCCACCCGAAGGCCAAGATCGCCCGGCTCGCGGATCCACCTCGGCAGCGACTCCACGCGTCATCTGATCCATGAGCTCGCTGCGATCAGCGCCAAGTTCTTCATGGCGACAACAAGAAGGCGCTCGAACTGCGCATCGGCGTCGAAGAGAAGCGGCGTCGATCCGACAAAGCGCGCCAGCCCTCTGTCGACATGCACGCCCGGAGGAACGAGGCGACTTGCGTCTGTGATAGGTTGCCCTGCGTTCACTCGTGAGTTGCGGCAAGTCCAGTGGCCGAGCAACAAGAACTTCAAGCCAGACGTGCCAGAGAAGTACGATGGCAGGACGCACCGGTCGGAGTTCCTCAGCATCTACACCATCGCGGTGCAAGCTGCGGGGGGACGAGACGACAAGATCCTCGCCAACTATTTCCCACTTTGGTACTCAAGTCCAACGTCGGATCTTGGCTCATGCACTTGCCGGACAGCTCTATATCCTCTTGGGCAGATTTGTGCCATCGGTTTGTTGGCGCCTTCTGAGTGACCACAAGCCTCATAGCCAAGAGAGTGACCTTCATCTGCTCGCCAGAAGGAAGGAGAGTCCCTGCGCAAGTTCATTCAGAGATTCAGCCGTGTGCACTACAACATCGGATGTCCACCCTGCGCCCGTGATCGGTAGCGTTCCATCGAGCGTCGCGGAACCGCAGGATGAGGGAGGAGATGGCGATGTGCAAAGTCAAGGACGTCAGCGAGCTGTACACCTTGGCCGACAAGTGTGCACGTGCTGAGGAGGGGAGGAGACTCCCCGGAGAGAATGCAGAAGCAGGATCTGACAGTGAGGAGACCGCCCCGTCAAAGAAGAGCCGGCGGCAAGGTAACAGGAAGAAGAAAGGCAGAGAAGTGCTAGCTGTTGAGCAGTCCGGCAATGGAGGTGGCGACAAGAACGCCAAGGCTGGTGGCTCCGGCAAGGAGGTCGCCGCTGACGCCAACCACCAGTCTGTGGCGGCCGCCGACAAGCAGGACGGCTCCGGCAAGCGATCTTGCAAGATCCACCGCACCAAGGGCCACGACCTCCGGAGCTGCAAGAAAGTCGAGCAGCTTGTCGAACAGCCGAAGGCTGAGTCTGGCGTAGCGACAAGGAGAAGGCCAGGAAGGTGCTGGAGGAGCCAGCAAGAAGCGTCCGGCCGGGAGGGCGCCCAGCAAGGCCAAGCAGCGGCAAGGAGACAGCCTCCCAGCCGCGACAAGGATGAAGATGACGACGACGATGAAGACATGGAAGACGACGACGCCGACGAGCAGGAGTTTCAGAAAGCCACGGAGGTTCTCTGCGTTGACGGAGGTGCTTCCCTGCATACTTCCCACCGCCAACTCAAACAATGGATGCGGGAGGTCAATGCAGCGGAACCATCCGTAGAGTCACGCAAGCCTCTGAAGTGGTCCAGCACGCCTATCATCTTTGATATTGAGGATCACCCTGATCGCATAACTGCGGTCGGGTGCTTGCCGATGTTGGTCTCACCAACTATCCGCAACCTCAAGGTCACCAAGATGCTAGTTGACGGTGGGGCCAGCTTGAATCTGATCTCCTCCGCGGTGCTCCAGAAGCTTCAAATCCCTGACAGCGAGCTCGAAGAGACTGGTACTTTCCAAGGAATCAATCCGGGAAGGAGCAAGCCGAAGGGGAAGGTTATGTTGCCGGTAACATTTGGCAGCAAGCTGAACTTTAGTACCGAGAGGGTTACATTCGACGTCGCTGATTTCCCATTGCCTTACAATGGGATACTTGGCAAATCGACACTCGCCAAATTCATGGCAGCCTCTCACTACGCCTACAACTTACTCAAGATGCCAGGCCCGATAAGCGTGATCTCTGTCCATGGCGACAAGAAGGATGCTCTTATCTGTGCCAACAAGATCTACCGGGATGCAGCAGCCGCGACAGATTGCCAAACACTTGCCGCTGAAGCTCCCGGGGGGAAGAAGACCAAGTCCAAGTCCGGCAAGATCTCTGATGCCCACTCCGGCAAGCGCACCTCTTCGGAGTGCTGCGCTACCGTCGAGGACGCACCATCGAGCTCCACCGGCAAGTGCAAGTAGACGATGGCTGCTCCACCAAAGACCAAGAAGGTGTCCGCCAAGGAGGAAGGCGCTGGTGGTACCTTCACCATCAGTGCCTCTCTCGACCCCAAATAGGAAGGCGGCGCTAAATCGCTTTCTGCGGCGAATGTCGACGTGTTCGCATGGAAAGCGTCTGACATCCCCGGTGTTCCCAGGAAAGTGATTGAGCACCGCCTGGCCGTTGGTCCTCATGCGCGGCCCGTCAAGCGTAAAGTAAGAAGCGAGCGTTGGGCGCCAAGAGTTCATCGCAGAAGAGATCAAGAAACCGGAAGCAGCAGGCCTTGTCGGAGGAGTGCTCCATCTCACGTGGTTGGCCAATCCTGTAGTCATGCGCAAGGCAAATGGAAAATGGAGACTTTGTATTGACTTCACGGATGTTAATAAAGCTTGTCCCAAAGACCCATTTCCCTTGCCGCGCATCGACCAGATTGTTGACTCCACGGCTGGATGTGATTTGCTTTCGTTTCTTGATGCATATTCAGGATATCATCAGATCTTCATGGCAGAAGAAGATGAGGAGAAGACCGCATTCATTACTCCATGTAGCGCGTCTTTGTTTCATACGGATGCCTTTCAGTTTGAAGAATGCTGGTTCAACGTTTGCAAGAGTAGTCCATGACGCTTTTGAGTCGCAAATGCACAGAAATGTAGAAGCCTACATGGATGACATAGTGGTCAAGAGCAAGGACAAAGCAACTCTGGTTCAAGATTTGGACGAGACCTTTGCAAATCTGCGCAAGATCAACCTCAAGCTCAACCCCGAGAAGTGCGTGTTTGGAGTCCCTTCCGGCAAGCTTCTCGGGTTCTTCATGTCTCAGCGGGGGATTGAAGCCAATCCCGCGAAGATCAAGGCCATTGAGCAGATTGAAGCACCCAAGCGCGTCAAGGATGTACGAAGGCTTGCCGGTTGCGTAGCTGCTCTCAGCAGGTTTATCTCTAGATCTGCTGAGCGCGCCCTGCCATTTTTCAAGATTTTGAAAAAGGCAGGTCCAATGAAATGGACTCCCGAGGCGGAGGCTGCGCTGCAGGACTTAAAGAGGTACCTGTCCTCCACTCCAACACTTGTCGCACCTAAGCCACAAGAGAAGTTGCTGCTATATATAGCGGCAACCAATCAAGTGGTTAGTGCTGCGTTAGTGGCGGAGAGGGAGGCGGATGACGAGCTAGCAACCACCGTAGACACATCTAGCGACAAGCAAGGGGCTTCGCCGGCAAGCTCTGGTCCCGACAAGGACGGATCTGCACAGACGCAAGGGCAGATACAGAAAAGAATGGTGCAGCGCCTAATTTACTTTGTCAGTTCCCTCTTGCAGGGGGCTAGGTCAAGGTACTCTGGTGTGCAGAAATTGCTTTTCGGCCTTCTCATGGCCTCGAGAAAGCTGCGCCATTACTTCCAAGCACATGAGATAACAGTCGTCACTCGCTTTCATGAAGAGGATCTGCAGAATCCGAAGCGGCAGGCGGTGATTGTCGAGTGGGCTCTAGAACTGTCAAGCTTTGGCCTCAAGTTTGAAAGCACTTCAACTATCCAAAGCAGAGCATTGGCAGAATTCATAGCAGAATGGACGCCAACACAAGATGAAGAAATTCCAGAGCCGAGCATTCCCGTCAAGGAAGCAAGCAAAGAGTGGCTGATGTACTTTGATGGTGCCTTCTCGCTGCAAGGCGCCGGTGCTGGCGTGCTGCTTATCGCACCCACCGGAGAGCACCTCAAGTACATAGTCCAGATGCACTTTCCCAAGGAGCAAGCAACAAACAATACTGCAGTATGAAGGTTTGCTTGCCGGTCTCGAGATCATGATGGACCTTGGGATCAAGAAGCTTATTGTCGGGGGTGACTTCATGGCTGGTCGTCCGCCAAGTAAACAAAGATTATCAGAGTCCATTGATGGAAGCCTACGTTGATGAAGTGAGGAAGCTAGAGGAGCACTTTGATGGCCTGCAAATGGAACATGTTCCAAGAGCTCAGAATGATATTGCTGATGGCCTGTCAAAGTGCGCTGCACTTAAGTTGCATGTGGAACCAGGGGTTTTTGTGCTCAAGCTAACTCAATCGACAGTAACACCATCAACTGGACAGGACAAGAAGAGGAAGTTGATCTCTGGTGACTACTTTCCGGCAGAGCTTCCTGAAGCCGCCGCCAAGAAGGTCCCCAAGATCGACACCAACACTGAGGCGATCTGCTCCGACAAGCCCCAGGGTTTGTTTCGTTGAAGCAGACGCTCCCAACAAGTCTTGCTCCGGCAAGCTTGCCGGGGTGCGTCAAGCTCCGGCTGAGCCGCAGGTTCTTGCCGTGGAAGCTGATGTTCCCGCAGCAGCAGATGTGCCTTTAGTCCTTGTTGTCGAGCCGCAAGCTCTAGCATGGGCGCAGCAGATTGTCCTTTTCCTTCAGACAGGAGAACTTCCCGAAGAGCAAGAAGAAGCGGAAAGAGTAGCCCGGCAGTCGAGTATGTACCAGTTTGTTGACAGCATACAGTACAGAAGAAGGCTCAACGGTGTGAAATTGAAATGTATTCCCCGGGAAGATGGACAAAAGCTGTTGGCAGAGATACATGGAGGCATATGTAGTCACCACATTGGCGCAAGAGCACTTGCCGGCAAAGCTTTCCGGCAAGGCTTCTTCTGGCCGACAGCCCTCCAGGATGCAACTGCACAAGTAACCAAGTGTGAAGCGTGCCAGTTCCATTCCAAGCAGATACACCAGCCAGCTCAAGCTCTCCAGGCGATCCCTTTATCCTGGCCATTTTCGGTCTGGGGGCTCGACATCCTCGGCCCCTTCCCCCGAGCTGTCGGGGGCTTTGAGTACTTATGCGTTGCTATCGACAAGTTCACAAAGTGGCCGGAAGTGGAAGCGATGAGGAAGGTGACGGCACGATCAGCGGTCAAGTTCTTCAGTCGATTGTTTGCCGTTTGGAATCCCTAAGCAGGATCATCACCGATAACGGCACACAATTCTAGTCGCACCTTCATGCGATCGTCCAAGATCTTGGCGCCAAGGATGCTTTGCTTACATTGGTCACCCGAGAAGCAACGGTCAAGCGAGAGGGCAAATCTTTGAAGTGCTGCGGGCTCAAGACCAGAACTTTCGACAGGCTGCACAAGTGCGGAAGAAAGCTGGATTGAGGAGCTGTCGGTGGTTCTTTGGTCGATCGGGGCGACGCCAAATCGAGCCACTGGCGGACACCTTTCGCTCTAGTCTATGGAGCAGGCAGTTCTCCCCACGGAACTTCGTATCACGGATCGCCTCGAGTGCTCGCTTATGATGAGCTTGAGCAAGAGCAGCTGCGACAAGATGACGCGCTGCTCCTTGAGGAGGATCGACTTCAGGCCGCTGTACGAGCTGCTCGTTACCAGCAAGCTTTGCGTCGCTACCATAGCCGCAAAGTTAGTGCGGAAAGCCTCGAGGAAGGCGACCTTGTTCTTGGTAGCGTTCAGTCCGCCAAGAATTCAAACAAGTTGACGCCAAAGTGGGAAGGCCCTTATCGGGTGAAACGAGTCACTAGGCCCGGCGCTGTCCACCTTGAGACCGAAGACGGCATTCCGGTGAGCAACTCCTGGAACATTGAGCATCTTCGTAAGTTTTACCCGTAGGGCGCGGTTGCCGGAACCTGTTACGGCAACCACCTTTTGTACAAGTCTTGCCGCTGTTGCATGTAATCCTTTGTACATAGCCGGGCGTAGACCCCGTGCATCAGTAAAGCTCATGTGTTGTGCACAACTTGTCAAATTCATGCTTTCATCATTTTATTGCATGTTTTGACTAACACTTAGTGCAGCACCCACACCCGGTAAGCAACATCGAGCCACTAGGCTCCATACTTTATTTTCTCTTCTTTCTCTTTCTCAAGAAAGGAAAGGTTCCCTACACACAAGTTAACCAGGGGAAGGAGAAGATAATACTATGGACCAAGCGTTGCTCGAGGAAGTTTCATTTATCGAGAGCAAGCGACAGAAAAGCTAAGTTGCCAAAGTTTGAGCAATCAGTTTTTAAATTTTTAAGTTATCTTCCTCGAACGATAGTACTTTGTATGCAAAACCTGTGCGCAGAGGAACCAACTCGCAGGCTAGTCGCGCCCTTACTTTGTTTTGAGTCCGCTCAACAACTTAAGTGAGCTGCAGCTAGTCGCGACAAGGTTGCTTGTCGGAGGCGGCATCGCCCGAAGTCTTGATGTTCCGCTTTTCGGCGCTTCATGGCAAAGGTGCACTGCACCGACAAGTTCCCTAAATGCGTGGGGCAGAAGCATTACAAAGGAAGGAGTCTAGTAAAGGAAATAACATTGCAATGATTGCCTAAGATAGAGTATATTACAAAATAAGTTGTCGCTGATCTAACAAAGTGTTCTAAATATGATCAGCAGCGACAAGGGAAAGGTAAAATTGGCGGCTTAGTCTACGCGGTCGCCGTCAATCCGCTTGATCTTGTTCACCTTGTCCACAATGGGTGCGACAAGGGCCTTGAGCTCCTCCACGTTGGCATCTGACGGCAAGGATCTGAGGACGCCGTTGAGGTTGAGGCCTGGAATGCGGAAGGCCACCTTCATCAACACCTTCTCGAGGCGCCTGCACAGATCTGGCGACTCCTTGTCCAGCTGCTTTGGGACCTCTTCCCGAGTTCGGAGGCCGTCCACCACGCATATGAAGAATAAGCTAAGCTTGGCGCTGGGTTGGAGATGCTCATCGGAGGAGTATGCAAGGTCCGCCATCCCCAGCTCCATCAGCTCGTTGTGGATGTCGGCAGCAGTATCCACAAGACCTTCGGTCCAATGCTCCACACTCTCCCTCAAGGCGCTCTGGGTGTCAACAGCATTCGCCAGCAGCTCCTCCTTGGCCTTGATCGTCTCCAACAGGCCCACCTCCCGCTCTCTGGCGCCGTCCAGCGTCTGCGTCAGAGTGGTCAGCTTGTTGAAGATCCATATGGAGTCCTTGGCGGCGTCGAGCTCCTTGCCCCTATCAGCGAGACGGACCTGCATCTCGCCAAGAGTGTAGGCGTCCTTCTCGCGCTCGTTGTTGAGCGCGGCAAGCTCCTCGCCGCTCTTCTTGAGGCTGGCCTCCAGCTGTGCCACCTTCGCCTTCAATTCTTCCTTGGCGGCCTCGGCGGCTGCGGCAGCAACCTTCGCTTCCTTAAGCGCCCCGCCAAGTGACTCCTCGCGCGCGACAAGGTCTTCCTCATGGCTGTCCAGGTTGACCTTTCGCTGCGCCAGCTTGCTTTCCTGCGCAGAGAGCTTCTCGGCGGCCCGCCGATGCTCCTCCTCAGCTGCGGCCTTCTCAAGGATGAAGGCCGTGCGCTCTTCTGCAAGTTGCTCCCGCGCTTCTGCTACGTTCCGGAGAGTTTCTTGGTTGGCGCTCCGGAGCTCTTCTGCGCGCTTTTCCATGTCCGCTCCCGCCCTCACGAAAAGTGCTTCCCTAGACTCCAACTTGGCTTGCCGGGTGCGGTAGAGCGACAGCAGCTTCTTCAACAGCTGCTCCTCCTCGGACTCGCCGCTGCTGCTGCTTGGCGCGTCCACCAGCTTCAGCCCAGCGGAGGCAAGTAGCTCACCGTCGAAGGTCTCTCCTTCGACCGGCGCCCTGGAGCTCGACTCCCAGGGAAGTTTGATGAAGACACCGTCGCCGGCCTTCAAGTAGGCGCCGGGCTGGGGCTCCTCGGAGCCTGACGCTGCAGCAGCGGCGGGGGAGTCGGCGGTCGGTGTAGCGCCTGGCGCTCCTGCGGCCTCAGGGCCGTCAGTGCGATCGCCAGACCCCTCGCCAGCTCCTGCGGCGGCAGCCTCGGCGGCCTCCTCGCCGACAGGCTCGTCGGCGACGGCCTCTTCTTCCACGACGACGGCCTCTTCTTCCACGACGGCGGCCTCGTCGGTGTTGCCGCGCGCTTCCTCCTCGCCGGCGACCTCGACCTCCATCGGCTCTGCGTCAGACGAAGAAGGGACAGTCAAGTAAACATTCAAATAAAAGCAGAAGAAAACAAGCCCAAGGGAAATTTTCGCGTAAAGTGATTACCTGCAATGGGATCTGCAGCCATGGTCTCGACCACTGGAGGATCACTGGCACTGTCCCTTGCCGGGGTAGCCTCCCTTGCCGGAGTAGCCTCCCTTGTCGGAGGACGCTCCCTTGCCGGAAAATCCTCCCTTGGCGGCGTAGTCGCAGAGCAGGATTTGGGGCTGCCGAGCCCTCCTGATGAGGCTGCTCTGCTCCTACACAAACAAGCAGTCAGATACCAATGAAGGAGAAGCACCCATGCACACCCAACAGTAAGGAGAAAACTACATACTTACCCTGGGGGCTGTCAGGGGCTGCCTGAGGAAGGTTGCCGGATCCGGCAAGGGGGTCTCAGATGCGCCTCCTGTTGCCACAGGTGAGTCGTCCTCAACGACGACCACCGGGGTCTTGGCCCTCTTTGACGCTCTCTGGGCTAGCGTCCTAAAAAGGAAAAAGTTCAGAACGAGGCAAGTCAGATTCAAGATGAAGCAACAAAATTGAAGAAATACAAGCACAAAAGTAAAGCTTACTCTTGTTCCTCCTCCTCGGAGCTGAGCGCGGAGAAGTCAAACTCCGGCTCGCCTCCGGTGCGACGAGGCGGAGGGGTGGGCTCTCTTGGCGCTTGGCGGAGGCGTCGGCGGTGGCACAGGAATATCCGCCCGGTTGTCGCGGCGGTCGGCGAGGTGCACCAGCAGCAACATCGCTTGTCATGTAGAACAGCGTCGCGCGGCGCTGCGGCTGTGGGCCCGTCTGCCGCTCCGTCTCGTATCCGGCCTTGCGGAGACGCCTCTTCGGCGGAGCCGGGGGCTCCGTTGGCGGCAAGTCGCTGGGAGGTGGAGAAGAAGCGCCCTCGGCTGGTCCGCTCGACTCAGCCTCGGGTGCGACAAGCTCTTCCTCGCCGGCGAACTCCCTTCGCTTCGGCAAAGCTTGCCGCCTCGGCTCGTCCGCCTCCTCCTCCACAGTGTACCGAAGGCGCCCGGTGGCGGCTGCTGCCGCCTCCTCCACCCTGGTGGCAATGCGCACCATCTCCTCGTCGGTGGTGTCGCGGGTGAGGCTCTTCTGCTCGTCGGAGCGGATCTGCACTTCTTCCAAAGTGTCGAAGAAGTGCTGCACGATCTCGTCGGAAGGCTCTTGCCAGGTTGGAACGATCCCATGGGAATCGCTGGCGGCATCATAGCACGGATGCGGTCGGCGCTGAGTTGTTGCACAATGGGGCGACCCCTCGGCAACCTAAACCACTCGGGGTGATCGGGGTCGTTCTTGAACAGCTCTAGCAGCATCGCATCCAGCTCAAGATGGTGAAATTCCAATTGAGACCCGGACGCAGCCTCATGATGTCTGCCGCATTTTGGAACTCCCAAGCAGGCCTCCTCCTTTCCTGCAAGGGAGCGATGCGGCGGCGAAGGAAGTCTGCGCCAACTGCGCCTACGGTTAGTCCGGCAAGCCTGAGGCGCAAAATCCGGGTCACAGCTATCTTCAACCTAG
The DNA here is from genome assembly GCA_021605145.1 of Aegilops bicornis. Lineage (NCBI taxonomy): Eukaryota > Viridiplantae > Streptophyta > Magnoliopsida > Poales > Poaceae > Aegilops > Aegilops bicornis. The sequence continues at coordinate 86,974,507 of CM038670.1, forward strand.
CATCCTCCGGCGCCAAGTTGCTCCAATCGTTGCCGCGCACTATTACGATCCAACACCAGTTGGCTCTCCACTCCTCCCACTTGTTACAGAACTCTCCTTCCAGGTAGGCTTATTTCTTGCCGATCCTGGAGACCCAAGCTATCCCTCCGGCAAGCGGCTCTCCTCTCTCGACGCGAGGCACGAAGAAATGGCGGAAGAGTGCCACATTTGGATGGACTCCGACAAAGTTTTCGCAAAGGTGTGCGAAAACTGCCATGGTCAAGACGGCGTTGGGAGTGAAATCTAGGAGGCGGAGGCCATATGTGTTCATGATATCACAGAAGAACTCGGAAAAGGGCGGACAGAGCCCGCAATAAAAGAAAAGGGCAAAGAAAGGATACCCAGTTGGGGCTAAATCCGACGCGATGGCGGGGAGTACCTTCGTGCGCGGATGCGCACGCGTCTCCGTCGACCAGAAGAGGTAGAAGAGCTCCCTCAGCTCCCTTGCGTCGAGCTGAGGGGGGAAGATGGCCCGCTCCTTGCGCAGCGCTTGTGAGCCGCTGCACCTCGGCCGACTTAGCGCCCTTCCCCTTGTCGGCTTCGGAGCCATGGCGGGCGGCGGAGGAGGTCGACGGCGGTGAGTGTGCTTGTGGCGAAAGGGGCGGGCGCTGCTCTCTTCAGACCTTGGAGAAGAAGGGGGAGCGGCGGTGGTTTTCTTGACAAGACAGCAATGGCGAGGTGGACGACCTGCCTGTTTCCCTGTTTATAAGGAGGGAGGGGCGGACGTTCCGCTTTTCTAATAAAGAACCCCCACGACCGCGCCCACGATCTCTCGTGACGACGCCTTGAGTTCGGTGCGTGCCGTTAGTGGGGGACGTGGTGGGTCCGGGGCAAGTAACGGCGTGATCGAGGCCACGTGTGACCGTGCACTATTTTTTGGGCCTGGCCCGACAGCGCTCGGCAGCGTGTGCGGCCCAGGCCCGAGGGCTCCTGTCGGTGTAGTAGAGTAGGGGTACCCTAGTATCCCGAACTTGTGCACGGGCAGTTGCAGCCCTCCGCGGCAAGGCTTGCCGGGTGACCGCCAAGGTCCTCCGTGGTTCCTTTGGAGCCATTCAAGAACAAAGTATTTAGCCAAGAAGACAAGGCCCCGGCAAGAGGAGCTTGCCGGGAAGGCCACTCAAGGCACGCAGAAGACAAGGCCCCGGCACGAGGAGCTTGTCGGGAAGGCTCGGAACGCGACAAGCCTCCGGCGCGACAAGGATTCATCCGCGGCAAGGCACTTGCCGCGGCAGGAAACCTCTCTTCATCTCCGCTCCAGCTCACCCATCAACGTGTCGCCATGGGACCACTCCATGCGCACGTGTCAAGAGGTTGTGCAGCCAGCGGAGAGCAGCGATAAGCGGCGCTGACAAGCCCGCCATCGTGGCAAACGGTGGCGCTCTGTTGCACTGTTTAGACGACAAGGACAGGCATTTAATGCTTTTGTCCCTTGCCGTCAGAGTTAGGTATTTTGCACTGTACACTGTTCAAGTAGGTGTACCAACTACTGTTTTTACATTTGTACCCTTTTCTATGTTGCCGCTTGTCGGAGACCCCTTGAGCATATAAAAGGAGGCCCGTGCGCAACGTAAGGGGGGTTCGAACATTCCCTCACGCTAGGTTTTGTAGCTCTCATCGCTCCCTAGCAAGAACACAATACAATCAGACAAGCAGCAGTAGGAGTTTTATCTCTCCGGAGAGCTCCGAAGCGGGGTAAACCGCTCGTGTGCCTCGCCTCGATCCGCTTTTCGTGCGATCTCCGCCCCCCTCCGAACCACAAGGGGCCTGGTCCGCCGGCCCCATAGGTGTCCGTGGGTCCGATCAGCCTCCCCGACAAATAGCCACTCCTAGTTGCTCGTGCGCATCCCCGTCAGGCACTTCCAATCCAAGTGCACAAAAGATTGCACTCCCTCTCACCCATCATCACCTCTTCTATGAAACAAACTGCCCATGAGCATGCTGCCTCATGCCTGCAAATTATCGAGGAGTGTACTCGGCGACCACGTGACAGGAGATGTAGGGGTTACGGATCTTGGGGGTGAGTTAGTGTGTGACCACCTCCTCGTCGGTGGGGTGAAACCTTTACCTCGGAGGAAGCGCCAGCTAAGCTCCTCCAACCCCAGATCAATCACCGCCACCACCTTCAACATCGTCATGCCATCTCGGATCTAATATGTTGCCTTGATATGCTATGGCATAACCAGATGAAACAGGGGCTGAGGAGGAGTAAGAAGAGCGACCATTATGGAGAGGCGATTTTTTCTAAATCCTTTAGGGTTTAGAAGTGCAGCGCGGTGAGGTGGTTATATAGCGCCTGGAATACCGATCTACTGGTCGAGTAGTCTGTAACAGGTCGTGATGAGTTCTAATGCATCATGCTTAAATTTTACACAAAATATTATGTGTTTATAAAATGGTTTGAAAATTATATCATGAAGTTGTGGTGATGGTTCGAACCAGTACCTGCAGAGCACAAACAAATTAAGTGAAGCCCATTGATTCGTTAAAAAATGTTTTTATCACTTCAAAAACGTAAATCTTTCCATATTGTATATTTTTAGTTAAAATTTCATGTAGACATTTTGGGAAGCAACAAAACCATTTTTGTTTGGTTAATTCGGCCTTCAAGTCGTCATTTTCACGGATCAAACTTTGTTCTTATTTTGAGGATCAATCTTATGTATTGGGATTCCAATGTGTCAATCATGTTGGAAGCCTCTTCTATGGTAACTGAATAGTAGTGGGAGAGTAGCAGTTTCCTAAATCGACAAAGAAGCATGGGCCTCGTGTGATGTTTTCGTGCAAGAATACAACTAAAAAGCATAATGTGTGACCTTCACATGTTACAGATGCGATTTTCAGAAAGTGTGTTGAATTGAGCTCCTTCCAAATTGTATCCATAATTTAGTTATTCATAAACTGTTTGCACATTCTCCTGGCTTTCCTCTTTCTACACTTTTTGTCCTTACCTTTCTACTTTGAAGTATTTGAGATCGGAGGAAAAAGGGTGATGGGCTGATCGGTAAGGAAGGTAGTGATTGTACAACGAGGATGCACACTATGTGATCATCCCAATGAGTCTCGTTGCTACCGATGTATTTCACACTTTCAAAAATGATTCTGGAAATAGTTGGAAGGACCACAAGTGTAATACATTGTAAATTATCGGTTGGCATTTCAATAATTATAACTTAAAGAAATCCGTGTGAAAGACATTTTTCGTAGGGGTGTGTATTTTGGTAATTTGACCTACTCTCTCTTCCATGGCTTGGCTAATTTTTCTTCCTTGCATACACAAACACCCAATTTCGTAAGAGATAGAGAACTTATAGACTCAACAACCTATGACACTTGCTCTCCTCTATCATTCTGCCCTGCCATCTCTAACGCATCCCAACTTTTCCGGTATTCACCATGAAAATATCTCCACACTGCATTGCCATTTTTTGTGGCAATATTAACGCGATTTAGTGTCTCGGTTAAGGAAGACGATGACCATGAACAATAGTGCATTGACCACAAGTAGCCAGCTACTATTGGGATGTTGCCGATGATTAGGAAGGAGGTTGGGAACCACCATAGCCAACACCTCATGTATATGCCCTACAGGGAGGCATGCACTACTGCACTTTGGAGATTCTTCATGAGGACCGATAGTTTGACTAGGGAAAGTTCACGACAATTTCGCGAATGGGTCCTTGTTTGAGCAGGTTGGCATTGCTGAGCAATTCATCGCTGTTGAGAAATTTAACAAGGAAGGTGAACAGGTCCTCCTCCTCCATGCCCACGACGGCCGCAACCGGCATCTAGGGCGCATTCTTTGCCACCAAGTCTTTGTTGAACAATCGACAAACAATCCAATCGTCTCGCACACATTCAATAGGTAGGTTGAGAAAACAACCAAAGGAGAATAAGAAACAAGAATCAAACTCGAGCGTGACATATGATGCTCCAGTGGTTCAGTCGCTCAACTCGTCTGAAGACGGAGACTAGAAAACAAAATCGATTCTTGTCATACCTTGGTGGAGGGGGGAGCGATGGGGGAAGTCGCCCTGTACGTGGTACTCGTTCATCAACCATGGTGTCTTCTGGCCGCTGGGAGAGCGGCCGTGGTAGATGGCGAGTGTCTTGTTCGTGCCGACGAGGACCGCGTACCTTCCCGTGCCTCGGAATATGCCCTTGTCCTTATTACCCGTGGTAGATGGCCATGAGCGCGGTGCCTCATGGCTACAACTTATCAAGGAGTAGTACTGCACTTAGTCGAGAGATCCAACAACTCGTTGTTGTTGAGGTTGACGTCGGTGACCACGTGACAGGAGAAGTAGGGTTACCAATCTTGGGAGTGAAGTAGTGCGTGATCACCTCCTCGTCGGTGGGGTAAAACTGGTACCTTAGAGGAAGTTCTAGCTGCAGCTCCTCCAACCCCAGATCCATCACCGCCGCCTTGTTCAACATCACTGCACCCTCTCGGATCTACTATCTTGCATTGATATGCTATGGAAGAACCAGATGAAACTGTGGCTGAGGACGAGTAAGAAGAGCGACAGTTGTTGGGAGGTGATTTTGTATTAACACTTCGAGGTTTAGAAGTGCACTAGGGTGAGGTGGTTATATAGCGTCCGAAATAATATGTTGCCGGTCCAGTAGTGTGTAATAGTTCATGACGAGTTCTAATGCATCATGCTTAAATTCCATAGAAAATATCATGAAGTTGTGGTGATGGTTCGAACCAGTACCTATTGAGGACAAAAAATTAAGTGAAGCCCATTGATTCGTTAAAAAAATGTTTTTCTCACTTCAAAAAGCTAAATCTTTCCATCTTGTATATTCTGAGTTCGAATTTCTTGTAGAAATTTGGGTAGTAACAAAACCATTTCTGTTTGGTTAATTCGGCCTTCAAGTCATCATTTTCATGTATCAAACTTTCTTCTTATTTTGAGGAACATTCTTAAATATTGGGATTCCAATACGTGATTGATGTTGGACGCGTCTTCTATGGTAATTGATTAGTTGCGGGAGTAGCAAGGTCCTAAATTGACCAAGAAGCATAGGCCTCGCATGATGTTGTCGTGCAGGAATACTACTAAAAAGAGTAATGTGTGACCTCCACATGTTAGATATGTGATTTTCAAAAAAATTGTTGAAATTGGGCTCCTTCGTAATAGTATCCATATTCTCCTAGCTTTCCTCCTTCTACCCTATTTTGTCCCTACCTTTCTACTTTGAAATATTTGAGATTGGAGAAAAAAGGATGATGGGGTGATTGGTAAGGTAGGTAGTGATTGTACAATGAGGATGCACACTCTGTGATAAGCGTGATGAGTCTCGTTCCTGCCGATGTATTCACACTTTAAAAAATTGTTCTGGAAATAATTGGAAGGACCAGAACTATGATACATTAAAAATTCTCGGTTGGCATTTCAATAAATAAATCTTAAATAAATCAACTTGAAAGACATTTTTGCAGGGGTGTGTATTATGGTTATTTGACCTACTCTCTCTTCCGTGCCTTGGCTAATTTTTCTTCCTTCCATACACAAACACCCAATTTGCTAGGAGATAGAGAACATATAGACTCAATGACCTCTGCTATCATCTGCTCTCCTCTATCCTTCTGCTCTGCCATCTCTATTGCATCCCAATTTTCCGGTATTCACGTTGAAAAATTCTCCACACCGCATTGCCATTTTCTGTGGCAATATTATCGCGATTCAGTGTCTCGATTTAGGAAGATGATGACGATGAACAATAGCGCTTCGACCACGAGCAGCCAACTACTATTGTGATGCTGCCGATGATTAGGAAGGAGGTTGGGAGCCAGCATAACCAACACCTCATGTATATGCCCTCAAGGGAGGCGTGCACTCGTGCACTTTTGGAGATGCTTCATGAGGACCAATTGTTTGACAAGGGACAGTTCACGACAATCTCGCGAATGGGTCCTTGTTTGATCCTGTTGGCATTACTGAGCAATTCAACGAGGATGGTGAATGGGTCCTCCTCGTCCATGCCCCCGTCGGTCGCAACCGCCTTCCAGGGCGCATTTTTTGCCACCAAGTCTTTGTTGAAAAGCCGACAAACAACCGAATCATCTCGCATGCACAAAATAGGTAGGTTGAGCAAATAACACGAGGAGAATAAGAAACAAGAATCAAATCTCGAGCGTAACATGTGATGCTCCAGCGGTTCGATCGATCAACTCGTCCGGAAATGGAGACTAAATAACAAAATTGATTCTTGTCGTACCTTGGCGGAGGGGGTAGGCGATGGGGCAAGTCTCCCTCGAGGTGGTACTCGTGGATCACCCACGGTGTCTTCTGGCTGCTGGGGTCGCCACCATGGTAGAAGACGAGCGTCTTGTTCATGCCGACAAGGAACGTGTACCATCCCGTGCCGCAGAATATCACCTTGTCCTTACCCTTGCGTTCCAATAGCCAATTCTAGTGGCCCGGTTGGTGCGCATCCCCGTCAGGTACTTCCGATACATGTGTACAAAAAAAAACTCCTTCTCACCCATCTTCACCTCTTCTGGAAAACATACTGGCCATGAGCGCACTGCCTCATGCCTGCAAGTTATCTAGGAGTAGTACTACACTTAGTCGGGAGATCCCACAACTCGGTGTTGTTGAGGTTGACGTCGGCGATCACATGATAGGAGAAGTAGGGGTTACAGATCTTGGGGGTGAGGTAGTGCGTGACCACCTCCTTGTCGGTGGGGTCAAACCGGTACCTGAGAATAAGTGCCAGCTGCAGCTCCTCCAACCGCAGATCCATCAAAATTGCCATGTTCGACATCGTTGCGCCCTCATGAATCTTCTATCTTGCCTTGATATGCCATGGAAGAACCAGATGAAACAGGGGCTGAGGAGGAGTAAGAAGAGCGAAAGTTGTGGAGAGGTGATTTTGTCTTAATGCTTTGGGCTTTAGAAGTGAAGCGGGGTGAGGTGGTTATGTAGCGTCCGGAATACTGTGATGCTGGTCCATTAGTGTGCAACAGGTCATGACGATTTCTAATGCATCATGCTTAAAGTTCACAAAAAATATTATGTGGTAATTGAGGGAGTCCTGGATTAGGGGGTATCCGGACAGTCGGACTATATACATTGTCTGGACTATTGAAGCGTGAAGATACAAGACTCAAGACTTCGTCCCGTGTCTGGATGGGACTTTCCTTGGCGTGGAAGGCAAGCTTGGCGATCCGGATATTATATTTCCTTCCTTGTAACTGACTCCATGTAAACCCTAGCCCTCTCATGTGCCTATATAAACCGGAGAGGTTGGCCCTTAGAAGGCTGATCACAATTACAATCATACCATCATAGGCTAGCTTCTAGGGTTTAGCCTCTATGATCTCGTGGTAGATCTACTCTTGTACTACCCATATCTTCAATTTTAATCAAGCAGGAATTAGGGTTTTACCTCCATCGAGAGGGCCCGAACCTGGGTAAACATCTGTGTCCCTTGCTTCCTGTTACCATCAGCCCAGACGCACAGATCGGGACCCCCTACCCGAGATCCGCCGGTTTTGACACCAACATTGGTGCTTTCATTGAGAGTTCCTCTGTGTTGTTGCTGCAGGGCCCGATGGCTCTTTCAACCATCATCAACAACACGGTCCCGGGTGAGACCTTCTTCCCCGGACAGATCTTCGTGTCCGGCGGCTTCGCCTTGCGGGCTAATTCGCTTGGCCATCTGGAGCATATCGATAGCCACGCCCCTAGCCACCTGATCAGGGTCGGAAACCTGGACTGCACGGCGGACATCCGCGTAGACTGGATCTTCGACGGATTCGGGCCTATGCCAGGAGCACCGGACAGTCACGACGAGCACGGCTTAGACCTGATGTCGGATATAGCTCGGGGTATCACCCCCACAGTAGCCCCGGACCTAAATCCGGAGCAGGCTGCGCTGCCTAAGGACGGCGGGATGGACCCCGCCCTATAGGTTGTGCACTCATCGGCGATGGAGCCGAATACGGGTCTTACCTCTGTGGTGACCTGTGACTCCGGACCCCTGGATTCGTATCCGGACGTGGGTTCCGGTAATGGAGTTCATCGCTGCAGATATCCTCCAGCATTCGCCCTTTGGCGACATGCTGGACTCATTAAAGTCTCTCTCTTTGTCAGGAGGCTCGTGGCCGAACTATGTCCGGCTGGAGTGGGAGGCAGGCGATGAAGGAATTCGTTGCCCACCCACCACCCACTTACTTGCCACGGTCGATGATTTAACCGAGGTACTGGACTTCGACTCCGAAGACATCGACGGTATGGACGACGATGCAGGAGAAGAACATGAACCACCGCTCATCAGGCGGTGGACAACCCTCTTCTTAATATATATATATATATATATATATATATATATATATATATATATATATATATATATATATATATATATATATATATATATATATATATATATATATATATATATATGGTGGACACTCCGGAGGAAACAAATGGCGATGAGGCAACGAAGGATAAAACCTCAGGGAAAAAAGCAAAGAATGGGCGTCGTCGGCGCCACTCCAAGCCCCGCCATAGCAATACCGGCCTAGGAGACGAAAACAATCCGAATGGTGCCGAATAAGAATACAACCCTGATCAGCCCGCCTTCGAGCGGGCCGAACAGGAGGATGAGCAGGTCAGCCCAGAAGAACAGGCGACAGACGAAAACCAGGAGGAGGACATCTACATGCCCCCCTCCAAAGACGAGATTAGCCTCAGCAACGACGAGTTCGCCGTACCTTAGGATCCCGTAGAGCAGGAGCGCTTCAAGCGCCGGCTTATAGCCACTGCGAGGAGCCTGAAAAAGAAGCAGCAGCAACTCCAAGCTGATCAAGACCTGCTCACAGATAGATGGACTGAAGTCCTGGCAGCCGAGGAATACGGACATGAGTGCCATACGGCTGACCGCCACCTCGTGGCCGGGATAAAACGACATATCAGTCCGCATACCAGCCAACACCCCCACGACAACATACTACGGCGCGGGGCAACAAAACAGGACAGCCAAGATCGATCTATGGATCGCGGGCGCGGCCGACGCGACGACGACGACTGGCCACGACGGATACACCTTCAACAAGTCTGGCCGGGCCGAATATAGCCACCTAGAGCAATTATACCTGCATAGCCACATAGCTCGGCACAGAGGCGCCGCGCACCCCCTCTGCTTCACTAACGAAGCAATGGATGATGAATTCCCAGAAGGGTTCAAACCCGTAAACATCGAATCATATAATGGCACAACAGACCCCGCAGTATGGATCGAAGATTTCCTTCTCCACATGCCCGAGGAGACAATCTACATGCCATCAAGTATCTTCCTCTTAATCTCAAAGGACCAGCCCGACACTGGCTAAACAACATGCCAGTAAATTCCATTGGCAGTTGGGAAAACCTGGAAGACGCATTCCTCGACAACTTTCAGGGCACATATATGCGACCACCAGACGCCGGTGACCTGAGCCACATTACTCAACAACCTGGAGAGTCAGCCAGGAAATTCTGGACTCGGTTCCTAACTAAAAAGAACCAAATAGTCGACTGCCCGGACGCCGAAGCCCTGGCGGCTTTTAAGCATATAATCCGTGATGAGTGGCTCGCTCGACACCTCGGGCAGGAAAAAAACCCAAGTCCATGGCAGCTCTCACAACACTAATGACCTGCTTTTGCGTGGGCGAGGACAGCTGGTTGGCTCACAGCAGCACTACGCCACATTCTGGCACTTCGGATGGCCGCGAGAATAACGGCAAGCCACGGTGTAATAGACATAAGCGACGGAACAACGACGACAGCACTGAAGACACGGCAGTCAACGCCGGATTCAGCGGATCCAAGCCCGGTCAGCGGAAGAAGCCGTTCAAAAGAAATAATCAGGGACCGTCCAGTCTGGACCGCATACTGGAGCGCTCGTGCCAAATTCATGGCACCCCGGACAAGCCAGCCAACCACACCAATAGAGATTGCTGGGTATTCAAACAGGCCGGCAAGATAAACGCCGAACACAAGGACAAGGGGCTGCACAGTGACGATGACGAGGAGCCCCGACGTCCGAACACGGGGGGACAGAAGAAATTTCCCCCCAGGTGAAAACGGTCAACATGATCTACGCCATGCACATCCCCAAGTGGGAACGGAAGCGAGCACTACGGGACGTCTATGAGATGGAGCCAGTCGCCCCAAAATTCAACCCATGGTCAGCTTGTCCGATCATCTTTGATCATAGGGATCACCATACTAGCATCCGACACGGCGGCTCGGCCGCATTGGTCCTAGACCCAATCATCGACGGATTCCACCTCACGTGCGCCCTTATGGACGGTGGCAGCAGCCTGAACCTGCTTTATCAGGACACCGTGCGCAAAATGGGCGTTCACCCTTCAAGGATCAAGGCCACCAAAACCACCTTTAAAGGTGTGATTACTGGAGTAGAGGCCCGTTGCACGGGCTCTATAACATTGGAAGTGGACTTCGGATCTCCAGATAACTTCCGAAGCGAAGAGTTAATCTTCGATATCGTCCCTTTTCGTAGTGGTTACCATGCACTGCTCGGACGAACCGCATTCGCTAGATTCAATGCGGTACCACACTACGCATACCTCAAGCTCAAGATGCCAGGACCACGCGGGGTCATAACAGTGAACGAAAATATGGACCGCTCTCTCCGAGCGTAAGAGCATCACGCAGCCCTCGCGATGGAAGTACAATGCGGCCTCCTCCGACAAACCAATCCGGCGACAACAACTTCAAACACCGTCAAGAGAGTCCGGAGCACCCCGCAACAGGATCATCAGGCACGCCAAGAGCGCGACTAGCAGTCCGGCCTCCACTTAAGCCCCATCAAAGCAGCATTCGTGACACGCGTACACAATTACACACTCAAGATACCATGGGCGTAGGCGGAGGCACAACAACGACTCAGTCAACAGTGCGGGATAACCGCCACATACCTTCATAACCCGTCCTTCTTCTTTTTCAGGACATTGCTTTAGAGCAGTCTCTTCAGAAGAGCCGGATTGCCGGACTTACATAGGGGAGAAAACCAAGGAGGCAACAGGTTTCGCGCACAGAAGGGAACACCCAGGTGGAATCTATTTACGATCGTTATACCTGTTTTATATATCCATACGCGGCCTGCCCCTGGATAGGACATGTTAAACATTCCTATTTATCTCCGCTTAATGCATTCATTGTGAACATACGTGTAAACGTATTTTCATCAATGGGAGATTATATATAGAGTCAGCTCATTATTCTTATTTGAAAATTTTCTTACAAATGTTTCTGTGATATTGCGTCCGTACACTTTGGTACGGTACGTTTGCCAGGGGCTTCCTATGGTGCCCCGTTCTATGGTAAATAAAGTCCGAACACTTTGAACAGTGCGGCACCCTGAACTTATAGCACTATATGCATCAGCTCCGAATCATGTCTTCGGTCTACAGTTGGGTTAGCCCGGCTCCCTTGTTTTGGTACCTTATGTTCCGTTATATCGGCTAAGGTAGCGCAGGGAGAACTACTGTGATTGTGTCCCGGTTCTTCCGGGCGAGCACCTCAGTAGAGAAAGCCAAAAACTGACCGGCATGATGAGGCGAGAGCTGGTCGCTGTTCGAGAGATCTTAAAATCCTAAAAGATTTTTTCCGCTTTAGGTGATGAGTCAGCCTTGTACGACTTAGGCGTATATAGCGCCCCAATTCGGCCCTCTTAATTCTAGGGGCTTCGCCGAAATTGAAAATTATAGACTTCTATCGCTAAGTGAAAGTTATAAAGCCGAATAGTCCTACTGCCTTGTTGGCTGCGCCGGATACCTCCTTAAGGGACCACGCATTTGTATAAAGAGTATCCGGGTTTTTCCAGGAACACCCCGGTACTAGGTACGTGGGGGCGGAAGCCGACGACTGGCCTACTTTCAGAATTTGATAAACAGCCGCACAGATGGTAATATTTTAAATCAAAACAGTGCTACATAGCACAGGCAACTCCGTCCTTAAATTACAACAGCGGCAGAGGTACATTTAGTCAAAGATGTTATCTTTAGTACATTCGTCGGCCACGAGACGAGCGCCCTTCATAACGCCATCATAGTACTTCTTGGGATGGCGATGCTCCTTGCCCTCTGGCGGACTGTCCTTCACCAGCTTCTCCGCATCCAGCTTGCCCCAATGCACCTTCGCGCGGGCAAAGGCCCGGCAGGCACCCTCGATGCAAACGGATCGCTTGATTACTTCAAGCCGCGGACAGGCATTCACCATCCGCTTGATCAGGCGAAGTAGCTAGTGGGCAAGGGCTCACCAGGCCACATCCGGACTATGAAATCTTTCATAGCCACTTGGCCGCCTGTGGAGTTCGACCAACTGCTTGATTGGTCACCAGAGGCGTTAGGTGTTCGGCCCCAAGACATCGGGACCGTAACAGCTTCTCCGTTGAGCTCCCCTCTTGGGCACGGTAGAACTCCGCATGACATCGACACGCTGCGTGGCAGATCTGCGAATGCCCATGGAGAGCTCCGAATTCGAGTAAGTAAAAGAAACACCTCCTCCACATGTTTGCTTTGCACAAAGAATTTCTTACCCGCCGCTATCTTTTTGGCCTCCTGGATCTCCTAATGTGCCTTCTCGGCTTTGGCCTTGGCGTCTTTCATACTCACAAGGGCCTTCGCAAGCTCGGCCTCTTTCGCCTTCAGATCATGCTCCACGGACACGACTTCTTGCCGAGGTCCTGGAGCTCTTGCTGTACCTCGCCCACTCTAGCACTTTGCTTCTCGTGCTTTATGCACTCCAAGGCCACCTTGTCTTCGGCCTCGGATAGCGCTTTCTTCAGGGACGCCACTTCGGCGGTGGACCCTGTCACACAGTCACGACGCTTTGTCGTCAAACTAAATAGTTTTATCTATCTTTACATACATAAGAGCGGAGAATCACTCACCTTTGCTCTCTTCGAGCCGCCTTTTCATGAGGTCGAGCTCTCCCTGTGCCTGCTCCAGGTCCCGCTTTAGTTTGGCAACCTCGGCTGTGCGGGGCAGCAGCGTAAGCAAAGACGCCCGCTTATTCACATAAACGCTTATTAGACTCCTGCGGATTATAATTGACCCTCCGTTTGGCTTTTCTTCCGAACACCAAACAAAGTATCGAGGCTACTACCTATCGGGTGGTAATTTCACACATTTTATTACTTACCTCAAAGCCCATCGGGAGGCATGCGAGCTTGGTTAGTCCGCTTTTGGCGGAAATAACCTTTTAATCACCACACTCATAAGAGTACGGTGCTCGTCATCCATGGAAGCGCCTCGAAGCGCTTCCACCAGACTATCCGGCGCCGCTGGCGCGACGGAAGTCCTCGGCACGGACGGCTTGCCCTCCCTAACGAGGGGCTACCCGCCTAAATCCGGAACCATTAAGGGTTCCGGAATAGGTTTCGGTCGAGAGTCCGCCTTGCTGCGGCTCTCACCGACGCGATCCGCAGGGATCTTGAACCCCGCGTGTCTGACATTTGGAACTCCACCTTGGGGTGTCTCCAGGGTCACCTCCCCCTGCTCGGGGAACCTTCGGGACAACACCTCCGTGTCATCCGCAGGCTGAGGAGTGGTGCCCGTCGGGAGCGAGTTCATCTCTGAACCTCTCAGAGACCCATCCGAAGATGACACCTCCGGATGATCCCTGGCCGGACTGCATATATGTTCAGCGTTATTAAACAACTATGAAATAAAATCACGGTGGAGTGTGGACACTTACGATCGCGCTAGGGGCTTCCCCCTGGGCAGCCACTCTTCCTCGCTATGAGCGGCTATGGTGGAGTAGTCCAGAAGGGACAGCTTTCCCTTCTTGGGCGTCCCAGCCTCCCCCTCCGGGGCGGCTTTCCTCTTTTTCTCCTCCCCAGTGCAGGGAGGTAGAGTTTCTTCTTGCTTCCCCCCACCTCCACGGGAGGAATCTGTTTCGTCGTCATCGGACGACGTGGGTACGACGGCCTTGCGTCGAGGGCCTCTCCCGGCCCCACGGCCCGTCTCCTCAGGCCTCTCATCCTTTCCGGATGGGGCGGTTTCTTCTTTTTCTTCTTCTTCTTCTTCTTCCTCCTCATCTTTGGGGGAGGAGTGCCCCTCGTCGTCTTCGGACGAGGCTTCCGACATAACCTTACCCTGGAGACCCTTCCTGGTCCCCGGGGCCTTCTTTTCGGCCTTCTTCTCCGGTTCCTTGTAGGGCGCCGGGATCAGCATCTCTGCCAAGGGAGCATCAGGTGGATCTTCCGGTAGTGGAGCCGGACAGTCAATCTGCTCCGCTGTCTCCACATAGTCCTGATCAAATATACAGAAATACTTAAGACTCCCCCATGAATGTATTGGAAAAAACCGAATCCGGTGGTAGTCCCAAAACTCACCGGACGCGGGGGCCGCGCTGCATGAAGTTCGCGGTCCTCGGATGTGGGAGGAGGTACTTCGGAGGCCTTAACAACGCCTCCCACGCGTCGTTGTGCTTCATGCCATAGAGCCTCTGGAGCGTCTGGTGTTCGGCCGGGACGAACTCCCACAGATTGAATGCCCGCCTTTGGCACGACAGAATCCGGCGAACGAGCATGACCTGGATCACGTTGACAAGCTTGATGTTCTTGTCATTCATGCCCTTGATGTAGGTTTGGAGTCCGGTCAGCTCTGTAGGTTCGCCCCTAAGTCAGGCCCTTCTTTTCCCAGGAGGTCAGCCGCATGGGGGCTCCGGATCGGAACTCGGGGGCCGCTGCCCAGTTGGCGCCGCGCGGATCGGTGATGTAGAACCACCGCAATTGCCACCCTTTTATGGTCTCTGCAAAGGAGCCGTTCAGCGAGGTGATGTTAGGCATCTTGCCCACCATGGCCCCTCCGCACTCTGCTTGCTGGCCGCTTACAATCTTCGGCTTCACGCAGAAGATTTGTAGCCGCAGGCCGAAGTGAGGCCGGATGCGGAAGAAGGCCTCACATACGACGATGAATGCCAAGATGTTGAGGACGAAATTCGGGGATAGATCATGGAAATCTAGCCCGTAGTAGAACATGAGCCCGCGGACGAAGGGGTGAAGTGGAAACCCTAGTCCACAGACGAAGTGGGCGATGAACACGACCCTCTCGTGGGGTCCCGGGGTCGGAATGACCTGCCCAGCGTCCGGTAGCCGGTGCGCTATGTCTGCGGCCAAGTATCCGGCCGCCCGAAGAGTTGCGATATGCTTCTCCTTGACGGTGGAAGAGTGGGCAAAGGAGGAAGAAGGCGTGGGTAAAAATGGGGAAATCTTATCCCTTTAAAGAGGCGATGAAAGCGGTGCGCCTCCCCACTTGCCCGTTGGGAATCACTTGCTTCCCAAGCACCATGATTGATGATGTGGTGGGATTACCCGTACCCGTATTGATGACAATCCCGTGATAAGGGGACACGATCTCTGCTTTGACAAGACGTGTCAAGGAAGCCGCCTCACAATATGTGTTGTGGCTGGTTATGGGAAAACGGTTCGAATAATGACCCGGCCATAATGACACGTCGCGTTGCCGAAAAAGTTGTCAGCAGATTGCATTTGTGAAATACCATTCTCTCTACGGTGGCATGTGAAGATCATTTTGTGGATCCGGACACGGTTCGAGTGTTCGATAACTACTTTGGAGTACTCGGAGAAGGAACCCGCCCTGCAATGCCGAAGACAAGACTGCGCGCCGGACTCATCGTCATTGAAGCCTGGTTCAGGGGGCTACTGAGGGAGTCCTAGATTAGGGGGTATTCGGACAGCCGGACTATATACATCATCCAGACTATTGAAGCGTGAAGATACAAGACTCAAGACTTCGTCCCGTGTCCGTATGGGACTTTCCTTGGCGTGGAAGGCAAGCTTGGCAATCCGGATATTATATTTCCTTCCTTGTAACCGAGTCCACGTAAACCCTAGCCCTCTCCGGTGCCTATATAAACCGGTGAGGTTGGTCCTTAGAAGGCCGATCACAATGACAATCATACCATCATAGGCTAGCTTCTAGGGTTTAGCCTCTACGATCTCGTGGTAGATCTACTCTTGTACTACCCATATCTTCAATATTAATCAAGCAGGAAGTAGGGTTTTACCTCCATCGAGAGGGCCCGAAACTGGGTAAACATCTGTGTCCCTTGCTTCCTGGTACCATCAGCCCATACACACAGATCGGGACCCCCTACCCGAGATCCACCGGTTTTGACACCGACAGTAATCATATGGTTTGAAAATTATATCATGAAGTTGTGGGGGTGGTCTGAACTAGTACCTGTAGAGCACAAAAAAAATGAAGTGAAGCCCATTGATTCGTTAAAAATGTTTTTCTCACTTGAAACACATTAATCTTTCCATCTTGTATATTTTGAGTTCGAATTTCATGTAGAAATTTTGGGCAGTAACAAAACTATTTTTGTTTGGTTAAATTGGCAATCAAGTCATCATTTTCATGTATCACATTATTCTTATTTTGAGGATCAATCTTAAGAATTGGGATTCCAGTATGTGATTGATGTTGGAAGCCTCTTCTATGGTAATTTATTAGTTGTGGGCAAGTAGTAGTTTCCTAAATCGACCAAAAAGCATAGGCCCCGCATGATGATGTCATGCATGAATACTACTAAAAAGCGTAATGTGTGACCTCCACATGTTACAGATGTTATTTTTGAAAGAAGTGTCGAAATCGAGCTCCTTCGAAATTGTATCCCTAATTTAGTTATTCATAGACTCTGTGCACATTCTCCTAGCTTTCCTCCTTCTAGCCTTTTTGTCCCTACCTTTCTACTTTGAAGTATTTGAGATCAGAGAAAAAAGGGTGATGGGGTGATTGGTAAGGAAGGTAGTGATTGTACAACAAGGATGCACACTCTGTGATAATTGTGATGAGTCTCGTTGTTGTCGATGTATTTCACACTTTCTACAATGGATCTGGAAATAATTGGAAGGACCACAAGTGTGATACATTGAAAATTCTCGGTTGGCATTTCAATAAATAAATCTTAAAGAAATCAACTTGAAAGACATTTCTCGCTGGGGTGCGTATTATGGTTATTTGACCTACTCTCTGTTACGTGGCTTAGCTAATTTTTCTTCTTTCCATACACAAACAACCAATTTGCTATGAGATAGAGAACTTATAGACTCAACAACCTCTGCTATCATCTGCTCTTCTTTATCCTTCTGCGCTCCATCTCTATCGCATCCCAACTCTTTCGGTATTCACCATGAAAAATATCTCCACACCTCATTGCCATTTTCTGTAGGAATATTATCACGATTCAGTGTCTTGATTCAGGAAGACGATGACCATGGGCAATAGTGCCTCGACCACGAGCTGCCAACTATTATTGGGATGTTGCCGATGATTAGGAAGGAGGCTGGGAACCAACACAACCAACACCTCATGTATATGCCCTCAAGGGAGGCGTGCACTACAACAATTTTGGAGATGCTTCTTGAGGACCAATTGTTTGACTAGGGAGAGTTCACGACAATTTCGCAAATGGGTCCTTGTTTGAGCATGTTGGCATTGCTGAGCAATTCATCGCTGTTGAGAAATTCAACGAGGATGGTGAATGGATCCTCCTCCTCCATGCCCCCGTTGGCCACAACCACCATCTAGGGCGTATTCTTTGCTACCAAGTCTTTGTTGAACAGCCGATAAACAACCCAATCGTCCCGCACTTACGCGATAGGTAGGTCAAGAAAACAAGACGAGGAGAACATCAAACAAGAATCAAATCTCGAGCGTAACATGTGATGCTCCAGCGGTTCAATCGATCAACTCGTCCAAAGATGGACACTAAAAAATAAAATCGATTCTTGTCGTGCCTTGGCGATGGGGCAAGTCGCCCTTGAGGTGGTACTCGTTTATCACCCGCAGTGTCTTCTGGCCGCTGGGGGCGCTACTGTGGTAGAAGACGAGCGTCTTGTTCATGCCGACGAGGACTTTGTACAATCCCGTGCCGCAGAATATCCCATTATCCCTACCCGTTTCGTTCCAATAGCCGCTTCTAGTTTCCCGATTGCTGCGCATCCCCGTCAGGTAATTCCAATCCATGTGTATGGAATGAAACCACTCCTTGTCACCCATCTTCACATATTCTGCAAAATAAGCTGACCATGAGCGCACTGCCTCATGGCTGCAACGTATCGAGGAGTAGTACTGCACTTTGTCGGGAAATCCCACAACTCGGTGTTGTTGAGGTTGACGTTGGCGACCACGTGACAGGAGAAGTAGGGGTTATAGATCATGAGGTTGAGGTAGTGCGTGACCACTTCCTTGTCGGTGGGGTCAAAGCGGTACCTCAGAAGAAGTGCCAGCAGCAGCTCCTCCAACCGCAGATCCACACCGCTGCCATTTTCAACATCGTTGCGCCCTCATGGATCTACTATCTTGCCTTGATATGCTATGTAAGAACTAGATGAAACAGGGTGCGAGGAGGACTAAGAAGAGTGGCAGTTGTGGAGAGGTGATTTTGTCTTAATGCTTTGGGGTTCAAAAGTGAAGTGGGGTGAGGTGGTTATGTAGTGTCTGAAATACTGTGCTGCCGGACCGGTTTTGTGTAACAAGTAATGACAATTTCCAATGCAACATGCTTAAATTTCACACACAATATTATGTGGTAATAAAATGGTTTGAAAATTATATCAGGAAGTTGTGGTGGTGGTTCGAACTAGTACCTGTAGAGCAGAAAAATAAAATTAAGCCCACTGATTAGTTAAAAAAGTTTTTCTCACTTCAAACACCTTAAGCTTTCTATCTTGTATATTTTGAGTTCAAATTTCATGCAGAAATTTAGGGCAGCAATAAAACTATTTTTGTTTGGTTAAATCGGTGTTCAAGTCATCATTTTCATGTATGTAACGTTATTCTTATTTTGAGGATAAATATTATGTATTGGGATTACAATATGTGTTTGATGTTGGAAGCCTCTTCTATGGTAATTGATTAGTTGTGGGGAACTACCGTTTTCCTAAATTGACCAAGTAGTATGGGCGTCGCATGATGTTGTCATGCACGAATACTCATAAAAAGCGCAATGTGTGACCTCCAGATGTTAAAGTGGCGATTTTCGGAAAATGTGTTGAATTGAGCTCCTTCAAAATTGTATCCATAATTTTGTTATTCATACACTCTTTGCACAGTCTCCGACCTTTCCTCCTTCTACCCTTTTTGGACCCTACCTTTCTACTTCAAAGTTTTTGAGATCAGAGAAAAACGGGTGATGGGGTGATTCGTAAGGAAGGTAGTGATTGTAGAATGAGGATGCACACTCCGTGATCATCCCGATGAGTCTCGTTGCTGCCGATGTATTTCACACTGTCAAAAGTGGTTATAGAAATAATTGGAAGGACCACCAGTGTGATACATTGAAAATTATCGGTTGCCGTTGAGGGAGTCCTGGACTACAGGGTCTTTGGGGAGCCGGCCTATGTGACATGGGCTGAACTGATGGGCCGTGAAGATACAAGACAGAAGGCATTCTCCCGTATCCGGATTGGACTCTCCTTCGCGTGGATAGCAAGCTTGGCGTCCGAATGTGTAGTTTCCTTCCTATGTAAACCGACCTTGTACAACCCTAGCCCCCTCCAGTGTCTATATAAACTAGAGGGCTTAGTCCGTAGAGGCGATCATAATCATACAGGCTAGACATCTAGGGTTTAGCCATCACGATCTCGAGGTAGATCAACTCTTGTAACCCTATATTCATCATAGTCAATCAAGCAGGATGTAGAGTATTACCTCCATTAAGAGAGCCCGAACCTGGGTAAACAGCGTGTCCCCTGCCTCCTGTTACCATCGCTCCTTAGACGCACAGTTTGAGACCCCCTACCCGAGATCAGCCGGTTTTGACACCGACATTGGTGCTTTCATTGAGAGTTCCACTGTGCCGTCGTCGAAAGGCTCGATGGCTCCATCGATCATCTACAACAATACCGCTTTGAGGGAGGCTTTTCTCTCACTACAAAAAAAAAGACACATCCGTTACATTTTGGGCCAAACAAAAAAAAATTCGGTCATACTTATGACACTTCTATGACGATAATTGTGACAAAACCCGGTATCATCATAAATGTGGTGGGGTCCTACTTCTATGACAAAAAGCATGACAGAAAATGGGCTTTTCGTCTTGGGAGGGCCGGAGACGCAGCTGCATGACATTCTTTGGGCCGTCCATGAGGGAAAAAACCGTGGTAGAAGCGAGGGCGAGGAAAATATCGGGGTGTTCCCGGTTACTGTGGGTGGTCGGGGCCGAGCGATGCGCGTTTCTCTCGTACACGCATGCGCGTGGGTGCGAGGCGTTGGGCTCTAACTGAACCCGAGCGATTGCACTGCAGGCTACGTGTTACTGAACCTGAGCGATCAATCGATGGTGTTAACTGAACTCGATCGAGCGATTCCTTCGCTACTGCTGCTAGCTGAAGCCGATTGATGCTGCCTCTGGACGAACAGTGAGTGTTGCTAGGGGGGTTTGGATGAACAGTTCCCGGCTGGGGGTGGATGAACAGGACCCCATGGTGTTGCCTCTGGATGAACAGGACCCCGATCGATCGAGCCGATTGGGGCTGGATGAATAGGACCCCGTCGAGGGCTGGATGAACAGGACTACCCCGTGGAGGGCTTGATGAATAGTAGATGGTGGAGGGCTGGATGAACAGTAGCCCGTGGAGGGGTGGTTGGATAGGAGCCCGTGGAGAGGGCTGGTTGAGCGATGGCGGTGGAGTAGCACACGGTGGAGGCTGGATGAGCAGGAGCCCGTGGATGAGCGATCATGTGGAGGCCGGAGGAGGTCGACAGTGGATGAATAGTAGCCCGTGGAGGCTGGAGGGGGTCGACGGTGGAGATGAACAGTATCCTGTGGAGTCCCGTTTTGCGGTACGCCACACCCCTCCCGATGAACATGACCCCCGTTTCGACCGTAGCGCTCCAACACAAATCCGTTTCCTCCGTTTTGCGGTACGCCACACCCCTCCCGATCAACAGGACCCTCGTTTCGACCATAGGAGGTCCGTTTCCTCCGTTTTGTGGTACGCCAAACACCTCCCGATGAACAGATACTGTTTTCACCGTGGCCGGTCGAACACAAGGCCGTTTCCTCCGTTCTGCGGTACGCCATTCCTCGTTACCATCGGCTGTTCCATCCAAGACCTCCCGATGAACACGACGACGCATTCCGTTTCGACCCAGCCGGTTGGCTACCCATGAACACGACGACGACGCAGTTTCTCTGTTCCGACCAAGCCATATACACGAGCCCTGGTACGTATGCGCGAGTAGGCGTTCGAGACCCTGCCTGTATGTACGTACGTGGCCGTATTTTCTTTCTTGCACACTGGCCAATGTACGTATGTGTACATGCTACGTGCGCGCCTCTACTACGACACGTGTGTGCCACTACATCAACCAGTATGTACGTACACGTTCGCGACCAGAATGACAAGCTACATACGCTTTGACCAGGTGGGTCCCGATTGTCAGGCACTTCCTTGCCTACGAAGATGTAGCTGGTGGGTCCCAGCAGTCAGGGGGCGAATCGTTTTTTTCCTTGACGCACTTCCTTGCGTGCGAACATGTAGCTGGTGGGTCCCAGCAGTCAGGGGGAAACGTTTTTTTCATGAAATACGGTGCCCCGTCCGTTGGGTCCCTGCTGTTAGGTGGAGGAATAAATATTTTGCACGTAATTAATAAGGAGGCACTTCCTTGCGGCCGCCGTGGACCCAGCTGTCAGCCTCTCCACGTACAGTACTCTTCCGATGGAAGTCGTTCCATGACCACATTAACCACGCTGCGTCGAGAGCACCAGGGCGGTGGACGATGGCGAGGCCTAGGAAGTGGATGGCGAGGAGCTGGGGAAGACGCGATAGTGGAAGCCCGCGCGGAGAGGAGTACGAGGGTTCACTGGTTCGGCTGCGGTGTGAGGCTGCCGTCGCTGCAGGGCCTGGCCTGCGGTGGGAATAGTAGGGGGCGGTGAGGCCTCCGCAGCAGCACAGCCGACAACGGGAGGCAGGAGCATGCGGCACGATCGACACTGCTTTGGGCGGCTGGAGCAAGAAGACCAGAGGTTGAAGAAACACTATGGCTGTTGGATGGACATCGTACGGTCACTAGAGCTAGAATTGTTCATATTGACTAAGTTAACAAATCACTCCATCCCCGTCAACTTAGTAGGCCCACATGTCAGCCTCCCACCAAGGTGGGTCCCAACTAGCAGGGGGAGTATTCATTTTTTTGTGCGTAATAAGGAGGCACTTCCGGTTGGTCTGAGCTGACAGCGGAGCGAATGTTTTTTTCACGAAATACGGTGGCCCGTCAGGTGGGTCTGAGCTGACAGCGGGGAAACGTTTTTTCATGAAATACGGTGGCCCGTCCGGTGGGTCCCGGCTGTCAGGTGGAGGAATAATTATTTTCCGCGTAATAAGGAGGCACTTCCTTGGGGTTACCGTGGACCCAGCTCTCAGCCTCTCCACGTACAGTACTCTTCCGATTGAAGTCATTCCTTGACCACGTTGACCACGCCGCACCGAGAGCACCAGGGCGGTGGACGACGGCGAGCGGCGAGGCCTAGGAAGGGGACGACGCGGAGCCGGGGACGACGCGGTAGCAGAAGCCAGCGTGGAGAGGAGTACGAGGGTTCACTGGTTCGGCTGCAGTGTGAGGATGTCGTCGCCGCAGAATAACAGGGGGTGTGGGTGAGTGGAGGGATGGCCTGGCCAGCGGTGGGAGTAGTAGAAGCGGTGAGGCCTCATGGTAACAGCCGACCCACAGGGAGGCAGGGAAGCGGCCAGCCGCGACCGGCGCTGCTTTGGGCGGCTGGAGCAAGAAGACCAGAGGTTGAGGAAGCACTACGGCCGTTGGATGGACATCGTACGGTCACTACTGCTAGAATCGTTCATATTGATAAGTTGACAAATCCCTTGGTACGCGTCAACTTAGTAGGCCCACAGGTCAGCTTCCGAAACGGTGCACGTCAGATGTCAGTGGGAGGAATCATTTTTTGGGCAGGTGAAGCTAGAATGTCTGAGATTGAAGAAGAAGCACGGCATCCGTTGGATGGACATCCAACGGCCACTGCTGGTAGAACCGTGTGTTGACTATAATAAGTTGACAATTTCTTTTTTCAGGGGACGCGTCAACTTGGTAGGCCCACAAGTGTGTGGCAGATAACTTATAGCTCATTTGCAATTTGTAAGAATGTCCAACACATTTTTGAATTCTAATGGAATTTACTACAGCCCATTTACAGTTTGTTAAAAGTACAGCCCATTTTCTCGCTAGGACAATGATTAATAATTTCAACCAACCGTTCAAGACAAAATTCAATAAAATTTCCCACATTTTGATGGGATCCGAAATATTTTTATCCCGAAATTTCTAGTAAGATTAAATATAAATTTTTATTATGTAAAAATCTAACGAAACATTGCGCGCGCAACAATTAAAAATTAAGATTTTCAAAATCCATAAATAATATTTTCTAAACTAATTTCGTGCTTGGTGCATTTTTTATAGGTTCTGCCCAGTTTTTATAATTACATCTCATTTATTATTTTAATGCCCATTTTCCTGTTAAGCCTAATGCCTCTCTCCTAGGAAAGATTTGCGGCCCAGCGGGGCGGAGAATAACAAGTTGACCTTGCGTGGGTATTCCTCAAAAAAATGTATAGCTGGGCTAGCCATTTTCATCATGAAAAAAATTAATATCTGGGCTGGATATCTGTCCTGTGCTAGACGGGCCACAGGCCGCCCAGTTAATACCCTGCTCTCCTCTGAACAACAACGAAAACATCGCCAAGAAAAACTCTGCAGTGCTAACGCCTCAAAAACACAAATACTGCTCGAGCTGCTTGGTCCGAGCTATCGGCCGCACCTTGTGCAATTCCCTCGTTTATATTGACTACATAGGTTGACAATGGTGTGGGACCGTGATGTCAGGAAACCAGGAGGAAATAAAAAAATATAGTTGTACATAATAAGGAGGCACTTGCGTACGTACGGCTATGGCCCTAGTGGGTCCCTACTGTCATCCAGTCAAAATAAAGTCATCTCCTGAATCCTCATGTTCATTGACCATGTTACCAATGCTCGGTTCCACGGCTAGCGTAACAACTCGAAGGACGACGAAGAGGGCCTCGCGGGCCCTACGGATGGTCTCGATCTGGCGCTTGACTATTGCTCATTCAGAAGCCAGGATCATCAGACACCTATGAGCACCTTCGAGGCGAGACGGCATGAAACGGTAAGGCCGCGCCTGGGAGCTCTGGTTTATTTCACACCTATATTAAGATACAAGTGTAATTTACTCGTCATCGGAAACAACGCGTAAAATACAGGCGTAATGAAACCGAGGGCCCTAGGTCTGTAAGTAAAACCGGTGGGTTACGCGTGTAATTTGCGAGACCGGTTTATATTTTACTAGTCGAAATCGACCAACCAAGCGCTTCCCCCGAGACCATCTGCTTTTATTTACAAGCGTCAGTTTTACAAGCGGTCTTGGTTGGAAAACGACGATCCAATCACGACCTAAGATCATGAGTTGGTCGGAAGATCATATGGTTTCACGTCTAACCTACCCGACTTGTCGTATAGGCTATGAATGAAACTTAATACGATGAACTTCTTAAGCAAGGAAACAACAAAAGAGGATGATCTTCCTAACAAGCAAATCACTGGCATTAGATCGACATGCAAAACAATACGAAGAATTATTCTCAGGAGGCACGGTGAACAGCTCGTGATGCCGCATGCCACAACATTCCAAGCTCAACTTTGTAATCAAACACAAGTTCTGGCATTACATAGACAATTTTCAGAACAAACTCTTAAAATATCTTACATAAGTCAACATTCATGTGACTATGCATCTCAGCAGAGTAAATATTTACTACGAATCGAAGACATGAATAGGAAAGAACGATCGACGTTGCTCATAGCAAAGGGCATCCCACTCAAAAATATCAAATGCATGTCTTCTGGCTAACATCAATGAGCAAAAATTGACAAGGTTTTCCAATTCCGATATATTAAGCTAATGTCAACTTTGACAAGCTTTTCCCATTCAAAATATGTAATGCCTATGATTGTGGAACGGGCAGGGTTTGTCATCAGTTTGTCATCTGATAGTCCTGTGGCTCAAGGTGACGACGAATGATTAGAGAACCATTCGATGTATTCTGCTTGATGAAGTATTATGGAGGACACGAACCATCTGAACATTTTGTGCAGTTCCACTAAAATCAAGCTGAGCATCCCTATGGATTTCGTATTTATATGCTAATATTGGCCCCAGTGACAACCCACCAATCGGTGGACTAACAAACTGAAAGTACGGTCAACAGATTACCGTACCCAGATGCCCCATCATTGTTGCTTAGAGTGACATTGACAGACTTGGAGTCATGTCCTGGCTTCATTGTACTTGTTTGGGCACTTGTTTGCCCAGTGTTCCTCCGAACCGCAAGTAAAGCAGCCATCTCTCTTTTTTCTTTCTTCTTATCCTTCTTAATGGCCGAAGCTGGCAGCACCATTCAAATATATAGTCCGGTGGCTCACGGTGACGACGAATGATTAGAGAACCATTCGATGTATTGTGCATGATGAACTATTATGGAGGACACAAACCATCTGGACATTTTGTGCAGTTCCTCTAAAATCAAGCTGAGCATCCCTGTGGATATCGTATTTATATCTTTGTAAGAAAACAAAGACACAAAGACAGCACACACATGAATATTGGCCCCAATGTCAACCCACCAATCGGTGGACTAACAAACTGAAAGTACGGTAAACAGATTACCATACCCAGATGCCCCATCATTGTTGCTTAGAATGACATTGATAGATTTGGAGTCCTGTCCTGGCTTCCTGTACTTGTTTGGGCACTTTTTGCCCAGTGCACTCCACGTGTTGTAGAGTTTCCTATGCTCTCTGCAGACTAGTCATGTCACCAGCTTCTACTAATACTCTGTAAAGCTTCTCGACCATTCCTTGTGTAATGTAGCACAAACAGTGATTGCTTCTTTCTGCAAAGTGGTAAGACAAACTGGACCCACTAATGCAGCAGTTTGCCTTAGACACATTGGCTCCTTTTGTGTAGTTCAACTAAAATCAAAGTCAGAATAAAACCGAGCTTTCATTTTGATATCCCTGTAAGCAAAAAAAGGTATAAAGGACACAATTACTGAGAAATAACGGTTGATGACTTGTACTCCCAGAAGAAAAACATCTACTGATCTACCTTATCTTAATGATAAACAAAGAAGGAGAGTAGCAATTCTCAATCAGTATGATTCATTCATATTAACTGAGACATTATCTTAACAATGCATTGTTTCAACATGTATAAAGAATGACAAAGTAGAAAAGTATCATTCCTAAAACAATGCGGCTGATTCATTTTAATAGAGACATTATCTTAACAATACCTTGGTTAAACATGTAGAAAGAACTACAAAGCTGGATAGTACCATTTGTAAAACACTGTAACTGATATATAATAACAGAGACATTTTCTGAACAATATATTTCTTAAACATGTACTCCGGCCGATCCCTAACAGAAATGGTACTCCCGCCGATCCCTAACAAGTTTTGCGGTTTTGATCTAAGATTCAGTAGTTAATTCTGAGGAAAGTCGGTACTGACCTTTCAAGACCAAGATTTGAAACAACTCGTGAGGAAGACCAGAGAGATCTCAAAACATATATGGAAATCCGATCTCATTTTGTGCAGTTCCACCAAAATTAAGCGAAGCAAAATGTCGCAATAGTAACAAGTTGAATAGATATCCCTGTTTTAACAGAGGCAAAAAAGGAATCACCATCGCCAATAAAAGAGGATGAAACATGCGGCCACAAAAATGGTAATCTCGCCAATCCCTAACAAGTGTTGCAGTTTTGAAATAAGATTCAGTAGTTAATTCTGAGAGTGGCATTGCTTAATTTTACTTGCGGCATTAGATTAACAAAAAGCATAAACAGTTCCAGGGGAGAGTGGGCGCAACAACAACATGTGCTTCCATCTACTTATAAAGGGGGTGATGCAGAGTTTGTTGTAACAAAGCAACAAGCATAATGTCTGGGTTGGTCCCATTTTTGTTCACTACTTAATGGGAAAAGACAACAATACAATAGCTTCAATTCAACATTTATTTAAGGCAGTACCAATACAAGTAGCACAACATCTTGAAACACACTGCATGATCATGTGGATGAAGGCAAGTACCAGCCTGTCATGACGCACACAAGATCACGTACGAATCTACCAACACGAATAGGAAATCCAATCTTGTTTCGGGCAGTTACTCTGAAATCAAGTAATGTCGCCGGTGTGACATTTAAGTTTCCTGTAGCAACATGTTGAATAGATATCCCCGATTTAACAGAGGAAAAAAAAGAAACAATTACTGCCAATAAAGGAGGATGAAACATGCAGCCACAAAAAGAAGCATCTACCTTATCTTGATGGAAAACAAAGTATAGGACAGTAGCATTTCTAAAACGGTTGCATTGTTTCATATTAATTGAGAAATTCTCTTAAAATAGTTTAGTAGTTAATTCTGAGAGTGGCATTGCTTAAAAAACAATAGCTTCAATTCAACATTTATTTAAAACAGTACTAATATAAGTAGCACAACATCTCAAAACACACTGCACGATCATGTGGATGGGACATGGGACATACCAGCACCATGTGTGTCCACACGTATAATGGGTGATGCAGAGTATGTAGCCAAGCAGCATATCTGCGTTGGTCCCATATTTGTTCAATTTGAAACTTTTTCCGATGTAAGGGCAGCAAATCTAGTCCTGCACAAACTACCCGACCCCCCAGTTTCTTTCCCTTTTCAACAAAGAGTTCTGTTCCTTACAGATGTGTGTACTGGGTTTCCCCCTTTTCCCCTTTTCGACCAACAAAGCAGTTGGATAGCTAGTCTATACTACTTTCCCTCCCTCCTTTCCTCATTGAACCACGTCCTAGATTCATGCTCCACCCCACCGCACCCTTCTTTCCTCTTTGAACCAAGACCTAGATTCGACAACAGAATCGAAAAAGATCAGCATGCAGCTAGACCAATGACGGTTTCAAAGAAACTTATACCTTAGGGTCGTTGGGATGTGGCAAGGTGTGCGGCGGGAGGTCGGATCTGCCCACACTACGTACGACAGCGAGGAAGAAGGGGTCGGTGACCCTCCCGCCCAGGCGCTGGGTGAAACAGAAAAGCGCAGCCACCAGTGGATTGCCTCCCTCGCCGAAGGCGATAGAGTGAACGCTGCACCTCCTTCCCTTCCCGGTGCGACGGGATCCGGACGCCTCCTTTGCCAGCTATGAGGAGGGTGAGAGAGACAGAGGCCACAAGGCAGTCTTGTTTAGATCTGGTGAAGAGGGTGAGAGACAGTGAATATAGCAAACCCTAGCAAAGGAACGCTCAGCCTCCAACTTGTATATATATATATGTAGTGCGGCGAGAGTGTGGAGAATGCAAACCCTAGCGAACAAGCGCTGAGGCTCCAGCTTATATATATACTGTAGTATGGACTGAGCTCTAGTGCCTTAACAGCACCTGCTTTTGGCTGTATGATAGGTGGGCCAGCCACATTTTGGGCCCACCTGTCATAAACCCAAAGGCGGGTGCACTAAAGTAAATGAAGCTGCATCCATATAGTACTCGTGTATACGACTAATATATAGTTGAGTGGTTTTCTTATTCTCTCCATAACAATCGTTTTAAATTGTGTAAGTACGAAACGAAACTCTTTATGTAACGTACCAGTGAAGAAAGCTACTACTCCCTCTGTTCCTAAATATTTGTCTTTCTAGAGATTTCAACAAATGACTACATACGGAGCAAAATGAGTGAATCTACACTGCAAAAAATGTCTATATACATCCTTATGTGGTAGTCCATTGCAAACCACTTGAAAGACAAATATTTAGGAATGGAGGGAGTACTTCCGATGAACTAACGATCCACGCGTCCTGGTCGCACTTCCTGTCCTTCAGGTGCGGTACACTACCCTCCCTTAAGTGAACAACCACACATGCACCAAATTATCGGAAACATGTGAGAGTGTGTACAAATAAAGAATTTTAATTTCAATTATCGGAAAGCTTTGAGAGTATGTATTGTTTGCCCTCTCTGATAATTATGGTTTATTGTGTTCGGCTTAAACTTGGTCAAAGTTTACAAAGTTTGACTTCAGTCAAATCTAATATGCGGAGAAAATAAAAATGGAGGGCTACTACGTCCATCCGGGTTTTTAGTCCACACCATTTTTTAATCAAAGTTAATAGCTGGACAAATAAAATTACAGGAGCTGGAGACAAAGTTGTGAGAAGGCTTAGAAATCAATACAAAACTTATGCTCTTAGTACCAACGTTGATCCTTCTTCGAGGAAACATTTGGTTCATAGCCAATTGTGTGATAAAATTGCACCAACGTGAAAGACGACTGCGTCTCCAACGCAACGAAGGTGAACTGACGAAGGATATCATCTTTGTGGGTAACAAGCAAAGAGCACTGATGTAAGACAGCTTGTTTTTCATTGAAAATCGATCAGCTTCACCAGCCAACGCAACCATGAGGTGCAACCATGAGCATCGATAGGTCATCGTGGTGATGCATCATCCATTTGGCATCAAGTTTGGGTGAGGCACCTATGAAGTTCGATAAATTCTCACTATGGTCTCTTTCTTCTCAGTAGTCAAGCTCGAGGAAGGAAGAACCACGTGGCAGAGGACAGTGAGGCGGAACAACAATGGCCATCCAATTTTGTACAGTTCCACTAAAATTGAGGAAAACATGCCCGGCTATGGAGATACGCATCGCTGTTTCCAAAAATATAAAAAAGGGATATAATGTTGTTACTTTGTTTTACAAGATTAACAACGACATCTCAATTGTCAGTAAGAATTATGAAAAGTACACCAACAAACAGAAGCATCATGATTATCTTGATGGGAACTAAACTAGGATACCCAAGAAAAAAAGCATTTCTTCATTTAACCAGTGATAGTATTAGATTAGCAGCAGCAATAGGAGCATATGGACAATAAAATGTCACGCCCAATATGCGATACTATCCTAAAGAGACTCGAAGGTCCCACCAAGGATAGAACGGCATATTGAAACGCTTTTGCAAGGTGGATATCATTACATCAACATTACATAATAGATGGGGATACATACATAAGGCACAAATGCCACAAGAATACAACAATACAACATACATAAGATCAACATCCGACTACGGATGGAACACAAACAGAAACTCAAACGACATCCACCCTGCTAGCCCAGGCTGCCGACCTGGAACCTATCCCCTGATCGAAGACGAAGCAGAAGAAGAACTCCAAACAAGCAAACATCGCTCTCGCGTCATGATCATCGCATAACAACCTGTACACTGGCTGTTGGTGTAGTAATCATGAGCCACGAGGACTCAGCAATCCCATTACCATGGGTATCAAGACTAGCAAAGCTTCATGGGAAAGGAAGGGGGGGTAAAGTGGTGAGGTTGTAGCAGCGGCTAAGCATAGCATGGTGGCTAACCAACGCAAATAAGAGCGAGAAGAGAGCAAGCGGAATGGTCGTGAAGCTAGCAATGATCAAGAAGTGATCCTGAACTCCTACTTACGTCAGACATAACCCAGAAACCGTGTTCTCCTCTCGATCAACGCCGAAAAGAGACACTCACGGTTACGCACACGGTTGGTGTATTTTAGAAGAGTTTGCTTCAAGTTTACTACAACCGGATATTAACAAATTCCCATCTGCCTCATAACATGAGCACGGCTCTCGAAAGTTTATACCCTGCAGGGTGTCCCAACTTAGCCCTTGATTAGCTCTCTCGATCATCGAAGGATAGTCCTTCTCCCGGGATGACCCGATCAGTCTCGGAATCTCGGCTACAAGACATTTCGACAAAGCAATAAAACAAGACCAGCAAAGCCGCCCGAATGTGCCGACAAATCCCGATAGGAGCTGCACATATCTCGTTCTCGGGCACACCGGATGAGCAAGACGACGGGTTGGCATAGACCTGGTTGCCAGGGCGCCGGACATCGCTTCGGTTTGGACCAGCACTTTCGAGAGGAGAAGCGGCCCGGGGCTAAAATAAAGATGACACTCTGGCTCCGGAAACCAAAGTGAAAAAAGGCATAGGTAAGGCTATTGGTAAAACCAATGTTGGGCCTTGCTGGAGGAGTCTTATTCAAAGAGAACTGTCAAGGGGGTCCCATAAATCACCCAACCGCGTTAGGGACGCAAAATCCGGGAACATAATACCGATATGACGGAAACTAGGGCGGCAAGAGTGGAACAAAACACCAGACATAAGGCCGAGCCTTCCACCCTTTACCAAGTACATAGATGCATTAATTAAATAAGAGATATTGTGATATCCCAACATAATCCTGTCCACCATGGAGCAATCTTCAACTTCACCTGCAACTAACAACGCTATAAGAGAGGCTGAGCAAAGCGGTAACATAGCCAAACAACGGTTTGCTAGGAAGGGTGACAAAGGTTAGAGGTTCATGGCAATTTAGGAGGCTTGAGCAGCAAGAGATAGGTAACGCACCATAGCGATAGAACGAAGCAACTAGCATAGCAATGATAGTAGTGAGATCCAAGGTGACGGTCATCTTGCCTGAAATCCCGCAAGGAAGAAGAATGAGTCCATGAAGAAGATGAAGCCACGAAGACGAACCAAGCGTAGACGAACGAATCCTCACGATAGCAACGAAACGGGAACTAGCGAGAAAAGCACACAACATGGTAAACACACCACACATGAACAAGGCATGATGCAAAACATGCATGCTGCAAGACAAGACTACATGAAGCTACTCATGGCAAAAGATGATGCAAACAAGAGCAACACATCAAGGCAAGTTTAAATGAGGCCGGGAACAACATATAACAATTCTGGTAAGTCCTCATATGCAAATTTCGAAATTGGTCCAGATCTGATTAAACATTAACTTCAATTTGTTAAACAGCAATTTAAGATGCACCACGATGATCTACACGAAATTCTAGTCAAGTTACATATAAAGTTCATTAGATTCGGAGCTACGGCCTAGAAGATATGAGCAAAACAAGATAAGCATGGCATTGATGCAAAAACGCATGCAAACATCAAGAAAACACTCCCAAACATGGATGCAACATGATAATATGCAGCTACATGCAAAATCAAGCAAGTTTCATATAGAGCACACTCGAAACGGAGCAACGGTTCAACACATACACATGAAACAAGTTATAGCAACAATCTATCCAAAACAGCAACTAGGCATATTGCAAGCATCAAAACAACATGCTACAGAATCCCAACATAAAAAAAAGGCACGGGCATGATGTACATGTAAAGCATGACAAAGCATGAACACTGAGCTATCTCCATAAATCAATAGAACATGCTCAAAATGACATGGCAAGATTGCAAATAATAACAGTTTCAGACTTTGCAGAAATAACATCAGGTTGCAATGTTTAGAGCTATCAAACAACATGCTACAGGAACTTAACATGGCAAACAAAGGCATGGCATGATACTACTAAATGCATAGAACAAAAGTCATTTACTGACCATGAGCCAAAAAGGATCACAAGATATGATGGCACCCATGTAAACATGGCAAGTTGTATTACAGATCCATACATGGCAGGAACAACAATAAGTACGCATGTTGGTGAGCTTGAACCACTCACCACAGAGCAATACATGGCATGGCAAGGCAACCAACAGAAAGAAGACATGTTTATTAAGCTAAGCATGGCAATAGCAAGTTTATAGGGTGCATGGATCACTAACAACAATCAAGGCAACATTGAACTTAATGTTAACACGCTGACAGCAACATTATTTAGCAACTTTAGAGCAAGATTACAACAAGCTACAGCAAGCTATAAATGCAACCAGGGGCATGGATGGATATATCATGACATGGCAAAGTGCAACACGCAAGCACATGACATGGCAACGATGACGAATAACTGGCAGACACCTGGCGCATCGAATCCGGGGCGTTACAACACTCCACTAACAAGAGATCTCGTCCCGAGATCTTAGGACCGAGACGGGGGGAAAAGAGATGAGGTGAAACAAAAACTCAAGAGAAGAAGCGAAGAATCGAGAGCACTCGAGAAGAAGAGAGGAGCGACTAGAATGACGAGAATCGAAAGCTCACGGAATCAGATAGACTATGAAACCACTCCAGTTAGAACGAGATAAGAAAATGAATAAGACTGGAAGGATTTAGGAAGCACTCCGGCTGAACAAGGATATAATAGAACACGAACTTCAGGGGATGGAATGATACTTGATGAACTCTTGAAGAATGAATTAAATCATGAAGAACCACCATGAAAAACTCTGGTGACAAAAGGATGATGAGATAAAAATGAAGAATGAAAGTATAAGATGAGCCTTGCGATAATTTAGATGGAGATTCCGACGAAAAGGCCGAGGAAATTGAACTCCGGAAAAGAAAAGATGAAAACACTTGGAAGTAGAATTTATTCCTCAAGAACAAACTCCGAAGAAAAAGATTAATCACTTTGAGGAAATAAGAATAAGATTTATTGTATGCTTATCCTTCATCAAATTAAATTGATGACAAGCAATGGATTTTGCATACTACTTATTCTTCTTGAAAATGATTAAGGGAAATATGGCGCAAAACTTGAGAAAGTCTTCATGAACCACCGGTAGGATTCGAAAGAACGAATGAATTAAAGTGATAATCAAGGAAAAAGAATCTTGAACGAACCACCGTAAGAATTCGAAATGACTCATGAAAAAGAAATAATCACCGGGAAGAATTAGAAGAACAAATGCTAGAGGGGATTTAGATGCAAAAGAACAAAGAGATCATGAGCTGATTAAAGAACACTTGAACGAAACACCGGGATAACTGGATAACGGTAGCTGAAATGTGAGGACGAAGAATTCTTCTGGAACGATGGCCTCCGGTGAAAAGAAATAGAAAACAACTCCTGAAATACTCCAGATGGGTGAGAAAAGGAATATCTGTCAAACGGAATAATTCGAGAGGATAGCATGAAGCTAGAACCACGAAACTTCGAGAGAACAGACAAGATTTAAGAGAAATCTACTTCGGTCTTCAAATGACGATGATAAACACCACCAAAATTGTTGACATACTCCGGTAGAATGAAAAACGAAGAGGTTGAGCTAATAATGAAATGATTTGAAATTGATCTTGGGAAGGAATCTGACTGATGGGATCCATTCTTGCGACACACTTGAAAAGAATTTTAGAATAACTCCGGGGAAATTAGAAGAGTCAGGTAAGATCCTGGGAAAAGACCTGTGGGTTAGGGCCCACTAAAAGAAAACACCGTTGGAAAGGATTGTTGTACAGATAGATGATGCACCAGAACAATTGAAATATTTGAATGAGGTGACAACCTCGAATTAATTGGAACACAGACGAATCTCCTGAGATGTCTTCATCACTCCGGAAGGATAAACTGGCGAGAGGCGAACGAGCAAAGGGAAATATTTGAGCTGAGGGAAAGAATACGATCGACAACGAAAAACTAGAATTGAATCCACCGGAGAAGAAAGAGATGACGAATGACGAACGAGACGAGAATTCACCGGTTGAAATAATTGAGCGAAGACTGAAGAGACTCCGTACGAATGAAATTGATGGTCGAAACAGACTCAAACTCCGGGAAGAAAAAAAGGTGGGAGGGCGGGAAAACAAAAGCAACTTGGAAGGGGAAACCGACGAATATCTTAAAGAGAGGACACCGGTTGAAAGAAAGCAAAGGCTTCACACGAGTGGGATGGATACTCGACTACGGACTCCGGATTCAAGAAGAAGAAGGGAGGGCGGGTGGGAAAAGAAAACAGCTGAGGATTGAACTTGCAAAAACAAAGAGGGTCGAATCGCCTTGACGAGAAAATGCACCGGATGAAAAGAGATGAGAACCAACGATCGGAAAACCAACTGCGTGATCCTAAAGAAAAATTTGAAGGGAAGAGAAGTAATTCAAAACACATACGTCAAGATTCCTTACCGGAGCGATGAAGGGGCTGAGGAGTAAAAAGAATTCCTACTCTCCGATATAACTAGACTCCGAAAAACAGTTTTCTTCTAGACTCAACAACGGCCAAACTACACGATCAATCAAGGGGGCTCCTAAGGTCGGTCGAGGCTCTGATACCAACTTGTCACGCCCAATATGCGATACTATCCTAAAGAGACTCGAAGGTCCCACCAAGGATAGAACGGCATATTGAAACGCTTTTGCAAGGTGGATATCATTACATCAACATTACATAATAGATGGGGATACATACATAAGGCACAAATGCCACAAGAATACAACAATACAACATACATAAGATCAACATCCGTCTACGGATGGAAAACAAACAGAAACTCAAACGACATCCACCCTGCTAGCCCAGGCTGCCAACGTGGAACCTATCCCCTGATCAAAGACGAAGCAGAAGAAGAACTCCAAACAAGCAAACATCGCTCTCGCGTCATGATCATCGCATAACCTGTACCTGCAACTGTTGGTGTAGTAATCTGTGAGCCACGAGGACTCAGCAATCCCATTACCATGGGTATCAAGACTAGCAAAGCTTCATGGGAAAGGAAGGGGGGTAAAGTGGTGAGGTTGCAGCAGCGGCTAACCATAGCATGGTGGCTAACCAACGCAAATAAGAGCGAGAAGAGAGCAAGCGGAGCGGTCGTGAAGCTAGCAATGATCAAGAAGTGATCCTGAACTCCTACTTACGTCAGACATAACCCAGAAACTGTGTTCTCCTCTCGATCAACCCCGAAAAGAGACACTCACGGTTAGGCACACGGTTGGTGTATTTTAGAAGAGTTTGCTTCAAGTTTACTACAACCGGATATTAACAAATTCCCATCTGCCACATAACTGCGGGCACGGCTCTCGAAAGTTTATACCCTGCAGGGGTGTCGCAACTTAGCCCATGATAAGCTCTCGCGATCAACGAAGGATATTCCTTCTCCCCGGGAAGACCCGATCAGTCTCGGAATCCCGGGTACAAGACATTTCGACAGCAATAAAACAAGACCAGCAAAGCCGCCCGAATGTGCCAACAAATCCCGATAGGAGCTGCACATATCTCGTTCTCGGGGCACACCGGATGAGCAAGACGACGGGTTGGCATAGACCCTGGTTGCCCAGGGGGCGCCGGACATCGCTCGGTTTGGACCAGCACTCAGAGGAGAACTGGCCCGGGGGGGCTAAAATAAAGATGACCCTCGGGCTCCGGAAACCCAAGGGAAAAAAGGCATAGGTGAGGCAAATGGTAAAACCAATGTTGGGCCTTGCTGGAGGAGTCTTATTCAAAGCGAATTGTCAAGGGGTCCCATAAATCACCCAACCGCGTTAGGGACGCAAAATCCGGGAACATAATACCGATATGACGGAAACTAGGGCGGCAAGAGTGGAACAAAACACCAGGCATAAGGCCGAGCCTTCCACCCTTTACCAAGTATATATATGCATTAATTAAATAAGAGATATTGTGATATCCCAACATAATCCTGTCCACCATGGAGCAATCTTCAACTTCACCGCAACTAACAACGCTATAAGAGGGGCTGAGCAAAGCGGTAACATAGCCAAACAACGGTTTGCTAGGAAGGGTGACAAAGGTTAGAGGTTCATGGCAATTTCGGAGGCTTGAGCAGCAAGAGATAGGTAACGCAGCATAGCGATAGAACGAAGCAACTAGCATAGCAATGATAGTAGTGAGATCCAAGGTGACGGTCATCTTGCCTGAAATACCGCAAGGAAGAAGAACGAGTCCATGAAGAAGATGAAGCCACGAAGACGAACCAAGCGTAGACGAACGAATCCTCACGATAGCAACGAAACGGGAACTATCGAGAAAAGCACACAACATGGTAAACACACCACACGTGAACAAGGCATGATGCACAACAGGCATGCTGCACAACAGGCATGCTGCAAGACAAGACTACATGAAGCTACTCATGGCAAAAGATGATGCAAACAAGAGCAACACATCAAGGCAAGTTTAAATGAGGCCGGGAACAACATATAACAATTCCGGTAAGTCCTCATATGCAAATTCCAAAATTGGTCCAGATCTGATTAAACCTTAAGTTCAATTTGTTAAACAGCAATTTAAGATGTGCCACGATGATCTACACGAAATTCTAGTCAAGTTACATATAAAGTTCATTAGATTCGGAGCTACGGCCTAGAAGATATGAGCAAAACAAGATAAGCATGGCATTGATGCAAAATGCATGCAAACATCAAGCAAACACTCCCAAACATGGATGCAATATGATAATATGAAGCTACATGCAAAATCAAGCAAGTTTCATATAGAGCACACTCAAAACGGAGCAACGGTTCAACACATACACATGAAACAAGTTATAGCAACAATCTGTCCAAAACAGCAACTAGGCATATTGCAAGCATCAAAACAACATGCTACAGAATCCCAACGTAAAAACAAAAGGCACGGGCATGATGTACAGGTAAAGCATGACAAAACATGAACACTGACATATCTCCATAAATCACTAGAACATGCACAAAATGACATGGCAAGATTGCAAATAATAAAAGTTTCAGACTTTGCAGAAATAACATCAGGTTGCAATGTTTAGAGCTATCAAACAACATGCTACAGGAACTTAACATGGCAAACAAAGGCATGGCATGATACTACTAAATGCATAGAACAAAAGTCCTTTACTGACCATGAGCAAAAAATGATCAGAAGATATGATGGCACCCATGTAAACATGGCAAGTTGTATTACAGATCCATACATGGCAGGAACAACAATAAGTAGGCATGTTGGTGAAGTTGAACCACTCACCACAGAGAAATACATGGCATGGCAAGGCAACCAACAGAAAGAAGACATGTTTATTAAGCTAAGCATGGCAATAGCAAGTTCATAGGGTGCATGGATCACTAACAACAACAAAGCAACATTGAACTTAATGTTAACAGGCTGACAGCAACATTATTTAGCAACTTTAGAGCAAGATTACAACAAGCTACAGCAAGCTATAAATGCAACCAGGGGCATGGATGGATATATCATGACATGGCAAAGTGCAACACGCAAGCACATGACATGGCAACGACGGCGAATAACTGGCAGACACCTTGCGCATCGAATCCGGGGCGTTACATAAACGCACAACCACCATGTACTTTTTGTCGAAACAACATGTATACCTCCACCGAGGCATAAATCATGACAACTTTTCGAGTGGCATAATAGTAGGTGATGTTGGACCAGCCAACGAACCCTAGCTACTGTACATGGGGAGCTGGGGAGCTGGACCAGTACAAGAAGTTATACCTGAGATGGCTGAGATGTCTCTTAGGTGGGCGGGCGGGATCTGCCCACACAACGACAGTGAACAAGGGTGCGGAGGACCTTCATCCGCGCAAGCGCCGGCTCCGAGAGGACGGTGCACATCGGCTTCCTCGAACGCCGACGGCGACAACGTCAATGCTGCACCTCCACACCTCCCGCACCGGACGGGATTCAGCTGGATCTGTGACCACGGGTGAGGAGAGAGATAGTGTGGACACTGTCATCTTGTTTTGATATGGAGAGGGTGAGAGAGCGAGAAGCGAGAAACTCTATCAAACAAGAGGCTATAATGGAGTAAAACAATCTCTCCATAGCAGTGGTTTTAAATAGAATCTGGCGTTCTGGAAAAAAAGAAACGGAAACTGGTGGACAGTTTTTTAACGTACCAAGACAGAAAACTCGATCAAAAACACGCTCCCGCTTCCAGGTACCAAGACATAGACATGAATATCCATGTTTACGTAAAATTCCATTTCCATTTCCATCTCCTTCTCCAATCATATTTGTCCAACTGGCACATTATTTACGTTGTTAATTATATACGCGGCAATATTAACGTACAACATCTCTTGTTTGCGGGCGTCCGGACCACTGCCACGGCCGCTCCTGACTAACCCGAACCCTCTTCATCACCCGTGCGTGTTTCCCGCCCGAAACGGTCAGTGCCGCATTCATGCCCGGCCAGAGCGGACGTGACCTCTCACTGGCGCCGGCATTCAAGCGGTGCGCCGGCCGAGAGAGCGTCGCCCGCGCCGCTTCCTGGTGCACGCGACTGCTCCATGTTCAAAGGTCGCAATAGCCGGCCACAACATGCATGTAAAAAGTTCTTGGGAGTCCATGCTACAGCTAGATGTCCTCCCCCAACTCATCAATCTCTTCCCGTAGTACTAGTACTCCATGGCGCGATCCATCGACAAGCAGGCGGGAAAGTTATCGTATACTCTGTTTGCGGTGAGTGGCATGCCGAGCGACCATGTGGGGTCGAGCCGTGGAGGAGGGTGAGACACGAACGCGACAGACGTGATTTAAACATTGGTTTTGCTCGATGGAGCGATCCAACGAAGCAAGCGTTGGTTTCTCTCCGTTTCCATTTTTTCTCCGGAAAAACGGAAACTTTCCACTCCATTTTCATTCCTACTCCAAGGTTGCCCCGTTACAACATTCCATAAAATACAAAGCAAAACTAACACGCATGCTGATGCATCTCAATAATTCACAGATCATAGCCAACATTTACTTCACAACTAAAGACCAAAGTTGTGAGAACGTGTACGAAAGAAAAACTACTGATGGGGTCACTACGACTTAAAACGTAAACCCTAAACATGATTTAATTTTCTGGCTAGGTAGAACCTGTCGAAGGAAAGATGGCTGGCACCCTCGGATCATACGATGCTTTTGTGCAGTTCCACTAAAATCGAGCTGAGCATCCCAGATGGCAAAGATATTGAAGAAGTGTGATTAGAATAATAGTATTGGCATTAGTTCATGAGACATAAACTCATCACAAGTAGAAGCCGGTAGAAGTAGAGAAAGATCGACATGGAGATGGAGCTGCGTTGGGAGCTGCGGCGGTGGAGCAAGCCGGCTCCAAAAGGAAGATGGTCTACCTGGGACGTCGAGCTGTCGCTCGAAGGGCGGTTGGGACGTCGGGCCCATACCGACTGTGGATTTTCTCCCTCGCCGATGTCGGCCGCGTCTACGCAGAACATTGTTCCCTTCCCCCAGCTGCGGGATCAGGACGGATATGTGACCAGCGGTGTGGCCACCGTCGTTCTATGCTTGTGTGAAGAGAGCATCCCAAGCAAGCATGCTTGTAGCTTAGGCTCCTGCTAGTGTATATATAGTGGTTTTCTTTTTCTCTCCGTATCAACCATTTTATATTGCGTACGATTCATTGAAGAGTGAAATGATGGTTGCTTCTTCTGACTAACTTACTGTGTGATTTGACAGCTCCTTTAGTGGCCCCTACACGTACTCCCCCTACGCGTATGAAAGCGATGCTGCGTACACATGGGCGCAAAAGCAGCTGACGCCCTAATGCATGCATGTCTCGAGCACACGACGGAACATACTGCAGTCACGCTCAAGTGCTCAACCTACACGTGCATGCACACACATACTCAGCCAGGGTGAGCTAGTGACCGTATAAACACCGGAAAATGTATATATTGAGCGCAATGAGTGTATTATGAAGTCCACTGACCATATTTTTACAAATATACAGTGACAGACAGTGTATTTATCTCGTTTGAAATTAAGCCATATTAACCGAAGAGGAGGCAGTATGGACTAGCATTACGTTGTTGTGTCCTATCAACTTGCCGAACGAGGTGAAGCTTGTAGGACGAGAGAAGCTTGCGCGCGGTGGCTCGCAGGACAAGGAGAAACTTTTGACTAATGCAAGCTTTCCTTCGCTCAAGCGGTGGACGTGCAACAGTTAATTCGGTGTCATATTGCCAGAAGCATACACTATACTAGTCCTATTATTGTTGCACTTCCCGAAGAGGCGAACAACCAAGCGCAAAGTTTACTAGTACTAGTAGTACTACTATAGTCTATAGAGGTATGTACTATACTAGTACTAGGAACCGGATGGAGGAGCGTCTGCACTGTTATTATATTTTCAAAATGTGATAAAGCAATCTTCAACACATTTGGTTCTCTTCGAGGGTTCACGCATGTGATAATGGAAGTTGATTGCATGGAACACTCGCCACAATTCTCGCTCAATTCTTGCTCATATCCTGTTACAAATAGGAGCGCTCGGTAATATTTCCTCTTTTTTTGTTATTCAACATGTAAACAGGTCAGCAAACCTTGCGGCACATCTTTGTGCGAACCGTGCTTGCTGCACCTTGAATGTGGCCGAGAGCTGGCTTGATGAAACACCTCGCTTCCTACTTCTTTTTTTGCGAAGTACCTCGCTTCCTAGTGACCACTGTCTTGGCTGATCGTCCTAAGAATGCTTATATATGAATAAAGCTCTCTCATTTACACAAAAAAGATTAAGCCATATTAACCGGAAAGGAGGGAGTATGGACTAGCACTACTTGTTGGTGTGTCCTGTCAAATCGCAAAACAAGGAGAAGCTTGCAGGACAAGGTGAACCTCGCTTACGCCTTTTGACTAATGCAACGTACCCTCGCCCAGGCGGTGGACATGCATCAGTTCATTCGGTGTCAGATTGCCAGTGGCATACACTGTAGTACCAAACATGCGGAGTACCATCATTGTTCGACTTCACGAAGAGGCGAAGAGCCAAGCGCAAGGTTTAGTAGTACGAGTAGTACTACTACTAGAACCGCATGGTGGAGCCTCTGTACTTTTTTTAATCTCGATAAAGTACACATTTATTCTGGAGAAGGGCGGAAAATGGCAGCCCAACATGTAATGATGATATCGATCAACCATGCTCGAATATATCTTGGCCTCCGTGCGAGCCCGTCTATGTGTTCTCGCTCCTCATCTCTCTCAGGGAACGGCGGGGCGGCCATTTTGCCGCGAATTGAGATCGGTTTGCTCACACTCTGGTCCCACATGTCAGTGATATGCCAAGAGGAGGTGCGTTGACCGACCGGCCATATGCGTACTTGGTTTTGCACCTTCATACTACTCCTCCCTCCGTCATAGTTAACAGGGCGCGCTTCATTATGATGCATTTCTCTTAATGCATTTCCACCACCAGAGAGACTTCAGACGCGTTTGGTTTAATGCTCAATTAATTAGGGTGTGGTAAACGCAATTTTCTCTCGATGTAGTACTACAGAGTGGAGTAAGTTCATGCATGTGTGTACCCGGGGTGGAAGCACTGCATGCATGTGTGTGCGCATTATTTCCTCTAGTAATAGACGCCATGCTATAACTACCAATGCTATTTTTCAGGCCGGTCGCTAGTCGCTTTGGTCCCAGATATTTTCTCTTTTTCTGAAGCGCGCTCTATAAACAGTGACAGATGTAGTATGAGTGAATTCAAAGAAGAGCGTATTGATGGTTGCTTCTTCCGAGCAACTTCCAGTGGGAAAAGTGGGCCTTATGATTTGACTGCTCATTACTCACTATTAATGCGGTGCAACGACCGGTCTGAGTCTCTCATGCGGCTGTGCACTACCCCCTCGGTTCTTAAATATACTCCGGAGTATTTGTCTTTCTAGAGATTTCAACGGGTGACTACTCAAATATTTGTCTTTTTAGAGATTTGAATGGACTACTACATACGGATGTATATAGACATATTTTAGAGTGTAGATTCACTCATTTTGCTCCGTATGTAGTCACTTGTTGAAATCTCTAGAAAGACAAATATTTAAGAATGGAGGGAGTACACATACAAAGCAAAATGATTGAATCTACACTCTAAAGTATGCCCATTTGAAATTTGTAAAAAGACAAATATTTAGGAATGAAGGAGCTTAATTTTGTGCATGGCACATGGACCCGGATGCCGAAGAGGCTTCTGGCAATGCTATCAAGCTTCCAGCATTTGTTTACATAATTGACGTACTATAAAAATAATTTTCCGGCGACATGAAATTGTACAATGGTGTGAGCTTTCAGCTTTTGTTTCGTGTGTCTTGCCATCGATGCTCTTTCGGAAACAATAAAAAACTAACTTCCTTGCTAATCAGAGCTAATATTTACATCACAATTGAAGACAAAGCTATGTGAAGGTGTTAAATTAAAATTGATCCATGCTTTCATTGGCAGCAACGTCCCTCCAGCTCTGTCTAAATCAACAAGGCATGTTGGGAAAAAAAGTAGCTATCTGGAGCATGCAACATTCCGATCATTTTGTGCAGTTCCACTAAAATAGAGCTCATCGTCCCTGTTCCGAAGATATTAAGTGTGATTACGATAATAGAGGACTGCTGATGAAACAATAAACACACAAATAGAAGCCGGTCACATTTGTAGTCTCTCTTAAGACTAACTAGTTGGATAAGATTAGGCTCGGAGTTGGATGAGGAGGATAGAGCAAAACCAATCTCCCTTTGTGTAGTCGCACGGAAATGTAGAGACGTTGCCCGTGTGACATTTTGGTAGAACTGCACAAAACACTCTTAAGAAAAAAGTGATTTGTGCAGTTCACCAAAAGGTCGCAAATAGCAATGAGGTGAAATGGATAGCCCTATTTGCAAAAAAGAGGTAGAAAGGAAACAATTACTGGCCAATAACAGTTGATGACACATGCGACGTAAAAAAAGCACATTCCTTGTCCTAAGGGAAGATAGCAACATGGTTGTGTTTGTCTAAAACGGTGTCAGGACGAGATTGCAATATGGAAAGTACGTCGGGCGAGCTACGTTTTGGGCAAACAACTATGGATGATCCACATGCAGCGACGTGGAAAGACGGGCAGTGGAGCAAGGCCAGAGCGGATACCTGGGAGGTCGTCGGAATGTAACTAGGTGAGAAGTGGCGGGTGAAATCTTCCCATACTACGGCAGCGAGCAGGTGGCGTAGGCCCTACCACGCCGGAGCTTGGTCAGAGAGAACGACGTGTACCGCAGATCGGGACGTGCTGCCTTGGTGCCGTCGAACGGAGAAACGATGCACGTCCTCCCTTTCCGCCGGCGGACAGGATGTGGCCGGATCAGTGACCAACGGTGAGAGAGAGAGGCCACCACAACCTTGTGTGAGATACTCTGAAGAGAGACAAACCAGGCAGGCAGGCTCCATTGTATATAGTGGAGCGGACTACCTTTTTCTCCATAAAAATCGTTTTATAATCTGTGTAGGTGCCATTGAGCGATATAACTTTATTTAAAAATAACGCGCCAATGCATCAAGTCGAAC
Organism: Aegilops bicornis; assembly: GCA_021605145.1. Lineage (NCBI taxonomy): Eukaryota > Viridiplantae > Streptophyta > Magnoliopsida > Poales > Poaceae > Aegilops > Aegilops bicornis. The sequence goes on from CM038670.1 coordinate 87,018,703, forward strand.
TTTGTTTCGTGCACGCGTGGTACATGACCTCTGTAGGTAAACAACTGCTACACGCGTTCAAATTAGCACGTGGGCTGCCATTTCATACATAAATGAGCTCCACCATGTACCCGCGCGGGTGTGGCTGGGCACGAAGCGTGAGTACGTGCATGGTGCACCTATTCTCTTCTTGTATATGTACATCACCTACATGGGGTTGCGTGAGAGAGATACAAACATAGAGAGATATAGTGTGTGGGTTCGTGAGAGTTTTTTTTAGGGGGGGATGGGGTCAATCAAAAAATGTAACATATGCAATGTGTGTGAAATAGAGTCCTGGATATATCATATATATAGAGGCGGCGATACATGAGAAGAGAATGGAGGTATCATCGGCTTGAGGTGTCCATAGAATTGAAGAGAGGGATGATGTGTGTGTGTGCGCGCGCGTGATCGATAAAGAGTGCCATCGAATTTGTGTGTGCCCATGTCAAAGATATAGAGTGGCTGGCCCTCTTTGGAGCGTGAGAGGGACAGGTGCAGTTTGTCTCTGTGGCATGGATACCTACCTAAAATGCTCGACTATCGGTGTGTGGTGGGGGAGGGAGGCCTAATTAAGTATAGAGGTACAATGGCTGGTATATGTGTGGAGGAGGAGAGAGGCCTACCTCATGTATTAAGGGAGATCGATCTACCTCATGTATTAAGGGAGATCGATCTACCTCATGTATTAAGGGAGATCGATTGGCATCCATGCATATGTGTAGGAGAGGAATATGGTTGGGAGAGAGACAGAGCTAGAGTGTTGGAGGGGTTTGTAGTGGAGTTGCTTCTAACAAATGGTGGGATAGGCTTGCTAGACAACCAGAGGGCACGCCTGCAATATCAATAAGAGAGGGGATGGCTGCCTGTCTATGCACACGCGTGTGAGAGACGGGTCAGGAGGCATGCACGAATGATGAGGGGGGCGATATGGCTGTGGTAAGCAGACATAACTACATAGAAAGATCAATCGTCCTTTGTCAGAGAAAGGAGAGACATAACTTGTGAGGTACGTCGCTCGACGGGGGGAGAATAGTTAAAGTCAACCTAGGTATATGTTTGGAGATCGATCGATATACATGCATGTGTGTGTTAGAAGCAAATGAGGCACGGGGAGAAGGATAGAGAGAGAGGGATGCATCTAGGAGGTGGTGCGAGAGTCATACTATATCGAGGGGGGAGGAGTGAAGTCACGAGATCGATGAAAAGAGTGGTGGGTGTGAGGCATTGATGGTGATAAGAGAAGAGGGGAAGCTTGTGTTTTGTGCTTGGCACACCTGGCTAGACAGGCATATCGATCGATATGTGCAGTAAAGACGAATTTGCACGATGGAGCTAGAAAATGCCGAGGGAGGGTGAGAGGGATGCGGGCGTGTGCATGCACGAGAGAAAGTTAGTGCTAGCTAGCTACAAAGATAAGAGGATTGTGTGGGTGTAAAAGACGAATAGAGATCATACTTCATTATAAAAAGCGAATTCGGATATTTGAAGAATTTATCCTAGTGTTCTAAACTGACGCGTGTGTGAATATATATAACAGTGATACACATGGTGTGGTTATGAACATGTTATACTACATATAATATATTTTATCTCTACTCTTATAAAAATGGATTTGTTGATGATGGTGTGCCTGCCATCCCGCAATAAAGTCCGTCCGATTTATATCTGAGGGATATTAAGGAAACTATGGCAATTTTGAAAAAAGATACCCACACCCCTCTCCATATTTGCAAATTAGGCCTCCCCTTGATCATGTTGATGTTCTGTGGAATGCATGGGCATATTGCTAGTACTACATATAATATACAGAACATTGATCATAATATGGGCTCATGTGTGGCTTTTGCAGCTCAGGTGTCAGAGTAATGGGCCACGGGTAGCCTAACCCGAGACCCTGAACCTTTCAAGATATCGGGGCCGGCTGCGCCCCTCGGGACATCAAGATGAAGCGCCGCCTTCTGATGGCCGGCCGGCCCAAGCGGCGGGCTGCCAGAAGGCGGCTAAGCTCCAGAAGGCAGCACCAAGATGGGCCGACTCCTTGTAGGCGGCCTCCAGAGAGGTCGGCTTCTAGCAGGCGGCCTAGGGCGCCCTCAGAATCTGCGCCCCCAATAAGAAGACAAGACTGGGTGAGGCTACAGTGTAGCCCATCACCCCAGTATCCAGGGCCGGGCGTGGCCACGGTGCTCCGTACAGGCGGAGATCTCCGCCCGGCACGGCACTGTTGCCACTCCACCCCTGACGTCACTGCTGGTAGACGGAGCCCTGTTCCCACGACGGCCTGTCGGTATGGCCTGCAGGCGGCGGGCCCTACCAGGCAGCGAGAGCCCGGAAGACGGCCGAAGCCTAACCAGTCGGACCTAAGGGAAGCCGGCTTCCAGCAGGCGGTCCGTTCCTTCCTCGGGGCCCATGCACCATCAACCAGACGAGACACGGTGTGGCTACAGTAATCTCCCACCAGGCGGCAGGACTGTAGCCACGCTCCCCTGACCAAGCATGCGTCATTAGCATCGCGGCTACAGTAATCAGCAGCCAGCAAGACCCGCGAGCGGCGGGAGCGGCCTGTCTGCTCCGTACCAGTCCAGTCGGCGGGTCCCACCAGGCGGCGGGCCCCAGCTACCGGTGGAGAAGCCGGCGACCAGAGACACTGACAGCCGGGTCCTAAACCCGGCCGGATTACCATTGTACCCCTGGGGGGTAGGCCTATATAAACCCCCAGGGCACCCGTGCAAAGGGTTCCCAACCTGTTAGACCTAGACTCATACCTAGAGGAAGGAGAGAGCGTGCCTGCCTTCTTCTACCTCTAGCATACAGCTCGAGGAGCACAATTGTACTCACTAGTGCATTAGTGATCATGCGGAGACCCCGCTGAGCAGGACTAGGGGTGTTATATCCTAGGAGAGCCTTGTACCTGGGTAAAGTGCACCGGCGTTCATGTCTACGCCTCATCACACTTCCAGGCACCGGTGACATTCTTTTCGCCCCCACCATGATAAGCCATGCATTAGCATATGTCGCACCCAACCCCCGACATTTGGCGCCCACCATGGGGCCAGGTGCACCATCTCCCGGATACCTGTTCTGGACGGGAATCTTGTTCCTTCCTGGTGAGCGCAGCCAGCCATCACGCCAGACGGCATCTGCGCCGGCATGCTACATGGCGCGGAGGTCGCCTGCGCGGCGAGCTGCCTCGCCGATCTTGTTGGCGCGCGAGATTTGTCTGTCCGACGAGCCCGTGTCTGATGCGGGCACAGAGGGCCCCGAGAGCTGCCTCGTCAGCCTCCTCGATCAGCTCCACGTAGCCAGCGAGCCTGCTGTGGACTTGGAGTCGATTGGCTCTACCGACCCGATGCTTGTCGACTCCGACACGGCATCGCTTGACGCGTTCCCCACGAACATGGTGGTCTACGACGAACCGCTTCCTCACGCGGACAGCGGCGGCAGCACCGTCACGGAGGTGCTCGTCATCAGCCACGGCGAGCACTCTGGCGGAGGTGGCCAGGATCCATTGCAGGCAGTGCTGCAAGACCTGACTGCGCCCATCCCGGAAGACGCCGACGCTGAGACGCTGGAGGCACGCCGTGTCCAGCTCGTCGAAAGCGCCAACTGGCTGGCCAGCGTGAGACACCTTTCGGAGGCCTACCAGCGTGAGATGGACCGTGCCGTTGGAGGCATGCCGGCTCCTGGTGGGCCTAGCCGCATTGGCCTGATCCGGCAGCGTGGCGCGACCATCGCCAGCATGTTCGGGACAGATCGTCCCGTCTACGCCACGCCCGCAGAGAACATACGAGCTGCCCAGGCGGCAGCAGACGAGCTAGACAAGCTCGAGGGCGACGAGCGTCGCCACATGACGGAGCGCCTCCAGCAGCTCCTTAACGCGGCTGCTGAGCAGCAAGAGGACGGGTGCCGCACTGAAGAGCCCAACCAGCGAAATGATGACCCGCCTCCTCGCAGAGACCAAGGAGCGACTTCCCGGATGCCAACTAGTGGCGTCCGCGGTAGAAGAGACAAGGATCCGGCTGCCAGCCGCAGCCTGACTCGCATCACCATCGAGCGCGACCAAGATGGCCGCCCAAGAGCAATGGAACGATGGGACGACTGTCCGCCTCCTCCTCCCCCTCGCAGGGAGAGGAACGCCTCCCCACTGCCTGTTGATCCCCCGACACTCGGCGACCGCCTTGGCCGCCGAGAAGGAGTCGGAGAGAACGATGCCCGCCACCGGATCGACCGCCTCAACCGATCCCTGGCGCTAGAAGAAGAAGACGAGCTGGGTCCGCCTTGTTTTGGCCCCCGCATTCGAGATGAGCCCTTCCCCAAAGGGTTCACGCTCCCAGGAGATATGCCCAAGTACACCGGCTCCATGAAGCCGGAAGACTGGCTGGTCGACTACTCCACAGCCTTTAGCATCACGAACGGCAACAAGCGCGTCGCCGTGAAGTACGTTCCGCTCATGCTCTAGGGCAAGACCCAGACATGGATGAACAGCCTAAAGCCCCGCAGCATCAATAGCTGGGTTGATTTCACCGAAGCCTTCATCCACAACTTCACCAGCACATACCAGCGGCCGCCCAAGCCTCGCCAGCTCTCCTTGTGCGTCCAAGGCCCCAACGAGTCGAATCGCGATTACCTCACGCGCTGGGCCAAGCTGCGTAACTCTTGTGAGGGCGTGCACGAGGAGCAGGCCATCGAGTACTTCACTGCCGGGTGCCGAGAAGGCACCCTCCTCAAGCACCGACTTCTCTACGACGAGCCTTCGACCTTCGATGAACTTCTGATCATAGCAGGCAAGTACGCCATGGCCGACTCCTCCATGAAGGCGGAGATCCAAGTTGATGCGTCTGGAAAGGTGGCACCTCAAGCTCCTCGGACTCCGGCTAGCGACACCAGTCAGCGTCAAAAACCGAATGACAGCAAGCGCAAGGCCACGCAGCCGGCTTCCACAAGCCGGCAGGTGGTGACAGTCGAAGATCAACAGTCAGAAGGGCAGCGTCCATCCACGCGTCAGAAGGGCGGCAAGCCCAACTGGTTGCCCGCCTTCTCGTACGAGCAGACTCTTGATGCGCCCTGCGAGTTCCACAGAGGTGCGAAGCCGTCCAATCACACCACACAGAAATGCCACTGGCTCACCAGGATCGCCAAGGTTGATGGACTCCTGCCTCCTCCGCCTGCTGGCACGCCGCCTCCTCCTCCCCAGCAGCCGGCGGCTCGGCCAGTCGGCGCAATACAAGATGAATACCCTGAAGAGCATGGAGCTTATGTCGTGTTCACCAGCGTGGCCGGCGATGGGCACAACAGGCGGCAACGGCAACAAGAAGTAAATGCAGTAGCATCAGAGACCCCCGAGTTCAAGCATTGGTCCGAGAAGCCTATCAGTTGGAGCAGAGCTGACCACCCGGAGGTGATGCCCTCTCCGGGTTCTTATGCTTTGGTCTTAGGTGCCACCTTCGCAACAGAGAGGCAGGCTGCTCGCTTCTCCCGAGTCCTGATAGATGGCGGCAGCAGCATCAACATCCTGTATCGAGATACTATAGAGGAGTTAGGAATCAAACAGAGGCAGCTTCAGCCCAGTCGGACTGTTTTCCGTGGCATAGTTCCTGGCCTTTCCTGCTCACCAATCGGCACGACCCAAATAGGTGTCCTCTTCGGAGACAAAGATCACTTTCGACGAGAGCCAGTATGGTTTGAAGTGGTGGACCTTGAGAGCCCCTATCATGCGCTACTTGGCCGACCTGCTCTGGCCAAGTTCATGGCGCGGTCCCTTGCGATGCTTACCTCAAGATGAAGATGCCGAGCTCCAATGGAATCCTGACCACAGTAGGAGACTACAAGAAGTCGTCACTTTGCACGTGAGACAGCAACCCGGCTAGCCGAGTCCCTCGTGATCGCAGCTGAAAAACGGCTCCTTGACCGGGTTGTGGCAATGGCAGGCAAGCAGCCGGAAATGTAACCCAACCCCAAGGAGTCGGAAGCTGAGGGCTCGTTCAAGCTGGGAAAGGAAACAAAGAAGATACCCTTGGACCCGGAGCATCCGGAGAGGCACGCTGTCATAGGTACAAACCTTGACAGCAAATAGGAAAGCGATCTCGTCGATTTCCCCATGAGAATCGGGACATCTTTGCATGGTCTCCCATGGACATGCCGGGTGTTCCGTCGGATTTCGCCGAGCACAAGCTACATGTTAGACCTGATGCCAAGCCAGTCAGGTAGCCCTTCCGCCGCCTGTCAGAAGAGAAGAGAAGAGTTGTTGGAGAGGAGATAGCCCGGCTTCTAGCAGCCGGCTTCATCATGGAAGTGTTCTTTCCAGAATGGTTAGCTAACCCAATCCTTGTGCTGAAGAAGAATAAGCAGTGGCGCATGTGTATAGATTATACCAGCCTCAACAAAGCATGCCCCAAAGACCCATTTGCTTTGCCAAGAATCGACCAAGTGATTGACTCCACAGCCGGATGCGAGCTGTTGAGCTTTTTGGATGCATACTCAGGGTATCATCAGACCAAACTAAACCCAGCCGACAGGCTGAAGACCGCCCTCATCACGCCATTCGGAGCCTTCTGCTACCTAACCATGACGTTCGGCTTGAGAAATGATGGCTCCACGTTTCAGCATTGCATGCAGAAGTGTCTCCTCAAGCAGCTCGGCAGAAACGCCCACGTCTATGTGGACGATGTTGTGGTGAAGACGGAGAAGCACGGCACGCTGCTAGAAGACCTCAAGGAAACATTTGAAAACTTGCGCCGGTTTCAAATCAAGCTTAACCCGGAGAAATGCGCCTTTGGAGTACCATCCGGCCAGCTTCTTGGCTTCCTGGTCTCAGAGCGCGGCATAGAATGCAACCCTGTGAAGATCAAGGCCATCGAGAGGATGGAGGTGCCCACCCGACTGCTGCTTGGCATCCATTAGCCGTTTCATCAGTCGGCTAGGAGAGAAGGCTCTTCCCGTGTACCAGCTCATGAAGAAGACCACTTTTTTCGAGCGGAACGATAGGGCGGAGGAAGTTTTTCTCCAGCTCAAGAAGATGTTGACCACCCGGCCTGTCCTGGCGGCTCGGACTGCTAAGGAGCCCATGCTTCTCTACATCGCCGCCACCAGCCGGGTGGTCAGCACAGTCATATTTGTGGAACGGAAGGAAGAAGGCAAAGCACTAACAGTACAGAGGCCGCTGTATTACCTGAGTGAAGTGTTGTCCGCCTCCAAGCAGAACTACCCCCACTATCAGAAGATGTGCTACGGCGTGCACTTCGCCGCCAACAAGCTGAAGCCATACTTTAAAGAGCACCCAATCACTATGGTCTGCACTGCTCCACTTGCCGAGATGATTGGAAGCCGAGATGCTTCAGGCCGACTACACCATCTACTACCAGCCTCGCACCACCATCAAGTCACAAGCACTGGCCGACTTCCTCGTCGACTGGGCTGAGACCTAGTACCTGCCGCCAGCGCCAGACTCCACCCATTGGTGGATGCACTTTAATGGTTCCAAGATGCGCACCGTTTTGGGAGCCGGCATCGTCCTCACCTCTCTCAAAGGCGACAAGCTCAGATATGTGCTGCAAATCCACTTTGCCGCCTCCAACAACATTGCTGAATATGAAGCACTCATTCACGGGCACCGGCTTGCCAAGGAACCCGGCATTCGCCGGATCCTGTCATATGGTGATTCCGACTTGGTGGTCCAGCAGTCGTCAGGTGACTGGGACGCCAAGGATGCAAATAAGGCGAGCTACCGCCTCCTCGTCCAGCAACTTAGTGGATACTACGAGGGGTGCGAGTTCCTCCATGTGCAAAGAAATGACAATGAGCAAGCAGATGCCTTGGTCGTCGCCTTGCAACGCCTCCTCAAGCTGTCTGTCAAGTTGTCACCAGAATCAGACTCCATCTTTGTGCCAGCTCCTCCTGAAGGAATCGGATCCGACTTGAGGACCCTAGCAGCCGGCGCGGGAACTTCGGCACGCGGCTCGGGGACTGAAGCAGTCGCACCCGGCCCGGGGACTTCAAAACCCGGCCCGGGGACTACAGCAGTCGGCCCAGGGACTTCATCGACTCAGAAAGTGGTGGCCGACTCCAATCCGCCGCCTCCCGGCCCAAACGCCCTTGTGCAATTTGCAGTTCTAACAGTCGAAGAAATAGCAGCACCTTCATGGGCTCTGCCCATCCTCAACTTTTTGGTGAACAAAGAGCTGCCGGCTGATGAGATTTTGGCCCGGCAAGTGCAACGCCGGGCGGCTGCGTACACCATTGTCAACAGAGAACTTGTGAGGCACGGTGTCACTGGTTTGTACCAGCGCTGCGTGGAGCTGGAGCAAGGCCGAGCAATCCTCAAAGATATCCACCAAGGCGAGTGTGGCCACCATGGGGCTTCAAGAGCACTCGTGGGCAAAGCTTTCCGCCATGGGTTTTTCTGGCCAACTGCTCCAGAAGACGTCAAAGACTTGGTCCAGAAATGCAAAGGGTGCCAGAAGTTCCGCTCCAAGCCACATCAGCCGTCTTCTGCACTCATGACCATCCCCATTGCCTGGCCCTTTGCTGTCTGGGGCCTGGACATGGTGTGACCATTCAAAACAGCACGCGGCGGCATGACAAATCTACATGTCGTGATGGACAAGTTCACAAAGTGGATAGAAGAAAAACGAATCAAGAAGTTGAATGGTCCGACTGCTGTGACTTTCATCGCCGACATCACCATCCGGTATGGCATACCACACAGCATCATCACCGACAACGGCAGAAACTTTGCCAAAGGCGCCTTGGCTCGTTTCTAGGCGACGCAGAGCATCTGACTGGACTTAGCGTCCGTTGCCCATCCGCAGTCAAATGGCCAAGTGGAGCGAGCAAACAGCCTCATTTTGTTTGGCATCAAGCCCCGACTAGTCGAACCTCTACAGCGTTCGGCCGGCTGCTGGCTCGACGAGCTGCCGGCCGTCCTCTGTAGTCTACGCACAACTCCGAACAAGTCAACCGGCTTCACGCCTTTCTTCCTCGTCTACGGTGCTGAAGCCGTCATCCCGATGGACATAGAATTCTACTCCCCTCGAGTCATCACGTACACGGAAGAGGCGGCAAAAGAAGCACGAGAAGACAGCGACGATCTGCTGGAATAGGGCCGGCTGTTGGCACTCAATCGGTCCAATATCTACTAGTAGAGTCTACGCCGATACTACAACCGGAAGGTCAAGCCAAGATCCTTCCAAGAGGGAGACCTTGTGCTCCGGCTGATCCAGCGAACAGCCGTCTAGCACAAGCTCTCGGCACCTTGGGAAGGTCCCTTCATCATCAGCAAAGTTCTGGGCAACGAGTCCTACTACCTGATCGATGCTCAGAAGCCCAGAGCACGCAAAATAGACGACTCCGGCAAGGATACAGAGTGGCCATGGAATGCAAATCTCCTTCGGAGATTTTACAGTTGATGCAGTATGTACCATGCTACCTTTTGTATTAAGTATAAAGACTCCGGGTCCCCCGAGAAGAGCTCGGGGACTGCCCTCTTTTATCTATACGATAAGTATTATGCCTATGAATGTGTTATTTCATTATTCCACCTGGCACCAGGCTCGACCAGTCGGCCCGGGGGCTCGCCGTCGTGTACTATATATGTAGTGCTTCGTGCAGCCGGACAAGTAGTGTGTTGGCACTTAAACCTTCCCCTGCCAAGGCCGCAGCTCGCGGAGCGACTGTCTGGCAGGCAGGGGTGAAAGGCAGAAAAGGGTGCCTACATGAAAAAGGGCTAAGGACCAAAAAGCATGTACATAGTTCAAGCCGGCTTCTCGTCTCACCGGCCGGCTGCCGAGCAACCGGCCGGCCGACTTCTACTTAACTTGCCAAACGCTCTAATCGGCTAAGTACTTGCCTTCCCAAAAGTGGCTAAGTACTTGACCCAGCCGCAGTCCGCAGAGCGGCTGCTCGGCTGGCAAGACGGCAACTGAGGGAGGGCGGCAAAGGAAAAAGGCCAAGGAGTAGAAAGCAAGAAGAGATAGAGCTCGACAAAAATATTTAGATATCAAAAGGCCCTTGGCCAACATTCAACAGAAGTTTGAAATACACCACGCGGGTGGAATTGTGCGAAGTTAACAAAGTTTGTCGAGACTGATAAGTAGGTAAAACAAAAGATAAATTGGCAGCCTAGGGAGCAGCAGACGGGTTCGGCAGAACGGTGGAGTCGGTGGTGCCGGTTGGTGGAGCGGACGACTGGCCAGTCTCTGCTTGGTCGCCTTCAGTAGTAGCCGGCTCGCTCGGGCGTGGCTCGTTGCTGGAGGCGCGGTCGAGATGAGGCTGGCCGTCCGCTTCAACCTCTGGCTCTTCCTCTTCACTTTCCTCGTCCTCCTCATCTTCTCCCTCGTCGCTGGATTCGATCACTTCGGTCAAGTCCTCGCCATCCTCCGGGTTCAGCCCGAACCACTCTGGTGGCACCTCGGCACCATTCTCAGCTAGCTCCGGGATGAAGATGCTGGTGTTGGTGTACTCGGCGATCGTCGTGGCACGCTTGACAAGATCACGCTCCACCGCCACCAGCTCCTCCTAGGCCTCCTATCGGAACATGGTCAACTGGCCTAGATTTAGCCCAGTGTACCATGCCTTGATGAACTCCAAGGCCCGGCGTGCTCGAGCCCGGGCTGAGGAGCCCTTCCAAGCCTCAAGATGGCCGGCCGCCACCTCCAGCTAGTTGACAGTCCGACTAGGAGTGCACGGAGCCGGCATGTCTGGCCACAGGACGGAGATCGCCTGGGCGCCGACGCGCTGAAGACGGTGCAACATCCGATGAGCCGGCCGAAGACGGGCCTGGACACTGAGAAGTTGTTCGCTGAGGGTACGGGGGGCGTTGGCAGCAATCTGCGCACCTTCTGCCCTCCACTCTTCGCGGTCAGCCTCAATGGCCTGATTGGCAGCGCCAGAGTGACCGGGGAAGAAGTCTGCTCAAATAGAAAGCAGAAGAGCCAAAGTTAGAAGCAAGAAGCCGGCTCGATCAGCAGCCGACGGCTCAAGGAAAGAAAAAAAGCTTAGCGTCAACCATGTCTTCAATCTTGCCGAAGCCGACAGTCAGCAATGCCTCCTTGTCGGTCCAGGCGGAGCGCTCAGTCTCGAACTAGGCGAGAAGATTGGACTCCTTCATCTCCGCCTCCTTCTGGGCTTTCTTGAGAACCTCCGCCTACTCTGCTAGTTGCGTGGTCAGCTGGTCACGCTCCTGGGTCAGCTTGTCGCACTCCACCTCTTTGGCGCGCAAGGCGGTGTTGGCTTCACCCAGCTGCTGCTGCGGGACGGCATTGGCCTCTGCAAAAGTAGAGGAGGAAAAAATATCAACAATCAACAAGGAAGAAGAACGGTTGCCGGGGAGATCCCGCCCGACTGCTTAGCAGTCGGCCCGAATCTCATGGACTACAGCCCGCGGGTGAGCTTCGCGCCCCCGCACAGAAAGAAGTTATCGATGATCAGCAAAGAGGAAGAACAGTTGCCGGGGAGATCCGGCCCGACTGCTCAGCAGTCGGACTGAATCTCGGGGACTAGAGCCCGCGGGTGCGCCAGCGCGCCCGGCAGAGAAAGTATGCGAAGACTTACTCCGGCTTTCTGACAAGTCGGCAGCCCGCCGATCCAGCTCTCGGACGTTAGAGTTGAAGGCGACCGCGCAGAGGTTGTGATAGTCCTATAATGAAGATAGCAGATGAATTTAGCACTCAAGCTAGTCAGTTAAAGTTTCGAGTAGCCTGCTCGGCAGCCGGCCCGAAACTCGGGGGTACACCCAGTGGATGCGCTGGCGTGCCCCCGTAGAGAAATACAAAAATTAAAGATGAAGAAGCTAGAAGTATAGCCGGATGGCTGCTCGCGACTCCAGGAACGCCTGGTTGCACCGCTTCAGGGCGTCGGCTTCGGCTCGAAGTTTGCCTTGGACGTCCAGGATCGCCCTGTTCAAAGGGCCCGTCCCGCCTCCCCGCACCCAATCAGCGGGCGCGGCGCTGGTCGCCTCGTCGTCCGGGATCGAAGAGCTCGCGACACCGACCTCCAACGGGCGTGGCGCCGAAGCCGCCTTTGCAAACCGGCATCGCGACGGTGTGCGGACCTCGGGAGTCGAGCCCATCACCATCTCGCCTTCGACTAGTGGCACTGGCGGGTCGGCCAGCTGCTTGTCCCGCGCTCCCTCAGACGGCGGTGGTGGAGGCACGACTACGTCCGGCATGACGACGTCGCCGCCTTCCCTCTGCATGATCGGGTGCTCGTCGCCGGTACCCCTAGTCGGCGCCACAAACTCTGGCGGTGGCGGCGCGGAGTTCAGAGGGACGACGAATAGTGGCTCCTGGCGGCGCCCGGCTTCTTCAAGCCGTTTCTTCGTTGCGGCGTCAGCCTCGGCCTCCGCCAGCTTCTTCAGCGTGGCGGCCACTGCCTTGTCTTCCTATGCCTTCTTCAAACAGGCGGCTTCCTGCTCCTCGCGCGCCTCCCACGCGTTTCACTCATGCGTCTCCCGGAGGATAGTGGCCGGATCGATTCGCCGGGTGGTGGAGGAGGTCTTCGCCTACCCAATGACGGAGGCGGTGGCCGACTTCTCAAGAGAGAGCGGGGCCCTAAGTCAAGAAAAGTAAAGTGAAGAAACTCAGACATAGTCAGCAAGGAAGAAAGGCACAAGAAAAGATACTTATGCCGACACCATGGGAGGCGCCTTCGGGAGCTTCTGAAATTTGGCCGCCTTTGCAGCGGCCTCCTTCCGCCTAGTCGCAGCGGTCGGGTTATTGGCCTTCTTCAGCGCGCTGCCGAACAAGGCGGCGCCCTATTCACGCTTTTGCGTGCCGCCTTGAGCAGTCGGCTCGACGGAGGGGCCCGCATCCGCCTTCGGCTCCTCGTGAAGGGCGCGGCTCGTCCTCCTCCTCCTCGAAGTCATTCGGCAACGTCTCGACGACGCCCCCTTCTTTGGAGCCGCCTCCTCCATAGACGCCGCCTGTTGCATCATCTTCCAAGGCGGCCGCCCCCAAGTCGGGGTCGTCCACGTCGCTCACAGCTCGGTCCGGTTCGTAGGGCCACCCGCTCCCACAACGGCAGCCGTCGCCTCAGACATATAGATCTGTTTCAAAAAGCAAGAGGCCGACTGTTCGATACAACAAGACAGAATCAAGATGAAGTTCTGAAGGGAGAAAAGATTGAAGAATTTATGGCAGGCGGCGGGTCTGCGCAGGAGTACGGCTGCTTGCCGAACTGCCAGGACCCCTCCAGCTTGAGGTCGGAGATCTCGTTCACCAAGTTCACCACTTCAGCAGCCAGCATCTCCTTGGTGCTCAGCCGGCACGGGTCGCGATGCCCGCTCATCCGGCTGATCAAGTGAGGCCGGCCTTGGAGCAGGAGAACCCGGTGCGCGACAAAGGCGACCAGCAAGTCGGATGCCTTGAGGCCTTCGGTTTCGGTCAGCACCCGGAGTCGGTTGATGGCGGCGGCGCCGTCTGCTGACACAGGTTTCAGCTTGTAGCCCAGTTGGCCCGTGGCTCAGCCAGTGTGCCGGCTTCATAGGCCGGCAGGTTGATGAAGTCGATGGCCGGGTTGACATTCTCCACATAGATGTAAGATTGCTGCCACATCTTGACCGACTGTGGCAGCTTGATGGAGGAGAAGGCGTTCCTTGGAGACGGACGGTGCACTGCGATGAAGGCGCCGCACTGGCCTGCCACCACCCGGACGGAGGTGCGCAGCTTGGTATAAAAGAACTCTCCTCACAACTCGATGGTGGGGAGGATGCCGAGGTAGCCTTCGCACATCGTGACGAAGGCGGATAGAAGCATCATAGTATTGGGCGTGATGTGATGCGGTTGGAGATGGTAGAACTCGAGGAACAAGCGGAGAAAGCCGCTCTCCGGCAGGCCGAAGCCACGGATGAAGTGCGAGCGGAAGACGACCCGCTCGCTCTCCCCCGGCACCGGTGAAATCTCCCTCGCAGGAGGCGCGCACGCCTTCACGAAGCCCGCACGGGGAAGGCGTCGTGTGTCGCGAAGAAAGGCGATGTGGTCCTCGTTGACGTTCGACCCGTCCCAGTCTCCTCCCCGCTCGCGCGCCATGGAGAGCTCGACGAGGAAAATGGCGCGGCGGGGGAACTGGGGATCGGTGCAGGGCCAAGAGGGCTCAGAGCGGAAGAGCTCGACGCAGACGAGCAGCAGCAGCACTCCGGTGGAGCTCGCGGGCGCTGCAGCGAGAGGAGGAAGAAGGAGGCAAGAATGGGGTGCGCGTGCTCCGCCGCTCCCCCTCTCCCCCTACTTATAGCCAACGGGCTATGAAGCCGAGGGGGCGGGCGTGGGATCGTGGGATTAACAGTGCCCACAACCCCACGTCCCCACATTTATTGCGCGAGTTACTGCACGCAGTATCTCCACGGAGAAGCTCAACCGGCCGCCTCGATCGCAGCGGATCCGCTTGCATGCCGAGGCCCGATAGTGGCGGGTCCAGCCTACTGTCGCGTCCCATCGAACGCTTGGGCTAGGAGGCTGGCCTGGCTGGCTGACGCCACGTGGCGAGCCCACGACGGGCAGCGGGCCTGGAGGCTTAGCTTGCGCGCCACCTAGTTCCCTCCGTTGTGTCCGAAGTTTCAGACAAATCCGTCTGGACTTGGCCGACTCCCACCATGCGGCTTGCCAGGAGTCAGATGAAGCTTCCGTCCGGATAATCCGGAGAAAGAAACTTTTGAGGCTCCTCGGCTCCTCAGTCACGGCGCCTCACCAGCTTCGGGGACTACTGTCAGAGTAATCGGCCACGGGTAGCCTAACCCGAGTCCCTGAACCTTTCAAGACATCAGGGCCGGCTGCGCCCCTCAGGACATCAAGATGAAGCGCCCGCCGATGGCGGCCGCCCAAGCGGCCGGCTACCGGAAAAGCGGCTAAGCTCAGAAAGCACCACGGGCGCCCTCAAAGTCTGCGCCCCATTAAGAAGACAAGACAGGTGAGGCTACATCAGAGCCCATCACCCCGGATCGAGGCTGGGCGTGTACACGGTGCTCTGTCTGGCCGGACATCTCCGGCTCAAGCAGCATCGCCACTCCACCCCTAACGTCACTGCTGGCAGACGGAGCCCTATTCCCATGACGGCCTGTCGGGACGGCCTGCAGGCGGCAGGCCCTACCAGGCAGTGAGAGCCCAGAAGACGGCGGAAGCTTGACCAGTCGGACCTAAGGGAAGCCGGCTTCCAGCAGGCGGCCCGTTCTTCCCTCAGGGCCCGTGCACCAGCAACCAGACGAGACACGGTGTGGCTAAAGTAATCTCCTACCAGGCGGCGAGACTGTAACCACGCTCCCCTGACCAAGCATGCGTCATTAGCATCGCGGCTACAGTAGTCAGCAGCCGTCAAGACCCGCGAGCAGCGGGAGCGGCCTGTCGGCTCCGTACCAGACCAGTCGGCAGGGCCCAGCAGGCGGCGGGCCCCAGCTGCCAGCGGAGAAGCCGACGACCAGAGACACTAACAACTGGGTCCTACACCCGGCCGGATTACCATTGTGCCCCTGGGGGGTAGGCCTATATAAACCCCCCAGGGCACCCATGCAAAGGGTTCCCAAATCTGTTAGACCTAGACTCATACCTGGAGGAAGGAGAGAGTGTGCCTGCCTTCTTCTACCTCTAGCAGACAGCTCGAGGAGCACCATTGTACTCACTAGTGCCTTAGTGATCATGCGGAGACCCCGTAGAGCAGGACTAGGGGTGTTATCTCCTAGGAGAGCCCGAACACAGGTAAAGTCTTGTGACATTCGTTTCTACGCCGCATCCTGCTTCCAGGCACCGGTGACGTTCTACTCGCTCCCACCATGATAAGCCATCCATTGGCATATGTCACACCCAACCCCCGACATCAGGTCTAAATACTTACCATAATGTAGGGGGCGGGGCATTATACTATGTGTGATTAACACGGGGTACACGTATGGAACATGGTTTAGATTATGAATATATAGTTAGTACATCAAATGTACTATTATTTGGAATCAACATCAAGTGTATTCAAAAAATAGAATTCGAGTTCATGTAGTACAGATAGTTCATATCTATCTCTATAGTAATCGTGTGGTGTGTTACTAAGGTAATACAAGAATGATGGTTGAAGTTGGCAACAATCATGATTGTAGATTCTTATTGAAATAGAGAAATGAATTCAAATTCAGTTCGAATTGCAGCGGTAGCATAGACATTTGGAATGCACTAAAATGCTGGTATGAGTAGGTTACATGCATTATACAGCAAGCAAAAAAATTTAATTGGAATAACATGGATTCATACTCCCTCCTTCCATCTACATAGGGTGTAATGCATTTTTTAAGACCGCCTTTGACTATTGACAACATTAATTGTACATGACATGCACAATGTGAAAATTATATCATTGAAAGAACCTTCCACAGACGAATTTAACGGTGTGCTTATTGTAAGATGCATTTTATATATTATTGCTCTAATATTTGGTCAAAGTTAGCATCGAAAAACGCATTAGGCCCTATATAGATGGAAGGAGGGAGTAGCTTTGAATAGCATTTTTATAGTAAAACGGGGCAAGACTCTCTCTTTGTGTGCTGTGAATGGTTTTATTTTTTTCGTTTTCTTTTTGGTTGAGGGAAGTGCGAATTGATTTAGAAATTACAAGTACAATATTACACGTTAGCCTTGTCCATAAAATTCAACCCGCGCCTTGTTATATCTAGAAAATTCAGATATCGTGCTCCCAAAACTGGCGCCTTCACAACCCGCGCCTTGCTATCCCGAAATTACAACACGCGCGAAAACTCCCTCTAGCTGTCAAATCCCGACACGTGAAATCCCCCTTCTAACCCTGAGCAGAAAGGGCCGCTAGTTCAAATCGGTGGGGGGGGGTACTTTTGTAACACACCCTACATTTTGGACAAGCACGTCCCTAAGTCATGGTTCACCCCCTCCCATCGCCTCCTTTTTGCCATTCAAAATCCCAGTCCGCCATAACCTCTCTGCCCCAGCCGCGAAACCCCACCCTCCTCCGTCCGCCACCTCACTGCTACCCAACCAGAGCCTCTTCCCCGACGACGTCGTTCACCGCAAAAGCTCGACGTCCCTCATCCACCTCCTCGGATGAGGATCCGCCGTCTATCTCGTCGTCCCGCCAGTTCAGCCGCCCCGTCCTCCACCTCCAAGGATCTGCTCCGACGGTCGCCTCGTCTATCGCGGCTGCTCAATCCCCACAGCGCCGCCTTAACCTGTTCCACCGGAACCGCAATATCCTCACCGACTCCTAGAACGAAGCCGTGGCCTAGTCGGCGCCACCAAAGAGGTTGTACACTCATCGCATCGCACCTTCTCCTTAGCTCAACCTCCCGGCGCCAACGGTGCTCCATCCCGCACCCCCATGGAGCGGCTACCTTGAAGCCGGTGCTGCGGGCGACATCTCCATGGCGGCTCTCCCACAGTGCGAGGCCACTTCGGCGGTGGCGTCCATACCAGCTGGATCTGCTACTGCTGCTCCAGCTCTCGATCGATCACTTGCTCACCGAGCTGCTTTTGCTCCGGTTCTCACTCACTCGCGCTGCTGCTGCTGCTCGCCCCCTAGCTCGTGCTGCTTCTCTGCTCCTATTTAGCTACACGTTAGTCGACTGAATTGACTTTTGTGTCAGTCGATTTTCAGGGGGTGGGCGGCTCGGCGGATTTATGGAAGAACCACCCGCAGCGGGGACGGGGGCTCGCTGGAGAGGTACCCCACTATCTATCTTAGGGTTCAGGGTGGGGGCGGGGGGCCTATAGGGCTGGTCGGGGCGGCGGTGGACCGGCAGTGGGGAGTTGTTTTGGGCGGCCCGGCGGCTTCGCCAATGATTCGGTAGTGGCTCAAGTGGCGGCTCGGGGTGCGAGTTGAAGATGAACTGTAGGCCCTCCCTAAACTACATGTCAAGTGCCTCTCTGCTACCATTGCATTCAGTTTCGACAGTAACATTCAGATTACAAAGTAAATTTCAGTTTCGACAGTTAAGTTCAGAGTCAACAGTTGTTACCTGATCTGTTGTAGTCAAGTGGTTTTTGGTGATGTAAATTTTACATCTATTTTACATCATCTATTGGAGATGCAATTAGAATCCCACTTGAGATTGACGATGTCTATGTTGTGCTGCTTCAGCCTTGACGTCTTATGGCTCACCAGAGCTGCTCCAATGACAGAACTATCCATCACAATAGAGCAGTGCCCTGGACACCGTCTACAGATTCCTCAGATCTTCCTCCACACCTCCGACGGCCACCTCTGCCTCAACTGCTTCAACGACCAACCCAATGATGCTGAGGTCGACACGGTTACGGCAAAGAGGTTGTACACTTGTTGCATCACTTATTACTGTACATTCATGTCGATTCATTAGGGCTATTTTGGTTCGATGGAAAAACATAGCAATAGGGAATTTTCCAATGGCACTCTACTATGCAATTATTCATGCATTTTGTTGAAAGGAATGAAGCAAAACATCCATCTGGACCTACTTTTCAAAATCCTATGCATGAAAACAAGACCAAGTGCATTAGTGGCAGAATAACATTCTAACTGTACACGCTTTCATATGGTTTCACTTTATTTTGGCCATGTTTCTTTGCATTCCTCTGCTGTTTCAATTCCTGTAAACCAAACACCCAAGTTGACAGAAATCCTGTGTTTACAAATGCTCTGTTTAGCATGTGCATTGCTATCCTATTCCCGTGTTTTTCCTATCCCTGCGTTTTAGAATCATGCAAGCCAAATGAGCCCTTACAGAATTACTTCAGTTATAGGTAGGTGTCGAAGGGAACTTTGTGTGGTTTGTCCTGCTCCTGCCGCGACGTCGTCCACCTCACCTGAGGTGCTCCATCGACAGAAACATCCACCAAACCAGACATCACGACTCCTGACCATCTTTCGCCGCCTCAGATCTCCTTCCTTGCCGCCGACACCCACCGCAATGGCATCACCATCATCGACTCAGCAGATGAACCTGAGGAGTACACGGGTCCACAAGAGAGGTCACACTCTTTTAATTCTGCTTATGTTATGCATTGCTTAAAATTACCTGCTACTTTATCGTCCTGTTCAACTCTTAGACTCCAAGTCAGGTCCAAATTAATGTTCAAACTTGAGTTCTAAATTAGTTGTGGGGCACATATCAACGAAGCAATGAACAGTATCTCTGTCTAATATCTGGTTCACCTAGGGTATGCCTATGTTGTTCATCTTGGGTGGGAAACAAATAGTAAAGCAATCATCATCTGTTATTAAATTAAAGCAATCAACAGCCTGCTATCATTATTTTTGGATCCATCCACTGGTTGTTACCATCACTCTAAATTTCTGCATGCTCTCCTTACATAATGTCACCATATTTTTTCAGTATGCATATGGGATATTGTACAGATCATCTTGAACATGTAGAGAAAAAGAGAAGAATTTTACGCGGCAATACAATGTCATGCAGACATCGCTCCGTGGTGGGTTCAATGGCAAACCCTCCCCACCCCTCTCCAGATTGTAATCCAGAGGAAGATATCTGTTCTAAGGCAGATTCAGACGCCGCTGACCACTCCTATTTACCCCCCATGGTGTTTGCTCTACCTTGGCATGATGATGCTAGTCATATCATGCATATGTTGCCTTGCAGTGCCTACTTTTGACATCATATATGTCATCTGCTTAGCTAGACATGTTCTGTCGCCTCGTGTTTAGTTTCTATACCATATATGGGAATTATGTAGTATCATGTCTTTTAGCCAGCCATAATATATGTGAAATGTGCAATGCCATCCTGTTTAACCAGGCATCATATATTTGAATGATATCTTTCCCATCCTTTTCTTCATTACATTTCCATTTGTCGACAATGTTTGTACATTAAACTACTCTTCCTGTGAATCAGCCATTTGGGTGGGAGATTGAAAAATCTGGAGTGAAAACAAGGCCTTCAGAGCAGACAGTGCTACCTGTGAAGCAGATATCTTGTTGGGTCCCGATAGCTCCTCGGAGATGGATTCACAGACAGATGACCAGTCTTATTCCCCCACCGAGGTGTATGCTCTAACTTGGCACGACGTTTTAGTTATTCATCATAACTTTGAATTATGTTATGCTATCCAGTTTAGATAGACATCATATATGTGAAATTATGTCATGGTATGAGTTTTAGTTAAACAATATACATGTGAACTATTTCATGTCCTCTTTTTTCCACACTATCTATTGCATCTGTCTCTCATACAATGTCTGTACATTCAACTATGTTTCCTGTTTATCAGCCATTTGAATTGGAGCGGGTGATGCCAGCATCTAGCAGACTAAAAACATGGTCTTCAAATAAAACAGTGCTACCTCTTGGTTGAGATAGCACCCCGGTTGTACATGCACGAGAACCAGCCCTACCACACATACGCCATACTCTGCAGATTGTACGCCTACTGCGATGGACAGAGAACCAGCTTCACCCAATCTAACCCCAAACCCAACAGATAGTAACCTAGTTCTTGTTGACACAGCACCATCTCCACCAGAGGGCTCCCAAACAAGAGCAGTTAGTAAGGCAGCTCCAGTGCCCATAGGGCCAGTACTACCACGGGGAACCCCAACTCCACCAGTTAGTACGCTTATTCCTGTGGAGGAAGCACAACCAGCTAGTCATATTTTAGCATCTATCGCATTTGATGTTGTTAAATCGTGTGTGCGTATCTTCCCATCTTTGAAATATTATGCTGAAGATGAAGGAAAATGCCAGTTGCAGGTGTTTGTCCAGGAGTTATGTGTAAGTAATGTTATTCATGGCAATTACTTTGCTTTGTCCATACATCCTACCTCCATGATGGTTATAATACAGCAAATTTTCCCATTTTTCTCTATAGAGAAGGACTGCTTTGGAAACTCAGGATGAGGTAACCTGTGCTAATACCTTTGCTATCTTCAAGGAATGCTTGGTGGCAGTTTCGGAATTACCTAAAGAAAACGTACTTCACCGGCAAACAAACTCATCAAATTCCCTTACGTTCTCCTGAGACACATTTACTAGACGATGACTGGGAACACCTTGTTCTTTACTGGTCCCGAACCAAGAATGTGGTAAGGTCTATGAGGTCATTTTCTATTTTTAAGTACTATATTCTTGCGTCTTACTGTACTCTGTTCATTTAGAACAAGTGCCTAAACCTGAAGAACAACTGTTAAAATTTAAGATTCCATTGCTATCATAGTTCCAAAAAGCGCTAGGCGTTAATTGTGCATTTTTCCACCGCCTTGCGCTTTACTGACCAAAGTGTATGCTTATGCGCAGTTATGCATAGATTAAGCGTAGTTATGTGCAATGCATTTCGCCAACGCCTAGAGCTTAGGCGCGCTTAAGCGCTCGCTTAGGCGCGCCTTTTTTAACTATGATTAGTATCGTGCATACTGCTTTGCTCTTGTATCACTGTATTTACTCACACAAACTTATTTTTAAATTGAAGGATCCAATCAAAACTCCAATGGCACAGCAGGTATGTTCACGCATGTTTCTTTAACAGGCTTGCTCTTATCAATAGCTCTGTTGATTTCAATTTCAATTGTGTATACAGTTGACTTCTCATATCATGCACATTACTAGCATCACAACAGAGCAAATAGTGTTGTTGTACATGTAGACCCGTGGTACCCATCTGAAATCTTGTTGTGCCGTGTAGTTTACCACGCTTTGTATTCTTTCACTACTGCTTTGTCTTGAACTGATATGATTTGAACCGTGTCTCTATTTTAATTTGGCAAGACAATGCAGTGACCATAGGACATAGATATATGTTTGTTTGATGCTTTTATTATGTACTACTACTTGGCAATGGAAGACTTGGTAGTTTACCTATCCACCTTACTAATGAACTGGTTCACCGAAATGAGTTTCATGTACTAGTACATGCTAAACCTGTTATGTGTCTGCTTGTTTCTTCTTTTAGAATGCTGATAGAATATTGGGAAAGAGTGCCTTATTAAGCAATGGTAAAGGAAGTAATGCAGATAAGGTTCACGGTAGTGACACATCCTTGTTGGTCTCCAACAAAGCTGATAAAACAGCTAAGGAAGACTATCTCGATGACAGTGAGACAACCCCAAAGTCCTACCTTGGTTTAGTGTTCGAGTTACTGGCCACTACAACTTGCACAAGCTATTCAAACTCACTGTCTGAATCAATTTGGTTTCTTGAGTCTCAACTACAAGCTGAAAGACATCGATCAACTGTGCTGCAATAAGAAGCGGAAGGACTGCGGAAGTCCCTGGAGCATTCAGATGCATACTTACTGGTGCAACAGCAAGCGTTGGAGGATTTTAGCGCCAAACAGGACAAAGCTAATAAGCTTGCTAAGCTTATTTCCAGCATGGTGGATACCGCGTTTCTTGAGCTCTTATGAAGTTGTTTCAGTAATCCTCATGTTTTGCTGTCGCGTTTATTTGCACTGGTGGCCAATTTTGACGACCAGTGTATGTAATATGCTGCTTTGTTCCCTATATTTGCACTGGTGGCGAACTTTGATGCCTAGTGGATGTAATATGTGTAATAGAGGTAATATGCTAGCATTAATTGCTTGCTTATTTATTTCCTTATTGTCTTTTTAGTTGTTTTCTTGTAGTCACTGCAGTTCTTTTTCTATGTTTTTCTAGTGGCCACAATAACCTATTTTTAGAAACTAGGCAAAAATAATCATGGCAACACACGGACTGTTGTAACCATGGGCTTCCTGTGGGCTGTATGATCCCTGGGCCTTCTACGGGCCGTACGATTTATGGGCCTTTTATGGGCCGTAGGATCCATGGGCCTTCTACGGGGCATATCATCATTTCGCCAATCATGGGTCGTACTATTCATGGACAATAACGGTCCATTAATAGGCCGTATTTGATAACTCTATAAAAACAGCCCAACGGGTGTTTTTGATATGAAAACGGGTCAACGTATTAATGGGCCACAAACAGGCCGACTGTAAGCACAGGCTGAATTTGGCCCACAAGCAGAAAATGACAGTAACGGGCCGTAAGTAATCGAATGCTGGAAATGAGCCCAAGAATAAATGGGCCCTGAGAAGGCCGAAAGATAACATGGGCTAGAAACGGCCCAACGGAATAATGGGCCGTTAATGGGTATAATGTGAAACACTGTTCGTTACGGGCTAGTTTTACCACGGGCCGTTATGGGACCGAGGGTTACTAAGGGCCTCATATGGGCCGAAAGACGTCATGGGCCATACATGGGCCGGAAGTTAAAACAAGCTGGAATTATATTGGACGGCCCAGATGACGCTACTGGGCCTAATTCGAATGGGCCGGCAACGGGCCACAGGGTTATGGTGTAAATGGGCTATATCTTGAGCAGTACATTATGAGCTTCACGTGGGCCGGCCCGCCACCTTTTGACCAAGTTAAATGGGCCGGCCTTTTCACAGGAATGGGCCTCTGTTGGACCGTGCCACGTGTCGACGTATCATAGGCGCTTTGGGTCCAATGAGTGGCTAACATCTGTCCCAGTGGTGAGACGACACGTGTTTTCTCCAGCCAACGATGATTTTACACGTGGAAAATCCACATTGGTCGGGGTTGTTAACGGGTTATGGGATCCAAAACCGGACCCGATAGATTAACGATGTTCCGTTACGGTGGATGCCACGTGTCGGTCACCCTTGACGGAAACACTTCTGTGACGCGCGATTTATCGTCATGAAGTAGACACTTCCATGATGATAATTTTGGTAATGTCATGGAACACTTCTACGACAGCACATGTATGACTATCTTGATTTTGTCATAAATTTGTCATGGATGTACATGCATGACAGAAAATGTGACCTACTGTGACAAAGACATATCATCATGGAAGTGTATTTTTTTGTAGTGTCTCCAGCCAAGTTTTCGTATTCGGCGGCTTCACACTGCGGGCCAACTTGATTGGCCACCTAGAGTAGATCGACAGCTACACCCTTGGTCATCAGATCAGTTCTGGAAATCTGAACTATGTCGCTGATATCCGAGGAGAATTGATCTTCCAAGGATACGTGGCCCCAACCACCGCTCTGGCCTTAGATCCGGAGCATATCATCAGGTCCGAGGACAGGGGTTTAGAGCCCGCTGAACTCTCTGCAGCTATAGAGCTTGCCACCGGAGAACCGGAGGGGAGCGCGTCATCGGCAGGCCTGGAGTTACGCCAAGCTTCCTCTATCATCATGAAGTCGGATTCACCTCCGGACACTAGTTTCAAACTCTCGGGGTCCGCGACATGTGAGCTTGGCCAGGGAACTTCTACCCCGCCCAACCCCACGGACCCTCGTTTCCCTGTCAAGACCTCGCTCTTAAATGAGGCTCTAGACTTGATGCGATGCCTCGACATCACGGAGGAGTCATTGCCGAACTACGCCCAGCCCAGACTAGGGGCTGAGAGCGGGGAATTTTATGTCCCACCCACCACCCACTTCATAGCCACTGTCGAGGATTTAACCGACATGCTGGACTACGCCTCCGAAGACATCGACGGCATGGACGATGATGCCAGAGAGGAACAAAGCCAAGACCTGCCGTTCACCGGACGTTAGACGACCACGTCCACATACGATGTGTATATGGTGGACACGCCCAAAGAGGATGACAACGACAACAGGAAGGATCCGGTGGAGGACAAGCCTGCTGACGCACCTCCAAAGTGTCAACGCTAGCGGCACCGATCAAAACCGCGTCGTGGCAAAGACAGTAACACCTGCACCGGAGACGATAATACTCCAAATAACGCCGAACTCCCCAAAGCCCCCGTTGAACCCACATCCGAACCAGAGGATGTGGAGGAGGGGCAAGTTAATGCCGAAGATCCTGTCGGGAACGAGGGCTCGGAGGATAGTAACTACCTACCGACCTCCGAAGAGGATGAGAGCCTCGGCGACGAAGACTTCATCATGTCGGAGGAACCCCTCGAACAAGAGCGCTTTAAGCGCCGGCTAATAGCCACTACAAGAAGCTTGAAAAAGAAACAGCAGTAGCTTCAAGCTGATCAGGATTTACTCAATGATAGATGGACTAATGTCCTGGCAGCCGAGGAATACGGTCTTGAGTGCCCAACAAAGAGTTACCCGAAGCGCAAGCTGCCACCCCAATTCGATGATGAGGCCCTGGAGCCTATACCACCAATGCGTAACACTATGGACGGACCTTACCGACCACCACGTAGCCGGGACAGAGCGGCAACTCAAGCCGAACACCAGCCCGCACCACCTCGCCATAGAGGCAGAGAGACATCGGCTGCAGGATACACTTATGACCTACGACAAAACCTAGACAATAGAGCCGGTCAGACCAGATCAATCTATGGATCAAGGGGGCGTGCCCTAGGGCGTGAAGATGGCCATCAGGCCTGGCGCGACAAGCACAACGTCACCCGGGCCAAAATACGCATACGGACTTCATCCGAACTGCGTCGGGACGTTACTCGATACAGAGGCGCTGCACACCACCTATGCTTCACCGACGAGGTAATGGAGCAACAGTTCCCAGAAGGGTTTAAACCCGTGAACATCGAATCATACGATGGCACAACAGATCCCACAGTATGGATCGAAGATTTTCTTCTCCAGATTCACATGGCTCGCGCTGACGATCTACATGCCATCAAATACCTCCCCATAAAACTTAAGGGACCAGCTCGGCACTGGTTAAACAGCCTCTTAGAAAACTCTATTGGAATCTGGGAAGACTTGGAAGATGCCTTCAGAGACAACTTCCAAGGCACTTATATCCGGCCTCCGGATGCCGATGACCTCAGTCATATAGTCCAGCAGCCCGGAGAGCCGGCCAGGAAATTCTGGAGTATTTTCCTAATAAAAAAGAACCAAATTGTTGACTGTCCAGACGCCGAAGCCCTAGCGGCCTTTAAACACAGCATCCGCGATTAATGACTCGCCCGACACCTCGGCCAAGAGATGCCGAAGTCCATGGCAGCCCTAATGGCACTCATGACCCGCTTTTGTGCGGGAGAAGATAGCTGGCTAGCCCGTAGAGGCAACAGTACCAGCGACCTGGACACGTCTGAAGCTAGAAACGGCAACGAAAGGCCCCGACGCAACAAACATAAGCGTCGAAGCAACAATGACAATACAGAGGATACGGCCGTCAACGCTAGATTCAGTGTCTCCAAATACGGACAACGGAAGAAGCCATTCAAACGAAACAAAGACGGTTCATCAAGCCTGGACCGAATACTTGATCGACCTTGCGAGATCCACGGCTCTCCTGACCAGCCTGCTAACCATACCAACAGAAGTTTTTGGGTCTTCAAACAGGCCGGCAAGTTAAATGCCGAACATAAGGAGAAAGGGTCGCCTAGCGAGGACGACGACAAGGAGCCTCATCCACCAAACACAGGGGGGCAGAAGAAATTTCCCCCCGAAGTCAAAACGGTGAACATGATATACATTACTCATATCCCCAAGAGGGAGCGCAAGCGCGCGCTAAGGGGCGTTTTTGCGATAGAGCCAGTCGCCCCAAAATTCAACCCATGGTCGGCCTGTCCGATCACCTTTGATCGCAAGGATCATCTGACCAGTATCCGTCACGGAGGTTCGGCCGCAATGGTCCTCGACCCAATCATTGACGGATTCGACCTCACCCGAGTACTCATGGACGGCGGCAGCAGCCTTAACCTGCTCTATCAGGACACACCACTACCAGGAAAAGGCATGCTAGTGGCGCACCAGTTTTGCCTTCTAATGGCGCACTACCGGTGCGCTACTAGCATCACGCCATTAGAATTTTTTTTCTAATGGCGCACCTGTGGTGCGCCATTAGAATCTGGTATTCTAATGGTGCGCCGCTGGTGTGCCATTAGTATCTGGTATACTAATGGCGCACCACATAGAAGTTCGCCATTAGTAACATTTTTTTTCAATTTTTTTTCAGAGTTTTTGTTTTAAATTTTTTTTTCAAATTTTTCAAAAAAGATTCGTTTTTTTCTTAATCTCAGGTCACTATGGCTTAATCTCGGGTCAATATGCTTAATCTCGGGTCAAATCGCACTCCATGGTCAAACTTCCCGAAAGGTCACCCATCCTCACACTACTCCATCCCAAGCACGATTAACTTCAGAGTTCTATCCAACCCAGCAACAGCTCACTTCACAGGCACTTGTTGATATATCTAGCATATCAATTCTATTATACCTTGTTGTTGTCTAGGTCTTTGTTCATGTTCAAGACTATGATGAAATTTTGAATAATATTTCAAACTTCCCGGTCATATTACGTATCATTTTTTGAAAAAAAAAATCAAAACCAATTTTTTTTGAATTTTTTGCCTCTAGATCTTGAAAGCCCAGCAACTTTTTTTCTGTTAGGTTTTTGGGGATTTTGAAAATGTTTAACGGGGTTCCGTTACGGTGGATGCCACGTGTCGGTCACCCTTGACGAAAACACTTCTGTGACGCGTGATTTATCGGTATGGAAGTGGACACTTCCGTGATGATAATTTTGGTAATGTCATGGAACACTTCTACGACCGCACATGTATGACTATCTTGATTCTGTCATAAATTTGTCATGGATGTACATGGATGACAGAAAAAGTGACCTACTGTGACAAAGATGTATCATCATGGAAGTGTATTTTTTTGTAGTGTCTCCTGCCAAGTTTTCATATTCGGCGGCTTCGCACTGCAAAAGTTATTTTTCGAGTAGATGATTTTTCATATAAAAAACTTTTTAATTCGAGTTCGTATGCAAAAGTTATGCCCATTTTACAAATTTCCAGAGAGATTTTGCAAATAAAGTCGAAATCCATATTTGTAAATTTTCCCAACAACTAGACCACTATCACATGGGAAACTTATTTTCTTTTATTTTTTTGACATTTCCATCATTTTCTTTTATTTTTTAAAAATTGAAAAGGCGGTCCATGGGGGGTGCATTCGGTATTGGGCCAAGTTAGTAATGGTGCACCGTGGGGAGGTGCGCCATTACTAGCTAAACTAGTAATGGCGCACCACACCCACGGTGCGCTATTACTAGTTTTGAAAAAAAATTGAATTTTTTTATTTTTTTTGGAAAAAACTTAGTAATGGCGCACCGCACCCACGGTGCGCTATTACTAGTTTTGAAAAAAAATTGAACTTTTTTTTGAATTTTTTTTGGAAAAAACTTAGTTATGGCGCACTAGTGGACAGTGCGCCATTACTAGTTAAAACTAGTAATGACGCACTGTCCACAGGTGCGCCATTACTAACAAATTTTTATTATTTTTTTTTTACTTTTTTTTTCAAAACTACTAATGGCGCACGGTGGGTTTGGTGCGCCATTACTATGTCAACTAGTAATGGCGCACTATCCCACGGTGTGCCATTAGTAACAAATTTTTTTATTACTAATGGCGCACCTGTATGTGGTGCGCCATTGCTATATTCTAATGGCGCACCACACATGTGGTGCGCCATTAGTGTCCATTTCATCTATAGCCGTTTCCCTAGTAGTCCACTCCGCATGATGGGAATTGACCCGTCAAAGATCAAGCCCACAAAAACTACATTTAAAGGAGTAATATCTGGTGTAGAGGCCCTCTGCACGGGCTCAATCACATTGGAGGTCGTCTTTGGTTCACCGGACAACTTCCGAAGCGAAGATTGATCTTCGACATCGTCCCTTTCCGGAGTGGCTACCACGCACTGCTCGAACGAACTACGTTCGCTCTCTTCAACGCAGTCCCACACTATGCCTATCTCAAACTCAAGATGCCCAGACCACGCGGTGTTATAACAGTCAATGGAAACATGGAACGCTCCCTCCAAACTGAGGAGCACACCGCAGCCCTGGCAGCAGAAGTACAGGGCGGCCTCATCAAACCGACTATTAAGTCGGCAATCAAGGCCCTGGACACCGTCAAACGTGTCCGGACTGCCCTGCAGAACGACAGTCCAACTCATCAGGAGCTCGATTAGCAATTCGGCCTCCATCTTAGCCCCAACCGAATTGTGACATACGTACCGCGCGTACATAATTACGCACTAAAGGTACAATGGGTAAAGATGGAGGCGTATTAAAGATAAAAGTCCACATATACGGCTAGACCCTATCTGGAAACTCATATTTCCTTTTTCCTTTCTTCCTTTTTTTATCTTTTCAGGTTCCATACAACCCACATCACCTTTTTGACGGTACCAAGGCCGCTTTTCGAGACCTATCATGAAAACACCGATCGATGATCCTCTCGAAGGACAATACCCCAAAGAGGAAAATAGCGTAGACACACGGCAGAGTACCTAAAGGATCTTTAAAGATCAACACGCCCTCTTTCAGGATGCATACACAGCTTTTCCTTGTGCTCGACATGTAAAATAGCCTTGTTGCTTACCGCACTCTTTTGTAACGATACGTTTTCACATATCAATAAGACTATAATGGAAACAGTTTCTGGTCCAACCTATGTGGTGTTGGCCTACCTATTCATATGTATTTCCATGTTTCTGTACGATTGTCGTGAACACCTCGGTACGACTTAAATCGCCAGGGGCTCTATTGAGCCACGTACATCTCTTAAATACTAAATAAAGTCCAAACACTTTTATAGTACAATTCGGCGTCCCGAATATAGCATTATATGCATCGGCTCTGAATCATGTCTTTGGTCAATAGTTGGGTTGCCCGGCTCCTGTGGTTGCTACCTTACGTTCCGTTTATCGGCTAAGGTTGTAAAGGGAGAACTACTGCGATTGTGTTTCCGGTTCATCTAGACAAACACCTCAGTAGACAAAGCCGAAAACTGACTGTCATGATGCGGCGAGAGCTGGTCAGCATTCGGTGACAAAATATAAATCTCGTGTGATTTTTCCCGCATTATGCTGCAGGCCGGCCTTCACCCGGCCGGGCATCCACATCACCCAAGTTCAGATAATCGAACAATACTTGGGGTTTGCCCACACTCTCATTGTAAATCTCCTATGGCTACGTGAGAGTGATAAAGCCACATAGTCCGATTGCCTGGTTCTCCGCACTAACACCTCCTTCATGGACGAATATGGTGGGTCAAGTGTGTTTAAGTGCTATCCCGAACACCCCCGTACTAGCTACGTGGGGGCTGAAGCCGACGACTGGCCAACTCTCAGATGTTGTAGAACGGCCGCATAGGAGGAGATGTTTTAAAAGAAAACATGCAACATATCATAAGACTTGTTTCATAATACAGGATAGGACAATATAGATACATTCATTCAGAAATGATGTCCTTCAAACACTGGCCCTCTACAATGCGGGATCCTTCAAGGACATCATCGAAATACCGCTCCGCCGTGCGGTGCTCTTTACCTGCAGGCGGTTCCTCGGTCACGAGCTTGATGGCGTTCATCTTCGCCCACTGCACCTTGACACGGGCAAAGGCCATCCGCGCACCTTCGATGCATACTGATCGCTTTACAGCATCAAGATGGGGGCAGGCATTGACCAGCCGCTTCACGAGTCCGAAATAACAGCTGGGTATGGGTTCGGCAATCCACAGACGGATTACCAAATCCTTCATGGCCAATCCAGCCATCCTATGCAGTTCGGTCAGCTGTTTCAGTTGATCGTGAAGGGACATCGGATGCTCTGGCGCAAGGTATTGCGACCAGAATAGCTTCTCCGTTGTGCTCCCCTCTTCGGCTCGGAAGAACTCCACTTCATAAGAAACACTCCGGGGAAGATCCGCAGATGCTCCTGGAGAACTCCAAACTCAGGTCAGTAAGATGTATTTCCTTCTCACAAATTTGCTCTGCATATTAAAGGCCTTATCAACTGCAATCTGTTTCGCCTCCTGGATCTCCCGACAGGCATTTTGGGCTTTGGCCCGGGCCTCTTGTGCACTTTGAAGGGCCTTAGAAAGTTTGAACTTTTGATCCGAACATTAGCGCTCTAAGGACTCACATTTGCGTATAGCATCCTTGAGCTCTTGCTGGACTTCCTCCACCCTTGACTCATGTTGTAGGCGGGCAGCTCGTTCCTCCTCCGCCTCCTTCTTGGCCTCGGCCAGCGCATTCTTGAGGGTCTCGACCTCAGACGCGTTAGCTATAAGCAAAGTTATAACACTCATTCAGATGAGAACTTATTGCTGATGTTATTTCAGATACATTCTTCGATATCACATACCTTGCTTTTCCGCTAACTTCCGCCTCAGTTCAGATACTTCGGCAGCATGGGAAGCTGATGTCTGCATCTCAGCATGTTTTAATTCAAATAGATGTGTCTGTTAATCTCCTATACAAATCATTAGATCCTCTGTTCGGCCTTTCTTTACGAACACCGAACAGAGTCTCAGGGGCTAACATCGATACACAGACATCCTTCTTATATAGCTAAAAGGCATTATATTACATACCTCAAAGCCTCTTAGCAGGCTAGTGTAGGCCTCTTTTAATCCGATTTTAGTGGACCGAACCTGAGGGAGTCTTGGACTAAGGGGTCCAAGGGCGTCCGGCCTGTTATTCATTGGACCGGACTGATGGGATGTGAAGATACGAAGGCCGAAGACTATACCCGTGTCTGGACTGGACTTTCCTTGGCGTGGAAGGCAAGCTAGGCGACCAGCTGTGAATATTCCGTCTTACGTAACCGACTCCATGTAACCCTAGATCTCTCTGGTGTCTATATAAACCGGAGAGCATAGTCCGGATAGGATACATTCATTGCCATATACACATAGGCTAGACTTCTAGGGTTTAGCCATTACGATCTCGTGGTAGATCAACTCTTGTAACACTCTATTCATCAAGATCAATCAAGCAGGAAGTAGGGTATTACCTCGAGAGCCCGAACCTGGGAAAACATCGTGTCCCCCATCTCCTATTACCATCGATCCTAGACGCACAGTTCAGGACCCCCTACCCGAGATCCGCCATTTTTGACACCGACATTGGCGCTTTCATTGAGAGTTCCACTATGCCGTCGACAAAGGGCTCGATGGCCCCTTCGATCGTCAGTAATGACTTTGTCCAGGGAGAAACCTTTCTCCCCGGACAAATCTTCGTGTTCGGCGGCATTGTACTGCGGGCCAACTCGCTTGGCCATCTGGAGCAGATCGACAGCTACGCCCTGGCAAACAGGTCAGATTCGGAAGGTTGAACTACGTTGCGGACGTCCGTAGAGACTTGATCACGGCAATCACTCCCCGCCGCCTCGATTGACATGGCTTAAACCTGTCATCGGGCCGCATCCAGGAGATAGCTCCTGCAGCAACTCTGGCCTTAGATCCGGAGCAGATCAAGTCATCCCAGGATGGGAAGCTCAACGCCATCACGGGGGCGATCGATTCGCGACATTGGAGCTGCACACAGGTTCTACTACGTATGATATCCGCATCAGCGGAACCCCGGATTCGTACCCGGTGACAGGTTCCGAACCCTGCGAGTCTGCAGATGCCGAACCCGATCGGTTATTGACTTCAAGTTCAGCACCGCAGACGTCTTCCAACACTCGCTCATGGGCTATGTACTAAACTTACTAAAAAACCTATCTCTGGCAGGCGACTCGCCACTGAACTATGTTCGGCTCGAACTTATGGCTGATGATGGAGAATTTTGCTTCCTACCCGCCACCCACTTCATAGCCACTGTCGAAGACCCAACCAACACGCTTGACCTCGGCCCCGAAGACATCGATGGTACGGACGACGATGAGGGGCAAGGCCAGAACTCACTACCCGCTAGACGTGGGATGGCCACTTCATGGTACGACGTGTGTATGATAGACACACCCAACGACGCTTTCGACGATGACAAGGAGGACCCAGTTGAGGATAAACCTCTTGGTGCACAGTCCGAACACCGGCGCACCTTGCGCCGCTCCAAGTCACAACGCTCATGAGAAAATAACACTAGCACCGGAGAAGACAATACACCGGACGATGAAGAACCTGTTGAGGTAGGATCCGAATAGGAAGAACAGGAAGGCGGGCAAGACAGCCCTGATGAACAGTCAACATATGGAGACTCAGAGGATAGCAATTATCTCCCACTCTTCGAGGAAGAGGAGATCCTCGATAACGAGGATTTTATCGTGCCTAAGGAACCCCTCGAGCAGGAGCGCTTTAAACGCCAGCTCATAGCCACTGCAAGGAGCCTAAGAAAGAAGCAGTTGCAGCTTCAAGCGATCCATGATTTTCTCAATGATAGATGGACCGAGGTCTTGGCCGCCGAAGAATACGGCCTTATCAGCCCAAACAAGACCCACCCCAACAGCAGGTGGCACCCTCAATACGATGGTAGGGCGTTGGAGCCCACACCACCTTCGAATAAGGCTGTAGGCCGACCACAGTTCGGTCCGGACAAAGCAACAACCCAAGCAGAGTATCATACCAACCCATCCGGCTGTCAAAACAAGAACACAACAGCTCGGGGGAACACTCGCGACATTCAACACGACCTGGAGGGTAGACCAGGACACACAAAGTCAATACACAGATCGCGGGGACATGCCCCGACCGGTGATGACGGTCACCTATTCGGACACAACAGAGCCGACCATGCTCGATCCGAACTCCGTAAACAGAGTCCGCCAGAGGTGCTTCATAGTGTGGCCCAACATATAGGAGCTGCACACCCTCTCTGCTTCACTGACGAGGTAATGGAGCATGAATTCCCAAATAGGTTTAAACCCATTAACATCGAATCATACGATGGAACAACAGATCCCGCGGTATGGCTTGAGGTTTACCTCCTCCGTATTCAAATGGCTCGCGGAGACAACCTTCATGCCAATAAATACCTACCCCTCAAGCTCAAAGGGCCAGCTCGACATTCGCTAAACAGTTTGCCAGAAAATTCTATCCGCAACTGGGAAGATTTGGAAGAGGCCTTTCGAGACAACTTCCAAGGAACATATGTCCGGCCACCAGACGCCGAGGACTTGAGTCATATTGTCCAGCAGCCCGACGAGTCATCCAGGGAGCTCTGGACCAGGTTCTTAGTCAAAAAGAACCAAATTGTCGACTGTCCGGACGCGGAAGCCCTTGCGGCCTTCAAACACAATGTCCGGGATGAGTAGCTAGCACGTCACCTCGGCCAGGAAGGACCTAAATCCATGACAACCCTTACCGCTCTAATGACCCGCTATTGTGCGGGAGAAGACAACTAGCTCACTCGTAAAAGCAACAACGCCAACGATCCGGGCACTTCCGAAATCCGAGACGGCAACGACAAGCCATGATGAACCGAACAAAACCGTCGCAACAATAATGAAAGATTACGCGACACAGCGGCCAACGCCGGATTTCACAATCCGAAACCCGATCAACGGACGAAGCCATTAAAGGCAAACCAGGATGGACCATCCACCCTTGACAGGATATTGAACCGACCTTGACAGATTCACGGTCACCCTGATAAGCCAGCCAATCATACCAACAAAAATTGTTGGGTC
This sequence comes from Aegilops bicornis, assembly GCA_021605145.1. Classification (NCBI taxonomy): domain Eukaryota; kingdom Viridiplantae; phylum Streptophyta; class Magnoliopsida; order Poales; family Poaceae; genus Aegilops; species Aegilops bicornis. Next base: position 87,053,046 of record CM038670.1, read on the forward strand.
TTCAAGCAGGCAGCCAGGTTTAACGCCAAGCACAAGGGGAGGAGGCCACCAGGCGATAAAGATGGCAGAGCGGCTCGCCAACCGAACACCAGTGGCCAGAAACAGCTTCCCTCTAAAGTTCGACCACTCCCGGAACGGAAATAGCAGTTCGGCTTCCGCCACCCACATACTATACTGGCAAGATTCACACCACGCGTACATCACTACGCACTCAAGATACCATGGGCATCGGCGGAAGCACAATATGGACAACCCTGCAAGCATTCCTGTAACGTCTTTTATACGTTTTTCCTTATTTTTCTTTATTATCTCTTAAAAATAGGTGACCATCAGGACAGCATCTACATCGGACTCCATCGGAGTTCGGATCCATACACTCACCTAAGGGGCTACTTCCATCAAGGATTCCCCCTCCCCGAGGACGGGTGGCGTAGACGTGTGACAGGAGGTCCAAAATAAGTATTTGTAGACCGCACTCTTTATTCTTGAGGCTGTATTATGCCTTTCTCCTCCGTTCCCGACCCCGAGCATGAAAATAGCCGGGTTGCGGTTTTTACTTTTTATATATTTATCATTGGCATATTGCTCCGCTGCCAGTAAACTTCATCCGAACTAATCTTCCATGCTCTTTCTACAATGAGTCCGGCCGTAACGGCTGCCTTACAAGACGCACCTCAGCATAACTTGCCAAGGGCCCGGTATGGGAACAAACGAGTCGCCAGTAAAAGTCCGAACAGCTCAGCATACTTCGGTGTCGCATGTTTGGCCTTATATGCATCAGCTCTGAATCATTGTCTTTGGACAATAGTTGGGTTGTCCGGCTCCTGTGCTTGCTACCCTACGTTTCGCTCTATCGGCTAGGGTAGTAAAGGGAGAACTACTGCGATTGTATCCTGGCCTAGACCAGATGAGTACCTCAATAGAGAAAGACGAAAACTAACTGTCATGATACGGCGAGAGCTGGTCAACCACTTGACGACTTATTCGAATCTTTAGGGATTCTCCGTGTCACACGAAGGATCTTTTTTAGATCAAAATATGTAAGGCACCATATTACAATATGCCGTATACATACCAGGGGCTATGTCATAGCCTCATGATAAAACTCCTATGGCTAAGTGAAAGTGTTAATTCCCTATAGTCCGATTGCCTGGTTCGCTGCATTATCACCTCCTTTATGGGCCAAGATGTTGGGTAAAGAGTGATTAAATGTTTTTTCAAACACCCCTGTACTTCCTACGAGGGGGCTGAAGCTGAAGACTGGAAAACTTTCAGATTATACTAAAACGGCCGCACAGGAGGAATTCAAGCTTTTGAGAAAAATATAAATAGATTAACTATAAAGTTGTCTGTCACAACCCTTATACACATTACTCGAACATTATGTCTTTCGAGCACTGACCCTCTATCAAGCGAGCAGCCTCTAGGACATCTTCAAAATAGTGCTCCGGCTCACAACGGTCTTGGGCGGACTCCTTGCCGCAATATCGATGGCCTTCATCTTTCCCCAGAACATTTTGAATCGGGCAAAGGCCATCTGTGCACCTTCAATGCACGCCGACTGCTTCACAGCGTCGATATGTGGCACAGCGTCAACAAGCCGCTGCACCAGGCCGAAATAACTACTCGGAACAGGCAAAGTCAACCACAATCTGACTATGACGTTCCTCATGGCAGCGCCAGATATCTTATGCAGCTCGGCCCACTGGGACATCTGTTCATTCAGCAGCAGAGGGAGCTTTGACGCCCCGAATTGTGACCAGAAAAGCTTCTCCATTGCACACCCCTCTTGTGCGTGGTAAAACCGCGCGCATGGCAAGTCTAAAATTTTTTCCGGAGAACTCCATACATGGTTAAGCTGAGCATAGTTCGGATCACCGAACTTAGTCTGCAGCAAAAATAGCTTGCCAGCCGCAATATCCACAGCTTGCCGGATCTCCTCACGGCCCGCTCTAGATTCAGACCACGCTTATCTCGCCTCTCGCAAGGCCTTGTCAAGTTCAGCTGTTTTGGCTTCATTTTCTTTCTCAATAAGTTTACAGCGGCTAGCCGCATTCTCTAATTTGTGTGCCATGGTGGACATCTTCCCCTGGTCTTGGCGCAGCGCAGCTTGTTCGGCTTTCAACTCAGCCGATGCCTTTTTGGCAGCCGCAATACTAAGTTAGGCCTGCTACTTGGCCCGGGCTTGCTCTGCCCGAAGGGCCTCCACAGCGGCAGCACCATCTACATTCATGCACATGACATATAAAACTCTTTTTAGAGTCAGGCTTAAAATACAAGCACATTGGTGTAAGGAATGCTCGAAATATATACCTTGCGAGTCGTCAAGACGCATGTTGACCAATGCAATGTCATCCTCCGCAATATCCAGCTTTCACTGCAGTTCGGCCACTTCCGTATTTTGGGTAGCCGCAGGAGGGGGGCGGCGGCCTGTATTCCATGTTAAATCAAGGTTTGTACCTGAGCATATATCTTCGATCCTCCGATTGCCTCATTTGGAAGGCAATCCGAGTCTCAGGGGCTACTGCATATACAACAGAGGCTCGTGAAGGCCTCGTTCAACCCGCTCTTTGTGGATAAAACCTTGTCGACCACCGTAGCCATCAAGGCACGGTGCTCCTCTGAAACGGACGCTTGTCGCAGCATGTCCATCAGTGTTTCCGGTGCTCCTGGGTCTCTGGAAACCGCCGCCGGAGTGGGCAATCCTTTGAAGGAATCAGCCCACTCGCCTCTAGAATTATCTCAGGCTGTAAACCAGATAGTTCGGGGCCATCATGCTTGATTCCCGAACCCAGAGTGACAGAGGCACCACCTTCGGGTAACGCCTTCTTCGTTTCCTGCACTACTTGTCGATCGGGAGGAGACCCCTGGGACGATACCTCTAAATCATCCGCCCTGTTGGGTGAGGAGGCTGGAGAAGGCGTGTCACTCTCCATCATCTCTGGAAGAAGGTCTCCCGAAGAGGAATACGATTGAGAAACACCAGGCGTTAACCTGCGAGGACGTACATACGTCGGAGGATCACTTCAGTAATAAGAAAGGAATGATGTATGATTAAAATGCCCTGCTGCACTTACGATTTGGCCAGAGGTTCGTCCTCATCATAAAGCTCTACATAAACATCGCTTGCCTGGCCCAGGCCGCCCGACGATGGCGTTTTCCCTTTCTTGGATGGTTTCCCCTCCTGATCTTCAGAAGCGGCCCTCTTCTTGCCATGAAGAGCTTCCTTTGCACCTTTTCCCTCGGGCAAAACCGTTTCGGTTTCCCTGAACACATCGTCTAATTCTTCCTCAGGGCGGGCATCACCTCTGGGCTCCCCGCTTTCACCCCCTCTGCGGACACCTGGTACGGTGTCAGAATCAGCATCCTCGTGAGCATGGCGGTCGCAGAGTCTTCGGGAAGGGGCGCCGGATACCAGATTAACACGGCTTTCTTTATCCAGTCCTGTATAGGGATGGATTGTTCAGTATCTTGTCAAGAGATGCTTGAATGGAAGGTGTTCAAAGTTTGAATACTTACCACAGTATCCGGATGATTGCAGTCAAGGCCGACGTCTTCGGTGGTGTCCCACCATTGCTCTCGTTCCCCAAAATATAATTTCCACATTCCTTCATGCGTGGTGCCGAAGAAGTGCTGAAGAGGCCGCCACCCTTCTGGATTAAACTCCCACATACGGAGAGGCCGCCGCTGACATGGCAGGGTCCGGCGGACTAGAATTACTTGAACGGCGTTCACAATACCGATGCCCATCTCGGTAAGGCTTCGGATGCGACCTTGTAGAGCCTACACTTCATTGACGGATCCCCGGTCCAGTCCCTTATTGATCCGTGAAGCGAGCTAAATTGGAGGGACGGGTCGGAACGCAGGCATAGCGGCCCACTTAGAGCCCCGCGGCTCGTTAATATAAAACCACCCCTACTGCCATAGGTCGGAAGACTTGGTGAAAGATCCTTCAAACCGGAAGACTTGGCGAAAGATCCTTCAAACCAAACTGCGCTGGCAAGCTTGCCTGTTTGTGACGCTGCCGCACTCTGCCTGCTCCTTCTCGTCACCTGCGGCATCATGTTAAAGGCCTTGAGCCACAAACCAAAGTGCGGAGGAGTCTGGAGGAAGGCCTCACACGTGCCGATAAATGTCGAGATGAGGAGAATAGAGTCCGGGGCCAGATCGTGAAAGTCTAGCCCATAGTAAAACATGAGCACCCGGACGAAGGGGTTAAGCGCGAACCCTAACACATGGAGAAGGTGGGACACAAACACTACCCTCTCGCCGGATTTGGGGGTAGGCGTAACATCCCAAAATTCTAAATTTTGGAATGTTCTAATAAATAGATAGATTTGATTGATTGTTTGATTGATTGTTTGATTGATTGATTGATTGACTAAGTGAAATTCGAAACTTTTGAAAGTTAAATGAGAGGGAATAAAAGGACTTTCCCAAACTTTCATTTTGCATTTATGATCTTCGTAAATTCCAATTCCTTTCAAATACAAATCCTTGAGTGAAGATGATATGACTTCTTCCATTTAATTAAATGAAAAGGGTGTTTGAAAAATATTTGAATTTCATTTAGAACTATTTTCAAATTGAGAAACTTTAAGCAACTCATTGATTTTCATGAGAGAAGATAAAATTTCTTCTTCAAATTATACGAAATATGAGTTGGGAGTTTCAAAAATCAAATTTAAAGCCCTTTTGGAATTTATTTTCAATTTGGAGTTATTTGAATTTTATTCAAATTATTTTTCTCCAAAAATAAAATATATGGAAATTAGGGTAAAATGATTCCCTACATTGGAAACTTGGAGAGAAATAAATTTGAATTAATTTTGGTATTTTCTAAAATGATTTTATTGAGTTTTTTGCACCAGTAGCATTGTTTGATTTATTTAAATTTTGTGGATTTTATTTGATGCTAGAAAAATGTTCAAGTTGTAGGAAATCTTTTTCTGAAAATTTTGATATGCCTATATAATATTCTTATTTTATTTTGTTTTAATATTTTAGTTTGTCTGGAAAAATGTTTTTTTTTAACTTTTCTCTTAGTGGCGAACTAGGCCCATTGTGAGCCATGGCCTAGCATGACCAGCCAGCCGCCTTCCTCCTCGCGTGCCCAGTGACTCACGGAGTCCGCCGCCCCACGGCGCCCGTCGCCTCCTCCACGCCACCACCTCCCTCCCTTGCCCTTTTAGGCCGACCCGGCCTCGCCCCTCCCTCTCCTCACATTGTCGTCTTTGCCTTGTCGATATCTCGCCGACACCAAGATCCGCCGCCATACGCCCACAGTACTTACCGCCGCTTTGCTTCTTCTTTCACCCGCCGCCCATGTGGCCGCTGCCGCTGCCACGCCGAACACGCCTCGCCAGAGCCGCCGCCGGCTTATTTCCTTGAACCGGTGCAAAACCGTTAACCCGACCGGTTTTATTTATTAGGTTGGTTTTTACTTAATAGATCGGTTTATTTTCTAGGTTAATTTAATTAGTAAACGTTGCTGTTTTAGGTACTAGAGCGAACGGTTTTCGTTCTTTAGCTTCCCGTAGTGAACGTTCGTTCTTTAGGTTTTTTCTTTTTATTCTTATTTTCTGTCCAGGGACCTATTTGTAGTATTTTCTTTTACAGATTAGTCCTTCTGTTTCAAACGACCACATCTTTTACCCGTTTATCCAAATTCAACGAAACCAACGCCCACTTCTTGGTTATGAACTCCTCTATCCAGTAAAACAACTTAAACATGTATTTGAAAGTATTAAAATTTGAATTCAAACATATTTGAGTTTGAACTTCGTTTGATCATAACTTGAGTTTTATAACTCCGTTTTAGTTGATTCTTTTTGCTTTTCGAAGCTCTTGACCTAAACTTTCTGATAAGGCCAAATTCATATAATTTTGGTACTGTTATAAGTTGTTTTATGTTGCCAGAGCTATTTGCTGCGTTTTGAAGCTTTCCGAATTGTTTTGTTCGATCTTTCTGATCTTTTGAGTGATTGCTTATGTGTGGTTACTATTGCTTGCTTACGATAGATTGACCGGAGTGTGCGAATAGAACTATCAAGAGTTTTGAGTGCGAATCATCTTCATGAACAGTACATGCAAGTTCACAATTTGATCATATCCCTTTATCACCCAGTTTTTATGCATTAGTTCCAATCCTCAAACATTGCATGATTAGGATGTGTTTAACACGTGGGTTGGGAAGTAGTTGATGAGATAGAACCTATTGCCCTGTTATTATCAAACCCTTGGGAGTTACTTCTACGTATTGCTTATATTGCTATGCTATGCTCGTAGACGTGGTTTGGGTGAGTGAATTCATGACAGATGTGAGATTGTTAATTAATGGTTCAACTTAATGTGGAAACATTAATACACATCTGGGTGGAATGGTAGGGGCACCCAGGAGAACCCAGTGGTCTGCCCGGGCACCTGGAGAACCCAGTGCTTGCCCAAGGGGATCCCGGAGGACCCGTGTGATCACCCTATGGAATGCCACCCAGGCTCAAAGGGATCATAAGATTATTCATGCTAGAAACTTTTGTGTGCAGCCACAAGCTATTATGGGCTCTAGCATAGTTGAGTAAGTTGCATGAGCTCTTGAAGTGGTGGATCAGGAGGTAGAGGGATGTAGGTTTTGTATGGTCTGTCCGGAGTAAAGAGTTAATGTTTCTGAAAGAATGTGTCTCGGTCATCCGTTTCTCAAACACCCTGCAGTGTGAGAAATCCAACGGAGGAGATCGAGTCTTGTGGGGAAAAGTGCGCAAACCTGTGCAGAGTGTACAAACTAATCATGATTAGCCGTGTCCTTGGTTATGGACATCTTGAGTGTCTGGTTCTTGGATTATCATATTGATCTCATCACTCTATTTAATTAATTTGTTGGGTTGATGATTATTAATTTGGGATTGAGTTGGAGGAACCTTCTCAATATTTTCAACAAACTTTGTAGTTAAATAAAATATATTCCTTTGCAGTAGGAAAAAATTGGCTTTTCGCAAAACATTACAACTGTCGGGGATATACCCCGTGGTATGACCCGGCCGGAATTGGCGAATCACCGGTGACCCACCCGGAGCTTGGTGATTCACAGATAACCTGCCTGATCTTGGCGGCTCATTAGTAACCTGGCGGGCGGGTCAGATGGACAACAAGGCCCAAAGCCCAGAAGGCCGACTCACGTTATGATGGGCCGGATTAAGAGGAAAGGGATGACGAATATTTCCTTTACGAGGAAGCAAGACCCGGACTTGTAATCAACTTGTAAGAGAAGATAGGCTAGTCCTAGTCCTACTAGGACTCCACATGTAACCCACCCCTCTAACTTATATAAGGAGGGGCAGGGCTTCCCAAGAGAGGGGGAGAAGAAAATAATCTCTAGGGCTAGACACATCTAAGAGGAGAGCCGGTTTATGCGGCGATTCCCTCATGAGCATGATGAGACCTAGCCACAAACAGCATGTAGGGCTATTCTGGATGATGTTTCCCGGGGTCGGAAGCTGTCTAAATCCTTGTCTTGTGTGTCGCGTCTCTCGTCCCGATCAACCCCTCTCAAGCTACTACATAGATGCGTTGGCCTCACGACTAAGTCCTGACACTAACGACATCTGCCGTGACAAATCCACGACAGTTGGCGCCCACCGTGGGGCTCGCGCACGGTGGTGATGAGTTCTTGGAGGGATCTATTTCAAGGGTGGAGAAGTAAGCAATTTTCAGATGAAGAAGAGCCGGTTTTGGAAGGATTTGCATCAGCTTCACGTTCATCCGTCCAGATTTAAGATAAGAAAATTTGAGGTGAAGAAAATTTAGGGTTCCTTTTTGTGCGGCAGCGGGTGATCCCTGGATCTGATTTACCCTGTGGTGTTTCGAAAGAATAATGATCTCCGGCAGGAGCAACCGGCTATATCTCTGCAAACCAATCGATGAGACCTGCAGCAGCACACGTACAGGATCACGCCCAACCATCCAAAAGCTCGCGCATTATGGAAAACCAGAAGACAAACGCCGATGGAGTTCTGCTCGTGTACGGAGCCTCACGTCATGAGCATCCATCGGGCATAAAGACAGGGTCTCATAACATCAACTCAAGGTTGGCTAATTGCTACTACTAGTCAATTAATACTAGTAGTAATATTAGTAATTTACTCAAGCCTGAAGAAGTACGTGGAGGAATCAATCAGGATTTGTTTTGCCACTCGTATTTGACGCATGAGGTGTCCTGGTCGATAGCAGTGCATAGGTTTCTAATCTAAGTCGGATAAAAAAAGGAAAAGGGAAAACAACCCACGACCCAGAAGTTTGGGCGTGAACCTCGGTCTCTGCCATCGAGCCGACCTCATTTTGACTGGTCTCCATCGGGCCAGTGGCTCCTGAGCCGCCGCCGCGCTCCACATCCGAGTCCGGGTCCGCCTCCACTTGCGAGCCGGCCTGCTGCGTCAAATCACTGGGTCACCTCTGTTGGTTTCCTCTGGGCTGCTCCCGTGACGAGCCGACCTGTGGACTAGCGAGCCATTTTCTGCTGCGGCCCTGCGGCATGTCAACGACTATTTTAGCCGCTGCAATATGCCTCCACAAGCCGCCGCGACCTCTAGTGAGTCACCGGGCATGCCTCTACTCCTCTGCTGCCATCCTGCGCAGATCATCTTTCGGTCATAAAACATCAGGTGATATCCATCCAAGCTTATTTTTTAGCACATATTGTTTTTGCCAAAAAACAATTACTTGGTTCGCGATGTTTTCTATGCAGGATAGTTATTCACTGCAAGAGCGATGATCGCGTCATGGATGTATAGCTTGCGGTACCATTATTATGCGCCAACATCTGACCGTGCCATAATACTCGACGAACACTTGCTCGCCCTCGCCGCGTCAGAGCTGTCCCACCTTGAGCCGCCACCGGAGAGCCTACCCGCATCGAGCCGCTGCCGGAGAGCCGCGTCATACGATGGGCTGCAGCCTGCCCTCGGGTCGACTCACGTCCATTTCAAGTTGTTCATCAAAACTGCTATATGCACATCAGGATGGATACCGTGAAAGAAACAAAAGGCCAAGGGCTAGCTAGTGGTCGTGTTATAATCACGTGGAAGCTTGGCACAATATCACATGATCCTTGTTCATCGGACAAAAAATACCAGGTGATATCCATCTAAGTTTGTTTTATTATCACATATTATTTTTGTCAAAGAACAGCTTATCTTTGCCTTGGTCTGTGATGTTGTTTATACAAGACAATTGTCGCGCCTTGGGCTGCCAGTTGCCGTCTCTACGACCGTGCATTGAGCCACTGATGCCTTCACCGGACCGTCATTCATTATAGTGGTGTTGCATCAAGAGCACACGTCAACATCATCTATGCACTAGCGCTTATCCTTGTCGTGCTGCTCGATGGATACGTACGCGAATCGCCGCCTCTGCTACATCAACACACGCGACTGACTCATTGTTCGTGCCTATGGCCGACTGGCCTGCGTGCATGCCATTTCCAACACCGCAGCCGGCTCTCTCGTCTGCACCGGCTTACAACGCCACTGCCGACTCTCTCCGTCCCCGCTGGCTTACAATGCTGCGGACGGCTCACCCGTGAGTGATTTCAGCTTCACCATGGTGATCATCAACTCCACGGTGGATAATTTCTGGCTTAACATATCAGGTGAAATCCATCCAGTATATTTTTATATTATATATTGCTTTCTTTAAAAGAGCAATTACTCTGGCTTGCAAGTTTTCCAATGCAGGACAAATTGTCCACTACAAAAAGGGATTATTATATCACTAAGTTATTGGATAACTCATGCCGGTTTATATCATGGTTAAATATGAAGAATCTCAAGCCAACTCTTCGAGTCGTCTTGAGACTCGGGGGCTACAATGACATGACTCGGGAACTCCGGGTCATTGGAGGGAAGGATAACCCGATTCCGGAGGCCACCGCCATATTGATGAAAATTTAAAGGCCGTCAGTAAATTTCCGGTTCAAATTAAAGATTCCGGTTTAACATCCGACTCAAGAGACATCTTTCTCCCGCAAAGCTTTGAAGCTCTATGTCGGCGTTCTGGGAACGGGGGTCCCAGACTTGCCTGCCTGCGGCCTGCGGCTTGGCTCAAAGGAGGCCCAGGACGGACCATCTTCATCAACACAAGCTCAAGACCCTCACGAGGGGCCAAGCCTCGCGGGGCGGACGACCAAGAGCTTCCTCAGGCGCGGCCACGTCAGGCTGACTCATGAGGAGGCGGAGAACTCAAGGCGGGGTACCTCGCGAGGTGCCCGTGATGCAAGCCATGACGACCAAGGGCGCCCGATCAGGCGCCCGGCCAGCCGCGTCCTCCTTTCCTCTTTGGTGCAAAGGGGGCAAGCGCAGGCAAGGGCATCAAGCAAAGGCATCCGTTTTGGTGTAACAAGACCAAGACCAGCCCCAACGGCTGGAATGCAGTCATCGTGGAGCCCAAGCGGGCGTCATCACCAGAGCCTTTGGCAGGCGAGGACCAACTTTAGTCAGGATAAGTGTACAGGCTGTTCCCCTTCAAAATGGCCAATTGTTGGCGCCCTTCCCGCTCAATATTTGGGAAGAGGCCCAGGGCCTTCGCCTATAAATAGGGGTAGCCACACTCAGAGAGGGGGGAGACGAAGGACGATCGGATCGAGCATTCGGAATCCAGAGAGAGAGAGAGAAACCCGTTCCTCAAGCTAGAGCGACGGGGCACCACTTAGCAGTTCATCACACCCACCAAGAACAGACCCTCTCTAGGCTGTTCTTCCTTGTACTGTTCTTCGTCGGCCCTAGAGGCAATCCACACACCACAAACTAGAGTAGGGTATTACACCACAACGGTGGCCCGAACTTGTATAAATCTTGCGTCCCTTGTGTTGTTCTTGTTAGTAGTTTAGGTCCCTGCGATTCGGCGAGGTACGAGACGGTGGAGGGTTGGATCTCCGTGCGCACCCCAGAGTTCGAACCTTAAGGGTCTGCCGGAACCCGTGAACCAAAATTTGGCGCGCCAGGTAGGGGTGCGCCAGAATATGCCTTTCGTCGCCTCGTTCTTCCCCGACCACCGCCACCATGTCTGACGCTCGTCGGGCTCGCGCCGAGCGCCGAGCCGCTCTCGCTTCCCACGTCGCCCAGACGGCTCCCGTCGGCGGACGTCCTCGTCGTTCCCCGTCACCGGCTGTCAACGCCGCCACCGGCCCGGCGGGGAACGAGCAACAAGCGTCGTCCCAGCACCCGTCCATGAGGCGGGACGGCCGCACCACCACGCCTTCGCTCACCCCCGCTGGTTCTTTGTCGCGCGCGCCCCGCGCGGCCATGGAGGCCTGAGCTGCACTCATCGCGGCTAACGAACTCCTACGCTACCGCCCGTCGGCAGCGTCTCACGAAGAATGGCTCGACCGCGTCGCCGAGCTCGTCCGCGCTGCGGGAGGCGACCCCGCTCCGTCCGTTTCGCTGCACCGCACCCCGCCCCGCGCGGGCGATGAAGCTCCCGGGGCGCCTCAGCCACCTCCTCCCCAAGACGGCGCCCTGGCCCCAAGGCGCGCGGCCCCTGGGCGGAACCCGCTCCGCCAGGCGCCGGCGCGGCAAGAGCAGAGCTGCCAAGAAGTTCTTCGACCACTAGAAGCTGCCCGAGCGCTCCCCGCTAAAGCACGTCAAGACCCTGCGCTGCCCCCAGCCGCGGCGCAGGGAGGCTTGCAAGACCAACCTCTCTGCCGTCCGAGGCCCCCCGCGGCCACGGCGGGCTGCCGCGCCTTCACCAATGAGTTGCGCGGCGTCGCGTGGCCCGCCAAGTTCAAGCCAGACCTGCCCCCGCGCTACGACGGCACGACAGACCCTACGGAGTTCCTCTAGCTCTACGAGCTGGGCATCGAGGCTGCCAACGGAGATGAAAAGGTCATGGTGAACTGGTTTCCCATGGTGCTCAAGGACGGAGCCCGCACGTGGCTCCTGATTCTGGCCCCGGGCACGATCTCTTCCTGGGCCGAGATGCACACCCGCTTCATCGCCAACTTCCAAGGTACTCGCGACCGGCCACCCGCCGTGAGCGACATGCACAGAATCAGCAGCAGCGTGGGAAACCCCGCAAAAGTACATCCAACGCTTCAACAACGGCGCCTCAAGATCCCGGTGGTGACGGAGGAGGCCATCATCTCTGCCTTCTCCGACGGCGTGCGGCGTCAAGATGAAGGAGGAGCTGGCTATGCATGAAGATCATGCACCTCCACGAGCTGTTCAACTTGGCGACCAAGTGCGCCAGTGGCTGAGGAGGGCGCCTCTCCTCCTCGAGCTGCTTGCCGCGGATCCCAAGAGAAGAAGTCCAAGGCCAAGGGCGTAAAGCGCAAGGGGCTTCCGTACTCATGGCCGAACCAGACACCAAGCGGGGCAGAGATCAGCCCGAGTCTTCCAAGGGCAGCCGGTACTGCGTGTACCACGACCTCCACACCCACAACACCAATGAATGTCAAGAGCTCTGGGCCGTGCGTGAAGGAAGGGTCAGCAGACGCCCTGAGCGCAGCGACCGGGGCTACGGCCGAGGAGGAGGAAGAAATGCAGGACGCTGGGAAGACCGCGGCCCGCGCCAAGGGTGGTGCGACGAACCTCGCAAGGACTGCTGGCAAGACCCACCTCGCGAGGGGGGCTGGAGGGATCAGCCTCGTGAGGATCGCCCGCAAGGGAACGCAGGCCTCCCTCCGCTGCCGCCGCCACCAAGGAGAATTGAAGACCGTCATCAGGACGAGGGGGCTGGGGGCTTCCAGGAAGCGCGCGCGATCACCTGCATCCTGGGCAGAGCCCAAGCCCCAGCCTCCCATCGCATCTTCAAGCAGTTCGCCCGTGAAGTGAATGCAGTCCTCCCCAAGCTCGAGTCCACGCGCCCTCTCAGGTGGTCGGCGTGCGCCATCACGTTCAGCTCAGCGGATCAGCTCAAGTGCGCAGCCACAGCCGGAGTTCTCCCAATGCTTTGCTCCCCAATCATCAGCAACGTGCTGGTCACCAAGACCCTCATCGACAGCGGAGCAGGGCTCAACGTCCTGTCCGTGGAGACCTTCAACAATCTTCAAGTGCCCTACAGCCAACTTCAGCCAACCAAGCACTTCTCCCGAGTCACCGACGGCTCCACGGTCCCGATCGGGCAGGTCCGCCTTCCTGTGACCTTCGGGGCCCGTGATAACTACCACACCGAGCTCATCGACTTCGACGTCGCCCACATTCGCCTGTCGTACAACGCCATCCTTGGGTACCCAGCGTTGGCCAAGTTCATGGCCGTGACCCACAATGGCTACAACATCCTCAACATGCCAGGAAGCGGCGGGGTCATCACGGTGCCCTGTGAAGAGAGAGATGCAGTGTGCTCCTTGGAGCGAGCTTTTCAGGCCGCATCGCTGGAAGACCCAGACCACAACGGCAGGACGCCTCCCGAGGCAGCACCCATGAAGAAGAAGACATCGACCGGCCCGGTCATCAAGAGACAGGCCCCTCAGGGCCCGCGCCGGGCCAGGGGGGAGCCTCCTTCCATCGCATAGGAATGCGCGCCCGGCGCCCTCCTCAGGCAGGGCTCGGGGGCTCTCCCTTGAAGGGCCACCGACCTCGCCAAGGTCTCGAGGGAGGCGCTTGGGCACCACGTGGAGGCGTGTTTAGAAGCAGGTTTCCCGCAAGCAGGAGCAAGACCAGGAGGACAGAACCCTCGAGAGTTCATCAGCAAGGCCATTCAGGAGTTACAGGAGTCAAGGGTCATGAGGGGCAGCCGGCGCGTACCCGCTGTGGCCCCCCATCCAGGCGAGGATGGTGGGCTGCGCGTCTGCATCGATGTACCAGGGCTCAACCGAGCCGCATCTCAAGAGCGCCTCTGGCCCTCGCGAGTGGGACGTTGCGAGGGCCCGCCCCACAACTACATACGCATGCCTTATGGCTCGCCAAACGCTGGCTGCTTGCACACCAGCGTCTCATGAGGACCATCCCGGAGGCTCAAGAGGTCAGGCACACCGCAGCCTGGCGGAGATGGAGATGGCCCGTGAGGTGCCGCCCGGCGCCTCCCGGAGCCTCCCGAGGCCCCTGAGCACAGGGGCTCGTGAGGATCGGCTCCCGCAGCCCACCGAGTCTGCTACATCAACGGCCCTTCATCCCCAACATCACCAGGTGACATCTTTAAGTTTTATTTCCGGCTGGGAGCGCCTTCAGGGCCGCATTATTCCCAGGCCGCGTGGGTCCGTCCCTGCGGCACGTATCCCTTTTATTTCATGTCCTTAGCTTACCTGTTGGGCGCCCCTCGGGCTGCATCATCCCCAAGCCGCTCGGGCCAATCCCAGCGGCATGTATCTTTCATGCGTTTTCCTTAGGATTATGCTCCACCATGCTTTTTATTTGGTGCCTTCTCCTGGGTGGCAAAATCTTGCACGTTAAAGGGGGATTATGGATCTAGTAGGGATGATAATCTACCTTATGCGGAGTTCTCATACAACAACAGTTACCAAGCCAGTTTGAAGAAGGCCCCTTTTGAAGCTTTGTATGGGAGAAGGAGCCAGACACCGTTGATGTGGGATGAAGTTGGAGACCGTCAGTTGCTTGGACCAAATGTGATCAAGGAGTCAGAAGAGAATGTTAATTTGATTCGAGATAGACTGAAGGTAGCTCAGTCCAAGCAGAAGAGTTATGCAGACTCAAAAATGCAAGGAGGTAGTCTATGAAATTGGAGACAGATCATGTCTTCATGTGTCCCCTCTGCGAAGAGTTAAACGATTTGGAGTTAAGGGAAAGCTAGCCCCGAGATTTGTAGGACCATACCGAGTTTTGGAGCGTATGGGAGAAGTGACCAACAAGTTGGAGTCACCCGAAGGACTGTCAGGAGTTCATGATATGTTTCACGTTTCCCAGTTGAAGAAGTTCCATGCAGAGATGGCCAATATTCCCCTGTAAGGACGCTTGACCCTGGAAAGGGTAATGATGTTCCACGAAGTGGAGTATGGATTTCATAATTATAAGTTTTTTTATCTCGGTATGTGGGATACCCCACGAGGATGAAGAGATGAATTACTATTGGATATAAAGGAGGTATGATGTTGGAAATATGGATCAATGGAAATTCCATGATGAGTCTGAGTAATCATGTCCTAGTTTGGTGCCAATAGAAGGAAGGAAGACAGTACAATTGGATGGATTTAAGAATACTAGGAAGTTGGAAGTTGGAATAATGATCAGTTGCTCGATGATAAGTTCAAGAACTACAAGTGATGAGATGGGCCATAACCCACAGGACCCAGGACCTGCCAAGAAGAAAGCACATTCTTGCTGAAGGAAAAACCCTGGATAAAGTTACGATTTTATCATAAGATGATCCTATAGGAGTTACGCAAAACCTGAGAGTGTGAAGAAACGATAAATGTTTGTTCGGCTTGCAGAATCAATGGATTTATCCGAACTTGGTTCATCGACAAGAGAAATTCTTCAATGCTTGTGAGGATGACCGAGTGTTAGAATGCGAGATTCGCTAAACCATGTACAAGGTAATGATTTGGGTGCGGAATGTATTGATCACCATACTGACTTACTCTTATTATTCGCTTTGTTATATGGGATGGTAAATCTGAGTGACTTACCTATAGTAGAGAGACGATGATATTAAACCTTGTTTGAACCTTAGAATGGTATAGCACTTTTCCCCTTGTACCAGGCAGCTACAGCCAATCGTAGGATATACGGTGAGGTTCAACCCAGACCCATTTCCTGCAGGAGAAGCCATAAATCATTGACCACCATGAGATATCAATAGTTGTTTTGTATTGGCGCCAGACCCGTCAGCTAAGAGGACCCAGTCTCGGGATAACCTTACCAAGATGAAAGGACAAAAGTATTGAGGAAAAGGTTATGCCACTACCAGAAGAGCCCAGAGAAGGACTTTCCTGAGAATCTGAGTAGACCGGCACTGTCAAGAATAAGGATGGAGTACATGAGTATAGATGGGACCGTAACGATGCTTCTAAGGGTGGTAGCACCCCAGACCCCTGTGACGATCGATGGATTTTGAGAGGACCCCAGACCTAACCTATTTCTTGCTAGCCTCTCCGAATCTCGAGGACGAGATTCATTTTAAGGGTGGTAGGTATGTAACATCCCAAATTTCTAAATTTTGGAATGTTGTAATAAATAGATAGATTTGATTGCTTGTTTGTTTGATTGATTGATTGACTGAAAGTGAGTGAAATTTGAAACTTTTGAAAGTTAAACGATAGGGAATAAAAGGACTTTCCCAAACTTTCATTTTGCATTTATGATCTTCGTAAACTCAAATTCCTTTCGAGTACAAAACCCTTGAGTGAAGATGATATGACTTCTTCCATTAATTTAAATGAAAAGGGTAGTTGAAAATTATTTGAATTTCATTTAGAGCTATTTTCAAATTCAGAAACTTTAAGCAACTCAATGATTTTCACGAGAGAAGATAAAATGACTTCTTCAAATTATATGAAATATGAGTTGGGAGTTTCAAAAATCAAATTGAAAGCCCTTTTGGAATTTATTTTCAAATTGGAGTTATTTCACTTTTATTCAAATTATTTTTCTCCAAAAATAAAATATATGGAAATTAGGGTAAAATGATTCTCTACATCGGAAAATTGGAGAGAAATAAATTTGAATTAATTTTGGTATTTTTTAAAATGATTTTATTGAGTTTTTTTGCACTAGTAGCACTGTTCGATTTATTTAAATTTTGTGGATTTCATTTGGTGGTAGAAAAATGTCCAAGCTGTAGGAAATCTTTTTCTGAAAATTTTGATATATTATATTCCTATATAATATTCTTATTTTATTATTTTAGTTTGTCTGGAAAAATGTTTTCAAAAACTTTTCTCCTCCATGGCTGAACTGGCCGGCCCAATGTGCCAGCCCGGCCTCACCAGCGCCGCCGCCTTCCTCCTCGCGTGCCCCAGCGGGACTCGCCGGAGTCCGCCGCCCCCACGGCGCCCGTCGCCCCTCCTCCACGCCACCACCTCCCCTCCCCTCGCCTTTTTAAGGCCGACCCCGACGCCCCTCGCCCCCTCTCTCTCCTCCCCGCTGTCGCGCCGCCGCCGTACGCATCTCGCCGCCACCACACCCATGAGATCATGCCTTGTGGCGCCTCGCCGCTTCGCTTCTTGCCGAACCACCCGCCACCCGAGTCAGCCGTAGCCGCTGCCCGCGCCGGATCACGCCACCCTCGCCGGAGCCACCTCTCCGCCGGTCCAAAACCGCTGCCTCGGGCTTATTTCCTTTAACAGGTGCAAAACCGTTAACCCGGCCGGTTTTATTTATTAGGTTGGTTTTTACTTATTAGATCGGTTTATTTTCTAGGTTAATTTAATTAGTGAACGTTTGCTGTTTTAGTTTATGGAGCGAAAGGTTTTCGTTCTTTAGCGTCCCTTAGTGAACGTTCGTTCTTTAGGTGTTTCTTTTTATTCTTATTTTCTGTCCAGGGACCTATTTGTAGTATTTTCTTTTACAGATTAGTCCTTCTGTTTCAAACGACCACATCTTTTTACCCGTTTATCCAAATTCAACGAAACCAACGCCCACTTCTTCGTTATGAACTCCTCTATCCAGTAATACAACTTAAACATGTTTCTGAAAGTATGAAAATTTGAATTCAAACAGATTTGAGTTTGAACTTTGTTTGATCATAACTTGAGTTTTATAACTCCGTTTTAGTTGATTCTTTTTGCTTTTCGAAGCTCTTGACCTAAACTTTTTGATAACGCCAAATTCATATAATTTTGGTACTATTAGAAGTTGTTTTATGTTGCAAGAGGTATTTGCTGGGTTTTGAAGCTTTCCGAATTGTTTTGTTTGATCTTTCTGATCTTTTGAGTGATTGCTTATGTGTGGTTACTAGTGCTTGCTTACGATAGATTGACCGGAGTGTGACGAGTAGACCTATCAAGAGTTTTGAGTGTGAATCATCTTCGTCAACAGTACAGGCAAGTTCACACTTTGATCATATCCCTCTATCACCCAGTTTTTATGCATTAGTTCCAATCCTCAAACATTGCATGATTAGGATGTGTTTAACATCTGGGTTGGGAAGTAGTTGATGAGGTAGAACCTATTTCCCTGTTATTATCAAACCCTTGGGAGTTACTTCTACATATTTCTTATATTGCTATGCTATGCTCGTAGACGTGGTTTGGGTGAGTGAATTCATGAAAAATGTGAGATTGTTAATTAATGGTTCAACTTAAGGTGGCAAATTTAATACACATCTGGGTGGAATGGTAGGGGCACCCTGGAGCACCCAGTGGTCTGCCCGGGCACTTGTAGAACCAAGTGCTTACCCAAGGGGATCCCGGAGGACCCGTGTGATCACCCTATGGAATGCCACCCAGGCTCAAAGGGATCATAAGATTATTCATGCTAGAAACTTCTGTGTGCAGTCACAAGCTATTACGGGCTCTAGCATAGTTGAGTAAGTTGCGTGAGCTCTTGAAGAGGTGGATTAGCAGGTAGAGGGATGTAGGTTTGGCATGGTATGCCCAGAGTAAAGATTTAATGTTCCTGAAAGACTGTGTCTCGGTCATCCGTGTCTCAAACACCCTGCAGTGCGAGAAATCCAACGAAGGAGATCGAGTCTTGTGGGGAGAAGTGCGCAAACCTCTGTAGAGTGTACAAACTAATCATGATTAGCCGTGTCCCCGGTTATGCACATCTTGAGTATCTGGTTCTTGGATTATCATATTGATCTCATCACTCTATTTAATTAATTTGTTGGGTTGATGATTATTAATTTGGGATTGAGTTGGAGGAACCTTCTCAATATTTTCAACAAACTTTGTAGTTAAATAAAATATATTCCTTTGCAGTAAGGAAAATTTGGCTTTTTGCAAAACATTATAACCATAGAGCTTTTCCACCAGCCAAATATGCATGTAATGATAGCCATATTTCAGCATTGCTCTACAGTGTGAATTTGCCAGTACATTCAATGTACTAACCCTTTGTGGCTGCAACGTCTCATGTTGCAGGATTCTTATGACGAGTAAGTGATACGTTAGGGTTATGATTTCTACACTCAACTTTGCCGTTGGTGTTGATGGGAATCCACAACCTTGTTGCTACTTCCCCTATTTGGATTGAGGTAATAGTATTTACGTTACTTTATACATGTGATTTACCTCTATTATAAATCCTTGAGTACTGTGTGTGTCAGCATATCGATCCAGGGATGACACTTATGCACAGAGACTTGACAGTCTGAGGTTGGGTCGCTACAGTAGGAACGACCTGCCCTTGTGCAGGAAGCCGATGAAGGATTTCGAGAATTCGGTACCTCGCATTCTTGTGAGCTTCATAATATCCTCCTCTATGACAGAAGAAGCCACCCACCGGCCTTGACGGCTGGATCCGGACATGATTAGGGCTGCTAGCGATGGGAACCCGAGGGTTGGAACTTGGGGTTGCTAGGGTTGAGGAAGAAGCAAACGCAAAGGAAGAAGACGAGTCCGGGACCCTATACAAAGACCCCAAATACTAAGCGTATCCACCTGGGTCTCGAAACTTACCTATCCCAGAGAGTTTTACCCAGGGGATGGTTGGGTTACCCACTCTTGCATTAATGAAAAATCCCGTGAATAAGGGAGCACGATCTCTGCCTTGGCAAGACGTGCCAGTAAAGCTGCCTCCTGAGACATGGGGCGACGTACCAGCCAACAGTTGGAAATAGTAACCGGGCAGGGGTGATGCAATGTCGTAAACAGTTATCAACAAATTAGACTCGTGGAATATTTTATTTTATGCAATTATATACACAAGTCCGAATATATCTACTACATCCAAAGACTATTCCAGAATTCGGAAGGAGGGAATCCGCCTTGCAATGCCAAAGATAATCTGCGCGCCGGACTCCTCGTCATTGAAGCCAGGTTCAGGGGCTACTATGGGAGTCCTGGACTAAGGGGTCATCGGGCGTCCGACCTGTTATTCATTGGGCCGGACTGATGGTATATGAACATACGAAGGCCGAAGACTATACCCGTGTCCGGACTGGACTTTCTTTGGCGTGGAAGGCAAGCTAGGCGACCAGCTGTGAAGATTCCTTCTTATGTAACCGACTCCATGTAACCCTAGATCTCTCCAGCGTCTATATAAACCGGAGAGCATAGTCTAGATAGGATACATTCATTACCATATACACATAGGCTAGACTTCTAGGGTTTAGCCATTATGATCTCGTGGTAGATCAACTCTTGTAACACTCATATTCATCAAGATCAATCAAGCAGGAAGTAGGGTATTACCTCCATAGAGAGGGCCCGAACCTGGGTAAACATCGTGTCCCCCGTCTCCTGTTACCATCGATCCTAGACGCACAGTTCGGGACCCCCTACCCGAGATCCGCCAGTTTTGACACCGACAGAACCCTTTCAACCACCATACCCATAAGTGTACGATGTTCTTCCACAATGGTGGCATTCTGAAGCGCCTCCACCAAAGTATCTAGCGCCTCCGGATTGACAGAGCTCGCCGGTGGGATTGGTGCACCCCCTTCTTTCGAAGGAGGCTGCTCACCTGATTCCGGAGCCGTACGGGTCTCTGGAATAATATTCGGTTGAGGGCGAATTGGGCTTGGCCCTTGTCGCCAGTCTCCATGGTGGTCGACTCCCCCATGTTTCCGGCAGCAGAGGTATCACCCTTTGGTGCCACCTTGGCTGCTTCTCGCACCTCCACCCGACCCAGAAGGGTCCTTCGGTATAGCACTTCGGCCTTGTCTGTAGCTTTGGGGGAGGAGGCCGGCGGAGGCGACCCGCTATCCATCACGTTCGGATCCAGCAAATTCCCTGAAGATGCGGATTGCCGGGGGACGACGCGAGCCCGACTGCGGCACGTAATTCAGTATATTAAAATCACAAGGCGGAAAACCAGATGGAAATACAAGTAGCCTTTGGGGTACTTACGATCCAGCCAGGGGCGCCACTCATCGACGTCCGATTCGGAGTCGTCCGTGAGGGAGATTCTCCCTTTCTTGGACGCCTCCGCCTCCAGATCCATGGAAGCCTCCCTTTTCTTTTTTCCCCCTTAAGGGGAGAATTGCTCTATTCCTCCTCCCCTTCGTCTTCTCTAGGGGAAGAGTTAGTCTCGGTGTCTTCGGATGCCACGTTCGAAGCACCTTTACGGCGGAGGCCACTTTTAGCCTTCTTTTCCGGCGCCTGGTACGGCGCCGGAACCAGCATCCTGGTTAACAAAGGGATGGCTGGCTCTTCGGGCAGCGGAGCCGAACAGTGAATCCGTTCCGCCTTCTTCGTCCAACCCTGTGGGGATAATGGAAAGCTTAGTACGCCCCTTGGATTTACAAATAATAAAGTTATCCTGGAATTTTACGGGAGTGGCCGAATGAGAGTGGTCAAGGCCGAGGTCTTTGGCTGTCTTCGTCCACGACTTCTAGGCCTTGAAAAGTAGCTTCCATATGTCTTCGTGCATTGTACCGAAGAACTGCAGCAGGGTTCGGGGACTGTCTGGATCAAACACCCACATATACTGAGTCCGGCGCTGGCAGGGGAGAGTCTGGCAAAAAAGCATCACCTGGACCACACTGGCGAGACTGGTGTTCTTATCCACCATACCTTTGACGCGCTTTTGTAGCATGGTCACCTCGTCGGATGACGCCCAATCCAGGCCCTTGTTGTGCTAGGATGTGAGCCGCATTGGAGGCCCGGACTTAAATTCGGGAGGGGCGGCCCATGTGGTGTCACGGGGTTCTGTGATATAGAACCACCCTCGTTGCCACCCCTTCATGGTCTCCACAAAGGTACCTTTGGGCCAGGTGATGTTGGGGAGTTTGCTCACCATGGCGCCGCTGCACTACGCATGTTCTTCGTCAACCACTTTCGGCTTCACATTGAAGACCTTGAGCCATAAGCCAAAGTGGGGAGAGATGCGGAGGAATGCCTCACACACGACTATGAATGCCGAAATGTTGAGGAAGGAATTCGGGGCTAGATCGTGGAAATCTAGCCCATAGTAAAACATGAGGCCGCGAATGAAAGGATGGAGGGGAAACCCTAATCCACGAAGGAAATGAGGGATAAATACTACCCTCTCATCATTCTCCGTGGTGGGGATGATCTGCTTTTTGGCAGGAAGCCGGTGGGCAATTTCCTTAGCTAGATACCCCGCTTCCCGGAGTTCCTTGATGTTTCCCTCTGTAACGGAGGAGGCCATCCACTTGCCCTGTGCTCCAGATCCGGACCTGACTGGCGCGCTTTCCGGCGGAAAGGATTGAAGCTTGGGCACTGGAGCTCGAGGGCAGATGGGCTGAGGAAGAAGAAGGTGTGGAGTAAAAATACAGATCCTTATCCTCTTATAAAGGCAGTGAATATCAAGTGCCCCCTCATAAGCCTTAAACCTCGCCTATTCCCAAAGGGTCATGTGAACGGCGCCGGTTGGATTACCCAAACCCGTATTGATGAGAATCCCGTGATAAGGGGACACAATCTCTGCTTTGACAAGACGTATCAACGGTCGTGCCTCGAAATGCGAAGCGGGGGCTACAAAATGGTTCAAAATAATAACAAGGCCAGAACATAACATCTCGCCCAAAAAGTTGCTTGTGAACGTGACTTGTTTTGCTTTAAGTGTTGTTACCCTTTCACCTTGGGGTTGTAATTAGTAAACAGGGCCGGATACAGTACTTATACACGGAAGACTGCTTTGGAGTATTCGGAGAAGGAACCCGCCTTGCAATGCCGAAGACAATCTGTGCGCCAGATACGTTGTCATTGAAGCCCGGTTCAGGGGCTACTGAGGGAGTCCTGGACTACGGGGTCCTCGGGGAGCCGGCTTATGTGACATGGGCCGGACTGATGGGCCGTGAAGATACAAGACCGAAGGCTTTCTCCGGTATCCGGATGGGACTCTCCTTTGCGTGGATAGCAAGCTTGGCGTCCGGATGTGTAGTTTCCTTCCTCTGTAAACTGACCTTGTACAACCCTACACTACAAAAAAAAGACACATCCGTGACATTATGGGCCGAACGAAAAAAAAATCTGTCATACATATGACACTTATATGACGATAATTGTGACAAAACCCGGTATCATCATAGATGTGGTGGGCTCCTACTTCTATGACAAAAATCATGACAGAATATGGGCTTTCGTCCTGGGCGGGTCGGAGACGCAGCTGCATGACATTCTTTGGGCCGTCCATGACAGAAAAAACCGTGGTAGAAGCGAGGGCGAGGAAAATTTCGGGGAGTTCCCGGTTACGGTGGGAGGTCGGGGGCTGAGCGATGCGCGTTTGTCTCGTACACGTACGCGGTGTGTGCGAGGCGTTGGCTCTAACTGAACCCGAGCGAGGCGTTGGGCTCTAACTGAACCCGAGCAATTGCAGTGTAGGCTACGCATTACTGAACCCGAGTGATCGATCGATGGCTGTTAACTGAACCCGATCGAGCGATTCCTTCGCTACTGCTGCTAACTGAAGCCGATCGATGCTGCCTCTCGGATGAACAGTGAGCGTTGCGGGGGGGTTTGGATGAACAGTGAGCGGTGGTGTTGCCTCTGGATGAACAGGACCCCGTAGTGTGGTGGAGGGCTGGATGAGCGATGAAGCGGTGGAGGGGTGCCCGTGGAGGGGTGGTTGAACAGGACCCCGTGGTGTGGAGGGCTGGATGAATAGTAGACGGTGGAGGGTGGTTGAACAGTAGCCGGTGGAGTAGCGCGCGGTGGAGGCTGGATGAACAGGAGCCCGTGGAGGCTGGAGGAGGTCGACGGTAGCCTGTGGAGGCTGGAGGAGGTCGACGGTGGAGATGAACAGTATCCCATGGAGTCCCGTTTTGCAAGACGCCACACACCTCCCGATGAACATGACCCCGTTTCGACCGTAGGAGGTCCATTTAAATGCTGTTTTGCGGTACGCCACACCCCTCCCGATCAACAGGACCCCCGTTTCGACCGTAGGAGGTCCGTTTCCTCCATTTTGTGGTACGCCACAACCCTCCCGATCAACAGGACCCCCGTTTCGACCGTAGGAGGTCCGTTTCTTCCTTTTTGCGGTACGCCAGACCCCTCCCGGTCAACAGGACCCCGTTTCGAACGTAGCCGGTCGAACACAAGGTCGTTTCCTCCGTTGTGCGGTACGCCAGGCCTCTTTTTCATCGCCTGTTCCGTCCAAGCCCTCCCGATGAACACGACCACGCATTCCGTTCCGACCCAGCCGGTTGGCTCCCCATGAACAGGACGACGACGCTGTTTGTCCATTCCGCCCCAGCCATGTACGTATGCGCGAGTAGGCGTTCGAGACCCCGCCCGTATGTACACATACGTGGCTGTATTTTCTTTCTTGCACCCAGGTCGCTGTACATACATGTACATGCTACGTGCGCGCCTCTACTACGACATGTGCGCGCCTCTACTACGACACGTGTGCGCCTCTACATCGACCAGTATGTACGTACACGTTCGCGACCAGAATGACAACGCTACGTACGCTTCGACCAGGTGGGTCCAGACTGTCAGGCACTTCCTTGCGTGCGAAGATGTAGCTGGTGGGTCCCAACAGTCACGGGGGCGAATCGTTTTTTTTGCCCGGACACACTTCCTTGAATGCGAAGATGTAGCTGGTGGGTCCCAGCAGTCAGGGGGGCGAATCGTTTTTTTTTTCGGATGCACTTCCTTGCGTGCGAAGGTGTAGCTGGTGGGTCCCAGCAGTCAGGAGGGAAACGTTTTTTTCGTGAAATACGGTGGCCCGTTGCTACGTCTTGAGCTTGCGTTGGTTTTCCCCGAAGAGGAGAGGATGATGCATCACAGTAGTGTAAGTATTTCCCTCAGTTTTTGAGAACAAAGGTATCAATCTAGTACAAGGCCACGCACAAGTCCCTCGTACACTGCGCAAGCGATAGCTACTCGCAACCAATGCGATTAGGGGTTGTCAATCCCTTCACGATCACTTACGAGAGTGAGATCTGATAGAGATAATATTTTTGGTATTTTTGGTATAAAGATGCAAAGTGAAAAGTAAAAACAAAGCAAGTATAAAAGTGATGGAGATTGATATGATGAGAATAGACCCGGGGGCCATAGGTTTCACTAGTGGCTTCTCTCAAGAGCATAAGTATTCTACGGTGGGTGAACAAATTACTGTTGAGCAATTGACATAATTGAGCATATATGAGGTTATCTAGGTATGATCATGTATATAGGCATCACGTCCGAGACAAGTAGATCGAAACGATTCTGCATCTACTACTATTACTCCACTCATCGACCGCTATCCAGCATGCATCTAGAGTATTAAGTTAAAACAGAGTAACACCTTAAGCAAGATGACATGATGTAGAGGAATAAATTCATGCAATATGATAAATACCCCATCTTGTTATCCTCGATGGAAACAATACAATACGTGCCTTGCAACCCTTTACATCACTTTGGGTAAGGACACATAAGATTGAACCCAAAGCCATGCACTTCTCCCATTGCAAGAACTACCGATCTAGTTGGCCAAACCAAGCGGATAATTCAAGAGACTTGCAAAGATAACTCAATCATACATAAAAGAATTCAGAGAAGATTCAAATATTATTCATAGATAAGCTGGATTATAAACCCACAATTCATCGGTCTCAACAAACACACCGCAAAAAGAAGGTTACATCGAATAGATCTCCACGAGAGAGGGGGGAGAAAATTGTATTGAGATCCAGAAAAGAGAGAAGAAGCCATCTAGCTACTAGCTATGGACCCGAAGGTCTGAAGTAAACTACTCACACTTCATCGGAGGCTATGGTGTTGATGTAGAAGCCCTCCGTGGTGGATGCCCCACCGTGAGCTCGAACAGGCCCCAAGATGGGATCTCGTGGATACTGAGGAAGTTGCAGCGGTGGAATTAGGTTTTGGCTCATGTTACGATCGTTTGAAGTGCGTGAGGTATATATAGGAGGAAGGATGCGTCGGTGGAGCTTCGAGGGGCCCACGAGGCGGCGGCATACTGGGGCCACCCTCGTGACTGCCTCTCTGGTTCCTTGGCGTGAGGTCCAAGTCTCTGGATCACGTTCGGTGAGAAAATCACGTTTCGAAGGTTTCATTCCGTTTGGACTCTGTTTGATATTCTGTTTCTTGAAATCTTGAAAAAGGCAAAAAACAGCAATTACGGCTGGGCCTCCGGTTAATAGGTTAGTCCCAAAAGTAATATAAAAGTGGAAAATAAAGCCCATTATTGTCCAAAACAATAGATAAAGTAGCATGGAGCAATCAAAAATTATAGATATCTTTGGAGACGATCGGGCATCTCCAAGCTTAATTCTGCCGTCCTCGAGTAGGTAAATGATAAAAAGAGAATTTTTGATGCGGAGTGATACTTTTGCATAATTTCAATGTAAATCTTCTTAATCATGGTATGAATATTCATACCGAAAGATTCAAGACAAAAGTTCATATTGACATAAAAATAATAATACTTCAAGCATACTAACAAAGCAATTATGTCTTCTCAAAATAACATGGCCAAAGAAAGTTATCCCAACAAAATCATATAGTCCGGCTATGATCCATCTTCCCCACACAAAGTATTTAAATCATGCACAACCCGATGACAAGCCAAGCAATTGTTTCATACTTTAACATTTTCAAAACTTTTCAATCTTCACGCAATACATGAGCGTGAGCCATGGATATAGCACTATATGTGGAATAGAATGGTGGTTGTGGAGAAGACAAAAAGAGGGAAGATAGTCTCACATCAACTAGGCGTATCAACGGGCTATGGAGATGCCCATCAATATATATCAATGTGAGTGAGTAGGGATGGCCATGCAACGGATGCACTAGAGCTATAAGTATATGAAAGCTCAACAAAAGAAACTAAGTGGGTGTGCATCCAACTCGGCAGTCACGAAGACCTAGGGCATTTGAGGAAGCCCATCATTGGAATATACAAGCCAAGTTCTATAATGAAAAATTCCCACTATTATATGAAAGTGACAAAATGAGAGACTCTCTATCATGAAGACCATGGTGCTACTTTGAAACACAAGTGTGGTAAAAGGATAGTAACATTGTCCCTTCTCTCTTTTTCTCTCATTTTTTTATATTTTTTTTATTTGGGCCTTTTTTCTTTTTTTATGGCCTCTTTTTTTATTTTTATTTTTGTCCAGAGTCTCATCCCGACTTGTGGGGGAATCATAGTCTCCATCATCCTTTCCTCACTTGGGACAATGCTCTAATAATGATGATCATCACACTTTTATTGTTCTTACAACTCAACAATTACAACTCGATACTTAGAACAGAATATGACTCTATATGAATGCCTCCGTGATGTACGGGATATGCAATGAAACATGAGTGACATGTATGAAAGAATTATGAACGGTGGCTTTGCCACAAATACGATGTCAACTACATGATCATGCTAGCAATATGACAATGATGGAGCGTGTCATAATAAGCGGAATGGTGGAAAGTTGCATGGCAATATATCTCGGAATGGCTATGGAAATGCCATGATAGGTAGGTATGGTGGCTGTTTTGAGGAAGGTATATGGTGGGTGTATGATACCGGCGAAAGGTGCGTGGTATTAGAGAGGCTAGCAATAGTGGAAGGATGGGAAAAAGTGCGTATAATCCATGGACTCAACATTAGTCATAAAGAACTCATATACTTATTGCAAAAATCTAGAAGTTATCAAAGCAAAGTATTACGTGCATGCTCCTAGGGGGATAGATTGGTAGGAAAAGACCATCGCTCGTCCCTGACCGCCACTCATAAGGAAGACAATCAATAAATAAATCATGCTCCGAGTTCATCACATAACGGTTCACCATACGTGCATGCTACGGGAATCACAAACTTCAACACAAGTATTCTTTAAATTCACAACTACTCAACTAGCATGAATCTAATATCATCATCTTCATATCTCAAAACAATTATCAAGCATCAAACTTATCTTAGTACTCAACACACTCAAAAGAAAGTTTCACATATCTTGAATACCAAGTATATTAACATTAAGCAAATTACCATGCTATTAACGACTCTCAAAATAATCTAAGTGAAGCATGAGAGATCAAGTTTCTTTAAAACAAATCCACCACCGTGCTCTAAGAGATCTAAGTGAAGCACTAGAGCAAAAATTATCACGCTCAAAAGATATAAGTGAAGCACTATGAGCAAAACTATCAAGCTCAAAAGATATAAGTGAAGCACATAGAGTATTCTATCAAATTCCAATTCATGTATGGCTCTCTCAAAAGGTGTGTACAGCAAGGACTATTGTGGTAAACTAACAAGCAAAAGGCATAAATAATACAAGACGCTCCAAGCAAAACACATATCATGTGGTGAATAAAAATATAGCTCCAAGTAAATTACCGATGGAAGTGGGCGAAGAGGGATGCCTTCCGGGGCATCCCCAAGCTTTGACTTTTTGGTGTCCTTGGTTTATCGTGGGGGTGCCATGGGCATCCCCAAGCTTAGGCTCTTGCCACTCCTTGTTCCATAATCCATCAAAAGAATTCACCCAAAACTTGAAAACTTCACAACACAAAACTCAATAGAAATCTCGTGAGCTCCGTTAGAGAAAGAAACTGAGGGAGTCCTGGAGTAGGGGGTGTCCGTATAGCCGAACTATCATCGTTGGCCGGACTCCTGGAATATGAAGATACAAGATTGAAGACTTCGTCCCGTGTCCGGATGGGACTTTCCTTGGCGTGGAAGGCAAGCTTGGCGATACGGATATGTAGATCTCCTACCATTGTAACCGACTCTGTGTAACCCTAACCCTATTCGGTGTCTATATAAACCAAAGGGTTTTAGTCTGTAGGAAGAACAACAATCATACCATAGGCTAGCTTCTAGGGTTTAGCCTCTCTGATCTCGTGGTAGATCTACTCTTGTACTACCCATATCATCAATATTAATCAAGCAGGAGTAGGGTATTACCTCCATCAAGAGGGCCCGAACCTGGGTAAAAACATCGTGTCCCTTGTCTCCTGTTACCATCCACCTAGACGCACAGTTCGGGACCCCCTACCCGAGATCCGCCGGTTTTGACACCGACAGAAACCAAAAGACTACTTTAAGGTATTGTAATGAACTCATTCTTTATTTATATTGGTGTTAAACCTACTGTATTCCAACTTCTCTATGGATCATAAACTATTTTACTAGCCATAGATTCATCAAAATAAGCAAACAACACACGCAAAACAGAATCTGTCAAAAACAGAACATTCTGTAGTAATCTGTTACTAACGCAAACTTATGGAACTCAAAAAATTCTACCAAAATTAGACGACCTGTAAAATTTGTTTATTGATCAGCAGCAAATGGAATCAATATTTTATCACGTTCTGGTGATTTTTAACAATTCAAACACTGAGCGCAAAGTTTATGGAAATTACAGCAAGATCAAATAACTATCATCCAAGAAGATCCAATAGGTTTAACTTGGCACAAACACTAATTAAAAGATAAAACCACATCTAAACAGAGGCTAGATGGATTACTTATTCCTAAACAGAAACAAAAACAAAAAACTAAAAATAAATTGGGTTGCCTCCCAACAAGCGCTATCGTTTAACACCCCTAGCTAGGCATAAAAGCAAGGATAGATCTAGGTGTTGCCATCTTTGGTAGGCAATTCTTCAATGAGGCATCTACCTCCTTTAGAATTTTCTTTCTTTCTAGTAATTATCAAAAATTTAGGCACAAGATCGAAAAAATCATTCGTAGCAAATGGTTCCTTAATGATAGTAAAAAGATCGGGATGAATACTTATAGATTTAAGATCCGCAGTTTCCTTACTAGATGATTCACCCTTATTTTTAGGAACATACATAAGCTTAGAAATTTTAGTGGGAGGACTAGGAGTATTATTTACGGAAGAAAAAGCGGTTCCGAAGTTGGTAATGATACCCTCAAGTTTATCGATTCAAGTGGAGTCTAGATTTATTTTCTCATTAACCATAGGTTCCTTCTCCGTAATATTTTTCAAAGTCATTCCTACCTTAGATCCATATTGAGTAATTTGATTATGGATCTTTTTGTCTAGATTTTCAATGGATTCAATGGTAGCAAATTTGTTTTCAATAATTTCAAGCCTTTGCATAACATGCTCCAAAGTTAAGATAGTTCCATTAACCAAAAGAGGTGGTGAGCCAAATAAATCTATTAAAGCATTATAAGAATCAAAAGTATGGCTACCCAAGAAATTCCCTCCGGTAATGGTATCAAGGATATATCTATACCAAGGATTTGCACCTACGTAAAAATTACGAAGAAGAACTGAAGTAGATTGCTTCCTAGTAGATCTATTTTGAGTATTGCAAATTCTATACCAAGCATCTTTTAGATTTTCTCCCTCCCTTTGCTTAAAATTTAGAACTTCATTCTCGGGAGATAACGAACAAGATATGAGACTAGTCATGACGGCAAGCAAACAGACTAACACACGAGCAAGCGAACGGACGAGGAAAAGGCAACGGGAAAAAGAGGAGGAGATTGGGAAAGAGAGGGAGAATAAAACGGCAAGGGTGAAGTGGGGGAGAGGAAAACAAGAGGAAAACGGCAAATAATGTAATGCGAGGGATAGGGATTGTGATGGGTACTTGGTATGTTGACTTTTGCGTAGACTCCCCGGCAACGGCGCCAGAAATCCTTCTTGCTACGTCTTGAGCTTGCGTTGGTTTTCCCGAAGAGGAGAGGATGATGCAGCACATTAGCGTAAGTATTTCCCTCAGTTTTTAGAACCAAGGTATCAATCCAAGAGAAGGCCACGCACAAGTACCTCGTGCACTGCACAAAGCGATAGCTACTCGCAACCAACGCGATTAGGGGTTGTCAATCCCTTCACGGTCACTTACGAGAGTGAGATCTGATAGAGATAATATTTTGGTATTTTGGTATAAAGATGCAAAGTGAAAAGTAAAAGAAAAGTAAAACAAAGTAAGTATAAAAGTGATGGAGATTGATATGATGAGAATAGACCCGGGACCATAGGTTTCACTAGTGGCTTCTCTCAAGAGCATAAGTATTCTACGGTGGGTGAACAAATTACTGTTGAGCAATTGACAAAATTGAGCATAGCTATGAGGTTATCTAGGTATGCTCATGTATATAGGCATCATGTCCGAGACAAGTAGATCAAAACGATTCTGCATCTACTACTATTACTCCACTCATCGACCGCTATAAAACATGCATCTAGAGTATTAAGTTAAAATAGAGTAACGCCTTAAGCAAGATGACATGATGTAGAGGAATAAATTCATGCAATATGATAAATACCCCATCTTGTTATCCTCGATGGCAACAATAAAATACGTGCCTTGCAACCCTTTCTGTCACTGGGTAAGGACACCGCAAGATTGAACCCAAACCAAACGGATAATTCGAAGAGACTTGCAAAGATAACTCAATCATACATAAAATAATTCAGTGAAGATTCAAATATTATTCATAGATAAGCTGGATCATAAACCCACAATTCATCGGTCTCAACAAACACGCCAAGAAAAAGAAGATTACATCGAATAGATCTCCATGAGAGAGGGGAGAACATTGTATTGAGATCCAAAAAGAGAGAAGAAGCCATCTAGCTACTAGCTATGGACCCGAAGGTCTGAAGTAAACTACTCACACTTCATCGGAGAGGCTATGGTCTTGATGTAGAAGCCCTCCGTGGTGGATGCCCCCTCCGGCGCAGCTCCAGAACAGGCTCCAAGATGGGATCTCGTGGATACAGGAAGTTGCGGCGGTGGAATTAGGTTTTTGGCTCATGTTCTGATCGTTTGGGGGTACGTAGGTATATATAGGAGGAAGGAGTACGTCGGTGGAGCTTCGAGGGGCCCACGAGGCAGGGGGCGCCCCCCACCATCATGACCGCCTCTCTGGTTCCTTGGCGTAGGGTCCAAGTCTCCTGGATCACGTTCGGTGAGAAAATCAGTTTTTCGAAGGTTTCATTCAGTTTGGACTCTGTTTGATATTCTGTTTCTTCGAAATACTGAAAATGGCAAAAAAACATCAATTCTGGGCTGGGCCTCCGGTTAATAGGTTAGTCCCAAAAGTAATATAAAAGTGGAAAATAAAGCCCATTATAGTCCAAAGCAATAGATAAAGTAGCATGGAGCAATAAAAAATTATAGATACGTTGGAGACGTATCACCTGTCCGGTGGGTCCCTGCTGTCAGGGGGAGGAATCATTATTTTCCGCGTAATAAGGAGGCACTTCCTTGCTGCGGCCATGGACCCAGCTGTCAGCCTCTCCACGTACAGTCCACGTCCGATGGAAGTCGTTCCTTGACCATGTTGACCACGCCACGCCGAGAGCACCAGGGCGGTGGACGACGGCGAGGCCTATGAAGGGGACGACGCAGAGCCAGTGAAGACGCGGCAGTGGATGCCCACGCGGAGAGGAGTATGAGGGTTCACTCGTTCGGCTGCGGTGTGAGGATGCCGTCGTCGCAGGGCCTGGCCAGCCGTGGGAATAGTAGGAGGCGGTGAGGCCTCCGCGGCAGCACAGCCGGCCATGGGAGGCAGGAGCAAGCGGCACGACCGGAAGTGCTTTGGGCGGCTGGAGCAAGAAGACCAGAGGTTGAAGAAGCACTACGGCCGTTGGATGGACATCGTACGGTCACTGGAGCTAGAATCGTTCATATTGACTAAGTTGACAAAGCCCTCCGTCCCCGTCAACCTAGTAGGCCACAAGTCAGCCACCCACCAAGGTGGGTCCCAGCTAGGAGGGGGTATTCATTTTTTTTGTGCGTAATAAAGAGGCACTTCCGGTGGGTCCGAGCTGATAGCGGGGGAACATTTTTTTTGCGAAATACGGTGGCCTGTCCGGTGGGTCCCAGCAGTCAGGGGGGAAACATTTTTTTCACGAAATAAGGTGGCCCATCCGGTGGGTCCCTGCTGTCAGGTGGAGGACTATTATTTTGCACGTAATAAGGAGGCACTTCCTTGCGGCCGCCGTGGACCCAATCGCTGCCTCTCCACGACAAAGTACTCTTCCGATGGAAGTCGCCCGTTGACCACGCCAAGGCCGAGAGCACCGAGGCGGTGGACGACGGCGACGGCTAGGAAGGGACGACGCGGAGCAGGGAAGACGCAGCAGTGGTAGCCAGCGAGAGAGTAATGAGGTTCACTGGTTGGGCTGCGGTGTGAGGTTGCCGTCGCATGAGAATAATAGGGGTGTGTGGGTGAGTGGAGGGATGGCCTGGCTAGCGGTGGGAGTAGTATGGGGGCGGTGAGGCCTCATGGCCTGACAGCCAGCCACGGGAGGCAGGAGCAGGCGGCACGACCGGCGCTACTTTGGGCGGCTGGACCAAGAAGACCAGAGGTTGAAGAAGCACTACGGCCGTTGGATGGACATCGTACGGTCACTGTATATTGACTAAGTTGATAAAGCCCTTGGTACGCTCCAACTAAGTAGGCCCACAGGTCAGCCTCCGAAACGGTGCACCCCAGATGTCAGGGGGAGGAATCATTTTTTGGGCGGCCGAAGCTAAGAATATCCGAGATTGAAGAAGAAGCACGACATTCGTTGGATAGACATCCAACGGCCACTGCTGCTAGAACCGTGTGTTGACTATAATAAGTTGACAAAGCCTTGCATGCGCGTCAATTTTTTTTAGGGACGCACACTTAGTAGGCCCACAAGTGTGTGGCGAGAGAACTTATAGCCCATTTGGGTTTTGTAAGAATGTACAGCCCATTTTTGAATTCTAATGAATTTACAACAGCCCATTTACAGTTTGTTAAAAGTACAACCCATTTTCTAGATAGGACAACGATTAATAATTTCAACCAACCGTTGAAGACAGAATTCAATAAAATTTCCCACATTTTGATGGGATCCGAAATATTTTTATCTCGAAATTTCTAGTCAGATTAAATATTAATTTGTATTACGTAAAAATCCAACGTAACATTCTTGTGGCGCATAACAATGAAAATTTAAGATTTTCAAAATCCATAAATAATATTTTATAAACTAATTTCGTGTTTGGTGCATTTTTTTATAGTTACTGCCCAGTTTTTATAATTACATCCATTTATTATTTTTTAAAGCCCATTTTCCTGTTAAGCCTAATGCTCCCTCCTAGGAAAGATTTGCAGCCCAGCGGGGCGGAGAATAACAAGTTGACCTTGCCTGGGTATTCCTCAAAAAGACGTATAGTTGGGCTAGCCATTTTGATCTTGAAAAATTAGTATTTGGGCTGGATATCTGGCACGGGCTAGAAGCCACAGCCTCCCGATTAATACCCTACTCTCCTCTGAAAAACAACGTAAATCATCGCCAAGAAAACTTCTGCGGTGCTCACGCCTCAAAAACACAAATACTGCTCGAGCTGCTTGGTCCCAGCTGTCGGCCGCACCTTGTGCAATTCTCTCGTTTATATTGACTACATAGGTTGACAATGGTGTGGGATCGTGATGTCAGGAAACCAAGAGAAAGCAAAAAAAATATAGTTGTACATAATAAGGAGGCACTTGCGTACGTACGGCTATGGCCTTAGTGGGTCCCTAGTGTCATTCAGTCAAAATAAAGTCATCTCCTGAATCCTCATGTTCGTTCACCATGTTAACAATGCTCGGCGCCACGGCGAGCGCAACAACTCGAAGGAAGACGGAGAGGGCCTCGCGGGCCCTACGGAGGTCTGATACAGCGCCCGCTGCTCATTCAGGAAGCCAGGATCATCGGACACCTATGAGCACCTTTGAGAAACTGAGACTGCATGAAATGGTAAGGCCACGCTTGGGAGCACTGGTTTATTTCAAACCTGTATTAACATACAAGTGTAATTTACTCGTCATCGGAAACAACGCGTAAAATACAGGCGTAAAGAAACCGAGGGCCCGAGGTCTGTAACTAAAACCGGCGGGTTACACGTGTAATTTGAGAGACTAGTGTATATTTTACGAGCACTGCTATATGGACGACATTACCAGACGATACATGCACGACGTGCG
This sequence comes from Aegilops bicornis, assembly GCA_021605145.1. Taxonomy (NCBI): domain Eukaryota; kingdom Viridiplantae; phylum Streptophyta; class Magnoliopsida; order Poales; family Poaceae; genus Aegilops; species Aegilops bicornis. The sequence continues at coordinate 87,087,956 of CM038670.1, forward strand.
TATCATGACATCCATGGGCAAGGCTGAAACAACAGCTAACGACTAGATTAGCAATCGTCCGAGTGTCGTTCAGCGTTTTTGTTGTGTGTGAAGTACTTCCGATATTTTACTAGTCGAAATCGACCAACCAAGCGCCTTCGCCCGAGACCATCTGCTTTAATTTACAAGCGTCAGTTTTACAAGTGGTTTTGGTTGGAAAACGACGATCCAATCACAGGCTAATATCATGAGTTGGCCGGAAGATCATATGATTTCACGTCTAACCTACCCGACTTGTCGTATAGGCTATGAATGAAACATCAGAAGCTGAACTTCTTAAGCACGGAAATAACAGAAGAGGATGATCTTCTTGACAAGCAAATCACTGGCATTAGATCGACATGCAAAATAATACAAAGCATTATTCTCAGGAGGCACGGTGAACAGATCGTGATGCCGCATGCCACAACATTCCAAGCTCAACTTTGCAATCAAACACAAGGCCTGGCATTACATAGACAATATTCAGAACAAACTCTTAACACAGGAATATCTCAGGAGAGTAACTATTTACTTCTAAACTGAACACAGGAATAGGAAAAAACACTCGACGCTGCTCACAAAGAAGGGCGCCCCACTCAAAAAATATCAAATGCATGTCTTACGGCTAACATCAATGAGCAAATTTTGACAAGGTTTTCCAATTCCATTATATTAAACTAACGTCTTCTCGTTAACATCAATGATTAAACTTTGACAAGCTTTTCCCATTCATAATATATAATGCCTATGGTCGTGGAGTCATGTCGCTTCTTGCTAACATCAATGATTAAACTTTGACAAGCTTTTCCCATTCAAAATATGTAATGCCTATGATCGTGGAGTCCTGTCCCTTCTTGAACTTGTTTGGGCACTTTTTGCCCAGGGAACTCCACGTGTTGTTAAATTGCCAATGGTCTCTGCAGACTAGTCATGTCACCGGTGTCTAATATTTATGGCACTGGCTGAAGCAATGGAGGGATTCGGTGCCAAACTAAGAAAAGGTGAAATTGGCACCTCTTTTGGCCTACATAGTGGAAGGCCTAATACTCTATCAAGCTTCTCGGTCATTCCTTCTGTAATGTAGCGCAAACAAGGATCGCTTCTTTTACGCAAAGTGGAGCGACCAAGCTGGACCCGATAATGCAGCAGTTTGCCTTGGACACATTGGCTCTTTTTGTGCAGTTGAACTAAAATCGAAGTCGGAATAAAACCGAGCTTTAATTTTGATATCCCTGTAAGCAACAAAAGGTATAAGGGAAACAATTACTGAGAAATAACGGTTGATGACTTGTACTCCCAGAAGAAAAACATCTACTGATCTACCTTATCTTAATGCGAAACGAAGCAGGAGAGTAGCAATTCTCAATCAGTGTGATTCATTCATATTAACTGAAACATTATCTTAACATGATGCTTGTTGCCTTGTTTCAACATGTATAAAGAACGAAAAAGCAGAAAAAGTATCATTCCTAAAACAATGCGACTGATTCATTTTAACAGAGACATTATCTTAACAATACCTTGGTTAAACATGTAGAAAGAACTACAAAGTAGGATAGTACCATTCCTAACAAGTGTTGCAGTTTTGAACTAAGATTCAGAATTTAATTAATTCTTAGAGTGGCGTTGCTTGATTTTACCAGCGGCATTAGATATACGAAAAGCATAAACAGTTCCAGGGGAGAGTGGGTGCAACAACAGTATGTGCTTCCATCTACTTATAAAGGGGTGATGCAGAGTTTGTTGTAACAAAGCCACAAGCATCATGTATGGGTTGGTCCCATTTTTGTTCACTACTTAATGGGAAAAGACAGCAATACAATAGCTTCAATTCAACATTTATTTAAAACAATACCAATACAAGTAGCACAACATCTCAAAGCACACTACACAATCATGTGGATGAAGGCCTGTACTGACCTTTCATGAGAAGACCAGGATAAACTATGAATCTACCAACACGAATAGGAAATCGAATCTCGTATTGTGCGGTTACTGCTGAAATCAAGCAAAGTGTTTAGCGTGGCGAAGCAAATTGTCAAAATAGCAACTAGTTGTATAGTTATCCCTGTTTAAATAGAGTCAAAAAAGGAATCAATTACTGTCTAATAAAGGAGGATGAAACATGCGGCCTCAAATATGGTAATCCCGCCAATCCCTAACAAGTGTTGCAGTTTTCAAATAAGATTCGATGAGTTAATTCTAAGAGTGGCATCAATTACTGGCTTATAAAGGGATGATGCTGAATTTGTTGTAACAAAGGAACAAGCATCATGTCCGGGTTGGTCCCATTTTGTACACTACTTAATGGGAAAAGACAGCAATACAATAGCTTCAATTCAACATTTATTTAGAACAGTACCAAAACAAGTAGCACAACATCTCAAAGCACCTTGCACATCATGTGGATGAGACCAAGATTTGAAACAACCCGCCACGAAGACTGGAAACAAATATCAATCTCCTTTTGTGCAGTTCCACAAAAGTTAAGCAAAGTCACCGGTGTGACATTCAAGTTGAACTGCACAAAACACTCTTAAAACATAAGTGTTTCGAGTAGCGAAGCAAAATGTCGCAATAGCAACAAGTTGAATCGATACCCCTTTTTTAACAGAGGCAAAAAGGAAACAATTACTTGCCGATAAAGAGGATGAAACAAACGGTGACAGAAAGAAGCATCTAACTTATCTTGGATGGAAAACAAAGTAGGATAGTAGCATTTCTAAAACGGTTGCATTAATTTATATTAACAGAGACATTCTCTTGAAACAACATTCATTAAAAAATGTAATTTACTTTTAACAGTGACGTTGCTTCAATTTTCCAGCGGCATTCTTAGATTAACAACAGCAAAATAGTTGTATGGGACATGCCAGCACCATGTGCGTCCACACGTATAAATGGGTGATGCAGAGTATGTAGCCAAGCAGCATATATGCGTTGGTCCCATATTTGTTCTCTTTGAACCTTTTTCCTAAGTGAGGGCATCAAATCTAGTCCTGCACAAACTACCCGACCCCCCAGTTTCTTTCCCTTTTCAACAAAGAGAACGGTTCCTTACGAGATGTGTGTACTTGGGTTACCCCTTTTTCCCTTTTCGACCTACAAAGTGGCTGGATAGCCAGTCTATAATACTTTCCACCCTCCTTTCCTCATTGAACCACGTCCTAGATTCTTGCTCAAGCCCATCGCACCCTTCTTTCCTCTTTGAACTAAGACCTAGATTCGACTACAGATCAAAAAAGATCCACATGCAGCTAGAGCAACGACGGTTTCAAAGAAACTTATACCTTAGGGTCGTCGGGATGTGGCAAGGCGTGCGGCGGGAGGCCGGATCTGCCCACACTACGTACGGTAGCAAGGAAGAAGGGGTCGGTGGCCCTCCCGCACAGGCGCTGGGTGAAAGAGAACAGCGCAGCCAGCAGTGGATTGCCTCCCTCGCCGAAGGCGATAGAGTGAACGCTGCACCTCCTCCCCTTCCCGGTGCGACGGGATATAGACGCCTCCTTCACCAGCTATGAGGGGGTAGAGAGAGACAAGAGGCCAAGGCAGTCTTGTTTAGATCTAGTGCAGAGAGGGTGAGAGACTGTGAATATAGCAAACCCTAGCAAATGAACGCTGAGCCTCCAGCGTGTAACATATATGTAGTGCGGCGAGCGTGTGGAGAGTGCAAACCCTAGCGAACAAGCGCTGAGGCTCCCGCTTATATATACATATATATATATATATATGTATATATATATATATATATATATATATATATATATATATATAGGGTGGGTCTATTTGATAACACCCTTAAGAGTCTTATTCTACTAACAAAAAGCTTATTACGCTAACACTTGTGTACTACTCGATTCATCCGACCCGGCCGCATAGCAACATCAGAAAAACTGCCTCCACCCACTCCCTCCACCTCCTTCCTCTAGCCGGGGCAGCGCCCACCCCCACCCCACCCCACCTCCCTCCCCCTACGGCACCGCCCCACCGCGCCGCACCACCATCATCCTCCCCAGTGGCGCCGCCCCACCTCCCTCCACCGCCACCGCACCACCACCACCTCCCTGCGCCGCCTCCACCTCCCACCATCGCGCCGCGCCACCACCCCACCCCCGTGCCGTCGCCCCACCTCCCACCACCACGTCGTCGCCTCACCTCCTACCACCGCGCCAGCACCACCACCTCCTCTTGCGCTGTCGCACCACTTGCCACCACCGCGCCAAGACCACCACCTCCTCAAGGCCACCACCCCACCTCCCACCACCACGCTGCACCAGGAGCTACCTCCCCCGCGCCGCCCGCCCCGGCCACCCCGACGGATCCGAGCAGCCCCCGCCATCCCGCGCCCAACCGGTGATGGATCTGAGCTCCTCCTCCACATGCCTCCTCCCAACCCCATGTTGTTCATCTCGATGTATCCCCTAGATCCGGTGAGTCCTCGCCCATTCATGTGGTTCGGCTCCTGGTGGGGATGGGCCAGATTGAGCACGGCCATCAACGGTGACCCCTTCCGGCCTGGATACATGGCTAGCGGCAGTGGCTGGGCGAGCCTCTCCTCCTTCCTCTACTGTTCAAGATCCATGGTGAGACAGCTGCTTGCTTTTTTATATTTTGCTGGATCCGTTCTCACGCATGGGACGGCCACATTCGACAAGGATGCATCTTCACTTGAAGGTTCATCCATGGGGTTGTTCTGGCGTCGGCAGGACACCAGGTTGTAGTGCGGCGCCGCTGCCATGTTATTCGGGGCGATACATGGTGTGGTTCATGTCGTGCATGCAGTTTGGAGCACAGGAACATGCAATGCAAAATGTTGCGTTTGTGTGTAAAAAATACGGACTCATTTGAATGCAGTTCACGCCCTAGACATGTGTTCAGCAAATACAGTTTGGAGTATCTGCACATGCAGTGCATACCGTGCTTTTTTTTATGGATTTTATGTATAAAAATTGCAGGAACTCGTTTGATTGAAGTACGCGATGAAACAGGGTGATGTTTAGAGTTCAGCATGCAGTTTGGGCCATGTGGACATGCAGTGCAGAATGGTGTTTTTCTGTGTTTGATGATTTTATGTATAAAAGTTATATGGACTTGTCTGAAAATTGTTTACAAAGGAAGTTCATTTCGAATTGTGTTGCGGCTCATTTCCCTCGACCATGTGGTTCGCCTTTCGCACGTGCACAACTCGCCAATGTGGAAACCCAAAACTCCAAACAGAAAAAAAGAAAGAAGGCAATGAAGTGCAAAGATGTGTTAAATGAAAAATGGAGAGAAACGACAAAAAAGTAATGATGTTCACTTGACCATTTGATGCAGTGCGGTTTTCTAACTGAAGCAGTGCGGTGGGGTGTGATGTTGCTCATCTTATAAGTGACCATTTGATGCAATGTGGTTTCCTAACTGAAGCAGTGCGGTCGGGTGTCTGATATTGTTCATCTTGTAAGTGCAAAGAAAAAATGTTACCGAAACAACAAATAAAGTAATGCGGTTTACTTCTCCATACTTTTGGGGTTCACTTACGCCCGATGTGAAGTCCCGTCCACTTCCTCGCATGAGAAAAATTACCTGTAAATAAAACAAATCAAGCAGTTCACTTGCCCATCTGATGGGGTGCGGTTTCCTATCTGAAGCAGTGCGTTCTTCTGTCCGATGTAGTACACAAGTCGATTTGGGTGTCGCGAAAAACAGAGTTTCCGCATTTTGGTAAAATAGAAGCTGCTCTTAAACCGTAAAGAATTAGAGAGTGTGTTATACATGAAAAAGTTGTGCCTCGTCGATATCTTTGCAACGACGTATCATTTGCATCATTCCGATAAACGGTTTGAACAAATTAATAAAAATACGTTCGCTGTCACTCGCCGGCATCCGCACCATTTTTGCAATTAATTTAAAATCGTAAGTAATCTGAAAACAAGTTCTACATATGGAAGTTGCGCCTCGTTCGTAGCTTTCCAACGGCGTATCACATGCCTTGTTTCAACAAACGGTTTAAAAACTGGAGCGAAAACAGTACAGAAAATTTGAAATTTTTTTAAAAACAGAGTTCCGCGATTTAGTAAATTTGAAACTGCTCTTAAACCGTAATGAATTAGAGAAAGATTTATATATGAAAAGATGCGCCTCGATGATATCTATCCAACGGCGTATCGTTTGCTTCATTCCGATGAGCGGTTTAGAAGAAATTGCGAAAACGCCGCTGCCACTCGTCGTGGGCGCACCATTTTTAAAACTGCTCTTAAACTGTGTGGATTCTCGAAAATTGTTCAACAGGTCGAAGTTGCGCCTAATTCATAGCTTTTCAACGGTATATTACACGCCTCATTCCGTTATACGGTTAAAAAATCAGAGCGAAAACAGTACCGAAAAAATAACTTGTGCAGTTTTTTCCGACGAGAAGTTCAGTAGTCTCTATTGCAGTGCTCGTCGTCAAAATGATGCAGTGCGCTTCTGTTGAGCGTGCAGTGCCGAAGTGGTGTGCAGAATAGTTATTCTGCTAATATTAGCAGAATAGACCGTCTATATATATATATATATATATATATATATATATATATATATATATATATATATATATATAGGACAAATTTTATCTACCACCGTGGTAGTTACCACCACTTGAGTTTTATATGTAGTATATAGTATCTATCAAATCAAGAGTATGTACGTGTAGTATATAGTATATAAGAATGTTTAGGTAGTATATATACTATTTTTTTTGTTAGTATGTATCATATTTTGAGTATGCTCTCTTTTATGTACAAATATGTACGTATTTCACAAATATAATAAAACCATGGGCCAACTTGAAATTTTTTTCATGCAACTCACTTTGGAGTATCTTATATATAGTATATGAACATACTTAAAATGATAAAGTAGGATATATACTACCATAAGATAGTATATGAGACATGTGGGGTAACTACCACCAGGTGGTAGGATGGATTTTACCTATATATATATATATATATATATATATATATATATATATATAGGGATTGACTATTCGTCACCCTGGGTGAGGAATAGTTATTCTTCACCCCCCTTAATTTTACCACCAATGCGCTGTAATTTACGTTCCGTAAGTTTTGTCTTATTTCTAACGTAAAAAGAGACCGTAAGAAAATATATAATCGTCGTAAAAAATATTTTTATTTTATGTAAAATTATTTAACGTAAAACATAGTGTAAAATATACATAAACTCCAAATTTTCTTGTCTTATGACCTATATTTTTATTTCCTTATATCAAATTTTACGTAGTGAATCAATAGGAATGTAACTATTTGAATTCCAAATGTAATTTAATTATGAAGTGATCATAAGATTACCCCGGGTGAAGAATAACTTATTCTGCACCCTGGGTGATGAATAACAGCACTATATATATATACTACTGTAGTACGGACTGAGCTCCGGTGACTTCACTGCACCTGCTTTTGGCTGTATGACAGGTGAGCCAGCCACATTTTGGGCCCACCTGTCATAAACCCAAAGGCAGGTGCCCTGAGTCAATGAAGCCGCGTCCATATAGTTCCCTCGTGTATACGACTAATATATACTAGTGGAGTGGTTTTCTTATTCTCTCCATAACAATCGTTTTAAATTGTGTAAGTACGAAACGAAACTCTTTATTTAATGTACAGTGAAGAAAACTAGTACTACTTTCGATGAACTAACGATCCACGCCCACGCGTCCTGGTCGCACTTCCTGTCCTTCACGTGTGGTACACTACCCTCCCTTAAGTGAACAACCATAAATGCGCCAAATTATCGGAAACGTGTGAGAGTGTGTACAAATAAAGAATTTTAATTTCAATTATCGGAAAGGTTTGAGAGTATTAGAAAGTTTGACTTCAGTCAAATCTAATATGCGGAGTAAATAAAAATGGAGGGCTACTACGTCCATCCGGGTTTTTAGTCCACACCATTTTTTAAATCAAAGTTAATAGCTGGACAAATAAAATTACAGGGAAGCTGGAGACAAAGTTGTGAGAAGGCTTAGAAATCAATACAAAACTTATGCTCTTAGTACCAACGTCGATCCTTCTTCGAGGAAACATTTGGTTCATAGACAATTGTGTGATAAAATTGCACCAACGTGAAAGACGACTGCGTCTCCAACGCAACCAAGGTGAACTGACAAAGGATATCATCTTTGTGCGTAACAAGCAAAGAGCACTGATGGAAGACAGCTTGTTTTTCATTGAAAATCGATCAGCTTCACCAGCCGACGCAACCATGAAGCGCAACCATGAGCATCGATAGGTCATCGTGGTGATGCATCATCCGTTTGGCATCAAGTTTGGGTGAGGCACCTATGAAGTTCGACAAATCCTCACTGTGGTCTGTTTCTTCTCAGTAATCAAGCTCGAGGAAGGAAGAACCGCGTGGCAGAGGACGGTGAGGCGGAACAACAATGGCCATCCAATTTTGTGCAGTTCCACTAAAATTGAGGAAGACATGCCCGGGGATTGAGACACGCATCGCTGTTTCGAAAAATATAAAAAAGGGTTAGCAACGACATCTCAATTGTCAATAAGAATTAATGAAAAGTACACCAACAAATGTAAGCATCATAATTATATCTTGATGGGAACTAAACCAGGATACCCGAGAAAAAAAAACATTTCTTCATATAACCAGTGATAGTACTACCACCATATGGACAATGACCGCACAACCACCATGTACTTTTTGTCGAAACAACATGTATACCTCCACCGAGGCATAAATCAGGACAACTTTTCGAGTGGCATTTCCTTAATAGTACTAGTAGGTGATGTTGGACCAGCCGATGAACCCTAGCTACTACTGTGCGTGGGGAGCTGGAGAGTACTTGCATACAAGAAAACCCGCACGCAGCGACCTGGGGAGCTGGTCCGGTACAAGAAGTTATACCTCAGGTGGGCGAGATGTCGTTTAGGCGGGCGGGCGGGATCTGCCCACACGACGGCAGCGAACAAGGGCGCGGAGGATCTTCGTCCGCGCCAGGCCTCGGCTCCGAGAGGAAGGTGCGACGCTCGCTCCTGCGTCGCCGACGGCGACATAACGTTAACGCTTGCACCTCCTCACCTCCCGCAAGCGGACGGGATTCGGCCGGATCTGTGACCACCGGTGAGGAGAGAGATAGAGTGGACACTGTCATCTTGTTTTGATATGGAGAGGGTGAGAGAGCGAGACGCGAGAAACTCTATCAAACAAGAGGCTATAATGAAGTAAAAAATCTCTCCATAGCAGTGGTTTTAAATAGAATACACGTGTTCCCGGAAACAAGAAACGAAAACTGGCGGACAATTTTTTAAGGGTCTGTCTAGGACACATCTAGATGTGACATAGTTATGTCACATCTAAGTTGATGTCCACTCTGTTTGTGGTCTATTTTTTTCCTAGTTTTTTTTGTTTCTTGTTACTACATTATATACTTGTGGGAGCTTAGAAGTGATATCCTTAAATAACATCTAGATGTGAATTAGACAAACTGATTTTGTAACGTACCAAGAAGGAAAACTCGATCAAAAACACGCCTCGCTTCTGTCATGAAGCAGTCGTCACAAGACACACATATAGACATAGACATGCATATCCATGTTTAGTAAAATTCAATTTCCATCTCCATCTCCTATCACATTTGTCCAACTGGCACATTATTTACGTTGTTAATTATATACGCAGCAATATTAACGTACAGCATCTCTTGTTTGCGCACGTCTAGACCGCTGCAACGGCCGGTCCTGACCAACTCGAACACTCTTCATCACCCGTGCGTGCTTCCCGCCCGAAACGGTCAGTGCCGCATTCATGCCCGGCCAGAGCGGACGCTACCTCTCACTGGCGCCGGCATTGAAGTGGCGCGCGCCCGAGAGAGAGCGCCGCCTGCGCCGCCTGGTGCACGCGATCGCTCCGCTGCTCAAAGGTCACAATAGCCGGCTACAACATGCATGTAAAAAGTTCTTGGGAGTCCATGCTACAGCTAGCTGTCCTCCCCAACTCGTCAATCTCTTCCAGTAGTGCTAGTACTCCATGGCGCGATCCATCAGACAAGCAGGCGGGAAAGTTATCGTATACTCGGTTTGCGGTAAGTGGCATGCCGAGCGACCGTGTGGGCTCGAGCCGTGGAGGAGGGTGAGATACGAACACAACAGACGTGATTTAAACGTTGGTTTTGCTCGATGGCGCGATCCAACGAAACGAAACGTTGGTTTCTCTCCGTTTCCATTTTTTCTCCAGAAAAACGGAAACTTTCCACTCCATTTTCATTCCTATTCCAAGGTTGCCCCGTTACAACATTCCATCAAATACAAAGGAAAACTAACACGCATGCTGATGCATCTCAATGATTCATAGATCATAGCCAATATTTACTTCACAACTAAAGAAAAAAGTTGTGAGAGCGTGTACGAAAGAAAAACTACTGATGGGGTCACTACGACTTAAACCCTAAACCCTAAACATGATTTAATTCCGTGGCCAGGTAGAACCTATCGAAGGAAAGACGGCTGGCACCCTCGGATCATACGATGCTTTTGTACAGTTCCACTAAAATCGACCTGAGCATCCCTGATGGCAAAGATATTGAAGAAGTGTGATTAGAATAATAGTACTGGCACTATTTCATGATACATAAACTCATCACAAGTAGAAGCCGGTAGAAGTAGAGAAAGATCGACATGGAGATGGAGCTACGGCAGTGGAGCAAGCCGGCTCCAAAAGGAAGATGGACTACCTGGGACGTCGGGATGTAGCTAGAAGGGCGGTTGGGACGCGGCACCGCCCATACCGCTGTGACCCCGATTGGGACGCACCGCTGTGGGTTTTCTCCCTCACGATGTCGACTCAAGGCTCACGAGAACATTGTTCCCTTCCCCTAGCTGCGGGATCAGGCCCGTCATTCTATGCTTGTGGAGAGAGCAACCTTAGCAAGCAGGCTTGTAGCTTAGGCTCCTGCTAGTGTATATCTAGTGGTTTTATTTTTCTCTCCATATCAACCATTTTATATTATGACGTGTCATTCAAGAGTGAAATGGTGGTTGCTTCTTCCGACTAACTTACTCTGTGATTTGATTGCTCCTTAGTGGCCCCTACACGTACTCCCCCTACATGTATGCAACAGTCACATGTACACATGGACGCAAAAACGCTGCAGGACGCCTCTAATGCATGCATGTCCGAGCACACGATGGAACGCACACGGTCACGCTTAAGTGCTCAACCTACACGTGCATGCACACACATACTTAGTCAGGGTGAGCTAGTGACGATAAACACCGGAAAATATATATATTGAGCGCAATGAGCGATTATGAAGTCCACCGACCATATTTTTACAAATATACAAAGGATGTAAAGTGTATTTATCTCGCTTTGAAATTAAGCCATATTAACCGGACAGGAGGCAGTATGGACTAGCATTACTTTGATGTGTCCCGTCAACTTGCTTAACGAGGAGAAGGTTGCAGGACGGGAGAAGCTTGCGGCGGTGGCTCGCAGGACAAGGAGAAACTTTTGACTAATGCAAGCTCTCCCTCACTCAAAGCGGTGGACGTGCAATGCTTAATTTGGTGTCGATTGCCGTAAGCATACACTATACTACTAGTGCTACTATTGTTTGACTTCCTAATGGGCTTAACAGCCAAGCCAAAGAAAGCTTACTAGTACTAGTACTACTACTATAGTCTATAAAGGTACGTACTATACTATAGTACGAGGAACCGGATGGAGGAGCGCAGTACCTCTTATTATAATTTTAAAATGTGATAAAGCAATCTTCAACACATTTGGTTCTCTTCGAGGGTTCTCGCATGTGATAATGGAAGTTGATTGCATGGAACACTTATGCATAATTCTCGCTAATTCTCGCTCATATCCTGTTACAAATAGTAGCGCCGGTAATATTTCCTCTTTTTTGTTATTCAGCATGTAAACAGGTCAAGAAACCTTGTCGCAAGATCTTCATGCGAACCGTGCTTGCTGCACTTTGAATGTGGCCGAGAGTTGGCTTGATGAAACACCTCGCTTCCTACTTTTTTTGCGGGTACCTCGCTTCCTAGTGACCAGTGTCTTGGCTGATCGTCCTAAGAATGCTTATATACGAATAAAGCTCTCTCATTTACCCGCAAAAAAGATTATGCCATATTAACCGGAAAGGAGGGAGTATGGACTAGCACTACTTTTTGGTGTGTCCCACAACTCGCAGAACGAGGAGAAGCTTGCAGGACAAGGTTAAGCTTTCCGCTTCTTTTGACTAATGCAACCTACCCTCGGTGGACATGCATCAGTCCATTCGGTGTCAGATTGTCAAAGGCATACAATGTAGTACCCAACATGCGGAGTACCATAATTGTTCGACTTCACGAAGAGGCGAAGAGCCAAGCGTAGTAGTACGAGTAGTACTACTACTAGAACCACATGGTGGAGCCGCCTGCATTCTTATTTTTTATCTCTAATAAAGTACACGCTTATTCCGGAGAACGGCGGAAAACGGCAGCCCAACATGAAATGAATGATATCGATCAACCAACCATGCTCGAATATATCTTGGCCTCCATGCGAGCCCGTCTGTGTGTTCTCGCCTCGCCTCTCTCAAGGAACGGTGGGTTGGATCTTTGCCGCCAATTGAGATCGGTTTGCTCACACTCCTGTCCCCACATGTCGCTGATATGCCAAGAGGAGGTGCGTTGACCGATCGCCATACGCTGCATTTCTGGTTTTGCACCTTCATACTACTCCTCCCTCCGTCCACAGCTTTATAGGGCGACTTCATTATGATGCATTTCTCTCAATGCATTTCCACCTCAGAGAGACTTTAGACGCGCTTTGGTTTAATGCTCAATTAATTAGGTGTGGTAACCGCAATCAAGTCCACAATTTTCTCTCCATGTACTGTACTACTACGGAGTTGAGTAAGTGCTTGCACGTGTGTACCCGGGTTGGAAGCACTGCATGCATGTGTGTACGCCGTGCTATAACTACCAATGCTATTTTTCAGGCCGGTCGCTAGTCGCCTTGGTCCCATAGATTTTTTTCTTTTTTCTGAAGCGCATGTATAAATAAAGTGATGTATGGAGTAGTATGAGCGGATTCAAAGAAGAGCGTATTGATGGTTGCTTCTTCAGAGCAACTTACAAAGTGGGAAAAGGTGGGGCTTATGATTTGACTGCTCATTACTCACTATTAATGCGGCGCAACGACCGGGCTGAGTCTCCCATGAGGTTGTGCACTACCCCCTCGGTTCTTAAATATACTCCAGAGTATATTTGTCTTTCTAGAGATTTCAATGAGTGATTATCAAACATTTGTCTTTTAGAGATTTCAAATTTATCGCACATACAGATGTATATATATATATTTTAGAGTGTAGATTCACTCATTTTGCTCCGTATGTAGTCACTTGTTGAAATCTCTAGAAAGACGAATAGAATGTGTAGGAATGCAGGGAGTACACATACGAAGCAAAATGAGTGAATCTACACTCTAAATATGCCCGTTTGAAATTTGTAAAAAGACAAATATTTAGGAATGAAGGAGTATAATTTTGTGCATGGCACATGGACCCGGATGATGAAGAGGCTTCCGCAATGCTATCAAGCTTCCATCATTTATTTACATAATTGACGACTATACAAATAATTTTCCAAATGACATGAAATTGTACAAAGGTGTGAGCTTTCAGCTTTTGTTTCATGTGTCTTGCCATCGATGCTCTTTTGGAAAAAAATAAAAACTAACTTCCTTGTTAATGCATGTCAATTATTAGCAAATCAGAGCTAATAATTACATCACAAATCAAGACAGAGTTGTGAGAAGGTGTTAAATTCAAATTTATCCATGCTTTCATGGGCAGCAACGCCCCCAAATTTATGTCTAAATCAACAAGGCATGTTGGGGGAAAAAGTAGCTGTCTGGAGCATGCAACATTCCGATCATTTTGTGCAGTTCCACTAAAATAGAGCTGAGCGTCCCTGTTCCAAAGATATTAAGTGTGATTATGATAATAGAGGACTGCTGATGAAACAATAAACACACAAATAGAAGCCGGTCACCCTTGCAGTCTCTCTTAAGACTAACTAGTTCGAGAAGATTAGGCTCGGAGTTGGATGAGGAGGATAGAGCAAAACCAATCTCCCTTTGTGCAGTCGCACTAAAATTTAGAGACGTTGCCCATGTGACATTTTTAGTACAGCTGCACAAAACACTCTTAAGAAAAAGTGATTTGTGCAGTTCACCAAAAGGTCGTAATAGCAACAAGGTGAAATGGATAGCCCTGTTTGCAAAAAAGAGGTAGAAAGGAAACAATTAATCGCCAATAACAGCTTGATGACACATGCGACGACAAAAAGAAGCATATTCCTTGCCCTAAGGGAAGATAACAACACGGTTGTGTTTGTCTAAACGGTGTGAGGATGAGAATGCAATATGGAAAGTACGGATTTGGACGAGCCACGCTTTGGGCAAAGAACTATGGAAGATCCACATGCAGCGACATGGGAAGACGGCAAGGAGCAAGGCCGAGGGGATACCGAGGTCGCCGGGATGTAACTAGGTGAGCAGCGGCGGCGGAATCATGAAAGGTGTGGCGAGGCCCCGCCACGCCGGAGCTTGGTCAGAGAGAACGGCGTGTACCGCAGATCGGGACGTGCTGCTTCGGCGCCGTCGAATAGAGAAACGATGCACTTCCTCCCTTTCCCACGGCGGACGGGATGCGGCCGGATCAGTGACCAACGGTGAGAGAGAGAGAGAGGACACCACACTCCCTTTCCCCCGGCGGACAGGATGCGGCCGGATCAGTGACCAACGATGAGAGAGAGAGAGGCCACCGCAGCCTTGTGTGAGATACTCTGAAGAGCGACAAACCAGGCACGCAAGCCTCCATTGTATATAGTGAGCGGACTACCTTTTTCTCCATAAAAATCATTTTATATTCTTTTGTAATGCGCCATTGAGCGCTATAAATTTATTTGAAAATAACGCTGCAACGCTGGCCAAGTTGAACTTTTGTTTCGCAGCCGTGGGTACATGACCTCCCTAGGTAAACAACCGCCACAGTGCGTTCAAATTAGCACGTGGGCTGCCATTTTCGTAAAGAAATGAGCACCACCGTGTACCCACGCGGGTGTGGCTGGGCACGAAGCTTGAGTACGTGCACGGTGCACCTATTCTCTTCTTGTATACGTACACCACCTACGTGGGGTTGTGTGAGAGACATACAAACCTAGAGAGATATAGTGTGTGGGTTCTTGAGAGTTTTTTGGGCGGGGGAGGGGGGGTCAATCTAAAAATGTAACATATGCAATGTGTGTGAAATAGAGTCCTAGATATAACATATATCTAGAGGGGGCGATCCACGAGAAGAGAGTGGAGGTATCATCGGCTTGAGGTGTCCATAGAATCGAAAAGAGGGATGATGTGTGTGTGTTTGCACGCGCAATCGATAAAGAGTGCCATCGAATTTGTGTGTGCCAACGTCAAAGATATAGAGTGGCTGGCCTACTGGAACGTGAGAGGGGACATGTGCAGTTTGTCTCTGTGGCATGGATACCTACCTGCAGCGCTCGACTATCGGTGTGTGGTGGGGGAAGAGGGAGGCCCAATTAACTATAGAGGTACAATGGCTGATATATGTGTGGAGGAGGAGAGAAGCCTACCTCATGTATTAAGGAGATCGATCTGCCTCATGTATTAAGGGAGAACGATCGGCATCCATGCATATGTGCAGGAGAGGAATAAGGTTGGGAGAGAGACAAAGCTAGAGTGTTGGAGGGGGTGGTAGTGGAGTTGCTTCTAACAAATGGTGGGATAGGCTTGCTAGACAAACGGAGGGCACACCCGCAATATCAATAAGAGAGGAGATGGCTGCTTGTTGTCTGTGCACGTGCTTGTGAGAGACGGGTCAGGAGGCATGCACGAATGATGAGGGGGGACAATGTGGCTGTGGTAAGCAGACACAACTATATAGGAAGATCAATCGCCCTTTGTTAGAGAAAGGAGAGACATAACTTGTGAGGTACGGCCGATCAATGGGGGTAGTTAAAGTTTATATAGGTATATGTTGGGAGATCAATCGGTATACATGCATGTGTGTGTTAGAAGAAAATGAGGTACGAGGAGAAGGATAGAGAGAGAGGGATGCATGTAGGAGGTGGTATGAGAGGCATACTATATCGAAGGGGAGGAGTGTGTGAGTACGAGAACGATGAAAAGAGTGGTGGGAGTGAGGCATGGACTGTGACAAGAGAAGAGGGAAGCTTGTGTTTGTGCTAGGCACACCTGGCTAGAGAGGCATATCGATCGATGTGTGCCGAAAGAAGGAGCTGGGGGCCTACACACACTATGGGTGAACGACCTAAAGTGAAAAGAGACGAATTTATGCTGATGGAGCTAGAGAATGCTGAGGAGGGTGAGAGGGATGCGGGCGTGTGCATGCACAAGAGAAAGTTAGCGCTAGCTACAAAGATAAGAGGGTTGTGTGGGTGTAAAAGACTTAATAGAGATCATACATACTTCATTATAAAAAGCTTAATACGGATATTTGAAGAATTTATCATAGTGTTTTACATGCACGCATGTGTGAATATATATAACGGTGATACACATGGAGTGTTTATGAACATGTTATACTACATTTAATATATTTTATCTGTACTCTTATAAAAAAAAGGAGTTGTTGATGATGGTGTGCGTGCCATCCTGCATTATAGGCTGTCCGATTTATATCTGGCGGATAGCAAGGAAACTATGATGGTTGAAGTTGGCAACAATCATGATTGTAGATTCTTATTGAAATAGAGAAACGAATTCGAATTTATTTCGAATTGCAGCGTAGTATAGACATTTGGAATGCACTAAAATATTGGTATGAGTAGGTTACATGCATTATACAACAAGTTTAAAAATTTAATCGGACATAACATGGATTCATAATCTTCCTTCCATCTATATAGGGTGTAATGAGATTTTTAAGACCGCCTTTGACTATTGAAAAGATTAATAGTACATGACATGCACAATGTGAAAATTATATCATTGAAAGTACCTTTCATGCATTTAAGCTTAACGTGTGCTTTGTGTAAGTTGCATGTCATATATTATTGCTCTAATATTTGGTCAAAGTTAGCATTGAAAAACGCATTAGGCCCTATATAGATGGAAGGAGGGAGTAGCTTTGAATAGCATTTGTATAGTAAAACGGGCAAGACTCTCTCTTTGTGTGGTGTGAATAGTTTTATTTTTTTTGTTTTCTTTATGGTTGAGGGAAGTGTGAATTGATTTGGTACGTACAAGTACAATACTACTACACGTTAGGCTTGTCCCTAAAATTCAACCCCCTTCTTGTTATATCCCGAAAATTCAGATATCGTGCTCCCAAAACTAGCGCCTTCACAACCCGCTACTTTGCTATCCCGAAATTACAACGCTGGAAAACTCCCTCCGCTGCCAAATCCCGACACGCGAAATCCCCTTCTAACCTCGAGCCAAAAGGGCCGCTTAGTTCAAATCGGTGGGGGTACTTTTGTAACACACCCTACATTTTGGACAAGCGCTTTCCTAAGTCATGCTTCACCCTCCCATCGCCTCTTTTCGCCATTTGAAATCCCAGGCCGCCATAACCTCTCTCGCTTCCAGCCGAAAACCCACCCTCCTCCGATTACCACGCCACCGCTGCTCACTGAGCCTCTTCCCGACGACGCCGCCCACCGCAACAGCTCGACGCCCCTCGGCCCACCTCCTTGGATGAGGATTCGTTGTCCATCTCGCCGTCTCCGCCGTTCAGCCGCCTGCCCTCCACCTCCAAGGAGCTTCTGACGATCGCTTGCCTATCGCGGGCTGCTCCATCCCCACAGCCGCCACCTTAACCTGCTCCATCGAAATGGCAGCATCCTCAACGACTCTCGGACGAAGCCGAGGCCTACTCGGCGCCACCAAAGAGGTTGTACACTCATCGTGATCGCACCTTCTCCTTAACTCGACCTCCGGCACCGACGGTGCTCCATCCCGCACCCCATGGAGTGGCTACCTTGAAGCCGGAGCCGCTGGGCGACATCTCCACAACGCTCTCCCCAAAGGCGAGGCCCCTTCGACGACGGCCCATACCAGCCGGATCTGCTGCTGCTGCTCCGGCTCGCTGCTTCGCTGGCTGCTGCTCCGCTCTCGCTCGATCGCCGTCGCCCAGCTGTTGCTTGCTGCTCCCTCGTCAGGCCGCTGCTCCCGATTAAGCCACACTTGGCCGACTGAATCGACTTTTGGGTCAGTCGATTTTCAGGTGTTGGGGGGGCTCGCCAGAGTTAAGGAAGAACCACCCGCAGCGGGGACGGGGGCTCGCCGGAGAGGTACCCCACTATCTATCTTAGGATTCAGGGTGGGGGCAGGGGCCTAGAGGGCTGGCCGGGGCGGCGGTGGCGAGTTGTTTCGGGCGGCGAGGCAACACTGGGGCCGGCGGTTCGGCCGGTGGTGGTCAAGGCCTCGTGGGGTGCAGGTTGAAGATGAACTGCAGGCCCTCCTAAACTACATGTCAAGTGCCTCTCGCTACCATTGCATTCAGTTTCGACAAAGAGTATTCAGATTCCACAAGAAATTTCAGTTCGACAGCTTAAGTTCGTGAGTCAACAGTTTTTACCTCATCTGTTGTAGTCAGGTTGTTTTTGGTGATGTTAATTTTATATCCATTTTACAACATCTGTTGGAGATGCTATTAGAATCCCACTTGAGATTGACGATGTCTGTCTTGTGCTGCTTCAGCCTTGACGTCTTACGGCTCACCGGAGCTGCTCCAACGACAGAACGATCCATCACAACAGAGCAGTGCCCTGGATGCCGTCTATAGATTCCTCAGATCGTCCTCCACACCTCGACAGCCACATCTGCCTCAACTGCTTCAGCGACCAACCCAATGACGCTGAGGTCGACATGGCTACGGCAAAGAGGTTGTACACTTGTTTCATCACTTATTACTACACATTCACGCCGATCCATTAGGGCTATTTTGGTTGGCTATTTTGGTTCAACGGAAAAACGTCGATCCAATCGGGTTGTTACCATCACTCTAAATTTCTGCATGCTCTCCTTACATAATCTTACCATATTTTTTCAGATGCATGTCGATATTGTACACAGTCATGCTGAACATGTAGATAAAAAGAGAAGAGTTTTATGCGCTGCAATACAATGTCATGCAGACATCGCTTCCATGGTGGGTTCAATGGCAACCCTCCCCACCCTTCTCCAGATTGTAATCCAGAGGAACATATCTGTTCTCGAGGCGGATCTGCACGCGCTGACCACTCCTATTTACCCCCAAGGTGTTAGCTCTACCTTGCCATGATGATGTTAGTCATATCATGCATATGTTGCCTTGCAATCGCCTACTTTCGATATCATATATGTCATCTGCTTAGTTTAGACATGTTCAGAATGCCACATGTTTAGTTTGTATATCATATATGGGAATTATGCAGTCTCATGTCTTTTAGCCAGCCATAATATATGTGAAATGTGCAACGCCATCCTGTTTAACCAGGCATCAAATATTTGAATGATATCTTGCCCTTCCTTTTCTTCATTACAATTCCATTTGTCGACAATGTTTGTACATTAAACCACTCTTCCTGTGAATCAGCCATTTGGGTGGGAGATGGAAAAATCTGAGTGAAAACAAGGCCTTCAGAGCGCATAAAGCATACGGTCGGGCAGATCTCTTGTTGGGTCCCGATAGCTCCTCGTAGATGGATTCGTAGATAGATGACCAGTCCTATTCCCCCACCGAGGTGTATGCTCTAACTTGGCACGTTATACCGCTCATATCATGCATATTGTGTCTTGCATTGCATAGTTTAGACATCATATACACAATATTCAACACCATGTTCTTAGTTCGTACATCATATCGAATGCCCTATGTTTAGCATATATAAATCACATATGTGAATTAAATGATGCGATCCTGATTACTTAGATAACATGTAGGTGAATTATGTCATGCGATCCTGTTTAGTTATTCATCATATCTTTGAATTATGTTATGCTATGCTATCCAATTTTAGATAGACATCATATATGTGAAATTATGTCATGCTATCCGCTTTAGTTAAACAATATACATGTCAACTATTTCATGCCCTCCTTTTTCCAAGACTATCTATTGCATCTATCTCTCATACAATGTCTCAGACATTCAACTATGTTTCCTGTTTATTAGTCATTTGAATTGGAGCGGTGATGCCAGATTCAGCGGAATAAAACACGGTCTTCAAATAAAACAATGGTACCTCTTGGTGGAGATAGCACCCCGGTTGTACATGCACAAGAACCAGCCCTACCACACATAACCCAAACTCTTGCAGATTGTACCCCTACTGCGATGGACAGAGAACAAGCTTCACCCAATCTAACCCCAACCCCAGTAACCCAGTTCCTGTTGACACAACACCATCTCCACCACATAGCTCCCAAACAAGAGCAAGTAGTAAGGCAGCTCCAAAGGCCCAAAGGGCCAAGATTATCACGGGCGAACCCCAACTCCACCAGTTAGTACGCCTATTCCTCGTGGAGGAAGCACAACCAGCCAAATGTAGTTTAGCATCTATCGCATTTGATGTTGTTAAACCGTATAAAGCGTATCTTCCCATCTTGGAAATATTATACCGAACATGAAGGAAAATGCCGCCAGGTGTGTTTGTCCAGGAGTTATGTGTAAGTAATGTTATTCATGGCACTTACTTTGCTTCGTCCCATACATCCTACCTCCATGATGGTTATAATACAGCAAATTTTCCCATTTTTCTCTATAGAGAAGGATCGATTTAGATACTCAGGATGAGGTAACCTGTGCTAATACCTCTGCTATCTTCAAGAATGCTTGGTGGCGATCGGAATTACTCAAGAAAATGTACTTCACCGCAAAGAAACTCATCAAATTCCCTTTACGCTCTCCTGAGACGACGCATCGGACGATGATCGGGAACGCCTTTGTTCCGCATCGGGTCCCGAACCAAGAATGTGGTAAGGTCTATGCGCCATTTTCTATTTTTTAAGTATTTTATTATTAAGGCTTCATCGTACTGCTCATGTAGAACAAGTGCCTAAACCTGAAGAACAACTATTCTAATTTAAGATTCCATTGCTATCATAGTTCAAAAAAGCACTAGGCGTTAATTGTGCGTTTTGCCACCGCTTTGCGCTTTACTGACCAAAGCGCATGCTTATGCGCAGTTATGCACAAATTATGCGTAGTTATGCTCAATGCGTTTTGCCAACGCCTAGAGCATAGGCGCGCCCTTTTTAACTATGATTGCTTTGCTCTTGTATCACTGTATTTACTCATACAAACTTATTTTTAAATTGAAGGATCCAATCGAAACTCCAATGGCACAAAGCAGTATGTTCACGCATGTTTCTTTAATGTGTTTGCTCTTATCAATAGCTTTGTTGATTTCAATTTCAATTGTGTATGCAGTTGACTTTCATATCATGCACATTACTAGCATCACAACCGAGCCAATAGTGTTGTTGTACATGTAGACCCGTGGTACCCATCTGAAATCATGTTGTGCCGTGTAGTTTCCTCACGCTTTGTATTCTTTTCACCGCTGCTTTGTCTTGAACTGATATGATTTGAACCAAGGCCTCTATTTTGATTTGGCAAGACAATGTAGTGACCATAGGACATAGATATATGTTTGTTTGATGCTTTTATTATGTACTAGTACTTGGCCATAAAAGACTTGGTAGTTTAATCCTGTCCACCTTACTAATGAACTGGTTCACCTAAAATGAGTTTCATATACTAGTACATGCTAAAATTGTTATGTGTCCGCTTGTTTCTTCTTTTTAGAATGTCGATGTAATATTGGGGAAGAGTGCCTTATTAAGCAAATGGTAAAGGAATTAATGCAGATAAGGTTCAGGATAATGACACATCCTTGTTGGTCTCCAACAAAGTCGATAAAACAGCTAAGGAAGACTATCTTGAAGACAGCGAGACAACCCCAAAGTCCTGCCTTGGTTTAGTGTTCGAAAGCATCGGCCACTACCGCTTGCACAAGCTATTCAAACTCACCGTGGTGAATCAGTTCGGTTTCTTGAGTCTCAACCATGTCGAAAGACATCGATCACCGTGCTTTACGACAAGAAGCGGAAGGATCATGCGAAGTCCCCGGAGCATTCAGATGCATACTTTTCCGGTGCAACAAAGAAGCGTTGAGGATTTTAGCGCCAAACATGACAAAGCTAATCAGCTTGCTAAGCTTATTGCCGCGATGGTGGATACCCAGGATAACATTTCTTGAGCTCTTCGAAGTTGTTTCAGTTATGTTCTTGTTTTGCTGCCAGCTTATTTGCAATCGGTGGCCAATTTTGACGGCCAAAGGTATGTAATATGCTGCTTTGTTCCCTATATTTGCACTGGTGGCGAACTCTGATGCCCAGTGGATGTAATATGTGTAATAGCCGTAATAGGCTAGCATTAATTGCTTGCTTATTTATTTCTTTATTGTCTTGTTTAGTTGTTTGCTTGTAGTCACTGCAGTTCTTTTTCTGTGATTTCTTAGTGGCCACAATAGCCTATTTCGGGTAACTAGGCCAAAATAATCATGGCAACACACGGACTGTTGTAACCATGGGCCTCCTGCAGGCCGTATGATCCATGGGCCTTCGTCCGGCCGTAGGATCCATTGGCCTTCTATACGGGCCGTAGGATCCATCGGCCTTCTATACGGGCCTTAGGGTCCATGGGCCTTCTATGGGCCATAGGGTCCATGGGCCTTCTACGGGCCATACGCATCCATGGGCCTTCTACGGGCCATACGATCCATGGGCCTTCTACGGCCTATCCATGGGCCTCACACGGGCCGTAGGATCCATGGGCCTTCTACGGGCGATCAATTTCGCCAATCATGGTCCGCATTATTCGTGGACCATAACGGCCGTTAATAGGCTGTATTTGATAATCTGTATGAAAACAACCCAATGGGTTTTTTACATGAAAACGCCTAACGATTAACGGTCCGCAAACGGGCCGATCAGAACGACGCGGCTGAATTTGGCCCACAAGCAAAAATGACAGTAACGGGCCATATGTAACCGAATGCTGCAAATGAGCCCAAGAATCAATGGGCCCTGAGAAGGCCGAAAGATAACTTGGGCTGGAAATGACCCAATGGAATAACGTCCGTTAATGGGTATAAAGTGATATATCGCTCATTACGGGCCAGTTTCACCACGGGCCGTTAATGGGCCAAGAGTTACAAAGGTCCTCATATGGGCCAAAGAAGTCGCGGGCCGCCACATGGGCCGGAAGTTAAAACGGGTTGAATCATATGGGACGGCCCAGATGACGCCATCGGGCCTAATTCGGATAGGGCGAACGGGCCCCGGGTTAGCGGGTTGTAAATGGGCTATATGCGTAACAGGCCGTTAATGTGCTTTCCGTGCGGCCGGGCCGCCACCTTCGACCAAGTCAAACGGGCTGGCCT
The DNA here is from genome assembly GCA_021605145.1 of Aegilops bicornis. Lineage (NCBI taxonomy): Eukaryota > Viridiplantae > Streptophyta > Magnoliopsida > Poales > Poaceae > Aegilops > Aegilops bicornis. The sequence goes on from CM038670.1 coordinate 87,111,442, forward strand.
TTTCACAGGAATGGGCCTCTGTTGGGCCGTGCCACGTGTCGCCGTATCATAGGCGACTTTGGTCCAATGAACAGATGACATCTGTCCCAACGGTGAGTCGGCATGTGTTTCCTCCAGCCAATGATGATTTTACACGTGGAAATCCCCATTGGTCGGGGCTGTTAACAGGTTATCGGATCCAAAACCCGACCCGATAGCTTAACGGGCGCCCATTACGGTGGATGCCATGTGTCACCACCCTTGACGAAAGCACTTCTATGACGCTACGATTTATCGTCATGAGAGTGGACACTTCCATGATGATAATTTTGGTAATGTCATGGAACACTTCTACGACAAAGACAGTGTATGACTATCTTGATTCTCGCCATAAATTTGTCATGGATGTACTTGCATGACAAAAACGCGACTCCATCGTGACAAACACGTATCATCACGGAAGTTTATTTTTGTAGTGCTAGCCCCTTCGGTGTCTATATAAACCGAAGGGTTTAGTCCGTAGAGGAGATCATAGTCATACATGCTAGACATCTAGGGTTTAGCCATCGCGATCTCGAGGTAGATCAACTCTTGTAACCCTATATTCATCATAGTCAATCAAGCAGGAAGTAGGGTATTACCTCCATTAAGAGGGCCCGAACCTAGGTAAACATCATGTCCCCTGCCTCCTATTACTATCGATCCTTAGACACACAGTTCGGGACCCCCTACCCGAGATCTGCCGGTTTTGACACCGACATCCATTTCAATAAATAAACCTGAAAGAAACCCACCTGAAAGAAATTTTCGTAGGGGTGTGCATTATGGTTATTTGACCTACTCTCTCTTCCGTGGATAGGCTCATTTTTTTCCTTCCGTACACAAATGCTCAATTTGCTACGAGATAGAGAACTTAGACTCATTGAAATCTGCTATCATCTGCTCTGCTCTATCATTCTACTCTGCCATCTCTATGGAATCCCAACTTTTTCGGTATTCACCAAGGAAAATATCTTCGCACCGCATTCCAATTTTCTGTGCCAATACTACCGCAATTCAGTGTCTCGATTCATGAAGATGATGACCATGAACAATAGTGCCTTGACCAGGAGCAACCAGCTATTATTGGGATGTTGCCAATGATTAGGAAGGACGTTGGGAACCAACACAACCAACACCTCATTTATATGCTCTCAAGGGATTCATGCACTACTACACTTTGGAGATGCTTCATGAGGACCGATAGTTTGACTAGGGAGAGTTGACGGCAAATTCACGAAAGGGTCCTTGTTTGAGCAGGTGGACGTTGCTGAATAACTCATCACTGTTGAGCAATTAAACGAGGAAGGTGAACGTATCCTCCTCCTCGATGCCCCATCGTCTGCAACCTCCATCTAGGGTGCATTCTTTGCCAGAAAGTCTGTGTCGAACAGCAGACAAACAAATCAATCGTCTCACACGCACACAATAGGTAGATTGAGAAAACAACACGAGGAGAATAAGAAACAAGAACCAAATCTCGAGCGTACCGTGCGATGCTCCAGCGGTTCAATCGATCAACTCATCCGAAGACGGAGACTAAAAACAAAATTTATTCCTGTCGTACCTTGGCGGAGGGGGCTAGGCGATGGGACAAGTCGCCCTCGAGGTGGTACTCGTTCATCACCCACGGTGTCTTCTGGTAGCTGGGGGCGTGGCCGTGGTAGACTACGAGTGTCTTGTTCATGCCGATGAGGACCGCGTACCATCCCGTGCCACAGAATATCCGCTTGTCCTTACCCATCGCTGCTCCAATAGCCGCCCCAGTTGCCTGGTTAGTGTGCATCCCCGTCAGGTACTTCCGATCCATGTGCACGAAAATAAACCACTTCTTCTTAACCATCTTCACCTCTTCTACAAAACAAACTGGCCATGATCGTGCTGCGTCATGTCTACAACTTATCGAGGAGTACTACTGCACTTAGTCAGGAGATCCCACAACTCGGTGTTGTTGAGATTGATGTCGGGGACCATGTGGCAGGAGAAGTAGGAGTTATAGATCTTGGGGGTGAGGTAGTGCGTGACCACCTCCTCATCCGTGGGGTCAAACTTGTACCTCACAAGAAGCGCCAGCTGCAGCTCCTCCAATCGCAGAACCATCACCGCTGCCATGTTCGACATCGTTGCGCCCTCTCGGATCTACTATCTTGATTTGATATGGTATGGAAGAACCAGATGAAACAGGGGCTGAGGAGGAGTAAGAAGGGTGACAGTTCTGGAGAGGTGATTTTGTCTTAATGCTTTGGGGTTTAGAAGTGTACTGGGTCAGGTCCAGAATACTATGTTACCGGTCCAGTAGTGTGTAATAGGTCATGATGATTTCTAATGTCTCATGCTTAAATTTCACACAGAATATTATGTGACAATCAAATGGTTTGAAAATTAAATCATGAGGTTGTGGTGGTGGTTCGAAATAATACCTATAGAGCAGAAAAAAATCAAGTGAAGCCCATTGATTCATTAAACAAATGTTTTTCTCACCTCAAAAACCTTAATCTTTCCATCTTGTATATTTTGAGTTCGAATTTCATGTAGAAATTTTGGGCGGTAACAACAGTATTTTTGTTTGGTTAATTCGGCCTTCTAGTCATCATTTTCATGTATCAAACGTTATTCTTATTTTGAGGGTCAATCTTAAGTATTCGGATTCCAATATGTGCTTCATGTTGGAAGCCTCTTCTATGGTAATTGATTAGTTGTTGGGAGTGCCAGTTTCCTAAATCGACCAAGCAGTATGGGCGTCGCAAGATGTTGCCGTGCAAGAATTCTACTAAAACGCAACATGGGACCTCCACATGTTAGAGAGGCGATTTTCGGAAAATGTGTTGAATTGAGCTCCTTCCAAATTGTATCCATAATTTAGTTATTCATAGATTCTTTGCACATTCTCTGACCTTTCCTCCTTCTACCCTTTTCTTTCCCTACCTTCTGCTTCGAAGTATTTGAGATCAGAGAAAAAAGGTCGATGGGGTGATTGGTAAGGAAGGTAGTGATTGTAGAACGAGGATGAACACTCCGTGATCAGCCCATTCAGTCTCGTAGCTGTCGATGTATTTCACACATAAAAAATGGTTCAAGAAACAATTGGAAGGAACACATGTGTGATACATTGAAAATTCTCGGTTGTCATTTCAATAAATAAACCCACCTGAAAGACATTTTTCGGTGGGGTGCGTATTATGGTTATTTGACCTACTCTGTCTTTCGTGCTTAGGCTGATTTTGTTTCCTTCGATACACAGACACTCAATTTGCTACGAGATATAGAACTTAGACTCAACAACCTATGCTATCATCTGCTCTCTTCTATCCTCCTACTCTGCCATCTCTATGTCATCCCAACTTTTCCAGTATTCACCACGACAAATTTCTCCACACCGCATTCCCATTTTCTGTGGCAATAATATCGTGATTCAGTGTCTCAATTTAGGAAGATGATGACAATGAACAATAGTGCCTTGACCACGAGCAGTCAACTATCATTGGGTTGTTGCCGATGATTACGAAGGAGCTTAGGAACCAGCACAACCAACACCTCATTAAATGCCCTCGAGGGAGGCATGCACTACTGCACTTTGGAGATCCTTCATGAGGATCGATACTTTGACTAGGGAGATTTCATGATAATTTCGCGAATGGGTCCTTGTTTGAGCAGGTTGGTATTGCTGAGAAGTTCATAACTGTAGAGGAATTCAACGAGGAAGGTGAACCGGTCCTCCTCCTCCATGCCCCCGTCGGCCGCAACCGCCATCTGAGGCGCATTCTTTGCCACCAATTCTTTGTTGAACAACCGACAAACAACCCAATCGTCTCTGCATGCACGCAATAGGTAGGTTGAGAAAACAACACGAGTAGAATAAGAAACAAGAATCAAATCTCGGCGTGATACATGCGATGCTCGAGCGGTTCAATCGATCAACTCGTCCAAGACGGAGACTAAAAACAAAATCGCTCCTTCTCGTACCTTTGGTGGAGGGGGGTAGGCGATGGGGCAAGTCACCCTCTAGTTGGTACTCTTTTGTCACCTACTGTGTCTTCTGGACGCAACGGACGCGCCGTGGTAGAAGACGAGCGCCTTGCTCATGCCGACGAGGACCGCCAGACAATACCGTGGTGCATAATATCCCCTTGTCCTTACCCATGTAATTCCAATTGCCTATATTAGTCGCCCGGTTGGTGCGCATCCCCGTTAGGTACTTCCAATCCATATGCAAAAAGAGAAACCACTCCTCTCAGCCATCTTCACCTCTGATGCAAAACAAACTGGCCATGAGCACACTGCCTCATGCCTGCAAATTATCGAGGAGTAGTACTGCACTTAGTCGGCAGATCCCACAACTCGGTGTTGTTGAGGTTTACGTCGGTGACCATGTGATAGGAGAAGTAGGGGTTACAGATCTTGGGGGTCAGGTAGTGCGTGACCACCTCCTCGTCGGTGGGGTCAAACCGGTACCTTAGAACATGCATCAGCTGCAGCTCCTCTAACCGCAGATCCATCACCACTGCCATGTTTGACATCACTGCGCCCTCTCGGATCTACAATCTTTCCTTGAAATGCTATAGAAGAACCAGATGTAACAGGGGCTGAGGAGGAGTAAGAAGAGCGACAATTGTGGAGAAGTGATTTTGTCTTAATGCTTTGGGGTTTAGAAGTGCAGCGGGTTGCGGTGGTTATATTGCATCCGAAATACTTACAAAAATGGTTTGAAAATATTTTGTGGTAATCAAATGGTTTGAAAAATATATCATGAAGGTGTGGTGGTGGTTCGAACTAGTACATGTAGAGCAGAAAAAATTTAATTGAAGCCCATTTTGATTGGTTAAAAAATGTTTTTCTCACTTCAAAAAATTTAATCTTTCCATCTTGTATATTTTGAGTTCGAATTTCATGGAGAAATTTTGGGCAGTAACAAAACTATTTTTCTTTGGTTAATTCAGCCTTCAATTCATCATTTTCATGTATCAAACGTTATTCTTATTTTGAGGATCAATCTTAAGTATGGGGATTCCAATATGTGATTGATGTTGGAAGCCTCTTCTATGGTAATTGATTAGTTGAGTGGCAGCACCAGTTTCCTACATCGACCAAGCAGTATGGGCATCACATGATGTTGTCATGCACGAATACTACTAAAAAGCAAATGTGGGACCTCCACATGTTACAAAGGCAAATTTCAGAAAATGTGTTGAATTGAGCTCCTTCCAGATTGTATCCATAATTTAGTTATTCATAGACTCTTTCTACATTCTCCGACTGTGTGCGTACATTCTACTTTGAAGTATTTGAGATTGGAGAAAAAAGGGTGATGGGGTGATTGGTAAGTATGGTAGTGATTGTAGAACGAGGATGCACACTCAGTTATCATCCCAATCAGTCTCGTTGTTGCCGATACATTTCACGCTTTCAAAAATGGTTCTTGAAATAGTTGGAAGGACCACAAGTGTGATACATTGAAAATTCCCGGTTGGCATTTCAATAAATAAACCTTAAAGAAACCCACCTGAAAGACATTTTTCAGAGGAGTGTGTATTATGGTCATTTGACCTACTCTCTCTTCCGTGGATAGGCTAATTTTTTTCCTTCCATACACAAACACTCAATTTACTACGAGATAGAGAACTTAGAATCAACGACCTTTGCTATCATCTGCTCTCCTCTATCCTTCTGCTCTGCCATCTCTATGAATCCCAACTTTTCCAGTATTCACCACTTACAAATATCTCCTCACCGCATTCCCATTTTCTATGTCAAAATTATCACGATTCAGTGTCTCAATTCAAGAAGACGATGAACATGAAGAATAATGCCTTGACCATGAGCAGTCAAGTATTATTGGGATGTCGATGATTAGGAAGGAGCTTGGGAACCACCACAACCAACACCTCATGTATATGCCCTCAAGGGAGGTGTGCACTACTTCACTTTGGAGATGCTTCATGAGAACCGAGTAGTTTGACTAGGGAGAGTTCATGACAATTTCGGGAATGGGTCCTTGTTTGAGCAGGTTGGCATTGCTGAGCAATTCATCACTCTTGAGCAATTCAACGAGGAAGGTGAATGCGTGATCCTCCTCCATGCCCCCGTCGGCCGCAACCGCCATCTATGATGCATTCTTTGCCACCAAGTCTTTGTTGAACAACTGGCAAACAGCTCAATCGTCTAGCATGCACGCAATAGGTAGGTTGAGAAAACAACATGAGGAGAATAAGAAACAATCATCAAATATCGAGCGTGACATGTGATGCTCCAGCGGTTCAATCGATCAACTCGTCCAAGATGGAGACTAAAAACAAAATTGATTCTTATCGCATCTTTGGTGGAGGCGAGTAGGTGATGGGACAAGTCATCCTCGTTGTGGTACTTGTTCATCACCCACGGTGTCTTCTGCCATCGGGGCGCGACTGCGGTAGAAGACGAGCGGTTGTTCATTCCAACGCAGACCATGTACCACTGCGGTCAAGAATATCCCTTGTCCTTACCTCGTCGATTCCAATAGCCGCTCCTAGTCGCCTCTGTTGGTGCGCATCCTCGTCAGGTACTTCCCTTCCATGTGCACAAAAAGAAACCACTCCTTCTCACCCATGTTCACCTCTTCTGCAAAATAAACTGGTCATCAGCACTCTGCCTCATGCCTACAACTTATCGAGGAGTAGTACTGCACTAAATCGGGAGATCCCACAGCTCGTTGTTGTTGAGATTGACGTTGATGACCACATGACAGGAGAAGTAGGGGTTACAGATCTTGGGAGTGGGGTAGTGCCTGACCACCTCCTCGTCGGTGGGGTGAAACCGGTACCTCAGATGAAGTGTTAGCTGCAGCTCCTCCAACCCCAGGATCATTCATTGCCGCCTGCTCGACATTGTTGCACCCTCTCGAAGTACCATCTTGCCTTGATATGCTACTTAAAGATCCATAGGAAACTAGGGCTAAGGACGAGTAAGAAGAGTGACATTTGTGGGGAGGTGATTTTGTCTTAACACTTTGGGATTTAGAAGTGAAGTGGGATGAGGTGGTTATGTAGCATCCGGAATACTGTGCTGCAAGACAGTAATCTGTAACACGTAATGATGAGTACTAACGCATCATGCATAAATTCTGGACAAAATATTATGTGGTTATCAAATAGTTTGAAAATTATATCATGAAGTTGTGGTGACGGTTCGAACCAGTACCAGAGAGCACAAAAATTAATTGAAGCCCATTGATCTGTTAAAAATGTTTTTCTCACTTCAAAAACCTAAATCTTTCCATCTTGTATATTCCGAAGTTTGAATTTCATGTATAAACTTTGGCAGTATCAAAACCATTTTTGTTCGACCTACAAGTCATGATTTTCATGTATCAAACTTTATTCTTATTTTGAGGGCCATTCTAAAATTTGGGATTCCAATATGTGATTGATGTTGGAAGCATCTTCTATGGTAATTGATTAGTTATGGGGGAGTAGCAGTTTCCTAAATCGACCAAGAAGAATAGGCCTCACATGATGTTGTCGTGTTCTAATACTACTAAAATGCGTAATGTGTGACCTCCACATGTTACATATGCGATTTTCACAAAAAGTGTTGAATTGAGCTCCTTCCAAATTGTATCCATAATTTAGTAATTCATAGACTCTTTGCACATTCTCCGACCTTTCCTCCTTCAACCCTTTTTGGTCCCTACCTTTCTACTTCAAAGTATTTGAGATCGGAGAAAAAGGGTGATGGGATGATTGGTAAGGAAGGTAGTGATTGTACAATGAGGATGCACACTCAGTAATAATCGCGATGAGTCTCGTTGCTGCTGATGTATTTCACACTTTCAAAATTGGATCTGGAAATAATTGGAAGGACCACAAGTGTGATACATTGAAAATTCTCGGTTGTCATTTCAATAAATAAACCTTAAATAAGCCTACTTGAAAGACATTTTTCAGAGGAGGTCTGTATTGTGAATATTTGACCTACTCTCTGTTCCATGCATAGGCTGATTTTTTTCCTCCCATACACAAACACTCAATTTGCTATGAGATAGAGAACTTAGACTCATCGACCTCTGCTATCATCTGTCTCCTCTATCCTTCTGCTCTGCCATCTCTATGTCATCCCAACTTTTCCAGTATTCACCACGGCAAATTTCTCCACAATCAATTCCCATTTTCTCGTGGCAATACTATCGCGATTCGGTGTCTCAATTTAGGAAGATGATGACCATGAACAATAGTGCCTTGACCACGAGCAGTTAGTTATTATTGGGATGTTGCCGATGATTACAAGGACCTCGGCAACCAGCACAACCAACACCTCATTAAATACCCTCAAGGGAGGAATGCACTACAGCACTTTGGAGATGCTTCATGAGGATCGATAGTTTGACTAGGGAGAGTTCAGGATAATTTTGCGAATGGGTCCTTGTTTGAGTAGGTTGGCATTGCTCAGCAATCCATCACTGTTGAGCAATTCAACGAGGAAGGTGAACCAGCCCTCCTCCTCCATGCCCCCTGGCCGGGCCGCAGAACCGCCATCCGAGGCGCATTCTTTGCCACCAAGTCTTTGTTGAACAGCCGACAAACAACCCAATCGCCTCGCAAGATGCACGCAGTAGGTATGTTGAGAAAACAATACGAGGAGAATAAGAAACAAGAATCAAATCTCGAGCATGACATGCGATGCTCCAGCGGTTCAATCGATCAACTCGTCCGAAGACGGAGACTAAAAAACAAAATCATTTCTTGTTGTACCTTGGAGAGGGGTAGGCAATGGGGCAAGTCACCCGCAGGTGGTACTCGTCACACCTACCGTGTCTTCCGCCGCAACGGAGCGGACTCTGGTAGAAGACGAGCATCTTGTTTATGCCGACGAGGACCGCGTACAATACCGCATCGCAGAATATCCCCTTGTCCTTACCCGTCAGAATCCAATAGCCGATGCTAGTCGCCCGGTTGGTGCGCATCCCCGTCGTGTACTTCCGATACATGTGCAAAAAAAAGAAACCACTCCTCACAGCCATCTTCACCTCTTCTGCAAAACAAACTGTCCATGAGCACGCTGCCTCATGCCTTCAAATTATTGAGGAGTAGTATTGCACTTAGTCGACAGATCCCACAACTCGGTATAGTTGAGGTTTACGTTGGTGACCATGTCTCGGAAGAAGTAGGGGTTACAGATCTTGGGGGTGAGGTAGTGCGTGACAACCTGCTCGTCGGTGGGGTCAAACCGGTACCTCAGAACAAGCACTAGCTGCAGCTCCTCCAACCGCAGATCCATCACCGCTGCCATGTTCGACATCACTGCGCCCTCTTGGATCTACATTCTTGCCTTTGAAGTGTTATGGAAGAACCAGATGAAACAGGGGCCGAGGAGGAGTAAGAAGAGCGACAATTGTGGAGAGGTGATTTTGTCTTAATTCTTTGGGGTTTAGAAGTGCAGTGGGGTGAGGTGGTTATATAACATCCGAAATAGTTTCAAAAATTGTTTGAAAATATTATGTGGTAATCAAATAGTTTGAAAATTATATAATGAAGTTGTGGTGGTGGTTCGAACTAGTACCTGTAGAGCAGAAAAATTAATTTGAAGCCCATTTTGATTCATTAAAAAGTGTTTTTCTCACTTCAAAAACCTTACTCTTTCCATCTTGTATATTTTGAGTTTGAATTTCTTGTAAAATTTTAGGCAGTAACAAAAACTATTTTTGTTTGGTTAATTCAGCCTTCAAGTCATCATTTTCATGTATCAAAACATAATTCTTATATTGAGGATCAATCTTAATTATTGGTATTCAAATATGTGATTGATGTTGGAAACCTCTTCTATGGTAATTGATTAGTTGAGGGCAGCACCAGTTTCCTAAATCGACTAAGTTAATATGGGCGTCGCTTCGATGTTGTCGTGTACCTAATACTACTAAAAAAGCTTAACGTGGGACCTCCACATGTTACAAAGGCGATTTTCGGATTTTTTTTTGAATTGAGCTCCTTCCATATTGTATCCATAATTTAGTTATTCATAAACTCTTTGCACATTCTCCGACTGTGTGCCTACCTTCTACTTCAAAGTATTTGAGATTGGAGAAAAAAGGGTGATGGGGTGATTGGTAAGTAAGGTAGTGATTGTAGAACGAGGATGCACACTCAGTGATCATCCAGATCAGTCTCGTTGCTGTCGATACATTTCAAGCTTTCAAAGATGGTTCTAGAAATAGTTGGAAGGACCACAAGTGTGATACATTGAAAATTCCTGGTTGGCATTTCAATAAACAAACCTTAAAGAAACCCACCTGAAAGACATTTTTCTGAGGGTGCGTATTATGGTCATTAGACCTACTCTCTCTTCCATGGATAGGCTGATTTTTTTCCTTACATGAACAAACACTCAATTTACTATGAGATAGAGAACTTAGACTCAATGACCTCTGTTATCACCTGCTCTCCTCTATCCTTCTGCTCCGCTATCTCTATCGATCCCAACTTTTCCTAAGATTCACCACAACATATATCTCCACACCGCATTCCCATTTTCTATTGCAAACTATCATGATTCAAAGGTCTCGATTCAAGAAGACGATGACCATGAACAATAATGCCTTGACCACGAGTAGTCGAGTATTATTGGTATGTCGATGATTAGGAAGGAGCTTGAGAACCGCCACAACCAACATCTCATTTATATGCCCTCAAGGGAGGCGTGCACTACTTCACTTTGGAGATGCTTCATGAGGACCGATAGTTTGACTAGGGAGAGATCATGGCAATTTCGGGAATGGGTCCTTGTTTGAGCAGGTTGGCATTGCTGAGCAATTAATCACTCTTGAGCAATTCAATGAGGAAGGTGAACGGGTCCTCCTCTGCTATGCCCCCGTCAGCCGCAACCGCCATCTAGGGTGCATTTTTTGCCACCAAGTCTTTGTTGAACAGCCAACAGACAACTCAATTGTCTCACACACACGCAATAGGTAGGTTGAGAAAAAAACACAAGGAGAATAAGAAACAAGAATCAAATCTCAAGCGTAACATGTGATGCTCAAGCGGTTCAATCGATCAACTCGTCCGAAGATGGAAACTAAAAAACAATATTGATTCTTTCCGTGCCTTGGTGGAGGCGAGTAGGCGATGGGGCAACTCTCCCTCGAGGTGGTACTTGTTCGTCACCCACGGTGTCTTCCGGCACCGGGACGCCGCCGGGTGGAAGACGAGCGTATTGTTCATATTCCTACATGGACCACGTACCATTACCGGCCGCAGAATCATCCCCTTGTCCTTACTCGTCGCTGCTCCAATAGCCGCTCCTAGTCGCCCGGTTGGTGCGCATCCCCGTCAGGTACTTCCCTTCCATGTGCACAAAAAGAAACCACACCTTGTCACCCATCTTCACCTCTTCTGCAAAATAAACTGGTCATCAGCGCGCTGCCTCATGCCTGCAACTTCCCTTCCATGCCATAGCTCGTTGTTGTTGAGATTGACGTCGGTGACCACATGACAGGAGAAGTACGGGTTACAGATCTTGGGAGTGAGGTAGTGCCTGACCACCTCCTCGTCGGTGGGGTGAAACCGGTACCTTGGAGGAAGTGCCAGCTGCAGCTCCTCCAACCACAGATCCATCACCGCCACTGCTCGACATCACTGCGCCCTCTCGGATAAACTATCATACCTTCATATGCTATGGAAGAACCAGATGAAACTTGGGCTGAGGACGAGTAAGAAGAGTAAAAGTTGTGGGGAGGTGATTTTGTCTTTAACACATTGGGGTTTAGGAAATGCTGTGGGTAAGGTGGTTATATAGCATCCGAAATACTGTCTTTGCCGGGTCCAAGAGTGTGTAACAGGTCATGATGAGTTCTAATGCATCATGCATAAATTCTAGAGAAAATATTATGTGGTTATCAAATGGTTTGAAATTATATCACGGTTGTGGTGTGACGGTTCGAACCAAAAAGACTAAGAGCACAAAAATTAATTGAAGCCCATTGATTCGTTAAAAAAATGTTTTTCTCAATTCAAAAACCTTAATCTTTCCATCTTGTATATTTTGAGTTCGAGTTTCATTTTCAAATTTTGGGCAGTAACAAAAGCATTTTTGTTCGGCCTTCAAGTCATGATTTTCATGTATCAAACTTTATTCTTATTTTGAGGGCCATTCTGAAATTTGCAATTCCAATATGTGATTGATGTTGGAAGCCTCTTCCATGGTAATTGATTAGTTGTGGGGGAGTAGCAGTTTCCTAAATCGCATCAAGAACCTTAGGTCTCGCATGATGTTGTCGTGTTCGAATACTACTAAAAGCGTAATGTGTGATCTCCACATGTTACAGATGCGATTTTCAAAAATTGTTGAATTGAGCTCCATCCAAATGGTATCCATAATTTAGTAATTCATAGACTCTTTGCACATTCTCCGACTTTTCCTCCTTCAACCCTTTTTGGTCCCTACCTTTCTACTTCAAAGTATTTGAGATCGGAGGAAAAAGGGTGATGGGATGATTTGTAAGGAAGGTAGTGATTGGTACAACGAGGATGCACATTCGTAATAATTGCAATGAGTCTCGTTGCTGCCGATGTATTTCACACTTTCAAAAATGGATCCGGAAATAATTGGAAGGACCACAAGGGTGATACATTGAAAATTCTCGGTTGGCATTTCAATAAATAAACCTTACAGAAATCAACTTTGAAAGGCATTTTTCATAGGGGTGCGTATTATGGTTATTTGACCTACTCTCTCTTCCGTGGCTTGGCTAATTTTTCTTCCTTCCATAAACAAACAATTCTAATTTGCTATGAGACAGAGAACTTATAGACACAACGACCTCTGCTCTCATCTTCTCTCCACTATCCTTTTGCTCGCCATCTCTGTCAGATCCCAACTTTTCCGGTATTCACCATGAAAATATCTCCACATTGCATTGCCATTTTCTGTGGTAATATTATCGCGATTCAGTGTTTCAATTTGGGAAAACGATGACCATGAACAATAGTGCCTTGACCACGAGCAGCCAACTATTATTGGGATGTTGCCGATGATTAGGAAGGAGGTTGGGAACCACCACAGCCAACACCTCATGCATATGCCCTTAAGGGAGTCATGCACTACTGCACTTTGGAAATGCTTCATGAGGATCGATAGATTGCCTAGGGATAGTTGCGACAATTTCGCGAATGGGTCCTTGTTTGAGCAGGTTGGCATTGCTGAGCAATTCATCATAGTTGAGCAATTCAACGAGCATGGTGAATAGGTTCTCCTCCTCCATACTCCCGTCGGGCAGCAATCGCCATCTAGGGCACATTCTTTGCCACTCAAGTCTTTGCTGAATAGCCGAATAAGCAACCCAATCGCTCGCACGACGCAATAGGTAGGTTGAGAAAACAACACGAGGAGAATAAGAAACACGAACCAAATCTCGAGCGTAATATGTTATTCTCCAACAGTTCAATCGATAAACCCGCATGCGACTGACGGAGACTAAAAATACAAAATTGATTCTTGTCGTACCTTGGTGGACGGGGTAGGCGGTTGGGCAGGTCGCCTCGAGGTGGTACTCGTGCATCAGCCGTGGTGTCTTCTTCGCCACCGGTGGCGTAGCGGCCGTGGTAGAAGACGCAGTGTCTTGTTCATGTCGACGAGGACCGCATACCATCCCGTGGTCGCAGAATATCCCCCGTCCTTACACGCCCCTTCCAATAGCCGCTTTCTAGTGGCGGTTGGTGTGCAACCCGGTCGATACTTTCGATCCATGTGTACTAAAAAGAAACCACTCCTTCTCACCCATCTTCACCTCTTATGCAAAACAAACTGGCAATGAGCACGCTGCCTTATCCCTGCAAATTATCGAGGGGTGGTACTACACTTAGTCGGGAGATCCCACAACTCGGTATTGTTGAGGTTGACGTCAGCGACCATGTGACAGGAGAAGTAGGGGTTACAGATCTTGCGGGTGAGGTAGTGCGTGACCACCTCCTCTTCGGTGGGGTCAAACCAGTACCTCGTAAGAAGCACCAGCTGCAGCTCCTCCAATCAGAGACCCATGACCGCTGCCATGTTCGACATTGCTGCGCCCTCTGGGACCTACTATCTTGCCTTGATATGCTATGGAAGAACCAGATGAAACAGGGGCCGACGAGGAGTAAGAAGAGCGACATTTGTGGAGAGGTGATTTTGTCTGAATGCTTTGTGGTTTAGAAGTGAAGTGGGGTGAGGTGGTTATGTAGCGTCCGGAATGCTGTGCTGCCGGTCCAGTAGTGTGGAATAGGTCATGACGATTACTAATGCATCATGCTTAAATTCCACAGAAAATGCTATGTGGTTATAAAATGGTTTGAAAGTTATATCATGAAGTTGTGGTGATGGTTCGAACCAGTACCTGTAGAGCACAAAAAATTAAGTGAAGCACTTGATTCGATAAAAAAATTCACATCAAAACCTAAATATTTCCATCTAGTATATTCTGAGTTTGAATTTCATGTAGAAACTTTGGGCAGTAACAAAACTATTTTGTTTTGTAAATTCAGCCTTCAAATAATCATTTTAATGTATCAAACTTTATTATTATTTTGAGGGACATTCTTAAATATTAGGATTCCAATATGTGCTTGATGTTGAATCCTCTTCTATGGTAATTCATTAGTTGTCGGGGAGTAGCAGTTTCCTAAATAGACCAAGAAGCATAGGCCTCACATGATGTTATCGTGGCACGTAATTTAATACTACTTAAAAGCGCAATGTGTGACCTCCACATGTTACAGATGCGTATTTTCAAAACGGTGTCAATTGAGCTCCTTCAAAATTGCATCCATAATCTAGTTATTCATAGGCTCTTTGCACATTCTCCTAGCTTTCCTCCTTCAACTCCATTTTGTCCCTTTACCTTTCTACTTCAAGTATTTGAGATCGTATAAAAAGGGTGATGGAGTGACTGGTAAGGAAGGTAGAGATTGTACAACGCGGATGCACACTCCATGATAATCGCTGAGTTTCGCTGCACAGCCGATGTATTTGACACTTTCAAAAATGCCTGGAAATAATTGGAAGGACCACAAGTATGATACATTGAATACTCTTGGTTGGTATTTCAACAAATAAACCTTAAAAGAAATCAACTTGTAAGTACATTTTTCATAGGGGTGCATATTATGGTTTAATCGGACCTACTCTCTCTTCTCGTGGCTTATGGCTAATTTTTAACTCCCTTCCATACACAAACACCCAATGTTGCTAGGGAGACATAGAACTTATAGACTCAATGTCCTCTACTATCATCTGCTCTCCTCTATCATACGCTTTCTCGCGCCATCTCTATGGCATCCCAACTTTTCCGGTATTCACCATGACAAATATCTCCTCACCGCATTCCCATTTTCTGTGTCAAAATTATCACGATTCAGTGTCTCGATTCAAGAAGACGATGACCATGAAGAATAATGCCTTGACCATGAGCAGTCAAGTATTATGGGGATGTCGATGATTAGGAAGGAGCTTGGGAACCACCACAACCAACACCTCATGTATATGCCCTCAAGGGAGGTGTGCACTACTTCACTTTGGAGATGCTTCATGAGGACCGATAGTTTGACTAGGGAGAGTTCATGACAATTTCGGGAATGGGTCCTTGTTTGAGCAGGTTGGCATTGCTGAGCAATTCATCACTCTTGAGCAATTCAACGAGGAAGGTGAATGGTTCCTCCTCCTCCATGCCCCCGTCGGCTGCAACCGCCATCTAGGGTGCATTCTTTGCCACCAAGTCTTTGTTGAACAGCTGACAAACAGCTCAATCGTATCGCACGCACGCAATAGGTAGGTTGAGAAAACAACACGAGGAGAATAAGTAATAATCATCAAATCTCGAGCGTGACATGTGATGCTCCAGCGGTTCAGTCGATCAACTCGTCCGAAGATGGAGACTAAAAAACAAAATTGATTCTTGTCGTACCTTGGTGGAGGCGAGTAGGCGATGGGGCAAGTCGTCCTCGCTGTGGTACTTGTTCATCACCCACGGTGTCTTATGGCCGCTGGAGGCGCCACCGTGGTAGAAGACGAGCGTGTTGTTCATTCCGACATGGACCATGTACCATTACATGCGCGAATATCCCCTTGTCCTTACCGTCGGCGTTCCAATAGCCGCTCCTAGTACATACATTTATGCGCATTCCGTCAGGTACTTCCTTCCATGTGCACTGAAAAACCACCCCTTCTCACCCAAGTTCACCTCTTCTGCAAAATAAACTGCTCATCAGCACGATGCCTCATGCCTGCAACTTATCGAGGAGTAGTACTGCACTAAATCGGGAGATCCCACAACTCGTTGTTGTTGAGATTGACGTCGATCACCACATGACAGGAGAAGTAGGGGTTACAGATCTTGGGAGTGGGGTAGTGCCTGACCACCTCCTCGTCGGTGGGGTGAAACCGGTACCTCAGATGAAGTGCCAGCTGCAGCTCCTCCAACCCTAGATCCTTCACTGCCGCGTCGTTCGACATTGCCGCGCCCTCTCGGATCTACCATCTTGCCTTGATATGCTACAAAAGATCCAGATGAAACTAGGGCTAAGGACAAGTAAGAAGAGTGACAGTTGTGGGGAGGTGATTTTGTCTTAACACTTTGGGGTTCAGAAGTGCAGTGGGGTGAGGTGGTTATATAGCATCCGGAATACTGTGCTGCCGGTACAGTAGTGTGTAACACGTCATGACGAGTTCTAATGCATCATGCATAAACTCTGGAGAAAATATTATGTGGTTATCAAATGGTTTGAAAATTATATCATGAAATTGTGGTGACGGTTCGAACCAGTACCTGTAGAGCACAAAAAATTAATTGAAGCCCATTGATTCGTTAAAAAATGTTTTTCTCACTTCAAAAACCTAAATCTTTCCATCTTGTATATTCCGAGTTTGAATTTCATGTAGAAACTTTGGCAGTATCAAAACCATTTTTGTTCGACCTTCAAGTCATGATTTTCATGTATCAAACTTTATTCTTATTTTGAGGGCCATTCTAAAATTTGGGATTCCAATATGTGATTGATGTTGGAAGCATCTTCTATGGTAATTGATTAGTGGTGGGGGAGTAGCAGTTTCCTAAATCGACCAAGAAGAATAGGCCTCGCATGATGCTGTCGTGCTCGAATACTACTAAAAAGCGTAATGTGTGACCTCCACATGTTACATATGCGATTTTCACAAAAAGTGTTGAATTGAGCTCCTTCCAAATTGTATCCATAATTTAGTAATTCATAGACTCTTTGCACATTCTCCGACCTTTCCTCCTTCAACCCTTTTTGGTCCCTACCTTTCTACTTCAAAGTATTTGAGATCGGAGAAAAAAAGGGTGATGGGATGATTGGTAAGGAAGGTAGTGATTGTACAACGAGGATGCACACTCCGTATAATCGCGATGAGTCTCGTTGCTGCTGATGTATTTCACACTTTCCAAAATGGATCTGGAAATAATTGGAAGGACCACAAGTGTGATACATTGAAAATTCTCGGTTGTCATTTCAATAAATAAACCTTAAATAAACCTACCTGAAAGACATTTTTCAGAGGGGGTCCGTATTGTGAATATTTGACCTACTCTCTGTTCCGTGCATAGGCTGATTTTTTTCCTTCCATACACAATTTGCTATGAGATATAGAACTTAGAATCATCGACCTCTGCTATCATTTGTCTCCTCTATCCTTCTGCTTTGCCATCTCTATGTCATTCCAAGTTTTCCTGTATTCACCACGACAAATTTCTCCACACCGCATTCCCATTTTATGTGGAAATACTATCGCGATTCAGTGTCTCAATTTAGGAAGATGATGACCATGAACAATAGTGCCTTGACCACGAGTAGTCAGCTATTATTGGGATGTTGCCGATGATTACGAAGGACCTCGGGAACCAGCAAAACCAACACCTCATTAAATGCCCTCAAGGGAGGAATGCACTACTGCACTTTGGAGATGCTTCATGAGGACCGATAGTTTGACTAGGGAGAGATCATGACAATTTCGGGAATGGGTCCTTGTTTGAGCAGGTTGGCATTGCTCAGCAATCCATCACTGTTGAGCAATTCAACGAGGAAGGTGAACCAGCCCTCCTCCTCCATGCCCCCGTCGGCCGCAACCGCCATCTGAGGCGCATTCTTTGCCACCAAGTCTTTGTTGAACAGCCGACAAGCAACCCAATCGTCTCGCATGCATGCAATAGGTATGTTGAGAAAACAATACGAGGAGAATAAGAAACAAGAATCAAATCTCGAGCATCACATGCGATGCTCCAGCGGTTCAATCGATCAACTCATCCAAAGACGGAGACTAAAAAACAAAATCATTTCTTGTTGTACCTTGGCGGAGGGGGGTAGGCGTGGGGCAAGTCACCCGCGAGGTGGTACTCGTTCGTCACCTACTGTGTCTTCTAGCCGCAATGGGCGCGGACGTGGTAGAAGACGAGCGTCTTGTTCATGCCGACGAAGACCGTGTACAATACCGTGCTGCAGAATATACCCTTGTCCTTACCCGTCGCAATCCAATAGCCGATCCTAGTCGCCCGGTTGGTGCGCATCCCCGTCAGGTACTTCCGATACATATGCAAAAAAAAAAAGAAACCACTCCTCACACCCATCTTCACCTCTTCTGCAAAACAAACTGGCCATGAACACGCTGCCTCATGCCTTCAAATTAT
The DNA here is from genome assembly GCA_021605145.1 of Aegilops bicornis. Taxonomy (NCBI): domain Eukaryota; kingdom Viridiplantae; phylum Streptophyta; class Magnoliopsida; order Poales; family Poaceae; genus Aegilops; species Aegilops bicornis. The sequence goes on from CM038670.1 coordinate 87,130,097, forward strand.
TTAGGAGTGGTATTGCACTTAGTCGACAGATCCCACAACTCGGTGTTGTTGAGGATTACGTTGGTGACCATGTGACAGGAGAAGTAGGGGTTACAGATCTTGGGGGTGAGGTAGTGCGTGACCACCTGCTCGTCGGTGGGGTCAAACCGGTACCTCAGAACAAGCACCAGCTGCAGCTCCTCCAACCACAGATCCATCACCGCTGCCATTTTCGACATCACTGCGCTCTCTTGGATCTACAATCTTGCCTTGAAGTGCTATGGAAGAACCAGATGAAACAGGGGCTGAGGAGGCGTAAGAAGAGCGACAATTGTGGAGAGGTGATTTTGTCTTAATGCTTTGGGGTTTAGAAGTGCAGTGGGGTGAGGTGGTTATATAACATCCGAAATAGTTTCAAAAGTCGTTTGAAAATATTATGTGGTAATCAAATGGTTTGAAAATTATATAATGAAGTTGTGGTGGTGGTTCGAACTAGTACCTGTATAGCAGAAACATTTAATTGAAGCCCATGTTGATTCATTAAAAAATGTTTTTCTCACTTCAAAAACCTTAATCTTTCCATCTTGTATATTTTGAGTTCAAATCTCTTGTAGAAATTTTGGGCTGTAACGAAACTATTTTTGTATGGTTAATTCGGCCTTCAAGTCATCATTTTCATGGATCAAACGTAATTCTTATTTTGAGGATCAATCTTAAGTATTGGGATTCCAATATGTGATTGATGTTGGAAAGCTCTTCTATGGTAATTGATTAGTTGAGGGGAAACACCAGTTTCCTAAATCGACCAAGCAATATGGGCGTCGCATGATGTTGTCGTGCACACGAATACTACTAAAAAGCGAATGTGGGACCTCCACATGTTACAAAGGCGATTTTCGGAAAATTTGTTGAATTGAGCTCCTTCCAGATTTTGTATCCATAATTTAGTTATTCATAGACTCTTTGCACATTCTCCGACTGTGTGCCTACCTTCTACTTCAAAGTATTTGAGATTGGAGAAAAAAGGGTGATGGGGTGATTGGTAAGTAAGGTAGTGATTGTAGAACGAGGATGCACACTCAGTGATCATCCAGATCAGTCTCATTCTTTGTCGATACATTTCAAGCTTTCAAAGATGGTTCTAGAAATAGTTGGAAGGACCACAAGTGTGATACATTGAAAATTCCCGGTTGGCATTTCAATAAATAAACCTTAAAGAAACCCACCTGAAAGACATTTTTCGGATGGGTGCGTATTATGGTCATTTGACCTACTCTCTCTTCCATGGATACGCTGATTTTTTTCCTTACGTACACAAACACTCAAATTACTACGAGATAGAGAACTTAGACTCAACGACCTCTGTTATCATCTGCTCTCCTCTATCCTTCTGCTCTGTCATCTCTATCGCATCCCAACTTTTCCGGTATTCACGATGACAAATATCTCCACACCGCATTCCCATTTTCTATTGCAAATTATCGTGATTCAGTGTCTCGATTCAAGAAGACGATCACCATGAACAATAATGCCTTGACCACGAGTAGTCAAGTATTATTGGGATGTCGATGATTAGGAGGGAGCTTGAGAACCACCACAACCAACACCTCATGTATATGCCCTCAAGGGAGGCGTGCACTACTTCACTTTGGAGATGCTTCATGAGGACCGATAGTTTGACTAGGGAGAGAGCATGACAATTTCGGGAATGGGTCCTTGTTTGAGCAGGTTGGCATTGCTGAGCAATTCATCACTCTTGAGCAATTCAACGAGGAAGGTGAACGGGTCCTCGGCCATGCCCCCGTCGGCCGCAACCGCCATCTAGGGTGCATTTTTTGCCACCAAGTCTTTGTTGAACAGCCGACAAACAACTCAATCGTCTCAAGACGCACGCACGCAATAGGTAGGTTGAGAAAACAACACGAGGAGAATAAGAAACAAGAATCAAATCTCGAGCGTAACATGTGATGCTCCAGCGGTTCAATCGATCAACTCGGCCGAAGATGGAGACTAGAAAACAATATTGATTCTTGTCGTACCTTGGTGGAGGCGAGTAGGCGATGGGGCAAGTTGCCCTCGAGGTGGTACTTGTTCATCACCCACGGTGTCTTCTGGCCGCTGGGGGTGCGGACGGGGTGGAAGACGAGCGTGTTGTTCATTCCGACTTGGACCACGTACCATTCTGTGCCGCAGAATATCCCCTTGTCCTTACATGTCGTATTCCAATAGCCGCTCCTAGTCGCCCGGTTAGTGCGCATCCCCGTCAGGTACTTCCCTTCCATGTGCACAAAGAGAAACCAGTCCATCTCACCCATCTTCACCTCTTCGGCAAAATAAACTGGTCATCAGCGCTCTGCCTAATGCCTGCAACTTATCGAGGAGTAGTACTGCACTAAATCGGGAGATCCCACAGCTCGTTGTTCTTGAGATTGACGTCGGTGACCACATGACAGGAGAAGTATGGGTTACAGATCTTGGGAGTGAGGTAGTGCCTGACCACCTCCTCGTCGGTGGGATGAAACTGGTACCTTGGAGGAAGTGCCAGTTGCAGCTCCTCCAACCGCAGATCCATCACCGCCGCCTCGACATCGTCACGCGCCTCTCGGGATCAACTATCTTACCTTGATATGCTATGGAAGAACCAGATGAAACTTGGGCTGAGGACCGAATAAGAAGAGTAAATGTTGTGGGGAGGTGATTTTGTCTTAACACTTTGGGGTTTAGAAGTGCGTGGGGTGAGGTGGTTATATAGCATCCGAACATCTTGTCTTCTTTGCTCCAAAGAGTGTGTAACAGGTCATGATTAGTTCTAATGCATCATGCATAAATTCTAGAGAAAATATTATGTGGTTATCAAATGCTTTGAAATTATATCACTAAGTTGTGGTGACGGTTCGAACCAGTACCTGAAGAGCACAAAAAATTAATTGAAGCCCATTGATTCGTTAAAAAAATGTTTTTCTCACTTCAAAAACCTTAATCTTTCCATCTTGTATATCTTGAGTTCAAGTTTCATTTTAAAATTTTGGGCAGTAACAAAACCATTTTGTTCAGCCTTCAAGCCATGATTTTCATGTACCGAACTTTATTCTTATTTTGAGGGCCATTCTGAAATTTGGGATTCCAATATGTGATTGATGTTGGAAGCCTCTTCCATGGTAATTGATTAGTTGTGGGGGAGTAGGAGTTTCCTAAATCGACCAAGAACCATTGGCCTCGCATGATGTTGTCATGCTCGAATACTATTAAAAAGCGGAATGTGTGACCTCCACATGTTACAGATGCGGTTTTCAAAAAAGTGTTGAATTGAGCTCCATCCAAGTTGTATCCATAATTTAGTAATTCATAGACTCTTTGCACATTCTCCCACTTTTCCTCTGTTTGGTCCCTACCTTTCTACTTCAAAGTATTTGAGATCGGAGAAAAATGGGTGATGGGATGATTTGTAAGGAAGGTAGTGATTGTACAACGAGGGTGCACACTCCATAATAATCGCAATGAGTCTCGTTGCTGCCGATGTATTTCACACTTTCAAAAATGGATCTGGAAATAATTGGAAGGACCACAAGGGTGATACATTGAAAATTCTCGGTTGGCATTTCAATAAATAAACCTTAAAGAAATCAACTTGAAAGGCATTTTTCTTAGGGGTGCGTATTATGGTTATTTGACCTACTCTCTCTTCCGTGGCTTCGGTAATTTTTCTTCCTTCCATACACAAACACCCAATTTGCTATGAGACAGAGAACTTATAGACACAATGACCTCTGCGCTCATCTTCTCTCCACTATCCTTCTGCTCTGCCATCTCTATCGCATCCCAACTTTTCTGGTATTCACCATGAAAAATATCTCCACATCGGATTGCCATTTTCTGTGGCAATATTATCGCGATTCAGTGTCTCGATTTGGGAAAACGATGACCATGATCAATAGTGCCTTGACCACGAGCAGCCAACTATTATTGGGATGTTGCCGATGATTAGGAAGGAGGTTGGGAACCACCACAACCAACACCTCATGTATATGCCCTCAAGGGAGTCATGCACTACTGCACTTTGGAAATGCTTCATGAGGATCGATAGATTGACTAAGGATAGTTTGCGACAATTTCGTGAAAGGGTCCTTGTTTGGGCACGTTGGCATTGCTGAGCAATTCATCACAGTTGAGCAATTCAATGAGCATGGTGAACAGGTCCTCCTCCTCCATGCTCCCGTTGGCAGCAATCGCCATCTAGGGTGCATTCTTTGCCACCAAGTCTTTGCTGAATAGCCGACAAGCAACCCAATCGTCTCGCACGCACGCAATAGGTAGGTTGAGAAAACAACACGAGGAGAATAAGAAACAATAACCAAATCTCGAGCGTAACATGTGATTCTCCAATGGTTCAATCGATAAACTCGTCGTACCTTGGTGGACGGGGGTAGGCGATGGGGAAAGTCGCCCTCGAGGTGGTACTCGTTCACCAGTCATGGTGCCTTCTGGCCACTGGGGGCGCGGCCGTGGTAGAAGACGAGTGTCTTGTTCTTGTCGACGAGAACCGCATACCATCCCGTGTCGCAGAATATCCCCTTGTCCTGATACGTCCCCTTCCAATAGCCGCTTCTAGTGGCCGGTTGGTGTGCATCCCCGTCAGATACTTCCGATCCATGTGTACTAAAAGAAACCACTCCTTCTCACCCATCTTCACCTCTTCTGCAAAACAAACTGGCCATGAGCACGCTGCCTCATGCCTGCAAGTTATCGAGGAGTGGTAGTACACTTAGTCGGGAGATCCCACAACTCGGTATTGTTGAGGTTGATGTCAGTGAGCATGTGACAGGAGATGTAGGGGTTACAGAACTTGGGGGTGAGGTAGTGCGTGACCACCTCCTCTTCGGTGGGGTCAAACCAGTACGTCAGAAGAAGCACCAGCTGCAGCTCCTCCAACCGTAGATCCATCACCGCTGCCATGTTCGACATTGTTGCGCCCTCTGGGACCTACTATCTTGCCTTGATATGCTATGGAAGAACCAGATGAAACAGGAGCCGAGGAGGAGTAAGAAGAAGCGACATTTATGGAGAGGTGATTTTGTCTTTAATGCTTTGTGGTTTAGAAGTGAAGTGGGGTGAGATGGTTATGTAGCGTCCGAATACTTGTCTTGCCGGTCCAAAGAGGTGTGGAATAGGTCATGACGATTACTAATGCATCATGCTTAAATTCCACAGAAAATGCTATGTGGTTATAAAATGGTTTGAAAATTATATCATGAAGTTGTGGTGATGGTTCGAACCAGTACCTGTAGAGCAAAAAAAATTAAGTGAAGCCATTGATTCGATAAAAAAAATTCACATAAAAAACCTAAATATTTCCATCTAGTATATTCTGAGTTTGAATTTCATGTAGAAACTTTGGGCAGTAACACAACTATTTTTGTTTGGTTAATTCAGCCTTGAAATAATCATTTTAATGTATCAAACTTTATTCTTATTTTTAGGGCCATTCTTAAATATTAGGATTCCAATATGTGCTTGATGTTGGAATCCTCTTCTATGGTAATTGATTAGTTGTGGGGGAGTAGCAGTTTCCTAAATCGAACAAGAAGCATAGGCCTCGCATGATGTTGTCGTGCACGAATACTACTTAAAAGCGTAATGTGTGACCTCCACATGTTACAGATGCGACTTTTCAAAACGGTGTTGAATTGAGCTCCTTCAAAATTGCATCCATAATCTAGTTATTCATAGGCTCTTTGCACATTCTCCTAGCTTTCCTCCTTCAACCCATTTTGTCCCTACCTTTCTACTTCAAGTATTTGAGATCAAGAAAAAGGGTGATGGAGTGATTGGTAAGGAAGGTAGAGATTGTACAACGCTGGATGCACACTTTGTGATAATCGCTACGAAGTTTCACGCCTCGATGTATTTCACACTTTCAAAAATGCTTCTGGAAATAATTGGAAGGACAACAAGTATGATACATTGAAAACTCTCGGTTGGTATTTCAATAAATAAACCTTAAAGAAATCAACTTGAAAGACATTTTTCATAGGGGTGCATATTATGGTTAAATGACCTACTACCTCTTCTGTGGCTTGGCTAATTTTTCTTCCTTCCATACACAAACTCCCAATTTGCTACGAGACAGAGAACTTATAGACTCAATGTCCTCTACTATCATCTGCTCTCCTCTATCCTTCTACTCTGCTATCTCTATCACATCCCAACTTTTCCGATATTCACCATGAAAATTATCTCCACACCGCATTGCCATTTTCTTTGGCAACATCATTGTGATTCAGTGTCTAAATTCAGGAAGATGATTAGCATGAACAATAGTGCCTTGACCACGAGTAGCCAACTATTAGGGATGTTGCCGATGATTAGGGAGGAGGTTGGGAACCACCACAACCAACACCTCATGTATATGCCCTCAAGGGAGTCATGCACTACTGCACTTTTGGAGATGCTTCGTGTGGACCGATAGTTTGACTTGGGAGACTTCGCGACAATTTCGCGAATGGGTCCTTGTTTGAGCAGGTTGGCACTGCTGAGAAATTCAACGAGGTTGGTGAACGGGTCCTCCTTCTCCATGCCCCCGTCCGCCACAACCGCCATCTAGGGCGCATTCTTTCCCACCAAATCTTTGTTGAATAGCCGACAAGCAACCTAATCTTCTCGCACACATGGAATAGGTAGGTTGAGAAAAGAACACGAGGAGAATAAGAAGGAGGAATCAAATCTCAAGCTTAATATGTGATACTCCAGCGGTTCAATCGATCAACTCGTCCGAAGACGAAAACTAAAAAAACAAAATCGATTCTTGTCGTACCTTGGTGGACAGGGGTAGGCGTTTGGGCAAGTCGCCCTCGAGGTAGTGTTTGTTCATCACCCACCGTGTCTTCTGGCCGCAGGGGTTGTGGTCGTGGTAGAAGACGAGTGTCTTGTTCATGCCGACAAGGACCGCGTGCCGCAGAATATCCCATTATCCTTACCCGTCGCCTTCCAGTAGACGCTTCTAGTGGCCCGGTTGGTGCGCATCCCCGTCAGGTACTTCCGATCCATGTGTACCAAAATAAACCAGTCCTTCTCACCCATCTTCACCTCTTCTCCAAAACAAACTGGCCATGAGCGCCCTGCCTCATGCTTGCAAGTTATCAGGAGTAGTACTGCACTTAGTCAAAGATCCCACAACTCGGTGTTGTTGAGGTTGACATCGGCGACCATGTGACAGGAGAAGTAGGGGTTATAGATCTTGGGGATAAGGTAGTGCATGACCACCTCCTCGACGGTGGGGTTAAACCGATACCTCAGAAGAAGCGCCAGCTGCAGCTCCTCCAACCACAGATCCATCACTACTACCATGTTCAACATCGCTGCGCCCTCTCGGATCTACTATCTTGCCTTGATATGCTATGGAAGAACTAGGTGAAACAGGGGCAGAGGAGGATTAAGAAGAGCGACAGTTGTGGAGAGGAGATTTTTCTTAATTCTTTGGAGTTTAGAAGTGAAGTTTGGTGAAGTGGTTATGTAGGCGTATCAATACTGCAGGTCTTTGTCCAGCTAGGTGTAATAGGTCATGACGATTTCTAATGCATCATGCTTAAATTTCACACAAAATGGGATGTGGTAATCAAATGGTATGAAAATTATATCATGAAGTTGTGGTGGTGGTTCGAACTAGTACCTGTAGAGCAGAAAAAATTAAGTGAAACCCATTGATTTATTAAAAAAATGTTTTTCTCACTTCCAAAACCTTAATCTTTCAGTCTTGTATATTTCGAGTTTGAATCTCATGTAGAAATTTTGGGCAATAACAAAACTATTTTTGTTTGGTTAATTCGGCCTTCAAGTCATTATTTTCATGTATCAAATGTTATTCTTATTTTGAGGATCAATCTTAAGTATTGGGATTCCAATATGTGATTGATGTTGGAAGCCTCTTCTATGGTAATTGATTAGTTGTGGGGGATTACCAGTTTCCTAAATCGACCAAGTAGTATAGGCATCGCATGATGTTGTCGTGCATGAATACTACTAGAAAGCGCAATGTGTGACCTCCACATGTTACAGAGGCGTTTTTGGAAAATGTGTTGAATTGAGGTCATTCCAAATTGTATCCATAATTTAGTTATTTATAGACTCTTTGCACATTCTCCGACCTTTCCTCCTCCTACCATTTTTTGTCCCTACATTCTACTTTGAAGTATTTGAGATCGGAGAAAAAATGGTGATGGGCTGATTGTTATGGAAGGTAGTGATTGTAGAAGGACGATGCACACTCCACGATCATCCTGATGATTCTCGTTGTTGCCGATGTATTTCACACTTTCAAAAACGGTTTTAGAAATAATTTGAATGACCACAAGTGTAATACACTGAAAATTCTCGATGGGCATCTCAATAAATAAACCTTAAAGAAACCCGCCTGAAATAAATTTTTTGGAGGGGTGCGTATTATGGTTATTTGACCTACTGTTACTTCCGTCGATATGCTGATTTTTCTCCTTCGATACACAAACACTCAATATTCTACGAGATAGTTAACTTAGACTCAACGACCTCTGCTATCATCTGCTCTGCCACCTCTATGGCATCCCAACATGTGACGATAAATATCTCCACACCGTGCATTCCAATTTTTGTGGCAAGATTATGGCGATTCAGGTGTCTCGATTACGGAAGACGATGACCATGAAAAATAGTGCCTGGACCACGAGTAGTCAACTATTATTGGGATGTTGCCGATGATTAGGAAGGAGGTTGGGAACCACCAAAACCAACACCTCATGTATATGCCGTCAAGGGAGTCTTGCACTACTGCACTTTGGAGATGCTTCATGAGAACCAATAGTTTGACTAGGGAGAGTTCACGACAACTTCGCGAATGGGCCCTTGTTTGAGCAGGTTGCCATTGCTGAGCAATTCATCACTGTTGTGCAATTCAACGAGGAAGGTCAATTGGTCCTCCTCCCACATGCCCCCGTCGGCTGCAACTGCCATCTAGGCCACATTTTTTGCCACCAAGTCTATGTTGAACAGCCGACAAACAACCAAAACGTCTCGCATGCACGCAATAGGTACGTTGAGAAAACAACACGAGGATAATAAGAAACAAGAATAAAATCTTGAGCGTAACATGCGATGCTCCAGCGGTTCAATCGATCAACTCATCCGAAGACGGAGACTAAAAAACAAAATCGATTCATGTCGTACCTTTGCAGAGCGGGGTAGGCGATGGGGCAAGTCGCCCTCGAGGTGGTACTCGTTCATCACCCACGGTGTCTTCTAGCCACTGGGGGCGTGGCCATGGTATAAGACGTGCGTCTTGTTCATGACGATGAGGACCGTATACCATCCCGTTCCACAGAATATCCCCTTGTCCTTACCCGTCGCATTCCAATAGCTGCTCCTAGTTGCCCGATTGGTGCCCATCCCCGTCAGGTACATTTGATCCATGTGGACAAAAATAAACTACTCCTTCTCACCCATCTTCACCTTTTCTGCAAAACAAACTGGACATGAGCGTGCTGCCTCATGCCGAAAACTTATCGAGGAGTAGTACTGCACTTAGTCGGGGATCCCACAACTAGGTGTTGTCGAGGTTGACATCGGCGACCCCTGCTAGGAGAAGTAGGGGATACATATCTTGGGGGTGAGGTAGTGCGAGACCAGCTCCTCGTCCGTGGGTCAAACCATTACCTAAGAAGAAGCGACAGCTATAGCTCCTCCAACCAGTAGATCCATCAGCGCTGCCACACGTTTCAACATCGGCTCGCGCCTCCTCAGATCTACTATCTTGATTTGATATGCTATGGAAGAACCAGATGAAACAGGGGCTGAGGAGGAGTAAGAAGAGCGACAGTTGTGGAGAGGTGATTTTCTCTTAATGCTTTGGGGGTTTAGAAGTGCAGTGGGGTGAGGTGGTTATATAGCGTCTGAATACTGTACTACCGTCCAAGAGTGTGTAACAGGTCATGATGATTCCTAATGCATCATGCTTAAATTTCACACAAAATATTATGTGGTAATCAAATGGTTTTAAAACTATATCATGAAGTTGTGGCGGTGGTTCGAACTTGTACCTGTAGAGCAGGAAAAAAATTATGTGAAGCCCATTGAATCGTTAAAAAAATATTTTTCTCACTTTAAAAACCTTAATCTTTCGATGTTGTATATTTTGAGTTCGAATTTCATGTAGAAATTTTGGGCAGTAAAAAAGCTATTTTTCTTTTGTTAATTCGGCCTTCAAGTCATCATTTTCATGTATCAAACGTTATTCTTATTTTGATGGTCATTCTTAAGTATTAGGATTCCAATATGTAATTGATGTTGGAAGCCTCTTCTATATATGGTAATTGATTAGTTGTGGCGGATTACCATTTTCCTTAATCTACCTAGCAGTATGGGTGTCGCATGATGTTCTCGTACACGAATACTAATAAAAACCGCAATGTGGGACCTCCAGATGTTAAAGAGGCCGTTTTCGGAAAATGTGTTGAATTGAGCTCCTTCCAAAGTGTATCCATAATTTAGTTATTCATAGACTCTTTGCACATTCTCCGACCTTTCCTCCTTCTACCCTTTTCTGTCCCTTCCTTCTACTTTGAAGTATTTGAGATTGGAGAAAAAAAAAGGTGATGGGGCTAATTGGTAAGGAAGGTAGTGATTGTAGAACGAGGTTGCACACTCTGATCATCTCGACGAGTCTTGTTGTTGCCGATGTATTTCACAGTTTAAAAAATGGTTCTATAAATAATTGGAAGGACCACAAGTGTGATAAATTGAAAATTCTCGGTTGGCATTTCAATAAATAAACCTTAAAGAAACCCACCTTAAAAACTTTTTTCGGAGGGATGTGTATTATGGTTATTTAACCTACTCTCTCTTCTGTGGATAGGCTGATTTTTTCCTTCCATACATAAACACTCAATTTGCTAAGAGATAGAGAACTTAGACTCATCGACCTCTGCTATCATCTGCCCCCAACTATCCTTCTGCTCTGCCATCTCTATGTCATCCCTACTTTTCCAATATTCACCACGACAAATATGTCCACACTGCATTCCCATTTTCTGTGGCAAAACTATCGCGATTCAGTGTCTCGATTCAGGAAGACGATGACCATGAACAATAGTGACATGGCCTCGAGCAGTCAACTATTATTGGGATGTTGTCGATGATTTGGAAGGAGCTTGGGAACCACCACAACCAGCACCTCATGTATACGCCCTCAAGGGAGGCGTGCACTAGTGCACTTTGGAGATGCTTCATGGGGACCGATACTTTGACTAGGGAGAGTTCACCACAATTTCGGGAATGGGTGTTTGTTTGAGCAGGTTGGCATTGCTGAGAAATTCATCACTGTTGAGAAATTCAATGAGGAAGGTGAACGGGTCCTCCTCCTCCTCCATGCCTCCGTTGGTCGCAACCGCCATCTTGGGCGCATTTTTGCCACCAAGTCTTTGTTGAACTGCCGACAAACAACCCAATCGTTTCGCACGCACGAAATAGGTAGGTTGTGAAAACAACACGAGGAGAATAAGAAATAGGAATCAAATCTCGAGCATAACATGTGATGCTCTAGCGGTTCAATTGATCAACCCGTCCAAAGATGGAGACTAAAAAACAAAATTGATTGTTGTCGTACCTTGGCGGAGGGGGGAAGGCGATGGGGCAAGTCGCCCACGAGGTGGTACTCGTTCATCACCCACGGTGTCTTCGTGCCATTGGTGCAGCGGCCGTGGTAGAAGACGAGCGTCTTGTTCATGCCGACGAGCACTGCGTACCATCCGGAGCGACAGATTATCCCCTTGTCCTTACCTGTTGCGTTCCAATAGCCGCTCCTAGTTACCCGGTTGGTGCGCATCCCCGTCTGATACTTCCGATCCATGTGCACAAAAATACACCACTCCTTATCACCCATATTCACCTCTTCTACAAAACAAACTGGTCATGAGTGTGCTACCTCATGCCTGAAACTTATCGAGGAGTAGTACTGCACTTAATCGGGAGATCCCGCAGGTCCTTGTTGTTGAGGTTGACGTTGGTGACCACATGACAGGAGAAGTAGGGTTATAGATCTTGGGAATGAGGTAGAGTGTGACCACCTCCTCGTCGTTGGGGTGAAACCAATACCACGGAGGAAGTGCCAGTTGTAGCTCCTCCAACCCCAGATCCATCACTGCCGCCTCGTTCGACATCGCTTCGCCCTCTTGGATCTACTATCTTGCCCTGATATTCTATGGAAGAACCAGATGATACTGGGTCTGAGGACGAGTAAGAAGAGCGATAGTTCTGGGGAGGTAATTTTTTCTTAACAATTTGGGGTTTAGAAGTGCAGTGGGGTGAGGTGGTTATATATATACTTTCTTGCCGGTCCAGTAGTGTGTAACAGGTCATGACGCGTTCCAATGCATCATGCTTAAATTCCACAGAAAATATTATGTGGTTATAAAATGGTTTGAAAGTTATATCATGAAGTTGTGGTGATGGTTCTAACTAGTACCTGTAGAGCACAAAAAAAATTAAGTGAAGCCCATTTATTCATTAAAAATGATTTTCTCACTTCAAAAACCTAAATCTTTCATCTTGTATATTCTGAGTTTAAATTTCATGTAGCAACTTTGGGTAGTAACAAGACTATTTTTGTTTGGTTAATTCAGCCTTCAAGTCATCATTTTCATGTATGAAACGTTATTCTTATTTTGAGGGTCATTCTGAAGTATTAGGATTCCAATATGTGATTGATGTTGTAAGCCTCTTCTATATATGGTAATTTATTAGTTGTGGCGGAGTACCATTTTCCTTAATCTACCTAGCAGTATGGGTGTCGCATGATGTTGTCGTACACGAATACTACTAAAAACCGCAATGTGGGACCTCCACATGTTACAGAGGCAGTTTTCGGAAAATGTGTTGAATTGAGCTCCTTCCAAACTGTATCCATAATTTAGTTATTCATAGACTCTTTGCACATTCTCCGACCTTTCCTCCTTCTACCCTTTTCTGTCCCTTCCTTCCACTTTGAAGTGTTTGAGATCGGAGAAAAAAAGGTGATGGGGGTAATTGGTAAGGAAGGTAGTGATTGTAGAATGAGGTTGCACACTCCGTGATCATCTCGACGAGTCTTGTTGTTGCCGATGTATTTCACACTTTAAAAATGGTTCTATAAATAATTGGAAGGACCACAAGTGTGATACATTGAAAATTCTCGGTTGGCATTTCAATAAATAAACCTTAAAGAAACCCACCTTAAAAGCATTTTTCGGAGGGATGTGTATTATGGTTATTTAACCTACTCTCTCTTCTGTGGATAGGCTGATTTTTTCCTACCATACATAAACACTCAATTTGCTAAGAGATAGAGAACTTAGACTCAACGACCTCTGCTATCATCTGCTCCCCTCTATCCTTCTGCTCTGCCATCTCTATGTCATACCTACTTTTCCAATATTCACCACGACAAATATCTCCACACTGCATTCCCATTTTCTGTGGCAAAACAATCGCGATTCAGTGTCTCGATTCAGGAAGACGATGACCATGAACAATAGTGACATGACCTCGAGCAGTCAACTATTATTGGGATGTTGTCGATGATTTGGAAGGAGCTTGGGAACCACAACAACCAGCACCTCATGTATACGCGCTCAAGGGAGGCGTGCACTAGTGCACTTTGGAGATGCTTCATGAGGACCGATATTTTGACTAGGGAGAATTCACCACAATTTCGGGAATGGGTGTTTGTTTGAGCAGGTTGGCATTGCTGAGAAATTCATCACTGTTGAGAAATTCAACGACGAAGGTGAATGGGTCCTCCGCGTCCTCCATGCCCCCGTTGGTCGCAACCGCCATCTAGGGCGCATTTTTTCCACCAAGTCTTTGTTGAACTGCCGACAAGCAACCCAATCGTTTTGCACGCACGCAATAGGTAGGTTGTGAAAACAACACGAGGAGAATAAGAAATAGGAATCAAATCTCGAGCATAACATGTGATGCTCCAGCGGTTCAATTGATCAACTCGTCAAAAGATGGAGACTAAAAAACAAAATTGATTGTTGTCGTACCTTGGCAGAGGGGGGAAGGCGATGGGGCAAGTCGCCCACGAGGTGGTACTCGTTCATCACCCACGGTGTCTTCTGGCCACTGGTGGAGTGGCCGTGGTAGAAGACCAGTGTCTTGTTCATGCCGACGAGCTAATCGCGTACTCATCCCGGAGCTTACCAGATTATCCCCTTGTCCTTACCTGTTGCGTTCCAATAGCCGCTCATAGTTGCCCGGTTGGTGCGCATCCCCGTCTGGTACTTCCGATCCATGTGCACAAAAAGAAACCACTCCTTATCACCCTTATTCACCTCTTCTGCAAAACAAACTGGTCATGAGCGCGCTACCTCATGCCTGAAACTTATCGAGGAGTAGTACTGCACTTAATCGGGAGATCCCGCAGGTCCTTGTTGTTGAGGTTGACTTCGGTGACCACATGACAGGAGAAGTAGGGGTTATAGATCTTGGGAATGAGGTAGAGTGTGACCACCTCCTCGTCGGTGGGGTGAAACCAATACCACGGAGGAAGTGCCAGTTGTAGCTCCTCCAACCCCAGATCCATCACTGCCGCCTCGTTCGACATCGCTTCGCCCTCTTGGATCTACTATCTTGCCCTGATATTCTATGGAAGAACTAGATGAAACTAGGTCTGAGGACGAGTAAGAAGAGCGATAGTTGTGGGGAGGTAATTTTTTCTTAACAATTTTGGGTTTAGAAGTGCAGTGGGGTGAGGTGGTTATATATATACGTTATTGCCGGTCCAGTAGTGTGTAACAGGTCATGACGCGTTCCAATGCATCATGCTTAAATTCCACAGAAAATATTATGTGGTTATAAAATGGTTTGGAAGTTATATCATGAAGTTGTGGTGATGGTTCTAACTAGTACCTGTAGAGCACAAAAAAATTTAAGTGAAGCCCATTTATTAATTAAAAATGTTTTTCTCATTCAAAAACCTAAATCTTTCATCTTGTATATTCTGAGTTTAAATTTCATGTAGCAACTTTGGGTAGTAACAAGACTATTTTTGTTTGGTTAATTAAGCCTTCAAGTCATCATTTTCATGTATCAAACTTTATTCTCATTTTGAGGGCCATTCTTAAATATTGGGACTCCAATATTTGATTGATGTTGGAAGCCTCTTCTATGGTAGTTGATTAGTTGTGCGGGAGTAGCACTTTCCTAAATCGACCAAGAAGCGTAGGCCTCGCATGATGTTGTCGTGCACGACTACTACTAAAAAGCGTAACGTGTGACCTCCACATGTTACAGATGCGATTTTCAAAAATAGTGTTGAATCGAGCTCCTTCCAAATTGCATCCATAATCTAGTTATTCATAGACTCTTTGCACATCTCCTAGCTTTCCTCCTTCTACCCTCTTTTGTCCCTACAGTTCTACTTCGAAGTATTTGAGATCGGAGAAAAAAGGGTGATGGGGTGATTGGTAAGGAAGGTAGTGACCGTACAATGAGGATGCACACTCCGTGATAATCGTGATGAGTCTCGTTGTTGCCGATGTATTTCATACTTTCAAAATTGGTTCTGGAAATAATTGGAAGGACCACAAGTGTGATACATTGAAAATTCTCGGTTGGCATTTCAAGAAATAAACCATAAAGAAATCAAATTGATAGACATGTTTTGTAGGGATGCGTATTATGGTTATTTGACCTACTCTCTCTTCCGTGGCTTGGCTAATTTTTCTTCCTTCCATAGACAAACACCCTATTTGCTACGAGACAGAGAACTTATAGACTCAACGACCTCTGTTATCATCTACTCTCCTTTATCCTTCTGCTCTGCCATCTCTTTCGCACCCCAAGTGTTCAGGTATTCACCTTGAAAAATATCTCGACACCGCATTGCCATTTTCCGTGGCAATATTATCGCTATTCAGTGTCTCGATCCAGGAAGAGACGATGACCATGAACAATAGTGCCTTGACCACAAGCAGCCAACTATTATTGGGGCCGATGATTAGGAAGGAGGTTGGGAACCACCACAACCAACACCTCATGTATATGCCCTCAAGGGAGCAATGCACTACTGAACTTTGGAGATGCTTCATGAGGACCGATAGTTTGACTAGGGAGAGTATACGACAATTTCGGGAATGGGTCCTTGTTTGAGCAGGTTGGCATTGTTGAGAAATTCATCAATGTTGAGAAATTCAACGAGGCAGTTGAACGGGTCCTCCTCCTCCTCCATGCCCCCGTCGGTCGCAACTACCATCTAGCGCGCATTCTTAATGCTTTGGGGTTTAGAAGTGAAGTGGGGTGAGGTGGTTATGTAGCATCCGGAATACTGTGATGCCGGTCCCGTAGTGCGTTACTGGTCATGACGATTTCTAATGCATCATGCTTAAATTTCACACAAAAAATTATGTGGTAGTCAAGTTGTTTGAAAATTATATCATGAAGTTGTTGTGGTGGTTCGAGCTAGTACCTGTAGAGCATAAAAAATTATGTGAAGCCCATTGATTAGTTAAAAAAATGTTTTTCTCACTTCAAAAAACTTAATCTTTCCATCTTGTACGTTTTGAGTAAGAATTTCATGAAGAAATTTTGGGAAGTAACAAAACTATTAGTGTTTGGTTAATTCAGCCTTCAAGTCATCATTTTCATGTACCTAACGTTATTATTATTTTGAAGATCAATCTTAAGTATTGGAATTCAAATAAGTGATTGATGTTGGAAGCCTCTTCTATGTTAATTTATCAGTTGTGGGGGAGTACCAGTTTCCTAACTCGACCAAGCAGTATAGGCCTCGCATGATGTTGTCGTGCACTAATACTACTAGAAAGCGCACAATCTGTGACCTCCAGATGTTACAGAAGCGATTTTCGGAAAATGTGTTGAATTGAGCTCCTTCCAAATTGTATCCATAATTTAGATTTTCATAGACTCTTCTCCGACCTTTCCTCCTTCTACACTTTTTTGCCCCTACCTTCCTACTTTGAAGTATTTGACATCGGAGAAAAAGGGTGATGGGGTGATTGGTTAGGAATGTAGTAATTGTAGAACGAGGATGTATACTCCGTGATCTCATGATGAGTCTCGTTGTTGCCGACGTATTTCAAACTTTCCAAAATGGTGATGAATTTGCTACAAGAGAGAACTTATAGACTCAACAACCTCTGTTATCATCTACTCTCCTCTATCCTTCTACTCTGCCATCTCTATAACACCCAATTGTTCCGATATTCACCATGAAAAATATCCCGACACCGCATTGCCATTTTGTGTGGCAATATTATCGCGATTCAGTGTCTCGATTCAGGAAGACGATGACCATGAACAATAGTGCCTTGACCATGAGCAGCCAACTATTATTCGGATGTTGCAAATGATTAGAAGGAGGTTGGGAACCACCAAAACCAACACCTCATGTATATGCCGTCAAGGTAGTAATGCACTACTGCACTTTGGAGTTGCTTCATGAGGACGGATAGTTTAACTAGGGAGAGTTCGCGACAATTCCGCGAATGGGTCCTTGTTTGAGAAGGTTGGCATTGCTGAGCAATTCATCACTATTGAGCAATTCAACGAGGATGATGAACGGGTCCTCCTCCTCCATGCCCCCGTTGGCCGCAACCGCCATCTAGGACGCATTCTTTGCCACTTAGTCTTTGTTGAACGACCGACAAGCAACCCAATTGTCTCGCACGCACGTAATTGGTAGTTGAGAAAACAACACGAGGAGAATAAGAATCAAGAATCAAATCTCGAGTGTAACATGTGATGCTCCCGTGGTTCAATCGATCAACTCGTCCGAAGACGGAGACTAAAAAACAAATTCGATTCTTGTCGTACCTTGGCGGACGGGGGTTGGCAATGGGGCAATTCTCCCTCGAGGTGGTACTCGTTCATCACCCACGGTGTCTTCTAGCCGCAGGGGGCGCGGCCGTGGTGGAACACGAGCGTCTTGTCCATGCCGAGGAGGACCGTGTACCATCCCATGTCGCAGAATATCCTCTTTTCCTTACCTGTCGCGTTCCAATAGACGCTTCTAGTGGCCTAGTTGGTGCGCATCCCCGTCGGGTACTTCCGATCCATGTGTACAAAAAGAAATCACTCCTTCTCACCCATCTTCACCTCTTCTGCCAAACAAACTGGCCATGATCGCGATGTCTCAAGCGTGCAAGTTATCGACGAGTAGTACTGCAATTAGTTGGGAGATCCCACAACTCGGTGTTGTTGAGGTTGACGTCAGCGACCATGTGATAGGAGAAGTAGGGGCTATCTTGGGGGTGAGGTAGTGCGTGACCACCTCCTCGTCGGTGGGGTCAAAACGGTACGTGAGAAGAAGCGCCACCTGCGGCTCCTCCAACCGCAGATCCATCACCACTGCCATATTTGACATCACCGCGCCCTCTCGGATCTACTATCTTTCCTTGATATGCTATGGGAGAACCAGATGAAACAGGGGCTGAGGAGGAGTAAGAAGAGCGAAAGGTGTGGAGAGGTGGTTTTGTCTTAATGCTTTGGGGTTTAGAAGTGAAGTGGGGCGAGGTGGTTATGTAGCATTCGAAATACTGTGCTACCGGTCCAGTAGTGTGTAACAGGTCATGACAATTTCTAATGCATCATGCTTAAATTTCACACAAAAAAATTTGTGGTAATCAAATTGTTTGATAATTATATCATGAAGTTGTGGTGGTGGTTCGAACTAGTACCTATAGAGCAGAAAACATTAAGTGAAGCCGATTGATTCCTTAAAAAAATGTTATTCATAGACTTCTCCGACCTTTCCTCCTTCTACCCTTTTTGTTCCTACCTATCTACTTCGAATTATTTGAGATCAGAGAAAAAAGGGTGATGGGGTGATTGGTAAGGAATGTAGTGATTGTAGAACGAGGATGCACACTCCGTGATCATCCTGATGAGTCTCCTTGCGGCCGACGTATTTCACACTTTCCAATATGGTTCTAGAAATAATTGGAAGGACCACAAGTGTGATACATTGAAAATTCTCTGTTGGCATTTCAATAAATAAACCTTAAAGAAAACGACCTGAAAGACATTTTTCGGAGGGGTGCCTATTATGGTTATTTGACCTACTCTCTCCCTTCCGTGGATAGGCTGGTTTTTTCCTTCCATACACAATCACTCAATTTGCTACGAGATAGAGAACTTAGACTCAACGACCTCTGCTATCATCTACTCTCCTCTATCCTTCTGCTCTGCCATATCTATGGCATACCAATTTTCTAGTATCCACCACGACAAATATCACCACACCGCATTCCAATTTTCTGTGGCAATACTATCGTGATTCAGTGTCTCGATTCAGGAAGACGATAACCATGAACAATAGTGCCTTGACCAAGAGGAGTCAACTATTATTGGGATTGCCGATGATTAGGAAGGAGCTTGGGAACCACCACAACAAACACCTCATGTATATGCCATCAAGGGAGTCATGCACTACTACACTTTGGAGATGCTTCATGAGGATCGATATTTTGACTAGGGATAGTTCAAGACAATTTCGCGAATGGGTCCTTGTTTGGGCAGGTTGGCAGTTCTGAGCAATTCATCACTGTTGAGCAATTCAACAAGGAAGGTGAACGGGTCCTCCTCCTCCATGCCCCTATCATCCGCAACTGCCATCTAGGGTGCATTCTTTGCCACACAGTGTTTGTTGAACAGCCGACAAATAAGCTAAACATCTTGCACGCACACAATTGGTAGGTTGAGAAAACAACAAGATGAGAATAAGAAACAAGAATCAAATCTAGAGCGTAACGTGCAATGCTCCAGCGGTTCAATCGATCAACTCGTCCGAAGACGGAGACTAAAAAACAAAATTGATTTTTTTCGTACCTTGGCGGAGGGGGTAGGCGATGGGGCAGTTCGCCCTCGAGGTGCTACTCGTTTATCACCCACGAGGTCTTCTGGCCACTGGAGTGCGGCCGTGGTAGAAGACGAGCGTCTTGTTCGTGGAGATGAGGACCGTGTACCATCCCATGCAGAAGAATATCCCCTTTTCCTTACCCGTCGCATTCCAATAGCCGCTCCTAGTCGCCCGGTTTGTGCGCATCCCCGTCAGGTACTTCCGATCCGTGGGAACAAAAAGAAACCACTCCTTCTCACCCATCTTCATGTTTTCTGCAAAAAAAAACTGGCCATGAGGATGCTGCCTCATGCCTGCAGTTTATCGAGAAGTAGTATTGCACTTAGTCGAGAGATCCCACGGTGTTGTTGAGGTTGACGTCGACGACCACGTGATAGGAGAAGTAGGAGCTACAGATCTTGGGGGTGAGGTAGTGTGTGACCACCTCCTCGTCGGTGGGGTCAAACCGGTACCTGAGAAGAAGCACCAGCTGCAGCTCCTCCAACCGCAGGTCCATCACCGCCACCATGTTCAACATCGTTGCGACCTCTGGATCTATTACCTAGCCTTGCTATGCTATGGGAGAACCAGATGAAACAGGGGCTGAGGAGGACTAAGAAGAGCGATATTTGTGGAGAGGTGATTTTGTCTTAATGCTTTGGGGTTTAGAAGTGAAGTGGGGTGAGGTGGTTTTGTAGCGTCTGAAATACTGTGTTGTCGGTCCAGTAGTGTGTAACAGGTCATGACGATTTCTGATGCATCCAGCTTAAATTTCACACAAAATATTATGTGGTAATCAAATTGTTTGGAAATTATATCATGAAGTTGTGGTGGTAGTTCGAACTAGTACCTTTAGAGAAGAAAAGTTAAGTGAAGCCCATCGATTCATTAAAAAAATGTTTTTCTCACTTCAGGTACCTTAATCTCTCCATCTTGTATATTTTGACTTCGAATTTCATGTAGAAATTTTGGGCAGTAACAAAACAAATATTGTTTGGTTAATTCAGCCTTCAAGTCATCATTTTCATGTACCAAACGTTTTTCTTATTTTGTAGATCAATATTAAGTATTTGGATTCCAATAAGTGATTAATATTCGAAGCATCTTCTATGGTAATTCTCTAGTTGTGGGGAAGTACCAGTTTCCTAAATCGCACAAGCAGTATGGGCGTCGCATAATGCTGTCGTGCACTAATACTACTAGAAAGCGGACAATGTGTGACCTCCACATGTTACAGAGGCAATTTTCGGAAAATGTGTTGAATTGAGCTCCTTCCAAATTGTATCCATAATTTAGTTATTCATAGACTCTTCTCCGACCTTTCCTCCTTCTACCCTTTTTTGTCCCTACCTTTCAACTTCGAAGTATTTGAGATTGGAAAAAAGGGTGATGGGGTGATTGGTAAGGAATGTAGTGATTGTAGAATGAGGATGCACACTCCATGATCATCCAGATGAGTCTCGTTGCTCTCGATGTATTTCACACTTTCCAAAATGGTTCCAGAAATAATTGGAATGACAACAAGTGTGATACATCGAAAATTCTCGGTTGGCATTTCAATAAATAATCCTTAAAGAAACCCACCTGAAAGACATTTTTCGGAGGGGTGCGTATTATGGTTATTTGACCTACTCTCTCTTCCGTGGATAGGATGATTTTTTTCCGTCCATACACAAACACTCCATTTGCTACGAGATAGAGAACTTAGACTCAACGAACTCCACTATGATCTGCTCTCCTCTATCCTTCTGCTCTACCATCTGTATGGCATACCAACTTTTCTAATATTTACCACGACAAATATCTCCACACCGCATTCCAATTTTCTGTGGCAATACTATCGCGATTCAGTGTCTCGATTCATGAAGACGATAACCATGAATAATAGTGCCTTGACCACGAGCAGTCAACTATTATTGGGATGTTGTCGATGATTAGGAAGGAGCTTGGGAACCACCACAACCAACACCTCATGTATATGCCCTCAAGGGAGTCATGCACTACTACTCTTTGGAGATGCTTCATGAGGATCGATATTTTGACTAGGGAGAGTTCATGATAATTTCGCGAGTGGTTCCTTGTTTGAACAAGTTGGCATTGCTGAGCAATTCATCACTGTTGAGCAATTCAACAAGGAAGGTGAATGGGTCCTCCTCCATGCCCCTATTGTCTGCAACCGCCATCTAGGGCGCATTCTTTGCCACCAAGTATTTGTATAATAGCCGACAAACAACCTAAATGTCTCGCACGCACGCAGTAGGTAGGTTGAGAAAACAACACGAGGAGAATAAGAAACAAGAATCAAATCTCGAGCGTAACGTGCGATGCTCCAGCGGTTCAACCAATCAATTCGTCTGAAGACGGAGACTAAAAAACAAAATCAATTCTTGTCGTACCTTGGCGGAGGAGGGATAGGCGATGGGGAAAGTGGCCCTCGAGGTGGTACTCGTTCATCACCCACGGCGTCTTCTGGCCACTGGGGGTGCGGCCGTGGTAGAAGACGAGCGTCTTATTCATGCCAATGATGACCGTGTACCATCCCATGCAGAAGAATATCCCCTTTTCCTTACCCGTCGCGTTCCAATAGCCGCTCCAAGTCGCACGGTTTGTGCACATCCTCGTCAGGTACTTCCGATCCATGGGCAAAAAAATAAACCACTCCTTCTCACCCATCTTCACCTTTTCTGCAAAACAAACTGGCCATGGGCGCGCTACCTCATGCCTGCAATTTATCGAGAAGTAGTACTGCACTTAGTTGGGAGATCCCACAACTCGGTGTTGTTGAGGTTGACGTCGGCGACCACGTGATAGGACAAGTAGGGGATACAGATCTTGGGGGTGAGGTAGTGCGTGACCAGCTCCTCGTCCGTGGGGTCAAACTGGTTCCTCAGAAGAAGTGCCAGCTGCAGCTCCTCCAATCGCAGATCCATCACTGCTACGATGTTCGACATTGTTGCGCCCTCTCGGATCTACTACTTTGAAGTATTTGAGATCGGAGAAAAAAGGGTGATGGGGTGATTGGCAAGGAAGGTAGTGATTGTAGAATGAGGATGCACACTTTGTGATCATCCCGACGAGTCTCGTTGCTGCCGATGTATTTCACACTTTAAAAAATGGTTCTAGAAATAATTGGAAGGACCACAAGTGTGATACATTGAAAATTCTCGGTTGGCATTTCAATAAATAAACCTTAAAGAAACCCACCTGAAAGACATTTTTTGGAGGTGTGCGCATTATGGTTATTCGACCTACTCTATCTTCTGTGGATAGGCTGTTTTTTTTTCTATCATACACAATCACTCAATTTGCTACGAGATAGAGAACTTAGACTCAACAACCTCTGCTATCATCTGCTCTCCACTATCCTTCTGCCCTGCCATCTCTATGGCATCCCAACT
This sequence comes from Aegilops bicornis, assembly GCA_021605145.1. NCBI lineage: Eukaryota > Viridiplantae > Streptophyta > Magnoliopsida > Poales > Poaceae > Aegilops > Aegilops bicornis. The sequence continues at coordinate 87,153,335 of CM038670.1, forward strand.
TTTCAGGTATTCACCACGACAAATATCTCCACACCGCATTCCTATTTTTTGTGGCAATACTATTGTGTTTCAGCGTATCGATTCAGGAAGAGGATGACCATGAAAAATAGTTTCTTGACCACGAGCAGCCAACTATTATTGGGATGTTATCAATGATTAGGAAGGAAGTTGGGAACCACCAGAACCTTCACCTCATCTTTATGCCCTGGAGGGAGGCGTGCACTACTGCACTTTGGAGATGCTTCATGAGGACCAACAGTTTGACTTGGGAGAGTTCACGGAAATTTCACAAATGGATCCTTGTTTGAGCAGGTTGGCATTGCTGAGCAATTCATCACTATTGAGCAATTTATCGAGGAAGGTGAATGGGTCCTCCTCTCCATGCCCTCATCATACGTAACCGCCATCTAGGGCGCGTTCTTCGCAACTACGTCTTTGTTGAACAGTCGACAAACAACCCAATCGTCAGGCACACACACAATAGGCAGGTTGAGAAAACAACACGAGGAGAACAAGAGCCAATAATCAAATCTCGAGCGTGACATGTGATGCTCAAGTGGTTCAATCTGTCAACTCATCTGAAGACGGAGACTAAAAAACAAAATCGATTCTTGTCGTACCTTTGCGGAGGGGGGTAGGCGATGGCGCCAGTCGCCCTCAGGGTGGTACTCGTTCATCACCCACGGTGTCTTCTGGCCGCGGGGGGCACGGCCGTTGTAGAAGACGAGCATCTTGTTCATGCCGACGAGGACCGCGTACCATCCCATGCCTTAGTATATCCCCTTGTCCTTACCTGTCGTGTTCCAATAGCCGCTCCTAGTCACCTAGTTCGTGTGCATCCCTGTGAGGTACTTCCGATCCATGTGCACAAAAAGAATCCGATGACAGACAAGGAGTGGAAACGATGGGAGAAGGTGATGGCGGATCGGCAATATGCGGAGAAGTAGTGGTAGCATGACAAATAGACAAGGGCTCAACATGAGTGATAGGTGTGTCTGGAAAAATGAGGACAGAAATATCCTCCACTGAAAAGGTCAAGGAAGATGGACGCGGATAGAAGGGATGACACTCATCAAAATTCACATCCCGAGAAATACGCATCTGATGACCGATAGGATCCCAACAACTATAGCCCTTGTGCTCATCACTATAGCCTAAGAAGACACACTCAACGGGACTGAGCGGTCAGTTTGGTGCGTTCAAGGGGGTAAGAAGAACTTAGCAAACACAACTAAAAAAACGGTTACCGAATAATCAGGAGAACGATCAAAGAGACGCTCGAAGGGAACAACACCTTGTAGAGCAGCGGATGGCTGAAAGTTGATGAGATAGGTGGAGGTGAAGACAGCCTCGGGCCAAAAATGAGGCGGAAGAGAGGCAGCGATCATCAATGGACGAGCCATCTCAAGAAGGTGACGATGCTTTCGCTCAGCCACACCATTCTGAGCATGAGCACCAGGACAAGAGAACTGAGAAAGAGTCTCCTTTTCGGCAAGAACACCATGCAACATCTTGGAAATATACTCGCCAGCAGAGTTAGCATGAAACACATGAATGGGCGGACAGAACCGCGTGTGAACCATGGCAGTGGAACGCTTATAGATGGACAAAACCTCATTGCGAGAAGTCATAAAATAAAGCCAAGGGTAACGAGAGAAATATTCTATGAAAATAATATAGTATCGATGGCCCCTTTCAAGCTTAAGGAGCCGACCACATACATCGAATGGACTAAATCAAAAGGATGCCGAGACACCGACTCACTAGTGGGATAAGGTAATCAATCTATTTGCCAAGCCTACAACCAGACACTCTAAAGATAAATCTCCTGAGACAGGCCCCAGAAGATCTCGACGAACTAAAGACGACAAATGAGAACCACAGAGATGACCAAGTTGATGATGCCATGATTGAGTGTATCTGCGTTGGTATTTCCCCGAAGAGGAGAGGATGATGCAACACAGCAACGGTAAGTATTTCTCTCAGTTATGAAACCAAGGTTATCAATCCAGTAGGAGAACCAAGCAACACTATGTAAACAACACCTGCAAACAAATAACAAATACTTGCAACCCAACGCATAAGAGGGGTTGTCAATCCCTCCTCGGTATTGAGATAGATTAAAGAGTATTAGATCGGATAAATATATCTAGCGAAAACACAAAATAAAATAAATAAAGAAAAAGTACAACAAGGTATTTTTTGGGTTTTTGGAATAATAGATCTAAAAAATATATGATAAAAAAAACTCCGGGGCCGTAGATTTCACTAGTGGCTTCTCTCGAGGAAATAGCTTACGATGGGTAAACAAATTACTGTTGGGCAATTCATAGAGAAAATAATTATGACGATATCCAAGGCAATGATCATGTATATAGGCATCACGTCCAAGATTAGTAGACCGAAACGATTCTTCATCTACTACTATTATTCCACAGATCGACCGCTATCCAGCATGCATCTAGTGTATTGAGTTCATGGAGAAATGGAGTAATGCAATAAGAACAATGACATGCTGTCGACAAGATCTATTCATGTAGGAATTAGACCCCATCTTTTTATCCTTAATAGCAACGATAACGCGTGCCTCGCTACCCCTTCTATCACTAGGTGAGAACACCGCAAGATTGAATCCATCACAAAGCACCTCTTCCCATTGCAAGAAAAATAAATCTAGTTGGCCAAACCAAACCAAAGTTTCAGAGAAGAAATACGAGACTATAACAATCATGCATATAAGAGATCAAAGAAGTCTCAAATAATATTCATATATAGAACTGATCATAAACTCGCAATTCATTGGATCCCAACGAACACACCGCAAAAAGTCATTACATCGAATAGATCTCCAAGAACATTGAGAGAACATTGTATTGAGAAACAAAAAGAGAGAAGAAGCCATCTAGCTACTGCCTACGGACCCGTATGTCTCTGTTAAAGTAGACATGCATCATCGGAGGAGCACCAATGAGGATGATGAACCCCTCCGTGATCATGTTCCCCTCTGGCAAGGTGCCGGAATAGAGCTCTAGATTGGATCTCATGGTTCTAGAACTTGCGTCGACTAGAATTGTGTTTCGTTGACTCCCCTAGTGTTTTTTGAATATTTGGGTATTTGTAGAGCTGAGAGGTGGTGGAAATGACCTCCATGGGCCACACCACCCGTCAAGGCGTGCTAGGGGCCTCTAGCGCGCCTAGTTGGGTGGCGAGCCCCATAGGCCTTCCCTCGTGCACTTCCTTGGCTCCCAAGTTGTCTTCTGGGCAGACAAAGATCTCTAAAAAGTTTCGCTGTGTTTGGACTCCGTTTGATATGGATATTCTACGAAGTAAAAAACAAGCAAAAATAGCAATTAGCATTGGGCACTATATCTATAGGTTAATCCCAAAAAATGATATAAAGTTGCTATTAAATGAATGTAAAACATCCAAGAATGATCATATAACAACATGGAACAATAAAAAATTATAGATACGTTGGAGACGTATCAACATCCCCAAGCTTAATTCCTGCTCGTCCTCGAGTAGGTAAATGATAAAAACAGAATTTTTTATGTGGAATGCTGCCTAACATGCACATATTGTTTTCTTTTGTAGCATGGACATCCAGACTTTCAGATGGTTAAAAGTAATAGTCTATAATTGACTTGAGGACTTCAATACTCAAGCATATCAACAAGCAACCATATCTTTCAAAATATCAACACTAAAGAAAGTTATCCGTAGCCCATCATGCTCAATCATTAATATATTCATGAAAGACACTCAAATATTAGCTACATCCAATGCACAAGTATGATCATAGTGCTCCCTAGTTGGTGCTTTATAAGAGAAGATGGAGACTATTTTTTTGCATAAAGTAAATAGATAGGACCTTCGCAGAGGGAAGCGGAGATTTGTAGAGGTGCCAGAGCACAAAGCTTAAATTGGGAGATAAAGTATTTTGAGGGGCATGCTTTTCCCGTCAACAAAAATGACAGAGTAATTCCTAATACTTCCCACGCTAGATACATCATAGGCAGATCCCAAACACAAAATAAAGTTTATTCCTTTTTCCACCATTCTTTCACAATCCATGGCTAGCCGTATCCACGTGTGCCTTCCATACCTACACCTTCCAAGGAATTTATTATTTGACAACATAAAGTAAATTTCTTTTTCATTTCAGGACTAGGCATCCCTATTAGCACCACACTATCGTGCAATGACACGTGAATAAACACTCATCTTGAGAATAACACATCTATCATGGAAAAATATTGGCCACCCCCTGTCGCTTCATGAGCGGTACGGGCACACAAAAAGGAAATTCATTTTGAAAATTAGAGTTGGCACATACAAATTTACTAGGGGCGGCACGGAACTACCGCATATAGGTAGATATGGTGGACTCATATGACACAACTTTGTTTAAGGATTTTGGATGCACAAGTAGTATTCCCACTTAGTGCAAGGAAAGGCTAGCAAATAGATTGAGAAGCAACAAACCAAGAAACAAAAACAATCATAAACGAGCATTAAGCATAACTAACACTGAATAATGCACCACGGATGTGATTTCATTGCATAACTATTGACTTTCGTTCTTGCATACGGAATGACAAACCTTAACACCAATATTCTTACTAAAGCATAATTACTCACCAACATGGCTCACATATTACTATCATCATATCTCAAAACTATTACAAAGAATCAAGTTTATAATGTCCAATGATCTTCATTAAAGTTTTTATTATATCCCTCTTGGATATCTATCACTTTGGGACTAATTTCATATATTACCAATGCTTATAACAAGCTCAAACAAATTTAAGTGAAGAACATGAGCATAAAAATTTTCATCTCTCAAAATAATATAAGTGAAGCATGAGAGAATTTCTTCAAAAATTTACTAACTCTCAAATTAATCTAAGTGAAGAATGTGAACATTTCTTCAAAAATTAAGGTACCACCGTGCTCAAAAAGATATAAATGAAGCACTAGAGCAATTCCATAGCTCAAAAAATTTAAGTGAAGCATAGAGAGAAATTCTAACGAATCATAGCATCATTATGGCTTTATCATATAGATGTGTCCAGAAAGGATGATTGTGACAAACTAAAAAGAAATACAAGCAAAGACTCATATAATACAAGATGCTCCAAGCAAAACTCATGATATGTGACGAATAAAAATATAGCTCTAAATAAAATTACGGATGGTTGTTAGAAGAAGGAGGGGATGCCTACCGGGGCATCCCCAAGCTTTGTTGCTTGGTTATCCTTGAATATAAACTTGGGGTGCCATGGGTATCCCCAAGCTTAGGCTCTTTTCACTCCTTATTCCTTCATCCATCGTGATCTCACCGAAAACTTGAAAACTTCAATCACACAAAACTTAACAAAACCTTCATGAGATCCATTAGTATAATAAACCAAATCACCACTTTAAGTATTGTTGCAAACCCATTCATATTTTATTATTGCATTATACCTACTGTATTCTAACTTTACCATGGCTTATACCCACCGATACAATCCATAGATTCATCAAAATAAGCACACAATGCAACGAAAACAGAATCTGTCAAAAACAGAACAGTGTGTAGTAATCTGGACTTTGACAATACTTCTGTAACTCCAAAAATTCTGAAAAAATAGCACAACGTAGAAATTTGTATATCAATCTTGTGTAAAACATTCAGAATTTTATCACGCTTATGCGATTTTTAACAATTCTGCTACTGGGCGCAAATGTTTCTGTTTTTCAAAAAGATCAAATCAACTATCACCCAACATGATCCTATAGGCTTTCCTTGGCAGAAACACTAATTAAAACACAAAAACACAATCATGACAGTAGCATAATTGTGTGAACACACAAAAAACAGAAGGAAAAAGAAAAAAATATTTTATTCATTGGGTTGCCTCCCAACAAGCACTGTCGTTTTATGCCCCTAGCTAGATATAATGCATAGATTCAAGTATTGTCATCCTTAGTTTTCAACTCCTCAATCATACAACCATAAACTCTAGGAGTTCTACCATATAAATGTTTAATAATCACACTCATAGGCACAAAATCAAAAAACGCATTTTCGTAGATTGGTTGCTTTGTCAAATCTACGAAATTTGGGTGAACCCTAATCATTTTAAGATCTTCATTGTTGCTATTGGAAGTGGCACCCTTGTTTTTAGGAACATGTGTAGACCTGCAATTATTACTAGTAGGCACTTTTTCAATAGTTTTAACGGAAGAAAAAGTTGAGCTCAAGTTACTAAAAATTGCTTCCAACTTATCGATTCTAGCGGGGCTCTCTTCTATCCTCTCGTTAACTATAGGTTCCTTTTCCATTAATATTTTAAGAGCATCTCCCACTTTTGACCAAATTTTATTAGCAAGATTTTGCATCCTTTTATCCAAATTTTCAATATGTTCTTCCGTGAGCATTTTCTTTTCAATAGCATATTGCATTTGCATTACTTTCTCAAGAGTGAAAACCATTTCATTGATAATGATAGGTGGTGATCCCACTAAATTTCCCACAGGATTGAGAGCATCCAAACGGGGGCACATCAAGAAATTCCCTCCGGTGATAGTATCAAGAAAAATGTATACCAAGTAGTGATGCCCACACAAAAATTGCGAAGAAGGATAGTGGTAGATTGCTTATGAATAGATCTATTATGAGCATCGCAAATTGTGTACCAAGCATCTTTTAAGTTCTCCCCTCCCCTTTGCTTAAAATTGAGAATCCCATTTTCGGGGGTATATGTTGTAGATGAAGAACTAGCCATAATGAAAAATCAGGCAAACAAGAAGAAGGCAAATAAAAGGCAAATATTTTTATGCTTTTCGCAAAAATGTTTTAGAAGTGGGGGAGATGAAAACGAGAGGCAAATGGCAAATAATGTAAATTCCAAGGAGATGAGATATGAGATTGGGTACCTAATAGATGTTGATGATGTCTCCCCAGCAACGGTGCTAGAAATTCTTCCTGATTGCTTGTATATGCGTTTGTATGTCCCTGAAGAGGAGAGGATGATGCAGCACATCAACGGTAAGTATTTCCCTCAGTTATGAAACCAAGGTTATCAATCCAGTAGGAGAACCAAGCAACAATATGTAAACAACACCTACACACAAATAACGAGTACTTGCAACCCAATGCGTTAGAGGGGTTGTCAATCCCTCCTCGGTATTGAGATAGATTAAATTGTATGAGATTGGATAAACAGATCTAGCGAAAACATAAAATAAAGTAAATAAAGAAGAAGTGCAGCAAGGTATTTTTGGGTTTTTGGAGTAATAGGTCTGAAAACAGTACGATAGAAAATAGACCTGGGGGACGTAGATTTCACTAGTGGCTTCTCGCGAGAAAATAGCATACAGTGGGTAAACAAATTACTGTTGGGCAATTGATAGAAGAGCAAATAATTAAGACGATATCCAAGACAATTGATAGTAGACCAAAATGATTCGGCATGTACTACTATTACTCCACACATCGACCCCTATCCAGCATGCATCTAGTGTATTAAGTTCATGGAGAAACGGAGTAATGCAATAAGAATGGTGACATGATGTAGACAAGATCTATTCATGTAGGAATTAGATCCCATCTTTTTATCCTTAATAGCAATGATACATGCGTGCCTCGCTACACCTTCTGTCACTAGGTGAGAACACCGCAAGATCGAACCCATCACAAAGCACCTCTTCCCATTGCAAGAAGAATCAATCTAATTGGCCAAACCAAACCAAAGTTTCGGAGAGGAAATAGGAGGCTATAATAATCATGCCTATAAGAGATCAAAAAAGACTCAAATAATAGATAGAACTGATCATAAACTCGCAATTCATCATATCCCAACAAACACACCACAAAAAGTCATTACATCAAATAGATCTCCAAGAACATCAAGGAGAACATTGTATTGAGAATCAAAAAGAGAGAAGAAGCCATCTAGCTACTACCTACGGACCCGTAGGTTTGTGGTAAACTACTCACGCTTCATCGGAGGAGCACCAAAGAGGATGACGAACCCCTCCATGATTGTGTTCCCCTCCGGCAAGGTGTCATAATAGGGCTCTAGATTGGATATCATGGTTCTGGAAATTGCGGCAGCTGGAATTGTGTTTCGCCGACTCCCCTAGGGTTTCTGGAATATTTGGGTATTTGTAGAGCTGAGAGGTGGTGAAAAGGACCTCCGTGGGCCACACCACCCATCAAGGCGCCCCAGGGGCCTCTGGCGCGACCAAGTGGGTGCTGGGCCCCACGGGCCTTCCCTCATGCACTTCCTTGGCTCCCAAGTTGTATTTTGGGTATAAAAAAGTTACGCTGCATTTGGACTCCGTTTGATCTGCATATTCTGCGAAGTAAAAAACAGCAACAGGTACTGGGCACTATGTCAATAGGTTAGTCTCAAAAAATAGTATAACATTGCTATAAAATGAATGTAAAACATCCAAGAATAATAATATAACAACATGGAACAATAAAAAATTATAGATATGTTGGAGACGTATCATGCCACTGCTGGAAGGAGCTGGTAGCTGAAGCGACAGAAACGGATGAACTAGCGAGAGTGGTGGCAGCGGAAGGAACATGAAGCCACTCAAACTCCCAAAGACTCTGAGATCCATGGCGGTGAGGGCCAGCCCCAACCAAAGTGTGTAAAGCATTTATCCTAATGTAACAAGAGTCAACGTCAAGAATGACGCGACAACCAGAATCAGCATGTTGACCAGCAGAAAACAGATTCATGGTAAGTTTAGGAACAAGAGACACATCAGGAACAGAATAAGAAGAAGTGGTAAGATTGCCTCGACTAGCAACAGAAATAGGAGTACCATTAGCAGTGAGTACATGGACAGGAAAATCAAGTGATCTAAGAGAGTACAAATTGGAACAATGAGAACACATATGAAAAGAAGCTCCGGAGTTCAGAACCCATGGGGATGTACCTGACTGTGTGGAGGGTGGCTGCTCAATGTGGGAAGCATCAGTCACAGAATGAGCAGTACCAGTCGAACCGGCAAGCAGACGCTTAAGTCTCAGAATATCCTGCTCAGTCAAGGTGGTGGTTGAGGATGTTGAAGTAGAAGTATCTAAAGATGATGTCCGCGCCTTACGCATGTTCCGCTTCTTCTGGAAGCACTGAGACTCAACATGACCATCCTGATCGCAGTAGCCGCAATGAGGATCGGAGCAACCCCGACCACCAGTAGGAGTGGGCAACAGCGGCGGAGCACTGGAGCGGGAAGGAGTCTGTGCAGCAGGTGGCATAACAGGAGCTCGAGAAGGGAGCACAGAGGAAACCTCAAGTAAACCAGCGCCACGTAAGCGAGTCTCCTCAGCACGAATCTCAGAAAGCGCCTCCCTTAGGGAAATACGGCCATGAGCAAACAACTGAGCGCTCCGGGGCTCAAACTCCTTCCGGAGCCGATATGAGAACTCGTATACGTGATGAAACTCCAAATCAGCTCGCACAGCCTGGTAACACTGACAAGTATGACAACCAGCAGTGCGAAGAGAATCAAGCTGACGCTAGATAGTAGAACTCTATACATAGAAATCATCAACAGTGGAGTCACCCTGCTAGAGAGCATGCTCCTGACGGACAATAGACAAGTATAAGGTATCACCAGACGGCTGATAGCGCTGACGAAGATGGGTCCACATCTCAAATACGGTAAGGAGGCCCAGGAACTCAGAGGCAAACTGAGGCAGAACACTAGCAGTGAGAACAGCTGCTGCACGAGCACCATCATCAAGCCACTGAGTATAAGCACACAGAGCCTCATGATAAGTGTGAAGAGCATCCTCATATGTCACAACTTGCTCATCATAAGCACGAATGACAGCCTCATCAGCAGACTTAGCTACATCCTTCGCAACCTAAATAGCATCCGTAGCAAGAACCGGTGGCTCCGGCAGAATAGGAGCTATAGGAGGAACTGGGCGTGGTGGACAGGATACCTCGCCAGAAAAAACGCCCCAGAGACGAATGCAACGCATATGAATGCACCTGAAGACAACGAACTCGATGTAGTTGGTACCATCAAAGATCACCGGAGAACGAGGAAATGCAACGTACACTGACGATGTAGACATTGTGCCTTTTTTACAGGGACCAACAAGCACTGACGCGAGTACCAGAGGATCCGACGAGAACCGCAGAGAGCCAGTGCTAGCAGCAGGAGTAGGCTGCAGAAAACCGGCGGTAACAGCGATGCAAAGCAGTAAGCACTCGGGAGACACCAGCAGATCGGGGCGGGCCCGTTTGACCGAGACAGGTGGCATCAGGCGGAGACTCCAGCACGAACAAGCACACGTGCAGATGGATTCGCGCTTGGCACGATCGGGAGAGCGAGCGGATGAGTCCGCGCTCGGCTCGATCGGGGGAGCGAGGGATCCGAGCGGGAGGGCAGCGGTCTTCGCGATCGAGAGAAGGGGCGGATGGATCGATCCAGAGAACGGCGACACGATCGTTGGAAGGAGTAGGCCGAGCATTGACCTGCAGGAGATTGGGGCGGGTGTGGAGAGCCGGCGGCAAGAGATAAACAGCGCCGGCCACAGAGGAGAGCCGCGACGCAGGTTGAATCAATTGCACGAGTTACAGCCTGCAAAGAAAATAACCTAGCTCTATACCATGTTAGGAAATATGCAGTTTGTATTTTCATGGGGCCATAGGTCAGTATATATACATGTACTGGTGTAGGAAATATGCAGAAAACCCCTTATACAATGGTGTAAATACAAAAGGCTACATGGCTATATATATAGTACTCTAATAATGTTGTCGTGCACGAATACTATTAAAAAGTGCAACGTGTGACCTCCACATGTTACAGATGCGATTTTCAGAAAATGTGTTGAATTGTGCTCCTTCCAAATTCTATCCAGAATTTAGTTATTCATAGACTCTTTGCACATTCACCTATCTTTCCTCCTTCTACCATTTTTTGTCCCTACCTTTCTACTTCGAAGTATTTGAGATCGGAGAAAAAAGGGTCATCGGGTGATTGCTAAGGAAGGTAGTGATTTTCTAACGAGGAAGTTATTCATAGACTCTTTGCACATTCACCTATCTTTCCTCCTTCTACCATTTTTTGTCCCTACCTTTCTACTTCGAAGTATTTGAGATCGGAGAAAAAAGGGTCATCGGATGATTGCTAAGGAAGGTAGTGATTTTCTAACGAGGATGCACACTCCATGATCACCACCATGAGTATCGTTGCTGCCGATGTATTACACACATTAAAAAATGGTTCTAGATATAATTGGAAGGACCACAAGTGTGATACACTGAAAATTCTCGGTTGGCATTTCAATAAATAAGCCTTAAAGAAACCTACTTGATAGACTTTTTTCGCAAGGGGTGCGTATTATGGTTATTTGGTCTACTCTGTCTTCAGTGGCTAGGCTGATTTTTTTCCTTCCAATTTGCTACGAGACAGAGAACTTAGACTCAATGACCTCTGCTCTCCTCTATCCTTATGCTCTGCCATCTCTATCGCATCCCAACTTTTTCGATATTCACCATGACAAATATCTCCACACCGCTTTGCCATTTTCTGTGCCAATAGTATTGCGATACAGTGTCTGTATTCAGGAAGATGATGACCATGAATAATAGTTCCTTGACCATGAGCTGCCAACTATTATTGGGATGTTGCCGATGATTAGGAAGGAGGTTGGGAGCCACCACAACCAACGCCTCATGTATACGCCTTCAAGGGAGGTGTGCACTGCTGCACTTTGGAGATGCTTCGTGAGGATCGACAGTTTGACTAGAGAGAGTTCAAGACAATTTTCATGAATAGGTCCTTGTTTGAGCAGGTCGGCATGGCTGAGCTATTCATCACTGTTGAACGACTTATCGAGGAAGGTGCACGGTGCAGGGTCGAAAGTATGTCTAGAGGGGGGGTGAGGGAGTCCTGGACTAGGGGGTGTCCGGATAGCCGAACTATCATCGGTGGCCGGACTCCTGGACTATGAAGATATAAGATTGAAGACTCCGTCCCGTGTCCGGATGGCACTTTCCTTGGCGTGGAAGGCAAGCTTGGCAATACGGATATGTAGATCTCCTACCAATGTAACTGACTCAGTGTAACCCTAACCCTATCCGTGTCTATATAAACCGGAGGGTTTTAGTCAGAGGGATCTAACAACAATCATACCATAGGCTAGCTTCTAGGGTTTAGCCTCCCGATCTCGTGGTAGATCTACTCTTGTACTACCCATGTCATCAATATTAATCAAGCAGAGTAGGTTTTTACCTCCATTGAGAGGGCCCGAACCTGGGTAAAAACATCGTGTCCCTTGTCTCCTGTTACCATCCGCCTAGACGCATAGTTCGGGACCCCCTACCCGAGATCCGCCGGTTTTGACACCGGCATTGGTGCTTTCATTAAGAGTTCCTTTGTGTCATCGCCTTCAGGCCCGATGGCTCCTTCGATCATCAACAACGACGTGGTCCAGGGTGAGACTTTTCTCCCCAGACAGATCTTTGTATTCGGGCGGCTTTTGCATCATGGGCCAATTCGCTGGCCATCCGGAGCAGATCGAAGCTACGCCCTGGCCATCAGTCGATTTGGAAGTTTTAACTACACGGCCGACATCCGCGGAGACTTGATCTTCGACGGGTTCGAGCCACGCCCATGCGCTACCAGACCGCCTCGATGGGTATGATCTAGCTCTGCCGCCGAACAGTTGTCCTCGAGGTCAAGATTAGTCAGCCCGCCTCCGACCCTTAGTTCGAGCCGATTTCGCCGATCGAGGACGAGTGGTTGGACACCGCCTCGGGGGCTACGATATCTATGGCAATTGAGCCGAACACCATCCCTGTCCTTTGCAGAGCCCGTGACTCCGAGGTACCGGACTCCTCTCCAGACTCCGAACCTCTCGCGCCCCTGCCAGTCGAATCTGACTGGGCGCCGGTTATGGAGTTCACCGCCGCAGACATCTTTCAAAGACTCGCCTTTGGCGATATCCTCAAGTCATTAAAGTCTCTCTCTTTGTCGTGAGCCCCGCCGAACTACGGTCGAAAGGTTGGGATCCGGACGACGAAGAAATTCAACGCACACCCACCACCCACTTTGTAGCCACTGTCGATGATTTAACCGACATGCTCGACTTCGACTCCAAAGACATCGACGGTATGGACGACGGTGCCGGAGACGATCAAGAGCCAGTGCCCACGGGCAATCGGAAGGCCACCGTCATATGACATATACATGGTGGACATCCCAAAAGATGGGAATGGCGATGGAACAAATGGAGGATGACCCTCCAAGAAACAACCCAAGCGCCGATGTCGGGGCGCTGTTTCTAAATCCCGCCACAAAGAAAACGCATTTAATCCGACACGGGAGATAATAACACCCCTGACAAAGGTCAAGACAACCCTCCGGCAGGATTCAAGACAGAGGAGGGAGAAGCTAGCCCTCATGATGGAGTGGCAGGCAGAGAGGTAGAGGACGATAATTATATGCCTCCCTCTCAAGATGAGGCAAGCCTCGACGACGATTTAATTTGTCGTGGCCCGAGGATCCCGCCCGAACAGAGCGCTTTCAAACCTGTGCTTAGGGCCACGGCGAGCCGCCTCAAGAAAAAGCGACAGCAGCTTAGAGCTGACCAAGACTTGCTAATTGACAGATGGACTGAAGTCCTCGCAGCCGAAGAGTATGAACTCGAACGCCCCTCCAAAAGCTACCCCAAACGTAGGCTGCTGCCTCGATCAAGAGGAAGCACCCGCATCACCAGCGGGACGACATATGCATCGCCACCCTGCGTGGCCGCGACAGAGAGGCCTCTCCACCCTCCGCTCAAGCCACGCCCCGATGCCGCTCAAAAAGTACCAAGGCACGGGAGAACGCGCCGGACTTGCAAGATATACTGGAGGATAAGGCAAAACAAACAAGATCGATCTATAGATCGCGGGCATCAACGACTGGGGTGATTACCGTCCACGCCGGATATAGCAACTCGCCGGGCCGAACATGAGACAAAGCTCATATGAGCTACGCCGTGATATTGCCCAACATGTAGGCGCCAAGACACCCACTATGCTTCACATATGAAGTATTGGATCATCCAATCCCTGAGGGTTTCAATCCCGTAAACATTGTATCATACGATGGTACCGCAGATCCTGCGGTCTGGATCGAGGACTATCTCCTCCATATCCACATGGCTCGCGGTGATGATCTACACGCCATCAAATACCTCCCACTCAAGCTTAAAGGACCAGCTCGGCATTGGCTCAATAGCTTGCCAGCCGAATCAATTGGTTGTTGGGAAGACACGAAGCCGCATTCCTCGATAACTTCCAGGGCACATATGTGCGACCACCAGACGCCAGTGACCTTAGCCATATAATTCAGCAGCCAGATGAATCAGCCAGACAATTCTGGACACGGTTATTAACCAAGAAAAATCAAATCGTTGACTGTCCGGATGCAGAGGCCCTTGCAGCCTTCAAACATAACATCCGCGATGAGTGGCTTGCCCGGCACCTAGGACAGGAAAAGCCGAAATCCATGGCAGCCGTCACATCCCTCATGACCTGCTTCGCGCAGGAGAGGACAGCTGGCTAGCTGGCTGAAGCAACAACTTGGAAAAAGACCTCGGTAGTTCGGATACCAAGGACAGCAATGGCAGGTCGCGTCGCAACAAGAATAAACGCCGCATTAACGGTGACAATTCTTAAGATACGACAGTAAATGCCGGATTCAGAGGCTCTAAACCCGGTCAGCGGAAGAAGCCATTCAAAAGAAATACCTGTGGCCCGTCAACTTGGACCGAATACTCGATCGCTTGTGCGGATACATGGCACTTCAAAACTAGCCAACCACACCAACAGAGATTGTTGGGTGTTCAAGCGAACGAGCAAGTTAAATGCCGAACTCAATGACAAGCGGCTGCATAGCGATGACAAGGTGAGCCCCGCCCGAACAATAGAGGATGAAGGGCTTTCCCCACAAGTGCGGACGGTGAACATGATATACGCAACCCACATACCCAAAAGGGAGCGGAAGCGCACTAAGGGACGATATGTGATGGAGCCACGCCTAAAGTTCAACCCGTGGTCCTCTGCCCGATCACTTTTGATCAAGGGACCACCCCACTAGCATCCGACACGGCAGATTCGCCGCATTGGTTCTTGACCCAATCATTGATGGATTCCACCTCACTAGAGTCCTCGATGGACGGCGGCAGCAGCCTGAACTCGCTTTACTGTGATAAAGGTCGCAAAATGGGCATAGACCTCTCAAGGATTAAACCCACAAAGACGACATTTAAAGGCGTCATTCCAGGTGTAGAGGCCAACTGTACAGGCTCCGTTACACTTGAAGTAGTCGGATCCCCGGATAACTTCCGAAGTGAAGAGTTAATCTTCGACATAGTCCCATTCCGCAGCGGCTATCATGCATCGCTTGGACGAACCGTGACGGTAAAGTTCAATGCGGTGCCGCACTACGCATATCTCAAGCTCAAGATGCCAGGCCCTCGAGGAGTAATCACGGTCAATGGAAACACCGAACGCTCTCTCCGAAAGGAGGAGCATACGGTGGCCCTAGCAGCGGAAGTGCAAAGCAGCCTCTCAAGGCAATTCTCAAGTCCGGCCATTAAACGCCCGGACACCGCCAAGCGCGCCTGGAGTAACCTACAACAAGACCGCCTGGCACGATCCGAGCAAGCGTAGCAATGCGGCCCCAACCCCAGCCCTCGCGAAATCTCGAAGCCAGTACTACGCATACATAACTACGCTCTGGAGATAACATGCGCATAAGGGGAGGGGCACGACCACGGCACACCCAGAGTGCGGCTCAACCGCACCAGGGGCTCCCGATTGTGTCATTCCTTTTTTTTCTTTTTCTTTTTTCTCTTACTTTTAGGACTCCGTTTTCCAGAAGCCCTGTCCGGCACTAGAATTGCCGAACTCACGATGCAATGTAGGGGAAGCGTAAAGCTACGTTGAGTGTCCGTGGTCTCTACTACGAGCATTTTACCTGCTTTTACATACCACCTCAGCTTACCCCTCGGAGGGGACATGTTAAATAGTCCCATCCCTTGCTTACCGCGACCATTTGTATCGCTCGCTTTCATTGCAAGATTTTTTTGAATAAACAATACATAGCTTCGCTTATTATTGCATTCCTTTTTTCCATATATGTTCATCTATGACATGTTGCATCCAGACATCGCTGGTGCAGCCAATACACCAGTGGGCTTAAGTACCCCACAAAATGGTGTGATAAGTCCGAACACTTTCACAAGTGCGGCACCTCGAACTTATAGCATCATATGCATCGACTCAATCATGTCTTGGGTCAATAGTTGGGTTTGCCCGGCTCCCCATGTTTTGGTACCTACGCTCCATTATATCGGCTAAGGTAGCACCGGGAGAACCACCGCGATTATGCCCGTTGAGCTGGGTTGAGCACCCTGGAGAAAGCTAAAACTGACCGTCATGATAAGGCGAGAGCTGGTCGCTGTTCGAGAGGTTTTTCGGGTCCCTAAAGACTTATGCCGCTTAGAGCGAGGAGCCGGCTCTGTCCGCCAAGGCGTGGATAGCGCCTCGAACTCGGTCTTCGAATACTAGGGGCTTCGCGAAATTTAAAATTATAGAATTCTATGGCTAAGTGAGAGTGTTCAAGCACCATAAGTCCGGTTGCCTGGTTAAATTGCGTTGAGCGCCTCCTCGTAGAAGACCCAAGAATGGGAACAAGAGCGCAAGTTTATCCCGAACACCCCAAAGACTCGTGGCATGGGGGCTGAAGCCAACGACTTGCCATCTGTCTGGTTTGATAAACGGCCGCACAGAAGGTAATATTTTAAATTCACAAGCGTTGCTTAGCGCATATGAACAAGTTTTCAGCGTACAGGATAACAAATGCAAGTCTATTCAAAAATTACATCTTTGGAACATTCACCCGCTATCAGGCGGGCACCTCCAGGACGCCCTCATAATACATTTCGGGCTTGCAATGCTCCTTGCCCACCGGTGGTCCGTCCTTCACAAGCTTCTCGCCATCCAGCTTGCCCCAAAGGCACCTTAGCACGGGCAAGGCCCCACGAGCACCTTCGATGCGCATAGAGTGCTTGATTACTTTGATCCACGGACAAAGGCCCACCAGCCACCGTGACTAGCCCGAAGTAGCTCCTGTGCATGGCCTCATTTGGCCACAATGAGCTATTAGGCCCTTCATGGCCTGTTCGGCGACCTTGTGGAGCTCGACCAATTGCTTCAGCTTGGTCGCTCAAGGGCATCGGATGTTCGCCTCAAAGATATCGAGACCAAAACACCTTCTCCGCCGAGCTCCCCTCTTCGCCCGGAGAAAGCGGGCGGCATCGGATACATCAAGGGCAGATCTGCAAGGCTCCCCGGAGAGCTCCGGATGCGGGTAAGTTACAGATAATTGACTTTCACATTCTTGCTTTGCATAAAGAATGCCTTACCCGCCGCTATCTTCTTCATCGCCTCGATTTCCTGGAGGGCTTTCTGGGCTTCGGCCTTAGCGGCTTTGGCACTCTCAAGAGCCGAGGCAAGCTCGGACTCTCGGGTCTTCGAGTCCCGCTCCAAACTCTCGTGTTTTTTCACGAGAGCCTGGAGCTCTTGCCGTACCTCCGCCAACGGCGCCTCCCCCTTCTCTCGCTCGGTGCGCTCCGCGGCCGCTTTGTTTTCGGCCGCGGTCACCGCTTCCTTTAGGGTCGCCACCACGTTCGTGGCCCCAACAATACCCCTGGTATTCCTGTCTTTTTTGCAACCAACACCGTTCTATAAGGTATTACTTTAATAATGTATTAATTACCTTCTTTTCCTCGAGCTGCTTGGCTTGGCCGAGCTCGTTCTCGGACCGCCGAGGTTCTCCTTTAATACATTGACCTCCGCGATCGGTCAAGGCAGAGGTCAGCAGGCAGCCTGCATTCCCATATTGACATAATTATGTTAGACTCCTCACAGATATCTTTTTAGATCCTCAGTCCGGCTTTTCTTTCCGAACAATCGAACTAAGCATCGTGGGCTACTGTCTATGCGGTAATCTTCTTGCATATATTTAAAACTTATCTCAAAGCCTGTTAGAAGGCTGTTGCGGTGTTTTACCACCGCTCTTGGCGGATCGAACTTTTCGGATCACCGTGACTCATAATAAAGGCGGTGCTCCTCCTCGATGGAGGCGCTCGCTGTCAGCGCCAAAGAAGCTGTCCGTGCCTCCGTTGGACGAAGGACACTGGCGTCTTACCCTTCTTACGAAGGGGCCGCTTGCCAGACTTCGGAACCGCTGAAGGTTCCGGTATGGAGTCCGGACAAGGATCGGGCTTAGAGCCCCTGTGGGCCTTGCTCCCCTCACGCCTGCAGTCCCGGGGGTTACCCTGTGGCGCCTCCTGCGCCACCTCCTCTTGACCAGGCCCCCCTTGGGGCCCCACCTCGGCATCGTTGGCGGTGCGAGGGGAGGAGGCAGCCGGAAGAGAAGTGCTCTCCACTGGATTTAATTCAGTGGACCCGCTTGACGAAGCGGCAAGCTCGCCCTTTGGCGGGCTGCATGATTTTTCGGCATTAGAGAACACTGTGCAGTAAATAAGAAAAAAAACCATGGGTGTCCGGACACTTACGATCTCGCCAGGGGCTTGGCCCTCAAGGGCCACTCCTCCTCGCCGTCGTTGGCGTTGGTGGAGACGTCCGGAGGAAGGGTTCTTCCCTTCTTGGACCCTCCGGCCTCCCTAGTCGGGGAGGCCTTCCTTTTCTTCTCCTCCCCCGCTGTGGGAGAAGCTTCTTTTTCCTCCTCCTCAGGAGAGGATTCGGCTTCAAAATCTGACACCACTTGTTGCCGGGAGCTCCTTCGAGTTCCCGTGGCATCTTTCTTGGCCTTCTTCTCCGACACCACGTGAGGTGCCGGAACCAGCAGCCCCGCTGCGGGCGTCACTGGGTCTTCGCAAAGGAGCGAACAGTTAATCTGTCCGACGTCTTCAGCCAGTCCGCCAAAGGTTAGGGAGTTTTACATCCCGCATAGAGTCAAACTATGAACAAAGAGTCGCATAAAAGGCAAAATAATTTACCTCGCTGGCTTGAAGCTGCGAGCGGAATCCGAGATCCTCGGTAGCGGATGCGGGAGCTGGCGCCTTTGACAAAGCACCTTCTGCATCTTCGTGACGTAGTGTCGAAGAGCCGGCTCAAGGTCCCGTCTGCGGCCGGATCGAACTCCCACAAATTGAAGGCCCGTTGCTGGCATGGGGAGAATCCGGCGGATGAGCATAACCTGGACTACGTTGACAAGCTTTAGGTTCTTGTCCACGTGTTCCGGACACAGGTTTGAAGTCCGGCCAGCTCTTTCCGAATCACCCCACGCCAGCCCGCCTCTTTCCATGATGTGAGCCGCGTGGGGAGCCAGATCTGAATTCGGGGCCGCCGCCCATTTGGAGTCGCGCGGCTCGGTGATGTAGAACCACCCCGATTGCCACCCCTTTATGGTCTCCATGAAGGAGCCCTCAAGCCATGTGACGTTGGGCATTCTGCCCGCCATGGCACCTCCGCACTCCGCTTGACGGCCGCCCACTATCTTTAGCTTGACGCTAAAGGACTTCAACCATAAGCCGAAGTGGGGCTGGATGCAGATGAAGGCCTCGCACACAATGATAAACGTCGAGATATTGAGGATGAAGTTTGGGGCCAGATCGTGGAAATCCAGGCCGTAGTAGAACATGAGCCCCCGGAAAAATGGGTGAAGTGGAAAACCTAGTCCGCGGAGGAAGTGGGTGAGGAACACCACCCTCTCACGGGGCCTGGTGGTGGGGATGAGCTGCCCCTTGGTGGGGAGCCGACACGCGATGTCGCCGGACAAGTATCCTGCCTCCCGCAATCTTGTGATGTGCCCCTCCGTGATGGAGGAGACCATCCACTTGCCTCCCGCTCCGGTTATGGCTGGAGAAGGTTGAGGAGAGATGTGCGGACTCGGGCGTTGGAGCTTGAGTGCGCGGAAATGGATGAGCAAAGGAGGAAGAAGGCGTAGGTGAAAAGGTGGATCCTTATCCCCTTATATGGACGGACGCAACTAAGCGCCCCCACCGGCCTGGTAAAACTCTCTTATCTTCTATGGCGCGGTTGGGTTACCCACGTCCGTATTGATGAGAATCCCGGAATAAGGGGACACGATCTCTGCTTTGAAAAGACGTGTCAAGGAAACCGCCTCGCTAAACGCGCTAAGGCGGTATAGTAAAAACGATTCGAACGAAGACTTGGCCGTGGCGTGATGACACGCCGCGGAATACGTCAGCAGATTGATCTTGTGTAGATATTATTCTCTCTACGGTGTTGTGTGGAAATTATTTTTCAGAGCCGGACACTGTCCTTGTGTTCACAATCTTCTATGAAGTATTCGAGGAGGAACCCGCCTTTGCAATGTCAAGACAATATGCGCGGACTTCCGTCGTCATTGAAGCCTGGTTCGTGGGCTACCGAGGGAGTCCCGGACTAGGGGGTGTCCGGATAGTCAACTATCATCGTGGCGGACTCTGGAATATGAATATACATGATTTAAGACTTCGTCCCGTGTCGGTTTGGTAATTTCCTGGGGGTGGAAGGCAAGCTTGGCAATACGTATTTGTCGATCTCCTACAAATGTAACCGACTCTGTGTAACCCTAACCCTATCTGGTGTCTATATAAACCGGACGGTTTTAGTCCGTAGGACGAACAACAATCATACCATAGGCTAGCTTCTAGGGTTTAGCCTCCCCGATCTCGTGGTAGATCTACTCTTGTACTACCCATATCATCAATATTAATCAAGCAGGAGTAGGGTTTTACCTCCATTGAGAGGGCCCGAACCTGGGGAAAAACATCGTGTCCCTTGTCTCCTGTTACCATCCTCCTAGACGCACAATTCGGGACCCCCTACCCGAGATCCGCCGGTTTTGACACCGACAGGGGGTGATTAGACTACTTGACCAAATAAAAACATATCCTTTTCCCAATTTTAGTCTTTGGCAGATTTTAGCTATCTTAGCAGAAGTCAAGCAATCTTAACACAATTCAAGCAAGCATGCAAAGAGTATATGAGCAGCGGAAATTAAAGCATGCAACTTGCAAGAATGTAAAGGGAAGGGTTTGGAGAATTCAAACGCAATTGGAGAAACAGATGTTTTTGTCATGGTTCCGATAGGTGGTGCTATCGTACATCCACGTTGGTGGAGACTTCAACCCACGAAGGGCAACGGTTGTGCGAGTCCACGGAGGGCTCCACCCACGAAGGGTCCACGGAGAAGCAACCTTGTCTATCCCACCATGGCCGTCGCCCACGAAGGAGTTGCCTCACTAGCGGTAGATCTTCAAGAAGTAGGCGATCTCCTTGCCCTTACAAACTCCTTGGTTCAACTCCACAATCTTGTCGGAGGCTCCCAAGTGACACCTAGCCAATCTAGGAGACACCACTTTCCAAGAAGTAACAAACGGTGTGTTGATGGTGAACTCCTTGCTCTTGTGCTTCAAATGATAGTCTCCCCAACACTCAACTCTCTCTCACAGGATTTGGATTTGGTGGAAACAAGATTTGAGTGGAAAGCAACTTGGGGAAGGCTAGAGATCAAGATTCATATGCTAGGAATGGAATATCTTGGCCTCAACACAAGGGTAGGTGGTTCTCTCTCAGAAAATGTGTATTGGAAGTGTAGGTTCGTTTCGATGGCTCTCTCCATGAATGAAGAGTGGGTGGAGGGGGTATATATAGCCTCCACACAAAAACTAACTGTTACACACAATTTACCAATCTCGGTGAGACCGAATTGAGAAACTTCGGTCGGACCGATTCAACAAATCTAGTGACCGTTAGGATTTTCGGTGGGACCGACATGCAACTCGGTAGGACCCGATATGGTTAGGGTTAGGGCATAACGGAATCTCGGTGAGACCGACATACAAACTCGGTGAGACCGACTTTGGTAATAAGCTAACCAGAGAGTTGGTCAGGTAAACTCGGTGGGACCGGTTTGCTCATTCCGGTGGGACCGAAATGTTACGAAAAGGACACAGAGAGTTTACATTGCAATCTCGGTGGAACCGATCGCTCATCTCGGTGGGACCGAAACGTTACGAAGGGAAACAGAGAGATTACAATCCCATCTCGGTGAGACCGAGATCCCTATCGGAGAGACCGATTTGCCTAGGGTTTGTGGCAGTGGCTATGACATCTGAACTCGGTGGCGCCAGATAGAAAGAATCGGTAGGGCCGAGTTTGACTTTTATGCTTTAGGTCATATGTGGATGTGAGAAAGTAGTTGAGGGTTTTGGAGCATATCACTAAGCACTATGGAGCAAGAAACTCATTAAGCAACACCTCATCCCTCCTTGATAGTATTGGCTTTTCCTATAGACTCAATGTGATCTTGGATCACTAAAATATAAAATGTAGAGTCTTGAGCTTTTGAGCTTGAGCCAATCCTTTTATCCTTAGCATTTTGAGGGTTCCGCTTTTCTCATCCATGCCATGCCATTCATTGAGTTTTTCCTGAAATATTCATCTTGGAATAATGTTAGCTCAATGAGCTATATGTTGTTAGGAATTACCAAAACCACCCAGGGATAGTTGCACTTTCAGTGCTCCTCCTCCATGCCCTTGTCGAACGCAACCTCCATCTAGGCCACATTCTTCGCCACCAAGTATTTGTTGAATAGCCAACAAACAACCCAATCGTCATGCACGCACACAATAGGCAGGTTGAGAAAACAACACGAGGAGAATAAGAAACAAGAATCAAATCTCGAGTGTGACACGTGACGCTCCAGCGGTTCAATCGATCAACTCGTCTGAAGACAGAGAGTAAAAAACAATATCGATTCTTGTCGTACCTTGGCAGAGAGGGTAGGCGATGGTGCAAGTCGCCCTCGGGGCGGTACTCTTTCATCACCCACGGTGTCTTCTGACCACTAGGGGGCACTTCCGTGGTAGAATACGAGTGTCTTGTTCATGCCAATGAGGACCGTGATATACAGTCCGTGCCATGGATATCCCTTGTCGTCACATAAGGATGGCAATTTTACCCATGGGTACGGGGACCCGCGGATACCGTACCCGCATGGGCAGGGTATGGGCACAATTTTATACCCATGAGTAGTACCCATATCCTACCCGTTAAGTTATGGGTAGGGCATGGGTATAACCTTTTACCAATGGATATAGCCATATACCCTACCTGTTTATACTGACATGTGAACGTTACCATGATTCACATGTGTAACTATGTTAAAGTTGTGTTGTGAGCTTGTGAACCTATGTTAAAGTTGTCACGAATTGTCAGTTTGAATTGACATAATTCTCATGTACTCAGCTATCTATTCCTTAGTTGTGATCAATGGTTTTTTATCGAATGTGTTATAAATGAATGTAAAATGTCGAGTAACTTATCTACCGTTTGGTCTACCCGTTGGGTACCCAATGGGTATGGGTACCCGTCGGATATGGGTACGGGTAAAGTTTCATACCCATGGGTACGGGTATGGGTATAATTTGGTACCCATTAACTACACGGGTATGCGTATGGTATTGCTCTACCCGCCCCATACCATACCCATAGTCATCCTTATCACACATCACCTTCCAATAGCCGCTCCTAGTTGCCCGATTGCTGCGCATCCCTGTCAGGTACTTCCGATCCATGTGCACAAAAAGAAACCACTCCTTCACGCACACCTTCACCTCTTATGCAAAACGAGATGGCCATGAGCGTGCTGCCGTATGCCTGCAAATTATCGAGGACTAGTACTACCGTTAGCCGGGAGATCCCACAACTCGATGTTGTTCAGGTTGACGTTGGCGACCACATGAGAGGAGAAGTAGGGGTAATTGATCTTGTGGGTGAGGTAGTGCGTGACCAACTCCTCGTCAGTGGGTTGAAACCGGTACCTCGGAGGAAGCGTTAGCTGTAACTCCTCCAATCCCATATCCATCACTGCCGCCGCGTTCGACATCGCTGCGCCCTCTCGGCCTAATATCTTTCCTTGATATGCTATGGAAGAACCAGATGAAATAGGGGCTGAGGAGGAGTAAGAAGAGCGATAGTTGTGAGAGAGGTGATTTTGTCTTAATGCTTTCTAGTTTAGAAGTGCAATGGGGTGATGTGGTTACATAGCGTCCGCAATACTGTGTTGTTGGTCCAGTAGTGTGTAACAGGTCATGACGAGTTCTAATGCATCACGCTTAAATTTCACACAAAATATTATGTGGTTATCAAATGGTTTGAAAATTATATCACGAAGTTGTGGTGATGGTTCGAACCAATACCTTGAGAAAGCACAAAAAAATTAAGTGGAGCCCACTGATTCATTAAAAAAATGTTTCTCTCACTTCAAAAACCTAAATCTTTCCATCTGTATATTTCGAGTACGAATTTCATGTACACATTTTGGGGAGTAACAAAACCATTTTCGTTTGGTTAATTCGGCCTTCAAGTCATCATTGTCATGGATCAAACTTTATTCTTATTTTGAGTGTCATTCTTAGATATTGGGATTCCATCATGTTATTGATGTTGGAAGTCTCTTTTATGGTAACTGATTAGTTGTGGGAGAGTAGCAGTTTCCTAAATCGAGCAAGCAGCATGGGACTCGCATGAAGGTTGTCATGCACGAATACTGCTAAAAAAGCGCAATGTGTGACCTCCACATGGTACAGATGCGATTTTCAAAAAATGTGTTGAATTGGACTCCTTCCAAATTATATCCATAATTTACATATTCATAGACTCTTTGCACATTCTCCTACCATTCCTCCTTCTACACTTTTTTGTCCCAATCTTTCTACTTCAAAGTATTTGACACAATGAGGATGCACACTCCATGATCATCCCAATGAGTCTCGTGGTTGCCGATGTATTTCACACTTTCAAAAATGGTATAGAAAATAATTCAAAGGACCACAAGTGTGATACATTGAAAATTCTTGGTTAAAAAACCTTAAAAAAACCCACTTGAAAGACATTTTTCGCAGGTGTGCGTATTATGGTTATTTGACCTACTCTCTCTTTCGTGGCTAGGTTGATTTTTCCCTTCCATACACAAACACCCAATTTGTTGTGAGACATAGAACTTAGACTCGACGACCTCTGCTATCATCTGCTCTCCTCTATCCTTATGCTCTTCCATCTCTATCGCATCCCAACTTTTCTGGTATATATTCACCATGACAAATATCTCCGCACCGCATTTCCATTTTCTATGGCATTAGTATCGCGATTCAGTCTCTCGGTTCGGGAAGATGATGACCATGAACAACAGTTCCTTGACCATGAGCAGCCAACTATTATTGGGATGTTGCCGATGATTAGGAAGGAGGTCGGGAACCACACCACAACAAACTCCTCATGTATACGCCCTCAAGGGAGGCTTGCAGTACTGCACTTATGAGATGCTTCATGAGGACAACCAGTTTGACTAGGGAGAGTTCACGACAATTTCGTGATTGGGTCCTTGTTTGAGCAGGTCGACACGGCTGAGCAATTTATCACTATTGAGCAATTCATCGAGGAAGGTGTCGGGGATATACCCCGCGGTATGACCCGACCAGAGTTATAACCCGGCTGGGACTTGGAAAACTGGCAGTTGTTAAGTCAGATGATAACCCGGCAGGTGTTAAGTCATAACCCGGTAGACAATCATAAACCGGCAGGAAGTCATAACCAGGCAGACAATCACAAACCAGCAGGAAGTCCTAACCCGGCAGACAATCATAACCCGGCAGACCATGATAAACCGGCAGACAGTCATAACCCGGCAGATAGTCATAACCCGACAGACAGAGTCGCCTGGGGTTAGTAAGACCGAGACATTATGAAGCCGAGACGTTATGAAGCCCAAGATGTCAAGAAGCCCATGAAGAGAAGTCAAAATAGTTTAAGTCTTAATCCGAGTTGGACTCTACATGCAACCCGCCCCTTCAACTTATATAAGGAGGGGCAGGGCACCCCAAGAGGGGAGAGAATAATCTTAGGGCTGGACATAACTAGGAGAGCCGGTTTACGGCGACTCCCTCGTGATGATAATGAGACCTAGCCACAAACAGCATGTAGGATTGTTACCGGATGATGTTTCCCGGGGCCCGAAGCTGTCTAAATCATTGTCTTGTGTTGCGTCTCTCGATTCCGCTCAACCCCTCTCAAGCTACCACATAGATGCGTTTGTTGGAAATATGCCCTAGAGGCAATAATAAATTAGTTATTATTACATTTCCTTGTTCATGATAATCGTTTATTATCCATGCTATAATTGTATTGATAGGAAACTCAGATACATGTGTGGATACATAGACAACACCATGTCCCTAGTAAGCCTCTAGTTGACTAGCTCGTTGATCAACAGATGGTTACGGTTTCCTGACCATGGACATTGGATGTCGTTGATAACGGGATCACATCATTAGGAGAATGATGTGATGGACAAGACCCAATCCTAAGCCTAGGACGGAGATCGTGTAGTTCAGGTATGCTAAAGCTTTTCTAATGTCAAGTATCTTTTCCTTAGACCATGAGATTGTGCAACTCCGGATACCGTAGTAATGCTTTGGGTGTACCAAACGTCACAACGAATCTGGGTGGCTATAAAGGTGCACTCACAGGTATCTCCGAAAGTGTCTGTTGGGTTGGTACGAATCGAGATCGGATTTGTCACTCCGTAAACGGAGAGGTATCTCTGGGCCCACTCGGTAGGACATCATCATAATGTGCACAATGTGATCAAGGAGTTGATCACGGGATGATGTGTTACGGAACGAGTAAAGAGACTTGCTTAGAACGAGATTGAACAAGGTATCGGTATACCGACGATCGAATCTCGGGCAAGTACAATACCGCTAGACAAAAGGAATTGTATACGGGATCGATTGAGTCCTTGACATCGTGGTTCATCCGATGAGATCATCGTGGAACATGGGAGCCAACATGGGTATCCATATCCCGCTGTGGGAGATTGACCGGAGAACGTCTCGGTCATGTCTACATGTCGCCCGAACCCGTAGGGTCTACACACTTAAGGTTCGATGACGCTAGGGTTATAAAGGAAGTTTGTATGTGGTTACCGAATGTTGTTCGGAGTCCCGGATGAGATCCCGGACATCACGAGGAGTTCCGGAATGGTCCGGAGGTAAAGATTTATATATGGGAAGTTCTGTTTTGGTAACCGGAAAAGTTTCGGGCGATATCGGTAATGTACCGGGACCACCGGGAGGGTCCCGGGGGTCCACCAAGTGGGGCCACCTGCCCAGAAGGCTGCGTGGGCCAAGTGTGGGAGGGGACCAGCCCCTAGGACGGCTGGTGCGCCTCGACAAGGGGCCCAAGGCGCAAGGAAGAGTGGGAGGGAAAACCCTAGTCCAGATGGGCCCTAAGGCCCATCTAGTGGGCGCCTCCCTCTCCCTCCCTCTTGGCCGCCTCCCAAGCCCCATCTAGGGCTGGCCGCACCCCTTGGGGGTGGAAACCCTAGATGGGGGCGCAGCCCTCCCTCTCCCTATATATAGTGAGGCCTAGGGCTGCCCATGACACACGATTTGATCTCTGCCTATTGGTGCAGCCCTCCCTCTCTTTCTCCTCATATCTTGTGATGCTTGGCGAAGCCTTGCAAGATTGCCACGCTCCTCCATCACCACCACGCCGTTGTGCTGCTGTTGGATGGAGTCTTCCTCAAACCTCTCCCTCTCTCCTTGCTGGATCAAGGCGTGGGAGACGTCACCGGCTGTACGTGTGTTGAACGCGGTGGTGCCGTCTGCTCGGCACTAGGGATCTCCGTGATTTGGATCACGACGAGTACGACTCCTTCAACCCCGTTCTCATGAACGCTTCCGCTTAACGATCTACAAGGGTATGTAGATGCACTCTCCTTCCCTCGTTGCTAGTTTCTCCATAGATAGATCTTGGTGACACGTAGGAAAATTTTGAATTTCTGCCACGCTCCCCAACAAAGGGCATCATGAGCTAGGTCTATTGTGTAGATTCTTTGCACGAGTAGAACACAAAGTAGTTGTGGGCGTTGATGTTGTTCAATATGCTTACCGTTACTAGTCCAATCTTGTTTCGACGGTATTGTGGGATGAAGCTGCCTGCACCGACCTTACACGCATTTCCACGTGAGACAGGTTCCACCGAATCGACATGCACTTGGTGCATAAGGTGGCTAGCGGGTGCCGCCTCCCACTTTAGTCGGAACGGATTCGATGAAAAGGGTCCTTATGAAGGGTAAATAGCAATTGGCATATCACGTTGTGGTTTTGCGAGGTAAGAAACGTTCTTGCGAGAAACCCATAGCAGTTATCAGAAACATGCAAACAACAATTAGAGGACGCCTAACTTGTTTTTGCAGTGGTATGCTATGTGATGTGATATGGCCAAGAAGAATGTGATGAATGATATGTGATGTAAGAGATTGATCATGTTCTTGTAATAGGATTCACGACTTGCATGTCGATGAGTATGACAACCGGCAGGAGCCATAGGAGTTGTCTTTATTTATTGTATGACCTGCATGTCATTAAACAACGCCATGTAATTACTTTACTTTATTGCTAACGGTAGCCATAGTAGTAGAAGTAATAATTGGCGAGACAACTTCATGAAGACACGATGATGGAGATCATGATGATGGAGATCATGGTGTCATGCCGGGTGACGATGATGATCATGGAGCCCCAAGAGGGAGATCAATGGAGCTATATGATATTGGCCATATCATGTCACTACTATATAATTGCATGTGATGTTTATTATGTTTATGCATCTTGTTTACTTAGAACGATGGTAGTAAATAAGATGATCCTTACAACAATTTCAAGAAGTGTTCTCCCCTAATCGTGCACCGTTGCTAAAGTTCGTCGCTTCTAAGCACCACGTGATGATCGGGTGTGATGGATTCTTACGTTCACATACAACGGGTGTAAGATGATTTACACACGCCAAACACTTAGGGTTAACTTGACGAGCCTAGCATGTATGCACATGGCCTCGGAACACGAGACCGAAAGGTCGAGCATGAGTCGATAGTAGATACGATCAACGTGAAGATGTTCAGCGATGATGTCTAGTCCGTCTCACGTGATGATCGGACACGGCCTAGTTGACTCGGATCATGTAATCACTTAGATGACCAGAGGGATGTCTTTCTGAGTGGGAGTTCATAAGATGAACTTAATTATCTTGAACATAGTCAAAAGACCTTTTGCAAATTATGTCGTAAGCTCACGCTTTAGTTCCACTGTTTAGATACGTTCCTAGAGAAAATATAGTTGAAAGTTGAAAGTAGCGATTATGCGGACAGTAGAAAGCTTATGTCCTTAATGCACCGCTCAGTGTGCTGAACCCCAAACGTCGTTTGTGGATGTTGCGAACATCGGACATACACGTTTTGATAACTACGTGATATTTCAGATAAAAGGTTTAGAGTTGAGGCACGAAAGACGTTTTCGAAATGTCGCAGAACATATGAGATGTTTCGAGGGCTGAAATTAGGATTTCAGGCTCGTGCCCACGTCAAGAGGTATGAGACCTCCGACGATTTTCTTAGCCTACAAACTAAGGGAGAAAAGCTCAATCGTTGAGCTTGTGCTCAGATTGTCCGAGTACAACAATCACTTGAATCGAGTGGGAGTTAATCTTCCAGATGAGATAGTGATGTTTCTCCAAAGTCATTGCCACCAAGCCGCTAGAGCTTCGTGATGAACTATTACATATCAAGGATAGAGATGATGATCCTTGAGGTATTCGCGTTGTTTGACACCGCGAAAGTAGAAGTCAAGTAGGAGCATCAATTGTTGATGGTTGGTAAAACCACTAGTTTCAACAAGGGCAAGGGCAAGAAGGGATACTTCGTGAAACAAAATAAATCACCGCTGCTTTAATGAAGAAACCCGAGGTTGAATCCCAAACCCGAGACTAAGTGCTTCCGCAATAAGGGAACAGCCAACGGAGCAGAATTACCCTAGATACTTGGTAGATAAGAAGGTGGCAAGGTCGATAGAAGTATATTGGATATACATTAAGTTATTGTGTATTTTACTAGTACTCCTAGTAGCACCAGGGTATTAGATACCGGTTCGGTTGCTAAGTGTTAGTAACTCGAAATAAAAGAGCTACGGAATTAACGGAGACTAGCTAAAGGTGAGCTGACGATATGTGTTGGAAGTGTTTCCAAGTTTGATGTGATCAAACATCGTGACGCCTCCCTCTACCATCACGATTAGTATTAAACCTGAATAATTGTCATTTGGTGTTTGCGTTGAGCATAGACATGATTGGATTATGTCTATCGCAATACGGTTATTCATTTAAGGAGAATAACGGTTACTCTATTTATTTGAATAACACCTTCAATGGTCTTGCACCTAAAGGAATGGTTTATTGAGTCTCGATCGTAGTGATACACATTTTCATGCCAAAAGATATAAGATAGTAATGATAGTACCACGTACTTGTGGTAATCGCCATGTAAGTCATATTGGTATAAAACGCATGAAGAAGCTCCATGTTGATGGATCTTTGGACTCACTCGCTTTTGAAAAGTTTGAGACATGCAAACCATGTCTATTGGTGTATACGCATGAAGAAACTCCATGCAGATGGATCGTTTGGACTCACTTGATTTTGAATCACTTGAGATATGCAAATCATACCACATGGGCAAGATGACTCGAAAAGCCTCGCTTTCAAAGAAGATGGAACAAGGTAGCAACCTGTTGGAAGTAACACATTTTGATGTGTGCAGTCCAATGAGTGCCGAGGCATGCAAAGTGAATATCGTTATGTTACGACTTCACAGATGATTCGAGTAGATGTTGAGTATATTTACTTGATGAAACACAAGTCTGAATTATTGAATCGCTCAAGTAATTTCAGAGTGAAGTTTAAGATCTTCGTGACAAGAGGATAGAATGTCTATGATATGATCATAGAGATGAATATCGGAGTTACGAGTTTTGGGCACACAATTAAGAGATTGTGCAAATTGTTTCACAATTAATACCGCTGGAACACCATAGTGTGATGGTGTGTCCGAACATCATAGTTGCACTCTATTGGATATGGTGCGTACCATGATATCTCTTATCGAATTACCACTATCGTTCATGGGTTAGGCATTAGAGACAACCACACTTACTTTAATAGGGCACCACGTAATTCCGTTGAGATGACACCGTATGAACTATGGTTTAGAGAAACCTAAGTTGTCATTTCTTAAAGGTTTGGGGCTGCACGCTTATGTGAAAAAGTTTCAGGTTGATAAGCTCGAACCCAAAGCGGATAAAATGCATCTTCATAGGACACCCAAAACGGTTGGGTATACCTCCTAATTCAGATCCGAAAGCAATAGGGATTGTTTCTAGAATCGGTCCTTTCTCGAGGAAAAGTTTGTCTCGGAAAGTTGAGTGGGAGGATGGTGTAGACTTGATGAGGTTATTGAACCATCACTTCAACTAGTGTGTAGCAGGGCACGTGGAAGTTGTTCCCGTGGCACCTACACCAATTGAAGTAGAAGCTTATGATAGTGATCATGAAGTTTCGGATCAAGTCACTGACGTACCTCGTAGGGTGACAAGGATGCGGACTGCTTCAGAGTAGTACGGTGATCCTGTCTTGAAGGTCATGTTGCTAGACAACAATGAACCTACGAGCTATGGGGAAGCGATGGTGGGCTCATATTGCGACAAATGGTTAAAAGCCATGAAATCCGAGATAGGATCCATGTATCATAACAAAGCATCGACTTTGGTGGACTTGGCCGATGATCGGCAAGCCATTGAGATAAATGGATCTTTAAGAAGAAGACGACGAGACGGTAATGTCACCGCTATGAAGCTCGACTTGTGGCGTAAGAGTTTTTCACAAGTTCAAGGAGTTGACTACGGTGAGATTTTCTCACCAGAAGCGATGCTTAAGTCCATCGGAATCATGTTAGCATTAGCTGCATTTATGAAATCTGGCAGATGGATGTCAAAACGAGTTTCCTTACCGGTCTTCGTAAGGAAAGGTTGTATGTGATACAATCGTAAAGTTTTTGTCGATCCTAAGGATGCTAAAGGTATGCTGGCTCCAATGATCCTTCTAAGGACCGGAGTAAGCATCTCGGAGTTGGAATGTACGCTTTGATGAGATGATCAAAGATTTTGGGTTTATATAAAGTTTATGAGAAACTTGTATTTCCAAAGAAGTGAGTGGGAGCACTATAGAATTTCTGATGAGTATATGTTGTTGACACATTGATGATCAGAAATGATGTAGAATTTCTGGAAAGCATATAGGATTATTTGAAAGATGTTTTTCAATAGAAAACCTGGATTGTTACTTGAACATTAAGCATCGAGATCTATAAAGATAGATAAAAATGCTTAATAATACTTTCAAATGAGTATATACTTTGACATGATCTTGAAGGTGTTCAAGATGGATCACCAAAGAAGGAGTTGTTGGCTGAGTTGTAAGGTATGAAGTTAAGACTTAAAGCTCGACCACGGCAGAAAAGAGAGAAAGGACGAAGGTCGCCCCTATGCTATAGACGAGGGCTCTATAAAGATGCTATGCTGTGGTACCGCACTGAACTGTGCCTTGCCATGAGTCACTCAAGGTACAAGAATGATCCAGGAATGGATCATTGGACAGCGTCAAAATTGCCCTTGAAGTAAATAAGGACATGTTTCGATTATGGAGGTCATAAAGAGTTTGGCGTAAAGGGTTACGCCGATGCAAGCTTTAACACCTATCCGAGTGACTCGAGTAGCAAACCGGATACGTATAGTGGAGCAACTATTTGGAATAGCTCCAAGTGGAGCATGGAAGCAGCATTTACAATATGACATAGAGATTTATGAAATACATACGGATCTGAATGTTGCGTAATTCGCTGACTAAAACCTCTCACAAGCAAAACATGATCAAACCTCGTAACTCATTGAGTCTTAATCACATGATGATGTGAACTAGTTTACGTACACTAGTAAACTGTTTGGATGTTGGTCGCATGGCGATGTGACCTATCAGCGTTAATCACATGACGATGTGAACTAGATTATTGACTCTAGTGCAAGTGGGAGACTGTTGGAAATATGCCCTAGAGGCAATAATAAATTAGTTATTATTACATTTCCTTGTTCATGATAATCGCTTATTATCCATGCTATAATTGTATTGATAGGAAACTTCGATACATGTGTGGATACATAGACAACACCATGTCCCTAGTAAGCCTCTAGTTGACTAGCTCGTTGATCAACAGATGGTTACGGTTTTCCGACCATGGACATTGGATGTCGTTGATAACGGGATCACATCATTAGGAGAATGATGTGATGGACAAGACCCAATCCTAAGCCTAGCACGTAGATCGTGGTAGTTCGTATGCTAAAGCTTTTCTAATGTCAAGTATCTTTTCCTTAGACCATGAGATTGTGCAACTCCCGGACACCGAGGGAATGCTTTGGGTGTACCAAACGCCACAACGTAATCGGGTGGCTATAAAGGTGCACTACGGTATCTCCGAAAGTGTGCATTGGGTTGGCACGAATCGAGACTGGATTTGTCACCCGTGTAAAACGGAGAGGTATCTCTGGGCCCACTCGGTAGGACATCATCATATCAGTACAATGTGATCAAGGAGTTGATCACGGATGATGTGTTACGGAACGAGTAAAGAGACTTGCCGTAACGAGATTGAACAAGGTATCGGTATACCGACGATCGAATCTCGGCAAGTACAATACCGCTAGACAAAGGGAATTGTATACGGGATCGATTGAGTCCTTGACATCGTGGTTCATCCGATGAGATCATCGTGGAACATGTGGGAGCCAACATGGGTATCCAGATCCTGCTGTTGGTTATTGACCGGAGAACGTCTTGGTCATGTCTACATGTCTCCCGAACCCATAGGGTCTACACACTTAAGGTTCGATGACGCTAGGGTTATAAAGGAAGTTTGTGTGTGGTTACCGAATGTTGTTCGGAGTCCCGGATGAGATCCCGGACGTCACGAGGAGTTCCGGAATGGTCCGGAGGTAAAGATTTATATATGGGAAGTTCTGTTTTGGTAACCGGAAAAGTTTCGGGCGATATCGGTAATGTACCGGGACCACCGGGAGGGTCCTGGGGGTCCACCAAGTGGGGCCACCTGCCCTGAAGGCTCACGTGGGCCAAGTGTGGAGGGGACCAACCCCAGGAGGGCTGGTGCGCCCCACAAGGAGGCCCAAGGCGCAAGGAAGAGTGGGAGGGGCAACCCTAGTCCAGATGGGCCCTAAGGCCCATCTAGTGGGCGCCTCCTCTCCCTCCCTCTTGGCCGCTTTCCCCAAGCCCCATCTAGGGCTGGCCGCACCCTTGGGGGTGGAAACCCTAGATGGGGCGCAGCCCTCCCTCTCCGTGATATATAGTGAGGCCTAGGGCTGCCCATGACACACGATTTGATCTCCGCCTATTGGTGCAGCCCTCCTCTCTCTTTCTCCTCATATCTTGTGATGCTTGGCGAAGCCTCGCAAGATTGCCACGCTCCTCCATCACCACCACGCCTGGTTGTGCTGCTTGTTGGATGGAGTCTTCCTCAACCTCTCCCTCTCTCTCCTTGCTGGATCAAGGCGTGGGAGACGCCACCGGCTGTACGTGTGTTGAACGCGGTGGTGCCGTCTGCTCGGCACTAGGATCTCCGTGATTTGGATCACGACGAGTACGACTCCTTCAACCCCGTTCTCATGAACGCTTCCGCTTAACGATCTACAAGGGTATGTAGATGCACTCTCCTTCCCTCGTTGCTAGTTTCTCCATAGATAGATCTTGGTGACACGTAGGAAAATTTTGAATTTCTGCTACGTTCCCCAACAGCGTTGGCCTCACGACTAAGTCCTCACACTAGGACATCTACCGTGTAAATTCCACGACAGTTGGCGCCCACCGTGGGGCTTGCGCACGGTGGTGATCAGTTCTTTGAGGGATCTCTCCTAGGAATCGAGAAGCTCGTAATTAATCAGTTGAACCAGCGCAGAGGAATCGCACAAGATAAACCGGCATGAGATAACCGTAGGCGACAAATCATTGCTTTTGGATTAAAGTTGGAGTTATACAACAGTACGCACCTCTACGTCTAGATGATCCGGAGAAACCGAATTGAAAACAAGATAGACATCCGGACTAAGCTGGATCGGAGGGCAGCAAATTGGAATAAAAATCATAGTCAAAGAAAGGGTCAAAGAAAGGAAACAGAGCCGTCGGCAACCCGTACTGGTCCATCGACCGCTCCTGCGCCATCGAACCGCCCGCCTATTACGAGCAGCTACGACGTTCCATTGCCGTCGGGCCGGTCATCACCGTCGACTCGCCGCCGAGCAGTGCCGCCTTTGACGCAGTCCGGAACCTCCGTCTCCGCCTTCGCCTCCGCTCGGCCTCATTGAGAGCCGCCGTCCGTGAACTGCCGCCTTCGTCACCCATCGGCACCACCGCCAATCCGCCGGATTCCGCTTTTGCCATGAATTCAACCCGCCTCTGTTGTCGAGAGCCACCGCCGAGTAGGCGACCGCGACACTGAGCGGCCGGATTGACCCACTCCCCTGGTCCAGGTTCATCCGAGTTTCAATGTAGCCGCCGCCTATTCTCCGGCAGCCTTCGCCCGCCGAGCTACCGGGCTGTTCCAACCGCCTCCTTCACCCATCGCTTGCCGAGCCACCAGCCAGATTCTTTCATCTCCACAGCCGCTACCGACCAAGTCGCCGCCCGCCGGTTCGTGTCCCCCACGCTGGTTCTCAGAGCTCCGCCCGCTTTCATCGCCGTGATCCGCGGGCTGCCGCCAGCTATGCTAGTTCGTCGCTGGTCGATCGAGTTTGCTGAGGCGATTCCCACGAGCAGATACGGCCAGCAAGAAACCTGTAAAAAATGGATTGGTCAAAGCAACAACGACTGGGACAAGGACAGGGCCGGAGAGATGGATTCGAACATTGCTGCCTCTTGAGTCACACATGTAGTCAAGATGGTTTTTAACTGGTAGCCGGCGTCGTTTTTTGCTAGGTCACCCCTGTTGTGGTCAGCGTCAAGTTACACCCGAAGCCGTTACGAGCTAGGCCTGCCTTTTCTCGGGGCCGGTCTACTCTTCTGCCGAGGGTTGCCGCAACCCACCTCCGCCTTGTCAAGACGCCACCCCGGTCAACCCGCCATGGCTTTAACCCGCCGCTCCAAGCGTCGTTCTGCAAAGTTGCCAAGCTGTCTCCGAACCGCTCTGAGCTACCTCCGAATTGATGGCCTGTCACTGCCGCGGCCTTACCTCGCTTCTGGGATACCTCCAAGCCACCAGTTCGCCTTTGCCGTGGACTCCGCCGGTTCGCTTCGCTGTTGTTGACCCTTCCGCCAGGCGCTCGCTAATATACTCCAACAATGCCCATCTCTACCGTCCCTTCATCGCCATAAGCCACCGTGGCCGAGCCGGCGCTGCCGCTCTCCGATTTTACGACGCTACCTATATCTACTGCAAGTCGCTCATGGCCGCCTTGCCTCAAACCGTCGTCGCGGTCCCCCGCTTCGTCGACTCACTGCTCACGGCCGGGTTGTGCGGCGAGCTTCGAAAACTTCAACTCGTCTCAATCTAGTCTAGCACAAGCTTTTTCAACGAGGTGGCTTGGTATGGCCACAGCAAGTCACTAGGGCAAAGATTCTTCAGGAATTACACTGCAAGGTTTTACAATGGCTGGATCAGACTATATGTTTTCCCATGCGCTGCATAATACATGTGATTAAATACGTTGGGGCTCCTGCTCTTTGTACCGTACAAATCCTGCGCGAGTTAAATTTATATGGCTCTCTGAGATCAGACAAAAGAAAAGCGCAGATTGGGGCCATGCTTCAGGTTCGAGCTCAAAGAATCAGTCAAATCTACTGGAGATGGAAACTACAACTGTCATCGTGCAAACATCGAGTGCAGAAGCTGCTAACCACGGTTTGGCCTTGCTCCGTTTCAAAGTGGCCTCCTTGGGCCGCTGTGTCGAAGTCATTGTTGCCGCCGCTGCCTTACTCACGCTTCGGCGCTTTGAGC
This sequence comes from Aegilops bicornis, assembly GCA_021605145.1. Taxonomy (NCBI): domain Eukaryota; kingdom Viridiplantae; phylum Streptophyta; class Magnoliopsida; order Poales; family Poaceae; genus Aegilops; species Aegilops bicornis. The sequence goes on from CM038670.1 coordinate 87,190,344, forward strand.
CGCCAGACGCTTTCACATCGTCATGCGTCTTACCTCCGGCCGACTCACGCTGCTCGCGTCGGTTTATGAATCGCCCGGCCGGGTCACCTCCATCGCATGTTATGACTTCACCGTGACGCTACCGCGATGTCGAACCGCCATGACTTCGCTTAAACCGCCTCGGCCTCCACCGCCAGCTCGCTTGAACCACTATGCGCGCCGAGTCACTATCGGATTTCGCATGCTATGCGCCTACGACCAGGGGCCATCGTCATAGGTCCTTTTTTGTCTGCATAGATCTAAGCCTACGGCTGCCATCGGCATAGCCCCGTCGGCGTAGATCACGTCAGCGTAGTCTTGTTAAACCGTCGGCGTAGTACAGCCGTCGGCATAGAGGCCTATGTCGACGGCCGGGCGTTAGTCGTCGGCAGTGTTTTTCGCCTGACGGCAACGGACGGCGCCGTCAAAAGTGCTGACAATTCACGGGAAGCCACATGGCATAGGTATGCCGACAGCTTGGCCATCCGCATAGGTGGAAATCTATGCCGACGGCCTAGCCACGTGTCATAGTCCTGTACGTGGCATAGTCCTGTAGGCTTCACCATAGGCATAGCGGTGCCACGTGTTGTCCCCTGGTGCCTCCTGGCGGCAGGGCTATGCCTACGGCAAAGCCGTCGGCATAGATGAAAATCTATGCCGACGGCTTTGCGGTAGGCATAGCTCGCATCTATGCCGACGGCTTTGCCGTAGGCATAGCTCTCGCCACGCATGCTACTGGAAGTCTTGGGCTCATCTATGCCGACGGCTTTGCCGTAGGCATAGTTTTTTTTCCCGTGTTTTCTCTTTTCCGATTCATTTGACAGCATTTCAAAGCAGAATAATATGGGATTATGCAGAAATATGACAGTTCATCATCTAAACATACTCAAGTTCATCATCATCATTTAAACATAGTCAAGTTCATCATCTAAAGATCATCACCAAGTAAAAGTTCATGAACATAAAAGTAGTGTAAGACATGGAACATCATAACCACACGCTGATGTTGTATGGAAGTTTGAGGTCCTTAAAATAGGGAAGCTGCGTGAAGGAAGGGGTAATGTGAGTCCGGTTAAAGGCGTCTCACCATAAGCTTCAAAACTTTTTTCCCTTTACCTTTTCCTTTGCGCTCGCTCTCGTCTTCGCCTGTGGCTTTGCTTTGCCTTTGCCTTTGCCTCTCCCTTCACCGGCAGGCTTAAGAGCTTTCAGCTGAGCAAGCACATTCGCACCAGAAAACGTTGGAATCTCGTTTACTTCATGGACAACTTTGCCTTTTGTGAAGTTCTTCTTGTCTTCTTCCCTATCAGGATGGTCTGGAGGGAGGAACTGTCGATGCAGGTCAAAGGCAACATACTTGCCACCCTTCTTCAGCCAAATGAAAATCAAGGCCTGCATGCACACTGAGCAAGGCATCTTTCCACTTGTACACCATCCGCAGAACGGGGCATAGCCGGGAAATTCATGCATGCAACACTATAGCCAAACTTTCATCAAGAAATTTTTCTGCAGATGTCGGTCGTATATCAACCTCGGGAAGTACCAAGAATGGTGCAAATCATCCACCAATGGCTGCATAAACACACTCAAATTCTTCCCCGGATATTCAGGCCCCGAAATTATAAGCGACAGGAACATGGTCTTGCGTTGCATTATGGCGCCGGGAGGGAGATTGAGCGAAATGACACATACGGGCCAGCAGCTATATGGATTAGACGACGTACCATATGGATTGAACACATCACCTTTATAGCACTCGACATTCCCAAATTTCTGGCCGCTTCCTCCTGCACTCTATATCGAATGACTTCCCTGCTTCACCTTCTGATGGATGTACAAATTTTTTTGGATTGTACCTTTTCCCTTCCTTGTGCCACTTCATCATTTTGGCAGACTCCTCAGTGATGAAAAGGCGCAGCAGTCTTTTTATAAAATCAAGATACCAAAGAACCTTCACATGGATTTTTAGCTGCTGCTTCTAACCATGCTTATCGACCACCTCAATATACCGAGAGGAACCGTACTTCCTATAGTAGTTGTCATCCGTATACTCATGCCTAAACAAAAGGAAATTCTTTGGACAAACATGTATTTTATCATAGTCCATGGAGAGCGCCTTCATGATTTTCTTCGTAACGTACATGGTTTTCGGCAGTTCATGGCCCTCAGGCAGGCTGTTCACTACTAGGAAAAGGCCTACTAGTGGCGCACCAGTTTTGCCTACTAATGGCGCACTACTGGTGTGCCACTAGTATTTTATAGTAATGGCGCATCACTTGTGCGCCATTAGTATCTGGTATACTAATGGCGCACCAACCCGTGCGCCATTAGTATAGACCAACATGCGCCATTAGTATGCCTCCCAGGGGGCCATATTTACCCCTGTGCTTTGGCATACTAATGACGACCGTAAGTGATGCGCCATTAGTATCCTTTGGCATACTAATGGCGACCGTAGTGATGCGCCAATAGTATCTTTTGGCATACTAATGGCGCACTTTGAGGTGATGCGCCATTAGTATGAATATTATGTTTTTTACTTTTCTGATTTTTGCACAGGTTACAAAATATATTATTGGATGTAATATAGACAAAGACCACACATGAACAACAGATTCATCGAATACAATAGAAGATTAGTCTCCGAATACAATTCATAATATTACTCTCCAATTCAAAAGACCGAACAAAGATAGAACATTACAAGTCTCGAGACCATGAGTAGCGAGTTTGTCTTCACATTACAAGTCGATATCGATCATCTAAACTATCATCACATAGAAGAGAGTTGCGGTCATCACGATGAGCATCATCGCTGATGAAACTGGTCTTCATCCGGTTCCTCCAATGCTCCTCCTCTCTCCCGCTTAGATAGCGGGCGTATCTAGATTCCGCCTCCGCCCTAGTGGTGTACCTTTGTAATCAAGTATCGCTAAAATAAAGGAACCTGCTCTCCGACACTCCTCCCAACCGTCAGACTCCGGGAACCTTACCCTTGTACACCTATATACGACGGCATCTCTATGCGTAAGCCAAACAACAGACAATACATAAGCAATATATAAGTATGCAACAAAAGGATCGGAAGAGAAAAAGCAAGACATTAATAGCACGATTCATGGTCCTACTAATAAATAGCATCGATTACATCTAAGTTGAACGACTGTCCAAACCAAAGAGATATACAAGTTCATTAAAGTTTAATTATAACATGAGCGAATCAATGTTTCAGAACTACACATAGCATCACTACTTTCGACTCGAATCAAGGGACCGGAGCGTGGATGAAGCTGCCGTCTGTCGTGATGGTCATGAAATCGCGGGAGTTGTCAGCCTGCATTTGTAGCATTCTGTCTATCTCACTATTGGACGGTTGATATCTGAGGTAGAACTGCCTCGAGGTACGAAGGACATCTTGATGCATGATTTTCGCAAACTCCGACTGGATGCGAAAGAATTCTTGTCTGATGTCCGCGTCCTGGACTGCCGACAAGCTCGCGGCCCAATCTTTGAGATTATCTGGTAGCAGAAGGTGATGATAGTCCCGTACGATCGTCCGCATGTGATGGAGGGCATAGTAGGCATCCTTCTGACCGCCAGGCGGCTGCTTGATGCAGGAGAACGTCGTATTGTGGGTGAACACGTGCCTGCCATACCTACGAACTGGCCTGGTGAAGGTACCTCCAGATTTGCCGTAGCCGGGAAGAATATCATCAAGAACTTTCTCGATATTTGTGTAGTCTATCTTGGAGTCACGGTCCCGGTCGAAATACGTGGCCATGGAATATTTCGGGCTTAAGAGGATGAGTGTGCAATGTGTGTCACTGCACATAACACGGAATGTTAGAAAAAAAAAGAACGATCGAAATCTAAGAAATCATATGTTACGGGGCGGTTTGGGGATGACTTACTCGGGAAAGTACGGCACGATGAAGTTATCCTTATCTGGGTTTGCTAGAATGACGCCTTCGAGGTAAGAACTCGCGACATGCCGGTCCCCAGTGCTGCCCAAGATCTTGGCATGCATGTAGAAGGGGTGGACTATCACGATGTCCGGGGTCTTGTCTCTAATGATCCGCATCTCCATACTCAGCGAAAACAGCCGAACGAAGGTGTAGTGCAGCGGATGAAGGTTAAACATAGCAAAGATGTCATCAAACCGCAGGACGCATCGTACTCCCCGATGGCGCCATCCACAAAGCTCCTTGCCCTCCGGCACCTTGGCCCACGAAAACGGGTATGCCACTTCATTCTCTCGAGACGCCGCTTCTCCAAAGAAAGAACACTGTCATGCAGACTCCGCATAGCACCGGTTGCAGCATTGAGCATATATTTCGGTAGCATCGCCCTACCCGCCACATGCACCCTCCTCGAGATATCCTTAGGGTGAAGGTGGCCCGCCCCGAGCATCGGATCGCATTTCGTGCCGTGCCGGCTGGCTCTCCCCGGCGCCCTTGTTAGTCTTTCATTTCCGTCCCTTCTTCTTAATCTGCTGTAATGGGACCGAGTTCTGATCAAAGACCGCCTTCTTGAGCATGTTGGGGCTGATAATATTTCGCACCTCAGCTATCTCGAGGCTAAATTGAAGGCGGCAATCGGAGGTGTCTCCCGAAGCCCGAACGCATGACGACGCCTGTTGCAATTGGGTTTCTCCGCCGCATCAGCTAGATCGCGGTCGCCTTGGTTGGGTTCTTGAGAAGGAGGCCCGCAGAACTCAACACCGTACTCCATGTTCGGCAAAGTACTTATCGACGTTGGTAAATGTACCGTCGCCGTTGTAAATGCGTCGTCGTCCGGATCTCGTGCCATATGCATGTTCGGATCACGTGCTATAGGGATGCCCGGCATGTTCGGTAGCCTTGGCGGCGTTCTTGCCATGGCTTACGCCGCAAGACGATCGGGCGGTCTTGTCTGTGGGGTGGTGTCCCCGCTTCAAACGAATCTGGCTCTTCGGCCAAAGCAGGGGCTAGTTTACGCAGGCGCTGAGGGTCATCTCATCATCTTCGTCGGCCCCAGCGGGTCGAATCGGAGGTAACAGCTCGTCGCAGCCTGGCAGCACCAGAAACAGTTCAACCCTATACAACATGGGTGGCATCGGATTACCGTGGAACACGGGGTTGCCCGGTTGAACGATTCTTTCCTTGGTGACATCGACCAACTCACCACGCACGAAGTGCAGGAGAGTGCAAGGAACGTCGGCAGCGCCCTGCGAACATGTAGGGCGCCGTGGACGCCCAGTCAAAAGGCAAGGAGATGAAGTCATCGGCTGAGTGGCTTACTTACCGTGATGCCGTCGAAGCTCGGCTAATGTCGAGGCACCACCAACGGCGGGCGTGCAACTGACGGAGGTGCCGCTTGCTGGTGAGGTGCCGGCCGGCATACACCCGGGTGCATTAAGCTCCAATGTCCGTGCAGGCGCCGGAGACACGAATACCTCCTCCGCTGGAGACACCAATGGCGCCGCCGGAGACACCAATGGCGCCGCTGCCAGCGTTGTCTTGATTGGCCGTGAAGCTGGGAACCGGGGGAGGCCCCTGTTGGCCACCCGCAATCCACGTCGTCAGCCCATGAATCAACGTAGGCACCATGGCGGTGAGCGTCGTTCCTAGTTGTTCTTGCACTTGCTCTTGGACAATCTCCGGAATCCGCGCCACTTGTGCCTTGAGTGCTTCAACCTCGCTACGATCGGCTTTCCGAGCTGGTCTTTTTCTCCTTTCACCCACCAGCGGTATAGTATGACGACCATTTTGTGGACAAGCCTTTACCGGCCACACGACCAGCTGACGATGGCTTCCTGAGCTTATCCTTGTTTTTCATTACGTTCAACGCCCTATTTAAAGGGGTGTCGAAAGGGGAGCTCTGAGACAACCCCGCGCTACTGCTTTCAGTGTCCTGTGGAAGGAACATGAACTATTTACAAATATTGGGGATTAATTAGAATGCAACCATATGGAGCTAATTACGCGGGGGTGTATTCCTTACTAGAACAAGCTCAAGCGCCCTGGTCTTCAGATCCGTGGTAAGCTCCTTTGTTACTGGGTCCTCCTTGTACCGGGCCCTGGGAAAGTTCCTGGTCTGCTTGTCACGGTATTTCTTGAAGCGGGGCGGTAGGCCTTGCTCGGCACGGTCCGCGTCCTCCTTGTCCCATATAGGCTCCGCCACTCAGAACCGGGCCGGGACCGAGTTGGTGGACCCCTAAGTTCAATCACGATTTCTTTCCCCTAATCGACTTGATTCGAGGTTGCGCTGCTCTCGACTTGATCTTGAACTCCTTGTAGTCATCTTCACTGATCAAAGGATATTTCGCCTTGATCTTCTCATAACTATCACCTTTTTCAATCATTGCCTTCACCGTGCTTCTCCAAGTAGGCAGGCGTGCTCATCCTCGTGAGGGCAGCACTTTCAATTTATTCCCCGAGAGGCATGTGTTTGCAAAGTCAGCGGAACTTGTATCGTTCAGTGCAGCTTCATGACGAGGAGGCTGCGCCAAATTCCTCGGTCCTTATGCCTTAGGTTCTCGGTGTTGATCGAGACGGTGCTCGGAGAATGCACCCGAGCTGAACCGAGTACCCCTTTACTACTTCTTTGGGCGCCGTCGGATGCCCGCCGGAGTTCACTTCAAGAATTCCTCCTGACGGTGCCGAGCACGCCGGCGCCCGGTCCTTCCGTTGCCTGTTCCGTTGGCTACCATCTATGCGTGCGCGGCCATCATCAGTGGTGGCATCCTTGGCGGCACCATCAGTGGTGTCATCCCCGACGCCACTAGGGGTTGTGTATTCAAGATCGTTGTCTTCCAGGGCGTCCTCATAGCGGTGAGGTTCTTCCTCCATCTCCGGGATAGCTCCAGAATTGCTTGCCGCTCAACCGCCCGGCCTCATCATCGTTGTGGGCCATGTTTTGCTCTAAATAGGAAAAAAGTTTGGTCAAAAAGTTGGTTATTGTCAAGGAACAAGATCATGGTCTCATCATTTAGGGTTTGTCGACACCGAGGCATCCTAAAATCTAAGCTTTTATCATTTAGGGTTTGTCGACGCCGAGGCACCTAAAAGCCTAAGCGTACATCATTTAGGTTCTCATCGACACCGAGGCGCCATAAAAGCCAAGGTTTCATCATTGAGGATTTTTCGACGCCGAGGCACCCTAAATGCTAAGTTAAGTTTTCATCATTTAGGGTTTATCGATGCCGAGGCACCCTAGGTTGGGCCTAATCACTTGGCACTAATCACTTGGCTCTGTTGCCACCGATGTTGGGTTTATCATCTAGGGTTTATCGATGCTAAGGAGAATTCTAAGTTGGGCCTAATCACTTGGCTCTATTGACACCTATGGTTTAATGCAGCAAGAATAAAGGGGCAGTTGATCCTACATAGTTAAGTACTAAGATACCCCGGCCCATGCATTAGTCGCAAGTGCCCCATATGTCCTATTTTTAGCAAAGTCATGCTAAAATTCACAGAAAATTTCAGCATGACCTTTGCTGAAAATAGGACATATGGAGCAATACCGAATTTGCTGTAACGGAAGTTAATCGACATTCGCAAAACTCAAGGGCCTGTCGAGTGCTTGACAAGATCACAAGTTGACAAAATTCCCAAGTAGTACATGCAAGAAGAAGATCACAAGTAGTACCAATGAGCATGATAGTCCGGCACATTCTGAATTTCGATAAATGACAAAGAAGTTAACTCATGCCGACAAAGAACAAACTTATAACAACATAAATGAAAATGCAGTTCCAAGTGGGTATGGGAAATAATAAAACCAGATAAATTATTTTGTTCGCTCCACTTAACAAAAATAAAGAAATGATTTTGTTCAATACATCCGTAAGCTGCACTGCCTAATATGTGTCATAAATGACAAACCTGCAAGACATTGTCTAATATGTGTCATAAATGACACTAAGATCTCATTACACTCTACATATGCAACATCTATAGAAAGAGACCATCAGTAATATTTGGGTACTATCTCAAAAATCAGTGTTAGGTGTGCAAAGATCCCCCACCACATCCTCGAGCCAGCTACCATAGCACGGTACTGTCGGTTACTTTTGGACATCAAGCACGTTATCCTTTTCTTTCTGCTGAACATTGTTCAAACTCTGAATAAGAAACAATTTGGAAAGAAGCATATCTATTATAGCTTACTGACTCAGCTGAGTATGATGTAATATCTTCTCTAAACGGTTGTGTCAATTCCATCTTACACGGACAACCGCAATGTGTTGCAAGACTCACAAGCATGCAAGCCACATCTTCTGTATCAAGGAGAAAATAAGCAGATATTTGGCAAGGTCTTTGGTCTTGTTCAAAGGCACTTGTCTCGTTGGAGTAATCCAAAGTGAGTTGTGTTTAATCGAGCAAGTACTACTAGTTATACGTGTGCAAGGTTATTGTGATGGATCAGGGAAGAAGTCTTTGGAACTTGTTTTACCCGCAGCCTATGTGGGTTCAGAAGGTAGCGAAATGTTATTGAAATGCTTAATTCGTTCTGGAGCTTGCAGGTACAGTTACATGGATATTGCTCTTCCTGATTTATACTCAAACATAGTTGATCAATTATTAATGATTTATACTCCAGCAATTCCAGGAATGATTTTAGGATATTAGTCTAGATTAGGAGTTTTAAATCGAGTACTCCATCAGATTAGGATACTACTCTAGATTAGTGTAGCCACTATCTAACAAAATTTTTCAGAACTGAATTTCAGAGTACTCTAAATGCTGTGTGCCCTAGTATTTACTGTGTTCCCTAGCATTTACGTAACATTCAGTAGCATGACAATTTTAACATGTTGAGAAAAATTCAGTAACATGAATTTGAAATTGAGTACTCAGTGTAAGGATTAAATGCACACAATTTGGGTATTAGCTTCCCATTCAACATTTGCGAAAATTTCAAATACGCTAAGTATCATTGCTAGTGGTTGGCTGACTAGAGAAGAGAAGACAGCTTTAGTTGGCATGGTTCGGACTAGTAATTTGAGTTCAAGAATGGTCCTGTTCTCTCATTGTTACTAAGCATGATTTGGCTAAGCCAAAGCATGATCTTGCTTACATTGCCGCCTTTGCTACATGAAGCAATAGGGTAGGTTCAGTTTCACTGAATTTTTGAAGCTATACATCATTTGCTGAATTTTTGCTCTACATCACTTGCTCTTTGTAAATTATTGCATATATCTAGTGACTGAATTTTTGAAACTATAGGTGAACCTCTTCAAGAAACGCATAAAAGCTTAAGCTGAAATCGCTCTAAAATAGTTAAGTCCACTTGATGCTTAGCTAATGCAGGCCAACAGAATGAAATGAACTACGAATTTGTTCTCTGAAATACATGCAGGCCAACAGAGAGGATGTTGTTACAAGGGAGCAAGAAGCCTGCCGCCATGGCCCTAGGGTTTGCAGGGGACGGGGTGGAGGAGAAGGGAGGAATCACCTGGGGGAGGGGATGGTGGAATGGAGAAAGACGCCGACGTTGAAGCTCCGGTAGCGGCTGGGCGTTGAAGCTCCGGTGACACGCGGCGGGCTCCTCCACTCGCCTGTCTCTGTGTCTCGGCTTGGGCGGGCGTGATCGCCGAGGTGCGGGCGAGCGGAGGGGGGATGGCGAGGGAGGCGGCACTCGGCTCGGCGTCGCGTGGCCTGGCTGAGTTGAGGTAGAGGCGGTCGTCGTCTCCTCCTCGTCCTCCTCCCCGGTCCTCGGGCTGGGGCGCGGGGGCGGCGCTGAGGGAGCTGCAGTGGTGGGCGCGAGGGCGCAGGGCGGCGTGTGGGGAGCTGCGGTGGTGGAGGGCGCGGGGCGGGCGGGCAGGGCGGGCGGCAGCATCGGGCAGCGCGGGTGGATCTGGCGAGGAGAGGGATGAAGGGATCTGGCGAGGAGAGGAGGAATTAGCTAGGGGGGAAGCTTACTAATGGCGCACCGACCGTGGGTGCGCCAATGCGGTCGGTGCGCAATTAGTAATCTTTTTTTTATATAGCAATGGCGCACCAGCCAGAGGTGCGCCATTAGTAATCTTTTTTTATATATATAGCAATGGCGCACTTTTGACCAGGTGTGCCATAAGTAATTTTTTTTGTTGCATCTAATAATTTTTTAGAAAATGAATATGAATATGAAACAGTAATAATTTTTAATACAAGCAGTAATAATTTTTTTAAAATATCATCAAATTTGTTATTTGAAAATATTTATGAATATGAAAAAATATCATCAAATTTATTATTTCAAAATATCATCAAATTTGTTATTTGAAAATATAATCAAATTTGTTTTTTTTTGCAATTTTAGTTGCATTCATTTGTAATGATGGAGCGGGTCGGGAGGGTGCGGGGAGTGTGCGGGGGTCGTGTGGTGGGCGGTGGAGCGGGAGGTGCGGGGGTCGGCGGGCGGCCGGTGGAGCGGAGGAGGGTGCGGTGGGTCGTCGGCGACGGTGCAGCGGGGGAGGATGCGGTGGGTCGGTGGCGGCGGTGGAGCGGGGAAGGGTGCGGGGGGTCGGTGGCAGCGGCCGGTGGAGCGGGGGAGAGGGTGCGGGGGGTGCTCGGCGGCGACGGGGACCGGATCTGGCGAGGTGGGATAGCAATCGAGATGGAGGAGGATCAAGATCAAGTGTCCATGAAATTTAAAAACATTCATGAGTTCAAAAAGTGCCCATGAAATACAATCGAGAAATGAAGGCAACGATTTAGATACAATCGATCTTAGCTAGCGATCTGTTCACAATCTTCTTGCCCTTATTTTTCGTAAATGGAGTTCTTCTCTTGAACGGACGTCCTTTAGGTAGGGTGGTCCTGCTTCTTCTTCTGGTGTATGCTGATTCTTCATCATCGTCGTCATGTTCCATCTTCGGGTCGCCATACTTGTCGAAGTCTTGCTCATTGGCGACTCCATCCATTCCAATGATCTTCCTTTTGCCTCTCCTCATGACAACACGACTGGGCTTTGGCAGGTCGGTAATGAAGAAGCATTGGTCCACTTGGGAAGCCAGTACCCATGGCTCATTTTTCGTGGTGACGCTTATGCCCACGGTCTTGGATTTAACCCGGGTATAACCATGGTGGTGAAATACCGGTCTTATTTTATGACGCTCTTGGCCCATCGACACGGAACATCGGGACCTTCTCTCCAGCGTAGCTTCAGCTCCCGTGATCTCCTCGGTCCTTCCGTAGTATCTGTCCTTGTCGTTACCGGTGTAGGATTCCATCGTTACCGGAGTTCTGATAACCATCGCTCTTCATGTCCTTTCCTCGGTGTGGAATGTGTAGCCGTTGATATAAATGACGCCTCATACGTCATCGAGGTTGTGCTTTCGGCGCCTGTGACAAGGCGAATATGAGTTGTTCTTCCGCGGAAGAATCCTCATGTAAAGGGTACAACAGAAGCTTCTGCTTGAACCAACGCGTGAAACATGAGTTGTGCTCTTTGATTATATCTCCGTCCGTCCTCTGTTAGTGACGGTCATTGTATGTCTTCGCAATAAAGGTTTTGAGCTCTACCACCCATGGATCGACCACGTCTATGTGTTGTAGCGCGACTAGGTTTGCTCTTTCAAAGTCGGCGAGTCGACCCTCAAAAGTCGACATGCATTTCGCGGCGACCCTCACGGTGACCCCATCCGGTGAGCACTGCCGAGGTGCCTGTTGACAGGCAGACCAACGGGGTTCTCGATGCCTAGATAATTCGTGCGATGGGAGATGCACTCTTCGGTCGTAAAGCCCTTGCTCGCCTTCCCTCCGGGCGTGACATGTTGCGTAACGTATCCTTTGATGACACCATTCATCCTTTCGAACGGCATCATGTTGTGCAGGAACGTCGGCCCGAGTTGGATGATATCCTCCACGATATGGACCAGCAGATGCACCATAATGTCGAAGAATGCGGGCAGGAAGTACATCTCAAGCTCGCATAGTATCACCACGATCTCTTCCCGTAGCCTTCTGAGTTGCCTCACGCCAACCGACTTCCGAGAGATGACGTCGAAAAAGTTGCATAGGCCAAATAGCCTTTCACGGACGTGCATGTCCATGATCCCACGGATTGCAACTGGAAGCATCTGCGTCATCAGCACGTGACAGTCGCGAGACTTCATCCCGCTGAACTTCTGCTTCGCTGGGTCTAGGTATCTGCTTATCTTCCCCGCATAACCGTAAGGAAGTTTTACTCCTACGAGGCAGGTGAGAAACTGATTGATCTCCTCCTGACTTAGAGTGAATCACGCGGGAGGGTAGTCATTTCCGGTCTTCTTGGCCTTTTTGCCTTTGCGACGACTTTCCATGTCCTGCTTCGCCTCATCATCATCATCAATAGCGTGAGGCTCCTCCCTGATGCCGATTGATTTTAAGTCTGCCCTTGCTTTCGGCCCATCTTTGGTCCTCTCTGGCATGTTGAGCAGGGTACCAAGCAGACTCTCGCTGCGTTCTTCGTGATATGCATGACATCAAGGTTGTGAGGCACATGGTGGATCTTCCAGTACGGCAAGTCCCAGAAAACAGACCTCGTTTTCCATACCTTCAGCAGCGGCTCTGGCGCCTTTCGCTTCTTTCCCGGCTCTGGCGCCTTTTGCTTCTTTCCCGGCAGTGGGCAATCTTTCCAATTTTTCAACAGCTCGTCTATTTCCTTGCCGCTCCTCGTACGCGGGCGTCTTCGGGGTTCGGTTTCACCATCGAACAGATCCTTGCGTTTCCTCCACGGTCCATCGTCGCGAAGCCACCTTCGATGTCCCATGAACATGGTTTTCGAAGACCCGAGATCTCTATCTAGCTGGCAATACGTTGTGTGATCCATGCACCTGACGCATCCAGAAAATCCGTGGACCACCTGCCCCGCGAGATAGTCGTGCACCGTCATGAGTAGTGCGGCTCTCATAGGGAAATATTCTTTCTGTGCGGCGTCCCACGTATTGGCTGGCGTTTTCCAAATAAGGTCTAGCTCCTCTTCAAAGAGCCCGGTCTGATTGATGTCGTTCCCTGGTTGTTTCGGCCCTTCAATTAGCATGCTCATGTGAATGTACTTCCTCTTCATGCACAACCAGGGGAAGGTTGTACATCCACACAAACACAGGCCAGGTGCTATGTGTGCTTCTCTGGCTGCCAAACGGATTGACTCCATCGGTGCTCGCACCCAGCACAATGTTCCTTGGATCCTTCCCAAATTCTGGGTGTTCGAAGATCAACGCTTGCCACTGGCTCCCATCCTTAGGGTGACTCAGCATCTTGTCTTCTTTATTTATCTCCGGATCATTTGTGTCATCTTCTCGCTTCTTCTCCTCCCTATCCTTGTGCCAATGCAGGAGCTTTGCTACCTTAGGGTCCGCGAAATACCGCTGCAGACGAGGAGTGATTGGAAAGTACCACACCACTTTTCGAGGAGCTTTCTTCCTCTTCTTGTATCGAGTGACGCCGCACACCGGACATATGGTAGGCTCCAGCGTGCATCGTTCCGATAAATGATGCAATTGTTCATGCACACATGGTATTTCATGTGCGGTAAATCTAGAGGACAGACGATTTTCTTCACCTCCTCGAAACTGGTCGGGCACTTGTTCCCCTTGGGAAGACGTTCGTGCCAGAATGACATGTTCTCGTCGAAGCATTTTGTGTTTTACCTTCATCTCGAGCCATGAGCGTTACTTTCAAAGCGGTATCCTCGGCCTGCATCCTTCATATAATGGAGTAACCGCGTCTATCTCCGGTTGATCCAGCTTGGCTTTCTCTCGTGGCGGCAGCTCTTCCATTATCTGTTCGCTTGAGAAGCAGCTCTTGAATATGAGGGTCTTGCACCCAGCCCATCGATGGTCAATTGTAAATCGCTCACGCGGCATCTTCATCTTCATGATCATGTCCTTAAATGCCTCCGGCATCTTCCTCATCATCATGTCCGGCATCTACTACATGATGAAGGTGTACAGCATCACCGTCGTGATCATGTCCTGGAGATTCTTCATCTTCTCGCCCGCCCGAGCCGGTGGTGGTTGTCTTGGTGCCCTTCCTCATTTCTTGCCCGGCCCCCATGGACGACTTCATAGTCATCTTCATCACCTTGCCACCGTTAGCCATCCATGAAACCACGCAAGAGCAGGTGGTCCCGCACCTGCCCGGAATCCGGGTCCGCAATAAGGCTCTTCAGCTTGCATCTTCGACACGGACATCTTATCTCCTTCTCGTTCTTTTGAAGCATCTCGGCCTTCGCGGAGCTCAAAAACCTATTCACGATGCCTTTGGTCATCGTGCGGACCATGGTCGCCTGCGGGGTAGAGCAAAACGATATTTTAGAACCAAGAAATTTTTTGGCATGACTTTCCCTAAAAATAGGACCAAAAAGAATGCATAGTGCCAAAATTCTCGCCGAAACGGAAATGAATCAACATTCTGGCAAAATATTGGCAACTATCGCATTTCAAATACTGGTACCTACAAACACAAACATATATGCATCACCAAAAACATATGCAACACCACGAACATACATAGATCTAGCTAGGCCACAAAAGTGCATGTGCACGTTGTTGGAGGAGAACAACATAAAGATAGCTTTCCCCTTACTTACCTATCAAAAAAAAGGTAATTTAACCACTTAATTTGGATGAATCTATGGTGCAAATGAGGTGAGGAGGAGGAGGCAGCCGAGACAAGCTTGGAGGAGGAGGTGGAGAGAATGAAGTGGGGAAAGTGAGTGGGTAGGTGTGGCTGTCCAAAATATCTTGTTGGTCCCAGGAGGTTACTAATGGCGCACCACACCGCAAATGCGCCATTAGTAACCCTAGTTACTAATGGCGCACTGGCCGGTGGTGAGCCATTAGTAGTTTTGCAAAAAATATATATATATATATATCTACACTAATGGCGCTCCGTGGCATAGTGCGCCATTACTAGTTTAAACTAGTAATGGCGCACTATGCCACGGTGCGCCATTAGTAGTTTTGCAAAAAAAAAGAATAATAAAAAAACTACAGTAGTGGCGCACTTTGTGGCTTGTGCGCCATTACTAGTTAGAACTAGTAATGGCGCACTATGCCTGGGCGCGCCATTAGTACGTTTGGAAAAATAAAAAAAATTGTTACTAGTGGCGCACCATTTGTCTGGTGCGCCATTAGTGTCTTCCACACTAGTGGCGCACCCGCACATGGTGCGCCACTGCTATATAGTAGTGGCGCACCACATGTCAGGTGCGCCATTAGTATCCATTTCATCTATAGCCCTTTTCCTAGTAGTGGCTAGCCCATACTCCCGGAAATGCTTCGAAGCAACCTCGGCTACAGCCGTACTCAGCCTTGACTGCTACCAGTTGCAAGATGGCATCCAACACAAACAGCTTGCACTAGTATAAAAACCCCCATTTGTCCCGGTTGGTTAGGGCCTTTTGTCCTTGTTCTTGAACCGGGACTAAAGTGTCGTTACTAATGCCCTAGACCTTTAGTCCCGGTTCTTACATGAACCGGGACAGATGGGCCTCCACGTGGCCGGTGTGCTAAGCCAGGCAGAGGTTCTTTGGTCCCGGTTGGTGGCACCAACCCGGACCAATAGGCATCCACGCGTCGACATTTCGATGGCCGGGGTTTTTTTTCAAGGGGGGTTGGGGATTTTGGGGGTTAATTTAGGTGTTTCATATATTGTGTTAGCTAGCAAATTAATAGAGAGAAGTGTCCTCTCTTATGTCCGTGCTTGGTCGACGCTACGTACTATACATAGAGAGGCCCTCGACACGCTAGCTAGTAAGAAAATGAAGGAAAACTTTAAGTACAGAAGTTCGTCATGCATACCGAGAGAAGTGATCGACCTCTCCTTCTCCGAGAGATTGGTCGAACAACAAGTTTTCGTATTATCTATCCGACGCTACTGGCTACATACATATACAATATGTAAAATCTCTTACAATCCCCTAGCATTTGAAATCAACTTCCACATGGTATTCTCCGGCTTTATTGATGACGTGGTCAATAAAGAATCCCGCCAGTTCCTCTTGAATTGCTTTAATGGGATATTGTGGTAGGAGTTCATTTCGCATCTGCCACGTCTAATTTGAATAAGGGGGTTAATAGATATATATGAATGAAACTCAACAGAAATGATGGTGTCATAAAATGAAATTGTGAATATTATTGCTTACGCACTTCATATTGTCTTTCAGGGTAGCCCCGCTTATTTTTCAAAGTCGCGTTGTAGATGAACTCGCACACGTAGTATCCACAGTAATTATTCCCTTGATCCTGCCACAAGCACTTTACGAGAAATAGAGGTCAATCAAACTGATAATGAAGCATTATAAATGGCATTGATGAAAGTATA
Organism: Aegilops bicornis; assembly: GCA_021605145.1. Taxonomy (NCBI): domain Eukaryota; kingdom Viridiplantae; phylum Streptophyta; class Magnoliopsida; order Poales; family Poaceae; genus Aegilops; species Aegilops bicornis. The sequence continues at coordinate 87,206,636 of CM038670.1, forward strand.
GCTATAGAATCAACGGGAGATGCGTGCAACTAGCTAGGTAGCTAGTAGTACTTACTTTAAGTATGTATATCCAGCTCCTTGAGTCAAGACTTCTGCGGTGAACTGTTTCCAAACCCTGCAAGACAAAGAAAATAATTATTATTACTTGAGATATCAGGAAATGAAAATAAAGTTGCCGATATGGTGCGATAATGATCGATTGAACTTACTAGCTGAGCATTTTAGTCATGCCCGCATAGGTTTCGGGATCTTTTCGTCTCGAGTCTAAGACGGTTACTAGTCCCGCTCAAGCATAATCTCCGTGGAGAATATAGTGGAAGCTGCGCACACATGCATAACTCATCAATTACATTACTATAACCTCGCTTTCGAGTAATAAGGAAACCGAATATGCACTAGCGATAACACTCACTCGAAGTTGTAAGGAAAGAGTATTAGATCTTTGTTTTGATTTTTGATCAACGATTGTAGCAAGTAGGCCTCGACCTCTTCTGAAGTAAATATGCCCTAGTGGCAATAATAAAGTTATTATTTATTTCCTTATTTCATGATAAATGTTTATTATTCCTGCTAGAATTGTATTAACCGGAAACATAATACATGTGTGAATATATAGACGAACAGAGTGTCACTAGTATGCCTCTACTTGACTAGCTCGGTGATCAAAGATGGTTATGTTTCCTAGCCATGGACAAAGAGTTGTCATTTGATTAACGGAATCACATCATTAGGAGAATGATGTGATTGACATGGCCCATTCCGTTAGCTTAGCACACGATCGCTTAGTATGTTGCTATTGCTTTCTTCATGACTTATACATGTTCCTATGACTATGAGATTATGCAACTCCTGCTTAATCGGAGGAACACTTTGTGTGCTACCAAACGTCACAACGTAAATGGGTGATTATAAAGGTGCTCTATGGTGTCTCCAAAGGTACATGTTGGGTTGGCGTATTTCGAGATTAGGATTTGTCACTCCGATTGTCGGAGAGGTATCTCTGGGCCCTCTCGGTAATGCACATCACTTAAACCTTGCAAACATTGCAACTAATGAGTTAGTTGCGGGATGATGTATTACGGAACGAGTAAAGAGACTTGCCAGTAACGATATTGAACTACGTATTGAGATAGCGATGATCGAATCTCGGGCAAGTAACATACCGATGACAAAGGGAACAACGTATGTTGTTATGCGTTCTGGCCGATAAAGATCTTCATAGAATATGTGGGAGCCAATATGGGCATCCAGGTTCCGCTATTGGTTATTGACCGGAGACGTGTCTCGGTCATTTCTACATAGTTCTCGAACCCGTAGGGTCTGCATGCTTAAAGTTTCGATGACAGTTATATTATAAGTTTATGTGTTTTGTTGTACAGAAGGAGTTCGGAGTCCCGGATGAGATCGGGGACATGACGAGGAGTCTCGAAATGGTCAAGACATAGAGATCGATATATTGGACAACTATATTCGGACATCAGAAAGGTTCCGAGTGATTCGGGTATTTTTCGGAGTACCGGAGAGTTACGGGAATTCGCCGGGGAGTATATGGGCCTTATTGGGCCATACGGGAATAGAGGAGAGAGGCCAAAAGGAAGGAGGCGCGCGTCCCCCCTCTGGTCCGAATTGGACAAGGGGTGCAGCCCGCTTTCCCTTTTTCCTCTCCCCCTCTTTCCTTCTCTCCTACTCCAACAAAGGAAGGAGGAGTCCTACTCCCGGTGGGAGTAGGACTCCCCCCTTGGCGCACCCTCCTCCTAGGTCGTCCGCCTCCCCTTGCACCTTTATGCTCTGAGGCGGGGGGCACCCTAGGGAGACAACAATTGATCTGTTTGATCTTTTAGCCGTGTGCGGTGCCCCCCTCCACCATAGTCCACCTCGATAATACTGTAGCGGTGCTTAGGAGAAGCCCTGCGTTGGTAGAACATCAACATCGTCACCACGCCGTTGTGCTGACAAAACTCTCCCTTAACACTCGGCTGGATCTGAGTTCGAGGGACGTCATCGGGCTGAACGTGTGCTGAACTCGGAGGTGCCGTGACGCATCGCATTTCTGATCCGCCGGATCGTGAAGACGTGACGACTACATCAACCGCGTTGTGCAGTTAACGCTTCCGCTTCGGTCAACGAGTGCGTGGACAACACTCTCCCCTCTCGTTGCTATGCATCACCATGATCTTGCGTGTGTAGGAATTTTTTGAAATTACTACGTTCCCCAACGATGGCATCCAAGCCAGGTTTTTGTGTAGATGTCATATGCACGAGTAGAACACAAGTGAGTTGTGGGCGATATAAGTCATACCGCTTACAAAGATGTCATACTTTGGTTCGGGCGGTATTGTTGGATGAAGCGGCCCGGACCGACATTACGCCAGACGCTTCACGAGACCGGTTCTCCGGCGTGTTTTGCACAAAGGTGGCTAAGCGGGTGTCGGTTTCTCCAACTTTAGTTGAACAGGGTGTGGCATACCGGTCCTTGCGAAGTTTAAAACAGCACCAACTTAACAAACTATCGTTGTGGTTTTTGATACGAGGTAAGAACGCTTCTTGCTAAGCCCGTAGCAGCCACGTAAAACTTGCAACAACAAAGTAGAGGACGTCTAACTTGGTTTTGCAGGGCATGTTGTGATGTGATATGGTCAAGACGTGATGCTATATTTTATTGTATGAGATGAGCATGTTCTGTAACCGAAGTTATCGGCAACTGGCAGGAGCCATATGGTTGTCGCTTTATTGTATGCAATGCAATCGCCCTGTAATGCTTTACTTTGTCACTAAGCGGTAGAGATAGTCGTAGAAGCATAAGATTGGCGAGACGACAACGATGCTACAATGGATATCAAGGTGTCGCTCCGGTGACGATGGTGATGATGGAGGTGCTTCGGAGATGGTGATCACAAGCACAAGATGATGATGACCATATCATATCACTTATATTGATTGCATGTGATGTTTATCTTTTATGCATCTTATCTTGCTTTGATTGACGGTAGCATTATAAGATGATCTCTCAGTAAATTTCAAGATAAAAGTGTTCTCCCGAGTATGCAATTGCTGCCAATGTTTGTCGTGCCAGACACCACGTGATGAACCGTGTGATAAGCTTTCACGTCCATCTACAACGGGTGCAAGCCAGTTTTGCACACGGAAAATACTCAGTTAAACTTGACGAGCCTAGCATATGCGGATATGGCCTCGAACACTTTGAGACCGAAAGGTCGAGCGTGAATCATATAGTAGATATGATCAACATAGCGATGTTCACCATTTAAGGCTACTCCATTTCACGTGATGATCGGTTATGGTTTAGTTGATTTGGATCACGTGATCACTTAGAGGATTAGAGGGATGTCTTTCTAAGTGGGAGTTCTTAAGTAATATGATTAATTGAACTTAAATTTATCATGAACTTAGTACTTGATAGTATCTTGCTTGTCTATGTTTGATTGTAGATAGATGGCCTGTGCTGTTGTTCCGTAGAATTTTAATGCGTTCCTTGAGAAAGCAAAGTTGAAAGATGATGGTAGCAATTACACGGACTGGGTCCGTAACGAGGATTATCCTCATTGCTGCATGAAGAATTATGTCTGGAAGCACCGCTGGGTGCGAACTGCTGCAGGAGCAACACCGGATGTTATGAGCGTCTGGCGAGAGCAAAAGCTGATGACTACTCAATAGTTCAGTGTGCCATGCTTTACGGCTTAGAACCAGGACTTCAACGATGTTTTGAACGTCATGGAGCATATGAGATGTTCCAGAGTTGAAGTTAATATTTCAAGCCAAATGCCGGATAGAGAGATATGAAGTCTCCAATACGTTCTATAGCTGCAAGATGGAGGAGAATAGTTCTGTCAGTGAGCATATACTCAAGATGTCTGGGGTATAATAATCACTTGATTCAACTGGGAGTTAATCTTCCAGATGATAGCGTCATTCACAGAATTCTCCAATCACTTCCACCAAGCTACAAGAGCTTCGTGATAAACTATAACATGCAAGGGATGGATAAGACGATTCCCGAGCTCTTCGCAATGCTAAAGGCTGCGGAGGTAGAAATCAAGAAGGAGCATCAAGTATTGATGGTCAAAAAGACCACTAGTTTCAAGAAAAAGGGCAAAGGGAAGAAGAAGGAACTTCAAGAAGAACAGCAAGCAAGTTCTTTGCTCAGGAGAAGAAACCCAAGTCCGGACCTAACCCTGAAACTGAGTGCTTCACCGCAAGCGCATCGGGTCCTTTGAAGCGGAACTGCCCCAATTATTTGGCGGATAAGAAGGATGGCAAAGTGAACAAAGGTATATTTGATATACATGTTATTAATGTGTACTTTACTAGTGTTTGTAGCAACCCCTCAGTATTTGATACTAGTTCAGTTGCTAAGAGTAGTAACTCGAAACAGGAGTTGCAAAAATAAACAGAGACAAGTTAAGGGTGAAGTGACGATGTGTGTTGGAAGTGGTTCCAAGATTGATATGATCATCATCGCACACTCCCTATACTTTCGGGATTAGTATTGAACCTAAATAAGTGTTATTTGGTGTTTGCGTTGAGCATGAGTATGATTTGATCATGTTTATTGCAATACGATTTATTCATTAAAGTCGAGAATAATTGTTGTTATGTTTACATGAATAAAACCTTCGATGGTCATACACCCAATGAAAATAGTTCGTTGGATCTCGATCGTAGTGATACACATATTCATAATATTGAAGCCAAAAGATGCAAAGTTAATAATGATAGTGCAACTTATTTGTGGTAATCGCCGTTAGGTCATATTGGTGTAAAGCGCATGAAGAAACTCCATGCTTTGGTGGGTTTTTGGAATCACTTGATTATGAATCACTTGATGCTTAAGTAACCATGCCTTATGGGCAAGATGACTAAGACTCCGTTCTCCAGAACAATGGAACGAGCAACTGACTTATTGGAAATAATACATACTGATGCAGGCGATCCGATGAGTGTTGAGGCTCGCGGCAGGTATCGTTATTTTCTGACCTTCACAGATGAGTTGAGCAGATATGGGTATATCTACTTGATGAAACATAAGTCTGAAACATTTGAACAGTTTAAAGAATTTCAGAGTGAAGTGGAAAATCATCGTGATAAGAAAATAATTTTTCTATTATCCGATCGCGGAGACAAATATTTGAGTTACGAGTTTGATCTTCAATTATACAATATGGAATAGTTTCACAAATTCGTGCCACCTGGAACACCACAGCATAATGGTGTGTCCAAACGTCATAACCGTACTTTATTGGATATAGTGCAATCTATGATGTTTCTTACCGATTTACCACTATAGTTTTGGGGTTATGCATTAGAGACGACTGCATTCACATTAAATAGGGCACCATCGAAATCCGTTGAGACGACACCTTATGGACTGTGGTTTGGCAAGAAACCAAAGTTGTCGTTTCTTAAAGTTTGGGGCTGCGATGCTTATGTGAAAAAGCTTCAACCTGATAAGCTCGAACCCAAATCGGAGAAATGTGTATTAATAGGATACCGAAAGGAGACAGTTGGGTACACCTTCTATCACATATCCGAAAGCAATATATTCGTTGCTAAGAATGGATCCTTTCTAGAGAAGGACTTTCTCTCGAAAGAAGTGATTGGGAGGAAATTAGAACTTGATGAGGTAACTGTACATGCTCCCTTGTTGGAAAGTAGTTCATCACAGAAATCTGTTCCTGTGACTACTACACCAATTAGTGAGGAAGCTAATGATGATGATCATGTAACTTCAGATCAAGTTACTACCGAACCTCGTAGGTAAACCAGAGTGAGATCCGCACTGAGTGGTACGGTAATCCTGTTCGGAGGTCATGTTACTTGACCATAACGAACCTAATGAAGTATGAGGAAGCGATGATGAGCCCAGATTCCATAAAATGGCTTGAGGCCATGAAATCTGAGATGAGATCCATGTATGAGAACAAAGTATGGACTTTGGTTGACTTGCACGATGATCGGCAAGCAATTGAGAATAAATGGATTTTCAAGAAGAAGACCGTACGTCGACGTGAATGTTATTCTTTTTACAAAGCTCGAATTGTCGCAAAAGGTTTTCGACAAGTTCAAGGTGTTGACTATGATGAGAGTTTCTCACTCGTATCCATGCTTAAGTCTCTCCGAATCATGTTAGCAATTGCCGCATTTTATGAAATCTGGCAAATGGATAAACAAAACTCCATTCCTTGATCGATTTATTAAAGAAGAGTTGTATATGATGCAACCAGAAGGTTTTGTCAATCCTAAAGGTGCTAACAAAATATGCAAACTCCAGCGATCCATCTATGGACTGGTGCAAGCATCTCAGAGTTGGAATATACGCTTTGATAAGTAGGTCAAAGCATATAGTTTTATACAACTTGCGGTGAAGCCTGTATTTACAAGAAAGTGAGTGGGCGCACTACAACATTTCTGATAAATATATTGTTGATCGAAAATAATGTAGAATTATTCGGCAAAGCATAAAGGAGTGTTTGAAAGGAGTTTTTCAAAGAAAGACCTCGGTGAAGCTGCTTACATATTGAGCATAAAGATCTATAGAGATAGATCAAGATGCTTGATAAGATTTTTCAATGAGTACATACCTTGACAAGATTTTGAAGTAGTTCAAAATGGAACAGTCAAAGAAGGAGTTCTTGCCTGTGTTACAAGGTGTGAAGTTGAGTGAAGACTTAAAAGCCGACCACGGCAGAAACTAGAAAGAGAATGAAAAGTCATTCCCTATGACTCAGTCATAGGTTCTATAAAGTATGTCATGATGTGTACCAGATCTATTGTATACCCTACACTGATTTTGGCAAGGGAGTACAATAATGATCTAGGAGTAGATCATCGGATGCCAGTTCAAATCATCCTTAGTGGAATAAGGATATGTTTCTCGATTATGGAGGTGACAAAAGGTTCGTTGTAAAGGGTTACGTCGATGCAAGTTTTGACACTGATCTAGATGACTCTAAGTCTCAATCTGGATACATATTGAAAGTGGGTGTAATTAACTAGAGTAGCTCCGTGTAGAGCATTGTTGACATGGAAATTTGCAAAATACATACGGATCTGAATGTGGTAGACCCGTTGACTAAACTTCTCTCACAAGCAAAATATGATCACACCTTGGTACTCTTTGGGTGTTAATCACATAGCGATGTGAACTAGATTATTGACTCTAGTAAACCCTTTGGGTGTTGGTCACATGATGATGTGAACTATGGGTGTTAATCACATGGTGATGTGAACTATTGGTGTTAAATCACATGGTGATGTGAACTAGATTATTGACTCTAGTGCAAGTGGGAGACCGAAGGAAATATGCCCTAGAGGCAATAATAAAGTTATTATTTATTTCCTTATTTCATGATAAATGTTTATTATTCATGCTAGAATTGTATTAACCGGAAACATAATACATGTGTGAATACATAGACAAACAGAGTGTCACTAGTATGCCTCTACTTGACTAGCTCGGTGATCAAAGATGGTTATGTTTCCTAGCCATGGACAAAGAGTTTTCATTTGATTAACGGGATCACATCATTAGGAGAATGATGTGATTGACATGAAACCCATTCCAGATTAGCTTAGCACACGATCGTTTAGTATGTTACTATTGCTTTCTTCATGACTTATACATGTTCCTATGACTATGAGATTATGCAACTCCCGTTTACCGGAGGAACACTTTGTGTGCTACCAAACGTCACTACGTAAATGGGTGATTATAAAGTTGCTCTCGGTAATGATGTGATCTACATGACCCACTCCGAAGGTACATGTTGGGTTGGCGTATTTCGAGATTAGGATTTGTCACTCCGATTGTCGGAGTGGTATCTCTGGGCCCTCTCGGTAATGCACATCACTTAAGCCTTGCAAGCATTGCAACTAATGAGTTAGTTGCGGGATGATTTATTACGGTACGAGTAAAGAGACTTGCCAGAACGAAGATTGAACTAGGTATTGAGATGCAAGCGATCGAATCTCGGGCAAGTAACATACAGTGACAAAGGGAACAACGTATGTTGTTATGCGGTCTCGACCGATAAAGATCTTCGTAGAATATGTGGGAGCCAATATGAGCATCCAGGTTCCCCTATTGGTTATTGACCCGGAGACGTGTCTCGGTCATGTCTACATAGTTCTCGAACCCGTAGGGTCCGCACGCTAAAGTTTCGATGATGCTTATATTATGAGTTTATGTGTTTTGATGTAATCGAAGGAGTTGAGTCCCGGATGAGATCGGGGACATGACAAGGTGCAGCCCCTTTACTTTTTTCCTCTCCCCTCTTTCCTTCTCTCCTACTCCAACAAGGGAAGGAGGAGTCCTACTCCCGGTGGGAGTAGGACTCCCCCCTTGGCGCGCCCTCCTCCTAGGCCGGCCGCCTCCCCCCTTGCTCCTTTATATACGGGGGTAGGGGGCACCCCATGGAGAGAACAATTGATCTATTTGATCTTTTAGCCGTGTGCGGTGCCCCCCTCCACCATAGTCCACCACGATAATACTGTAGCGGTGCTTGGGCGAAGCCCTGCGTCGGTAGAACATCAACATCGTCACCACGCCATCGTGCTGACGAAAATATCCCTCAACACTCGGCTGGATCGGAGTTCGAGGGACGTCATTGGGCTGAACATGTGCTGAACTCGAAGGTGCCGTACGTTCGGTACTTGATCGGTCGGATCGTGAAGACGTACGACTACATCAACGCGCTACAGTGCTAACGCTTCCGCTTTTCGGGTTCACGAGATGCGTGGACAATACTCTCCCCTCTTGTTGGTATCCATCACCATGATCTTGCGTGTGCGTAGGAATTTTTTTGAAATTACTACGTTCCCCAACATCTTCGGCGTCCTTTGTAAGCAGAAACTCATCTATGATATTTGTGTTAATGAACCCAATATCATACATTCTACTTTTTTGCACTCGACGATCTTCAATCTGCATAATATAGCGAGGATAATTAATTATAAATACATGCAATGAAAGAGCTGAGCTATATATAGAGACTTAGTGACAGAAATAGTACTTACAGACAGTAGCAAAAGACCATTAATTTATGGAGGGCCTTTTGATTGAAGAACTCGAAGAACTCCTCAAATGGAATAGGCAACAGATCAGTTCCAACGAAGTCGTGCTCCTCTTTAATTCACAGATACAAAGTATTCGTCCCCCAGACTCTCTGCAGGTTTTCATGTACCAATTATGGAATCTTCGCATCATCGTTGTTAGAGATTTTTCATCTTTGACAAGAGGCTTCCCGTACTCGTATCTGTGTTCGTCCACCTCCAAGAAATCATAATGTACATCGTCGGGCAGGTAATCTCCAAGATTTCTATAACCGGGCACCATCCCCGGAGCATTAGCGACGATGTTGCTAGACACATTGAGCGGGGGGGGGGGGTCGATTGGTTCGCTTGTTCGCCAAGCTGGGCAATTTTTTTCCCAGCTGCTCGTCGTTCTTTTAACCTTTGATAACTAACAGTACTTCCCGACCGCGACGCTTCTTGATATGCCTTTTGAGTAACGTGCTCATAGTTGGTTTTCGGCGGAGACTTTGGTGGTTTCCTTAGGGCATCAATAGTGCGCTTTGCTTTCACCGGATCTACCTTCTCCTGCAGAGGTGGATGTCTCATTGCTTTCAACCCTTCAAAGAAGTACTTCACTTCGGTCCGCACGATCTTCTTGGTTTCCTCCACGGTCATCTCGTACGGTAACTTCTCTAGAGGCTTGAGAGGTGGACCGTATCTGTATTGCCTCCCGCCTCTGGCTGTACTGCTAGACGCCGGAGCAGACGGAGCAGCTGCGGTTGTCTTCTTTCATGCTTTCTTACGAGGCGGAGGAGAAGGACTACGACGCGTCGGAGCAGCCGTGGCGGCGGCGGCTCTCTTCCACCCTTGCTGGCGAGGCGGAGAAGGAGGAGGCTGCTCGCTGCTCGGGCGCGTCGGCGCAGGCGGAGAAGGAGGTGGAGTGCCGCCACGCGCCGGAGAAGGAGGCTGAGTGCCCTGATCGTCACACGCCGGAGGAGGAGGTGGTGGAGGAGGCAGAGTGCCCTGACTCGCCGGAGGAGGAGGCAGAGGCGTCCAGTTCGGAAGGTTGATGAGCTCCTTCCGCCATAGGCATGGAGTCTTCAAAGCAGAACCCAGCCGAGTCTCCCCTTCACCGATAGGGTGGTCAAGATGGAGGTCCTCAAGTCCCTCCATTATTTCGTCCACTGTCACCCTAGCATATCCTTCTGGAATCGTACGATAGTGAAAAGTTGCGCCGGGTTCAGAAGGTCGAACAGAGCCGACAGCCGCCTTGACTTTTAACTTCTGCCATTGCGTCATAAGGTGGCAATTTTGAGACTCCGTGATAGCATCCACGGGTAGCTAGCAGGAGCCGTCAAGACATGCTCCATGAAGCAGCTCGATGGAAACCACGCCGCTTCTCCGTTGAGATGGCGGGGTAGCTTCGGGGGAAGCTTCGGCAGTTCGTTTGCTTCGATTTGCTTCTCGTTCCTCTATCGCTTGTACCCTTGCATGCAGCGCCTGCAGTTGGGTCTGCTGCACTTTCTTCCTCCTCATCTGGCATTTGTAACCGCCTGCGTCCGGAAAGCCAGCCTTCCACGGAACGGAGCCTGGCGTGCCTCGTGTCCGTCCAGGGTGCTCAGGATTCCCGAGGGTCATTGTGAGCTCGTCGTTCTCTCTGTCTAGAATGAATGTCCCTTCTGCTTGCCGCATCGATATAGTCTTTGAAGCCTCTTGGCTGGTATTTTCATTTGATCGTCCCTCCAAAGGCACTTTACTGATACGGGGTCCAAGGTCTGGCCAGCCCGAAGAACCAAGTCGCCAGCGATCTGGCGATTCATTGTCTCTGGTTCGATCCCTTTATCAAGCAGATCATTCTCAGCCTTGGCCCACTTAGGCCGGGCTTTGAGGTAGCCACGACCCGTCACGATGGTGAAGCTTCTTCTTCGCAGCATTTTGCTTGTTTGTCGCCAACATATTCTTACTCTTTTCCGATGTGTTGTGGGCCACAAATGCGGGCCAGTGATCTCTGATCTTCTCATATTTGCCGATGAACTCTGGTGTCTCTTCTTTGTCGACAAACCTTTTCAGCTCATTCTTCGACCTCCTGAATAGGTCTGCCATCTTCTTAAGAGCATGAGACTTGATTAATTGCTCTTTAACTGGCTTCTCCAGATCCTCCTCTGGCGGTAGGGTGAAATTTGCCTTCAGCTTAGTCCAAACATCATCTTTCTGCATATCATTGACATAAGACACCTCAGGGTCTTTGTTCTTAGGCTTATACCATTGGTGGATGCTGATCGGGTTCTTGTCCCTAACAAGAACCCCACACTGAGCAACAAATGCTTCCTCTGTCTGGATGGGTTCAATCGGTTGGCCGTCGCGCGCGATTGCTGTGATCTCAAACCTTTCATCCGAGCGAAACTTTTTCTTCGGGCCTCGTCTCTTTACCGAAGTTGTGCTCGATCCGGAGGGCTAGAAAAAAGAAGAAAGACAAGAGTTAATTAATATGTGTACATATACCAAAAGAATGAATGCATCAATTAGCTAGTCAGCATAGGCTTAACTAATATATATACCTGGTCGGACTCGGTTCGGTCACCGGAGCCATCATCACGGTTTCCTTCTTGCACCGTCATTGGGTCACCAGAGCCATCATAATCATGTCTTTCCTCCTCCATTATTCGATCAATGTAGCCTGCTTCTTCACCCTGTTCTTCCAAACCATCATTGTCGTTAAGATACGACAAGGTATCACCTCCGGCTAAGATTATGTCCCCCAACACCTCTTCTGCTTCCTCGTCTCGTATGTGCTCCATTGTTTCTGCAAATATTACAACATGACAATCATTACACAAACATGACAGCAGGTGGATATATTAGTGGCAAACGTAGATCGAGCTTACTCCGGGTTTGGGGTGGCCTCGGCAATGCTTCAAGGGTAGGGGCGCGGCGGGAGGGGGTAGGAGACCGACATCGTTTTTTTCTAGGGTTTGGGTGTCCTCGAGAGTTTTGGTCGAGCGAGAGGGCCGGGGGGGTGCTCCCGTGGTATAAGTTATCACGGTCGGGAGGGGTTTATATCGACAACGACGACATACATACATGGGAAAATAATGTTATCGGGAGGGGTAGGTCGACCCCCCCCTCGTGTTGAAGTTATCGGGACACAGGGTATATCGACAACGACATACCCGATAAAAAATAAGAAGAAAAAAAGAAGAAAAAAAGAGGAGAAGAAGAAAGGAATAGAGGAGAAGAAGAAAAAATAGAATATTCTATTTTTTTTCTTCTTCTCCTCTTCTTTTTCTTCTTTTTTCCTCTTCTTATTTATTTCTCCTCTTCTTCCTCTCCTCTTCTTCTTTCTTCCTCTTCTTATTTTCTTTTTTCCTATCCTTTTTTTATTCTTCTTCCTTCTTCCTAGGTAGATATATAAAACTTTTCTAAAAATGTAACTTTTGCATATCTAAAACTTTTCCATGAATCATCATTTCTCATATATATCCATCTATAGCCACATACAAATATAAATGGAAAAAATGCTATGAAAAAATACATATATGAACAAAAATACATATATACTTGGTAAATATTCTATGAACATCATTTCTCATATATATAAATGCATACATCCATGGATCATCATTGCTCATATATATATATATATATATATATATATATATATATATATATATATATATATGTGTGTGTGTGTGTGTGTGTGTGTGTGTGTGTGTGTGTATCCATAGTCATATAAAAAACTTTCTATATATGAACAAAAAACTTTCTATGAAAAAAAAACATTTTTGACATATATATTTAGCATATTCTAAGTTTTCGTAACTCTTTTACAACCAGAAAAATTATAAAAAAATTGATAAATTCAAAAAATGCCCAAAGCCATCTAGCATTTCATCAAACACCCTCTATATGCACTGTTCATATCTGTAAAAAAATCAGAAATTTCAGAAAATTAGATAGAGCAACGAAATTGCTGCTGCTCACTCCTTCTCTCCTTCTCCTCTCCTTCTGCTCTTCAATGCGTCGGGGCCGGCAGCGACCATGGAGCAGGGGCAGAGCAAGGGGCGCCCGGGACCATGGGAAAGGGGGGGGGGGGCTCACTTCGAGGGGGGCGGCGATGGCAGGAGTCCGGCGATGAGGACCCAACGGCCTCGGGCGCGGCCTGCAGTGACGGGACGGCGGTCTCGGCAGCCCTTGTGTAGCGATAGGGACGTAAGAGAGTGGGCTCGGGGAGGCACGCCACGACGGGGACGAGGACGGCGGGCTTGGGGAGGCCGGCGACGAGGACGGCGCGGGCTCGGGGAGGCGACGGCCTTGGCGGCGGCGGCGGCGACGGCAAGGTGGAGCAGTCTGACAGCGTCGATGATCTCGGCGTCGTCGGGGGATGGTGGCAACTGGCGATGTAAACTGAGAATTTTTCACAAGTGTTTCTTATATAGTCGAAGCATTGGTCCCGGTGCGTGGCACCAACCAGGACCAATGCCCCCCTTTAGTCCCGGTTTGTGCCACCAACCGAGACTAAAGGTCTCTTTTCAGCAGCCCAAAGGGCGGGAAGCAGAGGCCTTTGGTCCCGGTTGGTGCCACGAACTGGTACCAATGCTCCCCTTTAGTCCCGGTTGGTGCCATCAACCGGGACCAAAGGCCTTGCGCTGCCCGCGGCCAAAAGTTTAGTCCCACCTTGCTAGTTGAGAGGGGCTCGGATTCATTTATAAGCCCCACTGCGGCTGCCCTCTCAAGCTCCTCTCAAATGCAGGCTTACGGGCCTAATGTCACACTATGCTATCTTTGGGCCTATTGGGCCTTCCGCGGGCCTGAATCCTGGCCCAGGTTGGGTTTCTAGTCGTATTCAGGCCGTGGTGGCCCAATAGGTGGCGGTTTTTTATTTATTTTTCCAGTTTTTCTATTTATTTTTTGCATTATTTATTTTCTTTTGTTTTTTTGCTTTATTTTTAATTCTTTTTGCTTTTAGGTCAGAAAAATTATATGCTTTCTATTAGTGCCATTAGTTTCCAAATTTGAATAGTTAAAATTTGTGTGAATCACAAGTTTGTGACTAACTTTACTATAAAAATAGTTTTTTTTTCATTTTTTTGTTTTGTTTTTTCATTATTTATTTTCTTTTGTTTTTTGCTTTATTTTTTAATTCTTTTTGCTTTTAGGTCGGGAAAAATTATAAACTTTCTATTAGTGCCATTAGTTTTAGAAAAATTATAAACTTTCTCGTTATTGCCATTAGTTTTCAAATTTGAACTCTTTGAAATTTGTGTGAATCACAAGTTTGTGATTAACTTTACTATAAAAATATATTTTTCCAATTCTTTTGTTTTGTTTTTGCTTTATTTTTTATTTTATTTTGCTTTTAAATTGACAAAATTATAAACTTTCATTAGTGCCATTAATTTTAGAAAAATTATAAACTTTACATTAGTGCCATTAGTTTTCAAATTTGAATAGTTAAAATTTGAATTCTTTGAAATTTGTGTGAATCAGAAGTTTGTGATTAACTTTACTAAAAAAATGAGCATAGATGCGCCTATAGAGAGAATTGGACCTAAATTCCTCATAAATTTCTATGAATTTCAGAGAAATTCAGTATGAATTTAGGTCAAATTCCCTGTATAAGGGCATCTATTTTCACATTGAGAGGAGCTCAACAAGGCAGAGAGGGAGGGGCTTACAAACCGGTGTGAGCGCCCTTCGGCTAGCGAGGTGGGACTAAACTCTGACCGCAACGAGGACCAACCCTTTAGTCCTGTTTTGTGGCACAAACCGGGACTAATGGTCATGGGCCAGGGGCGAGGCGCATTGGTCCCGGTTCGTGCGTGGAACCGGGACCAAAAGGTCCAGACGAACCAGGACCAATGGCCCACGTGGCTGCCCTCTTGAGTTTTCTTGGTGAGAACATAGTTGACAAGGAGTGAACTGGGATTAATGGTATTACGAGGGCCGAACCATAAGACATTGAAGCATTTCAAATGAACTCTGAAAAAGTTGAAAGTTGGCATGGTATCATAATTTCACCCACATAGCATGTGCATGTACAAAACGGACAATGGTATCATACTAAATGCATTTACAAAGTTGGCATGGTATCATCATAATAGTTGCGGGAGAAAGTCTTCACTTTTTCTTCGCTTGTGTCATTTGCTTATTGCGCAGTAACCATGGATAATCTTCATCGTTTATCAGGATGCTTGGGTCAGCCTTGACTTTGAAGGGAGGAATTTCATGAAACTTTTCATAATCTTCAGATATGTCTGTCTTGCCCTCCACTCCCACGATGTCCCTTTTTCCTGAAAGAACTATGTGGCGCTTTGGCTCATCGTATGATGTACTGGCTTCCTTATCTTTTCTTTTTCTCGGTCTGGTAGACATGTCCATCACATAGATAACTTGTGCCACATCATTGGCTAGGATGAACGATTCGTAAGTGTACCCAAGATTTTTGAGATCCACTGTTGTCATTCCATCTTGTGGGTCTACACTGTACCTCTCGCCTCTGACCAGTTGACCCATTTGCACTTAAACAAAGGGACCTTAAAATCCTGTCCGTAGTCAAGTTCCCATATGTCCACTATGTAACCATAATATGTGTCCTTTCCCCTCTCGGTTGCTACAACAAAGCGGACACCGCTGTTTTGGTTGGGGTTCTTTTGATCTGGTTCAATCGTGTAAAATGTATTCCCATTTATCTCGTATCCTTTGTAAATCAATACAGGTCAAAGATGGTCCTCTGACAACAAGTACAGACTCATCACAAACAGTCTTGTCACCTCACGAGGCGTGTTTCCAACCAATTGCCGAAAGTCCCGATGTGTTCACATGTAATCTAGTCGTTACCTCGCTCCGGGTGTTTGGAGCAGAGCATTGTTGTGTTCATCGACATACGGGGTCACCAAGGTAGAGTTATGTAGAACTGTGGAGTGTGCTTGAGACCAAGAATATCCGTCCCTGCATATTATTGAGTCCCCTCTAAGCGTGCCTTTTCCAATCAGTCGCCCCTCATACCGCGATTTAGGGAGACTTGTCTTCTAAAGGCTAGGAATGAAGTCAACACAAAACCCAATGACATCCTCTGTTTGATGGCCCATGGAGATGCTTCCTTCGGCCTAAGCCTTGATTCTTGACATATTTCTTTAGGACTCCATGAACCTCTCAAAGGGGAACATATTGTGTAGAAATCACGGGCCCCGAATGACAATCTCGTCGACTAGACGAACTAGGGCGATGTGTCATGATATTGAAGAAGGATGGTGGGAACACCAGCTCGAACCCGACAAGTCATTGCGCCGCATCACTCCTTAGCCTTGGTATGATTTCTCGGATCGATCACCTTACGAGATATTGCATTGAGGAATGCACGTAGCTTCACAATGGCTAATCGGACGTTTTACGGTAGAAGCCCCTCAATGCAACCGGAAGCAGTTGCGTCATAATCATGTGGCAGTCATGAGACTTTAGGTTCTGGAACTTTTCTACAGCATATTTATTATTCCCTTTATATTCGACGAGAAGCCAGTCGGGACCTTCATACCGAAAGCAGGCATTCAAAGAAGATTTCTTTCTTTTCTTCGTGAAGAGCATAGCTGGCGGGACCTTCATATCGCTTCCGGAGGCATGCCGCCTTTTTCGGTGCAAACGTTGCAGGTCCTCCGTGCCTCGGGTGTATCTTTTGTCTTCCCATACACGCCCAAGAAGCCTAGCAGGTTCACGCAAAGGTTCTTAAATCACGTGCATCACGTCGATTGAGCGGACCTCTAGGTCTTTCCAGTAGTGTAGGTCCCAAAATATAGATTTCTTCTTCCACATGGGTGCGTGTCCCTCAGCGTCATTCGGAACAGCTAGTCCACCGGGACCCTTTCCAAAGATTAGTGTAAATCATTGACCATAGCAGAAATGCGTGATCACCGGTACGCATGGCGAGGCTTCTTCCGGTGATCTGCCTCGCTTTTGAAATGCTTGCCTTTCTTTCGAAATTGATGGTTGGTCGGAAGAAATCGGCGATGGCCAGTACACATTCTTCCTGCATTTGTCCAGGTATATACTTTCAGTTTCATCTAAACAGTGCGTGCATGCGTGGTACCCCTTGTTTGTCTGTCCTGAAAGGTTACTGAGAGCGGGCCAATCGTTGATGGTCAGGAACAGCAATGCCTTTAGGTCAAATTCCTCCTGTTTGTGCTCATCCCACGTACGTACACCGTTTCCATTCCACAGCTGTAAAAAGTTCTTCAACTAATGGCCTTAGGTACATATCAATGTCGTTGCCGGGTTGCTTAGGGCCTTGGATGAGAACTGGCATCGTAATGAACTTCCGCTTCATGCACATCCAAGGAGGAAGGTTATACATACATAGAGTCACGGGCGAGTCTTTGTGATTGCTGCTCACTGCTCGAAAGGATTAATGCCATCCGCGCTTAAAGCAAACCATATGGTCCTTGGGTCACTTGCAAACTCATGCCAGTACTTTCTCTCGATTTCTCTCCACTGCGACCCGTCGGCGGGTGCTCTCAACTTCCCGTCTTTCTTACGGTCCTCACTGTGCCATCCCATCAACTTGGCATGCTGTCCGTTTCTGAACAGACGTTTCAACCGTGGTATTATAGGAGCATACCACATCATCTTCGCGAGAACCCTCTTCACGGGGGCTCGCCGTCAACATCACTGTGGTCATCTCGTGCGATCTTATACCGCAATGCACCACATATTGGGCATGCGTTCGGATCCTTATGTACGCACCGCGTAGAGGACGCATGATCATTAGGGCATGCATGTATCTTCTGCACCTCAATCCTAGAGGGCATACGACCTTCTTTGCTATGTATGTCTTGTCGGGCAATTCGTTATCCTTTGGAAGCTTCTTCTTCAATATTTTGAGTAGCTTCTCAAATCCTTTGCGAGCACACCACTCTCCGCCTTCCACTGCAGCAATTCCAAGACGGTACCGAGCTTTGTGTTGCCATCTTCGCAATTGGGGTACAAACCTTTTTTGTGATCCTCTAACATGTGATCGAACTTCAGCTTCTCCTTTTGACTTTCGCATTGCGTCCTTGCATCGACAATGACCCGGCGGAGATCATCATCATCGGGCACATCGCCTGGTTCCTCTTGATCTTGACAGCTTCCCCGTTGCGGCATCATTGGGCACATCATCTCGGTTCCTCTTGATCTTGAGCTTCCCCGCTGCAGCATCACCATATCCGGGGCACATAGTTGTCATCGTCCTCTTCTTCTTCGCCGTCTTCCATCATAACCCCTATTTCTCCGTGCCTCGTCCAAATATTATAGTGTGGCATGAAACCGTTGTAAAGCGGTGGGTGTGAAGGATTTTCGGTCGAGTAAGACTTACGTATTCCCACATTTAGGGCATGGACAACACATAAAACCATTCTGCTTGTTTGCGTCGGCCACTTGAGAAAATCATGCACGCCCTTAATGTACTCGGAGGTGTGTACGTCACAAGTACATCCATTGCCGATTCATCTGCATGCATTATATATAATTAAGTGTGTCAAAAACCATTACAAAACATCATGAATAGATAATTAAGTGACCAAATTAATAGAAGTTCATCATCACATTAAAACCAAAGTAAATACATAGTTCTCATCTCAAAACATATAGCTCTCCAGAGCATCTAAATTAATTAAACCATACATTGAAACAATGTAAAACATTTCAATGCGAAAACAAATGCGATCATAATCGCAACCAAGGTAACAATTGATCCGACGGCATAATGATACCAAGCCTCAATATGAATGGCATATTTTCTAATCTTTCTAATCTTAAAGCGCATTTGTCGGTGTACTAAAGTAGGGGTACCCTAGTATCCCGAACTCGTGCACGCAGGCGATCGCAAACACCAGCAGTAAGGCTTGCCGAGATGATCACCAAAGGCTCTTCGTTGGCTCCTTTGGAGCCATCCAAGAACAAAGTGTTCTCAGTCAAAGTAATCAAGACCCGGCAAGAGGAGCTTGCGGGAAAATACCTAGGCAAAGAAGGCCCGGCAAGAGGAGCTTGCCGGGAAGGCCACTGAGGCGTGAAGGAAACAAGGCCCGGCAAGAGGTGCTTGCCGGGAAGGCTTGGTGAAGCGACAAGCTCCCAAAGCGCCGACAAGAACCTTGCGCGGCAGGTAACCTCTCTTCCTCTCCGCTCCAGCTCATCCACCAGCGATGTCGCCATGGGGCTTCCCCAGCGGCAGCGTGTCGACAATTTGCAGCGGCGGCGGGAAGGCGGCGACAAGTGGCGTTGACAAGCTGTTGTCGTGGCAAGCGGGCGCGCCAGACGGTCCATGTTGCGCACTTTTCGAGGCATGTGGACGGGCATTTATGGCTCTTGTCCCTTGCCGTCGAGAGTTAGGGTATAGACCTTTGTACACTATACAAAGCGGTGTACCAACCTATGTTTTCCTATTCTACCCCTGTCTACTTGCCACCTGGTGACCCCTTGTGCCTATAAAAGGAGGCCGGGTGCAGCGTGAAAGGGGTTCGGCTCGTTCCGGTTTAGCTTCGTGCACGAGGCTACAGACTCTCAAGCTAGGTTTTGTAGCTCCGGCGGCTCCCTAGCAAGAACACAATACAACCCGGACAAGCAGCGGTAGGAGTATTATCTCTCCGGAGAGCTCACGAAGCTGGGTAAATCCCTCGTGTGATCGGCTCGATCCGCTCTTTGTGCATCCTCCGCCCCCTGCCGAACCGAAAAGGGGCTTCGGTCCCGTAGGTGTCCGTGGTGGTACAGATTTCCCCCGACATCTTTGGCGCGCTAGGTAGGGGGCGCGTCGAGGCTGTGTGAACCCGATCCGAAAGGTCACACGAGCAGCTTCATCAACATCTTCGTCAACATGGCGCCCGAAGAAGAAGTCTTGACGGCAAGAAGGCAATCGCGTCGAACCCACCGCCACCGGAGCTGTCAGGTGGTGGGGAAATATTTGGCGGAGGAACCAGCGTCGTCGAGAGAGCCCACAATGCCGCCAGATCCAAGGACAAGGCAGCACGCAGCGTCGGTGTCGAAGTTCGCACGCGTCGCCCTTCGCAGAGGCGCGGGACCCGGCAACATCATGATGCTCGCGGCACCATACGCCGCTGGATCAAGGCCAGGCTGGAGGATCCCGAGGCCCTCGAGACCGCATGCACCCGACATGCTTTGGTACAAGCGATCACGGTCGCTTGGGCGGATGCTGCTCCTCCTAACGGTTAGGAGTCCGAGCACATTCCGTTCTTCGCTCCGTGCGCCGTTGCCGCCAACCACACCAGCGGAAGCCTTGGCTAGAGCTCGCCATTACTTCTGAATTACCCTCCAGCGGCCGATAAGGTCGGCGAATGGAGGAGCCACAATTCAGAAGTCTCGCCGGCCGCCAACGGCGGCGTCCCGCGGCAACCAAATGCCTCGCAGCCGCGGCAAGCGACAATGGCGAGCTGATGGCGGCCGAGACTTTGCGGGGTGCAGCCACCGTGCACTCCCCTTCGAAGACCAAGATCGCCGACTCGCGGATCCACCTCGGCAGCGACTCACGGCGTCGTCCGGATCCATGAGCTTCGCCGCGACCAGCGCCAAGTTCTCCGAAGCGGCAAGAAGAAGATGCTCGAACCCGTATCGAAGCGTCAAGAAAAGCACGCCGTCAATCAGACCAGCGCCCGGGCCTTTGTCGATATGCATGCGCCAGGGGAACCAGGCGACTTGCCGTACGCGGTAGGTTGTCCTGCGTACACTCGAGAGCTGCGGCAAGTCCGGTGGCCCGACAAGAAAAACTTCAAACCGGATGTGCCAGAAAAGTATGATGGCAGGACACACCCATCGGAGTTCCTCAGCATCTACACCATCGCGGTGCAAGCTGCGGGGACGGGCGACAAGATCCTCGCCAACTACTTTCCCTTGGTGCTCAAGCCAAGCGTCGAGATCTTGGCTTATGCACTTGCCGGATAGCTCTATTTCTTCTTAGGCAGATTTGTGCCACCCGGTTTGTTGGCGCCTTCACGAGCGGCCACAAGCCTCATGGCCAGAGAGTGATCTCCACCTGCCGCCTGGAAGGAGGAGAGTCCCTGCGCAAGTTCATCCGGAGATTCGATCGAGTGCACTACAACATCCCGGCGTCCACCCTGCCGCGGTGATCGGTGCATTCCATCGGAATTCTGAAACCACGGGATGAGGAGGAGATGGCGATGTGCAAAGTGAAAAGGCGTCGGCGAGCTCATGCACGGCCGACAAGTGTGCCGCAGCGCTTGAAGAAGGAAGAAGACTCCCAGGAGAGAATGTGGGTGCAGAGTCGACAATGAGGAGCCCGCTCCCGGCAAGGAAGGGCGGGCGGAATAACAGAAAAAGAAGGGCAAAGATGTGCTGGTTGTCGAGCAGTCCGGCAGCGGAGGTGCCGCCAAGGTTGCTCGGCTCCGGCAAGGAGGTTGCCCGGGGCGCCAACAACCAAGCCGTGGCGATCGCCAGACAAAGCGGAGGCGGCTCCCAAAGCAAACAGTATTGCAAGATCCACCGCACCAAGGGCCATGACCTCCGTGAGCTGTAAGAAAGTCGAGCAGCTTGTAGAACAAAGAAAGAGCTGAATCTGAGCGGCGAGACAAGGAGAAAAACCAGGAAAGGTGCTTGGAGGAGGCTGGCAAGATGCATACGGCAGGGGGACGCCAGCGGCAAGGCCAAGCATCGGCAAGGAGACAGACCTCCCGTGGCAGCGACAAAGATGAAAGGCGAAGACAGCGGCGAAGACATAGATGACGATGAAGCCGGCGACCAGGAGTTTCGAGAAAGCCACGAGAGGTCCTTTGCGTTGGCGGTGGTGCTTCTGCGCGCCGCACCGCCAACTCAAGCGATGGATGCGGGAAGTAAATGCAGCAGAACCATCCGTGAAGTCACGCAAGCCTCGAAGTGGTCCAAGACGCCTATCATCTTTTATATTGAGGACCATCCTGATCGCATAACTGCGGTCGGATGCTTGCCGATGTTGGTCTCACCAACTATACGCAACCTCAAAGTCACCAAGATGTTAGAGCGGGGCCGGCTTGAATCTGATCTCCTCTGAAGTGCTCCAAAAGCTACAGATCCCTGACAGCGAGCTCGAAGAGACCGGCACATTCCAAGGAACCAACCCGGGAAGGAGCAAGCCGAAGAGGAAGATCACGCTGCCCGGTGACATTTGGCAGCGAAGCTAAACTTGAGAGCTGAGAGGGTTACGTTCGGCGTTGCTGATTTCCGTTGCCTTATAATGGGATACTTGGCCGTCCGGCCTTCGCCAAGTTCATGGCAGCCTCTCACTATGCTTACAATGTGCTCAAGATGCCAGGCCCGATAAGTGTCATCTCTGTCCCTGGCGACAAGAAGGACGCACTTATCTGTGCCGACAAGATCTACTGGGAAGCAGCAGCCGTAGCAAACAGCAAGACACTTGCCGCTGAAGCTCCTGGGGGGAAGAAGAAGACCAAGTCCGGCAAGAGCTCGATGCCCGCTCGCAAGCGCACCTCTTCGGTGCTGCGCTACCGTCGAGGACGCACCATCGAGCTCCACCGGCAAGTGCAAGAAGAAGACAATGGCAGCTCCTTGACAACCAAGAATGTGTCCGCCAGAAGAAGGACGGCCTGGCGGTACCTTCACCATCGGTGCCACGCTTGACCCTAAATAGGAAGCGGCGCTCGTTGCTTTCTGCGGGCGAATGTCGATGTGTTTGCATGGCAACCGTCGACATCCCGTGTTCCGAGGAAAGTAATTGAGCACCACCTTGCGTCGGTGCTCACGCGACCCATCAAGCAAAAGGTCGGGAAGCAAGCGTTGGGCGCCAAGAATTCATAGCAGAAGAGATCAAGAAGCTGGAAGCAGCAGGGCCTTGTCGGAGGTGCTCCATCCCACATGGTTGCCCAATCACTGTAGTAGTGCGCCAAAGCAAATGGGAAATGGAGGCTTTGTATAGACTTCACCGATGTTAATAAAGCTTGTCCCAAAGACCCATTCCCTTGCCGCGCATTGACCAGATTGTTAACTCCACGGTCGGATGTGACCTGCTTTCGTTTCTTGACGCGTACTCAGGATATCATCAGATCTTCATGGCAGAAGAGGATGAAGAGAAAACCGCATTCATAACTCCATGTGGCACATCTTTGTTTCATATGGATGCCTTCGGATTAAAGAATGCTGGTTCGACATTTGCAAGGCAGTCCACGGCGCTTTTAAGCCCATGATGCACAGAAATGTAGAAGCCTACATGGATGACATAGTGGTCAAAAGCAAAGATAAAGCAACTCTGATCCAAGATTTGGGCGAGACCTTTGCAAATCTGCATAAGATCAACCTCAAGCTTAACCCGAGAAGTGTGTGTTTGAGTCCCTTCCGGCAAGCTTCTCGGGTTCTTTGTGTCTCGTGAGGGGAATCGAAGCCAATCCCGACAAGATCAAGGCTATTGAGCAGATCGAAGCACGAGAAGCTTGTCAAGGATGTGCGAACTTGCGGTTCTTGTGCTTCGCTCTCAGTGAGTTTATCTCTAAGTCAGGTTGGCGCTTGCCATTTTCAAAATCTTGAAAAGGCGGGTCCAATGAAATGGACTCCGGAAGCGGAGGCTGCGCTGCAAGGCTTGAAGAGGTACCTGTCCTCCCCTCAACGCTTATGGCACCTAAACCACAAGAGAAGTTGTTGCTATATTTAGCAGCAACCAATCAAGTGGTTAGTGCTGCGTTAGTGGCGGAGAGGGAGGCGGATGATGAGCTAACAACCACGGCAGAAATCGTCCAACAACAAGCAGGGGGCTTCTCCGACAAGCTCCGGTCCCGACAAGGATAGATCCGCGCGGGATTGCGACAAGATTCAGAAAAGGATGGTGCAGCGCCCAGTCTACTTTGTTAGTTCCCTTTTGCAGGGAGCTAGATCAAGGTACTCTGGTATGCAGAAGCTGCTTTTCGGCCTCCTCATGGCCTCGAGAAAGCTGCGCCATTACTTCCAAGCGCATGAGATAACAGTTGTCACTCGCTTTCCGGCTGAAGAGGATATTGCAAAACCCGAAGCGACAGGCGGGATAGTTGAGTGGTATTTGGGAACTGTCAAGCTTTTGGTCTCAAGTTTGAAAGCACTTCAACTATCCAAAGCGAGCATTGGCGGAGTTCATAGCAGAATGGACACCGACACGGACGAAGAAATTCGAGGCGCGCATCCCGTCAAGGAAGCAAGTAAAGAGTGGCTGATGTACTTTGATGGTGCCTTCTCGCTGCAAAGGCGCGGTCTTGGCGTCTTGCTTATCGCACCCACGGAGAGCACCTCAAGTACATAGTCGGATGCACTTTCCCAAGGAACAAGCAACAAACAATCTTTGCAGTATGAAGGTTTGCTTGCCGGTCTCGAGATCGCGGTGGACCTTGGGATAAAGAAGCTCATTGTCGGGGTGACTCGCAACTTGTCGTCCGCCAAGTAAATAAAGATTATCGAGTCCATTGATGGAAGCCTCGTCGATGAAGTGAGGAAGCTAGAAGAGCACTTTGAAGGCCTGCAAATGGAACATGTTCCAAGAGCTCAGAATGATATTGTGATGGCACTGTCAAAGTCGCCGCCTCAAGCTACACAATGGAACCCGAGGATCTTTGTGCTCAGTGACTCAACCAACCGTAACACCATCAATGGGCGAGAATAAGAAGAGGAAGTTGGTTTAAGCGACTACTTTCCGGCAGAGCTTCCCGAAGCCGCCGCCAAGAAGGTCCCCAAGATCAACGCCAAAAGTGCTGAGGAACAGTCTGCTCCGACAAGCCCTAGGGTTTGTTTCGTTGAAGCAAACATTCCCGCAGAAACTCAGGTTCATGCCGTAGAAGCTGATGTTCCCGCAGCGATAGATGTGCCTTTAGTCCTTGTTGTCGAGCCGCGAGCTCCAGCATGGGCGCAGCGGATTGTTCATTTCCTTCAGACAGGGGAACTTCCCGAAGAGCAAGAAGCAGCGGAAAGAGTAGCCCGGCAGTCAAGTATGTACCAGTTCCATTGACAACGTCTTATGCGAAAAAAGACTCAGCGATGTGAAATTGAAGTGCATTTGCGGGAAGATGGGCCGAAGGCTGTTGGCAGATATACACGGAGGCATATGTGGTCACCACATTGGCGCAAAAACCCTTGCCCGGCAAAGCTTTCCGGCAAGGTTTCTTCCGCCGAAGCCCTCCAGGATGCAACTGCACAAGTAACCAAGTGTGAAGCGTGCAGTTCCATTCCAAACAGATACACCAGCCGGCTCAAGCTCTCCAGACGATCCCCTTATCCACGGCCCTTTTCCCGATGCAGGGGCTCGATATCTCGGCCCCTTCCCCGAGTTGCCGGGGCTTTGAGTACTTATGCGTAGCAATCGACAAGTTCACAAAGTGGCCGGAAGTGGAAGCGATGAGGAAGGTGGCGGCCACGGTCGGCGATCAAGTTCTTCAGTCAATTGTTTGCCGTTTTGGGATACCTAACGGGATCATTACCGACAACGGCACACAATTCACGAGCCGCACCTTCATGCACTACGTCCAAGATCTTGGCGCCAAAGTGCGCTTAACCATTGCTCACCCGAGAGAAGCAACGGTCAAGCGGAAGAGGGCAAATCTTTGAAGTGCTGCGGGGACTCAAGACCAGGACTTTCGACGGGCTGCGAAATGCGGAAAAAACTGGATCGAGGAGCTGCGGTGGTTCTTTGGTCGATCGGGGCGACACCAAATCGAGCCATCGGCGGACACCTTTCGCTCTAGTCTATGGAGCGAGGCAGTTCTCCCCACGGAACTCGTATACGGATCGTCTCGAGTGCTCTCTTATGATGAGCTAGAGCAAGAGCAGCTGCGACAAGATGATGCGCTGCTCCTTGAGGAGGATCGTCTGCAGGATGCTATACGAGCCGCTCGTTACCCGGCAAGCTTCTTGCGCGTTACCATAGCCCGCAAAAGTTAATGCGGAAAGCTTCGAGGAAGGCGACCTTGTTCTTGGCGCGTTCAATCCGCCAAGAATTCAAACAAGTTGGCGCTTGAAGTGGGAAGGCCCTTATCGGGTGAAACGAGTCACTAGGCCTGGCGCTGTCCGCCTTTGAGACCGAAGATGGCGTTCGGTGAGCAACTCACGGAATATAGAGCATCTTCGTAAGTTTTACCCATAAGGCGTGATTAATGAACTTCGTTCCGGCAACCACCCTTTATACAAGTCTTGCTTGCTGTTGCATGTAATCCTTTGTACAAAGCGAGGCGCAGAACCCGATGCATCGATAAAGCCTATGTGTTGCGCAAAGATAGTCAAATTCATGCTTTCATAACCTATTTGCATGTATTACGACATTTTGTGCAGCCTCAACACCGATAGCGATAACAAGCCACTAGGCTCCATGACTTTATTTTCTCTTCTTTCTTCTCAAAAGAAATGAGGAAGGTTCATCCACCCACAACTTAACCGGGGAAGGAGAAGATAAAGGCGTGGACCGTAAGCGTCGCTTCGAGGAGATAATGCCTTGCCGGGAAGCAAGCAGCAGAAAAAGCTAAGTTGCCAGAATTTGAGCAATCAGTTTTAAATTTCTAATTTATCTTCCTCGAGCGATAAGTACTTTGTATGGAAAAACACATGCGGCGGAGGAACCAACTTCGTAGCTAGTTTGCACCCTTACTTTGTTTCGAGTCCGCTCAACAACTTAAGTGAGCTGCAACTAGTTGCGACAAGGTTGCCTTCGAGGCGGCATCGCCATGACCGGCTCTTTGAAGTTCGCACTCGGCGCTCGCCAGGCAAGGGAGTGCTGCACCGACAAGTTCCCTAAAAGCGTGAGAATGCGAACATACAAAGGAAGAAATCAAGTAGAGGAAATAACATTGCATTCGATCGCCTAAGATAGTGTATATTACAGGATAACTTGTCGCGGGTCTAATAAAATGTTTTCCTAAATATGATCTGCAGCGACAAGGGAAAGATAAACTTGGCGGCCTAGTCTACACGGTCGCCCTCAACCCTCTTGACCTTGTGGACCACATTCACGATATGGGGGCGACAAAGGCCTTGAGTGCTTCGTCAGCATCCGGTGGCAAGGATTTGAGGGCGTTGGTGAGGTCGAGGCCTGGGTTGCGATGAAGCCACCTTCATCAGCACCTTCGAGAACCTCCGAGCAGATTTGGCGCGACTCCTCGGCCCGATCGCCGGGATCGCCGCCGGAGTCGCGGAGAGCCGTCGGCCGCCATTGAAGAATAAGCTGAGTTTGGCGGCTGAAATTTGGAGGTGCTCGTCGGAGGAGTATCGAGATCCTCCATCCCAATTTCCGTCGGCTCCTTGTCGATGGTGACGGCAATCTCCCACAAGACCCTCCGTCCGGTGCATCACGCTTTCTCGAGGAGGTGTTATGGGCGTTTGTGGCGGTCGCATGATAGCTCCTCGTTGGCCTTGATCTTCTCCAACAGGCCCGCGTCCCGCTCCCTGGTGCCGTCCAGCGTCTCCGTCAGGGTGGTCAGTTTCAGCTCCAGGTCCGCTTTGACATCCTTGGCGGCGTCGATCTCTCTGATCCTCTCGGCGAGGCGGCCCTGCAACTCGCCAAGAGTGTAGGCGTCCTTCTCGCCTTTCGTGCTTGTTGTGATGACCTCCTCGCCGCTCTTACGGAGGGTGGCCTCCGGCTGCGCCACCCTCGTTTCCAATTCCCCTTGGCGGCCTCGGCAGCCGCGGCGGCCCTTGCCTCCTGGAGTGCCCGCCAGAAGTGATTGCTCGCGCTGCAAGATCTTCCTCATAGCCGCCGAGGTTGATCTTCCATTGCCAGCTCTCCTTATTGTGCAGAAGAGCTTCTGGCGGCAAGCCTTTGCTGCTAAATGGAAGCCTCGGCCTTCTCCAAAATGAAGGTCGTGCGGCTCCTCGACAAGCTGCTCCCGCGCCTCCGCTATGTTCCGGAGGGTTTCCTTGTTGGCGCGCCGGAGCTCTTCTGCGCGCTTCTCCATATCAGCTCCCGCCCTCACGATAAGAGCTTCCCGCGACTCTAGCTTAGCTTGGCGGGCGCGATAGAGCGACAGCTGACTTCTTCAATAGCTGCTCCTCCTCCAGAATCGCCATCGCTGCTTGGCGTGTCGACCAGCGACAACCCAGCCAGAGGCGAGCAACTCTCGTCGAAGGTCTCTCCCTCGACCGGCGCCACAGAGCTCGGCGCCCATGAGAGCCTCGATGAAGACGCCTTGGCGGCCTTGAGATGGGCGCGGGCTGGGGCTCTTGAGTCACAGTGCAGCATCGGTGGCGGGGGATCGGCGGTCGGTGCAGCGCCTGGCGCTCCTGCGGCCTCGGGGCCGTCGATCGACCACAGACCCCTCCCGGCCCTCTGCGCCCGGCAGCCTCGGCGGCCTCTCCGCCCGGGCGGACCCGTCACCGCCGGCCTCCTCCTCCATATTGGCGGCGTCGACATTGTTGCCGCGAGCGTCCTTCCTCGCTGCAACATCGGTCTCCATCGGCTCTCCGGCGGATGGATCTGAAGATCAAAGAAAAGAACAAGTCAAGCAAGTGTTCGAAAAGAAGAACAGAAGAAAAGAACCCAAGGGAAATTCTCAAGAAAGAAGATTACCGGCAATGGGATCTGTAGACGCGGTCTCCACCACCGGAGGGTTGTCGGCGCTGCCCCTTACCGGAGAAGCTCCCCTTGTCGGAGAGACCTCCCTTGCCGGAGAGTCTTCCCTTGGCGGAGATCTCTCCCTTGGCGGCGTAGTTGAAGCAGGCTGAGCTTCGGGAGTGACCTCCGGGGCCTCCTGATGAGGCTGCTCTGCACCTACACAAATCAACAAGTCAAATATCAGTAAGGAAACACCCAAGCACACCGAACCGTAAGATGCAATCCAAACACTTACGCTGGGGGCTGTCTTTGAGGGCTGCTCTGCGTTGAAGGGTTGCGGATCCGGCAAAGGAGTCTCAGACGTCCCTCACAGCCATACAGGGAATGCGTCTTCGACGGCGACCAATGGAGTCTTAGCCCTCTTCGACGCCCTTTGAGCCAGCGTCCTGAAAAGGAAGAAATCAGAATGATGCAAATCTGATTCAAGATGAAGCAATGGAATTGTAGAAATGCAAACGCAAGGTTGGAACTCACTCTTCTTCTTCCACCTCGTCGTTGCTGAGCGCTGAGAGATCAAACTCCGGCTCTCTTCCAGTGCGAAGAGGTGGAGGGTGGGCTCCTGGCGCTTGGCGGGAGCAGCGGCCGGGAAGATTCCTCCTCGATTGCGGAACCGTGTGGGGCCTTTTGTGCCAACCCGTGCTTGCCGCAGTAGAGCTTGTCGCACGGGCGCCGCGGCTGCCTTCTCGCCTAATCTCCGGCCCTCCAAAGACGCCTCCTTGGCGGAGCCGGGAGCTCCAGCTGCCAGCATGGTGCTGGATGACGGGGCGGCAGCGTCCTCGGCTGGCTCGCTGGGCTCGGCTTCGGGCTCGACCTGCTCCTCCTCGCCGGCGAACTCTTCTCGGTCGGCAAGGCTCGCCGCCTCGGCTGCCTCTGCCTCTTCCACAGTAAACCCGAAGGCGCCAGCGGCAGCGGCTGCTGCCGCCTCCTCCAACCTTAGGGCGGCGATCGCGCCATCTCCACAGTCGGTGGTGTCGCGGGTGAGCCACTTCTTCGTCGGCGCGGACCGCGACTTCCTCAAAGCCGTCGAAGAACTGCCGCCTGACGTCTGCGGAGGCTCGCCTTAAGTCGGAGCGATTCCATGGGAATCGTGCGCCCGGCATCATGGCGCGGATCACGGTCCAGCGATGAATTGTTGCACAAGGGGCGACTCCTTCGGCAACATGAACCACTCGGGGTGCTCGGGATCATGCTTGAACAGCTCCTGCAGCATCGCCGTCAGCTCCAAGACTGTGAAGTTCCGATTGAGGCCCGGGCGCAACCTCATGATGTCCGCCGCGTTCTTGAATTCCCAAGCAGGTCTTCCCCTCTCCTGCAAGGGTGCGATGCGGCGGAGGAGAAGTCTGCGCCAGCTGCGCTTACGGGTCGATCCGGCAAGCCTAAGGCGCAAAATCCGGAGTCACGGCAATCTGCGACCTCTCGTCCTCCGGCGTAGAGATTACTCCAGTCATTGCCGCGCACTATTGGAGTTCGGCGCCTGGCGGTGAAGGCTGCGGGTTCTCCTCAATGATCCAACGCCATTTGCCTCTCCACTCATCCCACTTACTACGAAACTCCCCTTCCAAGTAAGCGTCTTTCTTGCCGATCCTAGAGACCCAAGCTACTCCTCCGGCAAGTGGCTCTCCTCTCTCGGCGCGAGGCATAAAGAAGTGACGGAAGAGGGCGACATTTGGGTGGACCCGACAAAATTCTCACAAAGATGGTAAAAAACCGCCATGGTGAGGGCAGCGTTGGGGGTAAAATCAAGGAGGTGGAAGCCATAGGTGTTCATAATATCACAAAAGAATTCGGAGAAGGGCGGGCAGAGCCCGCAGTAGAAGAAAAGCGGGAAGAATGGATACCCGACGGAGACCTTCTCGGATATAGCGGCGGAGATCACCCTTGTGCGCGGGTGTGCCCGCGTCTCTTTCGCCCAGAATAGGTAGTACTCCTTCCGCAACGCTTTGCGTCGAGCTGGGTCGAAGAGGCCCGTTCCTGCGCAGCAATGGCGAAACAAGGCGCCTCGACATTTCACGCCTCTTCCCTTGTCGGCCTTCGCAGCCATGAGGAGAGGTGGTGGAGGAGGTCGGCGGCGTTGATGGTGCCGGCGGCGATGAAGGGACGGCAAGGCGTCATCTCTTTGGGCTCGAGGAGAAAGGGGAAGCAGCGAGGGTTTACGATGTGACGGCAATGGCGAGTGGGCGTTCTGCCGATATCCTCTCGCTTATAAAGGGGGGCGGACGTTTCGCGCTTCCTAGCAAAAGATTCCCCCACGATCTCGCCCACGATTTCTCCCATAACGCCAGCGCGCTCGGCCGCGTGCCGTTAGTGGGGGCGTGGTGGAGTCGAGGTGAGTAACGGTGTGATTCAGGCGGCAGGCAGACGCATGCGATACCTTTATTTTGGGCCTGGCCCAACAGCGCTTCGGCACCGTGTATGGCCCAGGCCGGGGCTCCTGTCGGTGTACTAAAGTAGGGGTACCCTAGTATCCCGAACTTCGTGCCGCAGGCGATCGCAGCACCCCGCGGTAAGGCTTGCCAGATGATCACCAAGGCTCTTCGTGGCTCCTTTGGAGCCATACAAGAACAAAGTGTTCTCAGTCAAAGTAATCAAGACCCCGGCAAGAGGAGCTTGCCGGGAAGGCCACCCTAGGCGCGAAGAAGGCCCCGGCAAGAGGAGCTTGCCGGGAAGGCCACTTGAGACATGAAGGAAACAAGGCCCCGGCAAGAGGAGCTTGCGGGAAGGCTGAGTGAGCGACAAGCTCCCAAAGCGCGACAAGAACCTTGCAGCGGCAAGGCACTTGCCGCGGCAGTAACCTCTCTTCCTCTCCGCTCCAGCTCATCCACCAGCGTGTCGCCATGGGGCTTCCCGGTAGCGGCGTGTCGACGATTGTGTGCAGCCCGGTGAAGCGGCGACAAGCGGGCGCTGACAAGCTGTGTCGTGGCAAGCGGGCGCGCCAGCGGTCCATGTTGCACTTTTTCAGGCGGCGAGGGGCCAGGCATTTATGGCTCTTGTCCCTTGCCGTCGGAGTTAGGTATGAACCACTTTGTACACTATACAAAGCGGTTGTACCAACCTATGTTTTCCTATTCTACCCTGTCTACTTGCCACCTGTGGTGACCCCTTGTGCCTATAAAAGGAGGCCCGGTGCAGCGTGAAAAGGGTTCGGCTCGTTCGGTTCAGCTAAATGCAGGCTCTGAGACTCTCAAGCTAGGTTTTGTAGCTCCGGCTCCCTAGCAAGAACACAATACAACCGGACAAGCAGCGGTAGGAGTATTATCTCTCGGAGAGCTCGAAGCTGGGTAAATCCCTCGTGTGATCGCCTCGATCCGCTCTTTGTGCATCCTCCGCCCCCTGCCGAACCGAAAAGGGGCTTCAGTCCCGTAGGTGTCCGTGGTGGTACAGATTTCCCCCGACAGCATTGCATCCATCTTGATCTTGTGATCATCGACGACATCCGCAACATGCAACTCCAATATCATCTTCTCCTCCTCAATTTTTTTTTATTTTTTCCTTCAAGAAATTGTTTTCTTCTTCAACTAAATTTAACCTCTCGACAATTGGGTCAATTGAAATTTCCGGTTCACATACCTCCTAGATAAATATAAGCTATGTCACATTGGTCGGCATAATTTTCATAAACAATAAATGAACCAATAGTTATAAAGATAATATATACCACATCCGAATCATAGGCAGGGCGAGGGGCCGAGGGGCGGATACCAAAACCATCGCACTATATAATAACAAGAAATAAAATAGTAAGAAAAATTAGACAAGTATATATCTAAAGCAAGAATTTTTCTTTCGGAAAGAAGATAAGAACAAGTGGCTCACCACGGTGGTGTCGTGACGAGATCGGGCGCAGGCGATCGGCACAGATGAAGACGGGACGGGCGTGACGGGCCGCTAATATGAACCTAGACAAATCTTGGGAAAAATAGAGTTTGGAGGTCGTGCTTCGAGAGGAGAAAGCTTAACTAGTTTGGCTCGAGCATTTCATCGAACACCTCATGTGCATAGGAGGTGAGCTAGAGCACCACAAAGCCCTCCCCTCCCCGGCCAGAGAAAAACAGAGCAGAGAAGTGCTCTTCTCGCGGGTGAGGGGTATATATAGGCACCTCAATGGTCCCGGTTCGTGGCACGAACCGGGACTAAAGGGCAGCCTGTTGTCCCGGTTCAAGTGACCAACTGGGACCAATGGTGGTGGGCCAGGAGCCAGGCCCATTGGTCCCGGTTCGTCCCACCAACCCGGACCAAAAGGTCCAGACGAACCGGGACCAATGGCCCACGTGGCCCGGCCGGCCCCACAGGCTCACTGAAGCAGGACCAATGCCCCCATGGGTCCCGGTTCTGGACTGAACCGAGACTAAAGGGCTGACCCGGCCTGAACCAAAGCCCCCTTTTCTACTAGTGTTGGCAGCCTCATAGAGAGGTTTCTTTGACTAGGCCAAGATTTCCAAGAAGGCCTTTGCGGTTTCCTCCGGCTCCTCCGGTTCATTCGCTGAATGTGACAGAGGTGTCGACTGTGCAGCAAAGACATCATCTAGCATGTCTCTAACACTACAAAAAAAAATACACTTCCGTGATGATACGTGTTTGGCACAGTAGGTCGCGTTTTTTTCATGCATGTACATCCATGACAAATTTATGACAGAATCAAGATAGTCATACTGTCTTTGTCGTCAGAAGTGTTCCATGACATTACCAAAATTATCATCACGGAAGTGTCCACTTCCATGACGATAAATCGCGCGTCCGCGAAGTGCTTTTCGTCAAGGGTGACAGACACATGGCATCCACCGTAACGGAACGCCGTTAAGCTATCGGGTCAGGTTTTGGATCGATAACCCGTTAACAGCCCTGACCAATGGGGATTTTCCATGTGTAAAATCATCATTGGCTGGAGGAAACACGCTGTCGGCTCATCATTAGGACAGATGTCATCCACTCCTTTGACGGAAGGCGCCTATGATACGTCGACACGTGGCACGGCCCAACAGTGGCCCATTCCTGTGAAAAGGCCGGCCCGTTTGACTTGGTCAAAAGCTGGCGGGCCGGCCCATGGAAAGCCTGTTAACGGCCTATTAGCATATAGCCCATTTACAGCCCGCTAACCCAAGGCCCGTTACGCCCTATGCGAATAAGGCCCAGTGGCGTCATCTGGGCCATCCAATATGATTCCAGCCCGTTTTTCGCCGGCGATGTATGGCCCATGGCGTCTTCGGCCCATATGAGGCCCTTTGTAACTCTTGGCCAATTAGCGGCCCATGCTGAAAGCGGCCCGTAATGAGCAGTGTATTACTTTACACCCATTAACGGCCAGCGGTGAAACGGCCCGTAATGAACGATGTAACACTTTATACCCATTAACGGGCCGTTATTCCGTTGGGCGTTTCGCCCAAATTAACTTTTCGCCTTCTGAGGGCCCATTTATTCTTGGGCTCATTTGCAGCATTCGGTTACTTACGGCCCGTTACTGTCATTTTTTGCTTGTGGTCCAAATTCAGCCCGTCGTTACAGTCGGCCCATTTGTGGTCCGTTAGTCTGTTGGGCCATTTTCATAGCATCACCAAATACGGCCTATTAACGGCCCATTATGGTCCGCCCATAAAACGTACGATTTCCATTATAGGCCCGTCTACGGACCACTAAAGGCCAGTACAAGACCCATAAATGAGTCGGCGGCCCATGGATCCTACATGACGTAGAAGGCCCATGGATCCTGCGAGACGTAGAAGGCCCATTTACACTGTAAGACGTAGAAGGCTCATGGATCCTTCTAGACGTAGAAGGCCCATGGATCCTGCGAGACGTAGAAGGTCCATGGATCCTACGAGACTTAGAAGGCCCATGGATCCTACGAGACGTAGAAGGCCCATGGTGAAAGGAGTTGGCCCCCACGTTTGAGCGATATAGCATATTCAAAGAATTATCCTACTCAATACTATCACCTCTAAAAAGCATACACTATACAACAAAGAGATCAAGGCATAGAAAGGTAGAATAATCATACACTATACAATAAAGAAATTACAGCCGATTATACCTTTGGGCATTATGGTACGACCACGGTGATAATAAAGCATACACAAACAACAAATTACATACACCGGGCAAATCTGGCTCATACATCATGGACGCGTCAACTTAACTCCATTTGAACTATAATCTCTTCAGAAAATAGGATTGGCCGGATTCAGATAGCACAAATTTCAGTCTGCAAAATCTCCAATTCCTTCATGGTTACCTCGGTGTCTTGTTTTATTATTTTGACTCCTGCATCTAATACCTGCATGTCCAGTCTCAACTTCTTTATTATACGTTGACAATCATGTACATGTTGTCTTGCCACCTCTAGTTGATGCTCGAGAACATCAGCACATTCCAATTCCAATCCATAATCATTCGGTAAAGGCCATGCGGCATTGCTCGCAGATTTTTGTGTTGATGTCACTTCATCCTGAAATGTTTCTGTAAGTACACATGACTAGGGCAAAAATATAGTTACAATAGTGAAGCAAACAAGACACTATTTTGAACTACATGGCAAAACAGGACTAACAATAATTTTACACGTCACTTTCACACACAAAAAATGTTACACGTCATCAAGCATAAGCGGGTGATATTTTAAAATTATAAAAAGATAGTCCATGCAGACTGCATCTGAAATCCCTCTTAGCTCACCCGGAGGAGCACGATGTTGGGGCCCAATTGAAAACAGGACAAGTTACAAATTTAGACAAGACGTTGCGTATAAGTAAGCAAGCAGTTGGCCATTCTGCACCTCAATTAAAGTCTTAGGGAGCATAATGAGCAGTAGAGGGTTTCATACAAACATACTACAAAGAGGCAAAACTATGCAATCATTAGCGTAGTATAAACTAGATAGTGAGCCTCATGCAATAATAGTTGGTTAATAGACTTCAAAGCTTGAGGCACACTTGGGCAGAGTAATTAAATGGTAAGGCCTTTAATTATGTCAACTAATAGTGATACAAGTACCGAACATCGAGGCATAATCATTTGGGCATCTCATTAAGTGAGGAAAAATAAAGCAATTGAAAAGAGAAAATTAACTATGTCTGAAACAAACAAGGAATTGAGCTGTTGAGTTGCATACGGTGACTTACCTTAGTAGGTTGAAGAGGCTCGGTAACTCCTACTTCTCTTGCAAGGCTCCTTCCTAACATCTTGTACTTGGAAATCCTCAATCTTATCTTCATTGCACCCCCTCTGCAAGGTGACACAAGCTAGTTACTCGTCTCCTTGGAAGATAAATAAGCATACTTTCCAGTCTGTGAACACAAAAGGATGAGATTATAACAAAACAACACCACATAATGAAGCATGCCGCATCTCTTGCACTTGCACACAATGAAATGAGCATTTACTATGTACGCACTATGTAAAAACTAGGCATACCTTCGAACTGGATCTCGGTACTCTTGGAGAGCCCTAATTTGTAGTCTGACCAAACCTTTATGTCACCTATGAGTTAGACAAGGCCCCACTACAGCAGCCCTTAGTGTTTAAATCGTTGACAAGCTCATTTAGATCGTTAGGTCAAGAACAGCAAGTAATCAAAGCAAACAGTCCTAGTATGGCTGGCTGATGCAAACAAGCAATTGAGCAGATGTGTGAGCAAATCTTACATATCAAGAAAAGAAGCAAAGAAGGAGGCTTAAAGACCATCACTTGGTGACCAGATTTAAGGGGCATTTAAACATCATGTGCAACGTATGAACTAACGTAAACATTGCATATTCCAGATTCTACAATGGAATGCACATGTATTAGGTTTTGCCATGTATGATGATACCTAAATGTATGTACGAGATAGCGAGCGGGGAGTGATTCATCATTGCACGCACAATTGAATTGCAGGTTAAGGGCCAGTTCGATTCCGCCTTTTCAGGGCATATTGTCAAAATAAGCCATAAAAGATGTAAAGAAGTCATTTTTGAGTTATGGGCTTGGGCTTAACTAATTTTGCTTTGGAGGGGGGTGTTTCGGGTAGAACCTAGCTAAAAATTGAAGGGAAGGGGAATAGTGAAATGACTCTGTTGTCCGCCTATATTACACTCAAAAGGCAATCACGACGCCCATGTCACACCTGACCCTCAAGTAAAACAAACACGCAAGCATTCATTGCCCTGCCGCTTACATCTCCTCTCCCTTTCCCTCTACCTCGATCCCCACTGCTTGACACTAGGGTTCCTCCAGTGAGCCTTCGCCATGCTGGTCCCATCGGCCCGGGTCCTCGGCGATCCTATGTCTAGCTAGGCTACATGGTCTTGGCGTGGTGGGGCAAATCTCCCTCACTGCTCCTCCCTCTGGCGCCGCCCCTCATTCTCATGGTCTCCAGCAGCTGCTCCATTGTGGTTCGTCCAACGCACTACTCCGGCGGGCGCTGCACAACTATGGCTGATGCCACACTGCGGCAGAAGGCACCTTATTCCCCCTCCCCTCCTCCCAGGCCATGGCCTTGAGGTGCTGTTGAAGGATGAGCTCATCCAACAAGGTGAGGATCTCCTCTGATTTTTTGCCAAATTTTCATTCTGATCCACTATACGATGAATTGCTATGAGCTGCTTATGCTGCTGCTATATGATGCATTGCTATGAGCTGCTCCTCGCTACTTTGCTATATGATGAATTGCTCTGAGCTGCTGCTGCTGTATGATGAGTTGCTATGAGCTGCTGTTGTTGCTATATGATGAATTGCTATGAGCTGCTACTGCTGCTATATGATGAGTTGCTACAAGCTGCTCCTGCGGCTGCTATATGATGAATTGCTATGAGCTGCTCCTGCTGCTGCTATATGATGAATTGCTATGAGCTGCTTCTGCTGCTGCTATACGATGAATTGCTATGAGCTGCTGTGGTATATGATGAATTGCTGATCAACTGCCGCTTATATGATGAGTTGCTATGAGCTGCTTTGCCGCTATATGATGCTTTCAGGTGGTGCTTTGCTATATGATAATAACCAGCCACTTGGACCATCGAATTTCAATAAATAATTGTTCTTCATTTAAATGTGGGTCATGCGTTCTTCGTTTAAATTAGGCAATGGGATCTCTATGGAAAACATTGACCAAAGTAGATTGTGCCAAGTAGATGGTATCTTTGTATTTGCATTTTGAGCAAATAGTGATGGTTTGTTTTCCTATCATATTAATTACTGCACTGGGTTCAATTTGTGATGTTTGCAAGTCAAATTAATTTCCATATGGGCAGCAAAATGAAAAATATATATAATGCAATCTAGACTTTCCACTGATCATACCAAAGATAAGCTGAAAACGCAATGAAAAGAACTGGTTGGCGTATTATAGGGAGCTTATATTCACAGGTGCTTATTTTCTTTTTTTTTGACTATAAACAGTAGGGTAAAACCCCACTGCAATTTTTATTAATAAAAAGCATAGTAACAAAAGGTCTAAATGGCTTGAGGTAAGCCCAAGAAGCAAAAAAGACTAAAACCTACAACCTAAAGAGTAAAGGAAGAAAGAAGAAAGAAAGGAAAATAAAGGAAAAAAACAAACAACCTACTAGCCTAAGAAGAAAATAATTACAACAGGCCTTGAAGCCAAACTGAAAATTGTCTCTCATGCTTCTTCCTCATTCTAAATTTTAGAAGCTTCAGTTCCTCCAGAAATATGAACTTCCACCCTTGGAATGAAGGTGTAATGTTTTCAAAAATCTTATTGTTTCTGGTGATCCATATGGCCCATGCTCCAAGAATGATTATCTCCATGAAAAATGGATACCTTAGTTTGTCTTTAAGGTATTGGAACGCTTCTAACACAGACAGGTTTGGAGTTCTTGTTGGACAAATGAAATCCCAGCATTGTTGAACAAATTGATAGCCCCAAAAGAGATGATGCATTGTTTCTTCTTGTTGACAGCCTCCAACGGCACAGTTATAATCCTCCAACACAAAATTTTTTCTTCTAACTAAATTTCTTGTGTTGACTCGATCATGGAGAAGTTGCCAGAAGAAAACTTTATGCTTTGGCTGGCATGAACTCTGCCATATCCAGTTGAAGTGTGGGGTTGTCTGTTTGTGACCAATTAAGACTTTATATGATTTGATGGACGAATAGTGTTCAGTCCCCCAAATGTAACTCCATGTGTCTAAAGAGTCTAAATGCTCAGATTGTCTCATGGCTATGCAAATGTCTTCCATTTGTAAGAATTCCTCATAGGCCTCAGTTGCCAAAGGGAGGAAGAATAGGTCCTATGAGGTACTCGATACGCAATACTTGTTGAATATTTATTTGGGGGTGTCGACAAAAAGAGAACAAGTGAGGAAATTGGTGTTTAAGTATTGCTTGGCTCCATAGATCATCCCAAAAGAAAGCAATCGACACCATCTCCCACATTACATCTAGCAATAGCTTTGTCTTGATCAATGAGAGCTAAGTTGGACTTCCACGAA
The DNA here is from genome assembly GCA_021605145.1 of Aegilops bicornis. Taxonomy (NCBI): domain Eukaryota; kingdom Viridiplantae; phylum Streptophyta; class Magnoliopsida; order Poales; family Poaceae; genus Aegilops; species Aegilops bicornis. Next base: position 87,245,628 of record CM038670.1, read on the forward strand.
TGACCCAATCATGTTGTCCCCTGGCAATTTGCCATCACTATAATCGTTTCCCAAATCAGGTTGACCCAAGGAATATCATGTCTACATTGAAGAATTTGTGAAGGTTTTTCATGAGCAGGGTTTTATTATGTGTAAAGATGTCTAGAACTCCTAATCCTCCCTGGTCTTTTGGTCTACACACTGTGGTCCATGCAACCAATGCAGGTCTTTTGTCTTCCATATCAGGGCCTCTCCAAAGACAGTGTCTCAAGTACTTGATGATCTGTTTTTTTATTGTAACAGGTATGTCCAGATAGCACATGAAGAAAACTGATAAAGATGTCATCACTGACTTGACCAACAGTAATTTTCCAGCTTGGGTCATGAAGATAGAGATACCGGCCAATCTTTTTGCAATCCTGTTAACTAGGGGGAGGCATTGCTCAACACTTGGTTTGTATATTCCCAAGGGAATACCAAGGTAAGTAAAGGGGAATTGTCCTCTAGCACACTGCAAGGTGTTTGTATAAATTTCCACCCTGTCTTCAGCAACATTCAAGGGTACCATGATGGACCTCCCATAATTAACTTTTAGCCCAGTTGCTGTGGCAAAAGTATTCGTAAGTGCTTTTAAGGTAACAAGCGCCTAGCATCAGCCTGCATAACCACCAGGGTGTCATCTGCATATTGCACAATTGGGAAGTGAGGGCATGAGTTTACTTGCAGTGGAGCAGTGATCAGGTTTAATCTCATGGCTTCATTAAGAATGATTGTAGCAAATCAGCAGCCAGCACAAATATTAAAGGAGAGTAAGGGTCTCCTTGCCTTACTGCCTTCCGTATGTAAATTCTTTTCCCAGGAACTCCATTGAGTTGTACAGAAGAAGATGCAGTTGTGAACAGAGCTTCCATCCAGGAAATCCATTTCTCTCCAAATCCTTTAGCTCTAAAAATATGAATGATTGCAGCATGCGCAATTGTATCAAAAGGCTTCTCAAAATCCAGTTTAATTACTAAAATTTCCTCCTTAGATTTATGACACTTGTGAATGTATTCATATGCCCAACCTAGGCAATCCCGGGTCACTCTATCCTTGAGGAAGCCATATTGATTAATGTGCACCAGTTGTAGAATAACTCTTTGCAATCTATTGGCCAACAGTTTTGTAATGATTTTCAGAACACCATTCAGCAAAGAAATTGGCCTGAAGTCATTTGGAGAAAGTGGCACCTCTTTTTTTGGCACTAGAGTGATGAAAGAGGAGTTAATGCTTTCAAGATTTACATTCCCAGCATGAAATGCCAATATAAGCTCAAAGACATCAGTCTTAATAATATCCCAACAACTTTTAATAAACTCATTATTGAATCCATCCGCCCTCGTGATTTATCTCAGAGGGAGGTTTTTGACCACTTCTTCAATTTCTTCTTGAGTAAAAGGCTTTTCTAGATCAATGAAGATTTGTGGGTCCACTGTGTTTTCATAAAGATCATTGAGGTCAAAGTGCATTGAGTGTCCATTAGATTGCCCTAGTCTATTTTTAAAAGCCTCCCATAGGATTGCAGCCTTTCCATCATGATCTGTTACTTCAACTTGATCTTTGTTCACCAGCATAGCAATCTTATTGTGTCTACGATTAATAGAGGCTTTAGTGTGGAAGAATTTTGTGTTTTCTTCTCCAAACTTTACTCCTTTAATTTTTCCTCTCTGTTTCCAATGAATCTTCTGATCATTGAGCACAGTTAATAAATACTCCTTGAGAAAGGTCCTGCAATTATTTTCAAATAGTATAAGGTTCCTGAATTCCTCAATCATATCCCAGAGAAATATACAGTCATTTAGTTCTACAATTTGCTTCTTATGACAGGCAAGGTTTTTGGCCCACAGCTTTAGTGCTCTTCTGACATTCTTGAATTTTGCAGTAATCTTTTTAGCACAATCTGAATGACCTACTGGAATAGTCCAAGCAGTCTGAACCACCTGTTTAAAAGAGCTGTGGTTAAGCCAATAGTTTTCAAACTTGAACACTCTAGACTTTGGGATATTTGTGCCAATTTTTATCATGCAAGGGAGGTGATCAGAAATTGGTTTAGCCATGGGAAGAGCAAAAGTATCTGGATAGCTGGTCATCCAAAGTTGCAGGTGAAAAACCAATCTAATTTTTCCTCGATGGTGGGTTGTCTTGCATGTTGCTCTAGCTAAACTGCCTGCCTTTTAGAGGTAGTTCAATCAGGCCAAGTTCACTTATTGCATCATTAAACATTAGCATTTCATTTACATCCCCTCCAGTCTGTTACATCTTGAGAGTTACGATAAAATTAAAATCCCCATGATAATCCAATCTATGTCATTAGGCATCTGAATATTACCAAGCCAGTCAATGAACTCAAGTTTATCCTCATGATTGCAAGGACCATAGATGTTTGTGAGGATCCAGCTTTTGGAAGATGTCCTGCAGGTGAACTGAATGGATAATGAGAATTTGTTTTGAAACATTAGCTCCCCAAAGAATAGAGCTCCATTCCAAGCAATGAGTATGACACCTGATGCCCCAATGGAAGGTAAGTACTCAAATTTATTAAACCTCTGAGGACATACTTTATGGATATAGGCCAGATCAAAGTTTTCTCTCTTAGTTTCCTGTAAACACACAATCCCAGCAGCACTTTCTTCCACTTTTTGCCTAATAGCCAACCACTTATCTGAGGAATTAATGCCCCTCAGATTCCAGTTTAAGATATTCCATGTTCTATTGTTATTCATTAACAGTCAATTTGATGTTACTTTGATCAACAGGGCCCACCCCCTGATGATTATCCCAGGCCACAAAGATATTGGGATCCACAAAAAGGACAAAACACTGAAAGCATGGGAAACATTGCAGCAGGATACATAACCAAATGACCAGGTAAACAAAAACAACCATAAATGAGGTCCAGAGGCTTCCATAGCATGAGATAGAGCAGTAGTCCCTTCCAAAAGGAGATCTTAGAGCTGACACAGCAGCAAAGTGCAGGTAACATACAAAAGTTTCCTACCAGGGCAAACAAGCATTGTGCAGCAGTTGCAAACATTAGAGTTGACTGCATACATAAGACAAATAATTCCCAAAAGAGAAAAGCAGGCCATCCTGCTATCTATCACAGGCTGATGTTGTAGACACAACATCACACAGGCCTGGATTTGATCAAGCTTCGCTGTGGCCTTGGACACCTTAGCCACCTCTTCCTGCCCCTTCTTCTTAGGCTTCTTGGTCAACTTCTCCTGTATCTCTTCCTCAGCAACCTTGCAGAAAGATTTAGACAGGTTTTTAACCACTGAATTGTGAATAATTGGAGGTGTGGCATTACATGGTAAACAAGACAGAGTAGCACAAGATTTCCTTCTATATCCATTGTTATCCTTTTTAATCCTGTCACTTCTTCTTACCTCAGTTTCCACCATAGGTTCTTTCTCCCTCCTTTTCCTTGAGATGGCCTCTCCAAGAGGCAAGACTTTATTGGAGACACGTAATGAAGAGGACTACTAGCCCCAGTGGAAGAATGAGCAGCAGTGGCTAATACCTTCATTTTCTTTGCCTAGTCGGGATGAAATCCTTACATGCAGTGCACGAGAAGTTGTACATTCATCAGGTATATGAAAAAGCATAGTTTCTTCTTGCTCACAATTAGCAGTCAACAATTTCCAGATATTAGACTTAAGCAGATGCATGGTCCAACCAAACTTGTCAGGTGTCAACAGCAAATGAATTATGAAGTTAAACCAACTTACTGGAATTTCTATCTTGAAAGTTGGGGTAGCTCCTTGGGTTGCTGGTGCAAAGTTTTGTATCCATAAATCTAGCCCTTCTTCAGAGATTAAATGTGAACCATCAATGACTTGCAAAGCATGATCTTGGGCCAAATTATGTAATGCAAGCAAGGAAGGAGAGCCTGGCAAAGAGAAGGACCCATAGTTACCTTTAGGGTTTGTTTCAGATGAGGAACCAATGTGAGGGTTTGGAACATCAGCCTTGCCCTTGATATCTGAGATATGAACTTGATTTGAAGGAATAGAATCTGCCACAATTGCATTGCTAGCAACTTCCAGGGGCACTGCACAATTATCAGTAGTAGGAACTTCCTTCAAATTCTCAGGATGCTTGTCTGGGTGTACAATGGGCAAAGAGGTGTCAGAAGCTGCAACATCTCTGACAGAAGAGGACTTGCCTGGAGTGGGAACATACTGCAAAGATTGTTGAGCTACAGCACCCTCTGGCTGCAGATTTTGTTGTTCCACAGCAACCACATTCAGTGTCGGTTCAGTATGCTCCATGATCACAATCTGTGGCTGAACATCATTAGGCTGCAAATCCTGTAAATCCTCCTCTTCTTCGACTGCATTATAAGCCAAGGCAATGTTAAGAAGCCCTTGACCAATAGGAGGGACCTGAGCACCTTGGTTGACCTCCTCCTTTGGCGAGTGGGTCAAGGAGAGCAAACCATCAGATAGAGAAACTGTAGTAGTAATGCTATTGTTAGGAGCCCCTTCTTCTGCCAAAGCTGGAATTTCAATTTGAGGCTGCTGGGGAAGGACAGGAGCTGGTTGTGGGAAAGCCCAGTGATCCCCTTGCTCTGCTTGTTCCTCCCAATCATCCCAGTCTTCATTAGGAGCTTGAATATTATGATTAGGCGGTGGTTGAAAACACGGAAAAATCATTGGCATGCTTGGGAGTACAGGTGTGGGTCTACACCCTCAGGTGGAAAAAGGGTCCTCATCTGCAGGCCCACCCCCAACATTTCTTCAAGAAGTACCTCAACAGATCAGGTCCGAGATTCCTCTTCAAATAGTTCTCCTTCAGACCATCTTATACTTTTAGGTATGTCACCACGCTTTGTGACTCTAGCCTTGACCAAGACCTTACCCTTCAGAGCATCTTCTTTCTCCCAACTAATGATCTTGCCCCACTTTGATATCGCAGAAGCAATATCTTCAGTGTTACAGAAATCAAAGGGGGCCCCCACAAACAGCAACCAACAAGTTCTATTGAAATGAACCCTACGCCAATTCCTTCCTTGATTGTGCTTTGTAAAAGAAATAAAAACATCGCCAAAAGGATGCGGGCCCTGCTGAATGAGCCTATCTCTGTCTCTGACATGCGTGAACCTGACATAAGCGTCTCCAAAAGGACAGGGCTGGATTTCTCTAAAGCCTACTTGCTCAACTCCCTGAAGGAACTCCTCAAGAACCTCACACACATTTGGGAAAAATACCTCATCTGGATGTGGGTGGATACTGGCAATCACCCAGTCTTCGTGCCGTCTCGGGCGATGAGGAACAATCGCTCGAGAAACCACATTGCGTCCTTCAATCACCTGAATTTGAAAGCCATGAGGAACGAAAGGTTGAGGGTCTATGGGGATATTTCCCATCGGCAACGACTCCGGCGAGGTGGTAACCAGAGCCCTGTCTGACAGAAATGGCAGCGGCGGCGAGCTTGTCGAGGCAGAAGCAGAGTTGGTAGTAGAGAAGGAAAGTGAAGTGGAAGGCGAGGAGGCAAGCGACGGTCTCGGCTGGAAGTTTGGGAATAAATCCTTGACCAACTCCTTAAATGAAGGCACCTGCCAAGTCTGTGCCGCCGGCCCAATACAATGAAACCAAGATTCCACTGCACCTTCGGCCCAAGCCTTAGCTGGTGGGCTCGGGAAAGATAAAAAGGAATAAACGACCAAAGCCTAGGAAGGTTCGGAGCAGTGCAAAAGCGGGCCATGTGACCGATGGCCCCGCATGCATGCCAAACCACGTGATTACGTGCAAAAGAACGTTGCATGACCTGGCGCTCCATCTGAGGCCTGTCTTGACCAGGAATAGCGTGCATTGAATTGTTGTTAAGACCTTGATTAGAGCCCTCTTTAATGGGTCGCGATAATCTATCGAAAACCTATCTACCATCCCTGACCACCGCAGAATAGCTCCGGTGATCACCGGAGTGAGGAACAATTGCCTTGCCAGACCTACCCACTAAAGTCTATTCTTTGTCAAGCTCGGCATAATAAAGGGCTTCTTCCCGTTGCCAATTCGGGCCCCCGAAGTTCCAAAGATTGAAAACCACTTCAAAATCCTTCTCAACAATATTACCAGCATTATAGATCTCAAAACCCACTACTTTTGAAGCTACCGAGAACTTGAAAGACCTATCCTTCAAGAAACGAACACGGAAACCTTGGGTATAACCCCCAAACATGGCAAGAAGAGAGACGCTAACCGTGTGCACATTGAGCCTGAAGGAGAACTATCGCTAAATGAAACCACCATGGTGAATTCCTTTTAGGCAAAACCCGGCGAGAAGACCACCGGGTGACCAAACTTGGCCTTCATATCCGCTTGAAACTTCTTCCCACGATCAAAGTTTAGGGCAAAAGGCACCATCTTGAGGGGAGGGGTGACTACCAAGGATGGAGTGGCCACTGGTAGGGCTTGTGGCCGCCCGGGCGGATCAAGGCACCATGAAGGTGGGAGAAACTAGGTGGGAGAGCTAGCTAATCACCTAGTGCCTCGGTCTACCTTCAATTGTGATATAGGTGCTTATTTTCTTAGGATAACTCGTAATAATTGTCCCTAAGAAACTTGGCTAATAGAACTGGCATACAAATAACATGTCACGATGATTGCAATGGAGGAGTGACGTACCATAGCACCTATTGTATAGGCTCACCGGCTGCCTTCTCCTTTTTTCTGCGATGTTCCATGAAATTGCCACATACATCTTGTACTTTTTCATTGTGTAACCCTATCTACAAGTTGATACGGCTAATTTCAGACATCTCTACATGATACTACATTCCATATCCCTTGGCATATTTAAACCACCAATTAACGATTGTGTGCGTACCATACAACTAGCCATGACTCTGTATGCTGGATCATGAGCCACTCTAAGGGGAGCCTAATGTAGTGCCTTTGGAATTCCTACATGCCACCTACAATTTTTGTGTAATGCTCTTTGTTCCTATGTGTCTTTGTAGAGATTCCAAAGTATGGACCACATATCTGAGATGTATATATAGATGCATTTTCAGTGTAGATTCACTCATTTTGCTCACGTATGTAGCCTATAGTGGAATCTCTAGAAAAGACTTATATTTAGGAGGCAGATGCAGGGGTAGTATCATGTATGACATCTACATATCTAATTTAGTAGTGATGGTAGAAATCATTGTGTGCACAAAGGGATTACTGGTCGAAAAATCCTAGCAAAAGCAGCTGGCGAGCCTGAGAACAATACAAGAGAGAGAGCGGCGCTTACAAGATCATAGCAAAGCCTCAGGTCACCAGGATCTTGGTTGGTAGAATTTTAATAGATCCGGAAAGAAGAAACATCGTCCTTGTAGTTTTTTGCCGGCTGCATAACGATGCTGCTTGACGACGGTTAGTATATTTGAAGTACATCGGGTAGGTGATGCTGGAAGGGTTTAAAGGTGACAAGTACCTAGGCCGTGGCGGGTGCTTGGCATATCTCCAGACGGTGGGAATCAGGTTAGAAACATCGAGGGTGATTGAGGGAGTCCTGGATTAGGGGGTGTCCGGATAGCCGAACTATCACAGTTGGCCGGACTCCTGGACTATGAAGATACAAGATTGAAGACTTCGTCCATTAATGCGGATGGGACTTTCCTTGGCGTGGAAGGCAAGCTTGGCGATCTGGATATGTAGATCCCCTACCATTGTAACCCGACTACTGTGCCTTAACCCTAACCCTCTAGGAATTGTCTATATATAACCGGAGGGTTTTAGTCCGTGGGGCCGAGCGACAATCATACCATAGGCTAGCTTCTAGGGTTTAGCCTCTTTTGATCTCGTGGTAGATCTACTCTTGTACTACCCATATCATCAATATTAATCAAGCGAGGGTAGGGTTTTACCTCCATCGAGAGGGAGCTCGAACCTGGGTAAAAAGCATACGTGTCCTTGTTTCCTGTTACCATCCCGGCGTCAGGCCAAGCGGTTCGGGACCCCCCTACTACCCGAGATCCGCGGTTTTGGAAAACCGACATTGGTGCTTTCATTGAGAGTTCCTACTGTGCCGTCACCTTTAGGTCCGATGGCTCCTTCGATCATCAACAATAACGCGGTCCGGTGAGACTTTTCTCCCAGACGAAGGATCTTACGTATTGGCGGCTTTGCTGCGGGCAATTCACTTGGTCATACAGGAGCGAATCGAAAGCCATACAGCCATCGGGTCGATTTGGGAGTTTGAACTACACGGCCGACATTTGCGGAGACTTGATCTTGACGGAGTTCGAGCCACGATAGCCAGCGCGCCCGCCTTTGTTTGATGGAGCGCGATCTAGCTTCTGCCCGGCTGAGCGATTGCCTGGAAGCCGCACGAGGTCCGCTCCGACCCTTAGCTTGGAGCCGACTCCGGCAGATCAGGGCAGGTGGCTGGACACCACCTCCGGGGCTATGATCTCTCACAGCGATCAGGCGAACACCATCTCTGCCCTTTGCGAAGCCCGTGACTCCGGTGCGGGACTCCTCTCCGGACTCCAAACCTCCAGCGCCCCTTGTCGAATCCGATTGGCGCCCGGTTATGGAGTTCACTGCCGCGGACATCTTTCCTTTTCGCCCTTGGTGACATCCTGAATTCACTAAAGTCTCTCTGCTTTATTCGGAGAGCCCTGGCGTCACTATGGTCGGGAAGGTTGAGGCTCGCAGATTTACGAAGAAATTCAAGCTTACCCACCACCACACTTCATAGCCCTTTAGCCGAAAGTTTAAGCAGCGTGCTCAATTTACGAACTCCGAAGACATCGGCGGTATGGACTGACGATGTAGGAGATAACTCCACGAACGGCGCACCCATGTGGAAAGTGCTGGCGGACAGCCACCCATCTCATGATGTATACATGGTGGATACACCTAAAGGAAAATAGCGACGAGGAACAGCGGGGCGCTCTGAAGGATAAATCCTCGAAAAGCGGTCGAAGCGGCGACGAAAGCGCCCGCTGAAAGACCAACCCGACCAAAGAGCCCAGCTGACCGCCACTCTGAGACCCAGCCATAGAGCAGGTCAAACCCGGATTGGACGACGTGAACATGCCATTGAACTAACCGTCCGAACAAAGACAACGGGATAAACAACCCGTCCCGGCAGAAGATAACGGTCGAGACGATCTCACACGGGACAAGTAGTAGCAGCGGAAGAACCTCCACAAAAGGCTGAAATGCGCCCTTTGCTCGTAGCTTTGAAAAAAAGCGAAGCGAAAGCTCAAAACAGCGGAAGATGCACTCAGAATCGGATGGAGCAAAGTACTCAACACTGCATAACACGAGACATCGGCTGACGATCGCCATGGAAACAAGAAGCTACCCGAGCGCAAACTACTACGAATTTGATGAGGAGGCCTTGAAACCCCGCAATCAAAGAACAAAAAGTGCATCGGATTCGGATAGACGACCACATGACAAGCACCGTGACAAGCGGCCCAGCACACAAGCCGACGCGATCCGCATAAGGATTCGCATCAAAAGGATGGCCCAGTTAGGTCCATCTACGAGCCAAGAAAGCAAGCTCTTCTAAGCAATGCAACACGCCAAATATCCGGGCATCACGGCACACCCAAATATAGGGGTGCCGCACACCCCCTATGTTTCACCGATGAGGTGCTTGGATCCGCAATTTCCAGCGAGTTTAAACTAGGTAAACATAGAGGCATCGTGAACAACGAACCGGGAGTCTGGATTGAGGATTACATCCTCCACATACACATGGCTAGAGGAGATGATCTCACGCCATAAAATACTTACCCCTCAAGCTCAAAGGGCCCGTACGCAACGCCTTTGGCTTAAAAGCCTCCGGAAAAATACCATTGGAAGTTGGGAAGAGCTCGAGGATGCTTTTAGGGCAGAATTTTTCAAGGGACTTATGTCCGCCCTCCGGATCTTGAGACGATTTAAGTCACATAACTCAACAACCCGGAGAGTCAGCCCGCAGAATGCCGGAACAGGTTTCCTCACCAAAAAAGAACCAAATAGTCATTTGTCCGGACGGCGAAGCATTAGCAGCTTTCAAACACAATGTCCGAAGGGGCGAATGGCTGCGCCGAGCACCTTGGCGAGGAAAAGCCAAGAACAATGGCCGCACTAACAAACCTCATGACCCACTTTATGCGCGGGGAGAGAGATAGTTGGGTGGCAAGATGTAGTACCAGCTGACCAAAGTACATCGAAGTCGGAGATGGAAGCAGCGAAACCACTCGCGGCGACAGGACGGTAGTAGCCGGACAAGGGGAAACAGCCCGAAAACACGGCCGGTCAGCAGCAGGATTCAAAAGCTCTCGGTAGAATCATAGAAACTGCCCCTCAAGGATAACAGCCAGAGCTAACCAACTTAAAAAAATCTTGGACAAAAATATGCCAAATCCACGGTACCCACAGGAAGCACGCAAACCATACCCACAGAATTGTTGGGTCTTCAAGCAGTCTGGGAAACTCAGTATTCACGAACACAAGGGGGCACCGACAATAGGAGAGACCAAGCGAGGGGCGATGGCAAACCCCACAAGCGAGAGCACCGAGGAAAACAAAAAGAATTTCCCACAAGAAGTCAAAACAGTAAACTCACTTCAAGTGACAAAGGGGAAAATCGGAATGGCTGACGCCCATAGAAATACAGCATATGCAAGCCTATCAGCGGAGTCCGACATTGGTTGTCAAAACCAATCATCTTTGATCATCAAAGGATTACTCAGGGAAGTATCCGGAGCAGGATGGACAGCCTTGATATTAGATCCCTACCTATAATCGGCGGACTCCAATTCACGGAAGTCCTAATGGGCCAATGGTAGTGATCTAAACCTTTGCTATATCGAGGACACAATCCATAAAATGGGGATAGACCCAACCAAAATTTGCCCACGGCAACACACCTCCTTCAAGGGAGTAATGCTGAGCCTATATGCCCATTATCACGGGCTCCATACTGCTAGAAGTTGTGTTCGGCTCATCCGACAACTTCCCGCCGCTTGAAAAGAGTAACCTTCCATATCGCCCCTTTTCAAAAGTAGCTACTCGAGGCACTATTGGGAGGGCGTGAAGCTTTCGCATCGCTTTAACGCCAATACAGACATTATGCATCTCTTACACTTAAAATACTGCCGGTCCTTTGCTTTGGCATCGCCGCATTAAAGGGAAGTATCAAAGTGTTACCGAGCCACGGAAGAAACGGCGTGAAATTGCTGAGGCGAGTCACACACTAATCAGCTCCGCTAAA